>JAEIGR010000045.1:0-1277494 GCA_018904305.1 Scaptomyza montana
CCGAATGAAAATCAGTACATTCGACTACATTCTGAAAAATATTGAGCCACAAATTATTAAAAATTGGACCAATTTTATTAGCAACTCCAATTATGCCTGCTGAAAGGCTTGTTGTGACATTAAGGTATATTTAAATTGATTATTTTATTCATTTTCATTCTCAATATAAAAAATAATTTGAAGATAATTGATAATTAAACTTTTGTTATAGAAAGTTATAATATTTCCTGATTGAATTGATTCCTCCTTTGACGAAGCATTATCAGAAAATTGGATTGACGAAGAGTTAAATACAGTCGGTGATGGTACAGATATGTATGAATTTTGGTTTTGCACATTTTGGAATTGAAATGTCTGCCCCATATTGTACGCATGATTGTAGACCGATTTCTGAATATCCATTCTGCACAAAAGCTTCGTCTGCGAATCCATTTTTTTACGTGTGGCAACAAGCTCAAAAAAAAAAGCCATGTCTTCATCGTCGGCTGGAATCTTGTTTTTTTGTTTTCTGCTCCAACAACACTAGCTTCTTTTTCAATATTGAGCATTTCATCCTCCATATTATAAATGCGGCGTTTGAGATTTCTAGAATGATGACGTTGTGGCGTAGACGTTTCCACTTCAAACGTACTCATTTCGTTTTCTTCAAAGACGATTTCTTGCGACTTCTCCAAATCAATGCTTGTTGAATTCTCTTTAATATTAAAGTCCTGTACATCGTTTACTTTTTGGCGACTTAAATTTCCAGAAGATTGGCGGCATTTTATCTGGTCCTTATAAACATCATTGATGCAAAATGACACCATTGAGAGCCCATCTCATTGACAGTATCTGGTCCAGGATCGCCAGAACGCTCCGATGGAAATTTCCTTAATTCAGCCCGGAACGTGTCTCTCAATTGTTTCATTTTTTTTCAAAGATAAAGCTGAAAATTATTTTAACGTTTTATTAGTTACGTTATTAGGTATTTTACCAAACACAATTTTTCTATTTTTTTTCATTAGATATCTCGCTACTGGTGCTTCATTTAGATCCTTGTCTTTTAACTTCCGAATGGGTGCTTCAACGGTTCGTTCTATTGTGATAGAAACATGTGAAGCTTTGTGGATAGTTTTGCAGCCTGTACACATGCCAGTGCCTACAGAACAAAGCTTAAAAAAAGTTGCGGAGCAATATTGGAATCTTTGGGAATTCCCAAATTGTGTTGGATCCATCGATGGAAAACACAAACGTCTAAAAAAATGCCCAGCGAATTCCGGATCAATGTTTTATAATTATAAAGTTTTTTTTTTCAATAGTGCTGCAGGGAGTTGCTGACGCAAAATGTAAATTTGTCACTATCGAAGTTGGTGGTTATGGACGTCAAAGCGATGGTGGAACCTTTGCTTCCTCAGATATTTACAAAATGAAAAGTTCTGGAGAACTAAAGTTTCCAAAGACACCGAATTGCCCAATACCAATATCTATGCCATATGTCTTGCTTGCGGATGAAGCTTTTTATCCTCTATTGGACTGGGTTATCCGACCATATGTCAAAAGAAATCTAACTTTGGAAAATGAATATTTTAATCGTCGTTTGTCACGAGCACGAAGGTGTGTGGAATGTGCTTTCGGCATAATTAATTCCAAATGGAGAATATTATGGAAGCCAATTGAAACCATTCCATCTAACGCAGAAATTATTGTTAAAGCTATTTGTATATTGCATAACACAATATTAGATTTAGAAAAATTGGACACTCACATAACAGAAGGAGAAAAGTTTATTAACAACGAACCAAAAAAAAATATTGGAAAGTTCAAAGAAAAGAGGTCGAATAATCAGAGACACTTTTCGCAGTTATGTTTGCAGCCATACAAATGCTGATAGTATTTTAATTTCCTAATTTTGTATTCCTATATTAATTTATATTAAAATTACTTACCATCCTGATTCAATTCATTTGCAATTGAATTCCAATTTTGCTCAACAACTTGTCTATTATGATACAGCTTATTTTGCTGGTCCCATAAACAGTGTTTTGCAAAAACCGCTGCAATTAGCTCTTCGTTGTTAACAGACATTTTTACATGTGCGCGTCCACCAAAACACAAATTAAAACTAAATTTGAAGACATTTGGCGCCTAAACAAAACAAAAAAAACAACAACAACTGCTAAACAGCAAGCGATTCAGCTTCAAATTCAGTACTGCACCGTTTGAAGCTGGTTGCTTGCGTTTCGTCTTCATCTTACTCTTCATCTTCGCTTGCACTGTGAACGAATTCGAGCGAATTCATATAAATCGTACTGCGCAGTTTTTCGTCTTCAGCTTCGTCTTCGTCATCATCTTCGTCTCAGCGCGCACTGTGTTTGCAGCCTAAATATTCCTCAACTGCGCGTGGCGCAATTAGTTGTTGAGAACAAAAGGAAGAAGGAATAGAATGTAACGGTTGTGCGAATGGCACGAGCAGAGAGACACGAGCAGAGCAAAGCCGTGTTACAAGAAGTTGAGTTCAGTTGAAGCATGAGAGTAGAAGCGGACAACACAAATTGCTACTCGCGGTGTTCTAAAAATATATTTTCGGCAATAGATAAAACAATTAAATAATGAATGACGATATTATCGAGTACTTCCCGACATATACATAGGCTGGGGTGCACTATGGGTAATTTTGCCAAAAAACTGGCATTAATTAATAACTCGAGAACCACGCAAGATATTTTGGTTTGGTTTTTTGCGTTAAGTTTTTAATAACCAAAGGAAAATATTTGTACAAAATGGGCGTGTCACCGCCCCTGTTACAAAAGATAGGTTTTGTATTTTCTATGTTTGTCAACCTATCACGACCAAACTTGGCAGTTTTTATAGTTTTTATAATACTAACATCGTTGCAAAAAGAGCGACATGGGTCAACTATATCGTATAGCTCCCATAGTAACAATTGGTAAAAATGTGATTTCTCGTATGAAAACATTTTTTGTTTTTGAAGATATTTGGTTTAAACTTTCTGAAAATTAGTATATTTATGTTTTTATATTTTGAGTAAAAGTTATAAACATCGGCCCACTATATCTATATAGCTCCCATAAAGCCGCTTAGTAAAAAATTAATGACATATTTTTTTCGTTTTTATATTGATTTTTATTTTCCTTCGATAACTCTTTTAGTTGTGGAAAAACACGTTTTTGGAACTTTCGCCATAAAACAGATAAAATTGCAACCTCTTTTTGGCCTTTTCCACTCACATCAGTCCATTTTGCAAACAAAGTCGCATTATCAAATTTAAGGTTATGATCTGTAAATTGAAATATCTCTTGGTTGTGGTTAAAAGTGGAAATTAAGACTGCTCTCATTTTAAAGGTAATGAAACACTCTAAAACACTGTTTTTATTTTAAGGTGGAGTAGGTGGGAATCACTTTGTAAGTCCATTCAAAGTTCAGTTTTCGTTTTAAAATTTTTCATTTTAGGCAACTTACAATAAAAGACAAATACGGGGACAAGACAAGCACAATCTACATTCTTATTTCACAAACACAAAGTAAAAACCACCCACCATCGAAAGCCATTTGGCTGTTTTCAAATTTAAAGTGTTAATTTACTTTTATTTATTATTTTCTTTGTTGCGCAATTTTTGTTGGGTTAGCTGCGCGCGCTCTTCTGTTAGAACAGCTGTGTTTAACAGCTTGTAACTTAACAGTGGAGGCCTCTGTTAAAATTTGTGGTATGTAACATTAAAGCTCAATCATTTTACTATGTAAACCACCAACAAAATGTTAATTGAACGACTTTCAAAAAATGGGTTTTTTGGCCTCAAAATCGGTCAAATTACCCCATAGTGGGGTGTTTCAACGTTTCAAGAAATTTTCTATGTATGTTGTTACAGAGACGTTTCAACTTTGAAACTTGAAACGATGAAACGAGCTGTTGAACACCCCAAATAATAAAGAGAAGTTTTTAGTATTACACTTAAAAAAAAATTCGTTATACCAGGAAAAAAATTTTTTTATAGTATATTTTTTTATAAGGGTAATAAAAAAAAAAAAATAAAGAGAAGTTTTTTTATTATTACAAAAAAAAATTAAAATTTGTAATACCGAAAAATAATTTTTTTATATAAAATTTTTTTAATATCGTAATAAAAACGGCAGCCTCGATAAACATTGACAAGCTAAAAGGAATTTTTTTTACACCAAAGAAAAAATAAATTCGTGATACGAAAAAATAAGGAAAATTTTTTGTTTAATTTCGTAATAAAATAGTAACCGCGATAAACAGCGCCAGATTAATATTAAAAAATTTTTGCAAAGTGGAACAATTCGTGTGAAGGCGGGACAAGAGGGAACATTTTTTTTATCGTACTATTGGTTCTTTTTGCGAAGCGGAACATATACGGCTCGAGACGGAATTTTTATACTCGATACCGAAGGTAAAGAGTATATTGAGTTTGTGCAATGTCCGTCATGGTGTCTGTCCGTCTGTCCGTCTGTATGAACGCAACTTTTTCCACACCCTTCAAGCTAGAGACTTGAAACTTTCCAATTCTCTTTATCTATGGGATAGTAAATTAAAGTGTCAAGATGGGGGTTCTACGATAACTGGGGGACTGGCAAATCGATAAATTCGATAACTCAAAACCGATAGATCCACATATTTCGCACATCCTTACAGCTAGAACTACCAAATTTGGTGAGAAGATAGCTACTAGCAACCCCAAAAAACTGCATCAAAAATTTTGGAGCCACGCCCACCCATTCCGCCCCCAACCCCCGAATTTTAAAGTCAAAAAAGCCTATATCTCCCACAGTTTTTGAGCTATAGCCACCAAATTTGGTGCCAAGATAGGGTGATGATGACCCCCTAAAAACTGCATCAAAGATTGGACGCCACGCCCACCAATACCGCCCTAGCCACCCCCATGTGCCCCAACGCTTCGTCAAAAACGGGAATGCGTGTATCTTCCAGAGTTGTGGAGCTAGAGCCTCCAAATTTGGTGGGAAGATAGCTGGTAACGACCCCCAAAAACTGCATCAAAGTTTTGGAGCCAAGCCCACCCATTCCGCCCCCAGCCCCCGCATTTTGAAATCAGAAATGGCTAATCTCCCACAGTTTTGAGCTAGAGCCACCAAATTTGGTGCCAAGATAGGTGATGATGACCCCCTAAAAACTGCATTAAAAGTTTGGATGCCACGCCCACCAATACCGCCCTAGCCGCCCCCATCCACCCCAACGCTTCGTCAAAAACGGGAATGCGTGTATCTTCCAGAGTTGTGGAGCTAGAGCCACCAAATTTGGTAGGAAGATAGCTGGCAACGACCCCCAAAAATCTGCATCAAAGTTTTGGAGCCACGCCCACCCATTTCGCCCCCCTTTCCCCACTTTTACAATTTTCGAGCTAGAGTCCCAAATTTGGTATGAAGATAGCAATTGCATTTCAAAAGATCGCATCAAAATTTGGATCACGCCCACCCATACCGCCCCCAGCCCCTCCCTTTACAAATTTCGAGCTAGAGTACCAAATTGTATGAAGATGCAATTGACATTTAGATCTGCTATTGGGCCCGCCCCCCCCCTTTCCCACCTTTTACAAACTTTCAGCTAGAGTCACCAAATTTGGTATGAAGATAGCAATTGACATGCCACAAAAATCTGCAGCAAACATTTGGATGCCACGCCCACCAACCCCCCCAGCCCCCCTCCCTTCATTGAGCTGAGTCACCATGGTTGAAGATGCATGCCCAGAAACATTTGGATGCCACGCCCACCCATACCACCCCCAGCCCCCCCCTTTCCCCACTTTTTAAAAATTTCAAGCTAGAGTCACCAAATTTGGTATGAAGATGGCAATTGACATTCCACAAAGATATGCATTAAAAATTTTGATACCACGCCCACCCATACCGCCCCCAGCCCCATTTTCCCCGCCTTTGACAAACTTCGAGCTAAAGTCACCAAATTTGGTATGAATATAGCAATTGACATCTCACAAAGATCTGCATCAAAAATGTGGATGCCACGCCCACCAATACTGCCCCATCTCCATTTTCCCCACCTTTTACTAACTTCGAGCTACAGTCGCCAAACTTGGTATGAAGATAGCAATTGACATCCCACAAAGATCTGCATCAAAAGTTTGGATGCCACGCCCACTAATAATGCCATAGCCACCCCCATCCGCCCTAACGCTTCGTCAAAAAAGGGGATGCGTGTATCTTCCAGAGTTGTGGAGCTAGAGCCACCAAATTTGGTAGGAGGATAGCTGGCAACGACCCCCAAAAATCTGCATCAAAGTTTTGGAGCCACGCCCACCCATTCCACCCCCCTTGCTCCACCTTATACAAACTTTGAGCTATGGTATGAAGGTAGCAATTGACATCCCACATAGATCAGCACCAAAACTTTGAATGCCATGCCCAACCATACCGCCCCCAGGCCCCTTTTCTCCACTTTTACAAACTTTGAGCTAGAGTCACCAAATTTGTTATGAGGATAGCAATTGACATTCCACAAAGATCTGAATCAAAAATTTGGATGTCACTACCACCCATACCGCCCCCAATCCCCCCTTTCCCCACTTTTACAAACTTTGAGCTAGAGTCACCAAATTTGGTATGAAAATAGCAATTGACATTCCACATACATCTGCATCAAAAATTTGGATCAGGCCTCCTTTTACCGGTTTTAATACTGGTATCGAGTATACCGCAGTCGGTTGCGTCCGACTGCAACGTTTCCACTTGTTTTTTTTGTTACTCACCATGTAAGCGATTGACATTCCACAAAGATATGCATTAAAAATTTTGATACCACGCCCACCCATACCGCCCCCAGCCCCATTTTCCCCGCCTTTGACAAACTTCGAGCTAAAGTCACCAAATTTGGTATGAATATAGCAATTGACATCTCACAAAGATCTGCATCAAAAATGTGGATGCCACGCCCACCAATACTGCCCCATCTCCATTTTCCCCACCTTTTACTAACTTCGAGCTACAGTCGCCAAACTTGGTATGAAGATAGCAATTGACATCCCACAAAGATCTGCATCAAAAGTTTGGATGCCACGCCCACTAATAATGCCATAGCCACCCCCATCCGCCCTAACGCTTCGTCAAAAAAGGGGATGCGTGTATCTTCCAGAGTTGTGGAGCTAGAGCCACCAAATTTGGTAGGAGGATAGCTGGCAACGACCCCCAAAAATCTGCATCAAAGTTTTGGAGCCACGCCCACCCATTCCACCCCCCTTGCTCCACCTTATACACTTTGAGCTATGGTATGAAGGTAGCAATTGACATCCCACATAGATCAGCACCAAAACTTTGAATGCCATGCCCAACCATACCGCCCCCAGGCCCCTTTTCTCCACTTTTACAAACTTTGAGCTAGAGTCACCAAATTTGTTATGAGGATAGCAATTGACATTCCACAAAGATCTGAATCAAAAATTTGGATGTCACTACCACCCATACCGCCCCCAATCCCCCCCTTTCCCCACTTTTACAAACTTTGAGCTAGAGTCACCAAATTTGGTATGAAAATAGCAATTGACATTCCACATACATCTGCATCAAAAATTTGGATCAGGCCTCCTTTTACCGGTTTTAATACTGGTATCGAGTATACCGCAGTCGGTTGCGTCCGACTGCAACGTTTCCACTTGTTTTTTTTGTTACTCACCATGTAAGCGACGCTCATGATGTTTGGAATAAAATAAACTTGAGCTCAATGATGTTGTTACGCAAAGGCTCGAGACCCTCGTTGTCAATTGGGTCAGCCAAGGTGTTGGTCAGCTCCCATTCAACAAACGAGTACAATATCTTAATGCAAAGATTTTTTTAGGTTGCAATGAACGCTGAAAGCCAGCGCCCAATCGGTGAAATCAAAGTACGGAAACAGTGCCGCAAGAAGGCGTAGCGAGGCAGTGAGACGCTTAAAGCGAGCGCGATTCCGATCGTTGGTTGCAAGCTCGCTGGCTCTGTTGGCCCTCATGTATTTATCCACCGCCCTCTTCCTTTAAAGCATGTATAGAATTTTCGCTGGCTTTAGTTGCGAATGCATTCTTTTTTACAAGCTTATTAAGGGCTTTGGCACACGCCTCCAGAAATTGCCAGTTGTGACTCTCGTGCAATAGCGGTACAAGCGCATTGTTGATAAGTTGCATCATAAATCGCGGTGAGAAATCCAAGACGGAAAATAAAAATCGCGGTGAGAAATCAGAAGTACGGACTTAGCTTCGTGGCTGACGCAATATTTTGCATAAGAACGGCATTAAAACCCATTTTGCTGTCTGCATAGCATTCGGATTGGACTCACGCTTCAGATCGATAGATTCGTTTCCGTTCGGTATATAGCCGACCGCAGACTGCTTGATTGCTGACCCCATGATACAAATTATTGCAGTCACTCGAATGGAAGTAGTATCCCCTGACCACAGTAGTAGTCTCACCATGCTGCGCCAATCCTTCACAGTTTCGCTGATGTCGTACATTGAATCGACATAACGATCAGCATGAATCTTTATGTTTCCGCCATTTTAAGCATGCGATCCTCGGACGACCTACCAGCGAAACGATATTCCAGCAGCTCGACAGCAGCCCGACCAATGCTACGATTAACGTTAAACACCAGACGCTCAATATATCGTTTGTTATAAGTGCTCAAAACTTGTGTGTCAATTTTATAGTTCCGCACAAGCAATTTAGCAGCCATCTCGCCCATGTCCGACTTAATCAGTTTCACCAGCGTCTCGCTATATTTGATTATAAACGACAGGCAAACGTGGGGTATCGAATGTTTCTCTTCAGCCTTTCGCAATACTTTGAAGCTGATCTTGAGCACCTCCTGCGAACAATCCTTGAGGCCATCAAACACGGTTTCCTTCACGGCTTCAATGTTACCTCTAAAGTACTTGGGGAATTTATTAAGAATTCGCCCACACTCACGAACGCACAGTGATCGGATTGTATATATGTCATCCACCTTACTGTTGTCCAGTACTTTATCGTAAAGCGTCCGATGCACAGACTTTCGCTTCTCATCGATGATGAATCTGGGATTAACTAGCGTTTCTATCATCGTAAGACCTGAAATAACTCATTTCACTTGTACCTCATGTTCAAATATGCATAACTAAAAATCGGACATACCAATTAGCGTCGCGGTGTACCGCAAGGGAGTAAAAGTTGATATATTGGCGACCAATACAAATGCGGTTATGTACTGTAGAAAGTACTCCTCTAAGATAATGGGGAGGTTGAGGCCAATTTTAAGCAGCTGCTTTACAAAATTGCCCACATTCTTGCCAATAAATTTTTGGCCTCCCATGATTAATGGATAATTATTGCGATCCTACTGGAGAAATATATAAATTACGATTCAGCATCTAATAATGATAGTTTCTTAAGGTTAAATTAGCAAAAAGCTGATTTTATTGCCTTACCATGCTCATGCCCCTATAGCACATTTCAATATTTTAATGTCGTTTTGTAAACAATTGTCGATGTCTTATACATGTACACAGTCAAAGTCGAAAGTTAACTGAAGCTGTTCAAATATATCAGTTTAATCTGCTATATGCTTTTGTCCCAAAATGTACATAGTATGTGTAACTACAAAAAGATAGCGCTACAAGGCAGTTTAACAAAGTTAACAGCATTGATTGCTTGACTGTGAAAAAAACTGCCATTTATTAGATTGTTTTTTAGACGAGCAGACTGCAAAGCTTAACAGCGAGTCGGGCTGTTCAAGAAGGAAATCATAAATATTAACTAATTAAATAAGCCGCAAAAAAAAACCTTTTATTTTCTTATGCGATTTATCATGCTTCTAGTGTAATATGCAAAAAAAATATTAAAGATCGACTTACGTTATGTAGTTGACGCGTAGCGTTATCTACTACCCAGGCATAAGATTTGTGCAAATCCAAGTCTGCAGGAATCTTAAATGCTATTCCACTCGCTTCAAATACGATCCCGATGAAGTTAACCATAGCTTCTCTTGGTTCGGAGAAATAAATTTGATGCCATTTGCAGCTTAGGTTCTTTATGCACTGAAAAATTTACCAAATTACAATCACTAAGCATACAAAATGTGTTTATTTAGGAGTCGTTAATTAGTGGACAACAGTAACGATTGCCACCATGGTGGAATGATAATGTTGATAACAAAACGTAAAAGTAATATAGAAAAATAAAAAAATTATCACTTGCATTTGACAATCATTTACTTGAAGACTGTCATAAGAAAAAAGTGCATTGCGACATGCTTACGCCATTGTGTTAAAAGTTTTTATGCATACCATATTTACTTTCTTTTTATTTTATTTTTCCTTGCGTTTCTGTCGTTGGATGAGATATGCTCTTTTCTTTTCGCTGGCGCGCCGTTTCTCGATTAACAGACGGTTTGCTGCCAAAATCGAATAGCAATTGAAAAGAAAATTTCGCAAGAAAATAAATGAAGTAGTGCTCTTACTCTCGCACCTGCATTCATTGGTTTGCAAACTTATCACAAAAAGTGGTGCCATCTCTTTTCACACATACATACATGCAATGAAAGAAATAGAACGACTAGCACTTAATGCGTAGCAGACTTGGTCGCATCTGAATAGGCAAACCAATTTGACGATTTTCTTGCAATGCACCACAGCATGCAAGTTATGGCCCCAAAACGGCATTTGCATGTTGCGCAGGCATTACGATATTTTCGGACTTACCACTTTATCGATCTTTCCATAACACAAACGTATAAATATGGAGCTAATTTCTTCATCGTCGCCTTTGTCGCCATTTCTACAGAAAAGCGTACGTACTTTAAAAAAAAAAAAATTGACTTTAAATTTGATTTTGATTTTTACCTCTGCGGAGACGAGGCCGGTGGAATGTCATTAGTTACGTTCTCCGCAATCACGTCTATTTCCTCATTGCTAGCCATTATTAATATAAAACTAACTAGGAAAAAATATTCAACACAGACTTCTAACACGTTAACTCTTTCAGATCAGATATTTTACGATGTGAAGACATCCAAGTCAAAACGGAAAGGGACCGACTTCAATAGCCTGGCAGTTAGAGATGGGCAATATGTAATAGTTGTCAGTGTTGTATTTTATCGCAACTATCAAAGTAACGAGTAGCAATTTTCACAAGTTTACAGTAACGAGTAAATAGTAACGAGTCCTTAGCATCTTAACGGCCGATTTAGCGTCAAGCAACGAGAAGAAGCACATAAAAGGCAACAAAAACAATGCGCGCAACAACTAAGACAAAGGCAAATAAGATAACATTAAGAAGAAAATAAAATAAAACAAACGAAATGTTGAAAAACCCTCCAGGACAATTCTTGGCATTGCCAACAACAGCAACAAGATAACTAACTTTATATACTCTTCTACTTTAGCTAATCATGACCAATTCAAGAAAGAAAATATCATATGATATTGGGCTTCGATGGTGATAAGTTCTTAACCATCATAGTAGTAAGCTTTAAGTTTGTATATGCATATATATTCTGATCCAATGTAAACTCTTTGCTGAGGACAATTTCAATTCCAATTACTTTCGGTATGAATATGAAAAAACACTTTGGGGGAACAATAGACAACACCCTTGCCAGGGCGTTGGCAAGAGACAAAAGCGTAAAAGTAAAAAAAAAAAATTAATACCATCTGTTGGCTATGTTAAGGGGCTGCATGCGGTCCGAGATGGTTTGCTCATGCCAGCCCACTATATAGATGACTAGGTCATCAGCGTTGCTAGTGGCGAACCCTAAGTCGTTGAACTTATAGAGTAGCTCGTCAATGACCAGAGTCCACAAGACAGGAGAGACTCTCGGGGCCTGCCTGTGGCTGTGATTGAGGTCATGGTTCCTCCAAGGTCTACAGTTATTATTCTGGACTTAAGCATTTCCAGAATCCACCTCAAAATGGGTGTGGGTACATTTTTATGTACAAGAGAGGCACGGATAGCCTGATATGACGTGTTGTCAAAAGCACCTGATATGTCTAAAAAAGGCACATAGTGCTATTTGTTGAGCGCCAATGGCCTTTTCAATGGTTGTTGTAAGGCAATGAATGGCAGTCTCAGTTGACTTACCAGCTTGGTACGCATATTGGTACTTATGTAAGGGAAGCTGCTTGAGATTCATCTCCCTGATGTGCTGGTCAATTATCTTCTCCATAGTTTTAAGGAAGAAGGAGCTAAGACTAACTGGTCTATAGGACTTAGGCAATTAGGAATCTTTCTTCCCTACCTTAGGAATAAACACAACTTTCACTTTAGCCCATTTGCTTTGTATGTGTCCAAACAAGAGACTAGCTCGGAATAAGCGGACCAGGGTGGTTGCGAGTTGGTGCAGTCCCCGCTGCATCAAGCATAGATATATTCTATCTGGCCCAGGGGATTTGTATGGACTGAAGCTCTGTATAGCCCATTGTACGCTATTTTGATGAAACAGTCTATAGGGCAAGTTTCAAAACGTTCTGAGGGATAGGGGTTCCCTTCCCTCAGCCCTATTGGAGTCTGCCACCATAGCCACTGCAAGTGTGGGCACTCTCCAGTCCCAGAGAGGTAGGTTGGTGCCTCACCCTCTGAGCTGTGCTGCTCCACAGCCACGCACCCGGGAAAATGAGTAGTCAAAAGAAGCCAGCACAAGTAGCTCGATAAACTCACTCGAGTTTGTGAACACATCAATACAGGCACGAATCACGATAAAACCAACGTTTCTCATTGATATTTTTCTAAGTGCATTTAACATTATGTCACCGTAGCTTTCACGGAACTGGAATTAGGTATAACTGAATAAATTAATGTTCATTGGGCCATCGACATAAGTGACGACTTACCTGTCAAAAGAACCGGTAAATAATTGAGTAATAATTATTGTTAAGGACCTTGTGAACTGCCAGCTGGCAGAATCTAAATAAAGCTTCTCGCTTTTGACTCTCATTATTTGGGTTGGTGTCATCAAATACATGTTCCATCACAAATTGTAGAAGCATTTCAATCTCCTCAAATTCAGGTTTGCATCGCATTCTTCGAAGATTTCCCGTAAAAGATTTGTATGACAGCAAATACAGATCGCAAACACCATTAAATGCCTTACATGTAAAAATTAATTAACTGACGCTAATATCACTAGTTAGATCTTAATTATGTAATAAAAGTTAAATTAACTCAGATTGATCGATTGTCCTGTTATTTGTTTTTTTTTACTGTCATTGATTGATAGTCAAAATAATAATATTAGTTTTAAGCCGCATTTTGTTTTTATACTCGATACCGAAGGTAAAGAGTATATTGAGTTTGTGCAATGTCCGTCATGGTGTCTGTCCGTCTGTATGAACGCAACTTTTTTCCACACCCTTCAAGCTAGAGACTTGAAACTTTCCAATTCTCTTTATCTATGGGATAGTAAATTAAAGTGTCAAGATGGGGGTTCTACGATAACTGGGGGACTGGCAAATCGATAAATTCGATAACTCAAAACCGATAGATCCACATATTTCGCACATCCTTACAGCTAGAACTACCAAATTTGGTGAGAAGATAGCTACTAGCAACCCCCAAAACACTGCATCAAAAATTTTGGAGCCACGCCCACCCATTCCGCCCCCAACCCCCCGCATTTTAAAGTCAAAAAAGCCTATATCTCCCACAGTTTTTGAGCTACAGCCACCAAATTTGGTGCCAAGATAGGTGATGATGACCCCCCCTAAAAACTGCATCAAAAGTTTGGACGCCACGCCCACCGATACCGCCCTATCCACCCCCATCTGCCCCAACGCTTCGTCAAAAACGGGAATGCGTGTATCTTCCAGAGTTGTGGAGCTAGAGCCTCCAAATTTGGTGGGAAGATAGCTGGCAACGACCCCCAAAAATCTTCATCAAAGTTTTGGAGCCAAGCCCACCCATTCCGCCCCCCTTTCCCCACCGTTTACAAACTTTCAGCTAGAGTCACCAAATTTGGTATGAAGATAGCAATTGACATGCCACAAAAATCTGCAGCAAACATTTGGATGCCACGCCCACCCAAACCACCCCAGCCCCCCCTTTAACCACTTTTTAAAAATTTCAAGCTAGAGTCACCAAATTTGGTATGAAGATGGCAATTGACATTCCACAAAGATATGCATCAAAAATTTTGATACCACGCCCACCCATACCGCCCCAGCCCCATTTTCCCCGCCTTTGACAAACTTCGAGCTAAAGTCACCAAATTTGGTATGAATATAGCAATTGACATCTCACAAAGATCTGCATCAAAAATGTGGATGCCACGCCCACTAATAATGCCATAGCCACACCCATCCGCCCTAACGCTTCGTCAAAAAAGGGGATGCGTGTATCTTCCAGAGTTGTGGAGCTAGAGCCACCAAATTTGGTAGGAGGATAGCTGGCAACGACCCCCAAAAATCTGCATCAAAGTTTTGGAGCCACGCCCACCCATTCCACCCCCCTTGCTCCACCTTATACACTTTGAGCTATGGTATGAAGGTAGCAATTGATATCCCACATAGATCAGCACCAAAACTTTGAATGCCACGCCCAACCATACCGCCCCCAGGCCCCTTTTCTCCACTTTTACAAACTTTGAGCTAGAGTCACCAAATTTGTTATGAGGATATCAATTGACATTCCACAAAGATCTGAATCAAAAATTTGGATGTCACTACCACCCATACCGCCCCCAATCCCCCCTTTCCCCACTTTTACAAACTTTGAGCTAGAGTCACCAACTTTGGTATGAAAATAGCAATTGACATTCCACATACATCTGCATCAAAAATTTGGATCAGGCCTCCTTTTACCGGTTTTAATACTGGTATCGAGTATACCGCAGTCGGTTGCGTCCGACTGCAACGTTTCCACTTGTTTTTTTTGTTACTCACCATGTAAGCGACGCTCATGATGTTTGGAATAAAATAAACTTGAGCTCAATGATGTTGTTACGCAAAGGCTCGAGACCCTCGTTGTCAATTGGGTCAGCCAAGGTGTTGGTCAGCTCCCATTCAACAGACGAGTACAAAATCTTAATGCAAAGATTTTTTTAGGTTGCAATGAACGCTGAAAGCCAGCGCCCAATCGGTGAAATCAAAGTACGGAAACAGTGCCGCAAGAAGGCGTAGCGAGGCAGTGAGACGCTTAAAGCGAGCGCGATTCCGATCGTTGGTTGCAAGCTCGCTGGCTCTGTTGGCCCTCATGTATTTATCCACCGCCTCTTCCTTTAAAGCATGTATAGAATTTTCGCTGGCTTTAGTTGCGTATGCATTCTTTTTTCAAGCTTATTAAGGGCTTTGGCACACGCCTCCAGAAATTGCCAGTTGTGACTCTCGTGCAATAGCGGTACAAGCGCATTGTTGATAAGTTGCATCATAAATCGCGGTGAGAAATCCAAGTACGGAATTAGCTCTAAAAGCTGGCTGACGCAATATTTTGCATAAGAACGGCATTAAAACCCATTTTGCTGTCTGCATAGCATTCGGATTGGACTCACGCTTCAGATCGATAGATTCGTTTCCGTTCGGTATATAGCCGACCGCAGACTGCTTGATTGCTGACCCCATGATACAAATTATTGCAGTCACTCGAATGGAAGTAGTATCCCCTGACCACAGTAGTAGTCTCACCATGCTGCGCCAATCCTTCACAGTTTCGCTGATGTCGTACATTGAATCGACATAACGATCAGCATGAATCTTTATGTTTCCACCATTTTAAGCATGCGATCCTCGGACGATATTCCAGCAGCTCGGCAGCAGCCCGACCAATGCTACGATTAACGTTAAACACCAGACGCTCAATATATCGTTTGTTATGGGTGCTCAAAACTTGTGTGTCAATTTTATAGTTCCGCACAAGCAATTTAGCGGCCATCTCGCCCATGTCCGACTTAATCAGTTTCACCAGCGTCTCGCTATATTTGATTATAAACGACAGGCAAACGTGGGGTATCGAATGTTTCTCTTCAGCCTTTCGCAATACTTTGAAGCTGATCTTGAGCACCTCCTGCGAACAATCCTTGAGGCCATCAAACACGGTTTCCTTCACGGCTTCAATGTTACCTCTAAAGTACTTGGGGAATTTATTAAGAATTCGCCCACACTCACGAACGCACAGTGATCGGATTGTATATATGTCATCCACCTTACTGTTGTCCAGTACTTTATCGTAAAGCGTCCGATGCACAGACTTTAGCTTCTCATCGATGATGAATCTGGGATTAACTAGCGTTTCTATCATCGTAAGACCTGAAATAACTCATTTCACTTGTACCTCATGTTCAAATATGCATAACTAAAAATCGGACATACCAATTAGCGTCGCGGTGTACCGCAAGGGAGTAAAAGTTGATATATTGGTGACCAATACAAATGCGGTTATGTACTGTAGAAAGTACTCCTCTAAGATAATGGGGAGGTTGAGGCCAATTTTAAGCAGCTGCTTTACAAAATTGCCCACATTCTTGCCAATAAATTTTTGGCCTCCCATGATTAATGGATAATTATTGCGATCCTACTGGAGAAATATATAAATTACGATTCAGCATCTAATAATCGCCCGTATTCCCGTTGTCGTCGTCGACGTAAAACGTTGTCGTCTGACGACGACAAACCAAATTTGGTATTCTCGTAGTCGTCATCGTTACCTATCGACAACTATCGTCACATAATCGGTATTCTGTAAATAAAAGTGACGACGATATTGTCTTGATACGACTCTGTTTTTGTCGTTGAGATTTTTTGTGACGACTGCCAACGACAGTTTAAGAAATTAATTCATTTTGTTAAAAAAATATAAAAATTGAGTTTAAATGAAATTAACAAATTCAAAACAATTTGAAAAGCTTGTGGAAGAGTTGGAAAAAATCCATCTCTTGCAAAAGGATTCCGAAGAGGAACTGTTCCATGCAATTTCAACGAGGATTGGAAGAACATCGGCAGTTTATTAAATGCTTTTGGACCGCCGATAAGAAATGGCGATGGCTGGCAGAAGGTATAATATCGCTTTGCATTGCATTAGATTTGTCGCGATTTTAACAATTTTATTAAATTTTAGGTTTGGAAAGATTTAAAGTTTAAGGTGAAAAAAAAAAATGCTTTATAATAAGGCAGAATGTAGGGCAACCGGTGGTGGGCTGAACAAGCAAGTTGCGCTAAGTTCATTGGAGGAATCCGTGGCAAACTTGCTGCAGTTTGAAAAACAGCTTAATCCCGGGGGAAGTGCTCAAGGAATTGCAATTTCGGACTATTCCGATGTGTTGGATGAACCGCCAGAAATGGTACCGGATAATTGTACTGAAGTTGAATCGGCGGGTGACGAAGAACAACCAACAACATCGCGAAACGCAGAAATGTCAACCACTCTATTATCAAACAAAAAACCAACAAGCAAGCATACTTTACTGGAAAGTCATAGTGGCATGCAACACAAGGTGCTTTCAGACATTTCAAACACTTTAACATCCATCAAGCGCACTATGGAAGATGCGTCCCAGAAACTATTGGAAGTCGAGGAGAAAAAACTGAAAAACTGTTTCTCCTAATTTTTATAAGATTAAATTTTTTTTCATCATCACTAGATGCATGAGATGCGAAAAACATGTTTATTTACATATATAAATTTTATTGAACTTGCAATCAACTGTCAAATTTCTGTGTGAATGGTGTTTTTGCGATAGAACTATCGATAACGAGACGTCGTCGTCACAAGTCTGTTACAGAATACCGAAATAGCATCGAAGTGATACGATATTGATGTGATGTGACAACGACTCTAAATTGACATCGACGTCGACGACGACAACGGGAATACGGGCGAATGATAGTTTCTTAATGTTAAATTAACAAAAAGCTGATTTTATTGCCTTACCATGCTCATGCCCCTATAGCACATTTCAATATTTTAATGTCGTTTTGTAAACAATTGTCGATGTCTTATACATGTACACAGTCAAAGTCGAAAGTTAACTGAAGCTGTTCAAATATATCAGTTTAATCTGCTATATGCTTTTGTCCCAAAATGTACATAGTATGTGTAACTACAAAAAGATAGCGCTACAAGGCAGTTTAACAAAGTTAACAGCATTGATTGCTTGACTGTGAAAAAAACTGCCATTTATTAGATTGTTTTTTAGACGAGCAGACTGCAAAGCTTAACAGCGAGTCGTGCTGTTCAAGAAGGAAATCATAAATATTAAGTAATTAAATAAGCCGCAAAAAAAACCTATTATTTTCTTATGCGATTTATCATGCTTCTAGTGTAATATGCAAAAAAAATATTAAAGATCGACTTACGTTATGTAGTTGACGCGTAGCGTTATCTACTACCCAGGCATAAGATTTGTGCAAATCCAAGTCTGCAGGAATCTTAAATGCTATTCCACTCGCTTCAAATACGATCCCGATGAAGTTAACCATAGCTTCTCTTGGTTCGGAGAAATAAATTTGATGCCATTTGCAGCTTAGGTTCTTTATGCACTGAAAAATTTACCAAATTACAATCACTAAGCATACAAAATGTGTTTATGTAGGAGTCGTTAATTAGTGGACAACAGTAACGATTGCCACCATGGTGGAATGATAATGTTGATAACAAAACGTAAAAGTAATATAGAAAAATAAAAAAATTATCACTTGCATTTGACAATCATTTACTTGAAGACTGTCATAAGAAAAAAGTGCATTGCGACATGCTTACGCCATTGTGTTAAAAGTTTTTATGCATACCATATTTACTTTCTTTTTATTTTATTTTTCCTTGCGTTTCTGTCGTTGGATGAGATATGCTCTTTTCTTTTCGCTGGCGCGCCGTTTCTCGATTAACAGACGGTTTGCTGCCAAAATCGAATAGCAATTGAAAAGAAAATTTCGCAAGAAAATAAATGAAGTAGTGCTCTTACTCTCGCACCTACATTCATTGGCTTGCAAACTTATACAAAAAAGTGGTGCCATCTCTTTTCACACATACATACATGCAATGAAAGAAATAGAACGACTAGCACTTAATGCGTAGCAGACTTGGTCGCATCTGAATAGGCAAACCAATTTGACGATTTTCTTGCAATGCACCACAGCATGCAAGTTATGGCCCCAAAACGGCATTTGCATGTTGCGCAGGCATTACGATATTTTCGGACTTACCACTTTATCGATCTTTCCATAACACAAACGTATAAATATGGAGCTAATTGCTTCATCGTCGCCTTTGTCGCCATTTCTACAGAAAAGCGTACGCACTTTTGTAATAAAAAATTAATTTTAAATTTGATTTTAGGCCGGTGAACTCTCATTGTGGTCTTCGGCGCCATTTCTGCAGAAAAGCGTAAGAACTTTTAAAAAAAAAAATTGACTTTAAATTTGATTTTGATTTTTACCTCTGCGGAGACGAGGCCGGTGGAATGTCATTAGTTACGTTCTCCGCAATCACGTCTATTTCCTCATTGCTAGCCATTATTAATATAAAACTAACTAGTGAAAAAAATATTCAACACAGACTTCTAATGCGTTAACTCTTTCAGATCAGATATTTTACGATGTGAAGACATCCAAGTCAAAACGGAAAGGGACCGACTTCAATAGCCTGGCAGTTAGAGATGGGCAATATGTAATAGTTGTCAGTGTTGTATTTTATCGCAACTATCAAAGTAACGAGTAGCAATTTTCACAAGTTTACAGTAACGAGTAAATAGTAACGAGTCCTTAGCATCTTAACGGCCGATTTAGCGTCAAGCAACGAGAAGAAGCACATAAAAGGCAACAAAAACAATGCGCGCAACAACTAAGACAAAGGCAAATAAGATAACATTAAGAAGAAAATAAAATAAAACAAACGAAATGTTGAAAAACCCCTCCAGGACAATTCTTGGCATTGCCAACAACATCAACAAGATAACTAACTTTATATACTCTTCTACTTTAGCTAATCATGACCAATCCAAGAAAGAAAATATCATATGGTATTGGGCTTCGATGGTGATAAGTTCTTAACCATCATAGTAGTAAGCTTTAAGTTTGTATATGCATATATATTCTGATCCAATGTAAACTCTTTGCTGAGGACAATTTCAATTCCAATTACTTTCGGTATGAATATGAAAAAACACTTTGGGGAACAATAGACAACACCCCTTGCCAGGGCGTTGGCAAGAGACAAAAGCGTAAAAGTCAAAAAAAAAAAAAAATTAATACCATCTGTTGGCTATGTTAAGGGCTTGCTGCATGCGGTCCGAGATGGTTTGCTCATGCCAGCCCACTATATAGATGACTAGGTCATCAGCGTTGCTTTGAGTGGCGAACCCTAAGTCGTTGAACTTATAGAGTAGCTCGTCAATGACCAGAGTCCACAAGACAGGAGAGAGTACTCCCCCTTGAGGGCACCCCCCTGTGGCTGTGATTGAGGTCATGGTTCCTCCAAGGTCTACAGTTATTTCTCTGGATTTAAGCATTTCCAGAATCCACCTAATAATGGGTGTGGGTACATTTTTATGTACAAGAGAGGCACGGATAGCCTGATATGACGTGTTGTCAAAAGCTCCTGATATGTCTAAAAAGGCACATAGTGCTATTTGTTGAGCGCCAATGGCCTTTTCAATGGTTGTTGTAAGGCAATGAATGGCAGTCTCAGTTGACTTACCAGCTTGGTACGCATATTGGTACTTATGTAAGGGAAGCTGCTTGATATTCATCTCCCTGATGTGCTGGTCAATTATCTTCTCCATAGTTTTAAGGAAGAAGGAGCTAAGACTAACTGGTCTATAGGACTTAGGCAATTAGGAATCTTTCTTCCCTACCTTAGGAATAAACACAACTTTCACTTTAGCCCATTTGCTTGGTATGTGTCCAAACAAGAGACTAGCTCGGAATAAGCGGACCAGGGTGATTGCGAGTTGGTGCAGTCCCCGCTGCATCAAGCATAGATATATTCCATCTGGCCCAGGGGATTTGTATGGACTGAAGCTCTGTATAGCCCATTGTACGCTATTTTGACTACTCACCCTCTGAGCTGTACTGCTCCACAGCCACGCACCCGGGAAAATGAGTAGTCAAAAGAAGCCAGCACAAGTAGCTCGATAAACTCACTCGAGTTTGTGAACACATCAATACAGGCACGAATCACGATAAAACCAACGGTTCTCTTTGATATTTTTCTAAGTGCATTTGACATTATGTCACCGTAGCTTTCACGGAACTGGAATTAGGTATAACTGAATAAATTAATGTTCATTGGGCCATCGACATAAGTGACGACTTACCTGTCAAAAGAACCGGTAAATAATTGAGTAATAAGTATTGTTAAGGACCTTGTGAACTGCCAGCTGGCAGAATCTAAATAAAGCTTCTCGCTTTTGACTCTCATTATTTGGGTTGGTGTCATCAAATACATGTTCCATCACAAATTGTAGAAGCATTTCAATCTCCTCAAATTCAGGTTTGCATCGCATTCTTCGAAGATTTCCCGTAAAAGATTTGTATGACAGCAAATACAGATCGCAAACACCATTAAATGCCTTACATGTAAAAATTAATTAACTGACGCTAATATCACTAGTTAGATCTTAATTATGTAATAAAAGTTAAACTAACTCAGATTGATCGATTGTCCTGTTTTTTGTTTTTTTTTACTGTCATTGATTGATAGTCAAAATAATAATATTAGTTTTAAGCCGAATTTTTTTTTTATACTCGATACCGAAGGTAAAGAGTATATTGCGTTTGTGCAATGTCCGTCATGGTGTCTGTCCGTCTGTATGAACGCAACTTTTTTCCACACCCTTCAAGCTAGAGACTTGAAACTTTCCAATTCTCTTTATCTATGGGATAGTAAATTAAAGTGTCAAGATGGGGGTTCTACGATAACTGGGGGACTGGCAAATCGATAAATTCGATAACTCAAAACCGATAGATCCACATATTTCGCACATCCTTACAGCTAGAACTACCAAATTTGGTGAGAAGATAGCTACTAGCAACCCCAAAAAAAACTGCATCAAAAATTTTGGAGCCACGCCCACCCATTCCGCCCCCAGCCACCCCGCATTTTAAAGTTAAAAAAGTCTATATCTCCCACAGTTTTTGAGCTATAGCCACCAAATTTGGTGCCAAGATAGGTGATGATGACCCCCCCAAAAACTGCATCAAAAGTTTGGACGCCATGCCCACCGATACCGCCCTATCCACCCCCATCTGCCCCAACGCTTCGTCAAAAACGGGAATGCGTGTATCTTCCAGAGTTGTGGAGCTAGAGCCACAAAATTTGGTAGGAAGATAGCTGGCAACGACCTCCAAAAATCTGCATCAAAGTTTTGGAGCCACGCCCACCCATTCCACCCCCCTTGCTCCTCCTTATACAAACTTTGTGCTGGAGTCACCAAATTTGGTATGAAGGTAGCAATTGATATCCCACATAGATCAGCACCAAAAATGTGAATGCCACGCCCAACCATACCGCCCCCAGGCCCCCTTTCTCCACTTTTACAAACTTTGAGCTAGAGTCACCAAATTTGTTATGAGGATAGCAATTGACATTCCACAAAGATCTGAATCAAAAATTTGGATGTCACTACCACCCATACCGCCCCCAATCCCCCCTTTCCCCACTTTTACAAACTTTGAGCTAGAGTCACCAAATTTGGTATGAAAATAGCAATTGACATTCCACATACATACGGTTTTAATACTGGTATCGAGTATACCGCAGTCGGTTGCGTCCGACTGCAACGTTTCCACTTGTTTTTTTGTTTCTCACCATGTAAGCGACGCTCATGATGTTTGGAATAAAATAAACTTGAGCTGAATGATGTTGTTACGCTCGAGACCCTCGTTGTCAATTGGGTCAGCCAAGGTGTTGGTCAGCTCCCATTCAACAGACGAGTACAAAATCTTAATGCAAAGATTTTTTTAGGTTGCAATGAACGCTGAAAGCCAGCGCCCAATCGGTGAAATCAAAGTACGGAAACAGTGCCGCAAGAAGGCGTAGCGAGGCAGTGAGACGCGATTCCGATCGTTGGTTGCAAGCTCGCTGGCTCTGTTGGCCCTCATGTATTGATCCACCGCCTCTTCCTTTAAAGCATGTATAGAATTTTCGCTGGCTTTAGTTGCGTATGCATTCTTTTTTACAAGCTTATTAAGGGCTTTGGCACACGCCTCCAGAAATTGCCAGTTGTGACTCTCGTGCAACAGCGGTACAAGCGCATTGTTGATAAGTTGCATCATGAATCGCGTTGAGAAATCCAAGTACGGAATTAGCTCTAAAAGCTGCTCCAAATCGAATACACTGAGTCGTGGCTGACGCAATATTTTGCATAAGAACGTCATTAAAAACCATTTTGCTGTCTGCATGGCATTCGGATTGGACTCACGCTTCAGATCGATGGATTCTATTCCGTTCGGTATATAGATGATCGCAGACTGCTTGATTGCTGACCCCATGATACGAATTATTGCAGTCCCTCGAATGGCAGTAGTATCCCCTGACCACAGTAGTAGTCTCACCATGCTGCGCCAATCCTTCACAGTTTCGCTGATGTCGTACATTGAATCGACATAACGATCAGCATGAATCTTTATGTTTCCGCTACTAAACTTCTGACGATGGAATTAGTTGGCCATTTTAAGCATGCGATCCTCGGACGACCTACCAGCGAAACGATATTCCAGCAGCTCGGCAGCAGCCCGACCAATGCTACGATTAACGTTAAACACCAGACGCTCAATATATCGTTTGTTATGGATGCTCAGAACTTGTGTGTAAATTTTATAGTTCCGCACAAGCAATTTAGCGGCCATCTCGCCCATGTCCGACTTAATCAGTTTCACCAGCGTCTCGCTATATTTGATTATAAACGACAGGCAAACGTGGGGTATCGAATGTTTCTCTTCAGCCTTTCGCAATACTTTGAAGCTGATCTTGAGCACCTCCTGCGAACAATCCTTGAGGCCATCAAACACGGTTTCCTTCACGGCTTCAATGTTACCTCTAAAGTACTTGGGGAATTTATTAAGAATTCGCCCACACTCACGAACGCACAGTGATCGGATTGTATATATGTCATCCACCTTACTGTTGTCCAGTACTTTATCGTAAAGCGTCCGATGCACAGACTTTAGCTTCTCATCGATGATGAATCTGGGATTACCTAGCGTTTCTATCATCGTAAGACCTGAAATAACTCATTTCACTTGTACCTCATGTTCAAATATGCATAACTAAAAATCGGACATACCAAGTAAAAGTTGATATATTGGCGACCAATACAAATGCGGTTATGTACTGTAGAAAGTACTCCTCTAAGATAATGGGGAGGTTGAGGCCAATTTTAAGCAGCTGCTTTACAAAATTGCCCACATTCTTGCCAATAAATTTTTGGCCTCCCATGATTAATGGATAATTATTGCGATCCTACTGGAGAAATATATAAATTACGATTCAGCATCTAATAATGATAGTTTCACAGAGAAAAAAAATGAAACGTAAAACCAAACATTTTAATTTTAGATTCAGATTTTAAATTTTTTTTCTTAATTTCAATACGAAAATTTTTGATTCTAAAATTAATCGTATTGAAACACCAAATTTAAAACGATTCGTATTAAAATCAATGTGGAAAAAAGTTGATTTGAATAATTAGTTCTTAAGCCTAAAATTAAAATTTTAGATTTAAGAATGTGCGCTTTTAAAATATATATCTAAAACTACCACATTTAAATCGATAGTTTCAATTTTAGAAATCAGTACGAATCGATTTAGAATTAAAGTTCAAACTTTTATAAATCTAAATTATCTATTTTTAATATGAAGAAATCAGAAAAATTTTAAAATGCAAAATTTAAATTATAGATTTTATATTGAAAAATATTGTTTTAAGGCTTTTTAATTTTTGAAGCAAAGTGCTCCATTTTTAATACTCGAACTTTAAATGAAAAATTTTTAATTGAATAATTTGTCCTATTTAAAAAAATATTTAAAACGAGCACATTTAATTTGATAATTAAAATTTTAGAAATCAGTACGAATCGCTTTAGAATTAGTCGAACTCGTGGGCTTTGTGTTAACACTTTTTGTTACACAGTCCCTGTTCGATTTCTATGTACATATGTCATCTATGAAATATGTATAATAATATTCTCTATTATGTATATTTATGTAACTAAATATATATAATATTTGCCAACTCAAGAACCCTGCACCTGCATACAAAAAGAATAGGTGAACATTTTCACCAAAATGAGTTTTGTTGACCCATATGGGATAACGACATATGTACACGACGACATATCTCCGCCGTTTCACATATATACATATGCATATATGCATGTATCTCCGCGCGGAGATGTACATATGTATGTATGTTGTTTCAAAACGTCATACAAATGTACATATGTACTATGTCCCGCACTCATATCAAAAGCAGAGCTGCTTGGCTCGAATGCAAAGAAACAACGATTCGCTGCCGCTTCACTAATACCATCGTACTCATTTTCAGCCAGAGACTATTGATGTACAACAACCACATATTATTTGTATGCTAACGCTGCACATCGTGCAATGTTCTACTGTCTGTGTAATAGCGCGGTGTGGCCTATGCGTAGAGGTTTGCATGTGTTCACTTTGTGGTTTTGCCGCATGATACAAGAAAGACAGATAACGCATTGTGAAACGTCACATATAATGCATTTTTATAAATTTTATTTTTTTTTATAAAACTTAATGATATTAAAGTAAAAACTGCTTCTCTTATTATATTGTTTTTATAATAATATTGTATTAAAAGACAAAATTTAGCACATTCAACGCATTCAACACATGAATCGCATATGACGTCATCTACGCAGAACATAAGCCAGTTTCTACGCAATCTTAGTTTTATCGTTCTTGGTTTTGCCCTACCCACGCCTTTTAATGTAAGCACACCAAAAATTGCTATGTGTTAGTGGCACGCTTTGTACAAGGTACAGCACTGCCGAAGAGCATAAAACAGAAAACGAAAAATTAGAAGGGTATTGGGATGTACAATTTTCAATTAAGCTTGACATTGTGTCATGTTAATCGCTACTTTAACGACAGAATTGATCATTTATGTGCACAATAATTTAGCAGATTCAATTGTATTTAATATACATATGTATATACTAGTAAGTGGCCCGCTTACTTCGCTGCGCGGATAGTTTATATAAATTTTAGCAATAGAAGATAGATACAAAATAAATAAATTAGAAAATATTTCACAAAATATTTAAGCAAAGTATTTAATATTCTCTTTTCCACGCCACCATTGAGGTAGAGAATATTGTGGTTTCCCCAGTAGGCCTTATCCACTTATTGAATTTAATTTGCAATTATTAACAACTTTGAGAGCTTCTTTATAAACGACATTGTTTGTTTTCCGTCAGGTGCTAATACAAATAAACTTTTTGATGAACTGACTCTTGAGCAGGCTACATAAAATTGGCCATGAGAAAAACAATCGTGTCTTAAGTCTAGTCCGGCTAATTTAAGAGTTTGTCCCTGCGATTTATTAATTGTTAAGGCAAAGCAAACTTTTAAAGGAAATTGCAATCTTTTAAATTGAATTGGCAATTCAGAATCAGAAGGTATTAATGGAATTCTCGGTATAAAAATCGTTTCCCCTATACCATTGCCAGTAAAGATAATTGCTTCGACAACATTCTTATGAAGGACTTTAACTTGCAATCTTGTACCATTGCACAGTTATAGCGGTTTCAAGTTGCGAATCAACATTACAGGTGAACCAATCTTTAAAGTTAATTTATGTTGAGGCAGGCCAGCCGGATTTAATGAATTAAGAAAATCGACGGGGTAATGAACTG
The DNA here is from genome assembly GCA_018904305.1 of Scaptomyza montana. Classification (NCBI taxonomy): domain Eukaryota; kingdom Metazoa; phylum Arthropoda; class Insecta; order Diptera; family Drosophilidae; genus Scaptomyza; species Scaptomyza montana. Next base: position 26,802 of record JAEIGR010000045.1, read on the forward strand.
CATCTTCGATTTCAGCCACAGAATCAATAGAGTTATATGTCATTTCTTCACTTTGAAATGATTTTAATAAAAACTCGTTTATTTCCAATGCATTGTCATTTCTCGCAGTCAAAATAGCACGTTCTGAAAACCATTCGAGTGATTTTTGAGAGATATTTGTAATATCCGGAAATATTTTTAGAGTTAGCTCTTCAATACTTTTCACAACATGACACAAAGTTGATGGTAAAGTTATTTTGCCATCATGGGTTGGAAATAATCCATTTCCTATTTGAAGAAGCATTTCTGCAAATTCACCAGCTATGCTATCACCTTTTAAGTGCACTCGCATATTCTTCGTTAATGCAATTTTCTGTATTTTGGGCCACAAAATTGAAGACTTTAAGCACGCATTTATTTCATCTGCTCTTGTTCCTCTGGGGATCACTGGGAGAGTTTGTCGAAAATCACCAGCTAAGAATCTATCTCGAATATCTTTCAAAGATCGATCTACAGCTTCAAAAGCACCATTATGGCCCATAGTACACTCATCCCAAACAATAAGCTTGCAATCTTTGAGCACAGCAGCAATATTAGATTGCTTTGAAATTGAGCAATGTGGTGTTTCTAAATGAATCAAATTAAATGGAATCTAAAGTGTAGAATGCGCTGTGCGACCACCATTAAGTAATGCAACGGCCAATGCAATTGTTTTACTTTGCCGTATCTTTGCCATGTGCATCTAAAAAATAGATTTCTCCTTTTTCTGCTTCAACGCTATGTAGTATCTTTTCGTATACTTGTTTTTGCTCAGCAGTAAGGAGTAGCTCATTATTAACAACAAAACAAGTGGAAACGTTGCAGTCGGACGCAACCGACTGCGGCATACTCGATACCAGTATTAAAACCGGTAAAAAGAGGCCTGATTGCAAAGGGGTACGGATGCGGCAGGGGTGTACGATGCCTTAAAGATTCTCCGATGCAGATGGGGATGCCACCAGCTATATTCCTTTCAAATTTGGTGACTCTAGCTCAAAGTTTGTAAAATGTAGGGAAAGGGGGGGGGGGGCTGGGTGCGGTATGGGTAGTTGTGGCATCAAAATTTTTGTTGCAGATCTTTGTGAAATGTCAACTGCTATCTTCATACCAAATTTGGTGACTCTAGCTCGAAATTTGTAATAAGTGGGGAAAGGGGGGCTATGGGCGGTATGGGTGTTCGAGGCATCCAAATTTTTGATGCAGATCTATGTGGAATGTCAATTGCTATCTACATACAAAATTTGGTGACTCTAGCTCGAAGTTTGTAAAAAGTGGGGAAAGGGAGGCTGGGGGGCGGTATGGGTGGGCGTGGCATCCAAATTTTTGATGCAGATCTTTGTGAAATATCAATTGCTATCTTCATCCCAAATTTGGTGACTCTAGCTCGAAATTTGTAAAAAGTGGGGAAAGGGGGGCTGGGGGTGGTATGGGTGGGCGTGGCATCCAAATTTGTGATGCAGATCTTTGTGGAATGTCAATTGCTATCTTCATACCAAATTTGGTGACTCTAGCTCGAAAATTGTAGAAAGTGGGGAAAGGGGGGCTGGGGGCGGTATGGGTGGGCGTGGCTCCAAAACTTTGATGCAGTTTTTTGGGGGTCGTTACCAGCTATCTTCCTACCAAATTTGGAGGCTCTAGCTCCTCAACTCTGGAAGATACACGCATTCCCGTTTTTGACGAAGCGTTGGGGTATATGGGGGCGGCTAGGGCAGTATCGGTGGGCGTGGCATCCAAACTTTGGTGCAGTTTTTAGGGGGTCATTATCACCTATCTTGGCACCAATTTTGGTGGCTATAGCTCAAAAACTGTAGGAGATATAGCCATTTCTGATTTCAAAATGCGGGGGGCTGGGGGCGTAATGGGTGGGCGTGGCTCCAAAACTTTGATGCAGTTTTTTGGGAGTCGTTAACAGCGATCTTCCCACCAAATTTGGAGGCTCTAGCTCCACAACTCTGGAAGATACACGCGTTCCCGTTTTTGACGAAGCGTTGGGGTGGATGGGGGCGGCTTGGGCAGTATCGGTGGGCGTGGCATCCAAACTTTTGGTGCAGTTTTAAGGGGGTCATCATCACCTATCTTGGCACCAAATTTGGTGGCTATAGCTCAAAAACTGTGGGAGATATGGGCTATTTTGACTTTAAAATGCGGGGGGCTGGGGGCGGAATGGGGGGGCGTGGCTCCAAAATTTTTGATGCAGTTTTTTTGGGGTTGCTAATAGCTATCTTCTTACCAAATTTGGTACTTATAGCTGTAAGGATGTGCGAAATATGTGGATTTATCGGTTTTGAGTTATCGAATTTATCGATTTGCCAGCCTCCCCGTTATCGTAGAACCCCCATCTTGACACTTTAATTTACTATCCCATAGATAAAGAGAATTGGAAAGTTTCAAGTCTCTAGCTTGAAGGGTGTGGAAAAAACTTGCAACCATACGGACGGACAGACGGACAGACGGACAGACGGTCAGACGGACAGACGGACAGACGGACAGACACCATGACGGACATTGCACAAAACCAATATACTCTTTACCTTCGGTATCGAGTATAATTATCGCAACTTTCATAATTTGTTTCTCTATGATATTCAATATTTGGAACAATTTCTTCGGATCTAATTGGTAGTGGAAGTCCATAGTAAGTCAAGTTTTGACCACCAATAGACAGTACAATATCTTCAATGTACAAAAGACATTTATTAAATACATTATTCAGAATACTTTGATCAATATTTCTGTCTTGTGAAATATGAAAGACTCTTAAAATATCTTCTGAGAAACTCTCTTTATAAATATTCCAAAGTTTAAGAGCATCCGAAATTTGACAAAATACTAACATTATTGCAAAAAGTTCCCTCAGTTTTGTAGGATTTTGACATATGACAGCTTCGGCTATAGTTGAATCCCAGTGCTTATCATCTTCTAGTAATCCTAGAGCTTTACACGCCAATTGAAATGATGCGTATGCTATACCATTAACGGTTTTTAAATTTAAAAATGAAGTTTGGCTCCTTAAAAAATGTAATAAAAGTCTTAAATAAAAACATTCTGTATTATTGGGATGAATAGTGTAAACTCTTCCCAAAGCTGAATCTCTTTTAACTCCAGGAAAATTTGGTACATCATGCCCTCGTTTTCTTCTTTGAAATTCTTTATTGTTCCATGTAAAATACGATGGAACTTCACAATATAGAAGCGGTCTTGCAAACTCATCACGTGTGCATAGCTCAAGGAAGGCTAGCAAAGTGGTTTTGGGTGTAGTGCTTAATCTGTCAAGTAATTGTTGCGGATTATTGGGGTTAAAATATATCCGTTGACCATTTTCTTAATGAACAGCTAAGCGTGTAATAGCCGGAAAACGTTCATGTATGGGAAATGCAAGGATTCTCCATACCGCTTCTGAGCTACTTATTTAACGGCCACTTTCGTACATATTAATTTCATTACGTTGGTCTTCAAGAGTAAATGATGCTTGATCACTGCCCTTGTTAACATATTTACAAATGTTTTCAATAGACTTTACAGAACTGCATTACTCAACATTTATGTGAGCTTCAAATGTTCTCAATAGTACACAGTTATTAGGCACAACCCAACGATTATCTATGCAATTACCATTTATATTAATTGCATTACCACCATCTTCTATCGATCTTCTACGATATAGCGGGTAACTATCTTTTCCCGTCACAGTTTCTTTAAGTAATTGTCGAGGAAACCTTTTGGTACATTTTCCATTTTTCATGCATGGCGATTTATTATTAAATGCACCGCAAGGACCATGAATCATAACAAAGGATCCTCATCTGCGTTTGGTATTTCGGCACAGATAATTTTATCGATTTTATCTGGTCTTATTTTATTTTCTAACCAAAGTAGAATATGTATATGTGGGAAACCCCGCTTTTGCCATTCCACAGAGTACATGAAACATTGCACGCTTCCAAACAAAGAACCCTTTGTCAATAGTGACATTAAAGCTTTAACTTTTAAATGAAAAACTCGAGCTTTAATATCGTGACGATCATGCGGTTTTTGACCCGGTAATAAAACACTTTGATTTCATTCCATTGTGGATTGCATGTGAATGTTATGAAAAGATCTGGTCGCTCATAATGGCGAACATATGTCATAGCATCTTGAGTCTTTTCATGCATATATCGTGCAGAGCTTGTAAAAGAAGACGGTAAAATTACCATCTGACCAAGTTGAGCTGCGTCAACATCTTGTTGGCCTATTTCATCTTGTAGATGTATATATGTAGCTATCTGCTCTGAGTTTCGCTTGATTGTAGCGAATATAATTTAACCTTTCTGTTTCAATTTTAGCATACATATCAACTAAAAATTGACTATAAAGGGAACGACAATAAATTAAATGATTTAACTCAGATTGAAAAATCATTATTTTATAACTGTAAAAGCTTAACGCAGATATATATTTTTTGGTTCCTCCTTTTTTAATAATGAATTCCATTCTTGTATATCCACTGATTTGCCATCTTCGCCTTAAGGAAATAGCAAAGGCTTCTGTAAGGCATCGTATGATCGATGCACCTCACTTATACGATGTAATTTATAATTATGTCTTTCAATAATAATATTGCGCTTTTCAAATTGCTGACCAACAATAACTATAGCTACTTCGCTTGATAGAGGTGCATTGTAAAGCCCTTTATGTGCACCAGCGCGTGTTTGATCAGCATGTATAACCAATTTATAGTCTTTGGTTCTTGTTTGTATTTTATTGAGAGCCATTTCTAGATCTTTTACATAACGATTATGATGATGAAACATACATTGAAGATCCTTTACTACGCTACAATCAACATTTGTAATATTTATGCAACGTAGTTGAGCTTCCTTTTCATCATCACCAACAAAATAAATTTGAAGAAACTGCATTTCTTCATTTGGCAAAGGTCGGACACTACCAATTATGTGATACACTTGTCCTTGGACGTTAACAGATACCCAGGGGCTCACTTTTCCATTTTAAAGCATTACAATGTTTGCATATAAAATTCATACTTCCAAGTTGAGTAACTTTATCTGACTTGTAAGTTATTTCAAAATCTTAGCTTAAGCCAGACATGGCTTTAACACTCCATGCACGCAAACGCCTTTCTTGACGTGCATTAGGATTATTAGCCTGATGTCTTCTCACTGCAACTCTATGAGCTTCAGAATTATTAGCCTGAAATCTTTTTGATGCTTCTATGCGCTTACCCCTATTGATATATTAAAATAAAGTCAAGTCATTTTAATAAACGGGTTCAGGGTATCTTTTGGTCGGGATTTCTCGACTAAAGCCTTCTTACTTGTTTTCAGATTCGCTCATTCTCGTGTTGTGCTGACAGTCGGCAATTCAACACCTGCATCATGAATTGAGCGCTGCTGGTCCCAAACCCAAAGAGGCAGCTTAAAACTTGAAAACGCTCACGCATCGCTCTTCATGTTCGGCGCTAGATGACAAATTATTTTTAAATCTCGCTCCGATCATGCGCCTTCGTTGTTGTCTATTTCGGCTAATTCTCTTGTGTATGCGCGCGCTCTGCAAGTTAGACAAAGAGCGTATTATCGCTACCTTCTTCGCACGCACTGAATCAACGCAAAACATATCTAAGAGGCTGCAGTTAAGTGAATTGCATATTGCCTTTAGCTTTAATTTAGTGTGTGCGGAGGAGGTAGGGTTATTAAACCTTATGATTGACATGCAAAGCGCGCACATAAGATAGAGAGTGAACGTAAATGAGCAACAACAAAGGAGCATGATCGGAGCGAGATTTCAAACTATTTGATTATCATTATGTGAACGCCCTTTGCTTGTTCGAAATTGCATATAATATAATAATATATCAATAATGTTAGTGTGATACGTTTTGTCTAAGTTATATAAGCAGCAAGTAGGCGAATCCACCCCCATAACATATTCTGGTGTGCAAAATTTTTCTACACGGACCAAGTTATGTTTTGTTGTTGTTTTTTTTTTTTAATCAACGACACCAACAAAAAGTAGCAGTGCGGGCCCAACAACAACACTTACAACAACAACAAACGCTACTTGGGTCGTAAATCAATTGTCAAAGGCACACAAATTTGAGAAAAAAAGAATATGCACTGTGCGAAGTGATACATGTACATAAAATTATGAAAATTATTTTCAAGCGCATTGTTCAATTAATTGTGTATGCACATATTCATTAAGAAGCAGAAATCCGTTTCGTTTTTGCAAGTGTCGAACCTTTTTTATGACTTTGCTTGTGCGACGCGAAGGCGCTATCTTCATACCAAATTTGGTGACTCTAACTCGAAATTTGTAATAAGTGGGGAAAGGGGGGCTGGGGGCGGTATGGGTGGCCGTGGCATTAAAATTTGTGATGCAGATCTTTGTGAAATGTCAATTGCTATCTTCATACCAAATTTGGTGACTGTAGCTCGAAAATTGTAAAAAGTGGGGAAAGGAGGGCGAAATGGAGAGCGTGGCTCCAAAACTTTGATGCAAATTTTTGGGGGTCGTTGCCAGCTATCTTCCTACCAAATTTGGAGGCTCTAGCTCCACAACTCTGGAAAATACACGCATTCCCGTTTTTGACGAAGCGTTGGGGTGGATGGTGGCGGCTAGGGCAGTATGGGTGGGCGTGGCATCCAAACTTTACATGCAGTTTTTAGGGGGTCGTCATCACCTATCTTGGCACCAAATTTGGTGGCTATAGCTCAAAAAATGTGGGAGATATAGCCATTTCTGATTTCAAATTGCGAAATTTTCACTAAAGATCATCTATCAAGAGATGAAACAATTATTTCCAAGTTAAGAAAAAACTGTCCGTTACCATCAGGGGTGTGCCAGCCATCAAAACCAGACGAATTCCAACCTAAAACCAACCTCGAGCTGGTTTTAGGTGTGCCAGAGCAGAGTTCGAGATGGTTTTGAAATCTCAACAAATTTGGTCAGAGATTTGGTTAGTTTAAGCAATATTAAATGTCTAATGCATAACAAGTGTTACTTTTTCGAAAGGTTATTTTAAGCTTAATTGCATATTGCATATACATTCGAATTTTATTAATATTTTAATTCATGATTTGCGATATTAATAAATCTCTAACAAATCTCTAAGACTATTTGCCGTTCCATGTAAGCGTGCAAAACCGTCCCTAACAAGAGAGGTGCCACCTTGTTCGTTTAACAAAAACTATTATTCGGAGTCTTTAATAGGTCAATTTAAAAGACACTTGTTTGTGGCAAATAAACATAAAAAAATCTTACTTTTAGGTAACAAAATTGCATGGTTGAGCAGTGGAGAGTTTGTTGTAAATTTAACAAAGTTATTGCAGCAAATCTGTTTTTAAAAAGCTTTTGCGGTGTTTGTTAGGTGTGTGAATGTCTACAGAAAGAAGAAGAATTTAATTCATGGCAAGTCATTGTTCCGCCAAAATGTAAGTTGAATTAAAATTGCATTTAATTCTTTGCATTGCATTTCTTTTATTTTTTTTGAGTTTTGAATGAATCTGTAACAAATCTCTAAGACTATTTTCACGAAATACGTACAACAGCTGTTCAAGCAAGCTATCACGGCAAGGCTGTCAAGCAACATTAGTTACTTGGCGGGCAAAATATTAAATATGTATTTTATATAAGAATTACAAGAGATAAGACCTAACATATTTTTATTTTACTATTTATTAAATTTAACACTAATGCCCTGTGGCCAACCTTGAAAACCATGACTAAAATAGCATATACATTTTAGGCAATTTTTCTTTTCAAAGGTAGCAACTCTTTTTGGCCATTTTCGTTTTACGTATTTGCTCCGAAAAATTTTACCGAAAATTGAAATCTCCCTAACTTCTGGCACACCTACGGTTTTGTTTTAGAGATTTGAAAACCTGCTCGAGCCAAAATCTCTATAGATTTCTGGCACACCCCTGCATACAAAAAACTATTAACTGAACTCTGTGTCAAGTATACTGATATATTTGGACTAGAATCCGAAGCAATAAGCACAAATAATTTTTATAAACAAAAATTAAGATTGAAAGACGATGAACCAACATACATAAAAAATTATAGAATTCCTCAAAGTCAACAGACGGAAATAGTCAAGCAAGTCGAAAAGTTAATTAAAGATAATATTATAGAACCTTCTGTATCTGAATACAATAGCCCTTTGCTTTTAGTACCAAAAAAATCATTACCTAATTCAAATGATAAAAGATGGCGTTTAGTAATTGATTACCGCCAAATAAATAAGAAACTGTTAGCTGACAAATTTCCACTTCCAAGAATAAATGATATTCTTGATCAATTAGGCCGAGCAAAATTTTTCTCGTGTTTAGATTTAATGTCAGGATTTCACCAAATAGAACTAGAAGAAAATTCAAGAAATATAACGTCATTTTCAACGAGCAATGGCTCATATCGCTTCACGCGATTACCTTATGGTTTAAAAATAGCACCTAATTCTTTTCAAAGAATGATGACAATTGCATTTTCGGGTCTTGAACCATCACAGGCATTCCTTTACATGGATGACCTAATTGTCATCGGTTGTTCCGAACAACATATGATCAAAAACCTTAAAAACGTTTTCGATTTATGCAGAAAGAACAATCTAAAACTGCACCCAGACAAGTGCACATTTTTCATGCATGAAGTGACATTTCTAGGTCATAAGTGTACTGACAAAGGTATTCTCCCAGATGACAAAAAGTATGATGTCATTGAAAAATACCCAGTCCCTACGGACGCAGACAGTGCTAGACGATTTGTTGCATTTTGCAATTATTATAGACGTTTTATTAAAAATTTCGCTGAATATGCTCGCCCAATAACAAATTTAAGTAAAAAGGATGTCAAATTTGACTGGACACTTGAATGTCAAAATGCCTTTGAATACTTAAAAAATAAATTAATGAGTCCTACATTATTACAGTATCCAGATTTTAGCAAAGAATTTTGCATAATCACAGATGCAAGCAAAGTAGCTTGTGGAGCAGTTTTAACTCAAAACTACAATGATATTCAGCTCCCAGTTGCATACGCATCTCGTCCGTTCACTAAAGGTGAAAGTAATAAAAACACAACAGAGCAGGAATTAGCAGCAATACACTGGGCAATTATTCATTTCAGACCATATATATATGGTAGACACTTCACTGTCAAAACAGATCACAGGCCCCTCACTTATTTATTTTCAATGGTAAATCCAAGTTCAAAATTAACTAGAATGCGACTTGACTTAGAAGAATATGAGTTTACGGTGGAATATCTTAAGGGGAAAGATAATTATGTAGCCGATGCGTTATCAAGAATAACCATCAAAGAGCTTAAAAACATGACAAAACAAATTTTAAAAGTCACTACTAGACAAGAGAAGAGACAGAAAATTTCCTGCGCAGGAGATGAAAAAGATATAGAAATAGAGAATTTGCAAAACAAACCTCTAAATAAAGCTTCAAAGCCCAATGTATATGAAGTCATAACAAATGACGATGTACAAAAAGTAGTGACCTTGCAAACGAAAGATATGCTGTGTTGCTTTAAGCATGGCAAACAAATCATTGCAAGAATAGATGTTAGCGATCTGTATGCAAATGGAGTTATTGATTTAGGTCAATTTTTCCAACGGCTTGAAAGCAGAGCCGGTGTACACGATATACGCGAACTTAAAATGGCACCGAATGACATAATCTTTGAACAAGTTTCAATAGAATTATTCAAGAAAATGGGCAATAATGTATTAAAATTATTAAGAGTAGCGCTACTCAAGCCGGTGACCAATGTATCAAACGATATAGAAAAAGAAGCTATACTGTCTAAATTTCATGACGATTCAATACAAGGAGGTCATACAGGCATATCAAAAACTTTAGCTAAAGTACAAAGACATTACAAATGGAAAAATATGCGAAAAGACATAATAGAATACGTACGTAGATGTCAAAAATGTCAAATGTCTAAAACGACAGTACATACAAAGACTCCTTTAACACTGACAGAAACACCAATATATGCTTTCGACAGGGTGATTGTTGACACCATTGGTCCATTACCAAGATCAGAAAACGGTAACGAATATGCAGTAACGCTCATTTGCGATTTAACAAAATATCTCGTTGCCATTCCGATCCCTAATAAAAATGCTAATACTGTCGCTAAAGCTATATTCGAATCTTTTATACTACAGTTCGGTCCAATGAAGACGTTCATCACGGACATGGGAACTGAATATAAAAATTCCATTATTAATGAATTGTGCAAAAATTTAAAAATAGACAATATAACGTCTACAGCGCACCACCACCAGACAGTTGGAACGGTAGAAAGAAGTCATAGAACTTTTAACGAATATATTCGCTCATACATTTCAGTCGATAAAACCGACTGGGATGTGTGGCTAAAATATTTTGTATACTGTTTCAACACGACTCCATCTATGGCACATAGCTATTGTCCAAATGAATTAGTTTATAGTAAACAAAACAATTTACCCAAATATTTTAATACAATAGACAATATAGAACCTTTATATAACATAGAAAACTATGCTAAGGAAAGTAAATTTAGATTCGAACAAGCATATAAACGAGCTAAAATAATGTTAGAAAAACATAAGGCTAGGAATAAAGAATATTATGATAGGAATATAATTAATTTAGAATTGAAAGTAGGAGATAAAGTTATACTAAAAAATGAAACTGGCCATAAGCTAGATTCACTATACTTAGGACCATTTAGCGTAGAGAAAATAGAAGATAAAACTAATCTATATATATAAAAGAGTTCGTCCGCGTTAAAATGGATCAGCCACAGCCTAAACGAAAAGAGCTAAAAGGCTGAAATTTTCACACAATTTTTTATGCAGGTAGTAAGTAAGCACTAATAAGGGAATTTTTATTTGGACAACTCCTTCAAGTACCTCCCATACGATTTGGAGCAATTTTTACCCATTTTAAAAAACAAATTACAATTACAACAAGTACCCATTCCACTACTGTCGCCTGATTGTCGCACAAGCTGAGGGTTTGATCGCGAGCGAGAATACAAAAACAAAACAAATGCGCAGTGACGCCTTCGCGTCGCACAAGCAAAGTCATAAAAAAAAGGTTCGACACTTGCAAAAACGAAACGGATTTCTGCTTCTTAATGAATATGTGCATACACAATTAAGTGAACAATGCGCTTGAAAATAATTTTCATAATTTTATGTACATGTATCACTTCGCACAGTGCATATTCTTTTTTTTTCTCAAATTTGTGTGCCTTTGACAATTGATTTACGACCCAAGTAGCGTTTGTTGTTGTTGGGCCCGCACTGCTACTTTTTGTTGGTGTCGTTGATTAAAAAAAAAAAAACAACAACAAAACATAACTTGGTCCGTGTAGAAAAATTTTGCACACCAAAATACATATGTTGTGGGGGTGGATTTGCCTACTTGCTGCTAATATAACTTAGACAAAACGTATAACTTACATTAAAAATATACAATTTCGAACAAGCAAAGGCCGTTCACATAATGATAATCAGATAATTTGAAATCTCGCTCCGATCATGCTCCTTTGATGTTGCTCATTTACGTTCACTGCGCGCTTTGCATGTCAATCGTAAGGTTTAATAACCCTACCTCCTCCGCACACACTAAACTAAAGCTAAAGGCAATATGCAATTCACTTAACTGCAGCCTCTTCGATATGTTTTGCGTTGATTCAGTGCGTGCGAAGAAGGTAGCGATACTACGCTCTTTGTCTAACTTGCAGAGCGCGCGCATACATAAGAGAGTTAGCCGAAATAGCCAACAACGAAGGCGCGATTTAAAAATAATTTCAAGTTTTAAGCTGCCTCTTTGTGTTTGGGACCAGCAGCGCTCAATTCATGATGCAGGTGTTGAATTGCCGACTGTCAGCACAACACGAGAATGAGCGAATCTGAAAACAAGTAAGAAGGCTTTAGTCGAAAAATCCCGACTAAAAGATACCCTGAACCCGTGTATTAAAATGACTTGCAGAAGTCTCCTGTGTTTCTTAATCGATTTGGATTATTAATTTTCACAGAATTTATAAAGTCATCCATTGTTTTAACTCCTATTTTTACATTTTCTAAACAACAGACATGTGGACTCGGCTGTTGAAGCTGTGGTCGGAGATGCTTCTTTCTGCCTGTTAAATACTTTTGCACAAATCAATTATACCCTTTTTACCCATTTTATGAGTTCAGGGTATAAAAATAATGTAATATTTTAGGCATGCTTTCAAAACAAAGTTTTCTTATATTTTGTAGCCACAGATAACAGAGAGAAGGACAAAGAAGAAGAAATATAACTGTAAATGGTACTCACTGCAAGCAGCATGCACAGCTGAGCGAATATATGCTGCAACACAAAGAGCGGCTTAAAGCTTGATCAGTGCGCGCGTCTCTCTTATGACTGCCGCTAGATATAACATAATTTGAATGCAATCATGCTCCTTTGATGTTGCTCATTTACGTTCACTCTCTATTTTATGTGCGCGCTTTGCATGTCAATCATAAAGTTTAATATCCCTATCTCCTCCGCACTCACTTAGCTAAGCTTACCATAACTAAGAGGCAATTTTTCTAGACGCACCAAGTTTTGTTTTGTTGTTTTTGTTTTTTTAAATCAATCACAGCAACAAAAAGTAGCAGTGCGGGCCCAACAACAACAACAACAACAAACGCTTCTTGCAAGTGTACGAACCTGTTTCTTATGACACTTTGCTTGCGGGACTCAAAGGCGTCATTGCCCATTGTTTTGTTTTTGTATTCTCGCTCGCGATCGAGCTCTCAGCTTGTGGGACAATCAGGCGACAGTAGTGGAATGGGTAATTGTTGTAATTATTTTATTATCTTAAGAGCAACACGCGCACTTATGTGAACGCCCTATGCTTGTTCGCAATTGCATATCAATAACATATTAATAATGTTAGTTAGTTTTGTCTAAGTTATATAAGCAGCAAGTAGGCGAATCCACCCCCAAAACATATTCTGGTGTGCAAAATTTTTCTACACGGACCAAGTTATGTTTTGTTGTTGTTGTTTTTTTTTTAATCAACGACACCAACAAAAAGTAGCAGTGCGGGCCCAACAACAACACTTACAACAACAACAAACGCTACTTGGGTCGTAAATCAATTGTCAAAGGCACACAAATTTGAGAAAAATAAGAATATGCACTGTGCGAAGTGATACATGTACATAAAATTATGAAAATTATTTTCAAGCGCATTGTTCACTTAATTGTGTATTCACATATTCATTAAGAAGCGGAAATCCGTTTCTTTTTTGCAAGTGTCGAACCTTTTTTTATGACTTTGCTTGTGCGACGCGAAGGCGTCACTGCGCATTTGTTTTGTTTTTGTATTCTCGCTCGCGATCAAACCCTCAGCTTGTGCGACAATCAGGCGACAGTAGTGGAATGGGTAATTGTTGTAATTGTAATTTGATTTTTAAAATGGGTAAAAAGTGCTCCAAATCGTATGGGAGGTACTTGAAGGAATTGTCCAAATAAAAATTCCCTTCTTAGTGCTCACTTACTACCTGCATAAAAAATTGTGTGAAAATTTCAGCCTTCTAGCTCTTTTCGTTTAGGCTGTGGCTGATCCATTCTAACGCGGACGAACTCTTTTATATATATAGATATTAAAATATTTAGTAAATTAATATATCTTATACATATATGCAATATTTCTTGGTCATGCATCATATCAAAACAGAGCAACTCTCGTTTAGTATTCTTTGTTTTGCTTCAATGCATGCGTGTTCTTGGAAACGATCGCCGCGGCGCGTCGGTAGCAATAACGGTAATCGCTATTTCGCTATTTCTTACGCTAGAAACGGCACGACCATGATATAATTAACAGGGTAGTGTCATACGAGAGAGCCAGATACCAATGTATGCGAACATGTGAGTGCGACAGAGAGCGCCACGTTTTACTCTCTTGCCTCTGTTTTGTAAGTGCGAGTGAGTTAGGTATAGAAAGTGTTTTGTTTGTATGCGGTCGACAAGCACGTTGCGACTGGCGATTGGTATCCGAATAAAGAGGGCGCTGTCTCTGATGACACTACCCTGTTAATTGTAACAAGGGCACGACCAAGGCGTATTTTAAATACGCCTTGGGCACGACATGCTCAAAGACAATTCATTCGGAGCTAAAAAGTTTTGTAGCAAAGACGTGCAAGTGGAATAAAAAGAATTAATATTATCAAGTGTGTTAATACAACGTAAATAAATAATAAAAGTGGTTTTCAAAAAGGTAAGTAATAAATATTTGCATCATGTGTATTTAATTGAATGTGAATAAATCATATTCGATTAAATACAAACGGCAATTAATGAAAATAGTGCTATTGTTCTCGAAAGTGTCTGAGTGTGCACATACATACATATGTACATACATATATACATAAGACGTACAGCGTTCTTTTTTTGAATTGGTACCTTATGTTATTATAAAAATAAAGTGCAAACTAAAACAAACATATGTACATAAACGCAAACATATTCCTAATTGAATCAGTAATTTAAATATTGTAAAATAATTATCCAAAGTGACGAACGTAATAAAAAACGAAATGCGCTAATATGTTCATACATATGTATGTATGTATTTGTAACTTTGCGCGCGCTTGTGCAAGTTCTTATGCAAATACATGCATACATATATGTATACATAAGATGTATTTCGGCTGCAATAACCAAAATAAGAAAAACAAAAAGTTAAACCTTAAATAATCGCACAATTGTAATACATACAATATATATGTATATATATATATATATATATATATATATATATATATATATATAGTAAGTAAAGTTTTGCAAAACGTTTGCGTTTTTCGTATGTTTGTCTGTTTTTGCGAATGTAAATATGTATGTGTGTACATATGTGTGTTTTCATGTAAATTATATTTTAACACCAACGAGAATAAAGCTATGTTCGATATATGTACTTATTATTTAATAACAATTCTGGCAAAATATTAACAAAAATTTACATGCATAAATTAAAAGTTATTTCCTTCCATGCACGTACAGGAATGGCTGCTGATGATGAAGAAAAGTTAAGAAACCTTCTAATAGAATTCAATTTAGAAAACATATTCGATGATCTAAAATGTAAGTTTGTATGCTCTTTCGCGGTTTTATTCCGAAACCTAAATAATATCCAGTTTTTAATAATAGTCTGAATTTATTATATGCAGCTCATGATGTGACTTACCACTCACTACGATATATTTCTGAAAATGATATAAACGCGGCCATATCAAGCGTGGGTCTTAGAGCTGAATTTCGCGAAAAATTGTTTTTTTTGGCGAAAGAAAGAGGTAAAAATGAATTATTTTTATTTTTGTAAACAACATTTTATATTTATTTATTCACAGTTTAACTTTGACGATAACACAATTTCAACCCAGTCTAAGGTAAAAACGTGGTTATATGGTTCGACAGCTTCAAGCTATACCGATCAGCAGCCTTTGGTGAGGCAAAATTTAAAAAAACATACAAAATTAAATTTAATTTATTTACACACAACTTTAGAACGTTGCACATATTCTTCAAAGTTGTTCCAAAGGCAATGCAATTTTGGGTTATTATGCGACGAATCAAAAATTGACCAATTTCCATAGAGATCAGATAATCTCATTGATTATTGAAGAGGGGAACTGTCTCCAACACTCTATAAAAACTTGCGATTTCCCTGGTATAGTAAATCAAATAGTTGAAACTTTTCCAACTGAGGTAGATTCAAAAGTGAGTATATCTAAAAGAAATCACATTGTTTTATACTAATCAACATTTTCTTAGGAGTTTTATTTTATTCCTCGATCTGGAAAAGACAACCCGAAGGGAAAGCTTTATTCAAAATATGTAAACACACGATCCAAACGCATGAGATTTCAACAATCAACTGATAAATCATCCTTTGATGAAATTGAGTTGCAGCCAGAATTTGATGTCCTTTTGTGTGCTGAATATAAAGCTGATTTAAAGAGAAATGTTTCTGATTGGGACACAGTTCTAGATAAGTGGACAAAATCTTTTCAGCTGCGTAAATCCGATTTAAAATCGTTATCACCAGAAGACTTTTTAAAGGAATGGCCCAAATACGCTGATAGCCGAGCAGTCGATTTGGTAAGTAAAATGAGACTAAACAAGTGGAAACGTTGCAGTCGGACGCAACCGACTGCGGTATACTCGATACCAGTATTAAAACCGGTAAAAAGAGGACTCATTGCAAAGGGGTACGGATGAGGCAGGGGTGTACGCTGCCTTAAAGATTCTCCGATGCAGATGGGGATGCCACCAGCTGTCTTCGTTGCAAATTTGGTGACTCTAGCTCAAAGTTTGTAAAATGTGGGGAAAAGGGGGGGGCTGGGGCGGTATGGGTGGGCGTGGCATCCCAATTTTTGATGCAGATTTTTGTGAAATGTCAATTGCTATCTTCATACCAAATTTGGTGACTATAGCTGGAAATTTGTAAATAGTGGGGATAGAGGGGCTGGGGGCGGTATGGGTGGGCGTGGCATCCCAATTTTTGATGCAGATCTTTGTGAAATGTCAATTGCTATCTTCATACCAAATTTGGTAACTCTAGCTCGAAGTTTGTAAAAAGTGGGGAAAGGGGGGCTGGGGGCGGTATGCGTGGGCGTGGCATCAAAATTTTTGATGCAGATCTTTGTGAAATGTCAATTGCTATCTTCATACCAAATTTGGTGACTCTAGCTCAAAGTTTGTAAATGGTGGGGAAAGGGGGGCGGAATGGGTGGGCTTGGCTCCAAAACTTTGATGCAGTTTTTGGGGGTCGTTGCCAGCTATCTTCCCACCAAATTTGGAGGCTCTAGCTCTACAACTCTGGAAGATACACGCATTGCCGTTTTTGACGAAGCGTTGGGGTGGATGGGGGCGGCTAGGGCAGTATCGGTGGGCGTGGCATCCAATCTTTTGATGCAGTTTTTGGGTGGTCATCATCACCTATCTTGGCACCAAATTTGGTGGCTATAGCTCAAAAACTGTGGGAGATATAGCTACTTCTGATTTCTAAATGCGGGGGGGGCTGGGGGCGTAATGGGTGGGTGTGGCTCCAAAATTTTTGATGCAGTTTTTTGGGGGTTGCTAGTAGCTATCTTCTTACCAAATTTGGTAGTTCTAGCTTTAAGGATGTGCGAAATATGTGGATTTATCGGTTTTGAGTTATCGAATTTATCGATTTGCCAGCCCCCCAGTTATCGTAGAGCCCCCATCTTGACACTTTAATTTACTATCCCATAGATAAAGAGAATTGGAAAGTTTCAAGTCTCTAGCTTGAAGGGTGTGGAAAAAACTTGCATACATACGGACGGACAGACGGACAGACAGACAGACGGACAGACACCATGACGGACATTGCACAAAACCAATATACTCTTTACCTTCGGTATCGAGTATAAAAATTTAAACAACTTATAATAAATGTAAATTTTCAGATAAACCTTGATTTCAACATTATATACCCAGGGAAAGGATCGCTTTTATCTGTAAAATGGGATTATTTTAAGGAGAGGATTGTGAATTATTACAAAACTAATATTCACAACGAAAGCTGCAAAAAAGTTTTTGGGCAATTGGAACTTGCAGTAAATATTGGTAATAATAAAAAGCTTTATTTATCTCTTTGACATAAACGACTAATAAACAATTTTCTTATGTTTTTTAAACTTTCTTTGACAACAGATTCTTTTGATTATATTTTGGCAAGCTTGCTGCCATCTGTCGTACCTACAAACAGCTGGTACACAGGAAAAGGAAAAAAAAGGAGAATAACACTTTTAGATGCACAGGAAAGTTTTATACTTCGGCTGGAAACCATCAGTAATTATGAGTATAAAATTAGTGATTTAATTAATAAGAACTATAACAATGCGTGCACACTTCAACCATTTGTAATCGTTGAAGGCGCACATTGCTATGACCTGCAATCATTTTATGTTTATTTTGACAAAAACTTGTATAAGTTAGATTCATTTATAAAGTGTTTGGATATTTGTTTTAAAATATTCAACACTATTAATTTAAAATATCCAAAAGCGTCACAGCAACCGTGGGTTTTTATACAAAAATTTTTTTATAACATTGACACTCTATATGATATTGAATCATCTAATTTAACAGCTCTTATTCATTATATGAAAGATTGATCAAAAAATGTCGAGCTTAGAATGTTTTAAATGTAAACAAAAAATTATAACGGTTAAACATTTAAAGTATGTCCATTTAATGAAGCCGTCACAAAATGATCCCGTACGATGTATAATTGATGAATGCCACCAATTGTTTTTAGACTTTTCAACTTTCAAAAGGCATATTAGTAACATACATAAAGATGCAAGAAATAATAGTGTTAGTGAAGAGAATGTAACATTTCCAAGTTTAAGTTTTAATAACCAGTATGCTCTTACATTAGACAAAGATCAATCTTTAAATAATTTTAATAACCAGTATGCTCTTACTTTAGAGAAAGATCCATTTATAACTAATTCTAAAAGTTATCATGCAAAGAAGTGTCTTGAAAACTTTAAAAAGCAGACAATCTTACTATCGCTTAAATTGCATTCTAAATCTTTTATGATCTTATATATCTTTTATATATCTTGAGTGCGATTTGTTCTGACCCATTCAAAGAAATTAAATCGGAATATCGACTTTTAAAGTATTTAAAGGAAACTGACAAGTTCAGGGATCCCATATCGTATATAGTATCTCATAAAATAGGTAAAAAAATAAAAAAAGGAAATAGTAAGCTCTCTCCAAACAAAATTGATATTTATGTAATGCCTATTGAGTTTCAGATTAAGTCATTTTTTGAACTTCCTAACGTTCTTAGCTCAACATTAAAAAATCAAAAAGTACTTGAAAAGAAAAATTTTTTTGTTAATTTCGTAAATTCAGAAACATATCATAAAAAGTTAAAGGCCTTTTTACCTGATGATATTGTTATTCCATACTTTTTATATTTTGATGATTTTCAAACGAATAATGCTCTAGGTGCCCATTCATCATCTATTTGTGGATCATACTATTCATTTCCTACATTGCCACAGCATTTATTGTCTCAATTGGAATTTATGTTTCCATTTTCGTTCATTCCATCGCAAGCATTGAAATGCTGTGATCACGAAACAGTACTTTTTCCTTTATATAAAGAATTACAAAAATTGGAAAAAGGTATTGAAATAAATGCACCTGAGGGAGGTACACACAAAATTTATTTTGTTTTAGGTTTGATTTTAGGAAATAATTTAGGTTTAAATTCTTTATTAGGTTTTACGCAATCGTTTAGATCAAAACGGTATTGTAGAGTATGCAGACGAACTAATAAGGAAATGAATTACGACAGCATAGAAAATATAGAACAAATGAGAAGCTTACTTTCATACGAATCTGATTTGATTTCACAGCAGTGTTCAGAATCAGGTATTAAAGCTGATTGCATTTTCAATCAATTGCACAATTTTCATGTATTGGACAATTTTTATTTTGGTTTGATGCACGATGTTTTAGAAGGTGTATGTGTTTATAATGTTTGTAAAACACTTTTATCTTTAATTGACAATAAAATAATAAGTATAGAAACTGTAAACAGCAGGAAGCAACTATTTTCTTTTGGTGAAATAGAAATAAGAAATTCGTCATGTCCGCTTGATATAAAAAAATTAAAAAAGAATGAAATACGAATGACTGCTAGTGAAAAATTTTGTTTTACCAAATTTCTACCATTAATGATTGGTGATTTAGTTCCTAAAGATAATGAGCATTGGATTCTATTTACTAAGTTATTAGAAATTATCGATATTTTATTTCAAAGTAAGTTCACAAAAACGGATTTGAACAACTTAAAAGAAAAAATTAAAGTGCATCATGAGCTTTATGTTAGTTTGTATGGAGCGACCCTGAAGCCAAAGCATCATTTCTTAGTCCATTATCCCAGCACAATATCAAAATGCGGACCATTAAAATATGCTTGGGTTATGCGTTTTGAGTCAAAACATAAAGCTCCTAAATCATATTTACATTCCATAACATCTAGAGTGAACGCATGCAAATCTGTTGCTATTAAGGCTGAACTACAATTTTCTAATTTTTTATTTAATTTTGAAAAAGGCTTACCACCTAAATTTAAGAAATCTACCTTTAAAGAAATTAAAGTAACAGACATAGATTGTTTGAAGAATTCGATTTGTAATTATAATTTTAAATCAGATTTCTTACACTTCTGCGAAGAAATTGAATATTGTGGAATTGTTTATAAAAATAATTATTATTTAAAAAACACGGAAAATGAGTTTAAGTTGTTTAAGTTACTCTTCTTTTTTTATGAAGAAAACAAAGTCTATGTTGGCTGTAATAATATTAATATACTTAAGTTTTGTACACATATACACGCCTATGAAGTTGAAAAAGCAGATCCTGCAATTGTAATAAAAGATATAACATGGTTTGACAGCCACCCAATGCATTTGTATACGATGAATAATCAAAAAAATTATGTAAAATATAAGCCACTTTGAATTATTTATAAACAACAAAAAATGAAGAATAATGTTAAATAACTATTTTTAATTTTAAGCTTCTAACATGGAAATTTAACAAATGAATAAATAAAAAAATTAAATATGCCAAAAATATATTTAAATTTAAAAGGTTTTTGTTTTGAATTTTAAATGGTTAAATACTAAAATCAAGAGGGGAAACATTTACTTTCAAATATGAAACGTATTTAATTTTAAATGCAACTCAACTTAATATAAGGTGTAAAATATTAAATTTAAAAATTAAAAACATAATTTTTAAAATTATGAATAGTTAAATTAAAGAGAAAACTTTTCACTTGAAAAACGTTTTATGATAAATTTAAAAATGAAAGCTATTAATTTTTAAATGCCAAATTTTAAAAAAGAATATTTTTAATTTAAATTTCAAAAGTTATGCACCTTTATTTAAGTATCAGAAAATTTAGATTTTAAAATTGTTACTTTTCAATTCAAAATTAATTTTAGTTAATTTAAGGTTCCTAATGCTTAATTTTAAAATGAAATCATTTTGAATCAAAAAGTTTTCATTGTAAAAACTAAAATTTAAGCACTTTAAATATAAAATATAAAATTTTAAATCTAAAATTTTAATTTTAAAATTTTAATTTAAAATTCCACTTTTAGAATTTAAAATTATAGGTGTAGACCGAAAATCGTTCCGAAAAATTTTAGAATCTAAGTGTAAATTATGCGATTTAAAATTTTTTTTTTCTGTGTGTTCTTAAGGTTAAATTAGCAAAAAGCTGATTTTATTGCCTTACCATGCTCATGCCCCTATAGCACATTTCAATATTTTAATGTCGTTTTGTAAACAATTGTCGATGTCTTATACATGTACACAGTCAAAGTCGAAAGTTAACTGAAGCTGTTCAAATATATCAGTTTAATCTGCTATATGCTTTTGTCCCAAAATGTACATAGTATGTGTAACTACAAAAAGATAGCGCTACAAGGCAGTTTAACAAAGTTAACAGCATTGATTGCTTGACTGTGAAAAAAACTGCCATTTATTAGATTGTTTTTTAGACGAGCAGACTGCAAAGCTTAACAGCGAGTCATGCTGTTCAAGAAAAAAATCATAAATATTAAGTAATTAAATAAGCCGCAAAAAAAACCTATTATTTTCTTATGCGATTTATCATGCTTCTAGTGTAATATGCAAAAAAATATTAAAGATCGACTTACGTTATGTAGTTGACGCGTAGCGTTATCTACTACCCAGGCATAAGATTTGTGCAAATCCAAGTCTGCAGGAATCTTAAATGCTATTCCACTCGCTTCAAATACGATCCCGATGAAGTTAACCATAGCTTCTCTTGGTTCGGCGAAATAAATTTGATGCCATTTGCAGCTTAGGTTCTTTATGCACTGAAAAATTTACCAAATTACAATCACTAAGCATACAAAATGTGTTTATGTAGGAGTCGTTAATTAGTGGACAACAGTAACGATTGGCACCATGGTGGAATGATAATGTTGATAACAAAACGCAAAAGTAATGTAGAACAAGTGGAAACGTTGCAGTCGGACGCAACCGACTGCGGCATACTCGATACCAGTATTAAAACCGGTAAAAAGAGGCCTGTTTGCAAAGGGGTACGGATGCGGCAGGGGTGTAAGCTGCCTTAAAGAATTTCCGATGCAGATGGGGATGCCACAAGCTATCTTCCTTACAAATTTAGTGACTCTAGCTCAAAGTTTGTAAAAAGTGGGGAAAGGGGGGGCTGGGGGCGGTATGGGTAGTTGTGGCATCAACATTTGTGATGCAGATTTTTGTGAAATGTCAATTGCTATCTTCATACCAAATTTGGTGAATCTAGCTCGAAATTTGGTGACAATAGCTCAAAGTTTGTAAAAGAGGGAAAGGGGTGGCTGGGGGCGGTATATGTGGTAGTGGCATCCAAATTTTTGTTGCAGATATTTGCGGAATGTCAATTGCTATCTTCATACCAAATTTGGTGAATCTAGCTCAAAGTTTGTAAAAGGTGTGGAAAGGGGGGCGAAATGGGTGAGCGTGGCTCCAAAACTTTGATGCAGATTTTTGGGGGTCGTTATTAGCTATCTTCCCACCAAATTTGGAGGCTCTTGTTCCACAACTCTGGAAGATACACGCATTCCCGTTTTTGACGAAGCGTTGTGGTGGATGGGGGCGGCTAGGGCAGTATCGGTGGGCGTGGCATCCATTGGGGGGTCATCATCACCTATCTTAGCACTAAATTTGGTGGCTATAGCTCATTTCTGATTTCAAAATGCCGGGGGGCTAGGGGCGGAATGGGTGGGCGTGGCTCCAAAACTTTGATGCAGTTTTTTGGAGGTCGTTACCAGCTAGCTTCCTACCAAATTTGGAGGGTCTAGCTCCACAACTCTGGAAGAAACTGTAGTATACACATATATCGAGTGTACACTGTACACACTTCAAATATATTAAATAGCAACACTTTGCCCAAACATTAACATTAAGTGGGTCACCCAGCTCGCTTACATTAAGTGGGTCACCCAGCTCACCTTCGAGCGCTGGTAAAATGATCGCGTAAGGTTGCAACGCGCACAAACGATGCAGCGTCAGCACTCTCACGCTGTTACCTCATACAGACTACATATGTGCATACTCACACTCTCTTTATATTATGTATTAGACTATGTATGGCTTGCGCGCTGACTTCTCTGCCGAAGCAGCGGTCTGCCTTATACTTAGAAGTAAGAACATTCAATTATTCAATAAAGAAACCTACTTGGAAATAGATGTGTTTTCTTTAAATGTCTGGAAAACTAAGCACACGTCTACATGGCGACCGTGACACATCCTGCAACAATTTACAAAAACAATAATTAATTCAATACAACAACTGCTGATCAACAACTCCTGTGGCTACAACGATGCGCTCGACTAACAACAAATTGCAACACAAGGCATACAATATCTGAGTGAGTAAAGTGTTTGGAGTATGGGCAAACGCGGTGGTGTAAAGAACAAAGTTACAAAAAGAATAGCACACATTAAGTGGTTATTATTCGCAAGCACAACACCACCCGCGTGGGCTACTGCCCAAAAGTTGCAAGAGGAACTTGACTTTTTAAAGTCACTTAACAAAAAAACCAAGACCAACTCCAGCACTCACTCAGATACAATAAGAAATATCAGCAAAGAAATAATCATAAAAAGTAATCCACAAAAACAGTTGCCGTTAAGGAAGAAATGTTGCCCATTGGACTGCAAGGGGCCATTGGAGTCCCCATTCTGCAAGTATACCTGCGGAACAAAGAATAACCAAAGTGTGGAAGGCTAGAACCGCCGTTCACACCATCGAGGGAAAATTAGCAAATCAAGAAGATAAAATAACAGTGTGGAAGGCATAGGACCGCCGTCCACACCATCGAGGGAAATCAGCAAGTCGACAAGATAAATTAACAGTGAGGAAGGCACAGGACCGTCGTCTTCACCAACGAGGGAGTCCAGGGAACCAAACGATGACAATAATTCCAGATATAAATATAAATAAAAATAAATACTTTGTAAAATCGCGTGGAACCTTTTCCGCCTGATAGAGCATAGCCCGTAAAGCTATGCACAACAATAGGCAGGCAATTGTCAAACAAATCAATAAGTATCAGATATAAAAAAAATTAAAAAAAAAAAAAAAAACTTTTGTTAAACTACTATTTTATATTCTTTAAAGAAAAAAATTTACTATGAAAATTATTAATAAGGACACTATTAAATAAAATATGGAAAATAAATTCATTTGATTTTAATATAAAAAAAATATATATATATACAATCTTGATCTAGACTTTCATGTCAGTTTTTATTGAAGATAAAATAAACGTATTAAAAAAAGGTTATCATTCACCCAAACAAATTATGGGTCTCGTAGACGTCAAATCTGTGGACTCGACAGCCAACGTAATAAATAAAGTTGACGTGTCGTCCCCAGATTTGAAATACATGCTCATACTAGTATTGATTATCGTTATTCTCATGATATTGAACTCAGTGTCCAAATTATATAAAATCCATAAGAGAACTATTACAAAAAGTACATGAATCGAGCAAATGACTTAGACAAAGTAGACAAAATATAAATTTTTTACCAATAATTATTCATTATGTTAGAAACAAAAATAGATACAATTTATAGTAAATACTCAGACTTCCGTATATAAGCTATAAAAATTTTATCACGATTTCGTGAATACATAACCATTTATAAATTTATCTATGGAATCTATGGAAAATTATAATACATTTACATACGTTACAGTAAAGGCCATTAATTAAGAGAACCCATTTTTAGTTTCAATTGAAATCTTAAAAGTCCGCTTGCACAGATAAGCAACATGGTTGAAAATTATTGGCACTCTACATACCATTTTTAGAACTATTAACCAGCATTCCACCTGCACACCCAAAATTAGTTTTAATCCTAAAGTGGATTAAAAATAATACAACAATACGTAGACATATGTATGAACAAATTAAGAGAATAATTGTACTACAATATAAGAAGTTGCTTAAAAAGAATGTCAAAATGCCACAGTCAATTCACTTAGTATTTGTTGAACATACCATAAAAGTAGAACTATTGAGTTCAGAAAGTGATAGTTCCAATTAACAACAAAATGTATAAGGAATAGTTATGAGTTGGCAATAAATAGAAAAAAAAATCGAACTTATAAAACAAAAATTCGACAAGTCATATAAATGTGTCAATAAAAACACAACAATAAGAGTCGAAACGTTGTTGCACCATATTACAGTATTAAGGCCTGTACATGATACAATTATACAATCACTCGGCTGCAGAAGTCATTCGGTTTTGGTCCCCTATTTTCAGTGCGTGCCTGCTTGTTGAACTGGGCTAATCGACGCACTGTGTAGCCGTTTCACTCACACTCACTTTTCAACGCTTTCAACGCTCTTTCACTCGCACTTATATTAAGGGACTATGATTTTGCCGAGTGGACTACCTTGTATAATTGTATCATGGGCCTGTACGCATGAGCCCCGTACAGCTCCCATACAGTATACATGAGTTTTACGACTGTAACGACAAGTGTTGAAAAATTCATATATTGTGGCGGTAGGCTAATTGTTTTTTGTAAATAAATCGGAAATGCAACTGTGTTTTGTACACTTGATTTCAAAATATTGATTCGCGCGCTTCTTTTGTGTTTGAGTACAGCTAACGCCCTGCTTCTAATAATCTATACCCTTCCATAGATTAGTGGCAGTACAATCCAGTTTATATGTTATTTAAATTGTATCTTATTAATTAACAAATATATTTTTATTCATTACTTCTTGTGCAGCATTGACTGCCAAAACAATAAGTATGGCTCTATTGGAGCCTGAATTAGGTTAACTTTGTTAATATTATCCGAAAAATGTATAAGCCGGCTCTTGCCCGACATGTTGTTGCATTTTTTACAACCGTAAATAGCTGCTGAAAGCTATTTACTGCCCGTAGCATTTTAACATAACATTTTAACATTTTCATTGTTCAACACTACCGTACCAGCAGTAGCTAACAGAACTGCAGACCTTAAATGTACGTACTGTACTGAAGCTGTACGGGACCATTTTTTTTATATGAAGTTTTTGCTGTACGGGAGCTGTACAGGCGTCTGCGTACAGGCCTTTAACGACTGAATATAACATACTTAGCGAATTAGCGTCTTCGCTAAAGAGCAAGCTAACGAATGCGCACAACGAATATTGTTTAAAAATATTACGACAATTAGCTCTAAAGTTAGAGACGATAAGTGTTCGTCGTGATATTAAACTAACTATTCCCAAAAACCCTTATTATACTCGATACCGAAGGTAAAGAGTATATTGGGTTTGTGCAATGTCCGTCATGGTGTCCGTCCGTCTGTCCGTTTGTCCGTCTGTCCGTCCGTATGTTCGCAACTTTTTTCCACACCCTTCAAGCTAGAGACTTGAAACTTTTCCATTCTCTTTATCTATGGGATAGTAAATTAAAGTGTCAAGATGGGGGTTGTACGATAACTGGGGGGCTGGCAAATCGATAAATTCGATAACTCAAAACCGATAAATCCACATATTTAACACATACTTACAGCTAGAACTACCAAAGTGGTAAGCTGATAGCTACTAGCAACCCCCAAAAAACTGCATCAAAAATTTTGGAGCCACGCCCCCCATTCCGCCCCCAGCCCCACCGCAAGTTGAAATCAGAAATGGCAATATCTCCCACAGTTTTTGAGCTAGAGCCACCAAATTTGGTGCCAAGATAGGTGATGATGACCCCCCCAAAAACTGCATCAAAAGTTTGGATGCCACGCCCACCGATACTGCCCTAGCCGCACCCATCCACCCCAACGCTTCGTCAAAAACGGGAGTTCGTGTATCTTCCAGGGTTGTGGAGCTTGAGCCACCAAATTTGGTTGTAAGATAGCTGGCAACGAGCCCCTAAAATCTGCATCAAAGTTTTGGAGCCACGTCCACCCATTCCGCCTCCAACCCCCGTATGTTGAAATCAGAAATGGCTATATCTCCCACAGTTTTTGAGCTAGAGCCACCAAATTTGGTGCCAAGATAGGTGATGATGACCCCCCAAAAACTGCATCAAAAGTTTGGATGCCACGCCCACCGATACTGCCCTAGCCGCCCCCATCCTAACCAACGCTTCGTCAAAAACGGGAATGCGTGTATCTTCCAGAGTTGTGGAGCTAGAGCCACCAAATTTGGTAGGAAGATAGCTGGCAACGAGCCCAAAAAATCTGCATCAAAGTTTTGGAGCCACGTCCACCCATTTCGCCCCCCTTTTCCCACCTTTTACAAACTTTTAGCTAGAGTCACCAAATTTGGTATGAATATATTGTAATACGTGGAGTCTTTCATCTTTAAACTAAGTTGGATAGTCAATGAATAGACTTCACTTTGGTTTTTGATTTGATTCTTTATTAACAACTGGAGCAGCAATGGTGCCGCTTCCAACGTTCGGTTGTTTCTGCCCTTAAACATTTTACTTAGGTTCTAAGGAAGCCTAAATCTCATTGCTGCGCTGCCCTCAGTTGGACAGCAGAGAGAGACGGTTATGTATATTTTATGTATTATTACATATGTATGTAGAGTATATATGTATCTATGCCCACTTAAGCTGGAGCGCAAGGGTATATGCATACACTTGAGTTTGGTCACGCGGTCGGCGAGTGCAGGCAAAATGCTGACACTTGCACATTCTGTGCGGCCGCCGATCGACTCATATTTCGTCCATGGGTTGAAGACCGGGACTATGTTTATGTAAACATTGCAACAAAGTGTTACAGTGTGTATTCTGTAAGTACTCTTGGTACAGTTGATATTCAATATGAATGCATACTACATCTCCCTCCTTTTGAAAAATGACGTAATATTATGAAGTTATTTTATAAGATATAAGTATTTAAAGGATTAGTTTTTAATTAACAAATTTATTTAATTTTTTTTTTTTTTTTTTTTTAAATTTTTTATTTTTTTATTTTTTATTTATATATAATATTCAAGTTTAAAGAAAAATTTATTTTATTTTTCTTAGCATGGCCATACTAAATACAATTATGAAATAAACATTTTTAACCTATCCTTATGTACTGTTTGTTTTTTATTTTTCATATTTGTTATTATTATGTTATTTTTATCTTTTATTTCCGTTACTTTATACGGACCAGTATACTTATAATCTAGTATATGACCTGTTTCATTTTTTAGTAGGACCTTATCGCCTACTGTTAAATTCATATTATTTACTGTTTGGTCATATAATTCTTTATTTTTATTCTTATTTTCTTCGAGCATTATTCTTGCTCTTTTATATGCTAATTCTAATCTATACTTGCATTCTTTAGCATAGTCATCTATATTATAGAATGGTTCTATATTTGTTATACTATTGAACTGTTGTGGTAAGTTGTTTGTTTTACCAAAGATTAACTCATATGGACAGTAATTATGTGCCATTGAGGGGGTCGTGTTGAAACAGAAAACGAAGTATTGAAGCCATACGTCCCAATCAGTTTTATCAACCGATATATATGCTCGTATGTATTCATTGAATGTTCTATGACTACGTTCTATTGTTCCAACTGTTTGGTGGTGGTTGATGTTATATTTTCAATTTTTAAATATTTGCACAGATCATTTATAACTGAATTCTTATATTCTGTTCCCATGTCCGTAATGAACGTCTTCATTGGACCGTACTTCAGAATAAATGGTTCAAAAATTGCTTTAGCGACAGTGTTCGCGTTTATTTGGAACTGGTATGGCAACTAAATATTTAGTTAGGTCACATATTAGAGTGACTGCATATTCGTTGCCATTTTCTGATTTTGGTAGTGGACCAATAGTGTCTACTATCACCCTGTCGAAAGCATTTAATGGTGTATCTGTTATAATCATTGGAGTCTTATTGTGCTTGGTTGTTTTAGCTTTTTGACATTTTTGACATTTTCGTATGTACTCAGTAATATCCCGAGTCATACCTTTCCAAAAATAATGTCTTTTGACCTTGGCCAAGGTTTTTGCAATGCCAATATGACCTCCTTGCATTGGATCGTTATGGTATTTAGACAGTATTGCTTCTTTTTCTTTTTCTATAAAGGTCACCGGGTTGAGTAGCGCTACTCTTAATGTATTCAATATTTTATTGCCCATTTGTTTAAAATTATCTATTGAAACATGTTCAAAGATATTTTCCCACGGTGCCATTTTGAGTTGGCTGATTTTGTTTATACCGGCTTGCATTTCAAGCCTTTGGAAAAATTGACTTAGGTCTAAGATCCCATTGGTATATAAATCGCTAACATCATATCTTGCAGTAATTTCTTTACCATGCTTAAATAAACATAGCATATCTTTTACATGCAAGGTCACTACCTTACGTACTTCGTCATTGTTTATGACTTCATATACGTTGGGCTTAGAAGCGTTTTCTATAGATTGCTT
Organism: Scaptomyza montana; assembly: GCA_018904305.1. Lineage (NCBI taxonomy): Eukaryota > Metazoa > Arthropoda > Insecta > Diptera > Drosophilidae > Scaptomyza > Scaptomyza montana. Next base: position 56,354 of record JAEIGR010000045.1, read on the forward strand.
AGGCAATTCTATTTCTTTATTATCCGCGCGGATTTTCTGTCTATTTTGATATCTGGTAGTGACTTTCATTATGTTTCCTGTTATGTTTTGTAGTTCTTTGATGGTTATTCTTGATAACGCATCTGCTACATAATTGTCTTTTCCCTTTAAATATTCAACTGTAAAATCATATTCTTCCAATTCTAGCCTCATACGTGTCAGTTTAGAACTTGGATTGATCATTGAGAATAGGTATATTAAAGGTCTGTGATCTGTTTTGATTCTAAAGTGTTTTCCATAAATATATGGTCGAAAATGTTATATTGCCCAGTGAATTGCAGTTAATTCCTGCTCAGTTGTACTTTTATTACTTTCTCCTTTAGTGAAAGCTTTTGACACGTATGCAATGGGAAGTTGGAGTCCGTTATGGTTTTGAGTTAAAACCGCTCCACACGCTTGCTTACTTGCGTCAGTAATTATACAAAATTCTTTGCTGAAATCAGGATATTGTAGCAAAGTTGGTTCTATTAGTTTTGTTTTTAAATATTGGAATGCATTTTGGCATTCATCTGTCCATTCAAAAGGAACATCCTTTTTACATAATCTTGTTATGTGCCGTGAATAGTCGGCGAAATTTTCTATGAAACGTCTATAGTAATTGCAAAATGCTACGAAACGTCTAGCGCTGTCCGCATTGTGCGGCGTAGGGTAATTCATAATGACATCGTATTTCTTGTCATCTGGAAGTATTCCTTTATCTGTGCATTTATGACCGAGAAAAGTCACTTCATGCATAAAGAATGAACATTTTTCTGGATGTAACTTTAGATTGTATTTCCTACATTTCTCAAAAACATCTGTCAAGTTTTTAAGCATATGTTTCTCGGAACAACCTATAACTATTAAGTCATCCATATAAAGGAATGCTTGTGAGGATTCTAAACCAGAGAATGCTATAGTCATCATTCTCTGAAATGAATTAGGCGCTATTTTTTAACCGAATGGAAGTCGCATGAAGCGATACGAGCCATTGCTCGTTGAAAATGACGTTATATCTCTTGAACTCTTTTCGAGTTCAATTTGATGAAATCCTGACATTAAGTCAAGGCATGAAAAATATGTCGCTCGCCCAAGTTGATCCAAAATATCATCAATTCTGGGGAGTGGAAATTTATCGGACAGTAATTTTTTATTAATTTGGCGATAGTCAATTACTAATCGCCATTTCTTTTGTTCTGAACCTGGAGATGGTTTTTAGGGACAAGCAATAATGGGCTGTTATATTCAGATACAGATGGTTCTACTATCCCGTCGGTGATCAATTTTCCGACTTGTTTCTGTATTTCGTCTACCTGACTGTGTGGGCTTCTATAATTATACTCGATACCGAAGGTAAAGAGTATATTGGTTTTGTGCAATGTCCGTCTGTCCGTCCGTATGTATGCAAGTTTTTTCCACACCCTTCAAGCTAGAGACTTGAAACTTTCCAATTCTCTTTATCTATGGGATAGTAAATTAAAGTGTCAAGATGGGGGTTCTACGATAACTGGGGGGCTGGCAAATCGATAAATTCGATAACTCAAAACCGATAAATCCACATATTTAGCACATCCTTACAGCTAGAAGTACCAAATTTGGTAAGAATATAGCTATTAGCAACCCCCAAAACACTGCATCAAAAATTTTGGAGCCACGCCCACCCATTCCGCCCCCAGCCCCCCGCATTTTAAAGTCAAAAACGACTATATCTCCCACAGTTTTTGAGCTATAGCCACCGAATTTGGTGCCAAGATAGGTGATGATGACCTTCTAAAAACTGCACCAAAAGTGTGGATGCCACGCCCACCAATACTGCCCTAGCCACCCCCATCCACCCCAACGCTTCGTCAAAAACGGGAATGCGTGTATCTTCCAGAGTTGTGGAGCTAGAGCCTCCAAATTTGGTGGGAAGATAGCTGTTAACGATCCCCAAAAAACTGCATCAAAGTTTTGGAGCCACGCCCACCCATTACGCCCCCAGCCCCCCGCATTTTGAAATCAGAAATGGCTATTTCTCCCACAGTTTTTGAGCTATAGCCACCAAATTTGGTGCTAAGATAGGTGATGATGACTCCTTAAAAACTGCACCAAAAGTGTGGATGCCACGCCCACCAATACTGCCCTAGCCACCCCCATCCACCCCAACGCTTCGTCAAAAACGGGAATGCGTGTATCTTCCAGAGTTGTGGAGCTATAGCCACCAAATTTGGTAGGAAGATAGCTGGCAACGACCCCCAAAAATCTGCATCAAAGTTTTGAAGCCACGCCCTCCATTTCGCCCCCCTTTCCCCACTTTTTACAATTTTCGAGCTAGAGTCACCAAATTTGGTATGAAGATAGCAATTGACATTCCACAAAGATCTGCATCACAAATTTGGATGCCACGCCCACCCATACCGCCCCCAGCCCCATTTTCCCCACTTTTTATTTCACAAAGATTGATATTTCACAAAGATCTGCATCAAAAACTTTGATGCCACGCCCACCCATACCGCCCTCAGCCCCCGTATATACTGGTTCTTCATCTTTTAATCTCAGTTTTTGTTTGTTAAAATTATTTGTGCTGATTGGTTCAGATTCCAATCCGATAATATCAGTATATTGGGTGCATAATTTTGAAAGCTGTGTTTTGAATAGTGGAGGAAAATTTGTCTTTAGTTGAGATAATACAGATATTTCTCTATTTTCTTGGTTAGTTTTGACTATTTCGTAGTTCGAAAGTGATTCATACGCTAAGTTATTTGTACTGACTACTTGATCTTTATCTGTTGTGTTGAGTAGCCTTATAAAAGCGTTTTTAGATGTTGCTATGGTACTTGCTATGTAAATACCATGCTGAATTTCTTGATTTGGAATCAATACACTGTCTTCTTTTGAATTTAGCTCGATTTTTCGAATAACTTGGGATCTTGCTGGCAGAAGTATTGAGTTGTTGCCAGAACTGTATGTTATTGGAACATAAATTGGAAATTTTAAGCTATTAGGTCTAATTATAAGCCAATCTTCAGATGGCTTGAAGTCTAATTGACAGTTGTATTTTTTAATGAAATCGATTCCTAATATGCCATCACAAGGAATACCGAATTGTAGATCCACGATATGAAAATCGTGTTGGATTATGTATTTATTTATTTATTGGTCTGTATCTCAATAGAAGTTAACTTTTTGGACTTGGTTACTTCTTGACTTATTCCTTTTATGTCTATAATATAATTAATTTCTATGTCATGAAAAACATCAGAATTTTCTTTAACTATTGAAATGTCCGCACCTGTGTCTGCTAAAAAGACAAGTTACTTTCCTGTAGCCACATGGCTGAATGATACAAATATGATTTGGCTGAGATTAATGGTATGAACCTTTGCATTTTCTACTGTTGAGTATTTAAAGGGGTTTGCGAGTTTTCCGATGTATTGGTTACTCGGACATTGCTCTGGTTATTGTAATTCTGGCCTCGATTTGAGTTGCCACGGCCTCTTGAATTTCCTCTATATTGGCCTCGTGCATTATTGTTATTGTAATTTGCGTTGTAATTAGTGTTGCTGTTACTATTGAAGCGACCGCGAAAATTACCTCTGTAATTTCCGCGTCCGCGGTTTCCGCCGCGCTGTGGATTATTATTGTAATATAGGACAGTGCTTTGCTTTCCGGTTGCCTCTGTGCAACAATTTACAAATTTAGACACGGCTTCATTCATAGTATTGAAGGTACCAGCTTGCATGATAAGTTTTACCTTATCAATTGTGCAGTTTTTAGTCATTGCTTTGACTGCGTGCTGAGTTGAATAACTTCTGGCTAACTCTAGCGGTAAGCCATCGGTTATATATGCACCTTCTAGCATTTTTGTCATTTGCTCAACCTCTATTGTGTATTGGTTGGCAGTTTTATTGCGTTGCTGTATGTTCATCAGTTTTGCTGACAACACTTCTACAGTTTCGCCTTTGACATTTGTTTTTAGTTTGGAAATGATTTCAGTTATTGTAGCTTCATTTCTTACTAAATTTCTGGCGACACCTTTTAGCCTTGATTTAATAATCGAAACTGCTAATTGCTCGTGATCGCCAGTTATCAGCACTAATATTTGTAACGCATCAATAAAACTTTGCAAGTTTTCAGCTTTACTATCAAATGGTGGTATAAGTTTGGTTGCTGTATTAATAAAATCAATGTTTGTTTGTGCCATGTTGAGATTTTTGCCTGGTTTATTCTCTAATGTACTTGACGAAGTATCAGAATCTGTAGAATTATCCAGATCTGGCATCAACACTGCTGGAACAGTGAGATTGTTTAAATCCTGTTCTTCTATTTTTTTGTTTGTCTCAAGCTCCTCTGACTCTGTTTGTTCAGTGTCAGGTTGTTCTGGTTCATCACCAGTTTCAATTGTTAGAGCTGAGTTCAGTATTGTTGGTATTGAGATATCTAAATTGAATTTTTCTTTAATGGATATTAAATTCGATCGTAGTCGGATTGAAAGTTTTGATACTTGTGACCAATGATCTTGATTTAATTGTTTTCTCTGATTATGTATTAATATACGTGCTTCATTAAAGCTGTTTACTAGTATCTCCACATGTTTTTTGATTGTACTTTTTTGAATAGGTCTGTTTTGTGCTAGTGACTTATACGATTTATCGAAGTCTATTTTTATTTCATTTACTTGTCGAATTAACTCATTCCATTCCATTATTTTATGGATATGGATTGTTCTTTAGGAATAGGGTTATTTGAGTGCATGATACGTTTCTTAATTGTTTTTTGTGTTTAGCCATACTTTGTAAATATATTTTTTTTGTATATTTCTTTTTTTTTTTTTTTTATCTATATATTTATTTAAATAAAGTGTTTTTTTTTTTTTTTTTTTGAAATTACGAGTTTACATTTTTGTATTTATATAATGTTTTGCGCATTTAATTTATATTTTGTCCAGCTCATTTGCCTGGCTCATATATTTTTTCTTTAAGCACTTATTGTGCAGTTTATACAATTTGTAAAAGCAATTTGCGCACATTATAACCACTATTATTATTAATAATATATGTACCAATTCTAAATCAGTACTGCTTGATTCTACTTTATTGATAACATTTGCTGTGGAGTCAACTGACTTCACATCTACTAGTCCCATTTTTGTGGACTTATTCGTTATATCTTCAAAATTATTTATGCGATATAATATAATATTAGTATTTAAATTTTTGTCGGTTTTACTTATTTTATTATCGTTCATATATTTATTTTATTCTTTCCCTTTTCTTTTTAAAAGGGTTCTAACTAAAAAAAAATTTTCATTAACATATGTTCCTGCCTATTTTTGCGTATAGCTTTACGGGCTATACTCTGATTGGTCGAAAAAGGTTTCGCTCAAGTTTTACAATAGTTTGTTTTAAAATAATCATTAGAAATGTTTTTTTCATATCTCGTTCGTGTTGATAATGATGATGCCGCATCAGCTGGTCGTCGCCGGTTAGCTGTGCTGATGCTCCTTCGTTGGCGTAAAAGGCGGCCTGCCTTTCACGCTTGTTGTTATTTCCGTTGTTGTTTGCTGCATGTATAGCCGCAGAACGGGCTCTCCAGGGGTCCAGGGCAGTCTGCTGGGCATTCAGCTCTTCGTTTTGGCATCTCTTTTTGCTTGGGTGGTGAAGTTTTTGTATTAGTGTTGTTTATAACGGTCTTTATATTTGAGTGAGTATGAGTGATTGGCTTTTTAATTGTGATTTTAGACTTTAAAAAGTCCAATTCAGCTTGTAATTTTATAGCTGTTGCCCACGGGGGTGGTGTTGGGCTTCAAAATAATAACCACTTTAGACGGGCTATTCGTTTATTAATTTTGTTTTTTACACCCCCTCTTTTTGCCATATCACTTTTACTCTACTCACTCAGATTGTATCGTTGCCGTTGTCCACTATTTAATTATCCATTTGCATATTTGTGTTGTTGCAGATTTGATGTTTTGTAAATTCTTGGAGTTGTAGGTTTTTGTAGCTTTGAAGATTTTTGCAGTTGCTGGTTTTTGTTATCTTGTAGATAATTGTAGTTGTAGGTTTTATCCTGAGGTCTCACCGGACCTCTGTCACGGTCGCCATGTAATACGTGGAGTCTTTCATCTTTTAACTAAGTTGGATAGTCAATGAATAGACTTCACTTTGGTTTTTGATTTGATTCTTTATTAACAACACTGATAGAAAAAATCAAGTATTTCGTACTTAAAACCCCACATTTCGTACTTGATTTCTCACTAAGTACGGAATTACTAAAACCGAGAATGTCGTACTTATTTCAAGTACGGTTTTTAAGTTCGTTTTTTTCTTGATTTAAGTTCTGTTTTAACTTGAATTAAGTTCTACCGTTCTTGATTCAAGTTCTTTCAGAACTCGATTTAAGTTTTCGAGTTCTTAAAATGTAAGTTCTTAAGTTAATTTTTATGCACTTGACCCAAGTATGGCATTACTTAATTCAAGTATCTCAAAACTTGAAAATTGAGTGCGGAAAATTCTTGAAATAAGAATTTGTATTCTTGATTCAAGAATTTTGATACTATCATCAAGTATCCAAGAAATTGATTTAAGTATTCAAATACTTGATTCAAGTATGGCAAAACTTGAAAATTGAGTTCGGAAAATTCTTGAAATAAGAATTTGTATTCTTGATTCAAGAATTTGGATACTTTCATCAAGTATGCAAGAAATTGATTTAAGTATTCAAATACTTGATTCAAGTATTGCAAAACTTGAAAATTGAGTACGAAAATTCTTGAAAAAAGTACTTGTATTCTTGATTCAAGAATTTGTATACTTCAATCAAGTATCCAAGTACTTGGTTCAAATACTTGGTTTAAGTTTGACAGTACTTGAATAAAGCTGTTATATTTGGAAAATAAAAGACATCATAAGTTTTTTTTTTTTTTTCAACATAACATAAAACATTTAATTTAACTCTGAAAATCATTAAATGTACTTAATTCTTAAATATGTTTTTTATACTCGATACCGAAGGTAAAGAGTATATTGGTTTTGTGCAATGTCCGTCATGGTGTTTGTCCGTCTGTCCGTCTGTCCGTCCGTATGTATGCAAGTTTTTTCCACACCCTTCAAGCTAGAGACTTGAAACTTTCCAATTCTCTTTATCTATGGGATAGTAAATTAAAGTGTCAAGATAGGGGTTCTACGATATTTGGGGGGCTGGCAAATCGATAAATTCGATAACCCAATACCGATAAATCCACATATTTCGCACATCCTTACAGCTAGAAGTACCAAATTTGGTAAGAAGATAGCTATTAGCAACCCCCAAAAAACTGCATCAAAAATTTTGGAGCCACGCCCCCCAATTCCGCCCCCAGCCCCCCCGCATTTTAAAGTCAAACAAGACTATATCTCCCACAGTTTTTGAGCTATAGCCACCAAATTTGGTGCCAAGATAGGTGATGATGACCCCCTAAAAACTGCACCAAAAGTTTGGATGCCACGCCCACCGATACTGCCCTAGCCGCCCCCATCCACCCCAACGCTTCGTCAAAAACGGGAATGCGTGTATCTTCCAGAGTTGTGGAGCTAGAGCCTCCAAATTTGGTGGGAAGATAGCTGTTAACGACCCCCAAAAAACTGCATCAAAGTTTTGGAGCCACGCCCACCCATTACGCCTCCAGCCCCCCCGCATTTTGAAATCAGAAATGGCTATATCTCCCACAGTTTTTGAGCTATAGCCACCAAATTTGGTGCCAAGATAGGTGATGATGACCCCCTAAAAACTGCACCAAAAGTTTGGATACCACGCCCGTCGATACTGCCCTAGCCTCCCCCATCCACCCCAACGCTTCGTCAAAAACGGGAATGAGTGTATCTTCCAGAGTTGTGGAGCTAAAGCCACCAAATTTGGTAAGATGATAGCTGGCAACGACCCCCAAAAATCTGCATCAAAGTTTTGGAGCCACGCCCTCCAATTCGCCCCCCTTTCCCCACTTTTTACAAACTTCGAGCTAGAGTCACCAAATTTGGTATGAAGATAGCAATTGACATTACACAAAGATATGCATCAAAAATTTGGATGCCACGCCCACCCATACCACCCCCAACCCACCTTTCTCCAATTTTTACAAATTTCGAGCTAGAGTCACCAAATTTGGTATGAAGATAGCAATTGACATTCCACAAAGATCTGCATCAAAAATTTGGATGCCACGCCCACCCATACCACAACCAACCCCCCTTTCCCCAATTTTTACAAATTTCGAGCTAGAGTCACCAAATTTGGTATCAAGATAGCAATTGACATTTCACAAAGATCTGCAACAAAAATTTTGATGCCACAACTACCCATACCGCCCCCAACCCCCCACCCCCTTTCCCCAATTTAACAAACTTTGAGTTAGAGTCACCAAATTTGGAAGGAAAATAGTTGGTGGCATCCCCATCTGCATCGGAGAATCTTTAAGGCAGCGTACACCCCTGCCGCATCCGTACCTCTTTGCAATCAGGCCTATTTTTACCGGTTTTAATACTGGTATCGAGTATGCTGCAGTCGGTTGCGTCCGACTGCAACGTTTCTACTTGTTTTTATTATTTAAGGGATACAAATGTAAAGGCGGGCTTATAAATTCTAAAATGTTTCGTATTTCCATTTCTTTTAGAGGGTGACCTACTTCGAACGCATGAAAATGACGTTCGAATTGTTTTAAATAAATTTGTTGGCAAATTACATATATGTTTTCATTTTTAACAATAAACGACTTAATTTTTAACAGCTGTATATTTTTTAAATTAGCCGCAACATAAAATTGTTTTTTATATTTTGTGCCTTTATAAATAATTTCATTGCATACAAGGCAATCCTTATAATTAATATCCACCTTATGTGTATTGATTATGTAAGGAAAAAATTCTTCTTTAGTTAAATCTATGTTTACAGCCGATTTATACTCCAAAACTTGCTCAATTGACTTACCATGATCAATTAAAAATTTAGAAAACTTAAAGCTCGATTTTAAGGCTAATGTGTGAGGGGGATTAATCCGACAAGTAATGTTCTGAAAATAGACTTTTGCTTCTTTGTGTTTTGCTTCGATTCGCATGCACCAAATATTCTTTAAAGGCCCACATTTCCTAATGGCAGAAACATAATGCACAAGAAAATGGTGCTTAGGCTTTAATGGACCAAAAAGTTTTGTATAATGTAAGTGATGTTTTTTTATCAATAAATTCAAATTATTCAAGTCATCTTCACAATAGTCTGACCTAAAAAGCAAATCAACAATATCTAGCAACACTAAAAAAAATTTCCAATATTTGTTTTCCTTACTTATTAAATCTGCTATCATAAGTGGAAGAAAATACACAAAGCAGTTCACCTCACTTGCAGTCATTTTAAGATTAAATTTTCGTAGTCGCTTAATATCTAATGGAACAGATGTATTGTTTATTTCTAACTCTCCGTATTGAAATAATTGTTTTCTTCCATTCAAATCGGATAATGAAATTTCATTTGATTTAATTAACTCAAGTAAAATATTACAAACATCATAAATAAAAACGCCCTCGTATATATCATGCATCAAATCGAATGCAAAACTTTCAGTTACTAAAAAGCCTGGTAAATCGATAAAAACAGATGGAGATTTAATCCCTGATTCTTTATAGTTACATTCCAAAACATCTTTTTTGTATGAATCCTCATTTCTCAAAAAAATTTTATGTTCTTCTGTATCGTATTGCATTTCTTCCTTTGTCCTTTTGCATGCACGACAAAACCGTTTGGTATTAAATGACTGCACAAAGCCTAAAATAGTGTTAACCGCCAAATTGTCGCCTACAACTAAGCCCAAAACAAAATGAACCTTCTTAATAGAACTGCCTTCCATTATATCAATGCCATCATGCAAATGCTTAAGCTCTTGTATCAATTGATAAAATGATTTTTCATTGCCAATTGTCTTCAAGTTTGATGTTGAAACAAATGCGGCAGGAAAAATATATTCCAATTTCGATACTAAGTGCTCTGGCATAAGGGGGAAGCTTATATAAGAAGCACATACGGAATATACATGGCTGCCGAGAGGATTGTTAATCTGAAAATCGTCAAAGTATAAAATATATGGAATAACTAAGTCTGTATCAAACATCTCTAATTTTTTTTTATATAATTCGCCAGCCGTAAAGCTTGATATACTTTTTGATAACAACCCATTTTTTATATTTTTAATAATTTTGCTGTCATTAAGTGATCAACTTTAAAATGAGATATTAAGTCTTTTGGCTTGCTTAGTGCCTTGTGGCATTTAAAGCAGAAATACATTTTTTAAATTGATTTTAATTATGTAAAAACTGCAAAAGTGAAGTTAAACAAGAAGATTTTCCATCATAAGAAGAATCAATTCCAAAAAAATATTTTTGTATTAACAGCCAAGGTGTTTGGCAAGCTTCTGGATATTTGAGCTATAAAACTTGGAAAGTCTTGAAACATATGTCTAAGCTTTCAATGAACGAATTAAATTTAAGGAGGTTACCGTCAAGATATATATAAAATCCTTTTATGTCACTTTCCGAAACTCCAACCACAATTATAAAGGGTTGGATTGTCATCCCAGAACAGTAGAATTTGTTGATGACTTCATTTATTTTCCTATCGTAGTCGTTGATGCACAAAATGTGTAAGACGAAACATTCTTGAGCATCTGTTATTGTTGCCTTCCTGTATTTTTTTCCACTGTCATCTTTAAAGCGTGCAACTGGTAGTAGCACAGCATTTAACAGGATAGCAGCTAAATAATCTTGTGCATCTATAGAATAAAAATAATTGTGAATAGTAAAAAATTTAACGAAAGTTTATAATAGTTACCATTGTTTGTTGTCTGTTTTGCTTTAAGTAAAAGCTGTTTGCAGTAGTCGTTACTGATATTATTTTCATAAAATTGAAACATTTTTGCTTTGAACTGATCCCATTTGGAAAGAAGCAAGTGATCTTTTAAAGGATACAGCAGTTCAAAATCGATTTTAATCTGAAATTTTTTTATATTTTGTAAGTTAAAAGTACAAATAGGTAATTTTTATAGTTACCAGATCAGCGGCTCTAGCGTTAGATAGCTTTGACCAGTATTTAAAAAACTCGGTAGATTTTAAGCTCATCAAGTCCCTTTGGCGGAGATGAAAAGTTGATTTCCATTTTTGACACACCTCTCCCCAGTCAGCGCAGTCTCTATTCAAAGAAGCTTTTAATGCAGCTCCTACTGACTCATCAATTTCAGGAATAAGAGGATTTATATTTTCCCTTCTATTTTCTTCTTCACGGATTGTGATTCGGGATCTTTTGCATCGAGCATTCCTATACTTTGAATATAATTTTCCAGTTGGGCAATTTCTTCCTCTTCTTTCAATAAAATAATAATCCTTAAAATAAAAAAATATAAATAAATATTTAAAAAAATATCAACAAACTTCATATACTTCATATAGAAACCATTGAATATTTTACCTGCATCAAATTTTCGCTCGGAAAAATTGAACAAATTTCATTAAAAACAACACTAAAATCATTAACTTTTAAATTAATGTTGTTTAAAATGACCTCTTCAATAATGATATTTATGACGTCATCCCTGTGACTATTTAAGAGCGATTTATTTTGCTGCTCATACATAAGGACGGCGCGTCCTTTCGTAGACTCATTCAAAATTGTCGCTAAATCCTAGAAAAATTAGTAAATAAATTTTAAGTAAAATTAAGAAACAAAATAAAATTATAAAATCTTTTAAAAAGATTACCGGAACTTTTAAAGAAAATATTGTTAAAATATGTTATGTACACACCGCTTATGTCTATTCTCTCTCTTGTTATGCGTGCGTCCGTTCACTGAAAGATAACGGACATTCTTCTGTTCTTCTTTGCGTTTAAGTTTGGCTGCCTTCGATGCAGCTCATATTCTTTTTAGTCTCTAATAAACCATGAACCCAATAGGTTATGGGCCCAGGCAGCAAATAAAACTGCGCGAGTAAGTCGAAAAGACACCAGTTAAATTTAATTCTTTAAAAAGAGAGAGACTCAGTAAGTTGTGCAAAATGAGTTCCCAATTTGCTATAGAGAAACTGGATAGTGAAAACTACAATGTTTGGTCAGTGCAGATGAAAAGTCTGCTCATACATTCTGATTTGTGGTCAGTGGCATGCGGCCGATTGACAAAGAACGAAAATGATACAGTGGAACAAAAGACAATTTTTGACAACAAAGACGAAAAAGCACTTGCGAGTTTCTTTTTGTGCGTGAAACCATCACAAATAAACTATATAAAACACTGCAAAACAGCAAGTGAAGCCTGGAAAAGGTTGGCCGAGATTCATACTCCGTCTGGTCCGGCGCGTAAAATTCAGTTGTTTAAACAGTTATTGTACATTAAAATGCTAAATACGGAAAGTGTTCGGGAGCATTTAAATCGTTTTTCTGATCTGGTTGAAAAACTTAGTGAAATCCAACAAGTTGTGCCTGATGAAATGCTTGCCATAATTTTGCTAGCAAGTTTAAGTGACGAGTTCGAGAATTTTGTAGTCGCCATAGAGACGCGGGACACATTGCCGTCGTTGAACGCTCTTAAAATAAAATTACTCGAAGAAGGCGAAAGACGCAAAACAAACGAAATACCTACCGACAAATCGGAGCAAAAAATGTATTCGTCGCGTCAAGAAAGCGGTAAAAAGGACAGATCGAAAAGAGACATGAAAAATGTAGAATGCTGGTCGTGCGGCCGTCGCGGGCACGTCGCAGCACAATGTCGATCGAAAGAAAAGAAAGATAATACAAGTGAAAAGGCACGAGAGGGCAACAAAAACCCATCGTCGCTTTCGGTGTTTAGTGCAACGGTAAATAAAGACAATTTAGCACAAAATTCCTGGTGCGTGGACAGTGGAGCAACAGCTCATTTGTGTGCAGACAAATCGTTATTTACTTATATTCGAGAGCACAAAGAAAAAATAAAACTGGCGGGTGACAATTACATTGAAGCAGAGGGTTGCGGTACTGTTATGTTGTACTGGCAAAACCAAACGATCAAATTAAATGATGTATTATTCGTAAAAAATCTGCAGTGTAATTTTATTTCTGTGCCTAAAGCAACCGAAAATGGATGCAAAGTACAATTTGAAAAGAACAAAGCGTATGTTAAAAACTGTAACGGTGACACTATAATGATTGCAAAGAAAAATAATGACTTGTTCATGTTTCAAAGCAAAGTGAAAAAGGTGTTTGCAGCAAATTCAAATTTAAGTCAGCTTGTAAAATGGCATGAAAGGTTCGGACATTTAAACTTCAACAGTTTAAGGAAAATGATTAAACAAGACATGGTTTACGGCTTGCGAGCCAACGCGGGTGATTTAAATGACTTTGTATGTGAAATTTGCGCTAAAAGTAAAATATGCGAAAATAAATTTCCAAAAACTTCTGGTAATCGTGCTAAAGATGTTCTTGGTCTAGTACATTCTGACATTTGTGGTCCAATGCCAACGTTATCACAAGGTGGTGCGCGTTATTTTGCAACTTTTGTAGACGACAACTCGCGGTATGTGTCGGTATACACGTTGAAAAGCAAAGATGAAATTTTCGAGAAATTTAAAGACTTTAAAGTGATGGCCGAAAATCAGACTGGCAAAAAGATCAAGGCAATTAGAAGCGATAATGGTCGGGAATATCTGAGTAATGCATTTGAAGTTTTTTTATCAAGCCACGGGATAAGAAGACAGCTTACGGTTCCCCACACCCCACAGCAAAACGGTGTGGCTGAACGGGCGAACAGGACCTTGGTTGAAATGGCACGTAGTATGATGGTGCATGCTGGAGTCAGCGAGTCATTTTGGGGTGAGGCGATCACCACAGCAGCGTACTTACGCAATAGGTCTGAGACTGCTTCTCTATGCGACAAGACTCCATATGAAGCATGGTATGGGAAAAAGCCGAGTGTGTCCCATTTTAAAGTATTCGGTACTAAAGCCATAGTGTTAGACAAGACACATAAAAGAAAGTTTGCACCTAAAGGAGTTGAACATGTTTTGGTAGGTTATTCTGAGACTTCCAAAGCTTATCGTTTGTATAATCCTGGCAAACGCAGCGTGACGATTGCCAGAGATGTTATTTTCATAGAAAACCAATTTACGTCAGATTCAGAGCCAAATCAAGGCTTATCTGATATTTTGGTTTTGGAGTCTGCCCCTGAAAATGTTAGTAAACAGCGTGGATCTAATCAGCAGGATTCAGATCAAGAGCAACAGGTGGCAGCAGTTGAGGAACTTGGGCAAACTGATGATGAATCTGATTTAGAAATAAGCCAAGCAAGGCCCAAAAGAGGACCAGGGAGGCCAAAGATTGTTCGCACTGGATGTGTTGGTCGTCCTCGTAAGGAATACAACACGGTCAATTTAGCCGCAAAAGACATTGTTGTGCCAACAAGTGTAAAAGAGGCACTTGACTCACAGTATGCAGATAACTGGAAATCTGCGATGCAGAAGGAGTATGACCATCTGCAAGGCATTAAAACATGGCGTTTGGTTAACCTTCCTGCTGGTGAAAAGGTAATCGGATGCAAATGGGTTTTCACCACCAAGAGTGATCAATACGGAAACGTGGAGCGTTTCAAGGCACGACTAGTCGCTAAGGGCTGTGGACAACAATACGGGATCAACTACAAGGAGACTTTTTCTCCTGTTGCGCGGTATTCATCGATCAGACTGGTAATTGCGTTAGCCGTCGAGCATGAGATGCACTTACACCAACTGGATGTATCAGCGGCGTATCTCAATAGTGAGCTACATGACGTAGTTTACATGCGGCAACCTGAAGGATTCGTGGATGCAGATCAGCCTAAGGGCGTGCTGAAACTGCAACGATCATTATACGGCCTGAAGCAGAGTGGCCGTGAGTGGAATCAAAAACTAGAAAACACTCTTCTAGAAATCGGATTCGAACCTTGTCCAAGCGAACCGTGCATTTACACAGCCAAAATTAATGGGTATTTAAATATTATTGTTGTTTACGTTGATGATTTTATACTTGCATGTACTCGAGAAGAAGACGTAAATCACATAAAGCAGCTCATATCAAATAAATTTGATGTAATTGATGGCGGAAAACTGCAACATTTCCTGGGCATGGAAATCGAGAGAGTTGGCAAGACTGGCAGCGTTGCCATCGGCCATAAACAATACATCAATAATCTGCTGAGCGAGTATGGTATGCAGGACTGCAAAGCTAACGAGACACCGTTAGAAGTTGGTTACCAGACCAAGTGTGACGACAGCGAGTGTCCACAGGTGGACAAAACGCGCTACCAATCGCTAATTGGCTCGTTATTGTATTTGGCGTTAACTACACGGCCAGATATAATACATTCTGTTGCAAAGCTAGCACAGAGAAATGCAGATCCTCACAAGGAGCATGAGGTGGCTGCTAAGCGTGTATTGAGATATTTGAAGGGTACCTCAAATATTCAACTGCACTATGTAAAGACTGGTAAACCTGCTCATTGCTTTGTGGATGCCGACTGGGCTGGCGATAGTATGGATCGCAAATCCTTTAGTGGCTGGGCAGTTTTCATGGCTGGAGCAGCTGTATCTTGGGTGTCGAGGAAGCAAAACCTGGTTGCTCTTAGTAGCACGGAAGCGGAGTATGTAGCACTTTCTACAGCAACCAAGGAAGCGGTTTACATGAGAAAGCTAATGAACGAGATAGGCTTCGGACCCATGGATGCACTGATGATCTACAGCGACAATCAGAGTGCACAATACCTTGCCAAAGACTCAGATATCATTCACGTAGCAAGCATATAGAAATCAAGTATCACTTTGTAAGGGAAATGTATAAAAATAATATAATAGATATAAAATACATTCCCACAAATGATATGATATCAGATGTATTAACGAAGAATTTGAGTAAGGTCAAACATGAAAAATTTACTTATTTGTTAGGATTGAAATAATGTTTAGACTAAGCTGTACTTTTGAATTTGAATTCTTTGGAGATAGACATCGCGTTGAGAAGGAGTGTTCAAATATGTTATGTACACACCGCTTATGTCTATTCTCTCTCTTGTTATGCGTGCGTCCGTTCACTGAAAGATAACGGACATTCTTCTGTTCTTCTTTGCGTTTAAGTTTGGCTGCCTTCGATGCAGCTCATATTCTTTTTAGTCTCTAATAAACCATGAACCCAATAAATATAAATCTCAACAGTTTTAAAAATATATACCCTATTTAAAATTGGAACTGATGAGCACTCCGATCCACGTAGAAAGGTTGAAACCTTTGAGCCAATAGATATAGTTTCGTCGTCGATTCCATACTAAATAAACATATGTATATAATATATAAAAAATTTATTTTTTATTATGTATATAATATATAAAAAATTTATATTTAAATTTTCCCCACTGCTAAAGCAAACTTACTTTTAATTTTTTCCACAAAAACAATTTTTCTCGGAACTGTACCCTCAAACCTAATGGCAGCACTGCCTCCTGCAAGTCCGCTTTTTCCAAATATTTAAGGCTTTCAAATGATACCGACGCAGCTAGGTTAAAACATAATATTTACAAATTAATAAATATTAAAAAAATAGATATGCTTTATTGATAAATCTGAGCTGACGCAAAAGACGCAAGCGTTTCGAGTTTCTCTAGATGCATGTGTATGACGAAAGTAGCATAATAGCCCAGCAGTTTTCAATCGCTAATAATTGATGATGCAAGCCCGTGTACAAACTCATGAATGAAAAGAACTTCTTGGAGCTAGAAATTCATGAACAGTAATGGGCTATTCACCCCTGATTCAGGTCTTTTTCAGGCCGAACGAAACTGCAGGGTACTCACAAGCGAAGTGCGCAGTTATATACGCGTATGTATTCCGCAACCATCTCTGACACATGCATACGCATATACACGCAAATTGTTGCACTCATTTTACATATGTATGTATGTATGATCATATTTTGAACAAAATTTTTTTGAAACAAAACATAACCCTTTATATGTACATACATGCATTCATAATAATTTAGTATTATTTATATTTATGTATATATTGTTGTGTATGAGTTTATGTTTTGTTTAAATAAGGTAGTAGCGCCGGCGCGTATGTACATACATACAGTGACTCACAGCTTAAATGATGCAGGGTCAAATAAAAAGTTTAAGGTGCTATATATTTTAAACCAGAGGAAAAACAAAAAAATGTTTAAACGCCAATTTGTTTTATGTTTTATCACATTTAAAAAGGAACTTTATTTGTTTCTAAAATATTGCTAAGTTTTATATATACACTAAAAATTAAAAATACATCTAAAATATAGGTCACAGCTTAAATGATGCAGACACAAACCAGTTATATTTTTGCCGAATAAAAGGTTTAATAAGGATTTTACTACTTAGTATGTAATCCCTTAACCTTTACAATAGCCCTTAACCTATTATTCATCGAAGAGACCATCTTCCAAGTGGTTTCCGGGCATATTTTGCTCCATTCCTCCAGCAGAGCATTTTTAAGGTCCTATTTGCTGGAAATCCGATGATTCGGATGTTGTTCTCCAGCATAGTCCACAAATTTTCAATAACATTTAAATCTGGAGACTGGGCCGGAGGAATCATGACGTGGGGGCAGTTCCATGTAAGCCAGGACTGCACTATTCCGAACGTATGTTTGGGGTCGTTGTCGTGGTAGAACCGGAAATCACGTCGGATTCCTAACTTTTTGGCGCTTTGGAGCAAATTTTCTTTAAGAATATTGAGGTACATAGTCTTATCCATCGTCGACTCAAAAATCGCCAAGTTTCCGACGCCGGCTGCCGACTTACATGCCCATACCAT
Source organism: Scaptomyza montana (assembly GCA_018904305.1). NCBI lineage: Eukaryota > Metazoa > Arthropoda > Insecta > Diptera > Drosophilidae > Scaptomyza > Scaptomyza montana. Next base: position 74,201 of record JAEIGR010000045.1, read on the forward strand.
CACACTTCCTCCGCCATGCTTAACTGTTGCTTTTACGTTTTTGGATCCAGCTCAGTGTTGGGCTGTCGCCACACAAAATTTCTTTTGGAACACAGTAATTTTTGCAGACGAGTCCAAATTCAACCATTTTGGGTCGAATGAGTGAAATTTTGTGTGGTGACAGCCCAACACTGAGCTGGATCCAAAAAACGTAAAAGCAACAGTTAAGCATGGCGGAGGAAGTGTGATGGTATGGGCATGTAAGTCGGCAGCCGGCGTCGGAAACTTGGCGATTTTTGAGTCGACGATGGATAAGACTATGTACCTCAATATTCTTAAAGAAAATTTGCTCCAAAGCGCCAAAAGTTAGGAATCCGACGTGATTTCCGGTTCTACCACGACAACGACCCCAAACATACGTTCGGAATAGTGCAGTCCTGGCTTACATGGAACTGCCCCCACGTCATGATTCCTCCGGCCCAGTCTCCAGATTTAAATGTTATTGAAAATTTGTGGACTATGCTGGAGAACAACATCCGGAATCATCGGATTTCCAGCAAATAGGACCTTAAAAAATGCTCTGCTGGAGGAATGGAGCAAAATATGCCCGGAAACCACTTGGAAGATGGTCTCTTCGATGAATAATAGGTTAAGGGCTATTGTAAAGGTTAAGGGATTACATACTAAGTAGTAAAATCCTTATTAAACCTTTTATTCGGCAAAAATATAACTGGTTTGTGTCTGCATCATTTAAGCTGTGACCTATATTTTAGATGTATTTTTAGTGTATATATAAAACTTAGCAATATTTTAGAAACAAATAAAGTTCCTTTTTTAAATGTGATAAAACATAAAACAAATTGGCGTTTAAACATTTTTTGTTTTTCCTCTGGTTTAAAATATATAGCACCTTAAACTTTTTATTTGACCCTGCATCATTTAAGCTGTGAGTCACTGTATGTACATTGTGTATAGCGTAAGCGACGGTATGAAAACAATTACAATCATGTTTGTACATGCATTCATAAATTTATAGTACATACAGCGCAAAGCATATAGAAACACATATATTTTTTTCCACTTATAATTTTTTCTCACTTTTATCTTAAATTTATTGCACTTTCTTAAAACTTACCTTGCAAGTATGGCAAAACGTCCGGCAGCTCGAACTCTTTTAATAAGTTCTCTAATTCGTTTTCTTCACGCACTGAATATTCATTACACTCCGACATCGTCAGGCTTGCTTTAACTCTTAGCTGAAAATGATCAAATCGCATTCCATGCTGTGTTCGACCACCACGACCGTCGTGGCACGACGTAAAGATTTACCGTTAGAAGCGCCGCGTCACATTTCATACAAATTCTAGACTAGAGATGGAACGTGCAAAATATTTTCGACCCGACACTCACGAGCCCGTACTGAATGCAGTTGTATAGAAAGCCAAGCCTGCACAAGCAGTGCTATTGCACGAACTGCGTGGCACGTGCCCATCTCTTGATTGCGCAAAAGAGCTAATATAGAAAAACGGAATGCAAAAAAGGTTATACTTGGGCCTTATTGCTCATAAATAAATTCTGTTCATGCATATGTATGTACATACATATGTATGTATGTAGTTAACACATGTACAAAATATGCGTTTTTCTAATGTCAAATTACTTTTTTCCACTATTGTACATAAAATATAATATTCGTCACAAAACTTGATGAAATAGATATACTACATATATATACCTTGCAAGGTTTTTCTTATTTATGTAGTTATAATTTAATTTATACTAGCGATCACCCAAAATCAGTGCCAAACTTGGTCGCTGGCACTTACATGAGTTCATACAATGTATGTATGTATGTACAAAGGTAATGTAAAAGGGGGGTTTAGTGCATCAAGAGAACGACCTACATAATTAAATAGACCCACAAAAAAGTGTCAAACACGTAATGAGTGTACTTGGTTTTTGGTATCGGGTAATCTTAAGTTACAACAAACACAAATTCAATGAAGAATACAAAACAAAAACAAGTGGAAACGTTGCAGTCGGACGCAACCGACTGCGGCATACTCGATACCAGTATTAAAACCGGTAAAAAGAGGCCTGATTGCAAAGGGGTACGGATGCGGCAGGGGTGTAAGCTGCCTTAAAGATTCTCCGATGCAGATGGGGATGCCACCAGCTATATTCCTTCCGAATTTGGTGACTCTAGCTCAAAGTTTGTAAAATGTAAGGAAAGGGGGGGGCGGTATGGGTGGGCGTGGCATCAACATTTTTGATGCAGATCTTTGTGGAATGCCAATTGCTACCTGCATACCAAATTTGGTGACTCTAGCTCAAAGTTTGTAAAAGGTGTGGAAAGGGGGGTTGGAGGCGGTATGGGTGGGCGTGGCATCCAAATTTTTGATGCAGATCTTTGTTGAATGTCAATTGCTATCTTCATACCAAATTTGGTGACTGTAGCTCGAAAATTGTAAAAAGTGGGGAAGGGGGGGGCGAAATGGGGGCGTGGCTCCAAAACTTTGATGCAGTTTTTTGGGGGTCGTTAACAGCTATCTTCCCACCAAATTTGGAGGCTCTAGCTCCACAACTCTGGAAGATACACGCATTCCCGTTTTTGACGAAGCGTTGGGGTGGATGGGGGCGGCTAGGGCAGTATCGGTGGGCGTGGCATCCAAACTTTTGGTGCAGTTTTTAGGGGGTCATCATCACCTATCTTGGCACCAAATTTGGTGGCTATAGCTCAAAAACTGTGGGAGATATAGTCTTTTTGACTTTAAAATGCGGGGGGGGCTGGGGGGCGGAATGGGGGGGCGTGGCTCCAAAATTTTTGATGCAGTTTTTTGGAGGTTGCTAATAGCTATCTTCTTACCAAATTTTGTACTTCTAGCTGTAAGGATGTGCGAAATATGTGGATTTATCGGTTTTGGGTTATCGAATTTATCGATTTGCCAGCCCCCCAGTTATCGTAGAACCCCCATCTTGACACTTTAATTTACTATCCCATAGATAAAGAGAATTGGAAAGTTTCAAGTCTCTAGCTTGAAGGGTGTGGAAAAAACTTGCATACATACGGACGGACAGACGGACAGACGGACAGACGGACAGACACCATGACGGACATTGCACAAAACCAATATACTCTTTACCTTCGGTATCGAGTATAATAAAAGCGGTACATATTTTCTAAACTAACAGCGCAATTCTTGTTTTCAACAAAAACATCTATGCATGTGCATATACATATGTACATACATATATAACATCATCCATATATAACATAAACGAAACAAAGCAAACAAGAAATCATGTATGTATGTACATACATATGCACATAAAATATTTTCTCAACAGACAAAAACATGAAAAAAAAAAAATTTATAAAAAGCCGCTGGTGGGATTTGAACCCGCAACTCGTACTTGAATCAAGAATTTCGTACTGAATTTCAGTATTTCTGGAATAATACTTGATTCAAGTTCTCTTATTCTTAATTCAAGAACGTTTGTACTTGATTTAAGTATTTTTAAACTCATTTCAAGTATTTTATTCTTGATTTAAGTTATTGTATACTCATTTCAAGTATTTCATACTTAAATCCAGAATGAAATACTAGAATCGCAAATACTCAATTCAACTACGTTCGTACTTAATTTTAGCACGGCTTTTTTCTATCAGTGAACTGGAGCAGCAATGGTGCCGCTTCCAACGTTCGGTTGTTTCTGCCCTTAAACATTTTACTTAGGTTCTAAGGAAGCCTAAATCTCATTGCTGCGCTGCCCTCAGTTGGACAGCAGAGAGAGACGGTTATGAATATTCTATGTATTATTACATATGTATGTAGAGTATATAGTGACATATTCAGTTCTTGCAGAACTTCTATGCCAACCTCCACCCACATAAAATAACAAGAACAATGCACAAGCATTGTCCACTTGAGTAAACATACGTATAATCTTAAGCACGCACAATTATAATTTCGGCTTCTTGTTATAGAACCATAGATAATTAAGTCACACTCAGCATAAGCACGTACATCCGGCGAACAGAATAAACAACACTAAAACTATGCACCCTAAAAAATAACAAAGCTATTAAAATCAATCACGCCACCCGAAAAACAAAACCATTAAAATCGATCACGCCACTTTAAGAATTAGATGAGCAAAGTCCAATGTAATTTGATCCTTGAGCGAAACCCCAGTTTACGACTCCACAGAATAAATCCACTCAAGAGAGTTGAGCATTAATAATTATAACAAAGGAATAAGTCGCAGAACGAGGTTTCTTCAATAATCAAAACGCGAGCATAAGTTGAGTTCTATTTTACATGTTTAACTGTAAAGACGCGTTCAATAAAGATATTTTATATTTTTTTGAATAAACGCGACTCCAACGATTTAATTGGCGCAGCCGGTAGGATATCAGTCGATATCGTGAAAGTCATAGTAACCTAAGGATCAAAAGATCCTTAACTTGTTCAAGTGTCTCGCGAACTAATCGAAGTGATATCCGCACAAGGACCTCGTGATCCTTAAAAACTTTTCTGTCGAAAAGAAACAAAATTCATGCAACGCTTTTTTTTAAAAAAAAAGAAGAGAAGAAAATTTTTATTACCCCAAACTTTGAGACATCAAACATCAAAATAAATAAAAATTCAAAAAAAAATTTTAGGAATTTATAAAAAAAAAAAAAAAAAAAAAAAAAAAAAAAAAAAAAAAAAAAAAAAAAAATAAAAAAAAAAAAAAAAAAATCAGCAAACTGAAACTATACCCAACTGAGGGGGCGAAAACAAAAAATGAAAAAAAAGAAGAAAACCCCCTTTGAAAAATTTTAATTTTTTTTTTTTTAATTTTTTACCAGATCCCTTTTTTACACTTTTATTACCCACTTGAGAATCAGTGATCATAGGATCTGGTTTCAAGTGTGTTCCTGTTTTAAGTGCATTGCCTTGCACACATACAAGCAGGCAACAGCATGCATTGTTTTTTGTCAAAAGCAGCAACATAAAAACATTCAAGTGGGTTATATGATCATAGGATCTGGTGTCAAGGATGCACACATGTGACATGTACGTTGTCTGTATGAAAGTCAGTACATACATATTTTCTATTTTTTTAAGAGCAGTAACAATAACAACATTCATATGGAATTTGTTAGCAAGGAATCTGGTGTCAAGGATGCGCCTGTTAAACGAGCAAGCCATAAACATTGAGCATAGTTATTGGGAAAATCAGTTTTGGCTATTTAACCATTTATTATTAGAGTCAAATACAGACTAAGCCACAGCATGCATTATTTTTTGTCAAGAGCAGTAACAAAAACAACATTCAAGTGGGTTATATGATCATACGATCTGGTGTCAAGGATGCACACATGTGACATGTACGTTGTCTGTAAGAAAGTCAGAACATGCATTGATTTTTGTAAACACCAGTAACAACAACAACATTCATGTGAGCTATGCGGTGTTAGAGGGAGAGGGTGTTAGAATGTGCAGGTGTAAGAGGGGGAAAAGGATAGAGGAGACAAGTGTCTATGAAAAGCAGATGAGAATGCTAATTCATTGGTCCCCTTCATCCTTAAGTTGAATACTATCCTCCAATCATATATGCTTGATCATTTAAATGTTTAGCGCCATCCCTTTCTAACCTTTGTTTTTATATATATATCTGTTTGGAATATTAGTCAAGTGCTAGAAAAATCTTATATCCTGCACTGACTTCAAAATCAATAAAAGAGGCATTTTTGGTTTAAGTTGTAGAGTTTATTTTATTATATTATTATTTTTTTTCAATTAAATTCATAAATTCTACATATCTACATAAATATATATAAGATATTACATGTTTATTTTTAAATCTAGTATTTAAACATTTGATTCCTTATTGACTTTAACGTTTTTGTTCATTCTTTTGTTTAAATTTCTATATTTTGTAATTAAACGTTCTACTCTTGTCAGACGCATGCTGTAGTGAAAGCAACCACATGTATCAACTCCCTCTGTAGATAGATCAGATGACCAGCTGCACGCTGAAAGATGTTCGCCATATTTGGAATTTACTAGTTGACAGTTTTCATATCCCAAGAAAAATTCACGATATTCCACAAGCAATTCATGATGTTCGGGAAAAATCATTTCGCCAAACTCTTTTAAAAAGCCATCGATTTTCTTCACAATTGTTTTAAATCCAATACCAGAAATCTGCTCCATTTTTTTTTATAGTTTACTCAACAAACGTTTACTTAAGACTGACTTATAGGTTTTTTTCCACTTTCCTCGATGCATTTCATTTTTATTAAGTGTAACATTCTTGTGAAATGGTGATATTAAAGTATTGCCATCTCTTTTTTTTTTATAATTTCATACTATACATAAAATTAGAATATCCATGATATTTTAGGTATTGACTTCGCACTAAAAATTTAATTAAGTTACTTATAATATTAGAAAACTCTCAGTTTGAGGTATCTGAAAATGAAAATATTTATACTAATATACTTGAATAAAATAACAATTATTTTTATATAAATTTCATCATGTTTTTTATTTATTAATTAATGGGGGTACATATTATTTTAAATTATAAATTTGAATGAATATCAAACACAACTTTATTCTGTTTAAATTGGTTTTAAACGATGCGTTGAACTAATCCAGTCAAAGGTGAATACTCTACCATTCGATCATGTATAAGCAGGCAATATACCTTAGTATTCCTCACACTAACACTATCGAGATCAATTGAAACTCTTACATCGATTGGCCCTGTTTTAACTGTTTCATTCTGATGTGACAAGTCTACAACAACCATTGGTGCTTTCTCTTTAAACTCTTGGGGTGTTAGTAATGGTTCAGATTCCTTCACATAGTAGCTTGATTGAAATCCTGTATACATATCATACAAACTTGCATATCGTTCTCGCTTAAAATTTATATTCATATCATCGTACGGAAAGTTCTCCGAGTTAAGGTACACTTTTAAATTCCTCAAATGATTATGTTTAAGTTTATCATCCACTACAAAAGCTATTATCGCAAATCGGGGGCGTTCTCTATTAGCTGCAAGCTTAACGTTCCAAACATGTTGTGTACCTTCTGGCAATGTTGGATTCAGATAACAATCCCAACTGCGGAATGCAAGTGGCAGTGAACCTCCAGCCTTAGTTAAACTAAACATTTGCAATTTCTTCTCATCGCTTAGAGTTACATGTGGTATTTTCCATACAATGTTAGAAATATTTAATTTATACTCCTTAGTTGCAATTTTAGTGTGATACACATCATCCATATTTTTAGTCATGAGTAATATTAATTCATGTTTACAATTTAATAAAACCTTGTTATAATCTTCAGCAAATCCAAGTAAGTATTTAAGAGGGATAGAAAAATTAAAATATCCATTTGCCAACTCTCTATCATCTCCATTGAACCAACCAGAATTCTCTAGCATACTGCTCTCCGTTTTGTTTAAGGAAGCATAGTTTTTTAAGGTTGTTGAAATACCAACAAATCGAGTACGGTCAATTTCAATTCCATTTAACTCATATCGAACTTCATCAAAGAGATAACTCATACAATTGTTTTTAAGTTTTCCATCTACAGCAAGCGAGTTATCCGCCAAACAAATTGTGCCCTCAACATTAATAAAACTCTCACAAGGCAAAACATATAAGTCCTGATTCTGAATAGTAATTCTAACTTCATCATTGCTTTTAAATGTTTGTAGATAAGGAGAATAAGTGTGATATTCTTTTTTGATTATACTCTCATCCGAATAGGCTTTCTCTCGAACATTCAATACACTACTCATTATGTTCTTATTTTTAGACCCAAAGATTTTAAAAATAATTTGTTCTCGGCTGTAAGTACTTTTTTCGTCGATCTGTATCCTTCTATAGTAGAACTTAAAGTGTTCGCTGGGGGCGGATAGCACGCGTTTTTATTATAAATAATCATTCTCGTCGCCTCAAGTGTAAGCGAAGTGTCACAGCCTCTTTTCTTAAATTAACCAAGTTTCCGTTCTGATCAGTAATCCGTATTATTAACGACTGTATCTCTCTCGTGCTAACTGGCAAATAAATAAGATTATTGGGTTTCTCACTCAATTTATAGCCTGGTGGAACATTGAGTGCAAACTCATGTAGTGCATGACTTGATACCTCATTTACATATGACCCGCTAACAATATTACATTCCAAACGAATCGTATTAACTTTCAAGATGTCTACAGGTTGATCAGATATATGCAATCCATTAGGTTTTAGTTCTTTTTTATTAAATCCAAATAGTTGACCAATAGAACGCGCTTTGTTAAAATATATTGGATCTTCTTTAGATGAAATCTCTACTTGAAGGGTATTATTATTGCTCTCGATTAGAGGGTGCTTTAATTTATTTGGCTCTATTTCCGTCATTTTCTCGCTAATAATTTCACTTATGTCACTAAGCTCATAAGATCCCACAGGTATCTCGAAAATATGCTTTCCAATATGGAATAAATTATTATCATGATCCACATTTGGAATTGAGTTGTACATATGGAAATCAATTAGTGCACACTCATAACTTCCACTTAACTCTATGGGCGGATGATAATTTGCCATTAAAATCGAGTTGTTACCCGTTAACGTTAGTGTTGTTGCCATTCTGAGAGATTATTGATAAGTGAATTAAAAATACTTGTTTCTTTTATTTTATTTTATTTTATTTCAAATTCGAATAAAATCAGCAAACCCCCTTCTATAACGTCCATTTTCAAGTGGATCATCTTTGCTTATTAATAAAAATCCATATTTTTCACTCCAGCAAAATTGACAAATTTTCTTAAATGCATCAAGCGTCATGTCTACGCCCACATGGTCTTGGTACACATGTTTCATATTTACTTCATCCTGTTTAAACATAATAATTAGATTTGCATTGTCACGCACAAGATGCTTTGGGATGCGTGTATACGTTTGACACAAATAGAACGCATCTATACTATTATGTCTACCCATACAGAAGTATGCTCGAATATTATTCTGTTTTTCACATGCTACGTCATCGAAAATCATTATAGAGTTCTTTTTGGCATCGCTTGGTGCAACAACATTTTCATTCTCAGAAAAAGTAAAATAGCCCATTCCTTTTATTGGCCTTATAAGAGTTTTTAGGTATTCATATTTAGGTTGATGTAATGACTTTGAATATAAGTAAATATTCTCAAATTTTAATCCGTTAGGACTTTCAATCAAACTAATCATAACATTGGTTTTTCCACAATTTGAAGGTCCGACAATTAGAGCTCTTATTGAATTGGGTAACAAGCTACTATGTCTAAGTTGTTTGACATCACCATTTTTATAATCGATATTTTTTACTTCTATATCAGTTTTTTGTTTTAATAAACGCATATTAATGCAACTCTTTTAAATAGATCGTTACTAGCTTAAACCTCTTTGAAGAATAAACACCAAATAAAATGGTGCTGCGCTTTTATAAAACATTTAGTAAGAGACCATCCCTCTATCTAGGCAGAGGTATTCTTAATAAGGTTATAAACTCCCTACCAGTTGAGCTACACATACCGGGATATCAGTTTTGTGGTCCAGGTACAAAGCTTAAAGCACGTTTAGAACGTGGAGACAAAGGAATAAATCCCTTGGATGCCGCTTGTAGAGAGCACGATATAGCCTATTCTAAACATAAAGATTTGGTAAATCGTCATATAGCTGACTCAATACTAGCTGAAAGAGCGTGGGAGCGTGTAAAAGCCTCCGATAGTACTCTCGGAGAAAAATCCTCTGCATATTTCGTAACCAACGCAATGAAAGCAAAGAAAAAATTTGGTATGGGACTTCTACAAAAACAAAAGAAACGTAAACCATGTAAAAAAAAAAAAATTTTATGACTATCGTTCGAGGCGCAACCAAAGTGCTAAAGAAAGAAAAACCACTTGACATTCAAAGTGCGATTAAAGTAGCACGAAAAGCTTTGTTCAAAACCATTGGAAATAAGAAAAATTCAGTTGTAATTCCTAGAGTAATCAACGTTCCTAAAATTGGAGGTTTTTTACCACTTGTCCCAATCTTGACAGCGCTCAGTGCATTAGGAGGAATGGCATCTGGTGGAGCAGCTATTGCTAAAAGCATCAATAATGCCAAGAATGCTAAAAAAGAGCTAGAAGAGAATAAACGTCATAATAGAAAAATGGAAGCCATTGCTTTAGGTAGTGGTCTCTATTTAAAACCGTATCAAAAAGGTTTTGGTATAACCACAAATAAAAAAATTAATTTTTTATGAATGAGCTGCCCAATAAACCGCTTTCGAACATTGATATTATAAACTTCGCACGCAAACATATCCCTCATTTCAGAGGGGTTTATATGAGAAACTCCTTACCGAAACATGTAAGAAAAAGAGAAAGCGGCATCGTTAACTTGGACTCGTCAACCGGAGGTGGAACTCATTGGGTAGCTTACTATAAGGCGGAAAAGGAATGTAGATATTTTGATAGTTTTGGAAATTTACCACCCCCTATAGAACTTATAAGATATTTGGGCGAGAACATCCAATACAATTACAATCAAGTACAGCGATTTGGTACATTTAACTGCGGTCACTTATGTCTTAAGTTTTTAATGCTCACCACAAAATCTTTTTTAAATTAAATTTTATATCAATCAAAATAAATACTTTACATTTAAATGGTTTAATAAATAAGAAAAAACAAAATTTATTATTTTGAGTATATATATAAATATTGTCTTTAAACTATCTCAGTTTGATTGGAGTATCTGATTAGTTCACATATAGCAGACTCCTGTTTTTTGAAAACCTCAAACATCAAAATAACAACAAAACAACAAGCTGTTACTAAAAAATAAACATCAAAAATAACCGCAAAGCAACAAGCTGTTACTAAAAAAAATAAACATCAAAAATAACCGCAAAACAACAACCTGTTATTAGAACCACCCTCTTTTACTCTCGCTGATCAAGTTTATTGGTTTACTAACATAAATATATTAAAATGAATGAGCGTATACTAAAGGAACTAACAAAAACAAGAAACGCGTTGAAAAGAAAATTTCGAAGTATTAAATTGGGTAAAGCTGCGGATGAATATCAGTTGGAGGAAACATTTAAGCCGATAACAGAACCACTCAAAAAGATAATTAAAGGAAATAAAGAAATTAAGCCATACTCCCGAATCAAAAAGGAAGAAAAAGATAAAAGTGTAAATGAGGTGGCAGAGAATGGAAATAATACTAGTGCATTTTATGACGCAATAGATGGGGAAATTGATGAAAAACAGTCATTCCACGATTCGCTTATATCGAGTGAACAAAGCTATACTAACCCCGCCATAGTAGGCAATAAAGATTATAATCAGTCAAATGTAGTAAGTGATGATAGTTTTAATCTTAGTCTAAATGAGTTAGAGCGAGAGGGACAGTTAGATAAAGCATTTGGACCAACTAAAAATAAAGGAGAAACTAAATTAGGTAGCTCTAAAATACATGTAAACTACAAAAGACTAGAACTGGAAACGGGTGAAAAGTGGAATCTTACTCCTGGATTGTATTCTTTAATCTTTTTAAAAAATCCACATGAATATAACCAAATGGACCTGGATGCATATCAGGAAATCTTGGTAAAAACAAATGCTCATAGGAAAAATCACAAGCCTAATGAAGCACTAAAGGGTAATCGCTCCAGAAAGTATACTGAAATAATAAAAAAACTCTTCCCGAAAGTTGTTGAGCCAAGTGCAATGTCTACACCTTTGAATAATAAAAAATCCACACATAAAGGCGGAACTCTTATGATGCTCAACAAACATAAACCAAATTATGTATACTGGGATAATCCTAATGAAATTGTTGATAGACTTAAGCTTTTGATCGCTTCGCAGGCAGCTGGTAACAGTAGTCATAATAATGAAATTGTATCGATAATTGAAGAGTTGCGAGAGGCAAACATAATATTCTAATAAATATGGTCTGCAAAAATTAAATATTCTTATTATTAATATGTCTCTTGACAAGTTTGGTCATTTCTCCAACGATAAAGGACGCTCGGAGAAGTTAAAAAGGGGAATTAAAACTGAAAGTGGGATTCACATTGATGAGGATGGTAATCTAAATGCTCAAAACAAACGTATCAAAAATTCAATCAACCCCATAAATAATGATGATTTGGTAATAAAAGAATACGTTGATGCTAAAGTATTCGATTTGAAAAAAAGTCAAGCGGCATTTATCTCCCAGTTAGTAGAGAAAAGAAATAACAAGTTAAAAGATCTGGAAAGTAAAATGAATGAAATAACTAAGCTAATAGACAATGTAAATGAAGTTAGCAGCGAGCTTGTTTCAAGTATAAAAAATACTAATGAATTTGTGTTGAACCACTTACAAGAAAAAAAACCAATTGTGAAATCAGAGACCGATGAAACATCAGTAACTATTTATAAAAAGGGGCCATTTGCACGCCAAGAAAGCGTAACCATTTAATATCCATATAAAAATTAAATTAACGTTGATTTATTATGTCAATTGACAAGTTTGGGCATTATTCAAACGATAAAGAACATTTGGAGTACTTAAACAGAAATAGCAAAAGACTAGTGGGTTTTCTCATTGACAAAGACGGAAATTTGAATATTCGGAAAAAAAGAGTCATAAGTTGTATACAACCGAAGGATGCGAATGACTTGGCTACAAAAGAATACGTTGATGAATTGATAAATCAAGCGAAAAATGATATATCTAACACAATTTCACTTTTATCCTTAAAACAAAGAAATCCCAAAGTTGATTTATTAAAAAAGAATATTAATGACGCTAAAAAGAGGATAGAAAATTTAGAAGAAAAACTTAATAATTATACATTTGCGATCGGGTCTATTGAGGAAAACATTTTTAACTCTATTATTACACCTTCATCTTCACATTTAAAAAAAGAAATAATAAGAGTAGATGAGATGCCTTTACCCTACAAAATAAAATTTTAGAACATAAAAGCTAATTAAAAAAAGCTATATAAGTAAACGTTAGTAATCAGTGCTTGTTAAAAGCTGATTGACTCCCATTACGGATGGTTCTAGCTCTTTTGTTTGTTACTAAACTAAGAAACATGAGTTCAGAATCTTGGAAGTGTATATGGACAGTATATGTCACGATATTGATAGAGAAGACACCTGTGTTGAAAATGTGGACAACCTTTTAAAGAAAAATGTGTGGATCTCCAAAATTTTCTATCGACATAATACAAAAAGACGTCACCAACAACCTCGTACTACTTTATAAAGTAAAAATAAATAAATAAATAGATAAATAAATAAATAAATTAAAAAAAAAAAAATAAATAAATAAAATAAAACCTGATTCAAGGCGATGTGCTTCATTTCAATATGAGTAAAAGGGAATTAGTGAAAGAATTACATGCTCCTGCACGTAAAAAGTTTAAACGAAGAAGAGTTGTAATGAAAGGGATTGATGACCATTGGCAGGCAGACCTAGTGGAAATGGGAAAGTACTCCTCATCTAATCAAGGATATCGATTTCTATTGACAATCATTGATACGTTTTCTAAATATGCGTGGGGAGTAGCATTGAAAACAAAATCTGGAAAAGAAGTTACAAAAGCATTCGCGAGCGTTTTTAAAGGGAAGAGAAGTCCCAAGAATTTACAAACGGATGATGGCAAAGAATTTTTTAATACTGATTTCAAAAACTTGTGTAAAAAGTACAACATTAATCATTATTCAAGCTATAGTGTTCTTAAGGCATCGATTGTTGAGCGTTTTAATAGAACTTTAAAGGAAATGATGTGGAGAGAGTTTAGCTTCAATGGAACTTATAATTGGATCGAAATGTATAAGCAGTTGATTAAAGAGTACAATAATCAATATCATAGAACCATTAAAACGACACCTATAAAAGTAAATTCCTCAAATGAAAAGATATTATTAAATACTGTATACAGTCACTTAAAAATCTTTAGTGGTAGCAAATTCAAAGTAAATGATCATGTGCGTATAAGTAAACATAAACATTTATTTGAGAAAGGGTACACCCCAAACTGGACAACGGAAATTTTCCAAATTAAAAAAATACAAAATACAAATCCTACTACCTACATATTGAGAGACTACCAGGGTACCGAAGTAAAAGGCGGATTTTACAAAGAGGAACTACAAAAAACAAAATTTCCACATGTTTTTCTCGTTGAAAAAATAATAGAACGAAGAAACAGTCGAGTGCTAGTTAAATGGTTAGGGTTCTCGAATGAGCAAAACTCTTGGATAGATAAAAAGGATGTACTATAAACACATATGTGACACATATCTTTTTTTTTCGGTTTTGATTTAAGGGTAAGCAGGATAATTCGCTGCGGGTGGTGTATTCTGATGGATATATAAAGCAGTCCAGAACAGAGCTCATTCAGTCAAACTCGCTCCTTTGAGAATAAACATTGGAAAAAACCTTAAAGTCAGTCGCTCAAAATGACCAAGGCCACAAAGCGTCAAAGTAAACAGAGAAATAGCAGTGTTCAGAGGAACACCCTCATAGGCTGGGTTATCCCGAAGCCAGTAGTGCAGCTTATTGGTGTGCCGGAGAGGATGCCGACACCAATGGATTTTTATGATCCTATTAACCAGGGGAAAAACCGGAGATGTCGCCGCCGGTTTCCTGGGATGAACCGGTGGGTTATCAAGCTCACTTCTCCAGCTCCGTTCGATGCACCATACAGAAAAACAAGAGCACCGATGGAGAATTCGATGGTGATCACTCCGATTTACCGGGATGAGCGATCAACATCACCGTTCTCGGACTTAGGCCTCACAGAGTTGAGGTACAGTCCTCCCACACTGGAGAGGAATGAATTGTTTCAATCAATGGATTCACTGGAGGGTATGCTCAACGAGATGAACAGCGATGATTTTTTAAATAATTTATAATATATATAAAAATAAAAATTTTAAATGTAATAAAAACAATTTTTTAAAAAAATATTTTCGTTTGATTTTTTTTTTTTTTTTTTTTTTTTTTTTGTATTTTACCTAACAATTATTATTATTTTCAGGTTTAACAAATTTTATAAAATAAGATATTTTTTTTTTTTTAAATAAAGAATAAATTTTGTTTACCATATATCAAATGTTTTTTTATTTTATTTTATATTATTATTATTATTATTTACAGGTTTTAAGGGTTTTATAGGGTATAAAGGTCTTTTTTTTTTACAGTTTTTCTTATTATTATTATTTACAGGATTTTCAGGTTTTATAGGGCATAAAGGTTTTTTTTTTTTTTTTTTTACAATTTTTACAAGTCTTTTATTTTTTACAGTTTTTCTTATTATTATTTACAGGATTTTTAGGTTTTATAGGGTATAAAGGTCTTTTTTTTTTTTTACAGTTTTTACAAGTCTTTTATTTTTACAGTTTTTCTTATTATTATTTATAGATTATATATATTTATTTTATTTTATTTTTTATTTTTTTATTTTTTTAAATAAAGATTGTATGTGCAATGTATTTTATCACATGTTTTTTATTTTTCTCTTGTGTGTGTGTGTGTGTGTGTGTGTGTGTGTGTGTTAGTTAGATATAGTTAATTTTTATTTTATTTTTTTTTTTATTCATAATACAGGTACATTCAAGCTGTTTGGGATTCAATTTTATAATGACCCCAGGCATAGGTATTTATACCGTCAGACCTTATTTTTCTTTTGTCGTCATTAGAGCTTAAAGTAGTTTTTCTTATCTTATGTGTATACAAGTTGTGGATCTTAGATCTAAACAACATCATTTCATCATTAAATATTTTATTATTAAAAAGGCATTCTTTATAGCTATTTATAGTAAGCTTATCTAATGCAGACTTCTTTACACCCTTTGATTTTTTAATGCATCCACCCCCCTCAAGAGACAGTGAATACATTTTCGCTCTGAGACCAACAAACTCTAACATTCGTTTGCCACAGTTCTCATCCTTCATCATACCCAAGACCTTTTTATTACACCTTTTTATCCCGTATAACTTTGCTAACTCCTCAGGGTATTCAGACGTATCAAACTTCATTTCTACGTCTTCAGCAATATCTGCATAAAAGTCTTTTGTCTGTATTGAATATATGAACGAGTCTGTATCCATATAATTCAATGTGACTTTTTCCTGGAATTTAGGTTTAATATAATCGTAATGAAAATCGTACATCTGCCATTTCGAGAGTTCTAAAACTGTAAACCCTAAGTACATTGGCTTATCATAAACATTATGGAGCCGCTGCATTTGAATAGCATACATGTCTTCAGCAAATTGCGCAGAGCTGTGAAAACTAGCCTTTGCAATAAGCGAACGTGCACCTAAACGATTGCATGACGTGGTTTCCCACGAAGTAACAATTTTTACATCTTTACGTTTTTCAACGTTCTCCATTGTCTTCCCATAGACTGCGTTATTTAACAGTTTAAAAAAATCCTTTTCAAAATTATTTTTCGCTAAAGTTCTATGGGAAGTGTTCAGATCAATATACTTTTTTAGCCAAGGAGCCTGTTTAAATTTTAAAACTCTATGTACTTTTGACAATATTAAACCATTACGTAAACATTGCTGAAGGTTTTTATAATGAATAGCGTATTTAGTTTTTGACCTAAGGTCAGCCACAAGTTTACACACCTTTGCTTCTGGTGTGGGTTTTTGGTTAAGCGGACAAAAGGGTAGATCATTATGATAGTCATGTAAGGTATCAGGATATATAAGGTCTACTTCTAAAATGTAG
The DNA here is from genome assembly GCA_018904305.1 of Scaptomyza montana. Classification (NCBI taxonomy): domain Eukaryota; kingdom Metazoa; phylum Arthropoda; class Insecta; order Diptera; family Drosophilidae; genus Scaptomyza; species Scaptomyza montana. The sequence goes on from JAEIGR010000045.1 coordinate 90,949, forward strand.
CCATACTCAGAATTTCCTACTATTTGAGTTACATCTAATGATGCAATTTCAACGTCACTCATCCACTGAAAACCGGTGTATGGTAGACTTTGAGACATTGCCCAACCATATAAATTATTTGCATCCAAATACATCAAATATTCGGATGGTTTGCTTGCGTCATACGCATCCATATACATATGGTTGGCTTTAGAGTACCGTTTACAGCACTGAACCAAACCACCCCTTATTCCACTTTGAATAAACCTATACATGTCAATATCGGTAAGCAGATCTAACTCTATTTCGGTCGTTTTCAGCATAGCATCCCATGACAAACCGGGTGTGGTGTAATAATGTGCAGGATCTAGAGAATATATTTTCTTGCATATTGCGCGAAAATTTTGAAAAACGTCAGTCAATAAAAGAACATCTGTTTTTAGATAAAGCTCCATATATTCTTTTAATGATTGGCAGTTGAAAACTTTCCATACATGCTGTGCATGTACATAGTCCTCAGTCGAACATTCCTTATTAGTTAAACTATTAAAGAAGTTCTCCCTTGGAGGCAGACAGGTTTCGGACAGTCGGCTTTCTGAATCTAAAAACTCGTATGGAAAAACTCCCTTTCTGCGTAATAAGTTAAACTTCTCCTCAGAGGGATAAAAACGTTTAACGCTCTCAAAACATTCAGTACTCAGATTACTACTTAAAGCATCTAAGCTGGTTGCCATAAAGCGAAACGTGTCCAAAAATCTAATTTCTAAAATTTTTTCATGGGACGCTATGTATGTTAATTTGGAGAGTGATATGTACAGCTCCTTATTTAGTGGGAGTACTTTAATATCACCCTCCACTTTATTAAGTTCCCTAACGAAAAGATGGGAGTCATACCGCGAAAAATTATGAAAGAATACGGGGACAAAAGGTGCAATTTGAAAATTAATGTTACAAACATTATGGGCTGGACCCCTATACTGACCCGTTAAATGACAATGATCACGTACTCGGTCGTCCCCCAGAATTTTCTTGCAGATATGGCAATTAGCTGCTTTTCGAAAACTGGTTTCCTCCGCTTCGCTCATTGTCATAGGTTTAATATTAGAGAGGTAGGTCGTGTAAATTTCACTCACATCTCTAATGAGAGATGTGACAAATTTGACACCTGCATCTTTACCAGTCTCTAAAACAAACTTGTCTAAGGATGGGTCAAAGGAGCACTTAATGTAGTACGAGAATGCTATAGGCACATGCAATGATGTAGCTGTAACATTCTCGCTCACTTTCGAATTGAGGGGGGTTAGTATGCATTCGAAGTCTGCATACACTACAAACGGAACATCTAAACTACGATTAAAATTCTTAAATTTAAGACTTGCTTTTTCAATTGTTGGAAGCGTTGAAACCATTTTTCCGCAATTCATCCGGTGCTCTAAAGATAACTTCTCGCTGTGGGAGAAGTTGAGGCAGGTGTTGCAAAAGAAAAGCTGATGCGCGTTACCGGTCACCTGTGAGCTAACCAGTCTGTAAATTTCAAAACAAAACAAAATTTATTAGTGCTGTAAATTAACAAAAATTATTTTAAATTATGAATCTTACCTTGATAAATTCTTGATCCATACAAAATGCGCCCGTCCATCGCTCTCCAAAAGCAATAAACTTATATGCCGTTCCCTTTCGACCTCCGTTAAATACAGCGGGCCAACCACTTTTCCTTTTTCTTCGTCGAACCCAAACACGTTGATACTAACAGTAGAGTTCCGTCTTTCGAACACTTTAATTTTTGAAAGTGGAAGCGGAAACTCCAACTCCTCAAAATCTAATGTAAGTGTATCACTTACATAGATCTTTGAGTTGTCAATATTCATATTGTAGCTGGAACATCTATTAGGATTGGTGGTGCTGAGTGGGGCTTTCAGGGCTGATATTAAAGCCCATTTAAAACAATATTCATCTCGGTTTTGCACATTCACAATCGCCTTTTTATCCCTCAGCACCTTTGGAGTTTCAATATAATTTGAAACTTTAAGTGGAGTGTATTTGTTAAGATTGCACTCCAGTCTTAATATTTGGGACATTGTCCATCCGCTGTCCCTTTCCTGGAACTCATCCATTTTTTGTCGGATGAGTTCAGCATGCTGATTATAGATTTCTTCTATATTTTTTCCAGCAGTTAGAACAGACATAGGTGTTTGATGCGACTTGACTTGCATCACCATCTCGTCTTGCTGGAATTTTATGTATTCCGCAAATAACTCAAAGTTTATCTTACACGATGTGTGTAAAGACAAAACATTGGCTATTATTGGAATAAGCTCCAATAAGGCATCAGTGAGGAATTCTTGGGGATCAAGAATTTCCTCACGCGTATTCTCAAACGACAACGTGAGGATGCGGTTTTTAAACCCACCTGATATCTGCTTAACAGCACTATTCAGAGGTATAAAAACACGCATTTTGTGGATACTGGACCGTAAATGTCCATTCCACTTTGAAAAAATTACATTAACCTTACATGAGTCACACCACTTTCTCGTTGCATTGGGGGTGGCGGCAATGATGTTGGTGGTGGCGTAAGGTGTATTGTTGTAGGTGGTGGTGTAGGCTGTGTTGTTGTAGGTGTCGTCGTAGGCTGTGTCATTGTATGTGGCGGCGTAAGGTGTATTGTTGTAGGTGGTGGTGTAGGCTGTGTTGTTGTAGGTGTCGTCGTAGGCTGTGTCATTGTATGTGGCGGCGTAGGGTGTATTATTGTAGGTGACGGCGTAGGGTGTATTGTTGTAGGTAGCGGCGTAGGTTGTGTTGTTGTAGGTGGTACCGTAGGCTGTGTTGTTGTATGTGGTGGCGAATGGTGTATAGTTGTAGGTGGCGGCGTAGCATGTATTGTTGAAGGGTGTGGTGAAGGGTTCGTTGTTGTAGGTGGCGGTGTAGTATGTGTTGTTGAAGGTGGTGGTGAAGGGTTCGTTGTTGTAGGTAGCGGCGTAGGGTGTATTGATGTAGGGTGTGGCGAAGGGTTCGTTGTTGTAGGTGTTGGTGAAGGGTTCATTAATGACATCACTCCAATTAACTTCCTTGGGGGGGTTTGTATCAGCCCCGCAAATCTCTGTTAAGAGGTTCGCTACCTCGGTGGTGTACACAAATTTTTTATTCGCGTTTGACGACATATTAATATTAAAAAAAATTTTTTTGGTTTGCTTTAAAATCGAACACAAAAACGTTTGAAAAACACGGAGGTCAAATTTAAAAAAGTTACACTTGAAAACTTCGAGAGCAACTGATCGTTTATTAAACCAAAAGTGCCTCTTTTATTGATTTTGAAGTCAGTGCAGGATATAAGATTTTTCTAGCACTTGACTAATATTCCAAACAGATATATATATAAAAACAAAGGTTAGAAAGGGATGGCGCTAAACATTTAAATGTCAAGCATATATGATTGGAGGATAGTATTCAACTTAAGGATGAAGGGGACCAATGAATTAGCATTCTCATCTGCTTTTCATAGACACTTGTCTCCTCTATCCTTTTCCCCCTCTTACACCTGCACATTCTAACACCCTCTCCCTCTAACACCGCATAGCTCACATGAATGTTGTTGTTGTTACTGGTGTTTACAAAAATCAATGCATGTTCTGACTTTCTTACAGACAACGTACATGTCACATGTGTGCATCCTTGACACCAGATCGTATGATCATATAACCCACTTGAATGTTGTTTTTGTTACTGCTCTTTACAAAAAACAATGCATGCTGTGGCTTAGCCTGTATTTGACTCTAATAATAAATGGTTAAATAGCCAAAACTGATTTTCCCAATAACTATGCTCAATGTTTATGGCTTGTTCGTTAAACAGGCGCATCCTTGACACCAGATCCTATGATCATATAACCCACTTGAATGTTTTTATGCTGCTGCTTTTGACAAAAAAACAATGCATACTGTTGCCTGCTTGTATGTGTGCAAGGCAATGCACTTAAAACAGGAACACACTTGAAACCAGATCCTATGATCACTGATTCTCAAGTGGGTAATAAAAGTGTAAAAAAGGGATCGCTGATTCTCAAGTGGGGTAATAAAACTGTCAAAAAAAAAGGTCATAAATTGTCACAGAACCGGCAGTTCCCTACTACTGTGTTATTCAGCGCAGTGGAAATGCAGCTACATGGAGACGCCCAAAAAAACACCCAAAAAAAAAATTTTCTTGTTAGAAAAAAAAAAAAAAAAAACCAAAAAAAAAAAAAAAAAAAAAAAAAAAAAAAAAAAAAAAAAAAAAAAAAAAAAAAAAAAAAAAAAAAAAAAAAAAAAAAAAAAAAAAAAAAAAAAAAAAAAAAAAAAAATTTTTTTTTAATAAAAAAAAAAAAAAAAAAAAAAAAAAAAAAAAAAAAAAAAAAAAAAAAACAATAAAAGACGTAATTAGTAAGAAATTGCCTGACCGATTGTATATGCAGCTAGCTAGATACGATATAACCACAGTGAACAAATTAAAGCAAGTAGCACAGAAAGAAGGAGTTTACGAAGAATACGTATCTGAGAGATCTAAGAACACAAATAACACAACCTTCAGCAAAACAAACAAAAACAACTATAATTCCAAATATCAAAACCACAACAATTCAGGTTACAGAAACCAACAGAATTTTAACCCTCTAGCACTTAAGAGTGCCTCAAGACACTTATCACATAATATTCTTTCAAAAAAAAAGCGGTTGGGTTTGATTTAAGCTAAATACTTTTGGCGGGTCCCTAAGATCGTGGCAATCATATGTTTAAAAGCTTTCAGAGCTTTTTGAAGCTTTAACGGTACTTTTACTTTGACTTGCACAGAACATATGTTTTTCCGCGCGAAAAATTGTACGTGGAACGTGCCGCAGATTGCTGGTTTTATTAAAGTGTTAAGACTTATGTATAAGTAACCTGTATTTTTTTCCGTTAAAGGTATGTTTATTCTTAACAAAATCAAGTTTCACATTTGTGAATCTATAAAAGTTGTGCGTTGGAGCAGTGAAATAGCGATAAGTGCCTTGAGACACTCTTGGGCCGGTGGGCGTACTTTTTTGCCGAAAATATTTCACATCGACAAGGCGTTTTTACATGGCAAGTTTTGTTTAGTGCATAATTTTTCTTCACAGAAATTGAGTTTGAAAAGAAAAAATGTCTCATTCAATGCGAAAACGCTACAAATTGTCGGATTTGACGGATGAACAACTTTTGGACATGTTCGATTCTGTCAATTCCGACGATGAATTGTCAAACGTTTCAAGTGACGAGGATGGTGACGACTTAAATTTGGAAAATGCACTAAACGCAGCACTGAACGACGCTTCGGCTGTGGACTTGACCCTTGACATTAACTTGGACACTGTCGAAAATGTTGAAACTACGCTGGAGGAGCCTACTCAGAAAACATTAAAAAGAACTCGATCGTTCTTGCCATCATTTGAAGATGGAGCACCTATACTTTTGCCGTCTTCTGGTGGCTTCAATGGTTTGGGTAAGCGGCGCTAAACCGTAAAATGATATCCAACTTATTTATTTATTTGTATAGGCATTGAATCAATTTTGAAAGATCGAATCAAAATTATATGGCGAAAGCAATCGATGCAGATGCATATCAATGACATAGCCTTTCAGGGAGACTCAAAGCTGCCAGCTTATATAATGGATCTCGAAACTCCATTACAGATCTTTTGTTACTTTTTCGATACAAATATCATGAATATGATTGTGGAGGAGACTATTCGCGCAGCTTTCACAGCTAACATTGCTAATCAATTCAAAACGACCATTGACGAAATGTATAATTACATTGGGATATTGATATATATGTCAATATATCGTTACCCGAATTTGAAAAGCTACTGGGGAAGAAACGAGTTTGATCCCATACGATACTGCATGACACGAAGCAAATTCGAACTAATTAAACAATATTTCTCAATGCGTGACGAAAGCAAACGTATCAAAAAGGGCGAACCTGGATATGATCCCCTGTTCCGTATGCGTGACTTTGTAGACTATCTTAACCAAAGGTTTGACTCCATCCCAAAGCAAGCACGTCTTTGTGTCGACGAACAGATGTGTAGCACGAAAATGAAGCACCACCTGCGGCAATATATGCCTAATAAGCCCCACAAATGGGGTATAAAGTTATTCGTACTGTGCGATTCTTTTGGATACGCTTACCGCTTTGAGGTCTACACTGGCGCAGGTGATAATGTAATCCTGCCTGGTCACCCAGATCTTGGTGCTGCGGCTAACATTGTTGTACGTTTAACAAATACGGTAAATACTTTCAAGCACCACATAATTTATTTCGACAATTTTTACACGTCATTACCTTTGATGGTCTATCTGCGTGCCAGAGGTATTTATAGCCTTGGCACTGTGCGTGAAAATCGTATACCGAATTGTAAGCTGCCCAATGATAATTCCATTAAAAAGGAGACTAGAGGATTTTCGGATGAGTATGTGGGCACATCTTATGGTGTCCAAGTAAGCAATGTGTTGTGGAAAGACAACAAAGCCGTCCGCTTGCTGTCCACCTATGTTGGAGTCAAGCCATTTATAACGAACAGTTCGCATGATGGAGTATCAAAGATTGCTAGATACGAAAGAAAATCTAAGCAGTACTTAGACATTGATTAACCGCAAGTTATTCGCGAATACAACGCCCATATGGGCGGCGTAGATCTAATGGATGGACTCATGGGCCGTTACCACATTAGAGCCAAAACTCAGGATTGCGCCACTCGAATATTTTATCATTGCATTGATATGGCAGCAACAAACGCTTATATTTTATATAAGCGTATATTCAAAGAAAAACAGGAAACTGGAAAAGCGAGCAAGACGCTCGAACTCCCCGAATTTCGGGAAGCGATTGCAGCTGGATTGGTAGCACTTAAAAACAAGCAAATGCAAGGTCGCCCACGCAGTGCTCAATGGACAACGCGGTCTCCATCCTGTCAGCGACCTTCACCGGGTCGATCTCCATTATCTCACCAACCCTTCCAACCAGCTTTAAAGCGTGGTGAAAAATGTAAACATCCCATTTCAGATTTGCGGAATGACCAGCTTAATCATTTCCCTCGTTGGTTGGGTCGAGATAGTGGGCGAAAGTGGTGCAAACACTGCAAAACTTCACAAACTCAGTGTATATGCTCAAAATGTAATTTGCACTTATGCTGCACAGCTAACAAAAATTGTTTTTACGAGTATCACAATAAAACATAATTTCTTTCTCAGTTACGCAATAACGAATTTTTTCGCTTGAAGTCCCAAAAGTGCCTTGAGGCACTTATTCATTCTTTCTCACCTTACAGGTAAACGAAAGCTTCTACACAATTTCTGAAGTCATTTTTGAACTCAGTGACAACAATATTACTTAAAAAAAATTATTCGACAACATTTGTTTAAGTATTTTAGAAAGTAGTCTTAGAGGGTTAATACAAATTTTCAAAATTATAGAAACCCATTGAATTTTAACCCAAATTTTCAAAATTATAGAAACCAAAATCAACCACAAAATACCACAACACATGACCCACAACTATTTAGGGAATTCCAACAAAAACTATATCAAGGTAGAACACAAAACCCAATCAATTACCAACATAATCCGTTCAGAACAAATGCACCAAATCCACCATTTAAAAGAATACGCCCAGGTTATAGTGAACAGTCAAAAATGGACACATCCGAAAATTTTCATCAAACAGCCTCGGAATCGAAAATAGAACACCGTTCATAAATATAATTATGAACGATATTCCTTTGAAATGCTTAGTAGATACAGGTTCGTCGATAAATTTAATGAGCAAAAATTTCCTTAATTATAAAATATCAAAAGAAAATATTATTTGTCATACAATAAGTGGAAAAGTAACATTAAACGAAAGTATATCGTTAGCACCAAGTAGACTTTGTCCGACCGATCAAAATTTTACATTCATGATTTCTCAAAGAAATTTGACATCTTATTAGGCCGAACGTTCCTAACAGATTGTAAAGCTAAGATCAACTACGAGGAAGAGTTCATAAAACTTGGAGATTTCCAATTCTTATTCAAGTATGATATCGAAGATAAAGGGTTAAACGAAAACTTAGAAGAATGTTTAGATCCACCACTAACAAGAGATTTGCATATAGCTTATGCACTGGAAAATGAGTTGTTAGAAAGCAATCAGTTCAGATTAGAGCATCTCAATGCAGAAGAAAAAAGGGAATTAACAAAAGTTTTATTTGAATTTAAAGATATCCAGTATAAAGAGGGTGATAATCTGACCTTCACTAATAATATAAAACATACAATTACAACCAAGCATGAAGACCCCATTTACAAAAAGAAGTAGATAAACAAATAAAAGAAATGATGAAACAAGGTATCATTCGCGAATCAAGTTCACCCTATTGTTCACCAATCTGGATAGTACCCAAGAAAAGTGACGCCTCAGGCATAAAAAAGTTTCGCATAGTCGTAGACTACCGCAGTCTCAACGAGGTAACCATCAGTGATAAATATCCTATACCTTTAATGGACGAAATATTAGACAAGTTAGGAAGATGCCAATACTTTACCACCATTGACTTAGCAAAAGGGTTTCATCAAATCCAAATGGACGAAAAATCCATACCGAAAACTGCCTTCTCAACTAAGAACGGTCATTTCGAATATACACGAATGCCATTCGGTTTAAAGAATGCACCAGCAACATTTCAACGTTGCATGAACAATCTTTTAGGAGACTTAGTCTACAAAAATTGTTTAGTATATATAGACGACATAATAGTGTTTTCCACTTCATTGGAAGAACATATATTATCACTTAGAAAGGTTTTCGAAAAGCTAAGAGAAGCAAATTTAAAATTACAGCTAGATAAGTGCGAATGGATGAAAAAAGAAACAGATTTTTTAGGTCACGTTATAACCGTAGACGGAATCAAACCTAATCCAAATAAAATTGAAGCAGTTAAAGCATTTCCAATACCTAAAACACCGAAAGAAATAAAAAGATTTCTAGGTCTATGTGGATTTTATCGAAAGTTCATACCTAACTTTGCCAAAGTAGCAAAGCCAATTACACTTAAATTAAAAAAGGGAGCAAAAATAAATATAAACGAAAAAGAGTATAAAGAAGCATTCGAAAAATTAAAATTACTCATTATGTCTGACCCAATATTAATTTATCCTGACTTTAACAAGAAATTTTCACTGACAACAGACGCAAGTAATTATGCACTAGGAGCAGTTTTATCACAGGATCACAAACCAATATGCTTTGCAAGCAGGACCCTGAATGAACATGAAATTAATTATTCCGCAATAGAAAAAGAACTCTTGGCTATAATATGGGCTACCAAAAATTTCAGATCATATCTTTTCGGTAGAAAATTCGAAATACTAAGCGATCACAAGCCTTTAGTATGGTTAGAAAACATTAAGGACCCAAATATGAAATTACAGAGATGGAAAATCAGGCTTAACGAATTCGATTATGAAATTAAATACTTACCAGGTAAAGAGAATTATGTAGCAGATGCACTTTCAAGAATTAAATTAGAGGAGAATTTTATGGGAGATACACAAGACAGCGTAGCAGCAACAATACACAGCGCATGCGAAGACAATCAAAATTGCATTCAAATCACAGAAAGACCCTTAAACACTTACAGCCACCAAATAGAATTTATTAAAAGCAATATAGAAGACGTAAAGAAAATAAACTACTTTCACAAAACAAAAATTATTATAAATTATACAGAGATGACCATAGAGAGAGCAAAAGAGCTAATAAAAGAATATTTATGTGCAAAAAATAGTGTAGTATATTTCCCACACAACGGTGACTACGAAACATTCCAAAAAGCTTATGTAGAAATAATAAGTACAGACAATCCAATTAGAACAATGAGAGCAACCACCAAATTAATTGACATCCAAACTTATTCAGACTTTAAAGAAATCATTATGAAAGACCACAAAAAGCTTTTACATCCAGGTATAGAAAAGACAATAGCTATGTTTAAAACAAATTACTATTACCCCGATTATCAGAAGTTAATCCAAAATATAATAAACGAATGCGAAGTTTGCAATATGGCGAAAACAGAACATAGAGATACAAAGTTTACCTTTGAACTAACCCCCGAAATCTACAACCCAAGAGAAAAATATGTAATAGATTTTTACATGGTAGACAACAAACAGTTTTTGTCATGCATAGATGTTTATTCGAAATACGCTACATTAGTTGAAGTAAATGGAAAAGATTGGCTAGAAGCGAAAAGAGCAATCCTTAAAATATTCAATGACATGGGAAAACCGATAGAAATAAAAGCAGATAAAGATTCAGCATTCATGTGCGCAGCTCTAAAAATATGGTTAGAATCAGAAAATGTTAAAATAGAAATAACAACAAGCAAAAACGGAATTTCAGACGTAGAAAGATTTCATAAAACAATTAATGAAAAACTGAGAATCATAAACACCGATACTGACCCCGAAAACAAATTAACAAAGTTCGAAACAATCCTTTATACGTACAACCATAAAATAATACACAGCACAACAGGCAGAACCCCAGCAGAGATTTTTATTTACGCAGGAACACCAACTCATGATACCCAAGCAAAGAAAATCAACAAGATAAAAAAATTAAATGAAAAAAGACAAACATTTGAAATAGACACAAATTACAGAGAAATGCCTCTAGTGAAATCCAAAGTAACTAACCCTTTTAGAAAAACAGGAAATATCAAAAAAGTAGACGACAAACATTTTGAAGAAACTAACAGAGGTAGAAAAATCCTTCATTATCAAACAAAATTCAAAAAACAAAAGAAAACTAACGTAAGCAAATATAACAATTCCAGGTCAACTGAAGCTGCTAACGATACACTTGTTACAATTAATACTCCTACTCACAACAATAATACCATGTAACACCCAATCGATAGAAATCAATCAAATAAAAGCGCAAAACGGATACCTTATCCTTAAAACTGGTCTACTTAGTATTACACAGGAATATGAATACCATTGCCTCACAATAAATTTAACTAAAACTGAAGAAACACTAAACAACCTATTGCAACAAGCGGAAACCTTTAAATTCTTACCACAAATAGAATACCTAATAGAAAAACTAGAAAGAGAAATGAACGGAATAAAAATAGTAAAAAGACAGAAACGAGGACTATTGAATATAGTAGGAACAGCATATAAATACTTATTCGGCACCTTGACCGAAGAAGACAGAACAGAATTAGAAAACAAAATAAATAACTTAGAAGAAAACAGCATTCAAATAAATGAATTAAACAAGATAATAGAAGCAGTAAATCATGGCCTTAGTATTATAGAAAACATGTCAGAAGATTCACAACAAGATAAAAAACTAAACCTAATACTATTTAACTTACAACAATTCACAGAATATATTGAAGATATCGAAATGGCTAAAACACACAAAAATTACGAAATAAATTTTGTAGAACCTAATGTTATATTAACTTGGAATTTGCCTAAACTATTGCTCAATCAAAATTGTACGAATCAAGAAATAGAAATAAGTGGAAACAACATAATTAAGGCTATTAACTGTTCACTTCAAATAGAAGATATATCTGTATCAAACATACTTTCCGATTATACACAAACAATTTACATAAGTAACAATGTTACAAGAATAGAACCAATTTCATTCATACATACAAGACAACTTATAAAAGAAAATACAAAAACACACAACATTCTATTAATAATAGTTTTAACCATACTCGTAACAATGTTAATCGCGACAGCTATATATCTAATATTTAAGTTCAAAAATATTCCACAAAGAATGGTCATAAAATATAAGAAAAATGAAGAACAAGAACCGACAAACGATCAAGAAAATAAAATTATAATAGACACAGACACTAAAATGTACCCAACACTAACAGCTTGAGGACAAGCCATTTTCTAGGGGATGGGGAAGTGACATATTCAGTTCTTGCAGAACTTCTATGCCAACCTCCACCCACATAAAATAACAAGAACAATGCACAAGCATTGTCCACTTGAGTAAACATACGTATAATCTTAAGCACGCACAATTATAATTTCGGCTTCTTGTTATAGAACCATAGATAATTAAGTCACACTCAGCATAAGCACGTACATCCGGCGAACAGAATAAACAACACTAAAACTATGCACCCTAAAAAATAACAAAGCTATTAAAATCAATCACGCCACCCGAAAAACAAAACCATTAAAATCGATCACGCCACTTTAAGAATTAGATGAGCAAAGTCCAATGTAATTTGATCCTTGAGCGAAACCCCAGTTTACGACTCCACAGAATAAATCCACTCAAGAGAGTTGAGCATTAATAATTATAACAAAGGAATAAGTCGCAGAACGAGGTTTCTTCAATAATCAAAACGCTAGCATAAGTTGAGTTCTATTTTACATGTTTAACTGTAAAGACGCGTTCAATAAAGATATTTTATATTTTTTTGAATAAACGCGACTCCAACGATTTAATTATATATGTATCTATGCCCACTTAAGCTGGAGCGCAAGGGTTTATGCATACACTTGAGTTTGGTCACGCGGTCGGCGAGTGCAGGCAAAATGCTGACACTTGCACATTCTGTGCGGCCGCCGATCGACTCATATTTCGTCCATGGGTTGAAGACCGGGACTATGTTTATGTAAACATTGCAACAAAGTGTTACAGTGTGTATTCTTTAAGTACTCTTGGTACAGTCGATATTCAATATGTATGCATTCTACAATATCAACTGACATTCCACAAAGATCTGCATTACAAATTTGGATGCCACGCCCACCCATACCAACCCCAGCCCACCTTTCCCCACTTTTACAAACTTTTAGCTAGAGTCACCAACTTTGGTATGAATATAGCAATTGACATTCCACAAAGATCTGCATCACAAATTTAGATGCCACGCCCACCCATACCACCCCTAGCCCCATTTTCGCCACTTTTTGCAATTTTCGAGCTAGAGTCACCAAATTTGGAATGAAGATAGCAATTGACATTCCACAAAGATCTGCATCAAAAATTTGGATGCCACTACCACCCATACCGCCCCAAGATCCCCTTTTACAAACTTTGAGATAGAGTCACCAAATTTGGTATGAAGACAGCAATTGACATTTCACAAAGATCTGCATCAAAAATTTGGATGCCACACCCACCCATACCGCCCCCAGCCCCCCTTTCCCCATCATTTACAAACTTTGAGCTAGAGTCACCAAATTTGTAAGGAAGATAGCTTGTGGCATCCCCATCTGCATCGTAGAATCTTTTAGGCAGCGTACACCCCTGCCGCATCCAGGTAGAAACTCTTTTTGGCCATTTTCGTTTTATGTATTTTCTCCGAAAAATTTTACCGAAAATTGAAATCTCCCTAACTTCTGGCACACCTACGGTTTTAATTTAGAGATTTGAAAACCTGCTCGAGCCAAAATCTCTAGAGATTTCTGGCACACCCCTGTATGAACTTCTTTTGCATTCCTTGGTATTGGGAAATTGGCGATTGATTCAACATTTTTTATATCGGGTTGTATTCCTTCCTTGGATATGATGTAGCCTAGATATTCACACTTTTCTTCCATGAACTTGCATTTGTCGATTCTTAATTCTAATCTATTCATTGTTAATCGTTTGAATACTTCTTCTAAAGTGTCTAAATGTTCCTCTGCTGACTTTGATGCTATCATAATATCATCAAGGTAAATTGCTACTCTGCCTTTTCTAATCATATCATCGAATACATTGTTAACAAAACGTTGGAAAGTTGCTGATGCATTTCTGAGTCCGTATGGCATTTTAGAGTATTCAAATTGTCCCATAGGAGTTATAAATGATGTGTATTTCGTTGACTCTTCATGTACTTCTATTTGGTGAAACGCGCTTTTTAAGTCTAATAATGTAAATATTTCTTTGTTGGCTAATGTATCTATTAAATCTTCTATTAATGGCAGTGGGTAATTGTCTTTGGGTGTAACTTTGTTTAATGTTCTAAAATCTACACAGAGTCTTATTTCTCCTGTTTTCTTTTTGACTAATACTATTGGTGATGCGTATTCAGATTGGCTTGGTCGAATAATATCTGTTTTTAATAATTCATCTAATATTTCCTGAACTTGTTCTTTTGCTTTGTACGATAGTCTGCGTGGTTTATAGTGAAATGGCTTTTCATTGTTGAGGATTAATTTTAATTGGCATTTTGTGGCTGGTTTCTCAGGGAGTTCGCTTTTTAAATAACATTTTTCAAAAATATTTTGTAATTTTCTTTTATGTAATATATTTAAGTTAGTATTGTTAATAATTAGTTCGTTATTATACTTATCAATATTTATTGCCATTATGCTTTGACATTTGTAAAGTAGTGAATTATGCCGAAGTACAGATCTCAGTCTGGCCAAGGCCCGCGTTACAAGTAATTTATAAATTGCCGAAACGCGTTAGCTATCTTAGAGGCGAGTTTCAATGAAACGATACAACCCCGGGGTGCGTGGCCAAAAAGGTGAAGGGGGGGGCGTCAGGGGTTGACGTACTCTTGCGCAGTCTCCGCTGACTCCACCAATGCCGCTCCGTACGAATCGGGGCTCGATCCACCGATTAGTAGGAATGCGGAGGAGGAAAGGGGAAACGCGTCGAAGGACAGGGATGTCAGGGTTTGACGTACATTCGTACAGTCTCCACCAACTCCGCTGATGTTGCTCCATACAAATCGGGGCTTGATCCGCCGATCAGTAGGAACGCTGGGGAAAGAAAGAGGGAGAACGTATCGCGAGTTGACGCCGTGCGCGTGCATATATATATGATCGCATATATATATGTATGCGGCGATTCTCGCTCGTCTTACACAAAACTAATATGACACGTGGGATTTCGTTTCAGTTTTAGATTGCTTTATTATTCCCTCTTCATCGGGCTCACTTATACTTACTAATTCCTTTTAAGCAATATACTGGGTTTTGTTCTAATAATTCGTACCATGTCTCTTTCACTAAAAAATGTGCTTCATCCGTTTCCTTTCACTTTGCGCAAAACTTCTCGACCGTTCTCGGCAACTACGCGTCCGTCTGCTTGTCACGCTACTGGGCAACTACTTTGCCGGTCTCGCGCTCGACCTGAGCTTGCCTTCGTCGCTGCCTTCGTCGCTTGTGGATCGCGACATTTGAGGTTGTGGGTCGCGAGAGCGCGCATGACCTACGTTCTCTTTCTGCTGATCTGGCCGCTCGGCCCTTCTGTTGACTGTCGTGGACTTCTATGTTATTCTTATCGTCTTAATTATGTTACGAATTAATGTTATACTTGTAGCTTATGTTTATCTATACAGTGAGTAATATTCTGTCTTCGTGACCCTTAACAGTAATTCTTTATATTATTAATACTATTAATATTAAAATGCGCAGCATTCGAATGTGGGGAGGCCCGTGGGCGGCCTACCTACCTCACACCCCCTTTCCTCGAGACTGTGACCTTCCCGTCGGGGTGTTTTGTCACGTTGTAGACTTGCTGTCCCGCTTTTATACTCGCCCTCTCTCGTCTTCCTGGGCATTTCCCGATGAGCCATCTTTCGACCTTCCATATTGCTACTAGCGGCAGCTCTTCGCCCGCCGGTAGTACCTGCCAAGTGTGTGGCGGCTGTGGATCCGGTGTTTCCGCTGTTTGTCGGGATTCGGGCTTTATTTTCCAACTATTGGCGTTTGCGGTGTTTGTTTCCGCGGCCTGTGGCTTTGCGCACTCTTCGGTTATTGTAACCCAGCCGGGTTTGCGGGGGTTTATTATGTAATGCTGTCCTCCCGCGGTTAACTTGAACCATCCGTGCTTGCCCCTCCTTCTTCGGCTTTCTAATTCCCGCGTGATGGCTGGTATCGCCATAGCCGACAGGATGTTCTCATTTGGGAGAACTTCCCACTCGCCCGGGAATTCCCACCTGATTGCGGGGCACACATTTCGTGGGCGTGAATTATGGCTGCTGGACGGCGTGTTGTCTGTCTCGACTTGTGCCTCTAATCCCTCCTCCCATCCGCACACTCCTTCGAAAAGTTCCTCTGACCGGTCCGTGTCGCTCCGCATGCGTTTCCCGTTGTTGGGCGTCGGGCTGTCTATTGTGCTGGGTGTTGCCAGGTTCTCGGTGTATGCGTTCCCGTCTTTGATCGCCTGGGGTCGCTCTGGTGATGCCGGCTCTTCTACGTATGGAGATGGTGCCTTTGCGTGCGGCGCCGTGATGATGACCGTTGTTGTTTTTGTCATCTCTAGGATGACCGCACCGTCAACCCTGTACGCAACTACCTCTTCGTTCTCGTACATCGTGTGTAAGAAGGTGGGAGGCGAGTTTTCTCTATTATTTTGTTGATATCTCGGGTGATTTCTGCGTGGATCTCGCGAACGCTGGTATGCGCTCGGGTCGTCGCTTTCGGCTTCGCTATCCTCTTCATCCTCCTCCGCACGGACGTTGTGTCCGTGGCCACCCGTTTTAGCTTCTCGCCGATCCGTGGTATCCGACTCCTCGTCGGTGACGTCTTCCACACGGGCGTCTTGCTCGTGGGTTCTTGTGTCGTCGTCTGTCGTCGACTCCTCTCCGCTCTCCGCACGTGACTCTCGTCCGTGGGCGCCCGTTTCGTCGATACGCTCGACTGTCGTGTCCGACTCTTCTCCGCTCTCCGCACGTGACTTTCGTCCGTGGGTACCCGTTTCGCCGACACGCTCGACTGTAATGTCCGACTCTTCTCCTTCCTCGTCGTCATCCGTACGTGACTGTCGTCCGTAGGCATCCGTTTCGTCGACATGCTCGACTGTCGTGTCCGACTCTTCTCCGCTACTAATCGATATGATGTTGTCCATCTTTATCTGAAATGTTGATGAAATTGTTACAAATTTTATACACTTGGCAAGATTAGTTGTTAGTGACTTTTTTTTTTTTTTTTTTTTGATATAGAAAAAAAAATCGCGAAAGCGACGAGAAAAAAAAACCCGCTACTGACGATTTTCGTAGTGTTTTTAGGTCGTTGAGTGGCTTTCGCCTGATTCCTTCTCTTGTTGTTGACTCGTTTCGAAGTCGTCGCTTTCTCGGTGGAAGGGTTTTAGTTGTGAGATGCTGGCAGTTTTCCTCTTGCGTTCTCCGACTTTTGCGAGACGTACAACGTTGGGTGACACGAATTTCTTCACGATGAAGGGTCCGTCGTATTTCGCGGCCAATTTCGCTGCGAATCCATCACTAGCTTTGGACAACTGGTGTGTTCTCAACAATACCAGCTCGTTAAGGACAGGGCGCCATTCTCTCCTCCTTAGGTTATAACTCCTACCCTGGTCTTTTGATGCTCGCTGCTGGTTACTTCGCGCTATGTCGAACACTTCCTTCAGCCTATTTGCTTTCTCCTCCGGCGTTTGCGGCGTATTTCCTGTGCCTGGTGTCTTTTCCTCATATAATGTGGCTGGCAGACGCGGTTCCCTTCCTTGCATCAAGAATGCTGGGGAGAATCCAGTCGAATCCGCAATGCTTGAGTTGACGGCTAGTGAGATTTCTGGAATTAACTGATCCCACGAATTTTGATTTCCAGATATGTATTGGGCAATCATCGTCTTCACCGTCCTGTTGGTCCTCTCAGTCGGGTTTTCCTGCGGGCAGTACGGGGCGGTATGTTCCATCTCCACTCCCAGCGAACTCAAAAATTCTTTGAAATTCCGACTTGCGAACTGCACTCCGTTGTCGCAGACAAACTTTTTGGGTACCCCGAACCGGCATAAAATGCGCTCGCGAAAGGCCTTTTGCAACGTGGTCGCTGTCGCCCGTCTCAGGGGAACCAATTCTACCCACTTCGTAAACGCGTCGTGAAACACCAACAACATCGTGTTGCCTTGTTTTGATCGCGGTAGGGGGCCCACAAAATCCGCGCACAGAATGGCCATTGGTTCTGCCACCTGGCGGGTCAGCATGTATCCGGCTGGCCTCCTCTGCTCCGTCTTGAATTTCTGACATGTCTCGCAGCATTTGACGTATTTGGCTGCGTCCCGAAACATACCCGGCCAGTAGTAACGCTGCGATAGCCTCATCTTGCGGATCCCTTGGTGTCCTGCCGTCGGTGCATCGTGGCATTCGTTTAACACTCTTTTCCTTTGTTCTTCGTCGACGCACAACTTCCATGGGATGTAGTCCTCATCGTCCGCGCGGTGGCCCAGGTGTCGGTACAGCTGTCCATTCTCCTCGACGTAATCTGCATACTTAGCTGGTTCCTTAGCGATTTTGTCCCTCATTCCTTGAATCCACTTCCCTGGGGATTGTTGGAATACGACTTGCTGGAGTTTTTCTAAGGGATCTCGCGACAATGCATCCGCTACCACGTTGAGCTTTCCTTTCCTGTACCGTACATCGAATTGGTACTGCTGAAGCTCTAACGCCCAGCGTGCGATTCTTCCCGACGGGCTCTCTATTGAATCCAACCACTTTAGTGCCATATGGTCCGTCACTACATCGAACCGATATCCTTCTAGATAGCATTTCAGCTTCCGAATCGACCAAACTATTGCCAAGCATTCCTTCTCGGTTGCCGAATAGTTTTCCTCGGCCTTGGATAACTTCCGGCTTGCATAGGCGATGACTCGCTCTTGCTGGTCGATGGTCTGCGTTAACACTGCTCCTAGGCCGTAGTCGCTGGCATCCGTTTGCAACGTAAACTTCTCGGAAAAATCGGGACATGCGAGAACGGGAGCGGTCGTTAGACAGTGTTTTAAGCTGTCTAATGCCGTTTGCTGTTCCGCATTCCACGACCATCTCTTAGCCTTCTTCAGCAGGAGTGTCATCGGCTGTACCACCGTCGTGAAGTTGGGCACGAAGCGCCTGTACCAGGACGCCATCCCTAGGCAACGTCTGAGCTCCTTTAAGTTCGTCGGGGCCTTCAGATTGCTTATTGCTTCGACCATCGATGGATCCGTCTGAATCCCTTCGGCGCTTACCAAGTGCCCTAGGTAGACCAACTTCCTGCGGAAGAACGAGCACTTTTTCCTGTTCAGCTTCAAGTTTGCTGCCCTCAGCCGGCGAAAGACTTCCTTTAAATTCTCTAGATGTTGTTCCTTCGTTGCGCTTATCACTATGATATCGTCCAGGTAGGCGAACGCGTGAGGCTCCATCTCTGGGCCAATTACCGTATCCAATGCTCTCTGGAAAGTTGCACCGGCCGAGTGCAGTCCGAATGGCATGACTCGCCATTGGAATAGCCCTCGACCGGGCACCGTAAATGCCGTGCATTCTCGACTGTCCGCTGCCATGGGGATCTGCCAATAACCGTGTTTCAAATCCAATGTTGAAATGTAACGGGCGTGTCTCAACTTTTCCAGGATGTGATTTATTCTTGGCACAGGGTACGCGTCTGGTATTGACTGTGCATTGAGCTGCCTATAATCCACGCACATCCTCCAGTCGTTCGTCTTCTTCCGGACGAGTACGATCGGGGCACTGTGCGGGCTCCTTGACGGCTCTATGGCTCCCGCTTCTATCAATTCATCCACTTGCTGGTCGATCACGCGCTGCATTGCGGGATTCTTGGGATAATACCTCTGTTTGATAGGTTTATTATCCTTCAAGATAATCCGATGCTCAGCCACGTGGGACACTCCTTTTAGCTCTTCGAAAAGCTGTAACTCCGCTTTCAAAAACTCCTGTGTGGCTGGCTCTAAATCCGCTGGCCACTCCGCTTCTTCCACGGTGGTGCCTTCTGACCGTGTTCCTGCCTTGGGGTTTCCTTCTTGGGGTTCCTTGACTCCTATACCTCCCAACTGGCTCAGCGATGGCTCCTTGACGACTGTAACTGCGTCTCGGCCGCCCTCTCGCTTGGCTGGCGTGGCATTTTCCTTACGATATGTCCCCAGGACATTCCATCGTTTTCCGTCTCTCGTACCGCGTGTCTTTTCCCCCTCAGGCTTCACTTCGGCTCTGCAACTCGGCTCGGCCGGGGCGTCAACGCTTTGTAAGACTAATTTCGCCTCACCGCACTTTATGGTCGTACCCATCTTGCATAGAAAGTCCATCCCTAGGATCAAACTGTCTAACATGGATGGCATTACGAGCATGTCCATCAATATTTCTTCGCTAACTAGCCCCACCTTCGTCCGCAATAACTTCTCTACGACTACCTTCGAACCGTCCGCTAAGTGTGTGTTCGCGGTTATTGCCAACACTTCCCCCTTTGTCTCAATTTCTCTGAAAAATTTCTCACTCATGAAGCTTCTCGTGGCTCCGGTATCGACCGTCGCCCTCGCCATCCGATCGCCTATCCTCACCGCGGCGACTATGCGATTCTTTTCGACGCTGAGTGGGTATATCAATTCCGGGACTGACTCGCGCCGGCGCCCATCCGATCCCGTTCCGGATGACGCGGCTGTCCGTTTCCCGTCCTTCTCCCACAACACGCATCACTACTCACGCCCCGTGTGCCACATCTCCTGCAGAACAACACTTTCGGGTTCGCGCATTCCCTAGCGAAATGTCCCCCTTGTGCGCAGTTATAACACACGCGACTCACTTCTGTCGACCTCATTTGTTCATGACCCACCATGTTGTTTGAGATGTCTTCACGCTCAGCGACTGGACAGCTACCCGGCTCGCTCCTCACCAGCGGAGCTTGAGCTGGCGGGATCCGAAAAGGATTCGGTTGCCTTGCGGGATCAATTACGCTTCCTAGTCTGCCCGGGTGTCCGAAACTCATGGCCTGGCCACGTGTCGCTTCCCTGTGACCCTGACCCGGTATATTCTCAAACTCCGCGGCTATCTGTGTTAATTGGGCTAGGCTCGTAAAATCTCTCCTACGAATATACAAGCGGTACTCCCGCGCGAGGTTCTCGTACACCCTATTCAGCTCTTGCTCTGGACTATAATTGGCATGCCGCATTAGTCTTTTCAGGCTGACCAGATACTCTTTATACCCTTCCCCTACGCGTTGCCGCCGGGCCCTTATCTCGTCTTCTAGTTTGTCAAAATACTGGGGAGGTAGGAAAAAATCCAAAAAGCTTATCCTAAACACCCCCCAGGTTGCGTCTCTCAGGTCGCTCGTCGAAAACCAATCCGCCGCCATGCCGGTGAATGCTTCACTCATTGCTCTGGGGATGCGATCTAGTTCTATCTCGTACGTCCTCGCACGCTCCTCCAGTGATTCTACAAACACGAGCGGATCACCATACCCATCGAATTTTATTCCCCATTTCCTAACCTGCTCAGGAACTAACACGTAATGGCGACTAGGGTTGACGAACGCGTTATCGGTGCTCATCCTGGGTCTGCAGCTCGCTTGCTCCGCCTGGGTACCATTCACAGGTGAGTTAACAGGCAGCCCTATTCGTGTGCCAGGGGGTGGTTCTTTACTGAACTTCTCGTCGCTGGCCGGCCTATGTTCCCTGAGGTTGGGTGGCGGGAGAAATTCTCTGGATTGCCCCGATGGGGCTAGGCAATCGGATTCCGATTTCTGCTGTGACTGCGCCCCTTCAGCATGAATGCTGGGCGGGGCGGGCGATTCCGGCCTTCTGGCGGATTTACGCTCCCAATCCCTCAGCAAGTTCCATATTAACGGACTATGATTCCCCTCCTTAATCGACGTACATACCCGCTTTCTTAACTCTTCTACCTTTCCGAATCTGTCCAGGCCGAGTTCTTGTGCGATGTCCTCCAATTCCTCTTTTCGGCAATAGTACACCCAGCGGGTGCCCACCCCTGGGTTGCCGCTCTCCTGTGTTCCAGTATCGTTAGTGTCATTCATTGTTGCTGCTTGTAGTTCCTCTGGTGTTTGGCGTTATTTTATTTTGTTTTATATATATATATTATCTCTTTTATTTCCTTTTATTTTTATTATTTATTTAATTATTATTAAATTTTTATTTTATTATTATTTAATTATTATTAAATTTTTATTTTATTTTATTTATTATTTATTTAATTATTATTAAATTTTTATTTTATTATTATTTAATTATTATTAAATTTTTATTTTATTATTATTTAATTATTATTAAATTTTATTTTTATTTATTATTTATTTAATTATTATTAAATTTTTATTTTATTATTATTTAATTATTATTAAATTTTTTTATTTTATTATTATTTAATTATTATTAAATTTTTATTTTATTATTATTTATTATTTATTTAACTTTTGTCACTGTGTTTAATTATTGTTTCTTAATCGTGCTCGTCCCACTGTTCGTTCTCCACTTTTCGTGTGCACTTGTCCCACTGTACACTGCCGATCACCACGCCCAAAACCAATTTCGCTTTGGTTCTGCAGCGCGTGCTGTACTTTTCACTATTTGTCGCATACGCCGACGAACCGCCTTGCACGTGCGCAATTCCCGTTCCTTTTATCAGCTCGTCCCTTTCTACCGACACTTTCGTTGCGCCGCGACAACTCGAATCGTGCGCTCGCCTGGCCAGATCCCGTTTTATTAATCGTGGTATTTGCTTCTACCGTCACTTTCGTTGCGCCGCGACAACTCGAATTGTGCGCTCAGCTTAACTCGATCCCGTTACAAAAACCAAAACGTCGCGACACTTGCTTATTTTCGTGAGCGACAAATGACCATCTGGCTGACAAATGACCATCTGAACGTATCGCGAGTTGACGCCGTGCGCGTGCATATATATATGATCGCATATATATATGTATGCGGCGATTCTCGCTCGTCTTACACAAAACTAATATGACACGTGGGATTTCGTTTCAGTTTTAGATTGCTTTATTATTCCCTCTTCATCGGGCTCACTTATACTTACTAATTCCTTTTAAACAATATACTGGGTTTTGTTCTAATAATTCGTACCATGTCTCTTTCACTAAAAAAATGTGCTTCATCCGTTTCCTTTCACTTTGCGCAAAACTTCTCGACCGTTCTCGGCAACTACGCGTCCGTCTGCTTGTCACGCTACTGGGCAACTACTTTGCCGGTCTCGCGCTCGACCTGAGCTTGCCTTCGTCGCTGCCTTCGTCGCTTGTGGATCGCGACATTTGAGGTTGTGGGTCGCGAGAGCGCGCATGACCTACGTTCTCTTTCTGCTGATCTGGCCGCTCGGCCCTTCTGTTGACTGTCGTGGACTTCTATGTTATTCTTATCGTCTTAATTATGTTACGAATTAATGTTATACTTGTAGCTTATGTTTATCTATACAGTGAGTAATATTCTGTCTTCGTGACCCTTAACAGTAATTCTTTATATTATTAATACTATTAATATTGTGACGTTGCACATTTTTGTAAATATGGTGTTGGGTAGTTATAAGGTTGTTGATTAGTTATATTTATTAGTTATATTTTGAGTTGATTATCTTTTGAGTTTATTAGTATTAAGGGTTATACTTTTGAGTGGATAATAAGTAGCAAGGGCCCACGGTAGACACTGGAAACAAGCATAACGGAACTTCTGGCAGAGAGCAGAGCGCAGAGAGCCGCGCGATCACCCATGGCAGCATGACGCGAGCCAGCCAGCACCGACAGCGCAGCAGGGCCGAAGCATTGACGCGAGCCAGCCAGCACCGACAGCACAACGCAAAAGCATGGCACGAGCCAGATCACGCCGACAGCGCAGCAGGGCCGAAGCATTAATGCGGGCCAAACAACGCCGGCAGCACAGCCGCCACAGCAGCAGAATGGCACGAGCCAAACGGCGCGGGCAGCGGCCGCAGCAGCATTGGAACCACGAGCAAAAGGCGCAACAGAAGGCTGGAAAAGGTTTGACGAAAAAGGGCTCGCGATCGCCGCGACGAGCATTAGCAGAGGACAGTCAAGTTCAGAGCTCACCGCGGACAGTCAAGTTCAGAGCTCACCGCGAACAGTCAAGTTCAGAGCTCACGGCGAGCAGTCCAGTGCGCGGATCAAAAAAAGTCGCGAAATAAAACCACAAGTGCGCAGACGGGGACCACAAGACGAGCTAGCACGTGGACGACCACCAAGAAGCAACGACAACAACAACAAGGAAAGAAGGGTGCTACGAGGCGGCCGGGTAAGCGAGTTAGGGCTATGTCGTCCTTCTTCTTCGGCAGACAAGTCTGGTGCGGATAGGCAGGGAGTTAGGTTTCTTGGTTGTAGATACGTATAAGCGAAATAATTCAGTGAAAATAAATGAAAATGACAATGAAAACAAGCCGAGTGTTCGTTACGAGAGTTAGCCAGAGTTACACGTGTTTGCAGGGGATATAAAGTGGAAGTGCAAGAACGGTACGTGTGGCCCGCCCACCGCTTTGAGAACGCCGTTGACTGGATACTGGTCAATACCGTGACAGTCCACGACGTTTTCCTAGCGGCGCACGCCTGTTTCCGAACTTGGTGCCTCCCTGGTCAATACCGGGGGCATTCGAACCGGAACAAGCGGGGGTAACCATACTGCCAGAGGGCACTTTTGCTGATCACTGGACCACCGGTGTTTGATCTAAATGCCCCTTTCATAATCTTCTGAGCGCGGTGTCTCATTTCCACCCCTTCCAAGTCCCAGCAATCTTACAAATTTCTTGTAGGGTGGCCCTGGAGAGGCTGAGCTGCCTCAGCCATAGAAACGCTACCTTACAGGTGGCGCCCGAGCAGGGACTCTGGGATTGTTTAAAGTTATATTAGGTATATAGTTTTGTGGAAAGTGACGCTGAAATAGTGTAAAAAGCTAGAGCGAGGAAAAAGGGTGGTGATTTTCATCAAGAAAGGCAGTAGTAGTGGTCCGGCAGGGGTGTGTGTATAACGGCAAAAAGCAGCGGTCCGACAGGGGTGTCAGAACATTTTTTCGCATATACACGTGCTCGCACATGGGAAGGCGGCTGGACAAGCGCCGTTAGTTTTGCTTGCTGTCGTCGCGTTAAACATACAGGGTTTGCATTCTGGTGTTTTGTCTCTATTTTAACTGCGCCATTCTACTTGCAAACCGGGTACCTTATTTTGTTAAGACGCTGACACAGTTAGGCGGGCACTGGGAAATTACCATGGCATAGGCGCACAGTTTGAGAATCATTGGTCAGTTTTGGTTTGCACCACGGCACGATCGTTTGGGTAACCTGCACAGGTTGGCAAGCACTGGGAAATCATCACGGCATAGGAACACAGTTTGAGAGTCATTGGTACATTTTTTGATTTGAACCGCGACACGTTTTTGGTAACGTGCACAGTTCGACACGCAGTGGGAAACCACCACGGCACATATGCACAGTTTGAGAGCCATTGGTAAACTTTTTTTTTGAGTACCTACACTGTGGCAATATGCACGTCTCTTTTGGCAATAGTATAGGTATCGAGTAGGGGTATGCGCACACGGCCATACACATATGTAGGCAGACCCCAAAAAGAGATTATTAAAATAAAGAAAAAAAAATATATTAAAAAAAAAAAAAAAAAAAAAATATAAAGGGGTCCTTGCAGACATATGTGTGGGGGCACGAATTCCTTATTTTTTTTTTGAAGAACATATTGGAAAAAAAAATGGAGAGCTATTGCGGGGAAGTAGGTGAATACACAAGTTGAATTTTTGAAGGAAAAAATAGATATATACGTCTACGAGGATACAGAAGCAGAGGAAAACGAATAGGAGAGAATTTTTTTGAGTGGTTTCGCATCTACGAATGTCGGAGGAGGGGGCCGAGTAGCGCGACGCTCGTGAACCCTCGGTCGCGATCATTCGGGAATATCCGAAAACAATATAAATTGAGCCGTCACGACACAGAGCGACACAGTCGACCCAGAGCTACCAAGCCATACACATCGTTCTTTGACAACAGTGAATAACATTTAACCAGCCTTTTACAACAAGGACCCTAGTCTCGCACAGGATACCAGCTAGTATACACCAAGGATACTAGCCTCGCACAGGACAACAAGGATACAAGCTAGTATACACCAAGGATACTAGCCTCGCACAGGACAACAAGGATACAAGCTAGTATTCAACCAAGGATATAAACTTACTTCAGCAACCAGGCACAACCAGCAAGCGCAAGACTACGTACAACATGGTCGGAGTAGCATGGATATCATACCGGCGCAAGGCAGAACTGGAGGCATTTGCAGACGAGTTCGGGTTCGAGCGTGAAGGCACCGTGGAGGAACTCCGAGGCCGCATGGCTGTTTTTGTGAATAGTGGAGACCACTCAGCCACCATCCAGGCGCGTTTAGAGGAATTGGAGGTCATATTTGGAAAGACACGGACTCCCGATACCAAGGCAGGAATGCAACAACGATCCCGGAGCCCGTCGCCTACTCCAATTGGGAGCGGATCCCAAACAGAGGAAAATACGACTGCCAAACCAGAGCAGCGAGATCCAGGCAACTCGGGCATGCAGAGCCTAAACATACCGGTGCCGGTTCAGCATCCGCGCTTGTCGCGATCCAGCGATAGGGGAATCTCCACGATGCTACCCAATCGACATGAAGCCTTTGGAGCCATGGGAGTGGACCGCATGCAACGCTGGGGGGTCACCTTCGACGGCACCACTGACCCTTTGCGGTTCATCGAGAGATTGGAGGAACGAGCGGTGTCACACCGAGTTGACACCCGAATCTTGGCGCAAGGGGTACCAGAGCTGCTAAAAGGGACTGCCGAGGACTGGTTCCGTACGAGCCACCTACAGGGTGAATCTTGGAGCGTGTTTCGGAGGGAGTTCCTAGACTTCTTTTTGCCACCGCGGTATTTCCAGAGGCTGGAGGACGAGATTAGGATGCGCTACCAGAAGGAAGACGAGGGGTACAAACAATATCTAGTAGACATCCGTCTCATGATGCACCGCGCTGGCTATACAGAGGACCAAGAACTGGAGCGGGTATACGAAAATCTTTTGCCGGAGTACCAGTTGTACGTAAGACGCATGGATTTTCGCACGTTTAAACAGCTGACGCAGCTGGTGATAAACTTCGAAGTCACCCGGGAACGAGAGCATCAGCGTCAGGCCAGGAATAAGACAAGCAACGAACGAGCGGCTCGCCCTACCGGATCAACGGCTGTGTCGAAACGGGAAGCAGGCGCAACGAGCCCCAAGCCAGGCACACAGTGGGCGGCTTCACAATCAACAGGATCCCCAGCAGTAGGGAATATTCAAGGTACGCCAGGTTCTGCCAGTAACGAGCAGCCAGTGGACACGCGTAATGCGTGCCGCAACTGCGGAACGAATGGGCATTTCGCAAGGGAATGTCGTGGGACACGCATATTGTTCTGCTGGAATTGTGGCCGCCGAGGAGTGAGGACCATCGACTGCTGCCAGATACAGGGACCGGGAAACGCCCAGCGCCTCTCACCAAACCCAGGACAGGTGAGCGAGCAGGCGAGCGAGTCCTGGGATTAGTAGGCGTTATCCGCTTACGGGATGGCCGACTTGCTGCAGAGACGAGCATCGAGGCCGAGGTGATGGTAGCTACGCTGGACACAGGTGCCACGCGAAGCTTCCTCAGCGAACAGATGGCACGACTCATTGAGACCCCGGCTAACAGACGAGTAGTGAAGACGGTGATAGCCTTGGCAAACGGGTCAAGATTGGAGCTAACGCGGGCAATTCAAGCAGACGTACGACTCGGGCGGGCACGGGCTAGCATTCTGATGCTGGTCTTACCATCGGCCCTCGACGATGTGCTGCTCGGATTGGACTTCTTTGGCGCCATAAACGCCAAGTTGCAGGTGGGTGAATGGCTAATCCCATTAAGTCTACCAAACCCGACAGCTGCAGGATACCATGGAGCGGCCGGCCCAAAACCAAACAACGAACCCAGCCAGGCCCCGGGCGTTAGTAGTCAAAGAGGAGGCGATGACGTTCACCAGGCAGCACGACGGACTACGATCGTACATACAAAGACAAACCAGAACGACGCCTGCAACCGCGAGGCGGTCGTCAACACAAGGGCAAAGACACCAGAGACTACGAAGCAAAGCGAGGACGACGCCTGCAACCGCGAGGCCGTCGTCAACACAAGGACAAAGACACCAGAGACCACGAAGCAAAGCGAGGGCGACGCCTGCAACCGCGAGGCGGTCGTCAACACAAGGACAAAGACACCAGAGACTACGAAGCAAAGCGAGGACGACACCTGCAACCGCGAGGTGGTCGTCCACGCCAGGACAGGGATACCAGAGACTACGACGCAGAGCCAGGGCGACGCCAGCAACCGCGAGGTGATCGCCAATTCAAGAGCAAAGAGACTAGAGACGACGAACCCAAACCAAACCCAAAGATCAGCTGCCTGCAACCGCGAGGCAGTCGTCGAACTGAGGCCAGGGGGACCAGCCACGATAATCAGGACACAAGATGAGTACGATACCTGCATCCGCGAGGTAGTCGGCGAGTCATCTTCGACAAGAGTACGAGACAGGACTTGGGGAGGCGTGCTAAGCCCTGCACGTCCGAGAGCCATCCAACGGAACCCGTTCCGCATCAGACCGAGAGATCAGAAGACCAAGGGAGAAACACGTGGTATACTAGCCAGCATCGCAGAAGCAACTCTAGCGGGGAAGTGTGAAGAACCCAAAAACGGAGCCGGGATACGTGCGAAGACTCAACCAGTCGCCACAAGCCAGCCCGCCCCGAGCCCAGCCGAGACGATGGCACCGTGGGTGCAAGAGTTTCTGGAGGAAGAATTGGAAAAATTCGATGGAATGACCGGCGTGTCTAACATCGCGGAACACGTCATAGTGATGCGCGACGATCGCCCGATAAAGCAGCGATATTACCCACGCAATCCAGCGATGCTAAGGATAATCCATGCGCAGGTAGACGAGCTGCTACGAGAGGGATGCATCGAGCCGTCGAAAAGTCCCCACAGTGCACCCATTGTGCTAGTGGGCAAGAAGACAGGCGAAACGCGCATGTGCGTAGATTTTCGTCAACTCAATGCACGATCAACGCCGGACGCATACCCCCTGCCGAGGATAAACTCTATCTTGGAGAGACTAAGGAACGCAAAGTACATAAGTACACTGGACTTGAAGAGCGGGTATTGGCAGATACCCATGGCCAAGGCGAGTCGCGAATGCACTGCTTTCACAGTACCAGGACGAGGCCTTTTCCAATGGCGGGTTATGCCATTTGGACTCCACTCGGCACCCGCCACATTCCAGCGGGCACTCGACAGCGTCATTGGAGCTGACATGGAGCCACATGCTTTTGCATACCTCGACGATATAATCATCATCGGGACGACACTGGAGAAACACGTCGAGAATCTACGAGAAGTGTTGAGGCGTCTGCGACAAGCGAACCTCAGGCTTAATCGGAAGAAGTGCGCTTTCTTCCAGCGCAGGCTGGTGTACCTGGGACACGTCGTCAGCGAGATGGGAATCCACACCGATCCGGAAAAGATCGCTGCGGTACAGCAGCTAACAGCCCCTACGAGTGTACGAGAACTTCGCCGATGCCTTGGCCTCGCTTCTTGGTACCGGAGATTTGTCCCGAACTTTGCGGCAGTGGTGCAACCAATGTCTCAGTTACTTCGGAAAGGCAAGAAATGGATCTGGGAGTCACCGCAACAAGAGGCGTTTGCGAAACTCAAGGCGCTACTGACAGCGGCACCCATTCTCGCGTGCCCGGATTTTACGAAGAAGTTTTCATTACAGACCGATGCTAGTGACTACGGACTTGGAGGAGTGCTAACCCAGCAGAGTGACGATGGCGAAAGGGTCATTGCATACGTTAGCCGAAGACTACAGAAGGCCGAGGAAAACTACTCCGCCACCGAGAAGGAGTGTTTGGCAATCGTCTGGGCCATTAGGAAGCTCCGTTGCTATTTGGAAGGCTACAGGTTCGACGTCGTGACGGACCACTTAGCCCTCAAGTGGCTGAACACCATTGAGAACCCCACAGGACGAGTTGCGAGATGGGCATTGGAACTCCAACAGTTCCAATTCGACGTACATTACCGGAAAGGACGACAAAACGTAGTGGCCGATGCGTTGTCACGACAACCTCTAGAGGCCTTACAGACAGCCATCGAGGAGCAGGGCACATGCGCATGGTTACGACGACGCATGCAGGAGATACAGGAACAACCAGAGAAGTACCCAGATTACACACTGGAGAACGGGCAATTGTACAGGCACCTCGGACAACGACCCTTGGAAGAAGACTTCCTACCATGGAAGCTATGCGTAGGCAAGGAGCAACGGCAACGCGTGTTACAAGAATGCCATGATCAACCAAGTGCGGGACATCTAGGAATACGCAAGACCACGACGAGGATATGCCAAAGATATTATTGGCCAGGAATATTCAGAGACGTCGCTCGCTACGTTAGGAAATGTGCTGTGTGCCAAAAAATTTAAAGTACAACAAGCCAAGCCCGCAGGAAAGATGCTGACACGGCAGGCAAACGAGCCCTTCGCTATAATTTGCGCCGACTTCGTTGGACCTCTGCCGAGATCCAAGCAGGGGAACACGGTACTACTAGTGTTCTTTGACATGTTTTCGAAATGGGTGGAACTGGTACCCTTGCGCCGAGCTACTGCATCGTACTTGGAAAAAGCTTTTCGGGACCGGATCCTCAGCCGATTTGGAATACCACGCAAGTTTATCTGTGACAACGGGACCCAATTCACCAGTCGTACGTTCAAGGCTTTTTGCAAACGAGCAGGTATGTCATTGGAACATACTGCACCATACAACCCGCAGCAAAATCCGACAGAAAGGGCGAATCGGACGATCAAGACGATGATCGCACAGTACATCGAGGGACCACATAACACATGGGATACATGGCTTCCGGAGCTCTCACTGGCAATCAACAGCAGCGTGTCAGACACAACAGGATTCAGTCCGGCGTTCCTGGTCCAAGGACGAGAGCCGAGACTACCAGGAGCATTGTTCGACGAGGTCACTCCAGGGTCCGGCATAGTCGTCACCGACCCCGAGACCAGAGCAAAACAGCTATGCGACATTTTTCAGACGGCGAGGGATAACACACAGCGAGCATCAGCGGAACAGGGCCGTCATTACAATCTACGGAGACGCGACTGGAGACCAGCCATCGGCAGCTTGGTATTAGTGAAGCATCACGTGCTATCAAACGCCAACGACGGATTTGCAGCCAAATTAGCCCCACGCTACGAGGGCCCGTACAAGGTAACTAAGTTCATTTCTCCCAACATAGTCAGAGTCCGACACACCGAGACCAGACAACGCCGCACCGCCGGAATAGCCGACTTGAAAGCTTTTCGACAACAAGAGGACGAGGAACAGCACGACAGCGAAGGCGAAGAGCAACCGCTCGACCACAACACGGATTCCTCAATGGCAAATAGAGTCACACCAACCAGCGAAGACGTAGCAAGTAAATTAGGGGCCGCACACAAGGCGGATTAACATAAGACCTATCTTTAATATTGTTTAGGGGTATTATACGATAAGTTATTTCAAGTTTCAACATCGCACCAGACTATTGTCCTGTAGAGCATAGTCTGCCCATAGTCCCAGGGATATAACCTCGTTTATATTCCACAGTACCTAAGAACAGCCATGGCAGACGAGGAGCCACGACGAGATTGGGCAAGAGAGTGGGCAGCGGAGCGGGAGCAGGACTGGGGCTGGGTTCCTCAGTACCAGCGCCGATTCGAAGGCTTCGAGGACGAAGGGAACGAAGCCGAGCCAGCACGAGGGAGGTCCATATTCGACGACGTGAGCACGGACATCTGGCCGAGCTCAGCCAGTGCCCAATACCGGCTGATGAACCCATCACCGGACTCGTGGCTGCTACCCGACCTGGGATTGGACGTGGTTCGCGTGGCCAGAGTAGCCATTGTCAGCGACGGGGCAGGGGTGTCCACGACACAACCGAGACGGTCGACATCGACTCCCTCGCCACCACCGTCCGAACCAGAACCAACGAAAGACTCCAGCGACGAGTGGAACGCATCGTTCAACAGCGGCGATATACAAGCGCTACTGGGGCCAGCTGTGGATGTCAGAGCTCTGACCCACGAGCTTCTGGAGAAGGAGGAGAAATGGGTCGAGGCGCCCGCAGGATGGAAGGCGCTAACACCCAGCCGACTCATTCCCCGGATGCTCCTCGAAACAGTGCGGCTCAGCAGGGAGCAGGGAAACTGGCGGCGGCGATTTAAAATCGACCTGGAAGAAGGCACCTTCAGGGTGACCCTCGCCCCGGCCGGTGGCGTCACCATTCGGTTTTCCCCGGGAAGTAAGGGGGGTGTGACGTTGCACATTTTTGTAAATATGGTGTTGGGTAGTTATAAGGTTGTTGATTAGTTATATTTATTAGTTATATTTTGAGTTGATTATCTTTTGAGTTTATTAGTATTAAGGGTTATACTTTTGAGTGGATAATAAGTAGCAAGGGCCCACGGTAGACACTGGAAACAAGCATAACGGAACTTCTGGCAGAGAGCAGAGCGCAGAGAGCCGCGCGATCACCCATGGCAGCATGACGCGAGCCAGCCAGCACCGACAGCGCAGCAGGGCCGAAGCATTGACGCGAGCCAGCCAGCACCGACAGCACAACGCAAAAAGCATGGCACGAGCCAGATCACGCCGACAGCGCAGCAGGGCCGAAGCATTAATGCGGGCCAAACAACGCCGGCAGCACAGCCGCCACAGCAGCAGAATGGCACGAGCCAAACGGCGCGGGCAGCGGCCGCAGCAGCATTGGAACCACGAGCAAAAGGCGCAACAGAAGGCTGGAAAAGGTTTGACGAAAAAGGGCTCGCGATCGCCGCGACGAGCATTAGCAGAGGACAGTCAAGTTCAGAGCTCACCGCGGACAGTCAAGTTCAGAGCTCACCGCGAACAGTCAAGTTCAGAGCTCACGGCGAGCAGTCCAGTGCGCGGATCAAAAAAAGTCGCGAAATAAAACCACAAGTGCGCAGACGGGGACCACAAGACGAGCTAGCACGTGGACGACCACCAAGAAGCAACGACAACAACAACAAGGAAAGAAGGGTGCTACGAGGCGGCCGGGTAAGCGAGTTAGGGCTATGTCGTCCTTCTTCTTCGGCAGACAAGTCTGGTGCGGATAGGCAGGGAGTTAGGTTTCTTGGTTGTAGATACGTATAAGCGAAATAATTCAGTGAAAATAAATGAAAATGACAATGAAAACAAGCCGAGTGTTCGTTACGAGAGTTAGCCAGAGTTACACGTGTTTGCAGGGGATATAAAGTGGAAGTGCAAGAACGGTACGTGTGGCCCGCCCACCGCTTTGAGAACGCCGTTGACTGGATACTGGTCAATACCGTGACAGTCCACGACGTTTTCCTAGCGGCGCACGCCTGTTTCCGAACTTGGTGCCTCCCTGGTCAATACCGGGGGCATTCGAACCGGAACAAGCGGGGGGTAACCATACTGCCAGAGGGCACTTTTGCTGATCACTGGACCACCGGTGTTTGATCTAAATGCCCCTTTCATAATCTTCTGAGCGCGGTGTCTCATTTCCACCCCTTCCAAGTCCCAGCAATCTTACAAATTTCTTGTAGGGTGGCCCTGGAGAGGCTGAGCTGCCTCAGCCATAGAAACGCTACCTTACAATATTAAAATGCGCAGCATTCGAATGTGGGGAGGCCCGTGGGCGGCCTACCTCACACATTCTTTATCTGTTTCTGACATATTCACATTTTTCAGTTCTTTTTTGCTCTCATCATTTTGATCTTTGTCGTCTGTGCTTCTACTTTCATTTATTTTGCCTATTTTTATTAACCTGTAATTAGCTTGTTGTAAAAAGTCTCTGCCTAGAATAACTGAATAATTCATTGTTTTATTTGATACAACTAAAAATTCTTTTATTATTTCTTCATTATCAAACTTAAATTTACATTTCATTTTTCCGATTATAATAAGTTTGCTGTTGTTGATTCCATAATATTCTTTAGTATATGAGTATTTATCAATGAATTCTTTTGGTACATGTTCTTCTCGCATAAGGCTTATTAAACTTCCAGTATCAATAAGTGTTTCTAAAGGAGGTGTGAGATAATTAGTTTTGTTAGTAAGTACATATGTGATTAATCTTACAAATTGATTGTCTGTGATTTTTTCCAAATCCTTGCGTTTGGTGCAGTTGATTGAGATGTGTCCCATTTCTGCGCATACGAAACAGGCTCCTTCTGCTCTTTTTGGTTTTCGGCATTCGGATGCTAAATGCTAAATTACAACCGTCGAAGTGTTGTCATCTAGTGGCTTGCGTTTTTCCCAGTTTTTCTGTTTTTGTGGTTGAGATTCCAGATTGATGTTTTTAAATGCGTCGACCATTTCAGTTGTATTGTTGAAGCGTTGCATTCTGGCTTGAGTGCGTAGATTAGGGTTAGGTATGCCGTCTATGATGTGTTCAATTAATTCATCTTTGCTGACGTTTATTTTGTTTGCCAAAATCAGTTTCTCGAAAAGGTATTCTTGGAAAGATTCCTTTGGCTCCTAATTTTTTTTTTTTCAAATTTGCGTTTCATTGAGAGTTGGCTTTCACGCGTTTCAAATATGGATTCCAATTGTTCAAGTAATTCGTATACTGGCATTGTTGTGATATCATTGTGACTTTGTAGCCATTTGGCTGCTTTGCCTTTTAGGCGGTTGGCGATCAAGGCGCGTACACTATGATCATCTAACTTGTAAGTGGACTTCACTGAGTTTATTTGTTTCTTGAACAATTGTATGTTGGGTCAAACTCTGATATTAACTCTTTCAAGTGCGTGAACGATATATCATTGCGTTGTTTTGTTTGGTTACTTTCATATTTTTCATTGATTAGTAATGTATTTTCTCGCGCTGTTACTTTTAATTCCCTTTTTAGTATTTCCATTTCGCGCATCATTAAATGCCATTTTAAGTCGTCGTAGTCTTGTTTATTTAATTTCGTTGCATTTTCGTTTTGGTTATTTGTTGGCTTGTTTACCAGAGTTTCATTATCATTCATTATCAGGGCCTCGTCATCGGTTATTTTTGGAGGGCTTTTATCGTTTTCATTGATTGTCAGGGCTTCGACATCGGTTGTTTTTGGAGGGCTTTTATCGTTTTCATTGATTGTCAGGGCTTCGTCATCGATTGTTTTTAATTTACATTTATCGTTGTTATTGTTATCGTCGATATGTTTGACAGTGCCGTCTGCTTAATCTTCGATTTTCACTTCACCTTGTGCATTATCACTGTCCTTTGCTTTGTCTTGGTTTTCTTTGATTTCGTTGTGTTGCATTGTTTCGTCTTTCTCTTCGTTGCTGCTTACTTTGATTTTATTGCTGGTTGCTACATTACCTTTGTCTCCTTCCATTTTCTTTGTGTGTTTCTTTTTGTTTGCTGCGTCGTTTTGCTGTACTTTGATAAGTCGTTTTATTAAATCGGTTTTTACACCAGTTGTTGGTTGATTATATGTTTTAAGGCTGCGTCTTAGGTTATTTATTGTATATTTTTCGTAGTCTTTGTCACTCATTGCATTTTTCTTATTGTGTAGGCGATTAATTGTTTGGTTTTGCACCACTTCTGATTATTGTAAGGGGTCTTCTGCTTAATGTAATACTTTTATTGTTCTTTTTTTTTATACTCGATACCGAAGGTAAAGAGTATATTGGTTTTGTGCAATGTCCGTCATGGTGTCTGTCCGTCTGTCCGTCTGACCGTCTGTCCGTCTGTCCGTCTGTCCGTCCGTATGGTTGCAAGTTTTTTCCACACCCTTCAAGCTAGAGACTTGAAACTTTCCAATTCTCTTTATCTATGGGATAGTAAATTAAAGTGTCAAGATGGGGGTTCTACGATAACGGGGAGGCTGGCAAATCGATAAATTCGATAACTCAAAACCGATAAATCCACATATTTCGCACATCCTTACAGCTAGAAGTACCAAATTTGGTAAGAAGATAGCTATTAGCAACCTCCAAAATACTGCATCAAAAATTTTGGAGCCACGCCCCCATTCCGCCCCCCAGCCCCCCCGCATTTTAAAGTCAAAATAGCCCATATCTCCCACAGTTTTTGAGCTATAGCCACCAAATTTGGTGCCAAGATAGGTGATGATGACCCCCTTAAAACTGCACCAAAAGTTTGGATGCCACGCCCACCGATACTGCCCAAGCCGCCCCCATCCACCCCAACGCTTCGTCAAAAACGGGAACGCGTGTATCTTCCAGAGTTGTGGAGCTAGAGCCTCCAAATTTGGTGGGAAGATAGCTGTTAACGACTCCCAAAAAACTGCATCAAAGTTTTGGAGCCACGCCCACCCATAACGCCCCCAGCCCCCCGCATTTTGAAATCAGAAATGGCTATATCTCCTACAGTTTTTGAGCTATAGCCACCAAAATTGGTGCCAAGATAGGTGATAATGACCCCCTAAAAACTGCACCAAAAGTTTGGATGCCACGCCCACCGATACTGCCCTAGCCGCCCCCATATACCCCAACGCTTCGTCAAAAACGGCAATGCGTGTATCTTCCAGAGTTGAGGAGCTAGAGCCTCCAAATTTGGTAGGAAGATAGCTGGTAACGACCCCCAAAAAACTGCATCAAAGTTTTGGAGCCACGCCCACCCATACCGCCCCCCTTTCCCACTTTCTACAATTTTCGAGCTAGAGTCACCAAATTTGGTATGAAGATAGCAATTGACATTCCACAAAGATCTGCATCACAAATTTGGATGCCACGCCCACCCATACCACCCCCAGCCCCCCTTTCCCCACTTTTTACAAATTTCGAGCTAGAGTCACCAAATTTGGGATGAAGATAGCAATTGATATTTCACAAAGATCTGCATCAAAAATTTGGATGCCACGCCCACCCATACCGCCCCCAGCCCCCCTTTCCCCACTTTTTACAAACTTCGTGCTAGAGTCACCAAATTTTGTATGTAGATAGCAATTGACATTCCACATAGATCTGCATCAAAAATTTGGATGCCTCGAACACCCATACCGCCCCCAGCCCCCTTTCCACACTTATTACAAATTTCGAGCTAGAGTCACCAAATTTGGTATGAAGATAGCAATTGACATTTCACAAAGATCTGCAACAAAAATTTTGATGCCACAACTACCCATACCGCCCCCAGCCCCCCCCTTTCCCTACATTTTACAAACTTTGAGCTAGAGTCACCAAATTTGGAAGGAATATAGCTGGTGGCATCCCCATCTGCATCGGAGAATCTTTAAGGCATCGTACACCCCTGCCGCATCCGTACCCCTTTGCAATCAGGCCTTTTTTACCGGTTTTAATACTGGTATCGAGTATGCCGCAGTTGGTTGCGTCCGACTGCAACGTTTCCACTTGTTAGTCTTAGGTTTAGGTTCTACAATCACTTAAGTATATTTAGCGTTTTTATGTCTTTACACTTCAGTTTGTTTCTACGCATTTATCTTTTCTTATATTTTTTTACCCTTCTTACTATACGTCTGTCTGCCAGCGTTAGCTCATCGCAAGTGAGTCTTTTTTATGATCGAGTTGCCCATTCTTTTCTTTTTTTTTTAGAGTTGCCACTATTCTTTTCTTTCTCTTTAGAGTTGCCATATTTAGGTAATTATTTGAATTGTTTATTCTTAAATCTATGTTCTATATTCTAGTTATATATTCTATTCTTGATAAATGCCTTACACTTGTTATACTGGATACCGAAGGTAAAGAGTATATTGGTTTAGGATAGTAAATTAATATGTCAAGATGGGGTTCTACGATAACTGGGGGGCTGGCTAATCGATATATTTGATTACTCAAAACCGATTAATCCACATATTTCGCACATCCTTTCAGCTAAGACTACCAAATTTGGTAAGAAGATAGGTGATGATGACCCCCCAAAAACTGCATCAAAAGTTTGGATGCCACGCCCACCGATACTGCTCTAGCCGCCCCCATCCACCCCAACGCTTCGTCAAAAACGGGACTGCGTGTATCTACCAGTGTTGTGGAGCTAGAGCCTCCAAATTTGGTAGGAAGCTAGCTGGTAACGACCCCCAAAAAACTGCATCAAAGTTTTGGAGCCACGCCCACCCATTTAGCCCCCCTTTCCCCACCTTTTACAAAATTTAAGCTAGAGTCACGAAATTTGGTATGAAGATAGCAACTGACATTCCACAATGATCTGCATCACACATTTGGAAGCCACGCCCACCCATACCCCCCCCTCCCACCCCTTTCCCCACTTTTTACAAACTTTGAGCCAGAGTCACCAAATTTGGTATCAAGATAGCAATTGACATTCCACAAAGATCTGCATCATAAATTTGGATGCCACTACCACCCATACCGCCTCCAGCCCCCCTTTTCCAACCTTTTACAAACTTTGAGCTAGAGTCACCAAATTTGGTATGAAGACAGCAATTGACATTTCACAAAGATCTGCATCAAAAATTTTGATGCCACAACTACCCATACCGCCCCCAGCCCCCCTTTTCCCCATCTTTTACAAACTTTGAGTTAGAGTCACCAAATTTGTAAGGAAGATAGCTTGTGGCATCCCCATCTGCATCGGAGAATCTTTTAGGCAGCGTACACCCCTGCCGCATCCGTTCCCCTCTGCAATCAGTCCTCTGTTTACCGGTTTTAATACTGGTATCGAGTATGCCGCAGTCGGTTGCGTCCGACTGCAACGTTTCCACTTGTTTTGTTTTGAGCTCTGCTTTGCGTTCAGCGGCCTGTGCATTAAAGGAGTGGCGGCAGGCCAGCGGAAAGCAAGGACGGTAAAAGTGTGTTAGTATGTGTATGCATGTGCGTTTGTTTAATTATTGCTGGGCCTTCCGAGTTTTCGGCAAATGCCTTGGACAAGTGAAAAACTGAATATACTTTCATCATTGTGGGCATCGCTGCATAACTGTATGGTAGTTGCGATGGCAAAATTAATGAAAAGTGTCATAGAGCTAAAAACATGAAAGGGTATGTATGACCAGCAATGCAAAGCTGATATTTGCCTGCCTATTTTACTAGACGCTTGTTATACTTGATACCGAAGGTAAAGAGTATATTGGTTTTGTGCAATGTCCGTCATGGTGACTGTCCGTCTGTCCGTCCGTATGACTGCAAGTTTTTTCCACACCCTTCAAGCTAGAGACTTGAAACTTTCCAATTCTCTTTATCTATGGGATAGTAAATAAAAGTGTCAAGATGGGGGTTATACGATAACTGGGGCGCTGTCAAATCGATAAATTCGATAGCTCAAAACCGATAACCGCCATCAGCCCTCCGCATTTTAATTCCAAAAAAGCTTATATCTCCCACAGTTTTTGAACTAAAGCCAACAAATTCGGTGCCAAGATATGTAATGATCACCACCAAAAACTGCACCAAAAGCTTGGATGCCACGCCCACCTACACTGCCCTAGCCGCCCCAATGCTTCGTCAAAAACGGGAATGCGCGTATCTTCCAGAGTTGGGATGCTGGAGCCACCAAATTTGGAACGAAGAAAGCTGGCAATGACCTCCAAAAAACTGCATCAAATTTTTGGATGCCACGCCCACCAACACTGCCCTAGCCGCCCCAATGCTTCGTCAAAAACGGGAATGCGCGCATCTTCTAGAGTTGGGATGCTAGAGCCACCAAATTTGGAACGAAGAAAGCTGGCAATGACCCCCAAAAACTGCATAAAAGTTTGGATGCCACGCCCACCAACACTGCCCTAGCCGCCCCAATGCTTCGTCAAATAC
Source organism: Scaptomyza montana (assembly GCA_018904305.1). Taxonomy (NCBI): domain Eukaryota; kingdom Metazoa; phylum Arthropoda; class Insecta; order Diptera; family Drosophilidae; genus Scaptomyza; species Scaptomyza montana. Next base: position 130,502 of record JAEIGR010000045.1, read on the forward strand.
GGGAATGCGCGTATCTTCCAGAGTTGGGATGCTAGAGCCACCAAATTTGGAACGAAGAAAGCTGGCAATGACCCCCAAAAAACTGCATCAAAGTTTTGGAGCCACGCCCACCCATTCCGCCCCCAGCTCCCCCGCATTTTGAAATCAGAAAAGCCTATATCTCCCACAGTTTTTGAGCTATAGCCACCATATTTGGTGCCAAGATAAGTGATGATGACCCCCAAAAACTGCATCAAAAGTTTGGATGCCACGCCCACCAATACTGCCCTAGCCGCTCCCATCCGCCCCAATGCTTCGTTAAAAACGGGAATGCGTGTATCTTTAAGAGTTGTAGAACTAGATTTACCAAATTTGGTAGGAAAATAGCTGGCACCAACTCCCAAAAATCTGCATCATCGTTTTGGAGCCACGCCTACCCATTCCGCCCCCCAGCTTCCCCTTTCCCCGCCATTTACAAACTTTGAGCTAGAGTCACCAAATTTGGTATGAAGATAGCGATTGACATTCCACAAAGATCTGCATCAAAGTTTTGGATGCCACGCCCACCCATACCGCCCCCAGCCCCATTTTCCCCACCATTAAAAAGCTTTGAGCTAGAGTCACCAAATTTGGTATGAAGATAGCAATTGACATTCTAAAAAGATCTGCATCACAGTTTTGGATGCCACACCCACCCACCCCTTCTCAACTTTTACAAACTTTGAGCTAGAGTCTCCATATGTGGTATGAAGATAGCAATTGACATTTCACAAAGATCTGCATCAGAAATTTTGATGCCAGACCCACCCATACCGCCCCCAGCTTCCCCTTTCCCAACCTTTTACAAACTTTGAGCTAGAGTCACCAAATTTGGTATGAAGATAGCGATTTACATACCACAAAGATCTGCATCAATGTTTTGGATGCCACGCCGACCCATACCATCTCCAGGCTCCTTTCACTACTTTTTTCAATTTTCGAGCTAGAGTCACCAAATATGGTATGAAGATAGCAAAAGACATTCCACATAGATCTGCATCAAAAATTTTGATTCCACGCCCACCCATACCGCCCCCAGCCGCCCTTTCCCCACATTTTACAAACTTTGAGTTAGAGTCCCTAAATTTGGTATAAAGATAGCAATTGACTGTTCACAAAGATCTGCATCAAAAATTTGGATGCCACACCCACCTATACCGCCCCCAGCTTCCCCTTTCCCCACCTATTACAAAATTTCAGCTAGAGTCACCTAATTTGGTATGATGATAGCAATTGACATTCCACAAAGATCTGCAAAAATTTGGATGCCCACCCAATCCGCCCCTAGCCCCCCTTTCCTCAGCTTTTACATACTTTGAGCTAGAGTCACCAAATTTGGAAGGAAGATAGCTGGTGGCATCCCTTTCTGCATCGGAGGATCTTTAAAGCAGAGTACACCCCTGCCGCAAATCAGGCCTCTTTATACTGGTTTGAATATTGGTATCGAGTATGCCGCAGTCGGTTGCGTCCTACTGCAATGTTTCCACTTGTTTTAAAACAAGCTTGAAGGTAATAGGTAAAGCGTTAAATATTTTTAAATATTAAAACTTTTCGGAAAAAAAATTCTTTACAAGATGTCAATCTTTTTTGCTAGGCTCATAAGCGTCAACAAAACGACAAACTATTGGCTGCTGTAACTAATTTGTATAGACTCCCATTGTTCGATCCACCTTTTTCCTTTCATCATCTTTATGTTGTTGTTGGCATTAGGTGGCAAAATTAGCGCGATTTCTGCCACAAGTTTTTGGGAAAACCACCATGGCAAAGGCAACAATGGAAATAATGGCGACCAACTTGCTAAATCACCAAAATCCGCATCCTTAGCATCTTAATGGCCAATTTAGCGTCAAGCAACGAGAAGAAGCACATAAAAGGCAACAAAAACAATGCGCGCAACAACTAAGACAAAGGCAAATAAGATAACAATAAGAAGAAAATAAAATAAAACAAACGAAATGTTGAAAAAACCCCTCCAGGACAATTCTTGGCATATCCAACAACAGCAACAAGATAACTAACTTTATATACTCTTCTACTTTAGCTAATCATGACCAATTCAAGAAAGAAAATATCATATGATATTGGGCTTCGATGGTGATAAGTTCTTAACCATTATAGTAGTAAGCTTTAAGTTTGTATATGCATATATATACTGATCCAATGTAAACTTTTTGCTGAGGACAATTTCAATTCCAATTACTTTCGGTATGAATATAAACAAGTGGAAACGTTGCAGTCGGACGCAACCGACTGCGGCATACTCGATACCAGTATTAAAACCGGTAAACAGAGGCCTGATTTCAAAGGGATTCGGATGCGGCAGGGGTGTACGCTGCCTTAAAGATTCTCCGATGCAGATGGGGATGCCACCAGCTGTCTTCGTTGCAAATTTGGTGACTCTAGCTCAAAGTTTGTAAAATGTGGGGGAAGAGGGGGCTGGGGCGGTATGGGTGGGCGTGGCATCAAAATTTTTGATGCAGACCTTTGTTAAATGTCAATTGCAATCTTCATACCAAATTTGGTGAATCTAGCTCAAAGTTTGTAAAAAGTGGGGAAAGGGGGGGCTGGGGGTGGTATGGGTGGGCGTGGCATCCAAATTTTTGCTGCAGATCTTTGTGGAATGTCAATTGCTATTTTCATTCCAAATTTCGTGACTCTTGCTCAAAGTTTGTAAAAAGTGTGGAAAGGGGGGCTGGGGGTGGTATGGGTGGGTGTGGCATCCAAATCTTTGATGCAGATCTTTGTGGAAGTTTGTAAAAGGTGGGGAAAGGGGGGCGAAATGGGTGGGCGTGGTTCCAACCTTTGATGCAGATTTTTGGGGGTCGTTGCCAGCTATCTTCCTACCAAACTTGGTGGCTCTAGCTCCACAACTCTGGAAGATACACGCATTCTCGTTTTTGACGAAGCGTTGGGGTGGATGGGGGCGGCTAGGGCAGTATCGGTGGGCGTGGCATCCAAACTTTTGATGCAGTTTTTGGGGGTCATCATCACCTATCTTGGCACCAAATTCGGTGGCTATAGCTCAAAAACTGTGGGAGATATAGTCGTTTTTGACTTTAAAATGCGGGGGGCTGGGGGCGGAATGGGTGGGCGTGGCTCCAAAATTTTTGATGCAGTTTTTTTGGGGTTGCTAGTAGCTATCTTCTCACCAAATTTGGTAGTTCTAGCTGTAAGGATGTGCGAAATATGTGGATCTATCGGTTTTGAGTTATCGAATTTATCGATTTGCCAGTCCCCCAGTTATCGTAGAACCCCCATCTTGACACTTTAATTTACTATCCCATAGATAAAGAGAATTGGAAAGTTTCAAGTCTCTAGCTTGAAGGGTGTGGAAAAAAGTTGCGAACATACGGACGGATAGACGGACGGACACCATGACGGACATTGCACAAAACCAATATACTCTTTACCTTCGGTATCGAGTATAAAAAACACTTTGGGGAACAATAGACACACCCCTTGCCAACGCCCGCTATCTGAGACAAAAGCGTAAAAGTCCCAAAAAAAATAAATAAATAAAACAAGTGGAAACGTTGCAGTCAGACGCAACCGACTGCGGCATACTCGATACCAGTATTAAACCGGTAAAAAGAGGGGTGTAAGCTGCCTTAAAGATTTTCCTATGCAGATGGGGATGCCACAAGCTGTCTTCGTTGCAAATTTGGTGACTAGCTCAAAGTTTGTAAAAGGTGGGGAAAGGGGGGCTGGGGGCAGTATGGGTAGTTGTGGCATCAAAATTTTTGATGCAGATCTTTGTGAAATGTCAATTGCTATCTTCATACCAAATTTGTTGACTCTAGCTCAAAGTTTGTAAAAAGTGTTGATAGGAGGGCTGGGGGTGGTATGGGTGGACGTGGTATCCTAATTTTTGATGCAGATGTTTGTGGAATGTCAATTGCTATCTTCATACCAAATTTGGTGACCCTAGCTCAAAGTTTGGGCAGTATCGGTGGGCGTGGCATCCAAACTTTTGGTGCAGTTTTTGGGGGGTCATCATCACCTATCTTGGCACCAAATTTGGTGGCTATAGCTCAAAAACTGTGGGAGATATAGCCATTTCTGATTTCAAAATGCGGGGGGGGCTGGGGGCGTAATGGGTGGGCGTGGCTCCAAAACTTTGATGCAGTTTTTTGGGGATCGTTAACAGCTATCTTCCCACCAAATTTGGAGGCTCTAGCTCCACAACTCTGGAAGATACACGCATTCCCGTTTTTGACGAAGCGTTGGGGTGGATGGGGGCGGCTAGGGCAGTATCGGTGTGCGTGGCATCCAAACTTTTGGTGCGGTTTTTTAGGGATCATCATCACCTATCACCCAAAAACTGCATAAAAGTTTGGATGCCACGCCCACCAACACTGCCCTAGCCGCCCCAATGCTTCGTCAAAAACGGGAATGCGCGTATCTTCCAGAGTTGGGATGCTAGAGCCACCAAATTTTGAAACGAATAAAGCTGGCAATGACCCCCAAAAAACTGCATCAAAGTTTTGGAGCCACGCCCACCCATTCCGCCCCCAGCTCCCCGCATTTTGAAATCAGAAAAACCTATATCTCCCACAGTTTTTGAGCTATAGCCACCATATTTGGTGCCAAGATAAGTGATGATGACCCCCAAAAACTGCATCAAAAGTTTGGATGCCACGCCCACCAATACTGCCCTAGCCGCTCCCATCCGCCCCAATGCTTCGTTAAAAACGGGAATGCGTGTATCTTTAAGAGTTGTAGAACTAGATTTACCAAATTTGGTAGGAAAATAGCTGGCACCAACTCCCAAAAATCTGCATCATCGTTTTGGAGCCATGCCTACCCATTCCGCCCCCAGCTTCCCCTTTCCCCGCCATTTACAAACTTTGAGCTAGAGTCACCAAATTTGGTATGAAGATAGCGATTGACATTCCACAAAGATCTGCATCAAAGTTTTGGATGCCACGCCCACCCATACCGCCCCCAGCCCCATTTTCCCCACCATTAAAAAGCTTTGAGCTAGAGTCACCAAATTTGGTATGAAGATAGCAATTGACATTCTAAAAAGATCTGCATCACAGTTTTGGATGCCACACCCACCCACCCCTTCTCAACTTTTACAAACTTTGAGCTAGAGTCTCCATATGTGGTATGAAGATAGCAATTGACATTTCACAAAGATCTGCATCAGAAATTTTGATGCCAGACCCACCCATACCGCCCCCAGCTTCCCCTTTCCCAACCTTTTACAAACTTTGAGCTAGAGTCACCAAATTTGGTATGAAGATAGCGATTTACATACCACAAAGATCTGCATCAAAGTTTTGGATGCCACGCCGACCCATACCGCCTCCAGGCTCCTTTCACTACTTTTTTCAATTTTCGAGCTAGAGTCACCAAATATGGTATGAAGATAGCAAAAGACATTCCACATAGATCTGCATCAAAAATTTTGATTCCACGCCCACCCATACCGCCCCCAGCCGCCCTTTCCCCACATTTTACAAACTTTGAGTTAGAGTCCCTAAATTTGGTATAAAGATAGCAATTGACTGTTCACAAAGATCTGCATCAAAAATTTGGATGCCACACCCACCTATTCCGCCCCCAGCTTCCCCTTTCCCCACCTATTACAAAATTTCAGCTAGAGTCACCTAATTTGGTATGATGATAGCAATTGACATTCCACAAAGATATGCAAAAATTTGGATGCCCACCCAATCCGCCCCTAGCCCCCCTTTCCTCAGCTTTTACATACTTTGAGCTAGAGTCACCAAATTTGGAAGGAAGATAGCTGGTGGCATCCCTTTCTGCATCGGAGGATCTTTAAAGCAGAGTACACCCCTGCCGCAAATCAGGCCTCTTTATACTGGTTTTAATACTGGTATCGAGTATGCCGCAGTCGGTTGCGTCCGACTGCAATGTTTCCACTTGTTTTAAAACAAGCTTGAAGGTAATAGGTAAAGCGTTAAATATTTTTAAATATTAAAACTTTTCGGAAAAAAATTCTTTACAAGATGTCAATCTTTTTGCTAGGCTCATAAGCGTCAACAAAACGACAAACTATTGGCTGCTGTAACTAATTTGTATAGACTCCCATTGTTCGATCCACCTTTTTCCTTTCATCATCTTTATGTTGTTGTTGGCATTAGGTGGCAAAATTAGCGCGATTTCTGCCACAAGTTTTTGGGAAAACCACCATGGCAAAGGCAACAATGGAAATAATGGCGACCAACTTGCTAAATCACCAAAATCCGCATCCTTAGCATCTTAATGGCCAATTTAGCGTCAAGCAACGAGAAGAAGCACATAAAAGGCAACAAAAACAATGCGCGCAACAACTAAGACAAAGGCAAATAAGATAACAATAAGAAGAAAATAAAATAAAACAAACGAAATGTTGAAAAACCCCTCCAGGACAATTCTTGGCATATCCAACAACAGCAACAAGATAACTAACTTTATATACTCTTCTACTTTAGCTAATCATGACCAATTCAAGAAAGAAAATATCATATGATATTGGGCTTCGATGGTGATAAGTTCTTAACTATTATAGTAGTAAGCTTTAAGTTTGTATATGCATATATATACTGATCCAATGTAAACTTTTTGCTGAGGACAATTTCAATTCCAATTACTTTCGGTATGAATATAAACAAGTGGAAACGTTGCAGTCGGACGCAACCGACTGCGGCATACTCGATACCAGTATTAAACCGGTAAAAAGAGGCCTGATTGCAGAGGGGTACGGATGCGGCAGGGGTGTACGCTGCCTTAAAGATTTTCCTATGCAGATGGAGATGCCACAAGCTGTTTTCGTTGCAAATTTGGTGACTGGCTCAAAGTTTTTGAAAAGGTGGGGAAAGGGGGGCTGGGGGCAGTATGGGTAGTTGTGGCATCAAAATTTTTGATGCAGATCTTTGAGAAATGTCAATTGCTATCTTCATACCAAATTTGTTGACTCTAGCTCAAAGTTTGTAAAAAGTGGGGAAAGGGGGGCTGGAGGTGGTATGGGTGGACGTGGTATCCAAATTTTTGATGCAGATGTTTGTGGAATGTCAATTGCTATCTTCATACCAAATTTGGTGACCCTAGCTCAAAGTTTGGGCAGTATCGGTGGGCGTGGCATCCAAACTTTTGGTGCAGTTTTTGGGGGTCATCATCACCTATCTTGGCACCAAATTTGGTGGCTATAGCTCAAAAACTGTGGGAGATATAGCCATTTCTGATTTCAAAATGCGGGGGGGGGCTGGGGGCGTAATGGGTGGCCGTGGCTCCAAAACTTTGATGCAGTTTTTTGGGGATCGTTAACAGCTATCTTCCCACCAAATTTGGAGGCTCTAGCTCCACAACTCTGGAAGATACACGCATTCCCGTTTTTGACGAAGCGTTGGGGTGGATGGGGGCGGCTAGGGCAGTATTGGTGGGCGTGGCATCCAAACTTTTGGTGCGGTTTTTAGGGGGTCATCATCACCTATCTTGGCACCAAATTTGGTGGCTATAACTCAAAAACTGTGGGAGATATGGGCTATTTTGTCTTTAAAATGCGGGGGGGGCTGGGGGCGGAATGGTGGGCGTGGCTCCATAATTTTTGATGCAGTTTTTTGGGGGTTGCTAATAGCTATCTTCTTACCAAATTTGGTACTTCTAGCTGGAAGGATGTGCTAAATATGTGGATTTATCGGTTTTGAGTTATCGAATTTATCGTCTTGCCAGCCCCCCAGTTATCGTAGAACCCCCATCTTGACACTTTTATTTACTATCCCATAGATAAAGAGAATTTGAAAGTTTCAAGTCTCTAGCTTGAAGGGTGTGGAAAAAACTTGTAACCATACGGACGGACAGACGGACAGACACCATGACGGACATTGCACAAAACCAATATACTCTTTACCTTTGGTATCGAGTATAAAAATACTTTTGCGACAACAACGAGGTGTCGTAAGGCCCTATAGGCACGAAGCACGAAGCGTGGCAGACGATGCAGGCGCTGCTGCTTGGCGTTTATCATTCTTTGTAATTTAGCGACCCCTCGAGCCGCCACAAACCCGAGCAGCAGCAGCAACCGCTCTTCATTATCTACTTTCCCAAAGTCCCAGCTCCATTGTATATAGTGTGGCCATTTAGCGTCTTTAGTCTTCGACAGGCAGCTTATTTAATTTTGCGTCCCGTTACGCACAATTACACCAAGAATGCTCGGGCAGGTAAGCATTCAGAGCCAGCATGCCTCGCACTTTAAAATACTCTTCTTGAAATGCAATCGAATAATGTATAATTCCGGGTTGTTTTATTTTGTTCAGATTTTTAAATAAAGCAGACAAATTTCTATTTTTTTAGACGGATTTTGCCTTTTTATACTCGATACCGAAGGTAAAGAGTATATTGGGTTTGTGCAATGTCCGTCATGGTGACCGTCCGTCTGATGGGGGTTGTACGATAACTGGGGGGCTGGCAAATCGATAAATTCGATAACTCAAAACCGATAAATCCACATATTTTACACATACTTAAAGCTAGAACTACCAAATTTGATAAGCAGATAGCTACTAGCAACCCCCAAAAAACTGCATCAAAAGTTTTGAGCTAGAGCCACCAAATTTGGTGCCAAGATAGGTGATGATGACCCTTTCCCCACCTTTTACAAACTTTTAGCTAGAGTCACCAAACTTGGTATGAATATAGCAACTGACATTCCACAAAGATCTGCATCAAAAATTTGAATGCCACGCCCATCCATACCGCCCCCAGACCCCCTTTCCCCACTTATCACAAATTTTGAGCTAGAGTCACCAAATTTGGTATGAATATAGCAATTGACATTCCACAAAGATCTGCATCACAAATTTAGATGCCACGCCCACCCATACCGCCCCCAGCCCCCCTTTCCACACTTTTTACAATTTTCGAGCTAGAGTCACCAAACTTGGTATGAAGATAGCAATTGACATTTCACAAAGATCAGCATCAAAAATTTGGATGCCACGCCCACCCATACCGCCCACAGACCCGCTTTCCCCACTTATTACAAATTTCGAGCTAGAGTCACCAAATTTGGTATGAATTTGGCAATTGACATTCCACAAAGATCTGCATCACAAATTTAGATGCCACGCCCACCCATACCGCCCCCAGCCCCATTTTCCCAACTTTTTACAATTTACGAGCTAGAGTCACCTAATATTGTATGAAGACAGCAATTGACATTCCACAAAGATCTGCATCAAAAATTTGGATGCCACGCCCACTCATACCACCCGCAGCCCCCCTTTCCCAACTTTTTACAAAATTCAAGCTAGATTCACCAAATTTGGTATGAAGATAGCAATTGACATTCCACAAAGATCTGCATCAAAAATTTTGATGCCACATTTACCCATACCGCCCCCAGCCCCCCCATTCCCCACCTTTTACAAACCTTGAGCTAGAGTCACCAAATTTATAAGGAAAATAGCTTATGGCATCCCCATCTGCTTCGGAAAATCTTTAAGGCAGCGTACACCCCTGCCGCATCCGTACCCCTCTGCAATCAGGCCTCTTTTTACCGGTTTTAATACTGGTATCGAGTATGCCGCAGTCGGTTGCGTCCGACTGCAACGTTTCCACTTGTTTGCATTACGTTTTGCGTTATCAGAAATGGGAGACTCGCCATTGATGCCAACTTTCGTTAACAGACGCTTTCTATAATTTAAGAACGGCTGCCACTTCTCCTTGCAAGTGCTGTTCTCCACAGTCTCTCCGGTAAGATCATCCAAGTGAGCGATAATATCGTTCACCAAACTTTTTTTTAGTTATATGAACAAAACGTTCTAGGACTTGGAAAAAATCTCCATTTGGGGGCCCCACATTTTGATCATCCATCCGACATTTATCTAAGGCAAACTTAATGCCCTGATAATGCAATATTTTCAAACCGCCACGTGCCTTCTCCAGGTCGTTTTCAAAGACCTCGATAAGCGATTCAGCCAGCACAAGTAGCTCGATAAACTCACTCGAGTTTGTGAACACATCAATACAGGCACGAGTCACGATAAAACCAACGTTTCTCATTGATATTTTTCTAAGTGCATTTAACATTATGTCACCGTAGCTTTCACAGAACTGGAATTAGGTATAACTGAATAAATTAATGTTCATTGGGCCATCGACATAAGTGACGACTTACGTGTCGATAGAACCGGTAAATAATTGAGTAATAAGTATTGTTAAGGACCTTGTGAACTGCCAGCTGGCAGAATCTAAATAAAGCTTCTCGCTTTTGACTCTCATTATTTGGGTTGGTGTCATCAAATACATGTTCCATCACAAATTGTAGAAGCATTTCAATCTCCTCAAATTCAGGTTTGCATCGCATTCTTCGAAGATTTCCCGTAAAAGATTTGTATGGCAGCAAATACAGATCGCAAACACCATTAAATGCCTTAAATGTAAAAATTAATTAACTGACGCTAATATCACTAGTTAGAGCTTAGTTATGTAATAAAAGTTAAATTAACTCAGATTGATCGATTCCGATCGTTGGTTGCAAGCTCGCTGGCTCTGTTGGCCCTCATGTATTTATCCACTGCCTCTTCCTTTAAAGCATGTATAGAATTTTCGCTGGCTTTAGTTGCGTATGCTTTCTTTTTTACAAGCTTATTAAGGGCTTTGGCACACGCCTCCAGAAATTGCCAGTTGTGACTCTCGTGCAATAGCGGTACAAGCGCATTGTCGATAAGTTCCATCATGAATAGCGGTGAGAAATCCAAGTACGGAATTAGCTCTAAAAGCTGCTCCAAATCGAATACACTGAGGCGTGGCTGACGCAATATTTTGCATAAGAACGGCATTAAAAACCATTTTGCTGTCTGCATGGCATTCGGATTGGGCTCACGCTTCAGATCGATAGATTCGTTTCCGTTCGGTATATAGCCGACCGCAGACTGCTTGATTGCCGACCCCATGATACAAACTATTGCAGTCACTCGAATGGCAGTAGTATCCCCTGACCACAGTAGTAGTCTCACCATGCTGCGCCAATCCTTCACAGTTTCGCTGATGTCGTACATTGAATCGACATAACGATCAGCATGAATCTTTATGTTTCCGCTACTAAATTTCTGACGAAGGAATTAGTTGGCCATTTTAAGCATGCGATCCTCGGACGACCTACCAGCGAAACGATATTCCAGCAGCTCGGCAGCAGCCCGACCAATGCTACGATTAACGTTAAACACCAGACGCTCAATATATCGTTTGTTATGGATGCTCAGAACTTGTGTGTCAATTTTATAGTTCCGCACAAGCAATTTAGCGGCCATCTCGCCCATGTTCGACTTAATCAGTTTCACCAGCGTCTCGCTATATTTGATTATAAACGACAGGCAAACGTGGGGCATCGAATATTTCTCTTCAGCCTTTCGCAATACTTTGAAGCTGATCTTGAGCACCTCCTGCGACTAATCCTTGAGGCCATCAAACACGTTTTCCTTCACGGCTTCAATGTTACCTCTAAAGTACTTGGGGAATTTATTAAGAATTCGCCCACACTCACGAACGCACAGTGATCGGATTGTATATATGTCATCCACCTTACTGTTGTCCAGTACTTTATCGTAAAGCGTCCGATGCACAGACTTTAGCTTCTCATCGATGATGAATCTGGGATTAACTAGCGTTTCTATCATCGTAAGACCTGAAATAACTCATTTCACTTGTACCTCATGTTCAAATATGCATAACTAAAAATCTGACATACCAATTAGCGTCGATGTGTACCGCAAGGGAGTAAAAGTTGATCTATTGGCGACCAATACAAATGCGGTTATGAACTGTAGAAAGTACTCCTCTAAGATAATGGGGAGATTGAGGCCAATTTTAAGCAGCTGCTTTACAAAATTGCCCACATTCTTGCCAATAAATTTTTGGCCTCCCATGATTAATGGATAATTATTGCGATCCTATTGGAGAAATATATAAATTACGATTCAGCATCTAATAATGATAGTTTCTTAAGGTTAAATTAACAAAAAGCTGATTTTATGGCCTTACCATGCTCATGCCCCTATAGCACATTTCAATATTTTAATGTCGTTTTGTAAATAATTGTCGATGTCTTATACATGTACACAGTCAAAGTCGAAAGTTAACTGAAGCTGTTCAAATATATCAGTTTAATCTGCTATATGCTTTTGTCCCAAAATGTACATAGTATGTGTAACTACAAAAAGATAGCGCTACAAGGCAGTTTAACAAAGTTAACAGCAGTGATTGCTAGACTGTGAAAAAAACTGCCATTTATTAGATTGTTTTTTAGACGAGCAGACTGCAAAGCTTAACAGCGAGTCGTGCTGTTCAAGCAGGAAATCATAGATATTAAGTAATTAAATAAGCCGCAAAAAAAACCTATTATTTTCTTATGCGATTTATCATGCTTCTAGTGCAATATGCAAAAAAAATATTAAAGATCGACTTGCGTTATGTAGTTGACGTGTAGCGTTATCTACTACCCAGTCATAAGATTTGTGCAAATCCAAGTCTGCAGGAATCTTAAATGCTATTCCACTCGCTTCAAATACGATCCCGATGAAGTTAACCATAGCTTCTCTTGGTTCGGCGAAATAAATTTGATGCCATTTGCAGCTTAGGTTCTTTATGCACTGAAAAATTTACCAAATTACAATCACTAAGCATACAAAATGTGTTTATGTAGGAGTCGTTAAATAGTGGACAACGGTAACGATTGCCACCATGGTGGAATGATAATGTTGATAACAAAACGCAAAAGTAATATAGAAAAATAAAAAAATTAACATGCTTACGCCATTGTGTTAAAAGTTTGTATGCATACCATATTTACTTTCTTTTTATTTTATTTTTCCTTGCGTTTCTGTCGTTGGATGAGATATGCTCATTGTCCGTCTGTCCGTCCGTATGACTGCAAGTTTTTTCCACACCCTTCAAGCTAGAGACTTGAAACTTTCCATTTCTCTTTATCTATGGGATAGTAAATAAAAGTGTCAAGATGGGGGTTCTACGATAACTGGGGCGCTGTCAAATCGATAAATTCGATAACTCGATAACGCGTGGCATCCAAAATTTTAATGCAGTTTTTTGGGGGTGTCATAACCTATCTTGGCACCAAATTTGGTGACTCTAGCTCAAAAACTGTGGGAGATATAGGCTTTTTTGACTTTAAAATGGGGGGGGTTGGGGGCGGAATGGGTGGGCGTGGCTCCAAAATTTTTGATGCAGTTTTTTGGGGGTTGCTAGTAGCTATCTTCTTACCAAATTTGGTAGTTCAAGCTGTAAGGATGTGCGAAATATGTGGATCTATCGGTTTTGAGTTATCGAATTTATCGATTTGCCAGCCCCCCAGTTATCGTAGAACCCCCATCTTGACACTTTAATTTACTATCCCATAGATAAAGAGAATTGGAAAAATTCAAGTCTCTAGCTTGAAGGGTGTGGAAAAAAGTTGCGTTCATACGGACGGACAGACGGACAGACGGACAGACACCATGACGGACATTGCACAAACTCAATATACTCTTTACCTTCGGTATCGAGTCTAATTAACTATAAACTTGATTTTAATTTTTACCTCTGCGGAGACGGTGGAATGTCATTAGTTACGTTCTCCGCAATCACGTCTATTTCCTCATTGCTAGCCATTATTAATATAAAACTAACTAGTGAAAAAAAATATTCAACACAGACTTCTAATGCGTTAACTCTTTTAGATCAGATATTTAACGATGTGAACACATCCAAGTCAAAACGGAAAGGGACCGACTTCAATAGCCTGGCAGTTAGAGATGGGCAATATGTAATAATTGTCAGTGTTGTATTTTATCGCAACTATCAAAAGTAACGAGTAGCAATTTTCACAAGTTTAAAGTAACGAGTAACGAGTAGCGGAAAATAGTTGGGCAACAAAATGTTTCAAAGAAAGAAAACAAACAGAGGTCTTCGCGACAAATTCTATAATTTTATATTATGCAATTCTTCACTGTTAGGTATTGGGTCTTAAATTAAAATATTGTTTAGATACCGACTATGTTGTTTCTAAGCAGTGATTTTTTAAGCTATCAGCGTTGCACAATCATTGATATTTTATGTCGAAAAGGTCTTTAGTGGCACCGAAAAAATATACAACATATTCTATGAAGTCACCTACAAGCAATTTAAAGGAATAAGAATGCGTCAATAAAAATTCAAACAGCACACTTGCGATAGTTTTTCCATTTTTTTTTTAGGAGCCATTTTCGATCAAATAAAATCCGATTAGTTGAACTCTGTACTAATGGTACCCATAATAAACTCACATATTTTAATTAATCTACGACAAGACAGCACGTTGCTTGTTATGCTCGATACCGAAGGTAAAGAGTATATTGGTTTTGTGCAATGTCCGTCATGGTGTCTGTCCGTCCGTATGTATGCAAGTTTTTTCCACACCCTTCAAGCAAGAGACTTGAAACTTTCCAATTCTCTTTATCTATAGGATAGTAAATTCAAGTGTCAAGATGGGGGTTCTACGATAACTGGGAGGCTGGCTATTCGATAAATTCGATAACTCAAAGCCGATTAATCCTCATATTTCGCACATCCTTTTAGCCAGAACTACCAAATTTGGTAAGAAGATAGCTACAAGCAACCCCCAAAAAACTGCATTAAAAATTTTGGAGCCACGCCCCCATTCCGCCCCAGCCCCCCGCATTTTAAAGTCAAAAAAGCCTATATCTTCTACAGTTTTTTGAGCTATAGCCACCAAATTTGGTGCCAAGATAGGTGACGATGACCCCCACAAAACTGCATCAATAGTTTAGATGCCACGCCCACCGATACTGCCCTAGCCGTCTCCATCCACCCCAACGCTTCGTCAAAAACGGGAATGCGTGTATCTACCAGAGCTGTGGAGCTAGAGCCACCAAATTTGGTAGGAAGCTAGCTGGTAACGACCCTCAAAAAACTGCATCAAAGTTTAAGAGCCACGCCCACCCATTTCGCCCCCCTTTCTCCACCTTTTACAAAATTGAAGCTAGAGTCACGAAATTTGGTATGAAGATAGCAACTGACATTCCACAAAGATCTTCAGCAAAAATTTGGATGCCACGCCTACCCATACCACCCCCAGCCCCCTCCCTCTTTCCCCACTTTTTACAAACTTTGAGCTAGGGTCAACAAATTTCGTATGAAGATAGCAATTGACATTTCACAAAGATCTGCATCAAAAATTTTGATGCCACAACTACCCATACCGCCCCCAGCCCCCTTTTTCCCATCTTTTACAAACTTTGAGCTAGAGTCACCAAATTTGGTATGAAGACAGCAATTGACATTTCACAAAGATCTGCATCAAAAATTTTGATGCCACAACTACCCATACCGCCCCCAGCCCCCCTTTTCCCTATATTTTACAAACTTTGAGCTAGAGTCACCAAATTTGTAAGGAAGATAGCTTGTGGCATCCCCATCTGCATCGGAGAATTTTTTAGGTAGCGTACACCCCTGCCGCATCCGTACCCCTCTGCAATCTGTCCGCTTTTTACCGGTTTTAATACTGGTATCGAGTATGCCACAGTCGGTTGCGTCCGACTGCAACGTTTCCACTTGTTTTGTTTTGAGCTCTGCTTTGCGTTCAGCGGCCTGTGCATTAAAGGAGTGGCGGCAGTCCAGCGGAAAGTAAGGACGGTAAAAGTGTGTTAGTATGTGTATGCATGTGCGTTTGTTTAATTATTGCTGGGCCTTCCGAGTTTTCGGCAAATGCCTTGGACAAGTGAAAAACTGAATATACTTTCATCATTGTGCGCATCGCTGCATAACTGTATGGTAGTTGCGATGACAAAATTAATGAAAAGTGTCATAGAGCTAAAAACATGAAAGAGTATGTATGACCAGCAATGCAAAGCTGATATTTGCCTGCCTATTTTACGAGACGCTTGTTATACTTGATACTGAAGGTAAAGAGTATATTGGTTTTGTGCAATGTCCGTCATGGTGTCTGTCCGTCCGTATGACTGCAAGTTTTTTCCACACCCTTCAAGCTAGAGACTTGAAACTTTCCAATTCTCTTTATCTATGGGATAGTAAATAAAAGTGTCAAGATGGGGGTTCTACGATAACTGGGGCGCTGTCAAATCGATAAATTCGATAGCTCAAAACCGATAACCGCCTTCAGCTCCCCCGCATTTTAATTCCAAAAAAGCCTATATCTCCCACAGCTTTTGAACTAAAGCCAATAAATTCGGTGCCAAGATATGTAATGATCACCACCAAAAACTGCATAAAAAGTTTGGATGCCACGCCCACCAACACTGCCCTAGCCGCCCCAATGCTTCGTCAAAAACGGGAATGCGCGTATCTTCCAGAGTTGTGATGCTAGAGCCACCAAATTTGGAACAAAGAACGCTGGCAATGACCCACAAAAAACTGCATCAAAAGTTTGGATGCCACGCCCACCAATACTGCCCTAGCCGCTCCCATGCGCCCCAATGCTTCGTTAAGAACGGGAATGCGTGTATCTTTAAGAGTTGTAGAACTAGAGCCACCAAATTTTGTAGGAAGATAGCTGGCACCAACCCCCAAAAATCTGCATCAACGTTTTGGAGCCATGCCTACCCATTCCGCCCATAGCTTCCCCTTTCCCGACTTTTTACAAACTTTGAGCTAGAGTCACCAAATTTGGTATGAAGATAGCGATTGACATTCTACAAAGATCTGCATCAAAGTTTTGGATGCCACACCCACCCATACCGCCCCCAGCTTCCCCTTTCCCCACCATTTACAAGCTTTGCGCTAGAGTCACCAAATTTGGTATGAAGCAATAGCAATTGACATTCTACAAAGATCTGCATCAAAGTTTTGGATGGCAAATAAGATAACATTAAGAAGAAAATAAAATAAAACAAACGAAATGTTGAAAAACCCCTCCAGGACAATTCTTGGCATTGCCAACAACAGCAACAAGATAACTATTTTTGTGGGTCGTTGCCAGCTATCTTCCTACCAAATTTGGTGGCTCTAGCATCACAACTCTGGAAGATACACGCATTCCCGTTTTTGACGAAGCGTTGGGGCAGATGGGGGTGGCTAGGGTGGTATTGGTGGGCGTGGCATCCAATCTTTTATGCAGTTTTTGGGGGGTCATCATAGCTCTAGCTCTAGCTCAAAAGCTGTGGGAGATATAGGCTTTTTTGACTTTAAAATGCGGGGGGCTGGGGGCGGAATGGGTTGGCGTGGCTCCAAAATTTTTGATGCAGTTTTTTGGGGGTTGCTAGTAGCTATCTTCTCACCAAATTTGGTAGTTCTAGCTGAAAGGATGTGCGAAATATGTGGATCTATCGGTTTTGAGTTATCGAATTTATCGATTTGCCAGTCCACCAGTTATCGTAGAACCCCCATCTTGACACTTTAATTTCCTATCTCATAGATAAAGCGAATTGGAAAGTTTCAAGTCTCTAGCTTGAAGGGTGTGGAAAAAAGTTGCGTTCATACAGACGGACAGACGGACAGTTGGACAGACACCATGACGGAAATTGCACAAACTCAATATACTCTTTACTTTCGGTATCGAGTCTAATTAACTATAAATTTGATTTTAATTTTTACCTATGCGGAGACGAGGCCGGTGGAATGTCATTAGTTACGTTCTCCGCAATCACGTCTATTTCCTCATTGCTAGACATTATTAATATAAAACTAACTAGTGAAAAAAAAAAATACAATACAGACTTCTAATGCGTTAACTCTTTTAGATCAGATATTTAACGATGTGAACACATCCAAGTCAAAACGGAAAGGGACCGACTTCAATAGCCTGGCAGTTAGAGATGGGCAATATGTAATAATTGTCAGTGTTGTATTTTATCGCAACTATCAAAAGTAACGAGTAGCAATTTTCACAAGTTTAAAGTAACGAGTAACGAGTAGCGGAAAATAGTTGGGCAACAAAATGTTTCAAAGAATGAAAACAAACAGAGGTCTTCGCGACAAATTCTATAATTTTATATTATGCAATTCTTCACTGTTAGGTATTGGGTCTTAAATTAAAATATTGTTTAGATACCGACTATGTTGTTTCTAAGCAGTGATTTTTAAGCTATCAGCGTTGCACAATCATTGATATTTTATGTCGAAAAGGTCTTTAGTGGCACCGAAAAAATATACAACATATTCTATGAAGTCACCTACAAGCAATTTAAAGGAATAAGAATGCGTCAATAAAAATTCAAACAGCACACTTGCGATAGTTTTTCCATTTTTTTTTTAGGAGCCATTTTCGATCAAATAAAATCCGATTAGTTGAACTCTGTACTAATGGTACCCATAATAAACTCACATATTTTATTCGATACCGAAGGTAAAGAGTATATTGGTTTTGTGCAATGTCCGTCATGGTGTCTGTCCGTCCGTATGTATGCAAGTTTTTTCCACACCCTTCAAGCAAGAGACTTGAAACTTTCCAATTCTCTTTATCTATAGGATAGTAAATTCAAGTGTCAAGATGGGGGTTCTACGATAACTGGGAGGCTTGCTAATCGATAAATTCGATAACTCAAAACCGATTAATCCTCATATTTCGCACATCCTTTTAGCCAGAACTACCAAATTTGGTAAGAAGATAGCTACTAGCAACCCCCAAAAAACTGCATTAAAAATTTTGGAGCCACGCCCCCCATTCCGCCCCAGCCCCCCCGCATTTTAAAGTCAAAAAAGCCTATATCTTCTACAGTTTTTGAGCTATAGCCACCAAATTTGGTGCCAAGATAGGTGACGATGACCCCCACAAAACTGCATCAATAGTTTAGATGCCACGCCCACCGATACTGCCCTAGCCGTCTCCATCCACCCCAACGCTTCGTCAAAAACGGGAATGCGTGTATCTACCAGAGCTGTGGAGCTAGAGCCACCAAATTTGGTAGGAAGCTAGCTGGTAACGACCCTCAAAAAACTGCATCAAAGTTTAAGAGCCACACCCACCCATTTCGCCCCCCTTTCCCGACCTTTTACAAAATTGAAGCTAGAGTCACGAAATTTGGTATGAAGATAGCAACTGACATTCCACAATGATCTGCATCACACATTTGGATGCCACGCCCACCCATACCACCCCCAGCCCCCTCCCTCTTTCCCCACTTTTTACAAACTTTGAGCTAGGGTCAACAAATTTCGTATGAAGATAGCAATTGACATTTCACAAAGATCTGCATCAAAAATTTTGATGCCACAACTACCCATACCGCCCCCAGCCCCCCTTTTTCCCATCTTTTACAAATTTTGAGTTAGAGTCACCAAATTTGGTATGAAGACAGCAATTGACATTTCACAAAGATCTGCATCAAAAATTTTGATGCCACAACTACCCATACCGCCCCCAGCCCCCCTTTTCCCCATATTTTACAAACTTTGAGCTAGAGTCACCAAATTTGTAAGGAAGATAGCTTGTGGCATCCCCATCTGCATCGGAGAATTTTTTAGGTAGCGTACACCCCTGCCGCATCCGTACCCCTCTGCAATCTGTCCGCTTTTTACCGGTTTTAATACTGGTATCGAGTATGCCACAGTCGGTTGCGTCCGACTGCAACGTTTCCACTTGTTTTGTTTTGAGGTCTGCTTTGCGTTCAGCGGCCTGTGCATTAAAGGAGTGGCGGCAGTCCAGCGGAAAGTAAGGACGGTAAAAGTGTGTTAGTATGTGTATGCATGTGCGTTTGTTTAATTATTTCTGGGCCTTCCGAGTTTTCGGCAAATGCCTTGGACAAGTGAAAAACTGAATATACTTTCATCATTGTGCGCATCGCTGCATAACTGTATGGTAGTTGCGATGACAAAATTAATGAAAAGTGTCATAGAGCTAAAAACATGAAAGAGTATGTATGACCAGCAATGCAAAGCTGATATTTGCCTGCCTATTTTACGAGACGCTTGTTATACTTGATACTGAAGGTAAAGAGTATATTGGTTTTGTGCAATGTCCGTCATGGTGTCTGTCCGTCCGTATGACTGCAAGTTTTTTCCACACCCTTCAAGCTAGAGACTTGAAACTTTCCAATTCTCTTTATCTATGGGATAGTAAATAAAAGTGTCAAGATGGGGGTTCTACGATAACTGGGGCGCTGTCAAATCGATAAGTTCGATAGCTCAAAACCGATAACCGCCTTCAGCTCCCCGCATTTTAATTCCAAAAAAGCCTATATCTCCCACAGCTTTTGAACTAAAGCCAATAAATTCGGTGCCAAGATATGTAATGATCACCACCAAAAACTGCATAAAAAGTTTGGATGCCACGCCCACCAACACTGCCCTAGCCGCCCCAATGCTTCGTCAAAAACGGGAATGCGCGTATCTTCCAGAGTTGTGATGCTAGAGCCACCAAATTTGGAACAAAGAAAGCTGGCAATGACCCACAAAAAACTGCATCAAAAGTTTGGATGCCACGCCCACCAATACTGCCCTAGCCGCTCCCATGCGCCCCAATGCTTCGTTAAGAACGGGAATGCGTGTATCTTAAAGAGTTGTAGAACTAGAGCCACCAAATTTTGTAGGAAGATAGCTGGCACCAACCCCCAAAAATCTGCATCAACGTTTTGGAGCCATGCCTACCCATTCCGCCCCCAGCTTCCCCTTTCCCGACTTTTTACAAACTTTGAGCTAGAGTCACCAAATTTGGTATGAAGATAGCGATTGACATTCTACAAAGATCTGCATCAAAGTTTTGGATGCCACACCCACCCATACCGCCCCCAGCTTCCCCTTTCCCCACCATTTACAAGCTTTGCGCTAGAGTCACCAAATTTGGTATGAAGCAATAGCAATTGACATTCTACAAAGATCTGCATCAAAGTTTTGGATGGCAAATAAGATAATATTAAGAAGAAAATAAAATAAAACAAACGAAATGTTGAAAAACCCCTCCAGGACAATTCTTGGCATTGCCAACAACAGCAACAAGATAACTATTTTTGTGGGTCGTTGCCAGCTATCTTCCTACCAAATTTGGTGGCTCTAGCATCACAACTCTGGAAGATACACGCATTCCCGTTTTTGACGAAGCGTTGGGGCAGATGGGGGTGGCTAGGGTGGTATTGGTGGGCGTGGCATCCAATCTTTTTATGCAGTTTTTGGGGGGTCATCATAGCTCTAGCTCTAGCTCAAAAGCTGTGGGAGGTATAGGCTTTTTTGACTTTAAAATGCGGGGGGCTGGGGGCGGAATGGGTGGGCGTGGCTCCAAAATTTTTGATGCAGTTTTTTGGGGGTTGCTAGTAGCTATCTTCTCACCAAATTTGGTAGTTCTAGCTGAAAGGATGTGCGAAATATGTGGATCTATCGGTTTTGAGTTATCGAATTTATCGATTTGCCAGTCCACCAGTTATCGTAGAACCCCCATCTTGACACTTTAATTTCCTATCTCATAGGTAAAGAGAATTGGAAAGTTTTAAGTCTCTAGCTTGAAGGGTGTGGAAAAAAGTTGCGTTCATACAGACGGACAGACGGACAGTTGGACAGACACCATGACGGACATTGCACAAACTCAATATACTCTTTACTTTCGGTATCGAGTCTAATTAACTTTAAATTTAATTTTAATTTTTACCTATGCGGAGACGAGGCCGGTGGAATGTCATTAGTTACGTTCTCCGCAATCACGTCTATTTCCTCATTGCTAGACATTATTAATATAAAACTAACTAGTGAAAAAAAAAATACAGTACAGACTTCTAATGCGTTAACTCTTTTAGATCAGATATTTTACGATGTGAACACATCCAAGTCAAAACGGAAAGGGACCGACTTCAATAGCCTGGCAGTTAGAGATGGGCAATATGTAATAATTGTCAGTGTTGTATTTTATCGCAACTATCAAAAGTAACGAGTAACAATTTTCACAAGTTTAAAGTAACGAGTAACGAATAAAAAGTAACGAGTTACGATTAGCGGAAAATAGTTGGGCAACAAAATGTTTCAAAGAAAGAAAACAAACAGAGGTCTTTGCGACAAATTCTATAATTTTATATTATGCAATTCTTCACTGTTAGGTATTGGGTCTTAAATTAAAATATTGTTTAGATACCGACTATCGGCTGTTGTTTCTAAGCAGTGATTTTTTAAGCTATCAGCGTTGGACAATCATTGATATTTTATGTCGAAAATGTCTTTAGTGGCACCGAAAAAATATACAACATATTCTATGAAGTCACCTACAAGCAATTTAAAGGAATTAGAATGCGTCAATAAAAATGCAAACAGCAACACTTGCGATAGTTTTTCCATTTTTTTTCAGGAGCCATTTTCAATAAAATAAAATCCGATTAGTTGAACTCTGTACTAATGGTACCCATAATAAACTCACATATTTTAATTTATCTACGACAAGACAGCACGTTGCTTATTATACTCGATACCGAAGGTAAAGAGTATATTGGTTTTGTGCAATGTCCGTCATGGTGTCTGTCCGTCCGTATGTATGCAAGTTTTTTCCACACCCTTCAAGCTAGAGACTTGAATTTTTACAATTCTCTTTATCTTTATGATAGTAAATTAAAGTGTCAAGATGGGGGTTCTACGATAACTGGGGGGCTGGCAAATCGATAAATTCGATAACTCAAAACCGATAGATCCACATATTTCGAACATCCTTTTAGCTAGAACTACCAAATTTGGTGAAAAGTTAGCTACTAGAAACACCCAAATAACTGCATCAAAAATTTTGGAGCCACGCCCACCCATTCCGGCCCAAGCCCCCGCATTTTGAAATCAGAAATGGCTATATCTCCCACAGTTTTTGAGCTATAGCCACCAAAGTTGATGCCAAGATAGGTGATGATGACCCCCAAAAACTGCATCAAAAGTTTGGATGCCACGCCCTCCGATACTGCTCTAGCCGCCCCCATCCACCCCAACGCTTCGTCAAAAACGGGAATGCGTGTATCTACCAGAGCTGTGGAGCTAGAGCCACCAAATTTGGTAGGAAGCTAGCTGGTAACGACCCTCAAAAAACTGCATCAAAGTTTAAGAGCCACGCCCACCCATTTCGCCCCTCTTTCTCCACCTTTTACAAAATTGAAGCTAGAGTCACGAAATTTGGTATGAAGATAGCAACTGACATTCCACAATGATCTGCATCACACATTTGGATGCCACGCCCACCCATACCGCCCCCAGCCCCCTCCCTCTTTCCCCACTTTTTACAAACTTTGAGCTAGGGTCAACAAATTTCGTATGAAGATAGCAATTGACATTTCACAAAGATCTGCATCAAAAATTTGGATGCCACACCCACCCATACCACCCCCAGCCCCCCTTTCACCACTTTTTACAAACTTTGAGCCAGAGTCACCAAATTTGGTATGAAGATAGCAATTGACATTCCACAAAGATCTGCATCAAAAATTTGGATGCCACTACCACCCATACCGCCCCCAGCCCCCTTTTCCCCATCTTTTACAAACTTTGAGCTAGAGTCACCAAACTTGTAAGGAAGATAGCTTGTGGCATCCCCATCTGCATCGGAGAATCTTTTAGGCAGCGTACACATCCGCATCCGTACCCCTCTGCAATCAGTCTTCTTTTTACCGGTTTTAATACTGGTATCGAGTATGCCGCAGTCGGTTGCGTCCGACTGCAACGTTTCCACTTGTTTTGTTTTGAGCTTTGCTTTGCATTCAGCGGCCTGTGCATTAAAGGAGTGGCGGCAGGCCATCGGAAAGCAAGGACGGTAAAAGTGTGTTAGTATGTGTATGCATGTGCGTTTGTTTAATTATTGCTGGGCCTTCCGAGTTTTCGGCAAATGCCTTGGACAAGTGAAAAACTGAATATACTTTCATCATTGTGCGCATCGCTGCATAACTGTATGGTAGTTGCGATGACAAAATTAATGAAAAGTGTCATAGAGCTAAAAACATGAAAGAGTATGTATGACCAGCAATGCAAAGCTGATATTTGCCTGCCTATTTTACGAGACGCTTGTTATACTTGATACCGAAGGTAAAGAGTATATTGGTTTTGTGCAATGTCCGTCATGGTGTCTGTCCGTCCGTATGAATGCAAGTTTTTTCCACAGCCTTCAAGCTAGAGACTTGAAACTTTCCAATTTTCTTTATCTATGGGATAGTAAATAAAAGTGTCAAGATGGGGGGTTCTACGATAACTGGGGCGCTGTCAAATCGATAAATTCGATAACTCAAAACCGATAACCGCCTTCAGCCCCCCGCATTTTAAAGCCAAAAAAGCCTATATCTCCCAAGATTTTTGAACTAAAGCCAACAAATTCGGTGCCAAGATATGTAATGATCACCACCAAAAGCTGCACCACCAGCACTGACCTAGCCGCCCTAAATGCTTCGTCAAAAACGGGAATTGGCGTATCTTCCAGAGTTGTGATGCTAGAGCCACCAAATTAAGAACGAAGAAAGCTGGCAATGACCCCCAAAAAACTGCATCAAAAGTTTTGATGCCACGCCCACCAATACTGCCCTAGCCGCTCCCATCCGCCCCAATGCTTCGTCAAAAACGGGAATGCGTGTATCTGTAAGAGTTGTAGAATTAGAACCACCAAATTTTGTAGGAAGATAGCTGGCACCAGCTCCCAAAATCTGCATAAACGTTTTGGAGCCATGCCTACCCGTTCCGCCCCCAGCTTCCCCTTTCCCCACCATTTACAAGCTTTGAGCTAGAGTCACCAAATTTGGTATGAAGCAATAGCAATTGACATTCTACAAAGATCTGCATCAAAGTTTTGGATGGCAAATAAGATAACAATAAGAAGAAAATAAAATAAAACAAACGAAATGTTGAAAAACCTCTCCAGGACAATTCTTGGCATTGCCAACAACAGCAACAAGATAACTATTTTTGTGGGTCGTTGCCAGCTATCTTCCTACCAAATTTGGTGGCTCTAGCTCCACAACTCTGGAAGATACACGCATTCCCGTTTTTGACGAAGCGTTGGGGCAGATGGGGGTGGCTAGAGTGGTATTGGTGGGCGTGTCATCCAATCTTTTTATGCAGTTTTTGGGGGGTCATCATAACCTATCTTGGCACCAAATTTGGTGACTCTAGCTCAAAAACTGTAGAAGATATAGGCTTTTTTGACTTTAAAATGCGGTGGGGTGGGGGCGGAATGGGTGGGCGTGGCTCCAAAATTTTGATGCAGTTTTTTGGGGGTTGCTAGTAGCTATCTTCTCACCAAATTTAGTAGTTCTAGCTAAAAGGATGTTCGAAATATGTGGATCTATCGGTTTTGAGTTATCGAATTTATCGATTTGCCAGCCCCCCAGTTATCGTAGAACCCCATCTTGACACTTTAATTTCCTATCTCATAGATAAAGAGAATTGGAAAAATTCAAGTCTCTAGCTTGAAGGGTGTGGAAAAAAGTTGCGTTCATACAGACGGACAGACGGACAGACACCATGACGGACATTGCACAAACTCAATATACTCTTTACTTTCGGTATCGAGTCTAATTAACTTTAAATTTGATTTTAATTTTTACCTCTGCGGAGACGAGGCCGGTGGAATGTCATTAGTTACGTTCTCCGCAATCACGTCTATTTCCTCATTAATAGCAATTATTAATATAAAACTAACTAGTGAAAAAAAATATTCAACACAGACTTCTGATGCGTTAACTCTTTTAGATCAGATATTTTACGATGTGAACACATCCAAGTCAAAACGGAAAGGGACCGTCTTCAATAGCCTGGCAGTTAGAGATGGGCAATATGTAATAG
Source organism: Scaptomyza montana (assembly GCA_018904305.1). Classification (NCBI taxonomy): domain Eukaryota; kingdom Metazoa; phylum Arthropoda; class Insecta; order Diptera; family Drosophilidae; genus Scaptomyza; species Scaptomyza montana. The sequence continues at coordinate 156,191 of JAEIGR010000045.1, forward strand.
TTTTCAGTGTTGTATTTTATCGCAACTATCAAAAGTAACGAGTAGCAATTTTCACAAGCTTAAAGTAACGAGTAACGAGTAAATAGTAACGAGTAACGATTAGCGGAAAATAGTTGGGCAACAAAATGTTTCAAAGAAAGAAAACAAACAGAGGTCTTCGCGACAAATTCTATAATTTTATATTATGCAATTCTTCACTGTTAGGTATTGGGTCTTAAATTAAAATATTGTTTAGATACCGACTATCGGCTGTTGTTTCTAAGCAGTGATTTTTTAAGCTATCAGCGTTGCACAATCATTGATATTTAATGTCGAAAATGTCTTTAGTGGCACCGAAAAAATATACAACATATTCTATGAAGTCACCTACAAGCAATTTAAAGGAATAAGAATGCGTCAATAAAAATGCAAACAGCAACACTTGCGATAGTTTTTCCATTTTTTTTTTCAGGAGCCATTTTCGATTAAATAAAATACGATTAGTTGAACTCTGTACTAATGGTACCAATAATAAACTCACTTATTTTAATTAATATACGACAAGACAGCACGTTGCTTGTGTAAGGGGTCTTCTGCTTAATGTAATACTTTTATTGTTCTGATTTTTTTAGTCTTAGGTTTAGGGTCTACAATCACTTAAGTATATTTAGCGTTTTTATGTCTTTACACTTCAGTTTGTTTCTACGCATTTATCTTTTCTTATTTTTTTTTACCCTTCTTACTATACGTCTGTCTGCCAGCGTTAGCTCATCACAAGTGAGTCTTTTTTATGATCGAGTTGCCCATTCTTTTCTTTTTTTTTTAGAGTTGCCACTATTCTTTTCTTTCTCTTTAGAGTTGCCATATTTAGGTATTTATTTGAATTGTTTATTCTTAAATCTATGTTCTATATTCTAGTTATATATTCTATTCTTGATAAATGCCTTACAGTTCGGCCATCCTGACATTTAATCGTCTCGATTATCACAGTTTTTTTTTTTTTTTTTTTTTTTTGTATATTGTTGTTTTCTTAGAGCTTCTTAAATTATATTTATTTTTACTTGATACTAATTTATTTCTATCTTTTTTTGATTCTGTTGTCGAATTTTCTGTATTTAAATTAGTATTATTTTCTTTTGACTCTATTTCTTTTTCTTTAGTCTGTATTTCTTCTTCTTCTTCTTCTGATTCTAGTTTTTCTTTTTCTAAAATTTTGTCTTCTATTTTTGATTTTTTTGTATTTGACCTTGATTTTTCTTCTGACATTGATTTTTCTTCTTCTGACATTGATTCTTCTTCTTTTGACATTGATTCTTCTTCTTCTGACATTGATTCTTCTTCTTCTGATATTGATTCTTCTTCTTCTGACATTGATTCTTCTTCTTCTGACATTGCATTCGTATTAATCCATGGTTTTATATTATTTGCTTCCCATATTCCATTGTATGGAATTTGTGTTAATTGAAATCCTTCCACATCAGTTATTACATATCTGTCATTTGGTAAGATTTCGTGTATTTGAAATGGTCCTTTGTATTTTGGTATTACTTTTTTGCATACTCCTGGTATGCTTACAAAATTTCTGATTACTACATAGTCTCCTTTGTTATATATTCTCTGTGTTCTTCCCTTGTTTTTTAGTTTTTCATTGTATTTTTGGTTTTCTACAATTTTAGTTTTTGCTAATTGTCTTATTTCGTTTAGATTTCTTTGTGGATTATTATATTCGGTTAGGCATTCTTTTAAGTGGTCAATGACTATACCTCTTTGACTTACTCCGAATAATAATTCACTCGGTGTTGTACCAGTGCTTTTATGAGTGGTGTTGTTTAGAGCAAATTCTATTTCAGGTAGTACGTTTTCTAGTGAGCGTTGTGTCCCTGCACTTGTGAGTTTGGCTATCATTGGTCCTAGGCATCTGTTGACGCGTTCAACTTGGCCGTTTGCTTGTGGCGATCCAGTTGCAATTTTTATATGTTTAACATTGTTGGTATTCAGGAATTCTTCGAAATCTTTTGATGTAAATGCCCTTCCTTTATCAGATATTATTACATTGGGTCGACTGTATGCATTGAAGAATTCATGTAGACATTTCATTGTACTTTTCGAGTCTGTGCTTTGAGTGGCGTATAGTTTCACGAACTTTGAAAAAGCATCTACAACTAATAAAACATGTTTCTTTGTCCCTTTCTGCAGTTTCACAGGTCCGAAATGATCAATATGTATTGTTAGAAATGGCTCGTCTCCTTTGGGTATGCTGTGTAATAAACCTTCGTGTTTTCCTTGCTTTGAGGAGTATGTTATGCATTTTAAGCAATTTCTTATGTGTTCTTTTATTTTCTCAGTTAATTGAGGGAACCAGTATGATTTTGTAATGGCGTTGTGTACTTTTTCGCATCCTCGGTGTCCCATGTTGTCATGGTATATTGTTAATATATTTCGTTCCATAGATCTTGGTATATAAAATAATATTTGTCCTTTGTGTTTTCTGTAAATTAGTCCATTTCTCATTTCAAATCTTTTGCTTTCTTTTTCTTCTAGTTGTGCTCGTATCTTTGATATAGTTTCATCTTTGTTTTGACAAATTGATAGGTTTTGTTCAAATGTGTTTTCTTCTAGTATTAAAATATTGTGTGTTCTGCTAAGTGCATCGACATGTTGCATTTTGTTGCCGTCTCTATGTTCAATGTCGTAGTCATAGTTCTCGAGCTCTAATGCCCAGCGTGCAATTATTTAGTTAACTTCTTTTTTACTTAGTGTCATTGACAATGAATTGCAGTCGGTGATTATTTTGAATTTTTTGCCATGAAGGTATATTCTGAATCTTCTCAGTGCATAGATGATCGCGGGTGTCTCTAGTTCAAAGCTATGGTATTTTGATTCATAATTCGTTGTTCTTTTGGAGAAATAAAATACTGGATGCATTTTTCCATCTTCTTTCTTTTGCATTAATATTGCTCCAAATCCTATTGAACTGGCATCGCAGTGCAGTTCTGTCTCATGCTTCGGGTCGTATATCGCAAGAATGGTTAATTCATTAATTTGTACTTCATATTTTCAAAACATTGCATTTCCTCGTCATTGAATTGAAATTTGGCTTCTTTTCGAATTAGGTTATATAAAGGTTTAGCTTGCACAGAGAATTCTTTGATAAATTTTCTGAAATAAGAACAGAGTCCCAGGAAACTATCAGGGGTGTGCCAGCCATCAAAACCAACCGAATTCCAACCTAAAACCAACCTCGAGCTGGTTTTAGGTGTGCCAGAGCAGAGTTCGAGATGGTTTTGAAATCTCAACAAATTTGGTCAGAGATTTGGTTAGTTTAAGCAATATTAAATGTCTAATGCATAACAAGTGTTACTTTTTCGAGAGGTTATTTTAAGCTTAATTGCATATTGCAAATACATTTGAATTTTATTAATATTTTAATTCATGATTTTAGATATTAATAAATCTCTAACAAATCTCTAAGCCTATTTGCCGTTCCATGTAAGCGTGCAAAACCGTCCCTAACAAGAGAGGTGCCACCTTGTTCGTTTAACAAAAACTATTATTCGGAGTCTTTAATAGGTCAATTTAAAAGACACTTGTTTGTGGCAAATAAACATTAAAAAATCTTACTTTTAGGTAACAAAATTGCATGGTTGAGCAGTGGAGAGTTTGTTGTAAATTTAACAAAGTTATTGCAGCAAACCTTTTTTTATAAGGTGGCAGCTTTTGCGGTGTTTGTTAGGTGTGTGAATGTCTACAGTAAGAAAAAGAATTTAATTTATGGCAAGTCATTGTGCCGCCAAAATGTAAGTTGAATTAAAATTGCATTTAATTCTTTGCATTGCATTTCTTTTATTTTTTTGAGTTTTGAATGAATCTGTAACAAATCTCTAAGACTATTTTCACGAAATAAGTAGAACAGCTGTTCAAGCAAGCTATCACGGCAGGGCTGTCAAGCAACATTAGTTACTTGGCGGACAAAATATTAAATATGTATTTTGTATAAGAATTACAAGAGATAAGACCTAACATATTTTTATTTTACCATTTATTAAATATAACACTAATGCTCTGTGGCTAACCTTGAAAAGAATGACAAAAATGGCAAATACATTTTAGGCAATTTTTATTTTAAAAGGTAGAAACTCTTTTTGGCCATTTTCGTTTTATGTATTTTCTCCGAAAAATTTTACCGAAAATTGAAATCTCCCTAACTTCTGGCACACCTACGGTTTTAATTTAGAGATTTGAAAACCTGCTCGAGCCAAAATCTCTAGAGATTTCTGGCACACCCCTGTATGAACTTCTTTTGCATTCCTTGGTATTGGGAAATTGGCGATTGATTCAACATTTTTTATATCGGGTTGTATTCCTTCCTTGGATATGATGTAGCCTAGATATTCACACTTTTCTTCCATGAACTTGCATTTGTCGATTCTTAATTCTAATCTATTCATTGTTAATCGTTTGAATACTTCTTCTAAAGTGTCTAAATGTTCCTCTGCTGACTTTGATGCTATCATAATATCATCAAGGTAAATTGCTACTCTGCCTTTTCTAATCATATCATCGAATACATTGTTAACAAAACGTTGGAAAGTTGCTGATGCATTTCTGAGTCCGTATGGCATTTTAGAGTATTCAAATTGTCCCATAGGAGTTATAAATGATGTGTATTTCGTTGACTCTTCATGTACTTCTATTTGGTGAAACGCGCTTTTTATACTCGATACCGAAGGTAAAGAGTATATTGGTTTTGTGCAATGTCCGTCATGGTGTCTGTCCGTCTGTCCGTCCGTATGGTTGCAAGTTTTTTCCACACCCTTCAAGCTAGAGACTTGAAACTTTCCAATTCTCTTTATCTATGGGATAGTAAATTAAAGTGTCAAGATGGGGGTTCTACGATAACTGGGGGGCTGGCAAATCGATAAATTCGATAACTCAAAACCGATAAATCCACATATTTCGCACATCCTTACAGCTATAAGTACCAAATTTGGTAAGAAGATAGCTATTAACAACCCCCAAAAAACTGCATCAAAAATTTTGGAGCCACGCCCCCCCATTCCGCCCCCAGCTCCCCGTCTTTTTTAAGTCAAAATAGCCCATATCTCCCACAGTTTTTGAGCTATAGCCACCAAATTTGGTGCCAAGATAGGTGATGATGACCCCCTAAAAACCGCACCAAAATTTGGATGCCACGCCCACCGATACTGCCCTAGCCGCCCCCATCCACCCCAACGCTTCGTCAAAAACGGGAATGCGTGTATCTTCCAGAGTTGTGGAGCTAGAGCCTCCAAATTTGGTGGGAAGATAGCTGTTAACGACCCCCAAAAATCTGCATCAAAGTTTTGGAGCCACGCCCACCCATTACGCCCCCAGCCCCCCCGCATTTTGAAATTAGCCACCAAATTTGGTGCCAAGATAGGTGATGATGACCCCCTAAAAACTGCACCAAAAGTTTGGATACCACGCCCACCGATACTGCCCTAGCCTCCCCCATCCACCCCAACGCTTCGTCAAAAACGGGAATGAGTGTATCTTCCAGAGTTGTGGAGTTAAAGCCACCAAATTTGGTAAGAAGATAGCTGGCAACGACCCCCAAAAATCTGCATCAAAGTTTTGGAGCCACGCCCTCCAATTCGCCCCCCTTTCTCCACTTTTTACAATTTTCGAGCTAGAGTCACCAAATTTGGTATGAAGATAGCAATTGACATTCCACAAAGATCTGCATCAAAAATTTGGATGCCACGCCCAACCATACCACCCCCAACCCCCCTTTTCCCACTTTTTACAAACTTCGAGCTAGAGTCACCAAACTTTGTATGTAGATAGCAATTGATATTTCACAAAGATCTGCATCAAAATTTGGATGCCACGCCCACCCATACCACCCCCAACCCCCTTTCCCCAATTTTTACAAATTTTGAGCTAGAGTCACCAAATTTGGTATGAAGATAGCAATTGATATTTCACAAAGATCTGCATCAAAAATTTGGATGCCACGCCCACCCATACCACCCCCAACCCCCCTTTTCCCAATTTTTACAAATTTCGAGCTAGAGTCACCAAATTTTGTATGAATATAGCAATTGATATTTCACAAAGATCTGCATCAAAAATTTGGATGCCACGCCCACCCATACCACCCCCAACCCCCCCTTTCCCCAATTTTTACAAATTTTGAGCTAGAGTCACCAAATTTGGTATGAAGATAGCAATTGACATTTCACAAAGATCTGCAAAAAAATTTTGATGCCACAACTACCCATACCGCCCCCAGCCCCCCCCTTTCCCTACATTTTACAAACTTTGAGCTAGAGTCACCAAATTTGGAAGGCAAATAGTTGGTGGCATCCCCATCTTCATCGGAGAATCTTTAAGGCAGCGTACACCCCTGCCGCATCCGTACCCCTTTGCATTCAGGCCTATTTTTACCGGCTTTAATACTGGTATCGAGTATGCCGCAGTCGGTTGCGTCCGACTGCAACGTTTCTACTTGTTAAGTCTAATAATGTAAATATTTCTTTGTTTGCTAATGTATCTATTAAATCTTCTATTAATGGCAGTGGGTAATTGTCTTTGGTTGTAACTTTGTTTAATGTTCTAAAATCTACACAGAGTCTTATTTCTCCTGTTTTCTTTTTGACTAATACTATTGGTGATGCGTGTTCAGATTGGCTTGGTCGAATAATATCTGTTTTTAATAATTCATCTAATATTTCCTGAACTTGTTCTTTTGCTTTGTACGATAGTCTGCGTGGTTTATAGTGAAATGGCTTTTCATTGTTGAGGATTAATTTTAATTGGCATTTTGTGGCTGGTTTCTCAGGGAGTTCGCTTTTTAAATAACATTTTTCAAAAATATTTTGTAATTTTCTTTTATGTAATATATTTAAGTTAGTATTGTTAATAATTAGTTCGTTATTATACTTATCAATATTTATTGCCATTATGCTTTGACATTCTTTATCTGTTTCTGACATATTCACATTTTTCAGTTCTTTTTTGCTCTCATCATTTTGATCTTTGTCGTCTGTGCTTCTACTTTCATTTATTTTGCCTATTTTTATTAACCTGTAATTAGCTTGTTGTAAAAAGTCTCTGCCTAGAATAACTGAATAATTCATTGTTTTATTTGATACAACTAAAAATTCTTTTATTATTTCTTCATTATCAAACTTAAATTTACATTTCATTTTTCCGATTATAATAAGTTTGCTGTTGTTGATTCCATAATATTCTTTAGTATATGAGTATTTATCAATGAATTCTTTTGGTACATGTTCTTCTCGCATAAGGCTTATTAAACTTCCAGTATCAATAAGTGTTTCTAAAAGAGGTGTGAGATAATTAGTTTTGTTAGTAAGTACATATGTGATTAATCTTACAAATTGTTTGTCTGTGATTTTTTCCAAATCCTTGCGTTTGGTGCAGTTGATTGAGATGTGTCCCATTTCTGCGCATACGAAACAGGCTCCTTCTGCTCTTTTTGGTTTTCGGCATTCGGATGCTAAATGCTAAATTACAACCGTCGAAGTGTTGTCATCTAGTGGCTTGCGTTTTTCCCAGTTTTTCTGTTTTTGTGGTTGAGATTCCAGATTGATGTTTTTAAATGCGTCGACCATTTCAGTTGTATTGTTGAAGCGTTGCATTCTGGCTTGAGTGCGTAGATTAGGGTTAGGTATGCCGTCTATGATGTGTTCAATTAATTCATCTTTGCTGACGTTTATTTTGTTTGCCAAAATCAGTTTCTCGAAAAGGTATTCTTGGAAAGATTCCTTTGGCTCCTAATTTTTTTTTCAAATTTGCGTTTCATTGAGAGTTGGCTTTCACGCGTTTCAAATATGGATTCCAATTGTTCAAGTAATTCGTATACTGGCATTGTTGTGATATCATTGTGACTTTGTAGCCATTTGGCTGCTTTGCCTTTTAGGCGGTTGGCGATCAAGGCGCGTACACTATGATCATCTAACTTGTAAGTGGACTTCACTGAGTTTATTTGTTTCTTGAACAATTGTATGTTGGGTCAAACTCTGATATTAACTCTTTCAAGTGCGTGAACGATATATCATTGCGTTGTTTTGTTTGGTTACTTTCATATTTTTCATTGATTAGTAATGTATTTTCTCGCGCTGTTACTTTTAATTCCCTTTTTAGTATTTCCATTTCGCGCATCATTAAATCCCATTTTAAGTCGTCGTAGTCTTGTTTATTTAATTTCGTTGCATTTTCGTTTTGGTTATTTGTTGGCTTGTTTACCAGAGTTTCATTATCATTCATTATCAGGGCCTCGTCATCGGTTGTTTTTGGAGGGCTTTTATCGTTTTCATTGATTGTCAGGGCTTCGTCATCGGTTGTTTTTGGAGGGCTTTTATCGTTTTCATTGATTGTCAGGGCTTCGTCATCGATTGTTTTTAATTTACATTTATCGTTGTTATTGTTATCGTCGATATGTTTGACAGTGCCGTCTGCTTGATCTTCGATTTTCACTTCACCTTGTGCATTATCACTGTCCTTTGCTTTGTCTTGGTTTTCTTTGATTTCGTTGTGTTGCATTGTTTCGTCTTTCTCTTCGTTGCTGCTTACTTTGATTTTATTGCTGGTTGCTACATTACCTTTGTCTCCTTCCATTTTCTTTGTGTGTTTCTTTTTGTTTGCTGCGTCGTTTTGCTGTACTTTGATAAGTCGTTTTATTAAATCGGTTTTTACACCAGTTGTTGGTTGATTATATGTTTTAAGGCTGCGTCTTAGGTTATTTATTGTATATTTTTCGTAGTCTTTGTCACTCATTGCATTTTTCTTATTGTGTAGGCGATTAATTGTTTGGTTTTGCACCACTTCTGATTATTGTAAGGATCTTCTGCTTAATGTAATACTTTTATTGTTCATTTTCTTTAGTCTTAGGTTTAGGTTCTACAATCACTTAAGTATATTTAGCGTTTTTATGTCTTTACACTTCAGTTTGTTTCTACGCATTTATCTTTTCTTATATTTTTTTACCCTTCTTACTATACGTCTGTCTGCCAGCGTTAGCTCATCACAAGTGAGTCTTTTTTATGATCGAGTTGCCCATTCTTTTCTTTTTTATTTAGAGTTGCCACTATTCTTTTCTTTCTCTTTAGAGTTGCCATATTTAGGTATTTATTTGAATTGTTTATTCTTAAATCTATGTTCTATATTCTAGTTATATATTCTATTCTTGATAAATGCCTTACACTTGTTATACTGGATACCGAAGGTAAAGAGTATATTGGTTACGTGCAATGTCCGTCATGGTGTCTGTCCGTCCGTATGTATGCAAGTTTTTTCCACACCCTTCAAGCAAGAGACTTGAAACTTTCCAATTCTCTTTATCTATAGGATAGTAAATTAAAGTGTCAAGATGGGGTTCTACGATAACTGGGGGGCTGGCTAATCGATATATTTGATTACTCAAAACCGATTAATCCACATATTTCGCACATCCTTTCAGCTAAGACTACCAAATTTGGTAAGAAGATAGGTGATGATGACCCCCCAAAAACTGCATCAAAAGTTTGGATGCCACGCCCACCGATACTGCTCTAGCCACCCCCATCCACCCCAACGCTTCGTCAAAAACGGGACTGCGTGTATCTACCAGAGTTGTGGAGCTAGAGCCTCCAAATTTGGTAGGAAGCTAGCTGGTAACGACCCCCAAAAAACTGCATCAAAGTTTTGGAGCCACGCCCACCCATTTCGCCCCCCTTTCCCCACCTTTTACAAAATTTAAGCTAGAGTCACGAAATTTGGTATGAAGATAGCAACTGACATTCCACAATGATCTGCATCACATATTTGGAAGCCACGCCCACCCATACCCCCCCCACCCTTTCCACACTTTTTACAAACTTTGCGCCAGAGTCACCAAATTTGGTATGAAGATAGCAATTGACATTCCACAAAGATCTGCATCATAAATTTGGATGCCACTACCACCCATACCACCTCCAGCCCCCCTTTTCCCACCTTTTACAAACTTTGAGCTAGAGTCACCAAATTTGGTATGAAGACAGCAATTGACATTTCACAAAGATCTGCATCAAAAATTTTGATGCCACAACTACCCATACCGCCCCCAGCCCCCCTTTTCCCCATCTTTTACAAACTTTGAGCTAGAGTCACCAAATTTGTAAGGAAGATAGCTTGTGGCATCCCCATCTGCATCGGAGAATCTTTTAGGCAGCGTACACCCCTGCCGCATCCGTACCCCTCTGCAATCAGTCCTCTGTTTACTGGTTTTAATACTGGTATCGAGTATGCCGCAGTCGGTTGCGTCCGACTGCAACGTTTCCACTTGTTTTGTTTTGAGCTCTGCTTTGCGTTCAGCGGCCTGTGCATTAAAGGAGTGGCGGCAGTCCAGCGGAAAGCAAGGACGGTAAAAGTGTGTTAGTATGTGTATGCATGTGCGTTTGTTTAATTATTGCTGGGCCTTCCGAGTTTTCGGCAAATGCCTTGGTCAAGTGAAAAACTGAATATACTTTCATCATTGTACGCATCGCTGCATAACTGTATGGTAGTTGCGATGGCAAAATTAATGAAAAGTGTCATAGAGCTAAAAACATGAAAGAGTATGTATGACCAGCAATGCAAAGCTGATATTTGCTTGCCTATTTTACGAGATGCTTGTTATACTTGATACCGAAGGTAAAGAGTATATTGGTTTTGTGCAATGTCCGTCATGGTGTCTGTCCGTCCGTATGACTGCAAGTTTTTTCCACACCCTTCAAGCTAGAGACTTGAAACTTTCCAATTCTCTTTATCTATGGGATAGTAAATAAAAGTGTCAAGATGGGGGTTCTACGATAACTAGGGCGCTGTCAAATCGATAAATTCGATAACTCAAATCCGATAACCGCCTTCAGCCCCCCCCCCGCATTTTAAAGCCAAAAAAGCCTATATCTCCCACAGGTTTTGAACTAAAGCCAACAAATTCGGTGCCAAGATATGTTATGATCACCACCAAAAACTGCATAAAAAGTTTGGATGCCACGCCCACCAACACTGCCCTAGCCACCCCAATGCTTCGTCAAAAACGGGAATGCGCGTATCTTCCAGAGTTGTGATGCTAGAGCCACCAAATTTGGAACGAAGAAAGCTGGCAACGACCCCCAAAAAACTGCATCAAAAGTTTGGATGCCACGCCCACCAATACCACCCTAGCCGCTCCCATCCGCCCCAATGCTTCGTTAAAAACGGAAATGCGTGTATATTTAAGAGTTGTAGAACTAGAGCCACCAAATTTTGTAGGAAGATAGCTGGCACCAACCCCCAAAAATAAGCATCAACGTTTTGGAGCCATGCCTACCCATTCCGCCCCCAGCTTTCCCTTTCCCGACTTTTTACAAACTTTGAGCTACAGTCACCAAATTTGGTATGAAGATAGCGATTGACATTCTACAAAGATCTGCATCAAAGTTTTGGATGCCACGCCGACCCATACCGCCTCCAGGCTCGCTTCACTACTTTTTTCAATTTTCGAGCTAGAGTCACCAAATATGGTATGAAGATAGCAAAAGACATTCCACATAGATCTGCATCAAAAATTTTGATTCCACGCCCACCCATACCGCCCCCAGCCGCCCTTTCCCCACATTTTACAAACTTTGAGTTAGAGTCCCTAAATTTGGTATAAAGATAGCAATTGACTGTTCACAAAGATCTGCATCAAAAATTTGGATGCCACACCCACCTATACCGCCCCCAGCTTCCCCTTTCCCCACTTTTTACAAACTTTGAGCCAGTGTCACCAAATTTGGTATGAAGATAGCAGTTGACATTGCACAAAGATCTGCATCAAAAATTTGGATGCCACTACCACCCATACCACCTCCAGCCTAGCAATGAGGAAATAGACGTGATTGCGGAGAACGTAACTGATGACATTCCACCGGTCTCGTCTCCGCAGAGGTAAAAATTAAAATCAAATTTAAAGTTAATTAGACTCGATACCGAAGGTAAAGAGTATATTGAGTTTGTGCAATGTCCGTCATGGTGTCTGTCCGTCTGTCCGTCTGTATGAACGCAACTTTTTTCCACACCCTTCAAGCTAGAGACTTGAATTTTTCCAATTCTCTTTATCTATGAGATAGGAAATTAAAGTGTCAAGATGGGGTTCAACGATAACTGGGGGGCTGGCAAATCGATAAATTCGATAACTCAAAACCGATAGATCCACATATTTCGCACATCCTTAGAGCTAGAACTACCAAATTTGGTGAGAGGATAGCTACTTGCAACCTTCGAAAAACTGCATCAAAAATTTTGGAGCCACGCTCCCCATTCCGCCCCCCAGCCCCCCGCATTTAAAGTCAAAAAAGCCTATATCTTCTACAGTTTTTGAGCTATAGCCACCAAATTTGGTGCCAAGATAGGTGATGATGACCCTCCAAAAACTGCATCAAAAGTTTGGATGCCACGCCCACCGATACTGCTCTAGCCGCCCCCATCCACCTCAACGCTTCGTCAAAAACGGGAATGCGTGTATCTACCAGAGTTGTGGAGCTTGAGCCTCCAAACTTGGTAGGAAGCTAGCTGGTAACGACCCCCAAAAAACTGCATCAACATTTTGGAGCCACACCCACCTATTCCGCCCCCAGCCCCCCGCATTTTGAAATCAGAAATGGCTATATCTCCCACAGTTTTTGAGCTAGAGCCACCAAATTTGGTGCCAAGGTAGGTGATGATGACCCCCCAAAAACTGCATCAAAAGTTTGGATGCCACGCCCACCGATACTGCCCTAGCCGCCCCCATCCACCCCAACGCTTCGTCAAAAACGGGAATGCGTGTATCTACCAGAGTTGTGGAGCTAGAGCCTCCAAATTTGGTAGGAAGCTAGCTGGTAACGACCCTCAAAAAACTGCATCAAAGTTTTGGAGCCACGCCCACCCATTTCGCCCTCCTTTATCCACCTTATACAAAATTTAAGATAGAGTCACGAAATTTGGTACGAAGATAGCAACTGACATTCCACAAAGATCTGCATCAAAAATTTGGATGCCACTCCCACCCATACCGCCCCCAGCACACCTTTCCCCACTTTTTACAAACTTTGAGCCAGAGTCACCAAATTTGGTATGAAGATAGCAGTTGACATTCCACAAAGATCTGCATCAAAAATTTGGATGCCACTACCACCCATACCACCTCCAGCCCCCCTTTTCCCACCTTTTACAAACTTTGAGCTAGAGTCACCAAATTTGGTATGAAGATAGCAATTGACATTTCACAAAGATCTGCATCAAAAATTTTGATGCCACAACTACCCATACCGCCCCCAGCCCCCCTCTTCCCCATCTTTTACAAACTTTGAGCTAGAGTCACCAAATTTGTAAGGAAGATAGCTTGTGGCATCCCCATCTGCATCGGATAATCTTTTAGGCAGCGTACACCCCTGCCGCATCCGTACCCCTCTGCAATCTGTCCGCTTTTTACCGGTTTTAATACTGGTATCGAGTATGCCACAGTCGGTTGCGTCCGACTGCAACGTTTCCACTTGTTTTGTTTTGAGCTCTGCTTTGCGTTCAGCGGCCTGTGCATTAAAGGAGTGGCGGCAGGCCAGCGGAAAGCAAGGACGGTAAAAGTGTGTTAGTATGTGTATGCATATGCGTTTGTTTGATTATTGCTGGGCCTTCCGAGTTTTCGGCAAATGCCTTGGTCAAGTGAAAAACTGAATATACTTTCATCATTGTGCGCATCGCTGCATAACTGTATGGTAGTTGCGATGACAAAATTAATGAAAAGTGTCATAGAGCTAAAAACATGAAAGAGTATGTATGACCAGCAATGCAAAGCTGATATTTGCCTGCCTATTTTACGAGACGCTTGTTATACTTGATACCGAAGGTAAAGAGTATATTGGTTTTGTGCAATGTCCGTCATGGTGTCTGTCCGTCCGTATGAATGCAAGTTTTTTCCACAGCCTTCAAGCTAGAGACTTGAAACTTTCCAATTTTCTTTATCTATGGGATAGTAAATAAAAGTGTCAAGACGGGGGTTCTACGATAACTGGGGCGCTGTCAAATCGATAAATTCGATAACTCAAAACCGATAACCGCCTTCAGCCCCCCGCATTTTAAAGCCAAAAAAGCCTATATCTCCCAAGATTTTTGAACTAAAGCCAACAAATTCGGTGCCAAGATATGTAATGATCACCACCAAAAGCTGCACCACCAGCACTGCCCTAGCCGCCCTAAATGCTTCGTCAAAAACGGGAATTGGCGTATCTTCCAGAGTTGTGATGCTAGAGCCACCAAATTAAGAACGAAGAAAGCTGGCAATGACCCCCAAAAAACTGCATCAAAAGTTTTGATGCCACGCCCACCAATACTGCCCTAGCCGCTCCCATCCGCCCCAATGCTTCGTCAAAAACGGGAATGCGTGTATCTGTAAGAGTTGTAGAATTAGAACCACCAAATTTTGTAGGAAGATAGCTGGCACCAGCTCCCAAAAATCTGCATAAACGTTTTGGAGCCATGCCTACCCATTCCGCCCCCAGCTTCCCCTTTCCCCACCATTTACAAGCTTTGCGCTAGAGTCACCAAATTTGGTATGAAGCAATAGCAATTGACATTCTACAAAGATCTGCATCAAAGTTTTGGATGGCAAATAAGATAACATTAAGAAGAAAATAAAATAAAACAAACGAAATGTTGAAAAACCCCTCCAGGACAATTCTTGGCATTGCCAACAACAGCAACAAGATAACTATTTTTGTGGGTCGTTGCCAGCTATCTTCCTACCAAATTTGGTGGCTCTAGCATCACAACTCTGGAAGATACACGCATTCCCGTTTTTGACGAAGCGTTGGGGCAGATGGGGGTGGCTAGGGTGGTATTGGTGGGCGTGGCATCCAATCTTTTTATGCAGTTTTTGGGGGGTCATCATAGCTCTAGCTCTAGCTCAAAAGCTGTGGGAGATATAGGCTTTTTTGACTTTAAAATGCGGGGGGCTGGGGGCGGAATGGGTGGGCGTGGCTCCAAAATTTTTGATGCAGTTTTTTGGGGGTTGCTAGTAGCTATCTTCTCACCAAATTTGGTAGTTCTAGCTGAAAGGATGTGCGAAATATGTGGATCTATCGGTTTTGAGTTATCGAATTTATCGATTAGCCAGCCCCCCCAGTTATCGTAGAACCCCCATCTTGACACTTTAATTTACTATCCTATAGATAAAGAGAATTGGAAAGTTTCAAGTCTCTAGTTTGAAGGGTGTGGAAAAAACTTGCATACATACGGACGGACAGACACCATGACGGACATTGCACGTAACCAATATACTCTTTACCTTCGGTATCGAGTATAACAAGCAACGTGCTGTCTTGTCCTAGATTAATTAAAATATGTGAGTTTATTATTGGTACCATTAGTAAAGAGTACAACTAATCGGATTTTATTTTATCGAAAATGGCTCCTGAAAAAAAATGGAAAAACTATCGCAAGTGTTGCTGTTTGCATTTTTATTGACGCATTCTTATTCCTTTAAATTGCTTGTAGGTGACTTCATAGAATATGTTGTATATTTTTTCGGTGCCACTAAAGACATTTTCGACATTAAATATCAATGATTGTGCAACGCTGATAGCTTAAAAAATCACTGCTTAGAAACAACAGCCGATAGTCGGTATCTAAACAATATTTTAATTTAAGACCCAATACCTAACAGTGAAGAATTGCATAATATAAAATTATAGAATTTGTCGCGAAGACCTCTGTTTGTTTTCTTTCTTTGAAACATTTTGTTGCCCAACTATTTTCCGCTACTCGTTACTCGTTACTATTTACTCGTTACTCGTTACTTTAAACTTGTGAAAACTGCTACTCGTTACTTTTGATAGTTGCGATAAAATACAACACTGACAATTATTACATATTGCCCATCTCTAACGGCCAGGCTATTGAAGTCGGTCCCTTTCCGTTTTGACTTGGATGTGTTCACATCGTAAAATATCTGATCTAAAAGAGTTAACGCATTAGAAGTCTGTATTGTATTTTTTTTTTCACTAGTTAGTTTTATATTAATAATGTCTAGCAATGAGGAAATAGACGTGATTGCGGAGAACGTAACTAATGACATTCCACCGGCCTCGTCTCCGCATAGGTAAAAATTAAAATCAAATTTAAAGTTAATTAGACTCGATACCGAAAGTAAAGAGTATATTGAGTTTGTGCAATGTCCGTCATGGTGTCTGTCCAACTGTCCGTCTGTCCGTCTGTATGAACGCAACTTTTTTCCACACCCTTCAAGCTAGAGACTTAAAACTTTCCAATTCTCTTTACCTATGAGATAGGAAATTAAAGTGTCAAGATGGGGGTTCTACGATAACTGGGGGGCTGGCAAATCGATAAATTCGATAACTCAAAACCGATAGATCCACATATTTCGCACATCCTTACAGCTAGAACTACCAAATTTGGTGAGAAGATAGCTACTAGCAACCCCCAAAAAACTGCATTAAAAATTTTGGAGCCACGCCCACCCATTCCGCCCCCAACCCCCCGCATTTTAATGTCAAAAAAGCCTATATCTCCCACAGTTTTTGAGCTAGAGTCACCAAATTTGGTGCCAAGATAGGTTATGATGACCCCCCAAAAACTGCATAAAAAGATTGGATGCCACGCCCACCAATACCACCCTAGCCACCCCCATCTGCCCCAACGCTTCGTCAAAAACGGGAATGCGTGTATCTTCCAGAGTTGTGATGCTAGAGCCACCCAATTTTGTAGGAAGATAGCTGGCACCAACCCCCAAAAATCTGCATCAACGTTTTGGATCCATGCCCACCCATTCCGCCCCCACTTCCCCTTTCCCGAATTTTTACAAACTTTGAGCTAGAGTCACCAAATTTGGTATGAAGATAGCGATTGACATTCTACAAAGAACTGCATCAAAGTTTTGGATGCCACGCCGACGCATACCGCCCCCAGCTTCCCCTTTCCCCACCATTTACAAGCTTTGAGCTAGAGTCACCAAATTTGGTATGAAGATAGCAATTGACATTCTACAAAGATCTGCATCAAAGTTTTGGATGGCAAATAAGATAACAATAAGAAGAAAATAAAATAAAACAAACGAAATCATCTATATCCAGCCCCCCTTTTCCCCATCTTTTACAAACTTTGAGCTAGAGTCACCAAATTTTTAAGGAAGATAGCTTGTGGCATCCCCATCTGCATCGGAGAATCTTTTAGGCAGCGTACACCCCTGCCGCATCCGTACCCCTCTGCAATCAGTCCTCTTTTTACCGGTTTTAATACTGGTATCGAGTATGCCGCAGTCGGTTGCGTCCGACTGCAACGTTTCCACTTGTTTTGTTTTGATCTCTGCTTTGCGTTCAGCGGCCTGTGCATTAAAGGAGTGGCGGCAGGCCAGCGGAAAGCATCGACGGTAAAAGTGTGTTAGTTTGTGTATGCATGTGCGTTTGTTTAATTATTGCTGGGCCTACCGAGTTTTCGGCAAATGCCTTGGACAAGTGAAAAACTGAATATACTTTCATCATTGTGCGCATCGCTGCATAACTGTATGGTAGTTGCGATGGCCAAATTAATGAAAAGTGTCATAGAGCTAAAAACATGAAAGAGTATGTATGACCAGCGATGCAAAGCTGATATTTGCCTGCCTATTTTACGAGACGCTTGTTATACTTGATACCGAAGGTAAAGAGTATATTGGTTTTGTGCAATGTCCGTCATGGTGTCTGTCCGTCCGTATGAATGCAAGTTTTTTCCACAGCCTTCAAGCTAGAGACTTGAAACTTTCCAATTTTCTTTATCTATGGGATAGTAAATAAAAGTGTCAAGACGGGGGTTCTACGATAACTGGGGCGCTGTCAAATCGATAAATTCGATAACTCAAAACCGATAACCGCCTTCAGCCACCCCGCATTTTAAAGCCAAAAAAGCCTATATCTCCCACAGGTTTTGAACTAAAGCCAACAAATTGGGTGCCAAGATATGTAATGATCACCACCAAAAACTGCATAAAAAGTTTGGATGCCACGCCCACCAACACTGCCCTAGCCGCCCCAATGCTTCGTCAAAAACGGGAATGCGCGTATCTTCCAGAGTTTTGATGCTAGAGCCACCAAATTTGGAACGAAGAAAGCTGGAAATGACCCCCAAAAAATTGCATCAAAAGTTTGGATGCCACGCCCACCAATATTGCCCTAGCCGCTCCCATCCGCCCCAATGCTTCGTAAAAAACGGGAATGCGTGTATCTTTAAGAGTTGTAGAACTAGAGCCATCAAATTTTGTAGGAAGATAGCTGGCACCAACCCCCAAAAATCTGCATCAACGTTTTGGAGCCATGCCTACCCATTCCACCCCCAGCTTCCCCTTTCCAGAATTTTTACAAACTTTGAGCTAGAGTCACCAAATTTGGTATGAAGATAGCAATTGACATTCTACAAAGATCTGCATCAAAGTTTTGGATGCCACGCCCACCCATGCCACCCCCAGCTTCCCCTTTCCCCACCATTTACAAGCTTTGAGCTAGAGTCACCAAATTCGTATGAAGATAGCAATGGACATTCTACAAAGATCTGCATCAAAGTTTTGGATGGCAAATAAGATAACAATAAGAAGAAAATAAAATAAAACAAACGAAATGTTGAAAAACCCCTCCAGGACAATTCTTGGCATTGCCAAAAACAGCAACAAGATAACTATTTTTGGGGGTCGTTGCCAGCTATCTTCCTACCAAATTTGGTGGCTCTAGCTCCACAACTCTGGAAGATACACGCATTCCCGTTTTTGACGAAGCGTTGGGGCAGATGGGGGTGGATAGGGTGGTATTGGTGGGCGTGGCATCCAATCTTTTTATGCAGTTTTTGGGGGGTCATCATAACCTATCTTGGCACCAAATTTGGTGACTCTAGCTCAAAAACTGTGGGAGATATAGGCTTTTTTGACATTAAAATGCGGGGGGTTGGGGGCGGAATGGGTGGGCGTGGCTCCAAAATTTTTGATGCAGTTTTTTGGGGGTTGCTAGTAGCTATCCTCTCACCAAATTTGGTAGTTCTAGCTGTAAGGATGTGGGAAATATGTGGATCTATCGGTTTTGAGTTATCGAATTTATCGAATTGCCAGCCCCCAGTTATCGTAGAACCCCCATCTTGACACTTTAATTTACTATCCCATAGATAAAGAGAATTGGAAAGTTTCAAGTCTCTAGCTTGAAGGGTGTGGAAAAAAGTTGCGTTCATACAGACGGACAGACACCATGACGGACATTGCACAAACTCAATATACTCTTTACCTTCGGTATCGAGTCTAATTAACTTTAAATTTGATTTTAATTTTTACCTCTGCGGAGACGAGGCCGGTGGAATGTCATCAGTTACGTTCTCCGCAATCACGTCTATTTCCTCATTGCTAGCCATTATTAATATAAAACTAACTAGTGAAAAAAAATATTCAACACAGACTTCTAATGCGTTAACTCTTTTAGATCAGATATTTTACGATGTGAACACATCCAAGTCAAAACGGAAAGGGACCGACTTCAATAGCCTGGCAGTTAGAGATGAGCAATATGTAATAGTTGTCAGTGTTGTATTTTATCGCAACTATCAAAAGTAACGAGTAGCAATTTTCACAAGTTTAAAGTAAAGCTAGGCATACACGGTGCACATGTTGGTTTGATTTGTTGGGCAGCGCTTCGCCATACACGGGCCAACATGTTTTTTCTGTGAGTGTTGAGAAGACAAGATGAGCGATACAAGTGCGGACGACGCACTTGCTTTATTAGTGATTTATTTCTGTGGGGAAGAAAAGAACAAGTGGAAACGTTGCAGTCGGACGCAACCGACTGCGGCATACTCGATACCAGTATTAAAACCGGTAAACAGAGGCCTGATTGCAAAGGGGTTCGGATGCGGCAGGGGTGTACGCTGCCTTAAAGATTCTCCGATGCAGATGGGGATGCCACCAGCTGTCTTCGTTGCAAATTTGGTAATACTACTAGACTCTAGCTCAAAGTTTGTAAAATGTGGTGAAAGAGGGGGCTCGGGGTGGTATGGGTGGGTGTGGCATCCAAATTTTTAATGCAGATCTTTGTGGAATGTCAATTGCTATTTTCATACCAAATTTGGTGACTCTAGCTCAAAGTTTGTTAAAGGTGGGAAAAGGGGGGCGAAATGGGTGGGCGTGGCTCCAAAACTTTGATGCAGATTTTTGGAGGTCGTTGCCAGCTATCTTCCTACCAAATTTGGTGGCTCTAGCTCCACAACTCTGGAAGATACACGCATTCCCGTTTTTGACGAAGCGTTGGGGCGGATGGGGGCGGCTAGGGCAGTATTGGTGGGCGTGGCATCCAAACTTTTGATGCAGTTTTTGGGGGGTCATCATCACCTATCTTGGCACCAAATTTGGTGGCTATAGCTCAAAAACTGTGGGAGATATAGGCTTTTTTGACTTTAAAATGCGGGGGGGCTGGGGGGCGGAATGGGGGCGTGGCTCCAAAAATTTTTATGCAGTTTTTTGGGGGTTGCTAGTAGCTATTTTCTTTTCAAAATTGGTAGTTCTAGCTGTAAGGATGTGCGAAACATGTGGATTTATCGGTTTTGAGTTATCGAATTTATCGATTTGCCAGCCCCCCAGTTATCGTAGAACCCCCATCTTGACACTTTAATTTACTATCCCATAGATTAAGAGAATTGGAAAGTTTCAAGTCTCTAGCTTGAAGGGTGTGGAAAAAACTTGCATACATACGGACGGACAGACACCATGACGGACATTGCACAAAACCAATATATTCTTTACCTTTGGTATCGAGTATAAAAAGAAACAAAGAAAAAGGAAATGGATGAACGAATCAAAAGAATCGTCGAATGACGATATTCCATCCAATTGAGTTTCTTCTAATCTAATGTTATATTTGGCACATATCTTTTGGAAATTTCCAGAAGTACGTTACACGCTTTAGTTTTTTTCAGTCTGTTTTCATAATCATCGCTTTTTACCTTCCACAAAGATGGTTGGTTTTTAAGCGCTTCTTTAAAATCTTCGACAAAATTTTTGCTATGCGACGCCATGTTCACCCTATTAAAATTCATATAAAACTGACGAATTGTTGTAGTACAAGCCCATACACGATGAGCATGTTGGTAAACAAACAAAAACTAGCACATACACGGCCAACATGTTGGGCAGCAAGTGCGTGGTAATCGAACAAATTCGTAAACCAAGCACATGTTGGCCAACAAGCCCATACACGAGTGATTTTCACCCCAACTCCAACAAATCACACCAACATGTTCACCGTGTATGCCTAGCTTAACGAGTAAAGCTAGGCATACACGGTGAACATGTTGGTGTGATTTGTTGGGCAGCGCTTCGCCATACACGGGCCAACATGTTTATAAACTTCATTTTTTCTGTGAGTGTTGAGAAGACAAGATGAGCGATACAAGCGCGGACGACGCACTTGCTTTATTAGTGATTTATTTCTGTGGAGAAGAAAAAAAAACGAAACAAAGAAAAAGGAAATGGATGAACGATTGGCTTTTTGAAAGAAATACGCGTTCTCATGTCAATTTATTGAAAAATGTAGAATTAAATTCACCGGAAGTATATAAAAACTTTTTGCGTATGGACGCAAGTACATATGGAGAGCTTCTTATGTGGATAACGCCATCCATAAAGAAACAAAATACAAATATGCGTGAATCGATATCACCCAATGAAAGGCTGTCCGCAACATTAAGGTTTCTGGCAACTGGACAGTCATTCGAAGACCTAAAATTTTTGACAAATATATCTGCGCAAAGTCTTGGGCATATTATAATAGAAACATGCACAGCTATATGTACAGCATTAAAACCATTCATAGAAGTAAGTATTTTTACAGTACGCTTTATTCAAATTGTGTATTATTAAATAATTGTTGGAATGAGTTCTGTGGGACCAGTGTTTCGTCGGCAATAATATGAAAGGTATTGTTTCTTGGTGAATTAACTGCCTCATACGGAGAACTTGGTGCAAATGATAACATACTCGATGAAGGCCGACTTATCATTGGCGTCTGTGGTCCAATTTGTAACGAACTTGACATTGTCAACTTTCCAAATTCTCCATGCATTAAAGTATCATCTATCAAACGCTTGGCCAATGTTTTTTGTGTACCTTGTAATTTTCTGTACTGAATTTTCCATGCTTCCGCATAAACATCTGCCTCGTCCTTTGGTGGTTGGTTTTTGCTGTCTTCCAAGTGTTTAACCGCTTTTTCCAGAAAGATCTGTTTTGGGTCAAGTTTAACTCTTTTGGGTGTCTGTAAAAATAACAATAATTAATACTAAAATAATAATAATATAATTTTTAATAGATGCCAAGTACTGCACAGGAATGGAAATCAGTCGCGGAGGGCTTCGAAACAAAGTGGAACTTTAATCATTGTATCGGAGCAATTGATGGCAAACACGTCAACATTGTTAAGCCATCAAAATCAGGCTCATACTTTTATAACTACAAGAAGCAATTCAGTATTATTCTAATGGGTATAGTGAATGCAAACTATGAGTTTATTACTGTGGAAGTTGGAGCAAATGGAAGAGCGTCCGATGCTGGAGTCTTCGGAAAGTCAAAGTTCAAGCTGAGATATGACGATGGAGACTTAGAATTACCAGAACCTGAAAGATTACCACATTCGGAAGACATATTGCCATATGTTCTAGTGGGAGATGACGCGTTTCCTCTTCTCAACAACCTCATGAAGCCATATAGCCGTCGTAATCTCACGAAAGAGGAAATTATTTTTAATTACCGACTGTCCAGAGCACGGAGAATCGTTGAAAATGTCTTCGGTATATTGGCCAATCGCTTTAGAATTTTGCATACAAATATCAATCTGTGTTCCGAAAAAGCTGCTTTGATAACAATGACTTGTTGCTATTTGCACAATTTCTTAAGTAAAAAAAACTCTGCTGTTTATTTAAGAAACAGTGTGGATGATGAACATATGCATTTGAACGACTTGGAGGCCGTGAATTATGGAAATGTTGCAACTGATGCCAAATGTATAAGGAACAAATTTTGTAACTATTTTAACACTTCTGGTGCTGTTGCTTGGCAAAATAACTGCGTTTAAACTTTTAATAAATAAAGAACACTAAAACAAATGCAATTTAGGCGTATTTTTACTTACTGTTTCTTGTTCAAAAGAATCGTCGAATGACGATATTCCATCCAATTGAGTTTCTTCATCTTTTAAAAAATCTAACTGTTCATAATACCACAGTTGCGGGATGTAAATATCATCTGTTCCTGCGCCTGACTTTGTACTATTGCGCACTTTTTGCAACTCTCTTTTGTAGCAAGCGCGCAATCCGTTATATTTTTTTTTCACCAAATCTAGTGTTATATTTGGCTCATAATTTTTGGAAATTTCCAGAAGCTCGTTCCACGCTTTAGTTTTTTGCTGTCTGTTTTTATAATCTTCGCTTTTTACCTTCCACAGAGATGGTTGGTTTTTAAGCGCTTCTATAAAGTCTTCGACAAAAGATTTGCAATGCGACGCCATGTTCACCCTATTAAAATTCTTATAAAACTGACGAATTGTTGTAGTACAAGCCCATACACGATGAGCATGTTGGTAAACAAACGAAAACTAGCCCATACACGACCAACATGTTGGGCAGCAAGTGCGTGGTAATCGAACAAATTCGTAAACCGTGCACATGTTGGCCAACAAGCCCATACACGAGTGATTTTCACCCCAACTCCAACAAATCACACCAACATGTTCACCGTGTATGCCTAGCTTAAATAGTAACGAGTAACGAGTAGCGGAAAATAGTTGGGCAACAAAATGTTTCATAGAAAGAAAACAAACAGAGGTCTTCGCGACAAATTCTATAATTTTATATTATGCAATTCTTCACTGTTAGGTATTGGGTCTTAAATTAAAATATTGTTTAGATACCGACTATCGGCTGTTGTTTCTAAGCAGTGATTTTTTAAGCTATCAGCGTTGCACAATCATTATATCTCATCATTATATCATTATATTTTATGTCGAAAAGGTCTTTAGTGGCACCGAAAAAATATACAACATATTCTATGAAGTCACCTACAAGCAATTTAAATGAATAAGAATGCGTCAATAAAAATGCAAACAGCAACACTTGCGATAGTTTTTCCATTTTTTTTTTCAGGAGCCATTTTCGATAAAATAAAATCCGATTAGTTGAACTCTGTACTAATGGTACCAATAATAAACTCACATATTTTAATTAATCTAGGACAAGACAGCACGTTGCTTGTTATACTCGATACCGAAGGTAAAGAGTATATTGGTTTTGTGCAATGCCCGTCATGGTGTCTGTCCGTCTGTCCGTCCGTATGACTGCAAGTTTTTTCCACACCCTTCAAGCTCTATGATCTCTTGATCTATGGGATAGTAAATAAAAGTGTCAAGATGGGGGTTCTACGATAACTGGGGCGCTGTCAAATCGATAAATTCGATAACTCAAATCCGATAACCGCCTTCAGCCCCCCCCGCATTTTAAAGACAAAAAAGCCTATATCTCCCACAGTTTTTGAACTAAAGCCAACAAATTCGGTGCCAAGATATGTAATGATCACCACCAAAAACTGCATAGTTGCCAGCTATCTTCCTACCAAATTTGGTGGCTCTAGCTCCACAACTCTGGAAGATACACGCATTCCCGTTTTTGACGAAGCGTTGGGGCAGATGGGGGTGGCTAGGGTGGTATTGGTGGGCGTGGCATCCAATCTTTTTATGCAGTTTTTGGGGGGTCATCATAACCTATCTTGGCACCAAATTTGGTGACTCTAGCTCAAAAACTGTGGGAGATATAGGCTTTTTTGACTTTAAGATGCGGGGGGCTGGGGGCGGAATGGGGGGCGTGGCTCCAAAATTTTTAATGCAGTTTTTTGGGGGTTGCTAGTAGCTATCTTCTCATCAAATTTGGTAGTTCAAGCTGAAAGGATGTGCGATATATGTGGATCTATCGGTTTTGAGTTATCGAATTTATCGATTTGCCAGCCCCCCAGTTATCGTAGAGCCCCCTTCTGGACACTTTAATTTACTATCCCATAGATAAAGAGAATTGGAAAGTTTTAAGTCTCTAGCTTGAAGGGTGTGGAAAAAAGTTGCGTTCATACAGACGGACAGACACCATGACGGACATTGCACAAACTCAATATACTCTTTACCTTCGGTATCGAGTCTAATTAACTTTAAATTTGATTTTAATTTTTACCTCTGCGGAGACGAGGCCGGTGGAATGTCATCAGTTACGTTCTCCGCAATCACGTCTATTTCCTCATTGCTAGCCATTATTAATATAAAACTAAAAACTAACTAGTGAAAAAAAATATTCAACACAGACTTCTAATGAGTTAACTCTATTAGATCAGATATTTTACGATGTGAACACATCCAAGTCAAAACGGAAAGGGACCGACTTCAATAGCCTGGCAGTTAGAGATGGGCAATATGTAATAGTTGTCAGTGTTGTATTTTATCGCAACTATCAAAAGTAACGAGTAGCAATTTTCACAAGTTTAAAGTAACGAGTAACGAGTAAATAGTAACGAGTAACGAGTAGCGGAAAATAGTTGGGCAACAAAATGTTTCAAAGAAAGAAAACAAACAGAGGTCTTCGCGACAAATTCTATAATTTTATATTATGCAATTCTTCACTGTTAGGTATTGGGTCTTAAATTAAAATATTGTTTAGATACCGACTATCGGCTGTTGTTTCTAAGCAGTGATTTTTTAAGCTATTAGCGTTGCACAATCATTGATATTTTATGTCGAAAATGTCTTTAGTGGCACCGAAAAAATATACAACATATTCTATGAAGTCACCTACAAGCAATTTAAAGGAATAAGAATGCGTCAATAAAAATGCAAACAGACACACTTGCCATAGTTTTTCCATTTTTTTTTTCAGGAGCCATTTTCGATAAAAAAAATACGATTAGTTGAACTCTGTACTAATGGTACCAATAATAAACTCACATATTTTAATTAATCTGCGACAAGACAGCACGTTGCTTGTTATACTCGATACCGACTTGAAACTTTCCAATTCTCTTTATCTATAGGATAGTAAATTAAAGTGTCAAGATGGGGGTTCTACGATAACTGGGGGGCTGGCTTATCGATAAATTCGATAACTCAAAACCGATAGATCCACATATTTCGCACATCCTTTCAGCTAGAACTTCCAAATTTGGTGAGAAGATAGCTACTAGCAACCCCCAAAAAACTGCATTAAAAATTTTGGAGCCACGCCCCCCATTCCGCCCCCAGCCCCCGCATTTTAAAGTCAAAAAAGCCTATATCTCCCACAGTTTTTGAACTAAAGCCAACAAATTCGGTGCCAATATATGTAATGATCACCACCAAAAACTGCATAAAAAGTTTGGATGCCACGCCCACCAACACTGCCCTAGCCGCCCCAATGCTTCGTCAAAAACGGGAATGCGCGTATCTTCCAGAGTTGTGATGCTAGAGCCACCAAATTTGGAACGAAGAAAGCTGGAAATTACCACCAAAAAACTGCATCAAAAGTTTGGATGCCACGCCCACCAATACTGCTCTAGCCGCTCCCACCCGCCCCAATGCTTCGTTAAAACCGGGAATGCGTGTATCTTTAAGAGTTGTAGAACTTGGCATTGCCAACAACAGCAACAAGATACCTAACTTTATATACTCTTCTACTTTAGCTAATCATGACCAATTCAAGAAAGAAAATATCATATGATATTGGGCTTCGATGGTGATAAGTTCTTAACCATCATAGTAGTAAGCTTTAAGTTTGTATATGCATATATATTCTGATCCAATGTAAACTCTTTGCTGAGGACAATTTCAATTCCAATTACTTTCGGTATGAATATGAAAAAACACTTTGGGGAACAATAGACAACACCCCTTGCCAACGCCCGCTATCTGAAACAAAAGCGTAAATGTCCAAAAAAAAAAAAAATTAACAAATAAATAAAAAATACTTTTGCGACAACAACGAGGTGTCGTAAGGCCTTATAGGCACGAAGCACGAAGCGTGGCAGACGATGCAGACGCTGCTGCTTGGCGTTTATTATTCTTTGTAATTTAGCGACCCCTTGAGCCGCCACAAACCCGAGCAGCAGCAGCAACCGCTCTTCATTATCTACTTTCCCAAACTCTTAGCTCCATTGTATATAGTGTGGCCATTTAGCGTCTTTAGTCTTCTACAGGCAGCTTATTTAATTTTGCGTCCCGTTACGCACAATTACACCAAGAATGCTCGGGCAGGTAAGCATTCAGAGCCAGCATGCCTCGCACTTTAAAATACTCTTCTTGAAATGCAATCGCATAATGTATAATTCCGGGTTGTTTTATTTTGTTCAGATTTTTAAATAAAGCAGACAAATTTCTATTTTTTTTAGACGGATTTTGCCTTTTTATACTCGATACCGAAGGTAAAGAGTATAGTATATTGGGTTTGTGCAATGTCCGTCCTGGTGTCCGTCCGTCTGTCCGTCCGTATGTTCGCAACTTTTTTCCATACCCTTCAAGCTAGAGACTTGAAACTTTCCAATTCTCTTTATCTATGGGATAGTAAATTAAAGTGTCAAGATGCCAACGCTTCGTCAAAAACGGGAATGCGTGTATCTTCCAGAGTTGTGGAGCTAGAGCCTCCAAATTTGTTGGGAAGATAGCTGTGAACGACCCCCAAAAAACTGCATCAAAGTTTTGGAGCCACGCCCACCCATTACGCCCCCAGCCCCCCCGCATTTTGAAATCAGAAATGACTATATCTCCCACAGTTTTTGAGCTATAGTCACCAAATTTGGTGCCAAGATAGGCGATGATGACCCCCCAAAAACTGCACCAAAAGTTTGGATGCCACGCCCACCGAAACTGCCCTAGCCGCCCCCATCCACCCCAACGCTTCGTCAAAAACGGGAATGAGTGTATCTTCCAGAGTTGTGGAGCTAAAGCCACTAAATTTGGTAAGAAGATAGCTGGCAACGACCCCCAAAAATCTGCATCAAAGTTTTGGAGCCACGCCCTCCATTTCGCCCCCCTTTCCCCACCTTTTACAAACTTTGAGCTAGAGTCACCAAATTTGGTATGAAGATAGCAATTGACATTCCACAAAGATCTGCATCAAAAATTTTGATGCCACTACCAGCCATACCGCCCCCAGCCCTCCCTTTCCCCACTTTTTACAAACATTGAGCTAGAGTCACCAAATTTGGTATGAAGATAGCAATTGTTATTCCACAAACATCTGCATCACAAATTTGGATACCACGTCCACCCATACCACCCCCAGCCCCCCATTCCCACTTTTTACAAACTTTGAGCTAGAGTCACCAAATTTGGTATGAAAATAGCAATTGACATTCCACAAACATCTGCATCAAAAATTTGGATGCCATGCCCACCCATACCACCCCCAGCTCCCCTTCCCCACTTTTTACAAACTTTGAGCTAGGGTAACCAAATTTGGTATGAAGATAGCAATAGACATTCCACAAACATCTGCATCAAAAATTTGGATACCACGTCCACCCAAACCACCCCCAGCCCCCCTTTCCCCACTTTTTACTAACTTTGAGCTAGAGTCAACAAATATGGTATGAAGATAGCAATTGACATTTCACAAAGATCTGCATCAAAAATTTGGATGCCATGCCCACCCATACCACCCCCAGCTCCCCTTCCCCACTTTTTACAAACTTTGAGCTAGGGTCACCAAATTTGGTATGAAGATAGCAATTGATATTCCACAAACATCTGCATCAAAATTTTGGATACCACGTCCACCCATACTGCCCCCAGCCCCTTTTCCACACCTTTTACAAACTTTGAGCTAGTCACCAAATTTGCAACGAAGACAGCTTGTGGCATCCCCATCTGCATAGGAAAATCTTTAAGGCAGCGTACACCCCTGCCGCATCCGTACCCCTCTGCAATCAGGCCTCTTTTTACCGGTTTAATACTGGTATCGAGTATGCCGCAGTCGGTTGCGTCCGACTGCAACGTTTCCACTTGTTTGCATTACGTTTTGCGTTATCAGAAATGGGAGACTCGCCATTGATGCCAACTTTCGTTAACAGACGCTTTCTATAATTTAAGAACGGCTGCCACTTTTCCTTGCAAGTGCTGTTCTCCACAGCCTTTCCGGTAAGATCATCCAAGTGAGCGATAATATCGTTCACCAAACTTTTTTTTAGTTATATGAACAAAACGTTCTAGGACTTGGAAAAAATCTCCATTTGGGGGCCCCACATTTTGATCATCCATCCGACATTTATCTAAGGCAAACTTAATGCCCTGATAATGCAATATTTTCACACCGCCACGTGCCTTCTCCAGGTCGTTATCAAAGACCTCGATAAGCGATTCATAACACAAGTTGCTCGATAAACTCACTCGAGTTTGTGAACACATCAATACAGGCACGAATCACGATAAAACCAACGTTTCTCATTGATATTTTTCTAAGTGCATTTAACCTTATGTCACCGTAGCTTTCACGGAACTGGAATTAGGTATAACTGAATAAATTAATGTTCATTGGGCCATCGACATAAGTGACGACTTACCTGTCCATAGAATCGGTAAATAATTGAGTAATAACTATTGTTAAGGACCTTGTGAACTGCCAGCTGGCAGAATCTAAATAAAGCTTCTCGCTTTTGACTCTCATTATTTGGGTTGGTGTCATCAAATACATGTTCCATCACAAATTGTAGAAGCATTTCAATCTCCTCAAATTCAGGTTTGCATCGCATTCTTCGAAGATTTCCCGTAAAAGATTTGTATGACAGCAAATACAGATCGCAAACACCATAAAATGCCTTAAATGTAAAAATTAATTAACTGACGCTAATACCACTAGTTAGAGCTTAGTTATGTAATAAAAGTTAATTTAACTCAGATTGATCGATTGTCCTGTTTTTTGTTTTTTTTTCCAATCTTTTTATACAGTTTTTGGGGGGTCATCATAACCTATCTTGGCACCAAATTTGGTGACTCTAGCTCAAAAACTGTGGGAGATATAGGCTTTTTTGACTTTAAAATGCGGGGGGGTCGGGGGCGGAATGGGTGGGCGTGGCTCCAAAATTTTTGATGCAGTTTTTTGGCTATCTTCTCATTAAATTTGTTAGTTCTAGATGTTAGGATGTGCGAAATATGTGGATCTATCGGTTTTGAGTTATCGAATTTATCGATTTGCCAGCCCCCCAGTTATCGTAGAGCCCCCTTCTTGACACTTTAATTTACTATCCTATAGATAAAAAGAATTGGAAAGTTTTAAGTCTCTAGCTTGAAGGGTGTGGAAAAAAGTTGCGAACATACGGACGGACAGACGGACGGACACCAGGACGGACATTGCACAAACCCAATATACTCTTTACCTTCGGTATCGAGTATAAAAAGGCAAAATCCGTCTAAAAAAAATAGAAATTTGTCTGCTTTATTTAAAAATCTGAACAAAATAAAACAACCCGGAATTATACATTATTCGATTGCATTTCAAGAAGAGTATTTTAAAGTGCGAGGCATGCTGGCTCTGAATGCTTACCTGCCCGAGCATTCTTGGTGTAATTGTGCGTGACGGGACGCAAAATTAAATAAGCTGCCTGTAGAAGACTAAAGACGCTAAATGGCCACACTATATACAATGGAGCTAAGAGTTTGGGAAAGTAGATAATGAAGAGCGGTTGCTGCTGCTGCTCGGGTTTGTGGCGGCTCAAGGGGTCATCAAATACATGTTCCATCACAAATTGTAGAAGCATTTCAATCTCCTCAAATTCAGGTTTGCATCGCATTCTTCGAAGATTTCCCGTAAAAGATTTGTATGACAGCAAATACAGATCGCAAACACCATAAAATGCCTTAAATGTAAAAATTAATTAACTGACGCTAACACCACTAGTTAGAGCTTAGTTATGTAATAAAAGTTAAATTAACTCAGATTGATCGATTGTCCTGTTTTTTGTTTTTTTTTTATACTCGATACCGAAGGTAAAGAGTATATTGGGTTTGTGCAATGTCTGTCCTGGTGTCCGTCCGTCTGTCCGTCCGTATGTTCGCAACTTTTTTCCATACCCTTCAAGCTAGAGACTTGAAACTTTCCAATTCTCTTTATCTATGGGATAGTAAATTAAAGTGTCAAGATGGGGGTTGTACGATAACTGGGGGGCTGGCAAATCGATAAATTCGATAACTCAAAACCGATAAATCCACATATTTAACACATACTTACAGCTAGAACTACCAAATTTGGTAAGAAGATAGCTACTAGCAACCCCCAAAAAACTGCATCAAAAATTTTGGAGCAACGCCCCCCCATTCCGCCCCCAGCCCCACCGCAATTTGAAATCAGAAATGGCTATATCTCCCACAGCTTTTGGATGCCACGCCCACCACTACTGCCCAAGCCGCCCCCATCCACCCCAACGCTTCGTCAAAAACGGGAATGCGTGTATCTTCCAGAGTTGTGGAGCTAGAGCCACCAAATTTGGTAGGAAGATAGCTGGCAACGACCCCCAAAAATCTGCATCAAAACTTTGGAGCCACGCCCACCCATTCCGCCCCCAGCCCCCAGCAATTTGAAATCAGAAATGGCTATATCTCCCACAGTTTTTGAGCTATAGCCACCAAATTTGGTGCCAAGATAGGTGATGATGACCCCTAAAAACCGCACCAAAAGTTTGGATGCCACGCCCACCGATACTGCCCTAGCCGCCCCCATCCACGCCAACGCTTCGTCAAAAACGGGAATGCGTGTATCTTCCAGAGTTGTGGAGCTAGAGCCACCAAATTTGGTAGGAAGATAGCTGGCAACGACCCCCAAAAATCTGCATCAAAACTTTTGAGCCACGCCCACCCATTCCGCCCCCAGCCCCCCGCATTTTGAAATCAGAAATGGCTATATCTCCCACAGTTTTTGAGCTATAGCCACCAAATTTGGTGCCAAGATAGGTGATGATGACCCCCCAAAAACTGCACCGAAAGTTTGGATTCCACGCCCACCGAAACTGCCCTAGCCGCCCCCATCCACCCCAATGCTTCGTCAAAAACGGGAATGAGTGTATCTTCCAGAGTTGTGGAGCTAAAGCCACTAAATTTGGTAAGAAGATAGCTGGCAACGACCCCCAAAAATCTGCATCAAAGTTTTGGAGCCACGCCCTCCATTTCGCCCCCCTTTCCCCACCTTTTACAAACTTTGAGCTAGAGTCACCAAATTTGGTATGAAGATAGCAATTGTTATTCCACAAACATCTGCATAAAAAATTTGGATACCACGTCCACCCATACCACCCCCAGCCCCCTTTCCCCACTTTTTACAAACTTTGAGCTAGAGTCGACAAATTTGGTATGAAAATAGCAATTGACATTTCACAAAGATCTGCATCAAAAATTTGGATGCCATGCCCACCCATACCACCCCCAGCTCCCCTTCCCCACTTTTTACAAACTTTGAGCTAGGGTAACCAAATTTGGTATGAAGATAGCAATTGACATTCCACAAACATCTGCATCAAAAATTTGGATACCACGTCCACCCATACCACCCCCCGCCCCCCTTTCCCCACTTTTTACAAACTTTGAGCTAGAGTCAACAAATTTGGTATGAAGATAGCAATTGACATTTCACAAAGATCTGCATCAAAAATTTGGATGCCATGCCCACCCATACCACCCCCAGCTCCCCTTCCCCATTTTTTACAAACTTTGAGCTAGGGTCACCAAATTTGGTATGAAGATAGCAATTGATATTCCACAAAAATCTGCATAAAAAATTTTGAAAAACCCCTCCAGGACAATTCTTGGCATTGCCAACAACAGCAACAAGATAACTAACTTTATATACTCTTCTACTTTAGCTAATCATGACCAATTCAAGAAAGAAAATATCATATGATATTGGGCTTCGATGGTGATAAGTTCTTAACCATCATAGTAGTAAGCTTTAAGTTTGTATATGCATATATATTCTGATCCAATGTAAACTCTTTGCTGAGGACAATTTCAATTCCAATTACTTTCGGTATGAATATGAAAAAACACTTTGGGGAACAATAGACAACACCCCTTGCCAACGCCCGCTATCTGAAACAAAAGCGTAAATAACCCAAAAAAAATAAAAAAATTAACAAATAAATAAAAAAATACTTTTGCGACAACAACGAGGTGTCGTAACGCCCTATAGGCACGAAGCACGAAGCGTGGCAGACGATGCAGACGCTGCTGCTTGGCGTTTATTATTCTTTGTAATTTAGCGACCCCTTGAGCCGCCACAAACCCGAGCAGCAGCAGCAACCGCTCTTCATTATCTACTTTCCCAAACTCTTAGCTCCATTGTATATAGTGTGGCCATTTAGCGTCTTTAGTCTTCTACAGGCAGCTTATTTAATTTTGCGTCCCGTTACGCACAATTACACCAAGAATGCTCGGGCAGGTAAGCATTCAGAGCCAGCATGCCTCGCACTTTAAAATACTCTTCTTGAAATGCAATCGAATAATGTATAATTCCGGGTTGTTTTATTTTGTTCAGATTTTTAAATAAAGCAGACAAATTTCTATTATTTTAAGACGGATTTTGCCTTTTTATACTCGATACCGAAGGTAAAGAGTATATTGAGTTTGTGCAATGTCCGTCATGGTGTCCGTCCGTCTGTCCGTCTGTCCGTCTGTATGTGTCCAATTTTTTTCCACACCCTTCAAGCTAGAGACTTGAAACTTTCCAATTATCTTTATCTATGGGATAGTAAATTAAAGTGTCAAGATGGGGGTTCTACGATAACTGGGGGGCTGGCAAATCGATAAATTCGATAACTCAAAACCGATAAATCCACATATTTCGCACATCCTTACAGCTAGAACTACCAAATTTGGTAAGAAGATCGCTACTAGCAACCCCCAAAAAACTGCATCAAAAATTTTGGAGCCACGCCCCCTATTCCGCCCCCAGCCCCCCGCGTTTTAAAGTCAAAAAAGCCTATATCTCCCACAGTTTTTGAGCTATAGCCACCAAATTTGGTGCCAAGATAGGTGATGATGACCCCCCAAAAACTGCATCAAAAGTTTGGATGCCACGCCCACCAATACTGCCCTAGCCGCCCCCATCCGCCCCAACGCTTCGTCAAAAACGGGAATGCGTGTATCTTCTAGAGTTGTGATGCTAGAGCCACCAAATTTGGTAGGAAGATAGCTGGCAACGACCCCCAAAGTTTTGGAGCCACGCCCACCCATTTCGCCCCCCTTTCCCCACTTTTTACAAAATTTTAGCTAGAGTCACCAAATTTGGTATGAAGATAGCAACTGACATTCCACAAAGATCTGCATCACAAATTTGGATGCCACGCCCACCCATACCGCCCCCAGCCCCCCTTTCCTCACTTTTTACAAACTTTGAGCTAGAGTCACCAAATTTGGTATGAATATAGCAATTGACATTCCAAAAAGATCTGCATCAAAAATTTGGATGCCACGCCCACCCATACCGCCCCAGCCCCCCTTTCCCCACTTTTTACAAACTTCGAGCTAGATTCACCAAATTTGGTTTGAAGATAGCAATTGACATTTCACAGAGATCTGCATCAAAAATTTTGATGCCACAACTACCCATACCGCCCCCAGCCCCCCCTTTCCCTACATTTTACAAACTTTTAGCTAGAGTCACCAAATTTGGAAGGAATATTGCTGGTGGCATCCCCATCTGCATCGGAAAATCTTTAAGGCAGCGTACACCCCTCCCGCATCCGTACCCCTCTGCAATCAGGCCTCTTTTTACCGGTTTTAATACTGGTATCGAGTATGCCGCAGTCGGTTGCGTCCGACTGCAACGTTTCCACTTGTTATTAAGAGAATTTGGGATAGCATTAATTTGACTCAATGACATCCCAAGTAAGTCGATTAAAAATTCATTCGGGGCCGCGGGAGTCAGGGCACCAGAGTCAGGAGAAGAAATCCAAGTAGCTTCAGCAATGTTGAAATCACCAAGAACTACAAGAAAATCGCGATCAGAAAGCAAGGCAGAGACAGAATGGATAGCAGATAGATGTGTCTCATAGATAGAGAGATCAGAGGAAGGAGGTATATACGAACAAGTGATAAAAATGTTAATATCGTAAATATTTAGCTTTACAGCAATAAACTCTATATCAAAAGAACTATCTAATACGACTGTTTCAGAAGGAAAGTCTACATTCACAGCAATAAGCACTCCACCACCACGCCGAAGAGTACGGTCTTTTCTGTAAATAGAATATGTACTACATAGAATTTCGGAATTGAGAATGTCTTGCCTTAACCACGTTTCAGTAAAGGCAATGACATGGAAAGCGAAAGAAAGACTATTAAGGTATAAACTAGTGAGTTTACTACAAAGACCTCTTACATTCTGATAGCCAAGTAAGAAGGAGGATGTTAGTTTTTTGAACTATCAGTAATTGGCAGAGTTATATTAGAACCAACCACCGGAAGGGTAGATACAATCGGGGGCCGATTTTTTTTCTTCCTTGCAGTATACTCTTTCACAATTATGTGTTCTGGCCAAAATTCTTTGCAGCATATAGTGCAAAAATCTTGATTCGAAACACTGATTTTAAACGACGAAATGTTCCGATCATAAGCAAATTTGAATTTCTCCACCGTGAAATTGGCATTCGATTTGGCCTTGATATAGACCTTGACATCATCTGATGTTAAATCAGGGGGAAGCCTTGAAACAAATA
Organism: Scaptomyza montana; assembly: GCA_018904305.1. Taxonomy (NCBI): domain Eukaryota; kingdom Metazoa; phylum Arthropoda; class Insecta; order Diptera; family Drosophilidae; genus Scaptomyza; species Scaptomyza montana. The sequence goes on from JAEIGR010000045.1 coordinate 191,889, forward strand.
TTTGTTTTTTAGGTGGAACAGCAATAAATTTTTTAATTATATCCTCCACTGAGGCTGGTTTGGAAGACTCAGTCTCGGATAATTGAGTATTTGGCTCTTTAAGTATGATAGAGTTTTTTTGTTGATTAACATCAACACTACTAACCACCAAAGGAACCGAAGGATCGGGATCAGATAACACAATATCCATGGGAGTTATTGGCATATCATCTAAGTTCTCGATAATTTTAGTAGGAGGGACATGAAGATTTTTATTTACTTTATTTATTTTACACTGTGGTATCGGAGCGTTTGGAGTATTTTCGGACATCACAGAGCCCGATAACTGCCCAACGTTGGCCTTTTTACGCTTTGGAGAATCCATTACGAGATTTTTCTCGTTAAGGTTTCTTTGAACCGATGAGAATTTTTCACACAGTTTATTCAACTGGCAGAAAACGCCCTCTAAGCCAAGTTGAGTTTCTATAAAGCTTGCAATGTCTTTTTTTTTCTCCAAACATGACCAACACGGCCACTCTAAATTAGTAACCTTCATGAGGTCGGAGATACGGCCATTAATGCCAGCACATTGCTCATGAGCAACATTTGTGCACATCCAGCAGCAGACAAAACCCATTTTAGAGTTTGCGCGGACTTGACAATTCGCATAGCAGCAGACAGACATTTTTATTTAATTTATTAAAAGAAAAGAAAAATACAAATAAAAAATAAAAAAATATCGCTGCAGAAAATTGTTATGATTAAAATACAGGTCCACTTTAATGTGCAAAATAGTAAAGCTACAAACAAAAACGGCGCGAGCGCGACCACCGAAAGCAACAAGCAACGGAGAAAAGTTTGACCGCGACCAACACCAACACAAAAGAGTGCGTTAGAGTAAACGATCAAGAAACGGTTTAAAGCACCGGGAGCGAAGCGCTTGAAAAAAAAGAGAGAGAGAGAGTGAGCGTAAAAACACAAAAACAAAACAAACGCAGGCGGCAGCAAGTTGAGCAAATTTTTCAGTATGCTGGACTGCAGTTTGTTGTTGTGTTTGGAATCACTTTAAAACAAATGCAAATTAAATTGTTAATTTACTGTCCACTTTGGGTTTAGGCAAACCGACAAAACACAAAGTCACAAATCTATTAGTTTACACAAAGACGCGAAATTAATAGCAGAAATAAAACGCACAATAGTACAAAAAGCGAAGCGCATAAAAAAAACACGTCCGTTGCGATGCAAAGCGAATGAGCGAATTGAAATATGAGTGCACTATGTCAAATTCATATACTTATGGTACTGCATGTGAGCTTCAAGCAGCAGCAGAAATGTATGCTGTAAATTTTCAAGTCTTTCTAAATGGAAACTTATATCTATCATTAGGAAATGATATGCATCCTGTGAAAAAATTGCGTTTTACCGGCGAATTAATGAATGGACATTTTGATGTTTATATTCCTTTAGAGGAAGTATTAACTCAAGATACCGATACGTCAAGTGAATGTATAACTGAAAATGTTAAAAATCCCGTTAAAAGACGTAGTCGGTTCACCGACAAAACAACACAAACGGTACGAAAACATATAGTTGAAAAATATCTTGAAAAAAATAAGGGTAAGCACCTAAAAGCATCAAAAAGATATCAGGTTAATTATCCAGAAGCTCATAAAGCTGCAAAGAGAAGACATCAGGCTGATAATCCTCAAGCTAATAGAGATGCAGTGAGACGACATCAGGCTAATAATCCTAATGCACGTCAAGAAAGGCGTTTGCGTGCATGGAGTGTTAAAGCCATGTCTGGCCTAAACTATGATTTTGAAATAGCTTATAAGTCAGATAAAATTACTCAACTTGGTAGTATGAATTTGATATGCAAACATTGTGATGCTTTAAAGTCGAAAAATGAGCCTATGGGTATCTGTTGCAACTGGTGGACATCCCAAGCATGATCATTTCATTGATCGTATATGAAAGTATAAAAGCTGCTTTCAAATGACTTCTTTTGGTAGTACAAAAATTATAAATGAAAGTTGGTCAACCTTTAAAGTCCAAGGACAAGTGTATCACTTAATTGGTAGTGTCCGACCTTTGCCAAATGAAGAAATGCAGTTTCTTCAAATTTATTTTGTTGGTGATGATGAAAGGAAGCTCAACTACGTTGCAAAAATATTCCAAATGTTGATTTAAGCGTAGTAAAGGATCTTCAATGTATGTTTCATCATCATAATCGTTATGTAAAAGATCTAAAAATGGCTCTCAATAAAATACCAATAAGTACTAAAGATTATAAATTGGCTATACATGCTGATCGAACACCCGCTGGTGCACACAAAGGGCTTTACAATGCACCTCTATTAAGTGAAGTAGCTATAGTTATTGTTGGTCAGCAATTTGAAAAGCGCAATATTATTATTCAGTGGATATACCACAATGGAATCCATTATTAAACAAGTGGAAACGTTGCAGTCGGACGCAACCGACTGCGGCATACTCGATACCAGTATTAAAACCGGTAAAAAGAGGCCTGATTGCAGAGGGGTACGGATGCGGGAGGGGTGTACGCTGCCTTAAAGATTTTCCGATGCAGATGGGGATGCCACCAGCAATATTCCTTCCAAATTTGGTGACTCTAGCTAAAAGTTTGTAAAATGTAGGGAAAGGGGGGCTGGGGGCGGTATGGGTAGTTGTGGCATCAAAATTTTTGATGCAGATCTCTGTGAAATGTCAATTGCTATCTTCAAACCAAATTTGGTGAATCTAGCTCGAAGTTTGTAAAAAGTGGGGAAAGGGGGGCTGGGGCGGTATGGGTGGGCGTGGCATCCAAATTTTTGATGCAGATCTTTTGGAATGTCAATTGCTATATTCATACCAAATTTGGTGACTCTAGCTCAAAGTTTGTAAAAAGTGAGGAAAGGGGGGCTGGGGGCGGTATGGGTGGGCGTGGCATCCAAATTTGTGATGCAGATCTTTGTGGAATGTCAGTTGCTATCTTCATACCAAATTTGGTGACTCTAGCTAAAATTTTGTAAAAAGTGGGGAAAGGGGGGCGAAATGGGTGGGCGTGGCTCCAAAACTTTGGGGGTCGTTGCCAGCTATCTTCCTACCAAATTTGGTGGCTCTAGCTCCACAAATCTGGAAGATACACGCATTGCCGTTTTTGACGAAGCGTTGGGGCGGATGGGGGCGGCTAGGGCAGTGTCGGTGGGCGTGGCATCCAAGCTTTTGATGCAGTTTTTGGGGGTCATCATCACCTATCTTGGTACCAAATTTGGTGGCTCTAGCTCAAAAACTGTGGGAGATATAGCCATTTCTGATTTCGAATTGCGGGGGAGCTGGGGGCGGAATGGGTGGGCGTGGCTCCAAAACTTTGATGCAGATTTTGGGGGTCGTTGCCAGCTATCTTCCTACCAAATTTGGTGGCTCTAGCATCACAACTCTAGAAGATACACGCATTCCCGTTTTTGACGAAGCGTTGGGGCGGATGGGGGCGGCTAGGGCAGTATTGGTGGGCGTGGCATCCAAACTTTTGATGCAGTTTTTGGGGGTCATCATCACCTATCTTGGCACCAAATTTGGTGGCTATAGCTCAAAAACTGTGGGAGATATAGGCTTTTTTGACTTTAAAACGCGGGGGCTGGGGGCGGAATAGGGGGCGTGGCTCCAAAATTTTTGATGCAGTTTTTGGGGGTTGCTAGTAGCGATCTTCTTACCAAATTTGGTAGTTCTAGCTGTAAGGATGTGCGAAATATGTGGATTTATCGGTTTTGAGTTATCGAATTTATCGATTTGCCAGCCCCCCAGTTATCGTAGAACCCCCATCTTGACACTTTAATTTACTATCCCATAGATAAAGATAATTGGAAAGTTTCAAGTCTCTAGCTTGAAGGGTGTGGAAAAAATTGGACACATACAGACGGACAGACGGACAGACGGACAGACGGACGGACACCATGACGGACATTGCACAAACTCAATATACTCTTTACCTTCGGTATCGAGTATAAAAAGGCGGATCCAAAAAAATTATATCTGCGTTAAGCTTTTACAGCTATAAAATAATGATTCGTCAATCCGAGATAAATCATTTAATTTATTGTCGTTCCCTTTATAGTCAATTTTTATACTCGATACCGAAGGTAAAGAGTATATTGAGTTTGTGCAATGTCCGTCATGGTGTCCGTCCGTCTGTCCGTCTGTCCGTCTGTCCGTCTGTATGTGTCCAATTTTTTCCACACCCTTCAAGCTAGAGACTTGAAACTTTCCAATTATCTTTATCTATGGGATAGTAAATTAAAGTGTCAAGATGGGGGTTCTACGATAACTGGGGGGCTGGCAAATCGATAAATTCGATAACTCAAAACCGATAAATCCACATATTTCACACATCCTTACAGCTAGAACTACCAAATTTGGTAAGAAGATCGCTACTAGCAACCCCCAAAAAACTGCATCAAAAATTTTGGAGCCACGCCCCCCTATTCCGCCCCCCAGCCCCCCGCGTTTTAAAGTCAAAAAAGCCTATATCTCCCACAGTTTTTGAGCTATAGCCACCAAATTTGGTGCCAAGATAGGTGATGATGACCCCCAAAACTGCATCAAAAGTTTGGATGCCACGCCCACCAATACTGCCCTAGCCGCCCCCATCCGCCCCAACGCTTCGTCAAAAACGGGAATGCGTGTATCTTCTAGAGTTGTGATGCTAGAGCCACCAAATTTGGTAGGAAGATAGCTGGCAACGACCCCAAAAAATCTGCATCAAAGTTTTGGAGCCACGCCCACCCATTCCGCCCCCAGCTCCCCCCGCAATTCGAAATCAGAAATGGCTATATCTCCCACAGTTTTTGAGCTAGAGCCACCAAATTTGGTACCAAGATAGGTGATGATGACCCCCCAAAAACTGCATCAAAAGCTTGGATGCCACGCCCACCGACACTGCCCTAGCCGCCCCCATCCGCCCCAACGCTTCGTCAAAAACGGCAATGCGTGTATCTTCCAGATTTGTGGAGCTAGAGCCACCAAATTTGGTAGGAAGATAGCTGGCAACGACCCCCAAAGTTTTGGAGCCACGCCCACCCATTTCGCCCCCCTTTCCCCACTTTTTACAAAATTTTAGCTAGAGTCACCAAATTTGGTATGAAGATAGCAACTGACATTCCACAAAGATCTGCATCACAAATTTGGATGCCACGCCCACCCATACCGCCCCCAGCCCCCTTTCCTCACTTTTTACAAACTTTGAGCTAGAGTCACCAAATTTGGTATGAATATAGCAATTGACATTCCAAAAAGATCTGCATCAAAAATTTGGATGCCACGCCCACCCATACCGCCCCAGCCCCCCTTTCCCCACTTTTTACAAACTTCGAGCTAGATTCACCAAATTTGGTTTGAAGATAGCAATTGACATTTCACAGAGATCTGCATCAAAAATTTTGATGCCACAACTACCCATACCGCCCCCAGCCCCCCCTTTCCCTACATTTTACAAACTTTTAGCTAGAGTCACCAAATTTGGAATATTGCTGGTGGCATCCCCATCTGCATCGGAAAATCTTTAAGGCAGCGTACACCCCTCCCGCATCCGTACCCCTCTGCAATCAGGCCTCTTTTTACCGGTTTTAATACTGGTATCGAGTATGCCGCAGTCGGTTGCGTCCGACTGCAACGTTTCCACTTGTTTGCATTACGTTTTGCGTTATCAGAAATGGGAGACTCGCCATTGATGCCAACTTTCGTTAACAGACGCTTTCTATAATTTAAGAACGGCTGCCACTTCTCCTTGCAAGTGCTGTTCTCCACAGCCTTTCCGGTAAGATCATCCAAGTGAGCGATAATATCGTTCACCAAACTTTTTTTTAGTTATATGAACAAAACGTTCTAGGACTTGGAAAAAATCTCCATTTGGGGGCCCCACATTTTGATCATCCATCCGACATTTATCTAAGGCAAACTTAATGCCCTGATAATGCAATATTTTCACACCGCCACGTGCCTTCTCCAGGTCGTTATCAAAGACCTCGATAAGCGATTCAGCCAGCACAAGTTGCTCGATAAACTCACTCGAGTTTGTGAACACATCAATACAGGCACGAATCACGATAAAATCAACGTTTCTCTTTGATATTTTTCTAAGTGCATTTAACATTATGTCACCGTAGCTTTCACGGAACTGGAATTAGGTATAACTGAATAAATTAATGTTCATTGGGCCATCGACATAAGTGACGACTTACCTGTCGATAGAACCGGTAAATAATTGAGTAATAAGTATTGTTAAGGACCTTGTGAACTGCCAGCTGGCAGAATCTAAATAAAGCTTCTCGCTTTTGACTCTCATTATTTGGGTTGGTGTCATCAAATACATGTTCCATCACAAATTGTAGAAGCATTTCAATCTCCTCAAATTCAGGTTTGCATCGCATTCTTCGAAGATTTCCCGTAAAAGATTTGTATGACAGCAAATACAGATCGCAAACACCATAAAATGCCTTAAATGTAAAAATTAATTAACTGACGCTAATACCACTAGTTAGAGCTTAGTTATGTAATAAAAGTTAAGTTAACTCAGATTGATCGATTGTCCTGTTTTTTTTTTTTTTTTTTTATACTCGATACCGAAGGTAAAGAGTATATTGGGTTTGTGCAATGTCCGTCCTGGTGTCCGTCCGTCTGTCCGTCCGTATGTTCGCAACTTTTTCCATACCCTTCAAGCTAGAGACTTGAAACTTTCCAATTCTCTTTATCTATGGGATAGTAAATTAAAGTGTCAAGATGGGGGTTGTACGATAACTGGGGGGGCTGGCAAATCGATAAATTTGATAACTCAAAACCGATAAATCCACATATTTAACACATACTTACAGCTAGAACTACCAAATTCGATAAGCAGATAGCTACTAGCAACCCCCAAAAAACTGCATCAAAAATTTTGGAGCAACGCCCCCCATTCCGCCCCAAGCCCCACCGCAATTTGAAATCAGAAATGGCTATATCTCCCACAGCTTTTGGATGCCACGCCCACCAATACTGCCCAAGCCGCCCCCATCCACCCCAACGCTTCGTCAAAAACGGGAATGCGTGTATCTTCCAGAGTTGTGGATCTAGAGCCACCAAATTTGGTAGGAAGATAGCTGTGAACGACCCCCAAAAATCTGCATCAAAACTTTGGAGCCACGCCCACCCATTCCGCCCCAGCCCCCCGCATTTTGAAACAGAAATGGCTATATCTCCCACAGTTTTTGAGCTATAGCCACCAAATTTGGTGCCAAGATAGGTGATGATGACCCCCTAAAAACCGCACCAAAAGTTTGGATGCCACGCCCACCGAAACTGCCCTAGCCGCCCCCATCCACGCCAACGCTTCGTCAAAAACGGGAATGCGTGTATCTTCCAGAGTTGTGGAGCTAGAGCCTCCAAATTTGTTGGGAAGATAGCTGTGAACGACCCCCAAAAATCTGCATCAAAACTTTTGAGCCACGCCCTCCATTTCGCCCCCCTTTCCCCACCTTTTACAAACTTTGAGCTAGAGTCACCAAATTTGGTATGAAGATAGCAATTGTTATTCCACAAACATCTGCATAAAAAATTTGGATACCACGTCCACCCATACCACCCCCAGCCCCCCTTTCCCCACTTTTTACAAACTTTGAGCTAGAGTCACCAAATTTGGTATGAAAATAGCAATTGACATTCCACAAACATCTGCATCAAAAATTTGGATGCCATGCCCACCCATACCACCCCCAGCTCCCCTTCCCCACTTTTTACAAACTTTGAGCTAGGGTAACCAAATTTGGTATGAAGATAGCAATTGACATTCCACAAACATCTGCATCAAAAATTTGGATACCACGTCCACCCATACCACCCCCAGCCCCCCTTTCCCCACATTTTACAAACTTTGAGCTAGAGTCAACAAATTTGGTATGAAGATAGCAATTGACATTTCACAAAGATCTGCATCAAAAATTTGGATGCCATGCCCACCCATACCACCCCCAGCTCGCCTTCCCCACTTTTAACAAACTTTGAGCTAGGGTCACCAAATTTGGTATGAAGATAGCAATTGATATTCCACAAACATCTGCATAAAAAAAATTTGAAAAACCCCTCCAGGACAATTCTTGGCATTGTCAACAACAGCAACAAGATAACTAACTTTATATACTCTTCTACTTTAGCTAATCATGACCAATTCAAGAAAGAAAATATCATATGATATTGGGCTTCGATGGTGATAAGTTCTTAACCATCATAGTAGTAAGCTTTAAGTTTGTATATGCATATATATTCTGATCCAATGTAAACTCTTTGCTGAGGACAATTTCAATTCCAATTACTTTCGGTATGAATATGAAAAAACACTTTGGGGAACAATAGACAACACCCCTTGCCAACGCCCGCTATCTGAAACAAAAGCGTAAATAACCCAAAAAAAATAAAAAAATTAACAAATAAATAAAAAAATACTTTTGCGACAACAACGAGGTGTCGTAACGCCCTATAGGCACAAAGCACGAAGCGTGGCAGACGATGCAGACGCTGCTGCTTGGCGTTTATTATTCTTTGTAATTTAGCGACCCCTTGAGCCGCCACAAACCCGAGCAGCAGCAGCAACCGCTCTTCATTATCTACTTTCCCAAACTCTTAGCTCCATTGTATATAGTGTGGCCATTTAGCGTCTTTAGTCTTCTACAGGCAGCTTATTTAATTTTGCGTCCCGTTACGCACAATTACACCAAGAATGCTCGGGCAGGTAAGCATTCAGAGCCAGCATGCCTCGCACTTTAAAATACTCTTCTTGAAATGCAATCGAATAATGTATAATTCCGGGTTGTTTTATTTTGTTCAGATTTTTAAATAAAGCAGACAAATTTCTATTATTTTTAGACGGATTTTGCCTTTTTGCATTACGTTTTGCGTTATCAGAAATGGGAGACTCGCCATTGATGCCAACTTTCGTTAACAGACGCTTTCTATAATTTAAGAACGGCTGCCACTTCTCCTTGCAAGTGCTGTTCTCCACAGCCTTTCCGGTAAGATCATCCAAGTGAGCGATAATATCGTTCACCAAACTTTTTTAGTTATATGAACAAAACGTTCTAGGACTTGGAAAAAATCTCCATTTGGGGGCCCCACATTTTGATCATCCATCCGACATTTATCTAAGGCAAACTTAATGCCCAGATAATGCAATATTTTCACACCGCCACGTGCCTTCTGCAGGTCGTTATCAAAGACCTCGATAAGCGATTCAGCCAGCACAAGTTGCTCGATAAACTCACTCGAGTTTGTGAACACATCAATACAGGCACGAATCACGATAAAACCAACGTTTCTCATTGATATTTTTCTAAGTGCATTTAACATTATGTCACCGTAGCTTTCACGGAACTGGAATTAGGTATAACTGAATAAATTAATGTTCATTGGGCCATCGACATAAGTGACGACTTACCTGTCGATAGAACCGGTAAATAATTGAGTAATAAGTATTGTTAAGGACCTTGTGAACTGCCAGCTGGCAGAATCTAAATAAAGCTTCTCGCTTTTGACTCTCATTATTTGGGTTGGTGTCATCAAATACATGTTCCATCACAAATTGTAGAAGCATTTCAATCTCCTCAAATTCAGGTTTGCATCGCATTCTTCGAAGATTTCCCGTAAAAGATTTGTATGACAGCAAATACAGATCGCAAACACCATAAAATGCCTTAAATGTAAAAATTAATTAACTGACGCTAATACCACTAGTTAGAGCTTAGATATGTAATAAAAGTTAAGTTAACTCAGATTGATCGATTGTCCTGTTTTTTGTTTTTTTTTATACTCGATACCGAAGGTAAAGAGTATATTGGGTTTGTGCAATGTCCGTCCTGGTGTCCGTCCGTCTGTCCGTCCGTATGTTCGCAACTTTTTTCCATACCCTTCAAGCTAGAGACTTGAAACTTTCCAATTCTCTTTATCTATGGGATAGTAAATTAAAGTGTCAAGATGGGGGTTGTACGATAACTGGGGGGCTGGCAAATCGATAAATTCGATAACTCAAAACCGATAAATCCACATATTTAACACATACTTACAGCTAGAACTACTAAATTCGATAAGCAGATAGCTACTAGCAACCCCAAAAAACTGCATCAAAAATTTTGGAGCCACGCCCCCCATTCCGCCCCAGCCCCACCGCAATTTGAAATCAGAAATGGCTATATCTCCCACAGTTTTTGAGCTATAGCCACCAAATTTGGTGCCAAGATAGGTGATGATGACCCCCTAAAAACCGCACCAAAAGTTTGGATGCCACGCCCACCGATACTGCCCTAGCCGCCCCCATCCACGCCAACGCTTCGTCAAAAACGGGAATGCGTGTATCTTCCAGAGTTGTGGAGCTAGAGCCTCCAAATTTGTTGGGAAGATAGCTGTGAACGACCCCCAAAAAACTGCATCAAAGTTTTGGAGCCACGCCCACCCATTACGCCCCCAGCCCCCCCGCATTTTGAAATCAGAAATGACTATATCTCCCACAGTTTTTGAGCTATAGCCACCAAATTTGGTGCCAAGATAGGTGATGATGACCCCCTAAAAACCGCACCAAAAGTTTGGATGCCACGCCCACCGATACTGCCCTAGCCGCCCCCATCCACGCCAACGCTTCGTCAAAAACGGGAATGCGTGTATCTTCCAGAGTTGTGGAGCAAGAGCCTCCAAATTTGTTGGGAAGATAGCTGTGAACGACCCCCAAAAAACTGCATCAAAGTTTTGGAGCCACGCCCACCCATTACGCCCCCAACCCCCCCGCATTTTGAAATCAGAAATGGCTATATCTCCCACAGTTTTTGAGCTAAAGCCACCAAATTTGGTGCCAAGATAGGCGATGATGACCCCCCAAAAACTGCACCAAAAGTTTGGATGCCACGCCCACCGAAACTGCCCTAGCCGCCCCCATCCACCCCAACGCTTCGTCAAAAACGGGAATGAGTGTATCTTCCAGAGTTGTGGAGCTAAAGCCACTAAATTTGGTAAGAAGATAGCTGGCAACGACCCCCAAAAATCTGCATCAAAGTTTTGGAGCCACGCCCTCCATTTCGCCCCCCTTTCCCCACCTTTTACAAACTTTGAGCTAGAGTCACCAAATTTGGTATGAAGATAGCAATTGACATTCCACAAAGATCTGCATCAAAAATTTTGATGCCACTACCAGCCATACCGCCCCCAGCCCTCCCTTTCACCACTTTTACAAACATTGAGCTAGAGTCACCAAATTTGGTATGAAGATAGCAATTGTTATTCCACAAACATCTGCATCACAAATTTGGATACCACGTCCACCCATACCACCCCCAGCCCCCCATTCCCACTTTTTACAAACTTTGAGCTAGAGTCACCAAATTTGGTATGAAAATAGCAATTGACATTCCACAAACATCTGCATCAAAAATTTGGATGCCATGCCCACCCATACCACCCCTTGCTCCCCTTCCCCACTTTTTACAAACTTTGAGCTAGGGTAACCAAATTTGGTATGAAGATAGCAATAGACATTCCACAAACATCTGCATCAAAAATTTGGATACCACGTCCACCCATACCACCCCCAGCCCCCCTTTCCCCACTTTTTACAAACTTTGAGCTAGAGTCAACAAATATGGTATGAAGATAGCAATTGACATTTCACAAAGATCTGCATCAAAAATTTTGGATGCCATGCCCACCCATACCACCCCCAGCTCCCCTTCCCCACTTTTTACAAACTTTGAGCTAGGGTCACCAAATTTGGTATGAAGATAGCAATTGATATTCCACAAACATCTGCATCAAAATTTTGGATACCACGTCCACCCATACTGCCCCCAGCCCCTTTTCCCCACCTTTTACAAACTTTGAGCTAGTCACCAAATTTGCAACGAAGACAGCTTGTGGCATCCCCATCTGCATAGGAAAATCTTTAAGGCAGCGTACACCCCTGCCGCATCCGTACCCCTCTGCAATCAGGCCTCTTTTTACCGGTTTAATACTGGTATCGAGTATGCCGCAGTCGGTTGCGTCCGACTGCAACGTTTCCACTTGTTTTTTATTATTCTATATTACTTTTGCGTTTTGTTATCAACATTATCATTCCACCATGGTGGCAATCGTTACTGTTGTCCACTAATTAACGACTCCTACATAAACATTTTTCAGTGCATAAAGAACCTAAGCTGCAAATGGCATCAAATTTATTTCGCCGAACCAAGAGAAGCTATGGTTAACTTCATCGGGATCGTATTTGAAGCGAGTGGAATAGCATATAAGATTCCTGCAGACTTGGATTTGCACAACTCTTATGCCTGGGTAGTAGATAACTATATGCGTCAACAACATAACGTAAGTCGATCTTTAATATTAATACTCGATACCGAAGGTAATGAGCATATTGAGTTTGTGCAATGTCCGTCATGGTGTCCGTCCGTCTGTCCGTCTGTCCGTCTGTATGTTCGCAACTTTTTTCCACACCCTTCAAGCTAGAGACTTGAAACTTTCCAATTCTCTTCATCTATGGGATAGTAAATTAAAGTGTCAAGATGGGGGTTCTACGATAGCTGGGGGGCTGGCAAATCGATAAATTCGATAACTCAAAACCGATAAATCCACATATTTCGCACATCCTTACAGCTAGAACTACCAAATTTGGTGAGAAGATAGCTACTAGCAACCCCCAAAAAACTGCATCAAAAATTTTGGAGCCACGCTCACCCATTCCGCCCCCAACCCCCCAGCATTATGAAATCAGAAAAGCCTATATCTCCCACAGTTTTTGAGCTATAGCCACCAAATTTGGTGCCAAGATAGGTGATGATAACCCTCCAAAAACTGCATCAAAGTTTTGGAGCCACGCCCTCCATTTCGCCCCCCTTTCCCCACTTTTTTCAATTTTCGAGCTAGAGTCACCAAATTTGGTATGAAGATAACAATTGACATTTTACAAAGATCTGCATCACAAATTTGGATGCCACGCCTACCCTTACCACCCCCAGCCCCTCTTTCCCCATCTTTTACAAACTTCGAGCTAGAGTCACCAAATTTGGTATGAAGATAGCAATTGACATTACACAAAGATCTGCATCAAAGTTTTGGAGCCACGCCCTCCATTTCGCCCCCCTTTCCCCACTTTTTTCAATTTTCGAGCTAGAGTCACCAAATTTGGTATGAAGATAGCAATTGACATTTCAGAAAGATCTGCAACAAAAATTTTGATGCCACAACTACCCATACCGCCCCCAACGCCCCCCCCATTCCCCACCTTTTACAAACTTTGAGCTAGAGTCACCAAATTTGGTATGAAGAGAGCCGGTGGCATCCCCCATCTGCATCGGAGAATCTTTAAGGCAGCGTAAGCCCCTGCCGCATCCGTACCCCTTTGCATTCAGGCCTTTTTTTACCGGTTTTAATTCTGGTATCGAGTATGCCGCAGTCGGTTGCGTCCGACTGCAACGTTTTCACTTGTTTTATATTATTATACTCGATACCGAAGGTAAAGAGTATATTGAGTTTGTGCAATGTCCGTCATGGTGTCCGTCCGTCTATCCGTCTGTCCGTCTGTATGTTCGCAAATTTTTTCCACACCCTTCAAGCTAGAGACTTGAAACTTTCCAATTCTCTTTATCTATGGGATAGTAAATTAAAGTGTCAAGATGGGGGTTCTACGATAACTGGGGGGCTGGCAAATCGATAAATTCGATAACTCAAAACCGATAAATCCACATATTTCACACATCCTTACAGCTAGAACTACCAAATTTGGTAAGAAGATAGCTACTAGCAACCCCCAAAAAACTGCATCAAAAATTTTGGAGCCACGCCCCCATTCCACCCCCAGCCCCCTCGCATTATGAAATCAGAAAAGCCTATATCTCCCACAGTTTTTGAGCTATAGCCACCAAATTTGGTGCCAAGATAGGTGATGATAACCCCCCAAAAACTGCATCAAAAGTTTGGATGCCACGCCCACCAATACTGCCCTAACCGCCCCCATCCACCCCAACGCTTCGTCAAAAACGGGAATGCGTGTATCTACTAGAGTTGTGATGCTAGAGCCACCAAATTTGGAAGGAAGACAAATGGCAACGACCCCCGAAAATCTGCATCAAGTTTTGGAGCCACGCCCACCCATTCCGCCCCCAGCCCCCCCGCATTTTGAAATCAGAAATGGCTATATCTCCCACAGTTTTTAAGCTATAGCCACCAAATTTGGTGCCAAGATAGGTGATGATGACCCCCAAAAAACTGCATCAAAAGTTTGGATACCACGCCCACCGATACTTCCCTAGCCGCCCCCATCCACCCCAACGCTTCATCAAAAACGGGAATGCGTGTATCTTCGAGAGTAGTGGAGCTAGAACCACTAAATTTGGTAGGAAGATAGCTGGCAACGACCCCCAAAAATCGGCATCAAAGTTTTGGAGCCACGCCCTCCATTTCGCCCCCCTTTCCCACCTTTTACAAACTTTGAGCTAGGGTCACCAAATTTGGTATGAAGATAGCAATTGATATTCCACAAACATCTGCATCAAAAATTTGGATACCACGTCCACCCATACTGCCCCCAGCCCCCCTTTCCCCACCTTTTACAAACTTTGAGCTAGTCACCAAATTTGCAACGAAGACAGCTTGTGGCATCCCCATCTGCATAGGAAAATCTTTAAGGCAGCGTACACCCCTGCCGCATCCGTACCCCTCTGCAATCAGGCCTCTTTTTACCGGTTTAATACTGGTATCGAGTATGCCGCAGTCGGTTGCGTCCGACTGCAACGTTTCCACTTGTTTTTTTATTATTCTATATTACTTTTGCGTTTTGTTATCAACATTATCATTCCACCATGGTGGCAATCGTTACTGTTGTCCACTAATTAACGACTCCTACATAAACATTTTTCAGTGCATAAAGAACCTAAGCTGCAAATGGCATCAAATTTATTTCGCCGAACCAAGAGAAGCTATGGTTAACTTCATCGGGATCGTATTTGAAGCGAGTGGAATAGCATATAAGATTCCTGCAGACTTGGATTTGTACAAATCTTATGCCTGGGTAGTAGATAACTATATGCGTCAACAACATAACGTAAGTCGATCTTTAATATTAATACTCGATACCGAAGGTAAAGAGTATATTGAGTTTGTGCAATGTCCGTCATGGTGTCCGTCCGTCTGTCCGTCTGTATGTTCGCAACTTTTTTCCACACCCTTCAAGCTAGAGACTTGAAACTTTCCAATTCTCTTCATCTATGGGATAGTAAATTAAAGTGTCAAGATGGGGGTTCTACGATAGCTGGAAGGCTGTCAAATCGATAAATTCGATAACTCAAAACCGATAAATCCACATATTTCGCACATCCTTACAGCTAGAACTACCAAATTGGGTGAGAAGATAGCTACTAGCAACCCCCAAAAAACTGCATCAAAAATTTTGGAGCAACGCCCCCCCATTCCCCCCCAGCCCCACCGCAATTTGAAATCAGAAATGGCTATATCTCCCACAGTTTTTGAGCTTTAGCCACCAAATTTGGTGCCAAGATAGGTGATTATGACCCCCCAAACCTGCACCAAAAGTTTGGATGCCACGCCCACCAAAACTGCCCTAGCCGCCCCCATCCACCCCAACGCTTCGTCAAAAACGGGAATGAGTGTATCTTCCAGAGTTGTGGAGCTAAAGCCACTAAATTTGGTAAGAAGATAGCTGGCAACGACCCCCAAAAATCTGCATCAAAGTTTTGGAGCCACGCCCTCCATTTCGCCCCCCTTTCCCCACCTTTTACAAACTTTGAGCTAGAGTCACCAAATTTGGTATGAAGATAGCAATTGTTATTCCACAAACATCTGCATCAAAAATTTGGATACCACGTCCACCCATACCACCCCCAGCCCCCCTTTCCCACTTTTTACAAACTTTGAGCTAGAGTCACCAAATTTGGTATGAAAATAGCAATTGACATTCCACAAACATCTGCATCAAAAATTTGGATGCCATGCCCACCCATACCACCCCCAGCTCCCCTTCCCCACTTTTTACAAACTTTGAGCTAGGGTCACCAAATTTGGTATGAAGATAGCAATTGATATTCCACAAAAATCTGCATAAAAAAATTTTGAAAAACCCCTCCAGGACAATTCTTGGCATTGCCAACAACAGCAACAAGATAACTAACTTTATATACTCTTCTACTTTAGCTAATCATGACCAATTCAAGAAAGAAAATATCATATGATATTGGGCTTCGATGGTGATAAGTTCTTAACCATCATAGTAGTAAGCTTTAAGTTTGTATATGCATATATATTCTGATCCAATGTAAACTCTTTGCTGAGGACAATTTCAATTCCAATTACTTTCGGTATGAATATGAAAAAACACTTTGGGGAACAATAGACAACACCCCTTGCCAACGCCCGCTATCTGAAACAAAAGCGTAAATAACCCAAAAAAAAAAAAAATTTAACAAATAAATAAAAAAATACTTTTGCGACAACAACGAGGTGTCGTAAGGCCCTATAGGCACGAAGCACGAAGCGTGGCAGACGATGCAGACGCTGCTGCTTGGCGTTTATTATTCTTTGTAATTTAGCGACCCCTTGAGCCGACACAAACCCGAGCAGCAGCAGCAACCGCTCTTCATTATCTACTTTCCCAAACTCTTAGCTCCATTGTATATAGTGTGGCCATTTAGCGTCTTTAGTCTTCTACAGGCAGCTTATTTAATTTTGCGTCCCGTTACGCACAATTACACCAAGAATGCTCGGGCAGGTAAGCATTCAGAGCCAGCATGCCTCGCACTTTAAAATACTCTTCTTGAAATGCAATCGAATAATGTATAATTCCGGGTTGTTTTATTTTGTTCAGATTTTTAAATAAAGCAGACAAATTTCTATTATTTTTAGACGGATTTTGCCTTTTTTGCATTACGTTTTGCGTTATCAGAAATGGGAGACTCGCCATTGATGCCAACTTTCGTTAACAGACGCTTTCTATAATTTAAGAACGGCTGCCACTTCTCCTTGCAAGTGCTGTTCTCCACAGCCTTTCCGGTAAGATCATCCAAGTGAGCGATAATATCGTTCACCAAACTTTTTTTTAGTTATATGAACAAAACGCTCTAGGACTTGGAAAAAATCTCCATTTGGGGGCCCCACATTTTGATCATCCATCCGACATTTATCTAAGGCAAACTTAATGCCCTGATAATGCAATATTTTCACACCGCCACGTGCCTTCTCCAGGTCGTTATCAAAGACCTCGATAAGCGATTCAGCCAGCACAAGTTGCTCGATAAACTCACTCGAGTTTGTGAACACATCAATACAGGCACGAATCACGATAAAACCAACGTTTCTCATTGATATTTTTCTAAGTGCATTTAACATTATGTCACCGTAACATTCACGGAACTGGAATTAGGTATAACTGAATAAATTAATGTTCATTGGGCCATCTACATAAGTGACGACTTACCTGTCGATAGAACCGGTAAATAATTGAGTAATAAGTATTGTTAAGGACCTTGTGAACTGCCAGCTGACAGAATCTAAATAAAGCTTCTCGCTTTTGACTCTCATTATTTGGGTTGGTGTCATCAAATACATGTTCCATCACAAATTGTAGAAGCATTTCAATCTCCTCAAATTCAGGTTTGCATCGCATTCTTCGAAGATTTCCCGTAAAAGATTTGTATAACAGCAAATACAGATCGCAAACACCATAAAATGCCTTAAATGTAAAAATTAATTAACTGACGCTAATACCACTAGTTAGAGCTTAGTTATGTAATAAAAGTTAAATTAACTCAGATTGATCTGTCCTGTTTTTTGTTTTTTTTTTATACTCGATACCGAAGGTAAAGAGTATATTGGGTTTGTGCAATGTCCGTCATGGTGTCCGTCCGTCTGTCCGTCTGTATGTTCGCAACTTTTTTCCATACCCTTCAAGCTAGAGACTTGAAACTTTCCAATTCTCTTTATCTATGGGATAGTAAATTAAAGTGTCAAGATGGGGGTTGTACGATAACTGGGGGGCTGGCAAATCGATAAATTCGATAACTCAAAACCGATAAATCCACATATTTAACACATACTTACAGCTAGAACTACCAAATTCGATAAGCAGATAGCTACTAGCAACCCCCAAAAAACTGCATCAAAAATTTTGGAGCAACGCCCCCCATTCCGCCCCCAGCCCCACCGCAATTTGAAATCAGAAATGGCTATATCTCCCACAGCTTTTGGATGCAACGCCCACCAATACTGCCCAAGCCGCCCCCATCCACCCCAACGCTTCGTCAAAAACGGGAATGCGTGTATCTTCCAGAGTTGTGGAGCTAGAGCCACCAAATTTGGTAGGAAGATAGCTGGCAACGACCCCCAAAAATCTGCATCAAAGTTTTGGAGCCACGCCCCCCATTCCGCCCCCAGCCCCACCGCAATTTGAAATCAGAAATGGCTATATCTCCCACAGCTTTTGGATGCCACGCCCACCAATACTGCCCAAGCCGCCCCCATCCACCCCATCTGCATCAAAAATTTGGATACCACGTCCACCCATACCATCCCCAGCCCCCCATTCCCCACTTTTTACAAACTTTGAGCTAGAGTCACCAAATTTGGTATGAAAATAGCAATTGACATTCCACAAACATCTGCATCAAAAATTTGGATGCCATACCCACCCATACCACCCCCAGCTCCCCTTCCCCACTTTTTACAAACTTTGAGCTAGGGTAACCAAATTTGGTTTGAAGATAGCAATTGACATTCCACAAACATCTGCATCAAAAATTTGGATACCACGTACACCCATACCACCCCCAGCCCCCCTTTCCCACGTTTTACAAACTTTGAGCTAGAGTCAACAAATTTGGTAAGAAGAAAGCAATTGACATTTCACAAAGATCTGCATCCAAAATTTGGATGCCATGCCCACCCATACCACCCCCAGCTCCCCTTCCCCACTTTTTACAAACTTTGAGCTAGGGTCACCAAATTTGGTATGAAGATAACAATTGACATTTTACAAAGATCTGCATCACAAATTTGGATGCCACGCCCACCCATACCGCCCCCAGCCCCCCTCTCCACACCTTTTAAAAACTTCGAGCTAGAGTCACCAAATTCGGTTTGAAGATAGCAATTGACATTTCAGAAAGATCTGCAACAAAAATTTTGATGCCACAACTACCCATACCGCCCCCAGCGCCCCCCCCATTCCCCACCTTTTACAAACTTTGAGCTAGAGTCACCAAATTTGGTATGAAGATAGCCGGTGGCATCCCCATCTGCATCGGAGAATCTTTAAGGCAGCGTAAGCCCCTGCCGCATCCGTACCCCTTTGCATTCAGGCCTCTTTTTACCGGTTTTAATTCTGGTATCGAGTATCCCGCAGTCGGTTGCGTCCGACTGCAACGTTTTCACTTGTTTTATTTTATTATACTCGATACCGAAGGTAAAGAGTATATTGAGTTTATGCAATGTCCGTCATGGTGTCCGTCCGCCTATCCGTCTGTCCGTCTGTATGTTCGCAAATTTTTTCCACACCCTTCAAGCTAGAGACTTGAAACTTTCCAATTCTCTTTATCTATGGGATAGTAAATTAAAGTGTCAAGATGGGGGTTCTACGATAACTGGGGGGCTGGCAAATCGATAAATTCGATAACTCAAAACCGATAAATCCACATATTTAACACATCCTTACAGCTAGAACTACCAAATTTGGTAAGAAGATAGCTACTAGCAACCCCCAAAAAACTGCATCAAAAATTTTGGAGCCACGCCCCCCATTCCACCCCCAGCCCCCCGCATTATGAAATCAGAAAAGCCTATATCTCCCACAGTTTTTGAGCTATAGCCACCAAATTTGGTGCCAAGATAGGTGATGATAACCCCCAAAAACTGCATCAAAAGTTTGGATGCCGCGCTCACCAATACTGCCCTAACAGCCCCCATCTACCCCAACGCTTCATCAAAAACGGGAATGCGTGTATCTTCTAGAGTTGTGATGCTAGAGCCACCAAATTTGGAAGGAAGACAAATGGCAACGACCCCCGAAAATCTGCATCAAAGTTTTGGAGCCACGCCCACCCATTCCGCCCCCAGCCCCCCCGCATTTTGAAATCAGAAATGGCTATATCTCCCACAGTTTTTAAGCTATAGCCACCAAATTTGGTGCCAAGATAGGTGATGATGACCCCCAAAAAACTGCATCAAAAGTTTGGATACCACGCCCACCGATACTTCCCTAGCCGCCCCCATCCACCCCAACGCTTCATCAAAAACGAATATGCGTGTATCTTCGAGAGTAGTGGAGCTAGAACCACCAAATTTGGTAGTAAGATAGCTGGCAACGACCCCCAAAAATCGGCATCAAAGTTTTGCAGCCACGCCCTCCATTTCGCCCCCCTTTCCCACCTTTTACAAACTTTGAGCTAGGGTCACCAAATTTGGTATGAAGATAGCAATTGATATTCCACAAACATCTGCATCAAAAATTTGGATACCACGTACACCCATACTGCCCCCAGCCCCCCTTTCCCCACCTTTTACAAACTTTGATCTAGTCACCAAATTTGCAACGAAGACAGCTTGTGGCATCCCCATCTGCATAGGAAAATCTTTAAGGCAGCGTACACCCCTGCCGCATCCGTACCCCTCTGCAATCAGGCCTCTTTTTACCGGTTTAATACTGGTATCGAGTATGCCGCAGTCGGTTGCGTCCGACTGCAACGTTTCCACTTGTTTTTTTATTATTCTATATTACTTTTGCGTTTTGTTATCAACATTATCATTCCACCATGGTGGCAATCGTTACTGTTGTCCACTAATTAACGACTCCTACATAAACATTTTTCAGTGCATAAAGAACCTAAGCTGCAAATGGCATCAAATTTATTTCGCCGAACCAAGAGAAGCTATGGTTAACTTCATCGGGATCGTATTTGAAGCGAGTGGAATAGCATATAAGATTCCTGCAGACTTGGATTTGCACAACTCTTATGCCTGGGTAGTAGATAACTATATGCGTCAACAACATAACGTAAGTCGATCTTTAATATTAATACTCGATACCGAAGGTAAAGAGTATATTGAGTTTGTGCAATGTCCGTCATGGTGTCCGTCCGTCTGTCCGTCTGTATGTTCGCAACTTTTTTCCACACCCTTCAAGCTAGAGACTTGAAACTTTCCAATTCTCTTCATCTATGGGATAGTAAATTAAAGTGTCAAGATGGGGGTTCTACGATAGCTGGGGGGCTGGCAAATCGATAAATTCTATAACTCAAAACCGATAAATCCACATATTTCGCACATCCTTACAGCTAGAACTACCAAATTTGGTGAGAAGATAGCTACTAGCAACCCCCAAAAAACTGCATCAAAAAATTTGGAGCCACGCCCACCCATTCCGTCCCCCACCCCCCCGCATTATGAAATCAGAAAAGCCTATATCTCCCACAGTTTTTAAGCTATAGCCACCAAATTTGGTGTCAAGATAGGTGATGATAACCCCCAAAAACTGCATCAAAAGATTGGATGCCACGCCCACCAATACTGCCCTAGCCACCCCCATCCACCCCAACGCTTCGTCAAAAACGGGAATGCGTGTATCTTCTAGAGTTGTGATGCTAGAGCCACCAAATTTGGAAGGAAGACAAATGGCAACGACCCCCAAAAATCTGCATCAAAGTTTTGGAGCCACGCCCACCCATTCCGCCCCCAGCCCCCCCGCATTTTGAAACCAGAATTGGCTATATCTCCCACAGTTTTTGAGCTAGAGCCACCAAATTTGGTGTCAAGATAGGTGATGATGACCCCCGAAAAACTGCATCAAAAGTTTGGATGCCACGCCCACCAATACTGCCCTAGCCGCCCCCAATCACCCCAACGCTTCGTCAAAAACGGGAATGCGTGTATCTTCCAGAGTTGTGGAGCTAGAGCCACCAAATTTGGTAGGAAGATAGCTGGCAACGACATCAAAAAAACTGCATCAAAGTTTTGGAGCCACGCCCTCCATTTCGCTCCCCTTTCCCCACTTTTTTCAATTTTCGAGCTAGAGTCACCAAATTTGGTATGAAGATAACAATTGACATTTTACAAAGATCTGCATCACAAATTTGGATGCCACGCCTACCCTTACCACCCCCAGCCCCTCTTTCCCCACTTATTACAAACTTCGAGCTAGAGTCACCAAATTTGGTATGAAGATAGCAATTGACATTACACAAAGATCTGCAGCAAAAATTTGGATGCCACGCCCACCCATACCGCCCCCAGCCCCCCTCTCCACACCTTTTAAAAACTTCGAGCTAGAGTCACCAAATTTGGTATGAAGATAGCAATTGACATTTCAGAAAGATTTGCAACAAAAATTTTGATGCCACAACTACCCATACCGCCCCCAGCCCCCCCCCCATTCCCCACCTTTTACAAACTTTGAGCTAGAGTCACCAAATTTGGTATGAAGATAGCCGGTGGCATCCCCATCTGCATCGGAGAATCTTTAAGGCAGCGTACACCCCTGCCGCATCCGTACCCCTTTGCATTCAGGCCTCTTTTTACCGGTTTTAATTCTGGTATCGAGTATGCCGGACGCAACCGACTGCAACGTTTTCACTTGTTTTATTTTATTATACTCGATACCGAAGGTAAAGAGTATATTGAGTTTGTGCAATGTCCGTCATGGTGTCCGTCCGTCTATCCGTCTGTCCGTCTGTATGTTCGCAACTTTTTTCCACACCCTTCAAGCTAGAGACTTGAAACTTTCCAATTCTCTTTATCTATGCGATAGTAAATTAAAGTGTCAAGATGGGGGTTCTACGATAACTGGGGGGCTGGCAAATCGATAAATTCGATAACTCAAAACCGAAAAATCCACATATTTCACACATCCTTACAGCTAGAACTACCAAATTTGGTAAGAAGATAGCTACTAGCAACCCCCAAAAAACTGCATCAAAAATTTTGGAGCCACGCCCCCATTCCACCCCCACCCCCCCGCATTATGAAATCAGAAAAGCCTATATCTCCCACAGTTTTTGAGCTATAGCCACCAAATTTGGTGCCAAGATAGGTGATGATAACCCCCCAAAAACTGCATCAAAAGTTTGGATACCACGCCCACCGATACTTCACTAGCCGCCCCCATCCACCCCAACGCTTCATCAAAAGCACTCTCACGCTGTGACCTCATACAGACTACATATGTGCATACTCACACTGTCTTTATATTATGTATTAGACTATGTATGGCTCGCGCGCTGACTTCTCTGCCGAAGCAGCGGTCTGCCTTATACTTAGAAGTAAGAACCTTCAATTATTCAATAAAGAAACCTACTTGGAAATAGACGTGTTTTCTTTAAATGTCTGGAAAACTAAGCACACGTCTACATGGCGACCGTGACACATCCTGCAACAATTTACAAAAACAATAATTAATTCAATACAACAACTGCTGATCAACAACTCCTGTGGCTACAACGATGCGCTCGACTAACAACAAATTGCAACACAAGGCATACAATATCTGAGTGATTAAAGTGTTTGGAGTATGGGCAAACGCGGTGGTGTAAAGAACAAAGTTACAAAAAGAATAGCGCACATTAAGTGGTTATTATTCGCAAGCACAACACCACCCGCGTGGGCTACTGCCCAAAAGTTGCAAGAGGAACTTGACTTTTTAAAGTCACTTAACAAAAAAACCAAGACCAACTCCAGCACTCACTCAGATACAATAAGAAATATCAGCAAAGAAATAATCATAAAAAGTAATCCACAAAAACAGTTGCCGTTAAGGAAGAAATGTTGCCCATTGGACTGCAAGGGGCCATTGGAGTCCCCATTCTGCAAGTATACCTGCGGAACAAAAAATAACCAAAGTGTGGAAGGCTAGAACCGCCGTTCACACCATCGAGGGAAAATTAGCAAATCAAGAAGATAAAATAACAGTGTGGAAGGCATAGGACCGCCGTCCACACCATCGAGGGAAATCAGCAAGTCGACAAGATAAATTAACAGTGAGGAAGGCACAGGACCGTCGTCTTCACCAACGAGGGAGTCCAGGGAACCAAACGATGACAACAATTCCAGATATAAATATAAATAAAAAGAAATACTTTGTAAAATCGCGCGGAACCTTTTCCGCCTGATAGAGCATAGCCCGTAAAGCTATGCACAACAATAGGCAGGCAATTGTCAAACAAATCAATAAGTATCAGACATAAAAAAATTAAAAAAAAAAAAAAAACTTTTGTTAAACTACTATTTTATATTCTTTAAAGAAAAATAATTTACTAAGAAAATTATTAATAAGGACACTATTAAATTAAATATGGAAAATAAATTCATTTGATTTAAATAAAAAAAAATATATATATATACAATCTTGATCTAGACTTTCATGTCAGTTTTTATTGAAGATAAAATAAACGTATTAAAACAAGGTTATCATTCACCCAAACAAATTATGGGTCTCGTAGACGTCAAATCTGTGGACTCGACAGCCAACGTAATAAATAAAGTTGACGTGTCGTCCCCAGATTTGAAATACATGCTCATACTAGTATTGATTATCGTTATTCTCATGATATTAAACACAGTGTCCAAATTATATAAAATCCATAAGAGAACTATTACAAAAAAGTACATGAATCGAGCAAACGACTTAGACAAAGTAGACAAAATATAAATTTTTACCAAAAATTATTCATTATGTTAGAAGCAAAAATAGATACAATTGATAGTAAATACTCAGACTTCCGTATATAAGCTATACAAATTTTATCACGATTTCGTGAATACATAACCATTTATAAATTTATCTATGGAATCTATGGAAAATTATAATACATTTACATACGTTACAGTAAAGGCCATTAATTAAGAGAACCCATTTTTAGTTTCAATTGAAATCTTAAAAGTCCGCTTGCACAGATAAGCAACATGGTTGAGTCAAAATTATTGGCACTCTACATACCGTTTTTAGAACTATTAACCAGCATTCCACCTGCACACCCAAAATTAGTTTTAATCCTAAAGTGGATTAAAAATAATACAACAATACGTAGACATATGTATGAACAAATTAAGAGAATAATTGTACTACAATATAAGAAGTTGCTTAAAAAAGAATGTCAAAATGCCACAGTCAATTCACTTAGTATTTGTTGAACATACCATAAAAGTAGAACTATTGAGTTCAGAAAGTGATAGTTCCAATTAACAACAAAATGTATAAGGAATAGTTATGAGTTGGCAAGAAATAGAAAAAAATCGAACTTATAAAACAAAAATTCGACAAGTCATATAAATGTGTCAATAAAAACACAACAATAAGAGTCGAAACGTTGTTGCACCATATTACAGTATTAACGACTGAATATAACGAATGCGCACAACGAATATTGTTTAAAAATATTACGACAATTATCTCTAAAGTTAGAGACGATAAGTGTTCGTCGTGATATTAAACTAACTATTCCCAAAAACCCTTATTTTCCAATTGAGTTTGACGAAAGTCAACTCCAGGATTTAAGCGAGTTCAAGCCAACAATTGACTTTGATGAGTCAGAACAAGAGTGTTCTGATTCAGATAACACCGACAAAGAAATACAAAAACCAGACATGACAGACACAGCAAATGCCGATAGGGCATATATGAGGGAGATATCCTCCTCAATCCCAGAATTTGACGGGAAAAAGTTAAATTTACAAAGATTTTTAACTTCGTTAAGACTGATAAATTTAACAAAAGGCACTTTTGAAGGTATAGCCGTAGAAGTAATCAAGTCCAAAATAATTGGCTCGACCTTTTACAAAATACAGAACGAAATAACTATAGATGCAATAATAAAGAAATTGCAAGAATCTATTGTCGGGGAAACATCCGACGTTGTAAAAGCAAAATTGGCCAACGTATACCAGAAGGGTAAAACTGCTACGCAATTTACCAATGAAATTGATAATCAACGAAGATTGCTTGAATCTGCGTATATCGATGAGGGAAAGAAGCAATTAAAGTAATGACTAAAAACTGTGACCATGGTAAACTCAAAACAATATTGGAAGCAGGGACATTCGCAACAATGAATGACGCTGTGAGTAAATACATAAACTGCAGTACTGAGATGACAGGATCTACCAATGCAATTTTATTTGCACAAAGAGGACACTCCAACCGAGGTAATTTCCGAGGAAATTATCGAGGTAGGAGCAACAACCAAGCATATAATTATAATAATTACAACAATTACAGTAATAACAATAACCGAGGACACGGAAATTTCCGAGGAAATAACCGTGGCCGTGGTAGCTCCAACAGGGGATATCACAACAACCAAAATAGTAATTACCAAAACAATAATTACAGAAATAATTCGAACAATAGGCAAAATGGCAATGTCCGATATACCCAAAGTAGTTCGGAAAACCAGCAAGCTCCCTTAAATACTCCAAACCAATAAATTCAACAGTTCACGTCATCAATCTTGGTCTTAATATTTTTATAAAATTACAAAATGAGTATACAAAAACAATGTGGACGTTGCTCATTGATACTGGTGCAGACATTTCAATTTTAAAAGAACAGTCCGACATCTTTCATGACATAGATACCAATGTAACTACAAATATCAGCGGAATTGGAGAAGGTTCAACCAATTCCATTGGACTAACTTTCGTTGAATTAACAACAGGAAAATATATTATTCCACATTATTTTCATTTAGTAGATACAAATTTTCCTATTCCATGTGACGGAATCATTGGTATGGATTTCATAAAGAAATTCAATTGTCAGTTAGACTTCAAAGCAAGCGAAGACTTGTTTATACTAAGACCTCAGAATTTAAATTTTCCAATAACTATCCCTATAGTTCATACCTCTGACAATAATACCACTATCTTACCATTACGATCTGAAGTTGTCCGACAAATAAAATTAGATACGAAAGATGATCATATTATGATCCCGTGTCAAGAAATCGAGAATGGAGTATTTATAGCAAGCTCCATATCCGATTCCAAAAACACATTTGTCCGCATTCTGAATACAACGGATTCAAATAAAATAATTGACCTAGACAAGGTACGATACGAACCCCTAAATAATTACGAAATTTTCACTAAAGATCATCTATCAAGAGATGAAACAATTAATACCAAGTTAAGAAAAAACTGTCCGTTACCATACAAAAAACTATTAACTGAACTCTGTGTCAAGTATACAGATATATTTGGTCTAGAATCCGAAGCAATAACGACACATAACTTTTATAAACAAAAATTAAGATTGAAAGACGATGAACCAACATACATAAAAAATTATAGAATTCCTCAAAGTCAACAGACGGAAATAGTCAAGCAAGTCGAAAAGTTAATTAAAGATAATATTATAGAACCTTCTGTATCTGAATACAATAGCCCTTTGCTTTTAGTACCAAAAAAATCATTACCTAATTCAAATGATAAAAGGTGGCGTTTAGTAATTGATTACCGCCAAATAAATAAGAAACTGTTAGCTGACAAATTTCCACTTCCAAGAATAAATGATATTCTTGATCAATTAGGCCGAGCAAAATTTTTCTCGTGTTTAGATTTAATGTCAGGATAACACCAAATAGAACTTGAAGAAAATTCAAGAAATATAACGTCATTTTCAACGAGCAATGGCTCATATCGCTTCACGCGATTACCTTATGGTTTAAAAATAGCACCTTATTCTTTTCAAAGAATGATGACAATTGCATTTTCGGGTCTTGAACCATCACAGGCATTCCTTTACATGGATGACCTAATTGTCATCGGTTGTTCCGAACAACATATGATCAAAAACCTTAAAAACGTTTTCGATTTATGCAGAAAGAACAATCTAAAACTGCACCCAGACAAGTGCACATTTTTCATGCATGAAGTGACATTTCTAGGTCATAAGTGTACTGACAAAGGTATTCTCCCAGATGACAAAAAGTATGATGTCATTGAAAAATACCCAGTCCCTACGGACGCAGACAGTGCTAGACGATTTGTTGCATTTTGCAATTATTATAGACGTTTTATTAAAAATTTCGCTGAATATGCTCGCCCAATAACAAATTTAAGTAAAAAGGATGTCAAATTTGACTGGACACTTGAATGTCAAAATGCCTTTGAATACTTAAAAATAAATTAATGAGTCCTACATTATTACAGTATCCAGATTTTAGCAAAGAATTTTGCATAATCACAGATGCAAGCAAAGTAGCTTGTGGAGCAGTTTTAACTCAAAACTACAATGATATTCAGCTCCCAGTTGCATACGCATCTCGTCCGTTCACTAAAGGTGAAAGTAATAAAAACACAACAGAGCAGGAATTAGCAGCAATACACTGGGCAATTATTCATTTCAGACCATATATATATGGTAGACACTTCACTGTCAAAACAGATCACAGGCCCCTCACTTATTTATTTTCAATGGTAAATCCAAGTTCAAAATTAACTAGAATGCGACTTGACTTAGAAGAATATGAGTTTACGGTGGAATATCTTAAGGGGAAAGATAATTATGTAGCCGATGCGTTATCAAGAATAACCATCAAAGAGCTTAAAAACATGACAAAACAAATTTTAAAAGTCACTACTAGACAAGAGAAGAGACAGAAAATTTCCTGCGCAGGAGATGAAAAAGATATAGAAATAGAGAATTTGCAAAACAAACCTCTAAATAAAGCTTCAAAGCCCAATGTATATGAAGTCATAACAAATGACGATGTACAAAAAGTAGTGACCTTGCAAACGAAAGATATGCTGTGTTGCTTTAAGCATGGCAAACAAATCATTGCAAGAATAGATGTTAGCGATCTGTATGCAAATGGAGTTATTGATTTAGGTCAATTTTTCCAACGGCTTGAAAGCAGAGCCGGTGTACATGATATACGCGAACTTAAAATGGCACCGAATGACATAATCTTTGAACATGTTTCAATAGAATTATTCAAAAAAAATGGGCAATAATGTATTAAAATTATTAAGAGTAGCGCTACTCAAGCCGGTGACCAATGTATCAAACGATATAGAAAAAGAAGCTATACTGTCTAAATTTCATGACGATTCAATACAAGGAGGTCATACAGGCATATCAAAAACTTTAGCTAAAGTACAAAGACATTACAAATGGAAAAATATGCGAAAAGACATAATAGAATACGTACGTAGATGTCAAAAATGTCAAATGTCTAAAACGACAGTACATACAAAGACTCCTTTAACACTGACAGAAACACCAATATATGCTTTCGACAGGGTAATTGTTGACACCATTGGTCCATTACCAAGATCAGAAAACGGTAACGAATATGCAGTAACGCTCATTTGCGATTTAACAAAATATCTCGTTGCCATTCCGATCCCTAATAAAAATGCTAATACTGTCGCTAAAGCTATATTCGAATCTTTTATACTACAGTTCGGTCCAATGAAGACGTTCATCACGGACATGGGAACTGAATATAAAAATTCCATTATTAATGAATTGTGCAAAAATTTAAAAATAGACAATATAACGTCTACAGCGCACCACCACCAGACAGTTGGAACGGTAGAAAGAAGTCATAGAACTTTTAACGAATATATTCGCTCCTACATTTCAGTCGATAAAACCGACTGGGATGTGTGGCTAAAATATTTTGTATACTGTTTCAACACGACTCCATCTATGGCACATAACTATTGTCCAAATGAATTAGTTTATAGTAAACAAAATAATTTACCCAAATATTTTAATACAATAGACAATATAGAACCTTTATATAACATAGAAAACTATGCTAAGGAAAGTAAATTTAGATTCGAACAAGCATATAAACGAGCTAGAATAATGCTAGAAAAACATAAGGCTAGGAATAAAGAATATTATGATAGGAATATAATTAATTTAGAATTGAAAGTAGGAGATAAAGTTATACTAAAAAATGAAACTGGCCATAAGCTAGATTCACTATACTTAGGACCATTTAGCGTAGAGAAAATAGAAGATAAAACTAATATAATTATAAAAGATAAGAAAAATAAAAAACAAAAAGTTCATAAAAATAGGTTAAAATTATTCAATAGTTAATAACTTTCATGAAAGCACAGTCTGATCAACTGTTTTATAAAAAAATAAAATAAAAAAATAAAAAAAAATAAAAAAACAATCTTATTTTTCACAACACAAACACACATTTTTTACATATATATATATATTAATATAAAATACACGTACACAAAAAAAAATAATTTTTTTCAAACATATAAACAATATAATTAATTAATATTAAGGCCCTCAAATTAAAATACATATGCATAAAATAGACTTAAAAAAAAAAAAAAAAATAAAAAAAATTTAAAAATAACTTCATAGTATTACGTTAGTTTTCAAAAGGAGGGAGATGTAGTATACACATATATCGAGTGTACACTGTACACACTTCAAATATATTAAATAGCAACACTTTGCCCAAACATTAACATTAAGTGGGTCACCCAGCTCGCTTACATTAAGTGGGTCACCCAGCTCACCTTCAAGCGCTGGTAAAATGATCGCGTAAGGTTGCAACGCGCACAAACGATGCAGCGTCAGCACTCTCACGCTGTGACCTCATACAGACTACATATGTGCATACTCACACTCTCTTTATATTATGTATTAGACTATGTATGGCTCGCGCGCTGACTTCTCTGCCGAAGCAGCGGTCTGCCTTATACTTAGAAGTAAGAACCTTCAATTATTCAATAAAGAAACCTACTTGGAAATAGACGTGATTTCTTTAAATGTCTGGAAAACTAAGTACACGTCTACATTCCACAAAGATCTGCATCAAAAATTTGGATGCCATGCCCACCCATACCACCCCCAGCTCCCCTTCCCCACTTATTACAAACTTTGAGCCAGAGTCACCAAATTTGGTATGAAGATAGCAATTGACATTCCACAAACATCTGCATCAAAAATTTGGATGCCACGTCCACCCATACCACCCCAGCCCCCCCTTTCCCCACTTTTTACAAACTTTGAGCTAGAGTCAACAAATTTGGTATGAAGATAGCAATTGTCATTTCACAAAGATCTGCATCAAAAATTTTGATGCCACAACTACCCATACTGCCCCCAGCCCCCCTTTCCCCACCTTTTACAAACTTTGAGCTAGTCACCAAATTTGCAACGTAGACAGCTTGTGGCATCCCCATCTGCATAGGAAAATCTTTAAGGCAGCGTACACCCCTGCCGAATCCGTACCCCTCTGCAATCAGAAAGAAAATATATGAAGTAGTGCTGTTACTCTCGCACCTACATTCCTTGGCTTGCAAACTTGTACGAAAAAGTGGTGCCATCTCTTTTCAAGCTCAAAGTTTGTAGAATGTAGGGAAAGGGGGGGGGGGCTTGGGGCATTATGGGTAGTTGAGGCATCAAAATTTTTGTTGCACATTTTTGTGAAATGTCAATTGCTATCTTCATACCAAATTTGGTGACTCTAGCTCGAAATTTGTAATACGTGTGGAAAGGGGGCTGGGGGCGGTATTGGTGGGCGAGGCATCCAAATTTTTGATGCAGATCTATGTGGAATGTCAATTGCTATCTACATACCAAATTTGGTGACTCTAGCTCGAAGTTTGTAATAAGTGGGGAAAGGGGGGCTGGGGGCGGTATGGGAGGGCGTGGCATCCCAATTTTTGATGGAGATCTTTGTGAAATATCAATTGTTATCTTCATACCAAATTTGGTGACTCTAGCTCGAAAATTGTAATAATTGGGGAAAGGGGGGCGAAATGGAGGGCGTGGCTCCAAAACTTTGATGCAGATTTTTGGGGGTCGTTGCCAGCTATCTTCCTACCAAATTTGGTGGCTCTAGCTCCACAACTCTGGAAGATACATGCATTCCCGTTTTTGACGAAGCGTTGGGGTGGATGGGGGTGGCTAGGGCAGTATCGGTGGGCGTGGTATCCAAACTTTTAGTGCGGTTTTAGGGGGTCATCATCACCTATCTTGGCACCAAATTTGGTGGCTATAGCTCAAAAACTGTGGGAGATATAGCCATTTCTGATTTCAAAATGCGGTGGGGCTGGGGGCGTAATGGGAGGGCGTGGCATCCCAATTTTTGATGCAGATCTTTGTGAAATATCAATTGCTATCTTCATACCAAATTTGGTGACTCTAGCTCGAAAATTGTAAAAATTGGGGAAAGGGGGGCGAAATGGAGGGCGTGGCTCCAAAACTTTGATGCAGTTTTTTGGGGGTCGTTAACAGCTATCTTCCCACCAAATTTGGAGGCTCTAGCTCCACAACTCTGGAAGATACACGCATTCCCGTTTTTGACGAAGCGTTGGGGTGGATGGGGGCGGCTAGGGCAGTATCGGTGGGCGTGGCATCCAAACTTTTGGTGCGGTTTTTAGGGGGTCATCATCACCTATCTTAGCCCCAAATTTGGTGGCTATAGCTCAAAAACTGTGGGAGATATAGCCATTTCTGATTTCAAATTGCGAAATTTTCACTAAAGATCATCTATCAAGAGATGAAACAATTATTTCCAAGTTAAGAAAAAACTGTCCGTTACCATCAGGGGTGTGCCAGCCATCAAAACCAGACGAATTCCAACCTAAAACCAACCTCGAGCTGGTTTTAGGTGTGCCAGAGCAGAGTTCGAGATGGTTTTGAAATCTCAACAAATTTGGTCAGAGATTTGGTTAGTTTAAGCAATATTAAATGTCTAATGCATAACAAGTGTTACTTTTTCGAAAGGTTATTTTAAGCTTAATTGCATATTGCATATACATTCGAATTTTATTAATATTTTAATTCATGATTTGCGATATTAATAAATCTCTAACAAATCTCTAAGACTATTTGCCGTTCCATGTAAGCGTGCAAAACCGTCCCTAACAAGAGAGGTGCCACCTTGTTCGTTTAACAAAAACTATTATTCGGAGTCTTTAATAGGTCAATTTAAAAGACACTTGTTTGTGGCAAATAAACATAAAAAAATCTTACTTTTAGGTAACAAAATTGCATGGTTGAGCAGTGGAGAGTTTGTTGTAAATTTAACAAAGTTATTGCAGCAAATCTTTTTTTATAAAGCTTTTGCGGTGTTTGTTAGGTGTGTGAATGTCTACAGAAAGAAGAAGAATTTAATTCATGGCAAGTCATTGTTCCGCCAAAATGTAAGTTGAATTAAAATTGCATTTAATTCTTTGCATTGCATTTCTTTTATTTTTTTTGAGTTTTGAATGAATCTGTAACAAATCTCTAAGACTATTTTCACGAAATACGTACAACAGCTGTTCAAGCAAGCTATCACGGCAAGGCTGTCAAGCAACATTAGTTACTTGGCGGGCAAAATATTAAATATGTATTTTATATAAGAATTACAAGAGATAAGACCTAACATATTTTTATTTTACTATTTATTAAATTTAACACTAATGCCCTGTGGCCAACCTTGAAAACCATGACTAAAATAGCATATACATTTTAGGCAATTTTTCTTTTTCAAAGGTAGCAACTCTTTTTGGCCATTTTCGTTTTACGTATTTGCTCCGAAAAATTTTACCGAAAATTGAAATCTCCCTAACTTCTGGCACACCTACGGTTTTGTTTTAGAGATTTGAAAACCTGCTCGAGCCAAAATCTCTATAGATTTCTGGCACACCCCTGCATACAAAAAACTATTAACTGAACTCTGTGTCAAGTATACTGATATATTTGGACTAGAATCCGAAGCAATAAGCACAAATAATTTTTATAAACAAAAATTAAGATTGAAAGACGATGAACCAACATACATAAAAAATTATAGAATTCCTCAAAGTCAACAGACGGAAATAGTCAAGCAAGTCGAAAAGTTAATTAAAGATAATATTATAGAACCTTCTGTATCTGAATACAATAGCCCTTTGCTTTTAGTACCAAAAAAATCATTACCTAATTCAAATGATAAAAGGTGGCGTTTAGTAATTGATTACCGCCAAATAAATAAGAAACTGTTAGCTGACAAATTTCCACTTCCAAGAATAAATGATATTCTTGATCAATTAGGCCGAGCAAAATTTTTCTCGTGTTTAGATTTAATGTCAGGATTCCACCAAATAGAACTTGAAGAAAATTCAAGAAATATAACGTCATTTTCAACGAGCAATGGCTCATATCGCTTCACGCGATTACCTTATGGTTTAAAAATAGCACCTAATTCTTTTCAAAGAATGATGACAATTGCATTTTCGGGTCTTGAACCATCACAGGCATTCCTTTACATGGATGACCTAATTGTCATCGGTTGTTCCGAACAACATATGATCAAAAACCTTAAAAACGTTTTCGATTTATGCAGAAAGAACAATCTAAAACTGCACCCAGACAAGTGCACATTTTTCATGCATGAAGTGACATTTCTAGGTCATAAGTGTACTGACAAAGGTATTCTCCCAGATGACAAAAAGTATGATGTCATTGAAAAATACCCAGTCCCTACGGACGCAGACAGTGCTAGACGATTTGTTGCATTTTGCAATTATTATAGACGTTTTATTAAAAATTTCGCTGAATATGCTCGCCCAATAACAAATTTAAGTAAAAAGGATGTCAAATTTGACTGGACACTTGAATGTCAAAATGCCTTTGAATACTTAAAAAATAAATTAATGAGTCCTACATTATTACAGTATCCAGATTTTAGCAAAGAATTTTGCATAATCACAGATGCAAGCAAAGTAGCTTGTGGAGCAGTTTTAACTCAAAACTACAATGATATTCAGCTCCCAGTTGCATACGCATCTCGTCCGTTCACTAAAGGTGAAAGTAATAAAAACACAACAGAGCAGGAATTAGCAGCAATACACTGGGCAATTATTCATTTCAGACCATATATATATGGTAGACACTTCACTGTCAAAACAGATCACAGGCCCCTCACTTATTTATTTTCAATGGTAAATCCAAGTTCAAAATTAACTAGAATGCGACTTGACTTAGAAGAATATGAGTTTACGGTGGAATATCTTAAGGGGAAAGATAATTATGTAGCCGATGCGTTATCAAGAATAACCATCAAAGAGCTTAAAAACATGACAAAACAAATTTTAAAAGTCACTACTAGACAAGAGAAGAGACAGAAAATTTCCTGCGCAGGAGATGAAAAAGATATAGAAATAGAGAATTTGCAAAACAAACCTCTAAATAAAGCTTCAAAGCCCAATGTATATGAAGTCATAACAAATGACGATGTACAAAAAGTAGTGACCTTGCAAACGAAAGATATGCTGTGTTGCTTTAAGCATGGCAAACAAATCATTGCAAGAATAGATGTTAGCGATCTGTATGCAAATGGAGTTATTGATTTAGGTCAATTTTTCCAACGGCTTGAAAGCAGAGCCGGTGTACATGATATACGCGAACTTAAAATGGCACCGAATGACATAATCTTTGAACAAGTTTCAATAGAATTATTCAAGAAAATGGGCAATAATGTATTAAAATTATTAAGAGTAGCGCTACTCAAGCCGGTGACCAATGTATCAAACGATATAGAAAAAGAAGCTATACTGTCTAAATTTCATGACGATTCAATACAAGGAGGTCATACAGGCATATCAAAAACTTTAGCTAAAGTACAAAGACATTACAAATGGAAAAATATGCGAAAAGACATAATAGAATACGTACGTAGATGTCAAAAATGTCAAATGTCTAAAACGACAGTACATACAAAGACTCCTTTAACACTGACAGAAACACCAATATATGCTTTCGACAGGGTAATTGTTGACACCATTGGTCCATTACCAAGATCAGAAAACGGTAACGAATATGCAGTAACGCTCATTTGCGATTTAACAAAATATCTCGTTGCCATTCCGATCCCTAATAAAAATGCTAATACTGTCGCTAAAGCTATATTCGAATCTTTTATACTACAGTTCGGTCCAATGAAGACGTTCATCACGGACATGGGAACTGAATATAAAAATTCCATTATTAATGAATTGTGCAAAAATTGAAAAATAGACAATATAACGTCTACAGCGCACCACCACCAGACAGTTGGAACGGTAGAAAGAAGTCATAGAACTTTTAACGAATATATTCGCTCATACATTTCAGTCGATAAAACCGACTGGGATGTGTGGCTAAAATATTTTGTATACTGTTTCAACACGACTCCATCTATGGCACATAGCTATTGTC
This sequence comes from Scaptomyza montana, assembly GCA_018904305.1. Classification (NCBI taxonomy): domain Eukaryota; kingdom Metazoa; phylum Arthropoda; class Insecta; order Diptera; family Drosophilidae; genus Scaptomyza; species Scaptomyza montana. Next base: position 228,073 of record JAEIGR010000045.1, read on the forward strand.
CAAATGAATTAGTTTATAGTAAACAAAACAATTTACCCAAATATTTTAATACAATAGACAATATAGAACCTTTATATAACATAGAAAACTATGCTAAGGAAAGTAAATTTAGATTCGAACAAGCATATAAACGAGCTAAAATAATGTTAGAAAAACATAAGGCTAGGAATAAAGAATATTATGATAGGAATATAATTAATTTAGAATTGAAAGTAGGAGATAAAGTTATACTAAAAAATGAAACTGGCCATAAGCTAGATTCACTATACTTAGGACCATTTAGCGTAGAGAAAATAGAAGATAAAACTAATCTATATATATAAAAGAGTTCGTCCGCGTTAAAATGGATCAGCCACAGCCTAAACGAAAAGAGCTAGAAGGCTGAAATTTTCACATAATTTTTTATGCAGGTAGTAAGTAAGCACTAAGAAGGGAATTTTTATTTGGACAACTCCTTCAAGTACCTCCCATACGATTTGGAGCAATTTTTACCCATTTTAAAAAACAAATTACAATTACAACAAGTACCCATTCCACTACTGTCGCCTGATTGTCGCACAAGCTGAGGGTTTGATCGCGAGCGAGAATACAAAAACAAAACAAATGCGCAGTGACGCGCTTCGCGTCGCACAAGCAAAGTCATAAAAAAAAGGTTCGACACTTGCAAAAACGAAACGGATTTCTGCTTCTTAATGAATATGTGCATACACAATTAAGTGAACAATGCGCTTGAAAATAATTTTCATAATTTTATGTACATGTATCACTTCGCACAGTGCATATTCTTTTTTTTCTCAAATTTGTGTGCCTTTGACAATTGATTTACGACCCAAGTAGCGTTTGTTGTTGTTGGGCCCGCACTGCTACTTTTTGTTGGTGTCGTTGATTAAAAAAAAAAAAAACAACAACAAAACATAACTTGGTCCGTGTAGAAAAATTTTGCACACCAAAATACATATGTTGTGGGGGTGGATTTGCCTACTTGCTGCTAATATAACTTAGACAAAACGTATAACTTACATTAAAAATATACAATTTCGAACAAGCAAAGGCCGTTCACATAATGATAATCAGATAATTTGAAATCTCGCTCCGATCATGCTCCTTTGTTGTTGCTCATTTACGTTCACTGCGCGCTTTGCATGTCAATCGTAAGGTTTAATAACCCTACCTCCTCCGCACACACTAAACTAAAGCTAAAGGCAATATGCAATTCACTTAACTGCAGCCTCTTCGATATGTTTTGCGTTGATTCAGTGCGTGCGAAGAAGGTAGCGATACTACGCTCTTTGTCTAACTTGCAGAGCGCGCGCATACATAAGAGAGTTAGCCGAAATAGCCAACAACGAAGGCGCGATTTAAAAATAATTTCAAGTTTTAAGCTGCCTCTTTGTGTTTGGGACCAGCAGCGCTCAATTCATGATGCAGGTGTTGAATTGCCGACTGTCAGCACAACACGAGAATGAGCGAATCTGAAAACAAGTAAGAAGGCTTTAGTCGAAAAATCCCGACTAAAAGATACCCTGAACCCGTGTATTAAAATGACTTGCAGAAGTCTCCTGTGTTTCTTAATCGATTTGGATTATTAATTTTCACAGAATTTATAAAGTTATCCATTGTTTTAACTCCTATTTTTACATTTTCTAAACAACAGACATGTGGACTCGGCTGTTGAAGCTGTGGTCGGAGATGCTTCTTTCTGCCTGTTAAATACTTTTGCACAAATCAATTATACCCTTTTTTACCCATTTTATGAGTTCAGGGTATAAAAATAATGTAATATTTTAGGCATGCTTTCAAAACAAAGTTTTCTTATATTTTGTAGCCACAGATAACAGAGAGAAGGACAAAGAAGAAGAAATATAACTGTAAATGGTACTCACTGCCAGTGTTGCCAGATTTTGGGAGACACCATAAGCTAGATTAAAGAAAAAAATAAGCTAGAATAAGCTAAAAATAAAAAATTAAAAGCTTAAAAATAAGCTAATCATAAAAACATCAAAATAATTGACTTTTGAATTTTATTGGCATTTATATATTATAGTAAAGAAATGATTTCATCAACTTCATCCATGGACTCAATGTATTTGGCTGATGATTTAATTAATTCAAGGTATTTGTTTGGAAGTTTGTAATCATAACAACATTTGCCATGACGTCGCAGTCCATATCTATAACATTCAAAAGAATATACTTAGTATATATTAAATAATTTAACATTTCAAAATCAAACCTAATGCTTAATATTGCGTTCAAACTTTTCAAACACATTTTGTTGCGCAAATTCGTTTTAACAATATTCATTTGGCTGAATACCCTCTCAACCGCAGCATTTGACCATGGCAGTGAAAGGATATGCAGAGCAAATAACGCCAGTTGCTCAAAAACTTTGTTTTGTCCAGCATCCTTGTAAATTAAAACTTCTGACCAAAACTCTATCGTGTGTTCCTTTTTTTCCCAATTGATTAGGTGAATTTTTCCAAATTGGGATACAATGTCATCAATATTGTCGTATTTGAAATGTTCTAATAAACAAATAATTTGTTCGGGCGATTTGTTCGCATGTAGTATATTGCCAACGGCAAAAATATCAATTTTTTTAGAACTTCAATATTATCAGGAAGTCTGAAAATACACTGCAGATTAATTTACATCATTCTATTAAAATCCAATTAAAGCTTACCTCTCCCTTAGTTGAATAATTAACGCCTTAATGAAGTTTTTACAGTCATCTCTGATTTTATATTTTTCATTTAAATATTTTGCGTCTTTGATTTCCTTCTCAAAGGCATACCCCATAAATAAGTCGCTAACTGCACAATCTTCCAAATCATCCTTCAAAATATCAATATTCGTTTCTGGAGGAATTATGATATTTCTTAGCGCATTGATTGCCGTAATAATTTCATTAAGAAGTTTCGACGAATCGACCTTCTCGCTTTGAAACAAATTGTTCAGATTTTGAATATTTTTTAAAATTGGCTTTAAAAATATTAAATAAAGCCTATTTTTGTCATCCTCATAAAGCATATTCAATATTTTTGCTTTGTGACAGCTTTCATTCGTAGAGGCCAAGGCAAAGTGCAACTTTAATTCCTCCCACTGATCCTCGATTCGCGATACGGCACTTTCGATGGATAGCCATCTCGTGTCGCTGACCTTAGGAATTTTTAAGGGTGTCTAAATAAGTACAAAAGAAATTCAAAATAAATATACGAAAATACATAAAAGTAAAAAAAAAACAAACCTGTTAGTCTAACTACATAAAATTGAGACGAGCATATAAACTAAACGTTAATACATACATATAAACACATTTTTGGACGAACACGACGATTGACAATGAAACTAAATACAATCATATATACCTTCCCATTATTTAAACACTCAAAAACTTTTTTATACATCATTTGTCTGTGAGAGCTTTTAGCAAACCAAGAGTAGGTGTCGGCAACTATATATTCCAATTGATCTGGCAAATTTTCTTTGTTGATTGGCTTACAGCCAATTGAATTGAGTGGCACACACATTTTATTAATATTAAAGAGGGCACACTCTTCCTCAACTCTGTGTAAACGCTTTGTCTACAGCCAGTCATTACACTAGCATTATCGGTGCCGATTCCTATCAAGTTTGATATATCTAGATTTAAACTACTGAGTTCCATTTTTACAGCCTCTGCGATTGTAATAGCGTCGCCGGACTGAATGGGAATTAAACTTAAAAATGTCGTAACCATACTTTGTTTATTTAAGCTGTAGTAAATTATAACGACGCCTAAAGATTAAAAAAGACACAAATATATTGTAAATGTAATAACAGCCCATATAAACGTACTCAAATGTTCATAACTAATTTAATTCTTACCCAGCAACTTTGTCACACTTATATCAGTGGACTCATCCAACAACAAACTAAATTTGGACGTTCCTATGTCCATCCGCAAATCGTCATTAAAGTGGACTCCCAATACATTGTTTATGATTTGCGTGCACTTTGTCCTCTTCAACTTAATGTCAGCAGTGGCGTTGCACGCTTTAAACTGTACGACACACAGTTGGGATAAATGGTCGATTGGTGCTATGGCCGAGTGTTCAGCAATGTACAAACAAAGTGCAGCCTCCTGCTCTTCTGTTTTTGTGGACTTTCTAACAAAAGTTATTTTGTTAGTTTGTGCCACGCTTGCAATGGACGCAATATGTTTTTTTGTTTGAGCATGCTGCCGTAATTCGCACAACTTGGCCCCAATCGATGCCTTACAAAAGCAGCAGTACGCTTTTTGTGGAGTCAGTTGGCACTTTACGTAGCCACTGCTTAAATTCATCAAAATTTAGCCAACAGGCGCGGAAATTTTGCTTGTAAGTCACTTTCGGCATTTTTTCGACTATGTGTAAGCACGTGCAAAATTTCAGTGTGACCAAAACTTATGAACGAAAAATTACCAAAATACGCACAACATATAAGACTTTTGTCCGATTAATCGAAAAATATGACAAAAAATTACAATACAATAAAAAAAAAAACTTGTTGTGTTTTAAATTTTTTTAAGCCGAAATAAGCTATATGAAATTTTAAATAAGCCAGATTTCAAGCTATAAGCATTTCAACTATTTTCCAAGCTATTTGATTTTGAAATAAGCTAGATCTAGCTTAAAATAAGCTAATATGGCAACAGTGCTCACTGCAAGCAGCATGCACAGCTGAGCGAATATATGCTGCAACACAAAGAGCGGCTTAAAGCTTGATCAGTGCGCGCGTCTCTCTTATGACTGCCGCTAGATATAACATAATTTGAATGCAATCATGCTCCTTTGATGTTGCTCATTTACGTTCACTCTCTATTTTATGTGCGCGCTTTGCATGTCAATCATAAAGTTTAATATCCCTATCTCCCTCCGCACTCACTTAGCTAAGCTTACCATAACTAAGAGGCTGCAGTTAAGGGAATTGCATTGCCTAATTTACACCACCCATACATACATAGCTCTTAAGTGCAAGCGTTGTATGTATGAGCTTGGGATCTGCTGCTTAGAGGAATAACTGTAATGCTCTTTCCAACATTATGTTTTTACATACAATGGTAAGGGAATTGGTTATGCATTTTAGTTCATATTTAATGTGAACAAAGAAAGTTACTTTTCGTTTCAGTGAATTTTTTAATACTGTTTATATGAAGGATAAGGATAATAACAACGAAAGTTTCTTTTTGGATCAGTGAGTTTGTTAATATTCTGATTTTCGTATTATATATATGTACATTCATTTCAAATACGTATGTATATACGTTCATTTAAAATTCGTATATAATGATAAGTTATAAAAAATATTTAATTGCTATGATTTAAATATTTAAATAACGATCAACGTATTTAAATTTCCTTTGTTGTTTTTTGAACACAAAAAAGTTAAGTTGATTTTCGATTTAATAATTGAGGCAACATTATTTATAGTTGTCTTCTATTTTGCATATAATATAATAGTTATATAGACGCTGCTTAAGTGCATTTAAAAATCAAATAAAACTAAGCAGTCTGAATATTCTATTAAATTAATATAAGTTGTTATATTAAATTTTATTGAATTCTATACTTTGTATAGACGCTGTAACGTTGTACAGTGAAGTCAATTTTTGACTTATTTTGAAGTATTTATAATACTTACTTTAAATTAAGTTGTTAATTTGTTTTGATGTTTTTTTTTTAAACAAAATTAATAAGTCGATTTTAGACTTAATAATTGAAGCAACATTATATATAGTTGTCTTCTATTTTGCATATTATATAATAGTTATATACACGCTGCTTTAGTGCATTTAAAAATCAAATAAAACTAAGCAGTCCGAATATTCTATTAAATTAATATAAGTTGGTATATTCAATTTTATTGAATTCTATACTTACGTATAGACACTGTAACGTTGTAACAATCGTTTTACAGTGAAGTCAATTGACTCACAGCCAAATTAAAATATGTCTATTGAAACTTTAGATATTAGTGGTATTTTGGTGCCGCATTCAGTTGTTGCCATAATTGGTGATGGAGACTGCCTTTTTAGATATATTTCCTACCTTTTATTTGGCAAGGCTTCCATGGCACCATACGCCAAAATATTGTTGATCATGTTGTAACCAACTGGCAAACTTTTGCTTGCTTCAGCATAAACTTAAATGGAGAGTGTTATAGCTCTTCTGAACAATATGAGTGCGCTATGTCATACTCATATACTTATGGTACTGCATGTGAGCTTCAAGCAGCAGCAGAAATTTTTGCTGTAAATTTCCAAATTTTTCAAAATGGAAATTTATTACAAGCATTCGGAAATAATATGCATCCTGTAAAAGATTGCGTTTTACCGGTCCATTAATGAATGGACATTTTGATGTTTATATTCCTTTAGAGGAAGTATTAACTCAAGATTCTGATACGTCAAGTGAATGTATAACTGAAAATGTTAAAAATCCTGTTAAAAGACGTAGTCGATTCACCGGCAAAACAGAAAAAAGGTAAAAAAACGGTCATTTGAAAAAAGTAGTGACATCAATAGGGGTAAGCTTATAGGAGCATCAAAAAAAAATATCGTGTTAATAATCCTGATTTTATTAGAGTTGTATTGAGAAGACATCAGGCTAATAATCCTGAAGCTCATCGAGTTGCAGTGAGAAGACATCAGGCTAATAATCCTGATGGACGACAAGAAAGGCGTTTGCGTGCATGGAGTGTTAAAGCCATGTCTGGCTTAAACTATGATTTTGAAATAGCTTTCAAGTCAGATAAAATTACTCAACTTGGTAGTATGAATTTGATAAGCAAACAATGTTATGCTTTAAAATGGAAAAATTAGCCTTTGGGTATCTGTTGCAAGGCAGGAAAAGTTAAACTTTCACAAAATGAAAGTTTGCCTGATCCTCTTAAAAGCTTAATAATTGGTGGACATCCCAAGCATGATCATTTCATTGATCGTATAAGAAATTATAACAGCTGCTTTCAAATGACTTCTTTTGGAAGTACAAAAATTATAAATGAAAGTTGGTCAACCTTTAAAGTCCAAGGACAAGTGTATCATTAAATTGGTAGTGTCCAACCTTTGCCAAATGAAGAAATGCAGTTTCTTCAAATTTATTTTGTTGGTGATGATGAAAAGGAAGCTCAACTACGTTGCAAAAATATTTCAAATGTTGATTTAAGCGTAGTAAAGGATCTTCAATGTATGTTTCATCATCATAATCGTTATGTAAAAGATTTAAAAATGGCTATCAATAAAATACAAACAAATACCAAAGACTATAAATTGGTTATACATGCTGATCGAACACCCGCTGGTGCACATAAAGGGCTTTACAATGCACCAATGCACTATCAAGCGAAGTAGCAGTTATTATAGTAGAAGTTATTGTTGGTCAGCAATTTGAAAAGCGCAATTTTATTATTGAATTCCATAATTATAAATTACATCGTATAGTGAGGTGCATCGATCATACGATGCCTTACAGAACCCTTTGGTATTTCCTTATGGCGAAGATGGCTATTCAGTGGATATACAAGAATGGAATTCATTATTTAAAAAAGGAGGAACCAAAAAAAAAAAGATATCTGCGTTAAGCTTTAACAGTTATAAAATAATGATTCGTCAATCTGAGTTAAATCATTTAATTTATTGTCGTTCCCTTTATAGTCAACTTTTAGTTGATATGTATGCTAAAATTTAAACAGAAAGGTTAAATTATATTCGCTACAATCAAGCAAAACTCAGAGCAGTTAGCTATATACATCTACAAGATGCAATAGGCCAACAAGATGATGACGCAGCTCAACTTGGTCAGATGGTAATTTTACCGTCTTCTTTTACAAGCTCTACACGATATATGCATGAAAAGACTCAAGATGCTATGACATATGTTCGCCATTATGAGCGACCAGATCTTTGCATAACATTCACATGCAATCCATAATGGAATGACATCAAAAGTGTTTTGTTACCGGGTCAAAAACCGCATGATCGTCATGATATTATAGCTCGAGTTTTTCATTTAAAAGTTAAAGCTTTAATGCCACTATTGATAAAAGGTTCGTTGTTTGGAAGCGTGCAATGTTTCATGTACTCTGTGGAATGGCAAAAGCGGGATTAACCACATATATGTACATATTCTACTTTGGTTAGAAAATAAAATAAGACCAGATAAAATCGATAAAATTATCTGTGCCGAAATACCAAGCACAAATGAGGATCCTTTGTTATTTAACATTGTTATGTCAAATATGATTCATGGTCCTTGCGGTGCATTTAATAATAAATCGCCATGCGGTTTTTAAAAGGTTTCCTCGACAATTATTTAAGAAACTGTGACTGGAAAAGATAGTTACCCTCTATTTCGTAGAAGTGCGATAGAAGATGGTGGTAATGCAATTAATATAAATGGTAATTGCATAGATAATCGTTGGGTTGTGCCTTATAACTGTGTACTATTGAGAACATTTGAAGCTCACATAAATGTTGAGTATTGTAGTTCTGTAAAGTCTATTAAATACATTTGTAAATATGTTAACAAGGGCAGTGATCAAGCATCATTTACTCTTGAAGACCAACGTAATGAAATTAATATGTGCGAAAGTGGCTGCTATATAAGTAGTTCAGAAGCGGTATGGAGAATCCTTGCATTTCCTATACATGAACGTTTTCCGGCTATTACACACTTAGCTGTTCATTTAGAAAATGGTCAACGGATATATTTTAACCCAATAATCCCAATAATCCGCAACAATTACTTGACAGATTAAGCACTACACCCAAAACCACTTTGCTAGCCTTCTTTGAGCTATGCAAACGTGATGAGTTTGCAAGAACGCTTCTATATTGTGAAGTTCCATCGTATTTTACATGGAACAATAAAGAATTTCAAAGAAGAAAACGAGGGCATGATGTGCTAAATTTTCCTGGAGTTAAAAGAGATTCAGCTTTGGAAAGAGTTTACACTATTCATCCCAATAATACAGAATGTTTTTATTTAAGACTTTTATTACATTTAGTAAGGGGCCCAACATAATTTTTAAATTTGAAAACTGTTAATGGTATAACATACGCATCATTTCAATTGGCGTGTAAAGCTCTAGGATTACTAGAAGATGATAAGCACTGGGATTCAACTATAGCCGAAGCTGTCATATGTCAAAATCCTACAAAACTGAGAGAACTTTTTGCAATAATGTTAGTATTTTGTCAAATTTCAGATGCTCTTAAACTTTGGAAGATATTTTAAGAGCCTTTCATTTTTCACAAGACAATATTGATGAAAGTATTGTGAATAATGTATTAAATAAATGTCTTATTAACATTGAACTTCAATGATTGAAGATATTGTACTGTCTATTGGTGGTCAAAACTAGACTTACTATGGACTTCCACTACCAATTAGATCCGAGGAAATTGTTCCAAATATTGAATATCATAGAGAAACAAATTATGAAAATTGCGATAATTTTGTTGTTAATAATGAGCTACTCCTTACTGCTGAGCAAAATCAAGTCTACGAAAAGATACTTTATAGCGTTGAAGCAGAAAAAGGAGAAATCTATTTTTTAGATGCACCTGGTGGAACAGGTAAAACGTATCTTTTAAATTTGTGCGCCATTAAATAAATTATTTAACTTGTCTGTTGATTCAACCGTGTTCCCTGATATATGGAAGGAATCCTTTATAATTCCACTCCATAAAAATTCTTCAAAATCAAACGTTAAAAATTATAGGGGTATATCCAAGTTGTCTGCCATACCAAAAGTCTTTGAAAAAATTGTATGTTCTCAACTGCAACACGGATGTAGTTCAACTATATCGCCTTATCAACATGGTTTTGTTAGGCGTAGATCTACTACCACTAACCTTCTTGAATTCACTTCGCTTGTTATCAAAGGGTTTCAGGAAAGAATGCAAACTGACGTTGTTTACACCGATTTTAGTAAGGCATTTGATTCTGTAAGTCATTCTCTGTTGCTTCATAAATTGAATATTATTGGATTTCCATCAAAACTTTTATTGTGGCTTTCGGAGTACTTGTGTGGCCGAACACAAAAAGTAGTTTTTAAGTCGTCTGTATCTAAACCTATTTTTGTTACCTCTGGTGTTCCCCAGGGTAGTCACCTTGGTCCTTTGCTATTTAATTTGTTTATTAACGATCTCCCAGCTGTTATTACTAACTCTTTTGTGTATATGTTTGCTGATGATGTGAAGCTATGTTTCACCTATAATGACGCTTCCCTGTGTAATTTACTACAGTCGGATTTGGGTGCTTTGTCAGACTGGTGCCTTACTAACTTACTAAATTTAAATTGTTCAAAATGTAAAGTCATGTCTTTTTGTAGAAGTACCCCTCATACTGCTCACTACTTGCTTGATGCTTCACCACTTGACCGCGTGTTTGAAATTAAAGATTTAGGCATTATTCTTGATCCTAAATTAAAGTTTGACGCTCATATTTCGTATATGGTTAATAAGGCCATTAATGTCCTTGGCTTCATCAAGCGGTGGTCGAAAGAGTTTAATGATCCCTACACCACTAAAACGCTTTATACATCCCTAGTACGTCCCATCCTGGAGTATGGATCTTGTGTGTGGTCCCCACAATACTCGATTCACCAGGATAGAATTGAATCTGTGCAGAAGAAATTTCTTCTATTTGCCCTTAGAAGTTTTAACTGGGTTCCTGGAGTTGACTTACCCCCGTATTCAAGTAGACTTCTTTTGATTAATCTTCCCTCCCTGTTAAACCGTAGAACTATGCATGGAGTATTACTTATTACTAACCTACTTAGTGGTGAAATCGACTCATCAGTTCTTTTAAGTCGAATTAAATTTAATGTCCCAATTAGATCTTCACGTAACTTTTTACCCCTTAGCCTTGATCGTTGCTTCAGCAACTATTTAATTCATGAACCATTTCGTGTTATATGTTCTGACTATAACAAACTTTATTCTCTTGTCTCCTTGGAGGCCTCAACTCCAGTACTAAAAAGATCGATCCTTTTTGCTTTATCTAATCGTAACCACTAATTACTAATCTATCGCTGGTCTGATTGGGTTTTTCTGGGTTTTCCCAATCCTCGCAACAAATGTTGGACTACTCAATTTTTTATTGAATTTCCCAGAGCTTTAACGTTAGCTTTTAATTATATTTTCAGATTTATATATTATTCTATATTTTACTTAATTTAATTATATTAACTATTTTTAATTTAAATAAATTTGATTAATTTTAATGTCAGCTGCTCTTAGCTGACTATAAACAAATAAATAAATAAATAAATAAATAAATTGGCAAAGGTACGGCAAAGTAAAAAAATTGCATTGGCCGTTGCTTCTTCCGGTATCGCAGCCACTTTACTAAATGGTGGCTGCACAGCGCAGTCTACACTTAAAATTCCACTTAATATGATTCATTTAGAAACACCACATTGCTCAATTTCAAAGCAATCTAATATTGCTGCTGTGCTCAAAGATTGCAAGCTTATTGTTTGGGATGAGTATACTATGGGCCATAAAGGTGTTTTTGAAGCTGTAGATCGATCTTTGAAAGACATTCGAGATAGTGAATACTTAATGGGTGGCATAACTGTTCTCTTAGCTGGTGATTTTCGACAAACTCTCCCAGTGATCCCCAGAGGAACAAGAGCAGATGAAATAAATGCGTGCTTAAAGTCTTCAATTTTGTGGCCCAAAATACAGAAAATTGCATTAAAGAAGAGTATGCGAGTGCACTTAAAAGGTGATAGCATAGCTGGTGAATTTGCAGAAATGCTTCTTCAAATAGGAAAAGGATTATTTCCAACCCATGATGGCAAAATAACTTTACCATCCACTTTGTGTCATGTTGTGAAAAGTATTGAAGAGCTAACTCTAAAAATATTTCCGGATATTACAAATATCTCTCAAAAATCACTCGAATGATTTTCAGAACGTGCTGTTTTGACTGCGAGAAATGACAATGCATTAGAAATAAACGAGTTTTTATTAAAATCATTTCAAAGTGAAGAAATGACATATAACTGTATTGATTCTGTGACTGAAATCGAAGATGCAGTTCATTACCCCGTCGATTTTCTTAATTCATTCAACATAAATTAACTTTAAAAGATTGGTTCACCTGTAATGTTGATTCGCAACTTGAAACCGCCAATACTGTGCAATGGTACAAGATTGCAAGTTCAAAGTCCTTCATAAGAATGTTGTCGAAGCAATTATCTTTACTGGCAATGGTATAGGGGAAACGGTTTTTATACCGAAAATTCCATTAATACCTTCTGATTCTGAATTGCCAATTCAATTTAAAAGATTGTAATTTCCTTTAAAAGTTTGCTTTGCCTTAACAATTAATAAATCACAGGGATAAACTCTTAAATTAGCCGGACAAGACTTAAGACACGATTGTTTTTCTCATGGCCAATTTTATGTAGCCTGCTCAAGAGTCAGTTTATTTGTATTAGCACCTGACGGAAAAACAACCAATGTCGTTTATAAAGAAGCTCTTAAAGTTGTTAATAATTGCAAATTAAATTCAATAAGTGGATAAGGCCTACTGGGGAAAGCACAATATTCTCTACCTCAATGGTGGCGTGGAAAAGAGAATATTAAATACTTTGCTTAAATATTTTGTGAAATATTTTCTAATTTATTTATTTTGTATCTATCTTCTATTGCTAAAATTTATATAAACTATCCGCGCAGCGAAGTAAGCGGGCCACTTACTAGTATAATTATAAAAGATAAGAAAAATAAAAAACAAAAAGTTCATAAAAATAGGTTAAAATTATTCAATAGTTAATAACTTTCATGAAAGCACAGTCTGATCAACTGTTTTATAAAAAAATAAAATAAAAAAAAAAAAAAAAAAAAAAACAATCTTATTTTTCACAACACAAACACACATTTTTTACATATATATATATATTAATATAAAATACACGTACATAAAAAAAATAATTTTTTTTCAAACATATAAACAATATAATTAATTAATATTAAGGCCCTCAAATTAAAATACATATGCATAAAATAGACTTAAAAAAAAAAAAAAAAAAAAAAATTTAAAAATAACTTCATAGTATTACGTTATTTTTCAAAAGGAGGGAGATGTAGTATACACATATATCGAGTGTACACTGTACACACTTCAAATATATTAAATAGCAACACTTTGCCCAAACATTAACATTAAGTGGGTCACCCAGCTCGCTTACATTAAGTGGGTAACCCAGCTCACCTTCAAGCGCTGGTAAAATGATCGCGTAAGGTTGCAACGCGCACAAACGATGCAGCGTCAGCACTCTCACGCTGTGACCTCATACAGACTACATATGTGCATACTCACACTCTCTTTATATTATGTATTAGACTATGTATGGCTCGCGCGCTGACTTCTCTGCCGAAGCAGCGGTCTGCCTTATACTTAGAAGTAAGAACCTTCAATTATTCAATAAAGAAACCTACTTGGAAATAGACGTGTTTTCTTTAAATGTCTGGAAAACTAAGTACACGTCTACATTCCACAAAGATCTGCATCAAAAATTTGGATGCCATGCCCACCCATACCACCCCCAGCTCCCCTTCCCCACTTCTTACAAACTTTGAGCCAGAGTCACCAAATTTGGTATGAAGATAGCAATTGACATTCCACAAACATCTGCATCAAAAATTTGGATGCCACGTCCACCCATACCACCCCCAGCCCCCCTTTCCCCACTTTTTACAAACTTTGAGCTAGAGTCAACAAATTTGGTATGAAGACAGCAATTGTCATTTCACAAAGATCTGCATCAAAAATTTTGATGCCACAACTACCCATACTGTGTTGCTCGATTTGATGTTTAGACAACAACAAAGTGTTGCTGTTTATTACATTTGAATATATATGAATATATGTGTATACTACATCTCCCTCCTTTTGAAAAATAACGTAATAATTTGAAGTTATTTTAAAAGTGTGTAATTATGTTTATGTTTTACAATATAGTTATATAATTAATTAATTATATTGTTATATATACATATGTGTCTAAAAATGTATTAAAAATTAAAAAAAAATTGAAATTGTTTTTTTTGTTCGTATTTGTTTTGAAATGGGAAGTAATGAAAAAAAAATATTTTTTTTTGATTCTGTTTTTTTTTTTTTTTTTTTATAATAACAGTTGATCAGACTGTGCTTTCATGAAAGTTTTTAGTTATTGTATAATTATACTCGATTCCGAAGGTAAAGAGTATATTGGTTTTGTGCAATGTCCGTCATGGTGTCTGTCCGTCTGTCCGTCCGTATGGTTGCAAGTTTTTTCCACACCCTTCAAGCTAGAGACTTGAAACTTTCCAATTCTCTTTATCTATGGGATAGTAAATTAAAGTGTCAAGATGGGGGTTCTACGATAACTGGGGGGCTGGCAAATCGATAAATTCGATAACCCAAAACCGATAAATCCACATATTTCGCACATCCTTACAGCTAGAAGTACCAAATTTGGTAAGAAGATAGCTATTAGCAACCCCCAAAAAACTGCATCAATAATTTTGGAGCCACGCCCCCCCATTCCGCCTCCAGCCCCCCCGCATTTTAAAGTCAAAACAGACTATATCTCCCACAGTTTTTGAGCTATAGCCACCAAATTTGGTGCCAAGATAGGTGATGATGACCCCCTAAAAACTCCACCAAAAGTTTGGATGCCACGCCCACCGATACTGCCCTAGCCGCCCCCATCCACCCCAACGCTTCGTCAAAAACGGGAATGCGTGTATCTTCCAGAGTTGTGGAGCTAGAGCCTCCAAATTTGGAGGGAAGATAGCTGTTAACGACCCCCCAAAAACTGCATCAAAGTTTTGGAGCCACGCCCACCCATTACGCCCCCAGCCCCCCGCATTTTGAAATCAGAAATGGCTATATCTCCCACAGTTTTTGAGCTATAGCCACCAAATTTGGTGCCAAGATAGGTGATGATGACCCTCTAAAAACTGCACCAAAAGTTTGGATGCCACGCCCACCAATACGGCCCTAGCCGCCCCCATCCGCCCCAACGCTTCGTCAAAAACGGGAATGCGTGTATCTTCCAGAGTTGTGGAGCTAGAGACTCCAAATTTGGTGGGAAGATAGCTGTTAACGACCCCCAAAAAACTGCATCAAAGTTTTGGAGCCACGCCCCCATTTCGCCCCCCTTTCCCCCACTTTTTACAATTTTCGAGCTAGAGTCACCAAATTTGGTATGAAGATAGCAATTGACATTCCACAAAGATCTGCATCACAAATTTGGATGCCACGCCCACCCATACCGCCCCCAGCCCCCTTGCCCCACTTTTTTACAAACTTCGAGCTAGATTCACCAAATTTGGTATGTAGATAGCAATTGACATTCCACAAAGATCTGCATCACAAATTTGGATGCCACGCCCACCCATACCGCCCCCAGCCCCCCTTTCTCTACATTTTACAAACTTTGAGCTAGAGTCACCAAATTTGGTATGTAGATAGCAATTGACATTCCACATAGATCTGCATCAAAAATTTGGATGCCTCGCCCACCCATACCGCCCCCAGCCCCCCTTTCTCTACATTTTACAAACTTTGAGCTAGAGTCACCAAATTCGGAAAGAATATAGCTGGTGGCATCCCCATCTGCATCGGAGAATCTTTAAGGCAGCGTACACCCCTGCCGCATCCGTACCCCTCTGCAATCAGGCCTCTTTTTACCGGTTTTAATACTGGTATCGAGTATGCCGCAGTCGGTTGCGTCCGACTGCAACGTTTCCACTTGTTTTAATCTATTCTTATTAACTTTTTGTGTTTTATTGTGTTTACCTTTTAGAATTATATTGTCTTTATCTTCTATTTTTTCTACGCTAAATGGTCCTAAATATACTGAGTCTAGCTTATGGCCAGTTTCATTTTTTAGTAAAACTTTAAAACTATTTTTAATTCGAAATTAATTATATTTCTATCATAATATTCTTTATTCCTAGCCTTATGTTTTTCTAGCATTATTCTAGCTCGTTTATATGCTTGTTCCAATCTAAATTTACTTTCTTTAGCATAGTTTTCTATGTTATATAGAGGTTTTATATTGTCTACTGTATTAAAATATTCGGGTAAAATATTTTGTTTGCTATAAACTAATTCATATGGACAATAGTTGTGTGCCATAGATGGGGTCGTGTTGAAACAGTACACAAAATATTTTAGCCACACATCCCAGTCGGTTTTATCAACTGAAATGTATGATCGAATATATTCGTTAAAAGTTCTATGACTTCTTTCTACTGTTCCAACTGTCTGGTGGTGGTATGCTGTAGACGTTATATTGTCTATTTTCAAATTTTTGCACAATTCATTAATAATCGAATTTTTATATTCAGTTCCCATGTCCGTAATGAACGTCTTCATTAGACCAAACTGCAATATAAAACATTCAAATATAGCTTTAGCGACAGTACTATCATTTTTGTTTGGGATCGGAATGGCAACGAGATATTTTGTTAAATCGCAAATAAGCGTTATTGCATATTCGTTACCGTTTTCGGATCTTGGTAATGGACCAATAGTGTCAACAATTACCCTGTCGAAAGCATATATTGGTGTCTCTGTCAGTGTTAAAGGGGTCTTTGTATGTAATGTCGTTTTAGACATTTGTCATTTTTGACATCTACGTACGTATTCTATTATGTCTTTTCGCATATTTTTCCATTTGTAATGTCTTTGTACTTTAGCTAAAGTTTTTGATATGCCAGTATGACCTCCTTGCATTGGATCATCATGAAATTTAGACAGTATAGCTTCTTTTTCTATATCATTTTATATAATGGTCACCGGCTTGAGTAGCGCTACTCCTAATAATTTTAATACATTATTGCCCATTTTCTTGAATAATTCTATTGAAACTTGTTCAAAGATTATGTCATTCGGTGCCATTTTAAGTTCGCGTATATCATGTACACCGGCTCTGCTTTCAAGCCGTTGGAAAAATTGACCTATGTAATAAGTAACATCTTGTTACTTTGAGGTTCGCTTATTCAATGTCTTTATTGAAATCAAAATATATTCTTGGCTTATGCCTAACATTTATAAACTTATGCTGTTATCAGTTAACAGCTACAAAGAGAGGGAGAGCGATTGTACTCATACGTTTGGCTAAAGTGCAAGCGCGGCGTTTCCCGTAGGGCAACGGTCTCACGCTTGCGTGGCCTTCTAAAGAGGCTTCATATGACTTACACGCGCAGACCATATGTATGTATGTGCTTTGGTATGCGCATACATATATATGTTTATGCTGAGCGTGTTTAGGTTAATTTATACTTGCAACAAAGTGTTACAAGTTACGTTTTATATATATTTGAAATAACATATATGAATACATTACACCTCCCTTTTTAAAAAAAATAACGTAATATTATGAATATGTAGTTATTTATAGTATACATGATTGTAATATTTAGAAATATAAAAATTGAATAATATAAAACTATAAATGTGTAAAAATTTAGTGTTATAATTAGCTGCTTTTTTTTAAATGATTTTTTTTGTTTTTTTTTCTTAAATAGGTTTTATATGTATACAGCTGATCAGACCGTTTTTTTCGTATGTATTAATTTTATATTACACATATATATATTATCCTAATTTTATATAAAAATATATATATATGTATTTTTTTTTATTTTTTTTTTTATTTATTTTATTTATTTTTATTTATTTTTTTTTTTTTTTTATACTTATTGTTGTGTAGTACGTTTTGCTCTACATATTTTTGATTATTAATTAAAAGATGGTAAAAGTATTTCAGATGGTTGTTATTTTATATTATTTTCGTTTTGTTTTCTGAAATATATTTTAATTTTTTTTTTTTTTTATATTATCATTTTATATTTTATTATTATTTTTTTTTTTTTTTTTTTTTTTTGAGATTATGAAGTTATCTCTTTCTCCTATGTTTTTTTTTTGTTTTTTTATTTTTGTTTTTTATTTTGTTTTTCTGTCTGGTGGTGTTGTGTAGAAGACGTTTTACTGTCAATCTTTGCACGAGTAAGTCAGTGTAGAATTTGTATTTTCAGTTTCTATGTCCGTGATGAACGTCTTCATTGGACTAAACTAGAATATAAAATTGGAATATTACTTATTAATTGTAGACATTATTGCTTCTTGTACTTTTATTTATTTGGGTCACCGGCTTGAGTAGCTACTCTTTTATACATTATTGCCCATATATTTGAAATTATCTATTGAAATTGATTCAATGATATTTCTGCTCGGTGCCACTTGAGTTTGCTGATTGTAAGTATACCGGCCCCCTTTTCGAGCCTTTGGAAAAATTGACCTAAGTCGATAACTCCATTAGTATACAAATCGCTAACTTCAATTCTTGCGATAACTTTATTTCCTTGTTTTAATAAACAACTTGGATTTTGTTATATGCAAGGTCACTACTTTTCTTACTCCGTCATTTGTGATGACGTTGGGCTTAGAAGCTTTTCAAGATTTTGCCTAAGCAAAGATTCTTGTTATATTCCTGCGCAGGATAATTTTGTCTACTGTATTGCCTGGTAGTGACTCTCAGGACTTTATTTCGTTAGTCTATTTTTTGTAATTTGAATATTGTTATCCTAGAACGGGCATCTGTATTAAAATTGTCTTTTCTATTTTATGTGCCTGGAAGGGCTTTATTTGGGATAATAATGTTGAGTAATTTTAAAAAAAAATATTTTTCAATTAGAAATTTAATTATGTAAAGTGAATAAAAACACGGAAGGTGTTTGTGAGAGTTTAAAATTATTGTCAGTTTTAACTAATGCATAATCTTTTCTGATTTCAAAAACTATTATGTAAATTTACTTTAAGTTTCAAGTGGTATAGTCAGTATCAAATGTTTGTACGTCAGTTATGTTTCACAAGAATGGCCAGAGGGCGATGCGATTACTTTGACCTTGCACGCATCTTTTTGCGCTTACGTCTCAAGCTTCGCATACGCTTCTTACGGCATTTAGTGGTCATTTTTTTTCGATTCGAAAACGGTCAGGGAATTTATACTTATATGTTTTTTCTTTTTGTTCTTTCTTATTCATAAAAATCTGTTTGCTTCATAATAAAATTTGTTTTTTTTTTTTTATTTATTTATATTTCGCGTAACTAGCGTAATGCGCAAGATGGTTACTTTTGGTAATTTTTTTTCTCGTTTATTATATGTTTACATCCCTATTGTATGTCATATTGATCGCCTGTCTATGTGTTGTATGGCTTTACGGGCCATACGCTACTACCGGGCAACTAAGATGTCGCTCAGTATTACAATTTTCTTATATTTACGTATGTGTGTATTAATATATATATATATTTTTTTTTTTAAAAATTTTTATTATTTTTTTTGTATTTTAATTAATTTATTTTATTTTTATTTGTTTTTGTTTTTTTTGTTTTTCATTTAAATTTATATATATATATTGAAATTCTATTTTTTTTCAACTTAATTTTTATGAATATCGGCATCTAAGATGCACGATCCTAATACACCTCATAGGTGGCGTGACATTCCTATCATATACAGTTTCCTTCCTAGTGTTTGTTCAGCTTTATGGGCCGTACGCTACTGTGCTAATTAGAGCCCAGTTTAACAAAATTTTTTTTTTTATACTATAATAAATTGTGATATATATATATAAATTTATGTCAGCTTGCTGCTCCTGTGGGGGGGTTCTTCTTGCCAGGATCTGATGGGGCGCCGGTGCTAGTCCTCGCACAGGCTATTGATGTTTCGGTTTTTTCCTTTTCGGTGTCCGTTGCCCAGCTTGATGCGCTGGGTGATGCCGGTGCTGGTCTTCGCACAAGCTGTTGTTAGTATTGGCAGTGACTAACGTGCTGTTCCTGTTGCCGTTATTCATTGTTGCTGTTGCTGCTGATGCTGTTTTCGTCGGCTCAAAGGTTTATCTTTTATCCCTCGTGGCTGTAGATGTTAGTGTCCCTCGTTGTTGTGGACTTTTTTTTTTTTTTTTTTTTTTTTATCCCTCGTGGATGTAGAGGACTAGCAGACCGCTGTCCTCCGCATTAAATTTACTTGGCTGGTGCTGGCTACACAGGCATCTCCTCATTCGTTTTTATTTATTTTTTTTTGATTTTCGTTTAATTATTAA
Source organism: Scaptomyza montana (assembly GCA_018904305.1). NCBI lineage: Eukaryota > Metazoa > Arthropoda > Insecta > Diptera > Drosophilidae > Scaptomyza > Scaptomyza montana. The sequence continues at coordinate 248,210 of JAEIGR010000045.1, forward strand.
TTATTGAGTAATAATTTGTTAAATTTTGTTTGCTTTCATCCATTATAGTTCATAATATTATGTATTGCACTTTTAAGTTGTTGAACATGAACATGAACATGAATGTATAACCAAAATGTTTTATATTTTGTTTGTTTGTTTGTAAAAATTAATTATTTAATTTACAAGACCTTTTTGATCTCACATGAATGTATTAACCAAAATGTTTTATATTTTGGTTGTTTGTTTGTAAAAGTTAATTATTTAATTTACAAGACCTTTTGATCTCACATCGTTATCGTTTTATTTTCGTACATAACAAGCACTGTATTATTTATTATTACATTTTTTCGTACATAACAAGCACTGTTTTATTTATTATTACATTTTTATTTTATACTTCGCCGTTCGAAGTCACATGTCACGGTCGCCATGTAATAAGTAACATCTTGTTACTTTGAGGTTCGCTTATTCAATGTCTTTATTGAAATCAAAATATATTCTTGGCTTATGCCTAACATTTATAAACTTATGCTGTTATCAGTTAACAGCTACAAAGAGAGGGAGAGCGATTGTACTCATACGTTTGGCTAAAGTGCAAGCGCGGCGTTTCCCGTAGGGCAACGGTCTCACGCTTGCGTGGCCTTCTAAAGAGGCTTCATATGACTTACACGCGCAGACCATATGTATGTATGTGCTTTGGTATGCGCATACATATATATGTTTATGCTGAGCGTGTTTAGGTTAATTTATACTTGCAACAAAGTGTTACAAGTTACGTTTTATATATATTTGAAATAACATATATGAATACACTACACCTAAATCAATAACTCCATTTGCATACAGATCGCTAACATCTATTCTTGCAATGATTTGTTTGCCATGCTTAAAGCAACACAGCATATCTTTCGTTTGCAAGGTCACTACTTTTCGTACATCGTCATTTGTTATGACTTCATATACGTTGGGCTTTGAAGCTTTATTTAGAGATTTATTTTTCAAATTCTCTATTTCTATATATTTTTCATATTCTGCGCAGGAAATTTTCTGTCTTTTCTCTTGTCTAGTAGTGACTTTTAGGACTTTGTTATGTAAATTTTTTAATTCGTTGATGGTTATTCTTGATAACGCATCTGCTACGTGGTTGTCCTTACCCTTAAGATACTCTACTGTGAACTCATACTCTTCTAAATCAAGTCTCATTATGGTTAATTTTGATGTAGGGTTAACCATTGAAAATAAGTAGGTTAACGGTCTGTGGTCTGTTTTGACTGTGAAATGTCTACCATATACGTATGGTTTGAAGCGATTAATTGCCCAATGAATTGCTGATAGCTCTTGTTCTGTTGTCGATTTATTACTTTCCCCTTTTGTGAAGCTGCGAGATGCATATGCTACGGGTAATTGAATACCATTATAATTTTGTGTTAAAACTGCTCCACATGCTTCTTTACTAGCATCTGTGATAATGCAAAATTCTTTGCTAAAATCTGGATATTGAAGTAAAGTTGGATATATTAATGCCGTTTTAAGATGTTCAAAGGCATGCTGGCAAGCAGCTGTCCATTCGAATTTTACATCTTTTTTACACAGTCTTGTTATGTGACGAGAATATTCGGCAAAGTTTTTAATAAATCGTCTGTAATAGTTACAAAATGCAACAAATCTTCTAGCGCTGTCTGCGTCCGTAGGGACTGGGTATTTTTCAATGACATCATACTTTTTGTCATCTGGGAGAATACCTTTGTCAGTACACTTATGACCTAGAAATGTCACTTCATGCATAAAAAATGTGCACTTGTCTGGGTGCAGTTTTAGATTGTTCTTTCTGCATAAATCGAAAACGTTTTTAAGGTTTTTGATCATATGTTGTTCAGAACAACCGATGACAATTAGGTCATCCATGTAAAGGAATGCCTGTGATGGTTCAAGACCAGAAAATGCAATTGTCATCATTCTTTGAAAAGAATTAGGCGCTATTTTTAAACCGTAAGGTAATCGCGTAAAAACGATAGGAGCCATTGCTCGTTGAAAATGACGTTATATTTCTTGAGTTTTCTTCAAGTTCTATTTGGTGGAATCCAGACATTAAATCTAAACACGAGAAGAATTTTGCTCGGCCTAGTTGGTCAAGAATATCGTCTATTCTTGGAAGTGGGAATTTATCAGCTAATAGTTTTTTACTAATTTGACGATAGTCTATTACTAAACGCCATCTTTTATCTGTTGAATCCGGTAAGGATTTTTTTGGTACTAATAGTAATGGGCTATTATATTCAGACACAGAGGGTTCTACTATTTTATCATTTATGAGTTTATTTACTTGTTTAGTTATTTCTGCTTGTTGTGAATGAGGAGTTCTATAATTTGTAATGTAGCTTGGTTCATCCTCTTTCAATCTTAATTTTTGTTTATAAAAGTTATGTGTTGTTATTGGTTCGGATTCTAGTCCGAATATATCTGTATACTGGGTGCATAATTTTGTCAATATGTTTTTCTAAGGTAGCGGAAAATTTCTTCTCAATTTAGAGATAATTTTTTCATCTCTTGACATGCATTCTTTATTAAAAATTTCATAGTTGGTTAGCGGTTCAAATCGGACTTTATCTAAGTTAATTATTTTATTTGAATTTGTTGTATTCAGAACTCGGACAAATGTGTTTTTGGAATTGGATATGGAGCTTGCTATAAATACTCCATTCTCATTTTCTTGACATGGTATTATAATATGATCATCATTTGTATCTACTTTTATTTGTCGGACAACTTCGGATCGTAAAGGTAAGATTGTGGTATTATTGTCAGTGGTATGAACTATAGGGATAGTTATTGAAAAATTTAAGTTTTGAGGTCTTAGTATAAACAAGTCTTCGCTTGCTTTGAAGTCTAACTGACAATTGAATTTCTTTATAAAATCCATACCGATTATTCCGTCACATGGAATACATAAAATTTGTGTCTACTAGATGAAAATAATGTGGAATTATATATTTACCTGTTGTTAATTCAACGAAAGTTAGTCCAGTGGAATGGATTGAACCTTCTCCAATTCCGCTGATAGTTGTGGTTGTATTGTTATCTATTTCATGGTAAATGTCGGACTGTTCTTTTAAAATTGAGATATCTGCGCCAGTATCTATGAGTAACGTCAACATTGTTTGTGTGTTCATTCTTTAATTTTATAAAAATGTTTAGACTAAGATTGATTGTGTGGACTTTAGAATTTATTGGGTTTGAGTACTTAAGGGTGCCTGTTGGTTTTCCGAATTACCTTGAGTAACTCGAACACTGTTATTTTTTCGTCTATTGTTTTGGTAACCTCTGTTGGCATTTCCACGGCTGCGGTTATTTCCTCGGAAATTTCCGCGTCCTCGGTTATTATTATCATAGTAATTATTACCATAATTGTTATTATAACCTTGGTAATTGCCTCTACCTCGGTAATTTCCTCGGAAATTACCTCGATTGGGGTGTCCTCTTTGTGCAAATAGGATTGCATTTGTTGTTCCTGTTATTTCTGTACTGCAATGTATATATTTACTTACAGCGTCATTCATTGTTGGGAATGTACCTGCTTCCAATATTGTTTTTAGCTTGCCATGATCGCAGTTTTTAATCATGACATTTATTGCTTCTTTTGTGCTGAATTTATCAGCAAGTTCTGCTGGCAATCCCTCATCGATATACGAAGATTCAAGTAATCTTCGTAGATTATCGATTTCGTTGGTAAATTGCGTGGCGGTTTTACCCTTTTGATAGACATTAGCCATTTTGGCTTTTACCACGTCGGATGTTTCACCGACAATAGATTCTTGCAATTTCTTTATTATTGCATCTATGGTTGTCTCATTTTGGACTTTATAGAAGGTTGAGCCAATTATTTTTGACTTGATTACTTCTACGGCTATGTTCTCAAATGTGCCTTTTGTTAAATTTACTAGTCTTAACGAGGTTAAGAATCTTTGCAAATTTAACTTTTTACCATCAAATTCGGGTATTGATGAGGATATTTCTCTCATGTATGCCCTATCGGCAATAGCTGTGTCTGTCATGGCTGGTTTTTGTATTTTTTTTTTCGGTGTTATCTGAATCAGAACACTCTTGTTCTGACTCATCAAAGTCAATTGTTGGCTTGGACTCGTTTAAATCCTGGAGTTGACTTTCGTCAAACTCAATTGGAAAACAAGTGGAAACGTTGCAGTCGGACGCAACCGACTGCGGCATACTCGATACCAGTATTAAAAACCGGTAAAAGAGGCCTGATTGCAAAGGGGGTACGGATGCGGCAGGGGTGTACGCTGCCTTAAAGATTCTCCGATGCAGATGGGGATGCCACCAGCTATATTCCTTCCGAATTTGGTGACTCTAGCTCAAAGTTTGTAAAATGTAGGGAAAGGGGGCTGGGGGCGGTATGGGTGGGCGTGGCATCAAAGTTTTTGTTGCAGATCTTTGTTAAATGTCAATTGCTATCTTCATACCAAATTTGGTGACCCTAGCTCGAAGTTGTAAAAAAGGGGAAAGGTGGGCTGGGGGCGGTATAGGTGGGCGAGGCATCCAAATGTTTGATGCAGATCTATGTGGAATGTCAATTGCTATCTACATACCAAATTTGGTGACTCTAGCTCGAAGTTTGTAAAAAGTCGGGCAAGGGGGGCTGGGGGCGGTATGGGTGGGCGAGGCATCCAAATTTTTGATGCAGATCTATGTGGAATGTCAATTGCTATCTACATACCAAATTTGGTGAATCTTGCTCGAAGTTTGTAAAAAGTGGGGAAAGGGGGGCTGGGGGGTGGTATGGGGGGCGTGGCATCCAAATTTGTGATGCAGATCTTTGTGGAATGTCAATTGCTATCTTCATACCAAATTTTGTGACTCTAGCTCGAAAATTGTAAAAAGTAGGGAAAGGGGGGCGAAATGGGGGCATGGCTCCAAAACTTTGATGCAGTTTTTTGGGGTCGTTAACAGCTATCTTCCCACCAAATTTGGAGGCTCTAACTCCACAACTCTCGAAGATACACGCATTCCCGTTTTTGACGAAGCGTTGTGGGGGAATGGGGGCGGCTAGGGCAGTATCGGCGGGCGTGGCATCCAAACTTTTGATGCAGTTTTTAGGGGGTCATCATCACCTATCTTGGCACCAAATTTGGTGGCTATAGCTCAAAAACTGTGGGAGATATGGTCTTTTTTGACTTTAAAATGCGGGGTGGCTGGGTTCGGAATGGGGGGGCGTGGCTCCAAAAGTTTTGATGCAGTTTTTGGGGGGTTGCTAATAGCTATCTTCTTACCAAATTTGGTACTTCTAGCTGTAAGGATGTGCGAAATATGTGGATTTATCGGTTTTCAGTTATCGAATTTATCGATTTGCCAGGACCCCAGTTATCGTAGAACCCCCATCTTGACACTTTAATTTACTATCCCATAGATAAAAAGAATTGGAAAGTTTCAAGTCTCTAGCTTGAAGGGTGTGGAAAAAACTTGCAACCATACGGACGGACAGACGGACAGACACCATGACGGACATTGCACAAAACCAATATACTCTTTACCTTCGGTATCGAGTATAATAACGGTTTTTGTTAATAGTTAGTTTAATATCACGACGAACACTTATCGTCTCTAACTTTTTGAGCTAATTGTCGTAATATTTTTTAAACAATATTCGTTGTGCGCATTCGTTAGCTTGCTCTTTTAGTGAAGATGCTAATTCGCTAAGTATGTTATATTCAGTCGTTAATACTGTAATATGGTGCAACAACGTTTCGACTCTTATTGTTGTGTTTTTATTGACACATTTATATGACTTGTCGAATTTTTGTTTTACTCTAAGTTCGATTTTGTTTTCTATTTCTTGCCAACTCATAACTATTCCTTCAACATTTTTGTTAATTGGAATTTTCAAAAGAAAAAATGTTTCCATTTGGTACAGTTTTGGTTTTATTTTTTTTTTTTTTTTTATTTAATCAATTATTTGAACGTCAGAGTCGTCACTTTCGGAGCTCAATAGTTCTGCTTTGATGATTTGATTTATGAACAAATCATTTATCGATTTTGGTAAGCGAACGTTTTTTCGTAGAAAATTTTTATATTGCAATGATAATATACGTTGTATTTGATTGTACATGTGTAATTTAACGGACTTGTTGGAGATTATCCACTGAAGGATAATTTTTATTTTGGGGTGGGAATAAATCTAGCTAATAGCTTGAGTTCTACCATGATTTTTATACTCGATACCGAAGGTAAAGTATATTGGAGTTTAATGCAATGTCCGTCATGATGTCCGTCCGTCTGTCCGTCTGTCCGTCCGTATGTTCCCCAGCTTTTTTTCCACCCTTCAAGCTAGAGAATTGAAACTTTCCAATTGTCTTTATCTATGGGATAGTAAAGGTAAGATTGTGGTATTATTGTCAGTGGTATGAACTATAGGGATAGTTATTGAAAAATTTAAGTTTTGAGGTCTTAGTATAAACAAGTCTTCGCTTGCTTTGAAGTCTAACTGACAATTGAATTTCTTTATAAAAATCCATACCGATTATTCCGTCACATGGAATACATAAAATTTGTGTCTACTAGATGAAAATAATGTGGAATTATATATTTACCTGTTGTTAATTCAACGAAAGTTAGTCCAGTGGAATGGATTGAACCTTCTCCAATTCCGCTGATAGTTGTGGTTGTATTGTTATCTATTTCATGGTAAATGTCGGACTGTTCTTTTAAAAATTGAGATATCTGCGCCAGTATCTATGAGTAACGTCAACATTGTTTGTGTGTTCATTCTTTAATTTTATAAAAATGTTTAGACTAAGATTGATTGTGTGGACTTTAGGAATTTATTGGGTTTGAGTACTTAAGGGTGCCTGTTGGTTTTCCGAATTACCTTGAGTAACTCGAACACTGTTATTTTTTCGTCTATTGTTTTGGTAACCTCTGTTGGCATTTCCACGGCTGCGGTTATTTCCTCGGGAATTTCCGCGTCCTCGGTTATTATTATCATAGTAATTATTACCATAATTGTTATTATAACCTTGGTAATTGCCTCTACCTCGGTAATTTCCTCGGAAATTACCTCGATTGGGGTGTCCTCTTTGTGCAAATAGGATTGCATTTGTTGATCCTGTCATTTCTGTACTGCAATGTATATATTTATTTACAGTGTCATTCATTGTTGGGAAAGTACCTGCTTCCAATATTGTTTTTAGCTTGCCATGATCGTAGTTTTTGATCATGACATTTATTGCTTCTTATGTGCTGGATTTATCAGCAAGTTCTGCTGGTAATCTCTCATCGATATACGAAGATTCAAGCAATCTTCGTAGATTATCGATTTCGTTGGTAAATAGCGTGGCAGTTTTACCCTTTTGATAGACATTAGCCATTTTGGCTTTTACCACGTCGGATGTTTCACCGACAATAGATTCTTGCAATTTCTTTATTATTGCATCTATGGTTGTCTCATTTTGGACTTTATAGAAGGTTGAGCCAATTATTTTTGACTTGATTACTTCTACGGCTATGTTCTCAAATGTGCCTTTTGTTAAATTTACTAGTCTTAACGAGGTTAAGAATCTTTGCAAATTTAACTTTTTACCATCAAATTCGGGTATTGATGAGGATATTTCTCTCATGTATGCCCCTATCGGCAATAGCTGTGTCTGTCATGGCTGGTTTTTGTTTTTTTTTTTCGGTGTTATCTGAATCAGAACACTCTTGTTCTGACTCATCAAAGTCAATTGTTGGCTTGGACTCGTTTAAATCCTGGAGTTGACTTTCGTCAAACTCAATTGGAAAACAAGTGGAAACGTTGCAGTCGGACGCAACCGACTGCGGCATACTCGATACCAGTATTAAAACCGGTAAAAAGAGGCCTGATTGCAAAGGGGTACGGATGCGGCAGGGGTGTACGCTGCCTTAAAGATTCTCCGATGCAGATGGGGATGCCACCAGCTATATTCCTTCCGAATTTGGTGACTCTAGCTCAAAGTTTGTAAAATGTAGGGAAAGGGGGGCTGGGGGCGGTATGGGTGGGCGTGGCATCAAAGTTTTTGTTGCAGATCTTTGTTAAATGTCAATTGCTATCTTCATACCAAATTTGGTGACCCTAGCTCGAAGTTGTAAAAAAAGGGGAAAGGTGGGCTGGGGGCGGTATAGGTGGGCGAGGCATCCAAATGTTTGATGCAGATCTATGTGGAATGTCAATTGCTATCTACATACCAAATTTGGTGACTCTAGCTCGAAGTTTGTAAAAAGTCGGGCAAGGGGGCTGGGGGCGGTATGGGTGGGCGAGGCATCCAAATTTTTGATGCAGATCTATGTGGAATGTCAATTGCTATCTACATACCAAATTTGGTGAATCTTGCTCGAAGTTTGTAAAAAGTGGGGAAAGGGGGGCTGGGGGTGGTATGGGTGGGCGTGGCATCCAAATTTGTGATGCAGATCTTTGTGGAATGTCAATTGCTATCTTCATACCAAATTTTGTGACTCTAGCTCGAAAATTGTAAAAAAGTAGGGAAAGGGGGGCGAAATGGGGGCATGGCTCCAAACTTTGATGCAGTTTTTTGGGGGTCGTTAACAGCTATCTTCCCACCAAATTTGGAGGCTCTAACTCCACAACTCTCGAAGATACACGCATTCCCGTTTTTGACGAAGCGTTGTGGGGGGAATGGGGGCGGCTAGGGCAGTATCGGCGGGCGTGGCATCCAAACTTTTGATGCAGTTTTTAGGGGGTCATCATCACCTATCTTGGCACCAAATTTGGTGGCTATAGCTCAAAAACTGTGGGAGATATGGTCTTTTTGACTTTAAAATGCGGGGTGGCTGGGTTCGGAATGGGGGGCGTGGCTCCAAAAGTTTTGATGCAGTTTTTTGGGGGTTGCTAATAGCTATCTTCTTACCAAATTTGGTACTTCTAGCTGTAAGGATGTGCGAAATATGTGGATTTATCGGTTTTCAGTTATCGAATTTATCGATTTGCCAGGACCCCAGTTATCGTAGAACCCCCCATCTTGACACTTTAATTTACTATCCCATAGATAAAAAGAATTGGAAAGTTTCAAGTCTCTAGCTTGAAGGGTGTGGAAAAAACTTGCAACCATACGGACGGACAGACGGACAGACACCATGACGGACATTGCACAAAACCAATATACTCTTTACCTTCGGTATCGAGTATAATAACGGTTTTTGTTAATAGTTAGTTTAATATCACGACGAACACTTATCGTCTCTAACTTTTGAGCTAATTGTCGTAATATTTTTAAACAATATTCGTTGTGCGCATTCGTTAGCTTGCTCTTTAGTGAAGATGCTAATTCGCTAAGTATGTTATATTCAGTCGTTAATACTGTAATATGGTGCAACAACGTTTCGACTCTTATTGTTGTGTTTTTATTGACACATTTATATGACTTGTCGAATTTTTGTTTTATAAGTTCGATTTTGTTTTCTATTTCTTGCCAACTCATAACTATTCCTTCAACATTTTTTGTTAATTGGAATTTTCAAAAGAAAAAATGTTTCCATTTGGTACAGTTTTGGTTTTATTTTTTTATTTTTTTATTTAATCAATTATTTGAACGTCAGAGTCGTCACTTTCGGAGCTCAATAGTTCTGCTTTGATGATTTGATTTATGAACAAATCATTTATCGATTTTGGTAAGCGAACGTTTTTTCGTAGAAAATTTTTATATTGCAATGATAATATACGTTGTATTTGATTGTACATGTGTAATTTAACGGACTTGTTGGAGATTATCCACTGAAGGATAATTTTTATTTTCGGATGGGTTGGTCCGTTATAGACCAAAAACACCAAGAACGGAATAAATCTAGCTAATAGCTTGAGTTCTACCATGATTTTTATACTCGATACCGAAGGTAAAGAGTATATTGGGTTTGTGCAATGTCCGTCATGATGTCCGTCCGTCTGTCCGTCTGTCCGTCCGTATGTTCGCAACTTTTTTCCACACCCTTCAAGCTAGAGAATTGAAACTTTCCAATTGTCTTTATCTATGGGATAGTAAATTAAAGTGTCAAGATGGGGGTTGTACGATAACTGGGGGGCTGGCAAATCGATAAATTCGATAACTCAAAACCGATAAATCCACATATTTAACATATACTTACAGCTAGAACTACCAAATTCGGTAAGCAGATAGCTACTAGCAACCCCCAAAAAACCACATTAAAAATTTTGGAGCCACGCCCCCCCATTCCGCCCCCAGCCCCACCGCAATTTGAAATCAGAAATGGCAATATCTCCCACAGTTTTTGAGCTAGAGCAACCAAATTTGTGGCAAGATAGGTGATGATGACCCCCCGAAAAACTGCATCAAAAGTTGGGATGCCACGCCCACCGATACTGCCCTAGCCACTCCCATCCACCCCAACGCTTCGTCAAAAACGGGAATGCGTGTATCTTCCGAAGTTGTAGAGCTAGAGCCTCCAAATTCGGAAGGAAGATAGCTGGTAACGACCCCCAAAAAACTGCATCAAAGTTTTGGAGCCACGCCCCCCATTCCGCCCCCAGCCCCACCGCAATTGGAAATCAGAAATGGCAATATCTCCCACAGTTTTTGAGCTAGAGCAACCAAATTTGTGATGATGACCCCCCGAAAAACCGCATCAAAAGTTTGGATGCCACGCCCACCGATACTGCCCTAGCCACCCCCATCCACCCCAACGCTTCGTCAAAAACGGGAATGCGTGTATCTTCCAGAGTTGTGGAGCTAGAGCCACCAAATTTGGTAGGAAGATAGCTGGCAACGAGCCCCAAAAATCTGCATCAAAGATTTGGAGCCACGTCCACCCATTCCGCCCCCCTTTCCCCACCTTTTACAAACTTTTAGCTAGAGTCACCAAACTTGGTATGAATATAGCAACTGACATTCCACGAAGATCTGCATCAAAAATTTGGATGCCACAACTACCCATACCGCCCCCAGCCCCCCCGTTCCCCACCTTTTACAAACCTTGAGCTAGAGCCACCAAATTTATAAGGAAGATAGTGTATGGCATCCCCATCTGCTTCGGAAAATCTTTAAGGCAGCGTACACCCCTGCCGCATCCGTACCCCTCTGCAATCAGGCCTTTTTTTACCGGGTTTAATATTGGTATCGAGTATGCCGCAGTCGGTTGCGTCCGACTGCAACGTTTCCACTTGTTTTTTGAAGTTTTATTACCTGTGTAGACGCACAAAAAAAATGTTGGCAGGGCCAAGAATGGGATGTTGTTCTACATATCTTTTTACATGGACATAAGGTAAGGTTTCTAAAACTTTTGCCTTTTCGGTCTTATCGCAACCGTATAATGGACTTATTGAGATATTATATCTTTCCATAAATTCATTTTCGAACTTATAAACGGAGATATATTCATGGAAGCCGGAAAGTATTTGTATAGCTTGTATACGAAAATTTGAGTATTTAGTGTAAATAGCATCTATTTTGTTTTCTATCATGTTTTAAAAATTTTGAAAATTATGAGGGACAATTTAAATTTTTTCTAATTCTGCTGCGTTACTTATTGCTTTGCTCATATACCTCCTCTTGATATTCCTTCTGTGACTTTTGTATAGTTTTGACAATGTGTTCAAAACCATGAGTATAACAATAATTAGAACCAAGTGCAGCATGTACTTCAAATCTGGGGACGACACGTCAACTTTGTTAATTACGTTGGCTGTCGAGTCCACAGACTTGACGTCTACTAGACCCATGACTGGTTCTGGCAAATGATAATTTTCCCTGAATATGTCTAAGTTAACTGTATTGAAAACTGACATGAAAGTCTGCCTGATCAAGATTTCTGTGAGTTTTTCTGATTTCTGGAAATATTGTGTATTTGTTAAAAATTCTTTTTTTTTTTTTTTATTTAATTTCCCATTTCTGTGATATTAAGTGTTTGAGTGTAGTGTACATATGATTGGTTTACAGTAATTACCAATCATATGGTGTTAGTTAAAGCCTATCAGATGTTAGATATTCCAACTTGCACCTTGCGGTGCTACAAGTTGTTTTTTGGTAGGTATTAAAAATAAAGGCAAAGTGGAGCTTGGCATTTAGCAGCTCTTTTGCGTTAATTCGCTCTTTTGGCGAAGTTGTGCTGTGATGTCATCTATGCGCTGTTGACACCTTTGTTGTTCTTCCTTGTCTGCATACGTCTGCAGCATATCCCGCTCCAGTCGTCTCTGTTGCAGTAGTCGTTTGATTCTGCCTCCCCGTTTTGTCTTCTTTGGGGGCTTCTTGTTGTTCCGGGCCTTGTACTCAGCTATTGTGAGTGGCCGTGGTCCATTGGTTGGACACACCTCAAGCGCCTCTTTCAGCGTCGGTGCATCCCTTTGCTCGATAGGAGCAGCGTTGCTGAACGATAGTTCTTCGCTCATGGATGGTTAATCAACGGTGTTCCAACGTTGGCGCAACTGGCGGTCCTATGCCCTTCGCACTTGTTTTGTGTTGATGTCCTTGGCCCAGCTTGATGCGCTGGGCGGTGCCGGTGCTGGTCTTCGCACAGGCTAATTTTGTTTTTGGTTGTCGTTGTTGTTGCTGATCATTGTTTCGTTTATGTTTGTATGTGCAATCAATAATTTATTAATTTTTGTATATTTAAGTTTAATTTGCTTTTCATTTTGACGAACGCAATTTGTTTGTATTTAATTGTTTTTTATTTTTGTAGTTGTTGTTTATATTTAAAATTTCAATTTGGATTTAAATGTCATTTGAACATTTAACTGATTCACTATGATTGACACATGTTGTTGCATGTGTGTATGTTTATTTGAGGCACGCACGAACACATTACGAATCTTTGATTCGATTTAATTCATTTTATGTTTTAATGTTTGTTTCGAACTGACAATCGTTGCATACGACGCACGTGTTTAATAACATTTTGAACACATTTTTATACTCGATACCGAAGGTAAAGAGTATATTGGTTTTGTGCAATGTCCGTCATGGTGTCTGTCCGTCTGTCTGTCTGTCCGTCTGTCCGTCTGTCCGTCCGTATGTATGCAAGTTCTTTCCACACCCTTCAAGCTAGAGACTTGAAACTTTCCAATTCTCTTTATCTATGGGATAGTAAATTAAAGTGTCAAGATGGGGGTTCTACGATAACTGGGGGGCTGGCAAATCGATAAATTCGATAACTCAAAACCGATTAATCCACATATTTCGCACATCCTTACAGCTAGGACTACCAAATTTGGTAAGAAGATAGCTACTAGCAACCCCCAAAAAACTGCATCAAAAATTTTGGAGCCACGCCCCCCATTCCACCCCCAGCCACCCCGCATTTTAAAGTCAAAAAAGCCTATATCTTCCACAGATTTTGAGCTATAGTCACCAAATTTGGTGCCAAGATAGGTGATGATGACCCCCAAAAACTGCATCAAAAGTTTGGATGCCACGCCCACCGATTCTGCCCTAGCCGCCCCCATCAACCCCAACGCTTCGTCAAAAACGGTAATGCGTGTATCTTCCAGAGTTGTGGAGCTTGAGCCTCCAAATTTGGTAGGAAGATAGTTGGTAACGACCCGCAAAAAACTGCATCAACGTTTTGGAGCCAACCCCACCCATTCCACCCCAAGCCCCCCCGTAATTTAAAATCAGAAATAGCTATGTCTCCCACAGTTTTTGAGCAAGAGCCACCAAATTTGGTGCCAAGATAGGTGATGATGACACCCCAAAAACTGCACCAAAAGTTTGGATGCCAGGCCCACCGATACTGCCCTAGCCGCCCCCATCCACCCCAACGCTTCGTCAAAAACGGGAATGAGTGTATCTTCCAGAGTTGTGGAGCTAAAGCCACCAAATTTGGTAAGAAGATAGCTGGCAACGACCCCCAAAAATCTGCATCAAAGTTTTGGAGCCACGCCCTCCAATTCGCCCCCCTTTCTCCACTTTTTACAATTTTCGAGCTAGAGTCACCAAATTTGGTATGAATATAGCGATTGACATTCCACAAAGATCTTCAGCAAAAATTTGGATGCCACGCCCACCCATACCGCCCCCAGCCCCTATCCCCATTTGTTACAATTTTCGAGCTAGAGTCACCAAATTTGGTATGAATATAGCAATCGACATTCCACAAAGATCTGCAGCAAAAATTTGGATGCCACGCCCACCCATACCGCCTCCAGCCCCCCATTCCCAACTTTTACAAATTTCGAGCTAGAGTCACCAAATTTGGTATGAATATAGCAATTGACATTCCACAAAGATCTGCATCAAAATTTGGATCCCACAACTACCCATACCGCCCCCAGCCCCCCCCTTTTCCAGACCTTTTACAAACTTTGAGCTGGAGTCACCAAATTTGTAAGAAAGATAGCTTGTGGCATCCCCATCTGCACCGGAAAATCTTTAAGGCAGCGGACATCCCTGCCGCATCCGTACCCCTTTGCAATAAAGCCTCTTTTTACCGGTTTTAATACTGGTATCGAGTATACCGCAGACGGTTGCGTCCGACTGCAACGTTTCCACTTGTTTTTTTTGTGTTTTCTGTGTGAACACCAAACGAAAATTTTTCGTCGCCCAAAAATGTTTGTCACTATAGTTGCGGCTATTTGTCTTTGTTTTCTTTTCACTTTGTCACAAATGTCACGGTCGCCATGAAGTGATCGAAAGCATAACTGTTGCGCTTCATGTTCATTTATTGAATGATTTTGAATATTAATTCTAACTTAAAGCTGGCCACTGCTTCGGCAGAGAAGTCAGCGCGAGAGCCGTACATAGTTTTGTATATAATATGAAGAGAGCGAGAGTATACACATATGTATAGAAAATGGTCTAAGCGTGAGAACGCTGACGCGGCATCGTTGTGCGCGTTGCATTCTTACGCGATCATGTTACCAGCACTGGGTGCTTGGCTTATTGTTTATGCAACGACAAAGTGTTGTTGCTCGATTTAATGTTTAGACAACAACAAAGTGTTGCTGTTTATTACATTTGAATATATATGAATATATGTGTATACTACAGGGCCTTATGGGTGGGCGCGGCATCCAAATTTTTGATGCAGATCTTTGTAAAATGTCAATTGCTATCTTCATACCAAATTTGGTGACTCTAGCTCGAAGTTTGTAAAAAGAGGCGAAAGGGGGGCTGGGGGCGGTATGGGTGGGCGTGGCATCCAAATTTTTGATGCAGATCTTTATGGAATGTCAATTGCTATCTTCATTCCAAATTTGGTGACTCTAGCTCGAAAATTTTAAAAAGTGGGAAAGGGGGGCTTGAGGCGGTATGGGTGGGTGTGGCATCCAAATTTTTCCTGCAGATCTATGTGGGATGTCAATGGCTATCTTCATACCAAATTTGGTGACTCTAGCTAAAAGTTTGTAAATGGTGGAAAAAGGGGGGCCAAATGGGTAGGCGTGGCTCCAAATTTTTGATGTTGATTTTTTTTTTATTTAATTTCCCATTTTTGTGATATTAAGTGTTTGAGTGTAGTGTACATATGATTGGTTTACAGTAATTACCAATCATATGGTGTTAGTTAAAGCCTATCAGATGTTAGATATTCCAACTTGCACCTTGCGGTGCTACAAGTTGTTTTTTGGTAGGTATTAAAAATAATGGCAAAGTGGAGCTTGGCATTTAGCAGCTCTTTTGCGTTAATTCGCTCTTTTGGCGAAGTTGTGCCGTGATGTCATCTATGCGCTGTTGACACCTTTGTTGTTCTTCCTTGTCTGCATACGTCTGCAGCATATCCCGCTCCAGTCGTCTCTGTTGCAGTAGTCGTTTGATTCTGCTTCCCCGTTTTGTCTTCTTTGGGGGCTTCTTGTTGTTCCGGGCCTTGTACTCAGCTATTGTGAGTGGCCGTGGTCCATTGGTTGGACACACCTCAAGCGCCTCTTTCAGCGTCGGTGCATCCCTTTGCTCGATAGGAGCAGCGTTGCTGAACGATAGGTCTTCGCTCATGGATGGTTAATCAACGGTGTTCCAACGTTGGCGCAACTGGCGGTCCTATGCCCTTCGCACTTGTTTTGTGCTGATGTCCTTGGCCCAGCTTGATGCGCTGGGCGGTGCCGGTGCTGGTCTTCGCACAGGCTAATTTTGTTTTTGGTTGTCGTTGTTGTTGCTGATCATTGTTTCGTTTATGTTTGTATGTGCACTCAATAATTTATTAATTTTTGTATTTTAAGTTTAATTTGCTTTTCATTTTGACGAACGCAATTTGTTTGTATTTAATTGTTTTTTATTTTTGTAGTTGTTGTTTATATTTAAAATTTCAATTTGGATTTAAATGTCATTTGAACATTTAACTGATTCACTATGATTGACACATGTTGTTGCATGTGTGTATGTTTATTTGAGGCACGCACGAACACATTACGAATCTTTGATTCGATTTAATTCATTTTATGTTTTAATGTTTGTTTCGAACTGACAATCGTTGCATACGACGCACGTGTTTAATAACATTTTGAACACATTTTTATACTCGATACCGAAGGTAAAGAGTATATTGGTTTTGTGCAATGTCCGTCATGGTGTCTGTCCGTCTGTCTGTCTGTCCGTCTGTCCGTCCGTATGTATGCAAGTTTTTTCCACACCCTTCAAGCTAGAGACTTGAAACTTTCCAATTCTCTTTATCTATGGGATAGTAAATTAAAGTGTCAAGATGGGGGTTCTACGATAGCTGGGGGGCTGGCAAATCGATAAATTCGATAACTCAAAACCGATTAATCCACATATTTCGCACATCCTTACAGCTAGGACTACCAAATTTGGTAAGAAGATAGCTACTAGCAACCCCCAAAAAACTGCATCAAAAATTTTGGAGCCACGCCCCCCATTCCACCCCCAGCCACCCCGCATTTTAAAGTCAAAAAAGCCTATATCTTCCACAGATTTTGAGCTATAGTCACCAAATTTGGTGCCAAGATAGGTGATGATGACCCCCCAAAAACTGCATCAAAAGTTTGGATGCCACGCCCACCGATTCTGCCCTAGCCGCCCCCATCAACCCCAACGCTTCGTCAAAAACGGTAATGCGTGTATCTTCCAGAGTTGTGGAGCTTGAGCCTCCAAATTTGGTAGGAAGATAGTTGGTAACGACCCGCAAAAAACTGCATCAACGTTTTGGAGCCAACCCCACCCATTCCACCCCAAGCCCCCCCGCATTTTAAAATCAGAAATAGCTATATCTCCCACAGTTTTTGAGCAAGAGCCACCAAATTTGGTGCCAAGATAGGTGATGATGACACCCCAAAAACTGCACCAAAAGTTTGGATGCCAGGCCCACCGATACTGCCCTAGCCGCCCCCATCCACCCCAACGCTTCGTCAAAAACGGGAATGCGTGTATCTTCCAGAGTTGTGGAGCTAGAGCCACCAAATTTCGAAGGAAGATAGCTGGCAACGACCCCCAAAAATCTGCATCAAAGTTTTGGAGCCACGCCCACCCATTTCACCCCCTTTCCCCACCTTTTACAAACCTTTGGCTAGAGTCACCAAATTTGGTATGAATATAGCGATTGACATTCCACAAAGATCTCCAGCAAAAATTTGGATGCCACGCCCACCCATACCGCCCCCAGCCCCCCTATCCCCATTTGTTACAATTTTCGAGCTAGAGTCACCAAATTTGGTATGAATATAGCAATTGACATTCCACAAAGATCTGCAGCAAAAATTTGGATGCCACGCCCACCCATACCACCTCCAGCCCCCCATTCCCAACTTTTTACAAATTTCGAGCTAGAGTCACCAAATTTGGTATGAATATAGCAATTGACATTCCACAAAGATCTGCATCAAAATTTGGATGCCACGCCCAACCATACCGCCCCAGCCCCCCTTTCCCCATTTTTTACAAAGCTCGAGCTAGAGTCACCAAATTTGGTATGAAGATAGCAATTGACATTCCACAAAGATCTGCATCAAAAATTTGGATCCCACAACTACCCATACCGCCCCCAGCCCCCCTTTTCCCGACCTTTTACAAACTTTGAGCTAGAGTCACCAAATTTGCAACGAAGACAGATGGTGGCATCCCCATCTGCATCGGAGAATCTTTAAGGCAGCGTACACCCCTGCCTCATCCGTACCCCTTTGCAATAAAGCCTCTTTTTACCGGTTTTAATACTGGTATCGAGTATACCGCAGACGGTTGCGTCCGACTGCAACGTTTCCACTTGTTTTTTTTGTGTTTTCTGTGTGAACACCAAACGAAAATTTTTCGTCGCCCAAAAATGTTTGTCACTATAGTTGCGGCTATTTGTCTTTGTTTTCTTTTCACTTTGTCACAAATGTCACGGTCGCCATGAAGTGATCGAAAGCATAACTGTTGCGCTTCATGTTCATTTATTGAATGATTTTGAATATTAATTCTAACTTAAAGCTGGCCACTGCTTCGGCAGAGAAGTCAGCGCGAGAGCCGTACATAGTTTTGTATATAATATGAAGAGAGCGAGAGTATACACATATGTATAGAAAATGGTCTAAGCGTGAGAACGCTGACGCGGCATCGTTGTGCGCGTTGCATTCTTACGCGATCATGTTACCAGCACTGGGTGCTTGGCTTATTGTTTATGCAACGACAAAGTGTTGTTGCTCGATTTAATGTTTAGACAACAACAAAGTGTTGCTGTTTATTACATTTGAATATATATGAATATATGTGTATACTACAGGGCCTTATGGGTGGGCGCGGCATCCAAATTTTTGATGCAGATCTTTGTAAAATGTCAATTGCTATCTTCATACCAAATTTGGTGACTCTAGCTAGAAAATTTTAAAAAGTGGGAAAAGGGGGGCTGGGGGCGGTATGGGTGGGTGTGGCATCCAAATTTTTGCTGCAGATCTATGTGGGATATCATTTGCTATTTTCATACCAAATTTGGCGACTCTAGCTAAAAATTTGAAATGGTGGGAATAGGGGGGTGGTATGGGTGGGCGTGGCTCCAAAACTTTGATGCAGATTTTTGGGGGTCGTTGCCAGCTATCTTGCTACCAAATTTGGTGGCTCTAGCTCCACAACTCTGGAAGATACACGCATTCCCCTTTTTGACGAAGCGTTGGGGTGGATGGGGGCGGCTAGGGCAGTATCGGCGGGCGTGGCATCCAAACTTTTGATGCAGATCTTTGTGGAATGTTAATTGCTATCTTCATACCAAATTTGGCGACTCTAGCTTGAAGTTTGTAAAATGTGGGGAAAATGGATATGGGGCAGTATTGGTGGGCGCGGCATCCAAATTTTTGATGCAGATCTTTGTAAAATGTCAATTGCTATCTTCATACCAAATTTGGTGACTCTAGCTCGAAGTTTGTAAAAAGAGGCGAAAGGGGGGCTGGGGGCAGTATCGGTGAGCGTGGCATCCAAACTTTTGATGTTTTTTGGGGGTCATCATCACCTATCTAAGCACTAAATTTGGTGGCTATAGCTCTAAAAGTATGGGAGATATAGCCATTTCTGATTTCGAATTGCGTGGTGGCTGTGGGCGGAATGGGGGGGCGTTGCTTTTTGGGGGTTGCTAGTAGCTATCTGCTTACCGAATTTGGTAGTTCTAGCTGTAAGGATGTGCGAAAAATGTGGATTTATCGGTTTTGAGTTATCGAATTTATCGATTTGCCAGCCCCCCAGTTATCGTACAACCCCCATCTTGACACTTTAATTTACTATCCTATAGATAAAGAGAGTTGGAAAGTTTCAAGTCTCTAGCTTGAAGGGTGTGGAAAAAAGTTGCGAACATACGGACGGACAGACGGACGGACACCATGACGGACATTGCACAAAGCTAATATACTCTCTACCTTCGGTATCGAGTATAAAAACTGTCCACAAAAGTCGCATCTATTGAAAATTAAAGTATTTTAAACACTGAAACGCGCCAGTAAGTATTTTTTCAAGCTCCGCGATAAAAACATTTTTTTTAAAGCATTACAACGGCATTGTTTTGTTATAAGTTGTTTAATTGAAAACAAACATACAAGCGCTGCATTCGCTTATAAACTTTTACATTATTGAATAAATTAAACAATTACTATTTGCGGAAAATCGCGCGCACACAATAAACAACAACACATTTGGGAAGCTGAGAATTACTCTTGCTCTCCACCACAGCAAACATACTAAACACAGGAAAACTACTCTGCTCGCAGCACGACAACACTTTTCCTACTGCTTTGTTTATATTTGCACAATAATGGCACCTGTACCAAAACGTTTGCGCGAAAACTCCACCGGTGATCTCAAGGCTGGAAAGGCGATCGACAAAAGTTCGCTCATCCAGCTGATTGACCAACGTTTCGAGGAACAGGCTGAGTTGATTTCAGGCAGGATGAGAGAGTCGGAGGAGCGCTTGCTCTGCATACTCAATGAGAAGCTGGATGGCATAAAAGGTGAGCTTCACAGCATTATGCAGCGGGTGCAATTTCTGGAGCAAGCTGCGGAGGGAACTCGAGCACTACATGTGCAAGTTGCGGCGCTTGAAGCTAAGCTAAACGCGCAAGCCAATGCATACATAGCCAATGATGTTCGGCTACATGGTGTGCCCCTCGTTGAGGGTGAGCAGCTGCGGTCCATTTTCAATACACTAGCTTTCTCTCTTGGGGTCACCCCGGCACCGAGACTAAAGGACATCTTTAGAATTAGGCGACCCGGTAGAACCAGCTCAGTAGTCGATCCGGAAATTATTATAAAATTTGATAACACACACGATAAAGTGAGAGTTATGCGAGCGGCAGCGGAATACCGGCGAAGTAAAAACACGCAACTAAACTTGCACATGCTGGGCTTTGAAGCACATGGCAATGTACCAATTTACCTGAATGAGCAATTAAGCAAAGAGAATTATGAGATATTCAAAAAAGCAATTCATATGAAGAGGCAAAAGCTGCTGACAGCTGTGTTCTGTCGCCAGGGCATCGTCCATGTCAGGCAGAGTGAGAAGGGAGATGTTATTAGATTAGACCATGATGCATGATACAATTATACAAGGTAGTCCACTCGGCTGCAGAAGTCATTCGGTTTTGGTCCCCTATTTTCAGTGCGTGCCTGCTTGTCGAACTGGGTTAATCGACGCACTGTGTAGCCGTTTCACTCACACTCACTTTTCAACGCTTTCAACGCTCTTTCACTCGCACTTATATTAAGGGACTATGATTTTGCCGAGTGGACTACCTTGTATAATTGTATCATGCCATGATGGAATAAGTATAAGGTGGTCTCGTCGGCAGCCGACGCTAGCACGATTAAAGCCCTTAGCTTCAGTGCGTTCGTGCTTGTTGAACAGAAAGGTTGTGTGCGGACGATTTTTTTCTGAGCACTTAACCCTTAAGCGAACACAAAAAATGAGCTACTGCAAATTTTGCCGCAAGCATGTACTGGGTGTGAAGTTTATTCATGCACCGAAATGTGTTGTGAAGCGAAAAAACAACGACTAATTGCTAATTCAAAATTATTAAAAATAAAACTATAAAAACTAACTTCACCGCTTTGTTTCATATTGGGCTATTTTAAACCCCGGGGACCAGCTAAGGGTTAATCAACACAATATCCAACCGTTTCATTCACACTCACTGTAAAGTGTGCGTTTCACTCGCACTTACTGCTAGCATACGCTAAGGCTGTGCTTTTGCCGACGAGACCACCTTATACTTATTCCATCATGCATCATGGATTAGACAACCCGCAAAAGCTCGTGCTCTTACAAAGCTCATATGCAGTCGCTACGTCTACGCCACCGACCATGATACAATTATGTATAATTGTATCATGCCACCGACCACACAGGCGGAGCTTTTTCGCTCTTAAGTTTTCCACGTTTATATTGTCAATTCGGATGTTAATTCCTATTTTAAGTGATTTCTCTTTCTTTCCTATTTTAAGTAATTTCTCGCGTTTAAAAGAGTGCTCACATCTTTCATATTTGATTGCGTATGATGTGCAGCTGACTTTTGTTAATGTTGTTAATACTACTATTATTACATTTTTAGCGTTAGGAACTATACAATTTTTATACTCGATACCGAAGGTAAAGAGTATATTGAGTTTGTGCAATGTCCGTCATGGTGTCCGTCCGTCTGTCCGTCCGTATGTTCGCAACTTTTTTCCACACCCTTCAAGCTAGAGACTTGAACCTTTCCAACTCTCTTTATCTATGGGAAAGTAAATTAAAGTGTCAAGATGGGGGTTCTACGATAACTGGGGGGCTGGCAAATCGATAAATTCGATAACTCAAAACCGATAAATCCACATATTTCGCACATCCTTACAGCTAGAACTACCAAATTTGGTAAGAAGATAGCTACAAGCAAACCCCAAAATACTGCAAATTTTGGAGCCACGCCCCCCATTCCACCCCCAGCTCCTCCGCATTTTGAAATCAGAAAAGCCAATATCTCCCACAGTTTTTGAGCTATAGTCACCAAATTTGGTGCCAAGATAGGTTATGATGAACACCCAAAAACTGCATCAAAAGATTGGATGCCACGCCCACCAATACTGCCCTAGCCGCCCCCATCCACCCCAACGCTTCGTCAAAAACGGGAATGCGTGTATCTTCTAGAGTTGTGATGCTAAAGCCACCAAATTAGGAAGGAAGATAACTGGCAACGACCCCCAAAAATCTGCATCAAAGTTTTTGAGCCACGCCCACCCATTCCGCCCCCAGCTCCCCCGCATTTTGAAATCAGAAAAGCCTATATCTCCCACAGTTTTTGAGCTATAGCCACCAAATTTGGTGCCAAGATAGGTTATGATGACCCCCAAAAACTGCATCAAAAGTTTGGATGCCACGCCCGCCGATACTGCCCTAGCCGCCCCCATTCCCCCACAACGCTTCGTCAAAAACGGGAATGCGTGTATCTTCGAGAGTAGTGGAGCTAGAACCACCAAATTTGGTAGGAAGATAGCTGGCAACGACCCCCAAAAATCGGCATCAAAGTTTTGGAGCCACGCCCCCCTTTCCCCACCTTTAACAAACTTTGAGCTAGATTCACCAAATTTGGTATGAAGATAGCAATTGACATTCCACAAACATCTGCATCAAAAATTTGGATGCCACGTCCACCCATACCACCCCCAGCCCCCCTTTCCCCACTTTTTACAAACTTTGAGCTAGAGTCAACAAATTTGGTATGAAGATAGCAATTGACATTTCACAAAGATCTGCATCAAAAATTTTGATGCCACAACTACCCATACTGCCCCCAATCCCCCTTTCCCCACCTTTTACAAACTTTGAGCTAGTCACCAAATTTGCAACGAAGACAGCTTGTGGCATCCCCATCTGCATAGGAAAATCTTTAAGGCAGCGTACACCCCTGCCGCATCCGTACCCCTCTGCAATCAGGCCTCTTTTTACCGGTTTAATACTGGTATCGAGTATGCCGCGGTCGGTTGCGTCCGACTGCAACGTTTCCACTTGTTTGATGTGCTTCTGTTAGGTTTTAATATCAAGCTTTTTAGATGTCCGCGTCTTTAATAACATCCAGGTCGAGCACCCAAGCCATGGTTAGATTTCTTTGTAAGCAAAACAGCGGTTTAAATATTTGCCATATAAATGCTCAGAGTCTTGTTAAGAAGATGGTTGAGTTTCGCTTTATTTTTGTTAATTCTAATGTTGATGTTGTCTGTGTCTCTGAATCGTGGTTTGTCCCAGAATTAAGTGACTTGTCTATTGTTTGTGATGGCTTTAATGTTTTCCGTTGTGATCGTGTAAGTCATGCGGGTGGTGTAGCAGTGTATGGAGCTAAGAGAATTATGTGTAAAGTTGTTCTGTCCCCTTGACAGCCCAATTGAATATTTATTTTTAGAATTAATTAGTCTTAATAAAAATATTAAGATGCTGCTAGGGTGTGTGTATAGGGCAAATAATCACATAAGTTACTATGACATGATTGACAAAATAGCAAACTTATCACTGACCTTTACTGACATTATAATACTTGGCGACATAAACAGCAATATGCTTCAGAACCAAGACTTATCAGGAGAACTTAATGCACTGGGTCTAAAACTTGTAAATGCAGAAACACCAACCCATTTCTCACAAACCACCAATAAATTACTTGATGTTATCTGTGTAAATAATACAAACAGGGTAATGTTGTATGTATTTCAGTACCTGAATTTTCCAAGCACGACCTTATTTTTCTTTCTTATGACACTCAACTTGACTATAATAATCAGATTATTCAATAAAGAGATTTTAAAAATGTAGATAATAGTTTGTTGTTCAGTGACTGTAATAATTGTGACTGGAATAATTTATATTTTCTTCCCTCGGTTGACACCCAGTTAGAATTGTTGCAAAATAATATTGAATATTTGTACAATAAACATGTACCGCTTAGAACCTTAGTTATTAAACCGATGCTAAATCCATGGTTTAGCAGTGATATAAAAAGTGCAATAAAACGCCGGGATAAGCTGTACGAGAGGTGGAAACGTTACAATACTGACCAATTGCTTAAATTTTTTAAGACTGCCAGGCGTTATGTAAATGAATTGATTAGCAGTGCTAAGCGTAGACATTATGGTTTAAAATTTGACAGTATAAATTCCACGCAAAAATTGTGGAAGGAGTTGAGGAACGTTAGAATTGGAAAGGCTAAACCTGTGATAAATGACGACTTGGATGTAAATGTTCTTAATGGTAGTTTTGTAAATGTCAATGTTCGTCCAGCAACATGTAACCCGTACATAAGCTCTGTGTTGTTAAATAATTGTACTAGCTGTTTTAACTTTGTTAGTGTAAGTCAATGTGATGTACTTGGGGCAATCTTAAAAATTAAGTCAAATGCGAGTGGATTAGATGACGTCAGCCCAAAGTTTGTAAAAATAATACTTCCACTAATTTAGGTCATATAACTCACATACTAAATTATGCAATAACCACGTCCACATTTCCTGAGACGTGGAAAATCGCTTAAATTACGCCCATCCCAAAAAGCAAAGATGAGTTTAGACCGATAGCTATATTGCCATTCTTGTCCAAAGTCCTTGCAAAATTATTGGCAAACCAAATCTCAACTTTTATGGACACCAACAACTTACTTAGCAACAAGCAATCTGGGTTTAGGAAAAAGAAAAGCTGTACAACCGCTGTATTAAAAATTGTTGAGGAGATAAGAAACCATATAGACAATAATGAAGTTACTCTTTTGACGCTGCTTGACTTCAGTAAGGCTTTTGACACGGTTAGCCACGAAATTTTGATAACAAAGTTAAGCAATTTATATAACTTCTCCAATACTGCAGTTAAGTTAATGGCCTCATACTTGAAAATAGAAAACAGGTATTGTTATTTATAAGAAAAAACTAAATGTTAGCAATTTAAGTAAACTGTATGTTGATAATTTAGAAATTAAATATGTAGAAAAGGCTGACAATCTAGGGATTACATTTAACAATACACTTACATGGAAAGACCAGGTAAATAAGGCTGTGGGAAAGACCTATGGAGTTCTTCGGCAGATTGTTCTAACACAGCCCTGGCTGCCTGTTAAAACAAGAATGACCATCGCAAAAACTCTTGTAACCCCCATATTATTTTATGGCATTGAAATTTTCTCAAACTGTGATATTGCTAGTCAGCAAAAGCTTAAAGTAGCCTTCAATAGTGTAGCACGTTTTGTTTTTGTTAAGTATAAAACTTTAAATCTGCTTCATGACATTATATACACAAAAGCGCCTGATTATTTATATGAGAAACTACGCCACTATCAGTTGCCACTAGAGATTAAGACCGTTAGAAGCACATCAATCTTTAAATCTAAGCTAAAGACATACTTACAGCGAAGTGATTTATGATGGTATTAATGACAACAATAATAAGGGTCATAGGTTAATGGATACATTTTTATACTCGATACCGAAGGTAACGAGTATATTGAGTTTGTGCAATGTCCGTCATGGTGTCCGTCTGTATGTGTGAAATTTTTTTCCACACCCTTCAAGCTAGAGACTTGAAACTTTCCAATTGTCTTTATCTATGGGATAGTAAAATAAAGTGTCAAGATGGGGGTTCTACGATAACTGGGGGGCTGGCAAATCGATAAATTCGATAGCTCAAAACCGATAAATCCACATATTTCGCACATCCTTACAGCTAGAACTACCAAATTTGGTAAGCAGATAGCTAATAGCAACTAGAGCTGGGATAAAATCGATTCTCAGTGCATCGATTTTTTCGATCTTTTAAAAACAAAAATCGATTGAATCGATTAAATCGGAATTTTTTTTTTATATTTATAAAGATCAATTCATGGAGATCTTATAACACACTTATACATGTAAAAAGTAAACAAAATATACATTTCGATTATATAAATAAGGAAAAGTTAAAGGTTTTAAAAACATATTAACGAAAGAGATCAATTCATGGAGATCATATACTTATAAGTTAAAGAACATAAATAACAGAAGAATTTGTTTTCATAACATAAATTACGTTTACAGAACATAAAGAAAAAGAAGAAATTATTACATATCCAAAAGCCATTCGTTCTTGCTTGCAAACAGAAGCTTGTTTAAATTTTTTGGTTTTAGAGCGGCGCGTCTATCTGTAACAATGCATCCAGCCCTACTAAACACTCGTTCTGATTCGGTGGAGCATGCTGGAATGCACAGATAGCGTAGGGCACACTCCTTTAAGTTTTGCATCTCCGAAGCGTGAATCTAATAACAAGGAAATATTATTAAGATTTTTTCAGATTAACAAAATGTACAGACCTTCCAATAGTTCAGTGGACTTATATCTGGAGTTGTGTGGGGCCTCTCCACATATTGCCGAAGTGTTATTATGGCATCCGATTTCGACATCTTCACTTTTTTTTTTCCAATTTCGCCTTCATAAATGAAAACAAAGCGGTATCTTCTTGGGATTCGTGTGTTGGTGGATCGTTATTAGAATCGGAGCACGGATTCAAATTCGTTGAGAGGGCGGATATCTCGTTCTGCAGCATTTCTACTGCAGAATCAGCAGAGACAGTGCTTTGAAAGCCCTCCTTTTTAAATCGTGGGTCCAAAATTGTGGCGATTTTTGGGGCAGTCCTCTGCTCATATGGAAACAGCCGGGTATTAATTTGCTGCAAAATATATTTGCATGTCTCGACACCATCAATAGTCTTAAACAATTTTAGCATGTTGCTAAGACGATGGTGGAGATCAGATGACAATGGAATGATCAAAGATATTGTTGCATAACTGCTTCCTGATGCTCTGTTGGTAGCAGCATCGAACGGCTCAAACAGTAGCTCAAGGTCAGAAAGGACTGAAACCTCATCTGCTGTAAGCGGTGGAGGAGCCTTTTTTGTGTCTAAGAGGACACGAGAGACAGCGTCTTTTATCTTTAGGATTCTGCTCACCATTTTGTAGCAGCTATTCCACCTGGTTGGCACTTCTTGAATAAGCCCGTAAGATGTGTCCTTTTCTTGGGCAGATTTAAGTTTCGAGTACGCGATCGAGCTACTTTTGAAGAAGGTCACAATTCGCTTACATTTGGCGATGATCGGCTTTATATTTTCCAGCTGAAGGGTGCCCTGCATGATCAGATTGAGAGTATGCCCAAAACAAGGCATGTGGCTTTTTTGCAGAATAACGCAGGCCTTGATCATTGACGCTGCATTATCTGTCACAATGGCAGAT
This sequence comes from Scaptomyza montana, assembly GCA_018904305.1. Taxonomy (NCBI): domain Eukaryota; kingdom Metazoa; phylum Arthropoda; class Insecta; order Diptera; family Drosophilidae; genus Scaptomyza; species Scaptomyza montana. The sequence goes on from JAEIGR010000045.1 coordinate 275,785, forward strand.
ACTTTGCTCTCCACGCCCCACTCAAACAAAATTTTGTGAAGGGAGCTGGCAATGTTTTCACTGGTCTGATCCTGATCATTTTGCAATTTGTCTGTAGACAACACAGCGCTTTTCATTTGAAAGTCATCCGTCAGAAAATGACATGTGACGGTTAGGTAATGGTCATTGGCCCTTGATGTCCATCCATCGGTGGTCACAGCGCAATGCCTTATTTTGCTGAGAATATCCTTAAGCTTATTCTCCACATCCTCGTGCATATTTGTTAATAGGACATCATTCAGTGTCCTTCTGCACGGCAAGGCGTATTGCGGGTCCAGGCACTGGACAAATTTGCGAAACCCTTGGTCTTCCACAATTCAGAAAGGCTGTAAGTTTGTAGCGATCATGCTGATAAGTGCCTTGTCAAGTAAAGTCTTTCTGGTTGAGTTACTTTCATACTTTTTCTGCTTTGCATTGTCGAAAAACTCTCCGAGTGTTCTTACTGCTTTTGAGATGCAGACAGTCGGATGAGCTCTCTTTAAGTGGTTAAACAACGACTAACTTATATGAGCTTCGGTATAGGGAAACTTGACCGCATAATGGATGCACATATGAAATGCCCAACTCTAGCTTTGCGAAACATGTGCTTAAAACCGAATTTACGAATATTTACCTGAGACTCCCAAAAATTTGTCCATTTTGCTTCCGATTCCTTGATCCACCAACACACAACGATCCTAAGGAATTATAAAAACAATTATATAGATATATTTAATCAGTTAAAAGCACAATTTTTTATTAAATTACCTTATTCGCACGTTTTGTTCTTTTCCTTATTCACAGTGATGGAATTTAGCTGATGAATGCTTCACGATACATCGATTCTACCAAAACAGAATCGATGTTTGAACGAAAAAAGGGAATCGATTGAATCGATTCTAGAATCGATTTAATCCCAGCTCTACTAGCAACCCCCGAAAACTGCATCAGTATTTTGGAGCCACGCCCAACCATTACGCCCCCAGCCCCACCGCATTTTAAAGTCAAAAAAGCCTATATCTCCGACAGTTTTTGAGCTATAGCCACCAAATTTGGCTCCAAGAAAGGTGATGATGACCCCCAAAAACTGCATCAAAAGTTTAGATGCCACGCCCACCGATACTGCCCTAGCCACCCCCATCCACCCCAACGCTTCATCAAAAACGGGAATGCGCGTATCTTCCAGAGTTGTGGAGCTAGAGCCTCCAAATTTGGTGGGAAGATAGCTGGCAACGATTCCCCAAAAGCTGCACCAAAGTTTTGGAGCCACGCCCACCCATTACACCCCAAGCCCCCCCGCATTTTGATATGAGAAATGGCTATATCATCCAGAGTTGTGGAGCTAGAGCCTCCAATTTTGGTGGGAAGATAGCTGGCAACGATTCCCCAAAAACGGCATCAAAGTTTTGGAGCCACGCCCACCCCCCTTTTACAAACTTTTAGCTAGAGTCACCAAATTTGGTATGAATATAGCAACTGACATTCCACAAAATCTGCATCACAAATTTGGATGCCACGCCCACCCATACCGCCCCCTGCCCCCCTTTCCCAACTTTTTACAATTTTCGAGCTAGACGTGGCATCCAAATATTTGATGCAGATGTTTGTGGAATGTCAATTGCTATCTTAATACCAACTTTGGTGGCTATAGCTCAAAAACTGTGGGAGATATAGCCATTTCTGATTTCAAAATGCGGGCGGGCTGGGGGCGTAATGGGTGGGCGTGGCTCCAAAACTTTGATGCAGTTTTTTGGGGGTCGTTAACAGCTATCTTCCCACCAAATTTGGTGGTTCTAGCTCCACTACTCTCGAAGATACACGCATTCCCGTTTTTGACGAAGCGTTGTGGGGGAATGGGGGCGGCTAGGGCAGTATCGGCGAGCGTGGCATCCAAACTTTTGATGCAGTTTTAGGGGGTCATCATCACCTATCTTGGCACCAAATTTGGTGGCTATAGCTCAAAAACTGTGGGAGATATAGGCTATTTTGACTTTAAAATGCGGGGGGTTGGGGGCGGAATGGGTGGGCGTGGCTCCAAAATTTTTGATGCAGTTTTTTGGGGGTTGCTAGTAGCTATCTTCTCACCAAATTTGGTAATTCTAGCTGTAAGGATGTGCGAAATATGTGGATCTATCGGTTTTGAGTTATCGAATTTATCGATTTGCCAGTCCCCCAGTTATCGTAGAACCCCCATCTTGACACTTTAATTTACTATCCCATAGATAAAGAGAATTGGAAAGTTTCAAGTCTCTAGCTTGAAGGGTGTGGAAAAAAGTTGCGTTCATACAGACGGACAGACACCATGACGGACATTGCACAAACTCAATATACTCTTTACCTTCGGTATCGAGTATAAAAAAAAATACGGCTTAAAACTAATATTATTATTTTGACTATCAATCAATGACAGTAAAAAAAAAACAAAAAACAGGACAATCGATCAATCTGAGTTAATTTAACTTTTATTACATAATTAAGATCTAACTAGTGATATTAGCGTCAGTTAATTAATTTTTACATGTAAGGCATTTAATGGTGTTTGCGATCTGTATTTGCTGTCATACAAATCTTTTACGGGAAATCTTCGAAGAATGCGATGCAAACCTGAATTTGAGGAGATTGAAATGCTTCTACAATTTGTGATGGAACATGTATTTGATGACACCAACCCAAATAATGAGAGTCAAAAGCGAGAAGCTTTATTTAGATTCTGCCAGCTGGCAGTTCACAAGGTCCTTAACAATACTTATTACTCAATTATTTACCGGTTCTTTTGACAGGTAAGTCGTCACTTATGTCGATGGCCCAATGAACATTAATTTATTCAGTTATACCTAATTCCAGTTCCGTGAAAGCTACGGTGACATAATGTTAAATGCACTTAGAAAAATATCAATGAGAAACGTTGGTTTTATCGTGATTCGTGCCTGTATTGATGTGTTCACAAACTCGAGTAAGTTTATCGAGCTACTTGTGCTGGCTTCTTTTGACTACTCATTTTCCCGGGTGCGTGGCTGTGGAGCAGCACAGCTCAGAGGGTGAGGCACCAACCTACCTCTCTGGGACTGGAGAGTGCCCACACTTGCGAGTGGCTATGGTGGCAGACTCCAATAGGGCTGAGGGAAGGGAACCCCCCTATCCCTCAGAACGTTTTGGAAACTTGCCCTATAGACTGTTTCATCAAAATAGCGTACAATGGGCTATACAGAGCTTCAGTCCATACAAATCCCATGGGCCAGATGGAATATATCTATGCTTGATGCAGCGGGGACTGCACCAACTCGCAATCACCCTGGTCCGCTTATTCCGAGCTAGTCTCTTGTTTGGACACATACCAAGCAAATGGGCTAAAGTGAAAGTTGTGTTTATTCCTAAGGTAGGGAAGAAAGATTCCTAATTGCCTAAGTCCTATAGACCAGTTAGTCTTAGCTCCTTCTTCCTTAAAACTATGGAGAAGATAATTGACCAGCACATCAGGGAGATGAATCTCAAGCAGCTTCCCTTACATAAGTACCAATATGCGTACCAAGCTGGTAAGTCAACTGAGAAAATAGCACTATGTGCCTTTTTAGACATATCAGGAGCTTTTGACAACACGTCATATCAGGCTATCCGTGCCTCTCTTGTACATAAAAATGTACCCACACCCATTATTAGGTGGATTCTGGAAATGCTTAAATCCAGAATAATAACTGTAGACCTTGGAGGAACCATGACCTCAATCACAGCCACAGGGGGGTGCCCTCAAGGGGGAGTACTCTCTCCTGTCTTGTGGACTCTGGTCATTGACGAGCTACTCTATAAGTTCAACTACTTAGGGTTCGCCACTCAAAGCAACGCTGATGACCTAGTCATCTATATAGTGGGCTGGCATGAGCAAACCATCTCGGACCGCATGCAGCAAGCCCTTAACATAGCCAACAGATGGTATTAATTTTTTTTTTTTTTGACTTTTACGCTTTTGTCTCTTGCCAACGCCCTGGCAAGGGGTGTTGTCTTTTGTTCCCCAAAGTGTTTTTTCATATTCATACCGAAAGTTATTGGAATTGAAATTGTCCTCAGCAAAGAGTTTACATTGGATCAGAATATATATGCATATACAAACTTAAAGCTTACTACTATGATGGTTAAGAACTTATCACCATCGAAGCCCAATATCATATGATATTTTCTTTCTTGAATTGGTCATGATTAGCTAAAGTAGAAGAGTATATAAAGTTAGTTATCTTGTTGCTGTTGTTGGCAATGCCAAGAATTGTCCTGGAGGGGTTTTTCAACATTTCGTTTGTTTTATTTTATTTTCTTCTTAATGTTATCTTATTTGCCTTTGTCTTAGTTGTTGCGCGCATTGTTTTTGTTGCCTTTTATGTGCTTCTTCTCGTTGCTTGACGCTAAATCGGCCGTTAAGATGCTAAGGACTCGTTACTATTTACTCGTTACTGTAAACTTGTGAAAATTGCTACTCGTTACTTTGATAGTTGCGATAAAATACAACACTGACAACTATTACATATTGCCCATCTCTAACTGCCAGGCTATTGAAGTCGGTCCCTTTCCGTTTTGACTTGGATGTGTTCACATCGTAAAATATCTGATCTGAAAGAGTTAACGCATTAGAGGTCTGTGTTGAATTTCTTTTTTCACTAGTTAGTTTTATATTAATAATGGCTAGCAATGAGGAAATAGACGTGATTGCGGAGAACGTAACTAATGACATTCCACCGGCCTCGTCTCCGCAGAGGTAAAAATTAAAATCAAATTTAAAGTTAATTTTTTTTTACAAAAGTGCTTACGCTTTTCTGCAGAAATGGCGCCGAAGGCCACAATGAGAGTTCACCGGCCTCGTCTCCGGAGAGGTAAAAATTAAAATCAAATTTAAAGTTAATTTTTTATTACAAAAGTGCGTACGCTTTTCTGTAGAAATGGCGACAAAGGCGACGATGAAGCAATTAGATCCATATTTATATGTTTGTGTTATGGAAAGATCGATAAAGTGTTTTGGGGCCATAACTTGCATGCTGTGGTGCATTGCAAGAAAATCGTCAAGTTGGTTTGCCTATTCAGATGCGATTTGTCATTTTGCGGACCAAGTCTGCTACGCGTTAAATGCTAGTCGTTCTATTTCTTTCATTGCATGTATGTATGTGTGAAAAGAGATGGCACCACATTTTTGTATAAGTTTGCAAGCCAATGAATGTAGGTGCGAGAGTAACAGCACTACTTCATTTATTTTCTTGCGAAATTTTCTTCTCAATTGCTATTCGATTTTGGCAGCAAGCCGTCTGTTAATCGAGAAACGGCGCGCCAGCGAAAAGAATAGAGCATATCTCATCCAACGACAAAAAAATAAAATAAAAGAAAGTAAATATGGTATACATACAAACTTTTAACACAATGGCGTAAGCATGTCGCAATGCACTTTTTATACTCGATACCGAAGGTAAAGAGTATATTGGTTTTGTGCAATGTCCGTCATGGTGTCTGTCCGTCTGTCCGTCTGTCCGTCCGTATGTATGCAAGTTTTTTCCACACCCTTCAAGCTAGAGACTTGAAACTTTCCAATTCTCTTAATCTATGGGATAGTAAATTAAAGTGTCAAGATGGGGGTTCTACGATAACTGGGGGGCTGGCAAATCGATAAATTCGATAACTCAAAACCGATAAATCCACATATTTCGCACATCCTTACAGCTAGAACTACCAAATTTGGTAAGAAGATAGCTACAAGCAAACCCCAAAATACTGCAAATTTTGGAGCCACGCCCCCCATTCCACCCCCAGCTCCTCCGCATTTTGAAATCAGAAAAGCCAATATCTCCCACAGTTTTTGAGCTATAGTCACCAAATTTGGTGCCAAGATAGGTTATGATGAACACCCTAAAACTGCATTAAAAGATTGGATGCCACGCCTACCGATACTGCCCTAGCCGCCCCCATCCACCCCAACGCTTCGTCAAAAACGGGAATGCGTGTATCTTCGAGAGTAGTGGAGCTAGAACCACCATCTTCTAGATTTGTGATGCTAGAGCCACCAAGTTTGGAAGGAAGATAACTGGCAACGACCCCCAAAAATCTGCATCAAAGTTTTGGATGCCACGCCCACCCATTCCGCCCCCAGCCCCCCCGCATTTTGAAATCAGAAATGGCTATATCTCCCACAGTTTTTAAGCTATAGCCACCAAATTTGGTGCCAAGATAGGTGATGATGACCCTCCAAAAACTGCATCAAAAATTTGGATGCCACGCCCACCGAAACTGCCCTAGCCGCCCCCATCCACCCCAACGCTTCGTCAAAAACGGGAATGCGTGTATCTTCGAGAGTAGTGGAGCTAGAACCACCAAATTTGGTAGGAAGATAGCTGGCAACGACCCCCAAAAATCTGCATCAAAGTTTTGGAGCCACGCCCTCCATTTCACCCCCCTTTCTCCACCTTTAACAAACTTTGAGCTAGAGTCACTAAATTTGGTATGAATATAGCAACTGACATTCCACAAAGATCTGCATCACAAATTGGGATGCCACGCCCACCCATACCGCCCCCAGCCCCCCTTTCACCACTTTTTACAAACTTTGAGCTAGGGTCACCAAATTTGGTATGAAGATAGCAATTGACATTCCACAAAGATCTGCATCAAAAATTTTGATGCCACAACTACCCATACTGCCCCCAGCCCCCCTTTCCTCACCTTTTACAAACTTTGAGCTAGTCACCAAATTTGCAATGAAGACAGCTTGTGGCATCCCCATCTGCATAGTAAAATCTTTAAGGCAGCGTACACCCCTGCCGCATCCGTACCCCTATGCAATCAGGCCTCTTTTTACCGGTTTAATACTGGTTACGAGTATGCCGCAGTCGGTTGCGTCCGACTGCAACGTTTCCACTTGTTCATGCAGATCTTTGTGAAATGTCAATTGCTATCTTCATACCAAATTTGGTGACTCTAGCTCGAAATTTGTAAAAAGTGGGGAAAAGGGGGCTAGGGGCGGTATGGGTGGGCGTGGCATCCAAATTTGTGATGCAGATCTTTCTGAAATGTCAATTGCTATCTTCATACCAAATTTGGTGACTCTAGCTCGAAAATTGTAAAAATTGGGGAAAGGGGGGCGAAATGGAGGGCGTGGCTCCAAAACTTTGATGCAGATTTTTGGGGGTCGTTGCCAGCTATCTTCCTACCAAATTTGGTGGCTCTAGCTCCACAACTCTGGAAGATACACACATTCCCGTTTTTGACGAAGCGTTGGGGTGGATGGGGGCGGCTAGTGCAATATTGGTGGGCTTGGCATCCAACCTTTTGATGCAGTTTTCAGGGGGTCATCATCACCTGTCTTGGCACCAAATTTGGTGGCTATAGCTCAAAAACTGAGGGAGATATAGCCATTTCTGATTTCAAAATGCGGGGGGGCTGGGGGCGTGATGGGTGGGCGTGGCTCCAAAACTTTGATGCAGATGAGCTATAGCCACCAAATTTGGTGCCAAGATAGGTGATGATGACCCCCTAAAAACTGCATCAAAAGTTTGGATGCCACGCCCGCCGATACTGCCCTAGCCGCCCCCATTCCCCCACAACGCTTCGTCAAAAACGGGAATGCGTGTATCTTCGAGAGTAGTGGAGCTAGAACCACCAAATTTGGTGGGAAGATAGCTGGCAACGATTCCCCAAAAGCTGCACCAAAGTTTTGGAGCCACGCCCACCCATTACACCCCAAGCCCCCCCGCATTTTGATATGAGAAATGGCTATATCATCCAGAGTTGTGGAGCTAGAGCCTCCAATTTTGGTGGGAAGATAGCTGGCAACGACCCCCAAAAAACGGCATCAAAGTTTTGGAGCCACGCCCACCCCCCTTTTACAAACTTTTAGCTAGAGTCACCAAATTTGGTATGAAAATAGCAATTGACATTCCAAAACGATCTGCAAAAACAATTTGGATGCCACGCCCACCCATACCGCCCCCTGCCCCCCTTTCCCAACTTTTTACAATTTTCGAGCTAGACGTGGCATCCAAATTTTTGATGCAGATGTTTGTGGCATGTCAATTGCTATCTTCATACCAAATTTGGTGACTCTAGCTGAAAGTTTGTAAACGGTGGGGAAAGGGGGGCGGAATGGGTGGGCTTGGCTCCAAAACTTTGATGCAGATTTTTGGAGGTCGTTGCCAGCTATCTTCCTACCAAATTTTGTGGCTCTTGCTCCACAACTCTGGAAGATACACGCATTCCCGTTTTTGACGAAGCGTTGGGGTGGATGGGGGCGGCTAGGGCAGTATCGGCGGGCGTGGCATCCAAACTTTTGATGCAGTTTTAAGGGGGTCATCATCACCTATCTTGGCACCAAATTTGGTGGCTAAAGCTCAAAAACTGTGGGAGATATAGGCTATTTTGACTTTAAAATGCGGGGGGTTGAGGGCGGAATGGGTGGGCGTGGCTCCAAAATTTTTGATGCAGTTTTTTGGGGGTCGTTGCCAGCTATCTTCTTACCAAATTTAGTGGCTTTAGCTCCACAACTCTGGAAGATACACTCATTCCCGTTTTTGACGAAGCGTTGGGGTGGATGGGGGCGGCTAGGGCAGTATCGGCGGGCGTGGCATCCAAACTTTTGATGCAGTTTTAAGGGGGTCATCATCACCTATCTTGGCACCAAATTTGGTGGCTATAGCTCAAAAACTGTGGGAGATATAGGCTATTTTGACTTTAAAATGCGGGGGGTTGGGGGCGGAATGGGTGGGCGTGGATCCAAAATTTTTGATGCAGTTTTTTGGGGGTTGCTAGTAGCTATCTTCTCACCAAATTTGGTAATTCTAGCTGTAAGGATGTGCGAAATATGTGGATCTATCGGTTTTGAGTTATCGAATTTATCGATTTGCCAGTCCCCCAGTTATCGTAGAACCCCCATCTTGACACTTTAATTTACTATCCCATAGATAAAGAGAATTGGAAAGTTTCAAGTCTCTAGCTTGAAGGGTGTGGAAAAAAGTTGCGTTCATACAGACGGACAGACACCATGACGGACATTGCACAAACTCAATATACTCTTTACCTTCGGTATCGAGTATAAAAAAAAATGCGGCTTAAAACTAATATTATTATTTTGACTATCAATCAATGACAGTAAAAAAAACAAATAACAGGACAATCGATCAATCTGAGTTAATTTAACTTTTATTACATAATTAAGATCTAACTAGTGATATTAGCGTCAGTTAATTAATTTTTACATGTAAGGCATTTAATGGTGTTTGCGATCTGTATTTGCTGTCATACAAATCTTTTACGGGAAATCTTCGAAGAATGCGATGCAAACCTGAATTTGAGGAGATTGAAATGCTTCTACAATTTGTGATGGAACATGTATTTGATGACACCAACCCAAATAATGAGAGTCAAAAGCGAGAAGCTTTATTTAGATTCTGCCAGCTGGCAGTTCACAAGGTCCTTAACAATACTTATTACTCAATTATTTACCGGTTCTTTTGACAGGTAAGTCGTCACTTATGTCGATGGCCCAATGAACATTAATTTATTCAGTTATACCTAATTCCAGTTCCGTGAAAGCTACGGTGACATAATGTTAAATGCACTTAGAAAAATATCAATGAGAAACGTTGGTTTTATCGGAATTCGTGCCTGTATTGATGTGTTCACAAACTCGAGTAAGTTTATCGAGCTACTTGTGCTGACTTCTTTTGACTACTCATTTTCCCGGGTGCGTGGCTGTGGAGCAGCACAGCTCAGAGGGTGAGGCACCAACCTACCTCTCTGGGACTGGAGAGTGCCCACACTTGCGAGTGGCTATGGTGGCAGACTCCAATAGGGCTGAGGGAAGGGAACCCCCCTATCCCTCAGAACGTTTTGGAAACTTGCCCTATAGACTGTTTCATCAAAATAGCGTACAATGGGCTATACAGAGCTTCAGTCCATACAAATCCCATGGGCCAGATGGAATATATCTATGCTTGATACAGCGGGGACTGCACCAACTCGCAATCACCCTGGTCCGCTTATTCCGAGCTAGTCTCTTGTTTGGACACATACCAAGCAAATGGGCTAAAGTGAAAGTTGTGTTTATTCCTAAGGTAGGGAAGAAAGATTCCTAATTGCCTAAGTCCTATAGACCAGTTAGTCTTAGCTCCTTCTTCCTTAAAACTATGGAGAAGATAATTGACCAGCACATCAGGGAGATGAATCTCAAGCAGCTTCCCTTACATAAGTACCAATATGCGTACCAAGCTGGTAAGTCAACTGAGACTGCCATTCATTGCCTTACAACAACCATTGAAAAGGTCATTGGCGCTCAACAAATAGCACTATGTGCCTTTTTAGACATATCAGGAGCTTTTGACAACACGTCATATCAGGCTATCCGTGCCTCTCTTGTACATAAAAATGTACCCACACCCATTATTAGGTGGATTCTGGAAATGCTTAAATCCAGAATAATAACTGTAGACCTTGGAGGAACCATGACCTCAATCACAGCCACAGGGGGGTGCCCTCAAGGGGGAGTACTCTCTCCTGTCTTGTGGACTCTGGTCATTGACGAGCTACTCTATAAGTTCAACGACTTAGGGTTCGCCACTCAAAGCAACGCTGATGACCTAGTCATCTATATAGTGGGCTGGCATGAGCAAACCATCTCGGACCGCATGCAGCAAGCCCTTAACATAGCCAACAGATGGTATTAATTTTTTTTTTTTTTTGGACTTTTACGCTTTTGTCTCTTGCCAACGCCCTGGCAAGGGGTGTTGTCTATTGTTCCCCAAAGTGTTTTTTCATATTCATACCGAAAGTTATTGGAATTGAAATTGTCCTCAGCAAAGAGTTTACATTGGATCAGAATATATATGCATATACAAACTTAAAGCTTACTACTATGATGGTTAAGAACTTATCACCATCGAAGCCCAATATCATATGATATTTTCTTTCTTGAATTGGTCATGATTAGCTAAAGTAGAAGAGTATATAAAGTTAGTTATCTTGTTGCTGTTGTTGGCAATGCCAAGAATTGTCCTGGAGGGGTTTTTCAACATTTCGTTTGTTTTATTTTATTTTCTTCTTAATGTTATCTTATTTGCCTTTGTCTTAGTTGTTGCGCGCATTGTTTTTGTTGCCTTTTATGTGCTTCTTCTCGTTGCTTGACGCTAAATCGGCCGTTAAGATGCTAAGGACTCGTTACTATTTACTCGTTACTGTAAACTTGTGAAAATTGCTACTCGTTACTTTGATAGTTGCGATAAAATACAACACTGACAACTATTACATATTGCCCATCTCTAACTGCCAGGCTATTGAAGTCGGTCCCTTTCCGTTTTGACTTGGATGTGTTCACATCGTAAAATATCTGATCTGAAAGAGTTAACGCATTAGAAGTCTGTGTTGAATTTCTTTTTTCACTAGTTAGTTTTATATTAATAATGGCTAGCAATGAGGAAATAGACGTGATTGCGGAGAACGTAACTAACGACATTCCACCGGCCTCGTCTCCGCAGAGGTAAAAATTAAAATCAAATTTAAAGTTAATTTTTTTTTACAAAAGTGCTTACGCTTTTCTGCAGAAATGGCGCCGAAGGCCACAATGAGAGTTCACCGGCCTCGTCTCCGGAGAGGTAAAAATTAAAATCAAATTTAAAGTTAATTTTTTATTACAAAAGTGCGTACGCTTTTCTGTAGAAATGGCGACAAAGGCGACGATGAAGCAATTAGATCCATATTTATATGTTTGTGTTATGGAAAGATCGATAAAGTGTTTTGGGGCCATAACTTGCATGCTGTGGTGCATTGCAAGAAAATCGTCAAGTTGGTTTGCCTATTCAGATGCGACTTGTCATTTTGCGGACCAAGTCTGCTACGCGTTAAGTGCTAGTCGTTCTATTTCTTTCATTGCATGTATGTATGTGTGAAAAGAGATGGCACCACATTTTTGTATAAGTTTGCAAGCCAATGAATGTAGGTGCGAGAGTAACAGCACTACTTCATTTATTTTCTTGCGAAATTTTCTTCTCAATTGCTATTCGATTTTGGCAGCAAGCCGTCTGTTAATCGAGAACGGCGCGCCAGCGAAAAGAAAAGAGCATATCTCATCCAACGACAAAAAATAAAATAAAAAGAAAGTAAATATGGTATACATACAAACTTTTAACACAATGGCGTAAGCATGTCGCAATGCACTTTTTATACTCGATACCGAAGGTAAAGAGTATATTGGTTTTGTGCAATGTCCGTCATGGTGTCTGTCCGTCTGTCCGTCTGTCCGTCCGTATGTATGCAAGTTTTTTCCACACCCTTCAAGCTAGAGACTTGAAACTTTCCAATTCTCTTAATCTATGGGATAGTAAATTAAAGTGTCAAGATGGGGGTTCTACGATAACTGGGGGGCTGGCAAATCGATATATTCGATAGCCCGAAACCGATAAATCCGTATATTTCGCACATCCTTACAGCTAGAAGTACCAAATTTGGTAAGAAGATAGCTATTAGCAACCCCCAAAAAACTGCATCAAAAATTTTGGAGCCACACCCCCCATTCCACCCCCAGCCCCCCCGCATTTTAAAGTCAAAAAAGATTATATCTCCCACAGTTTTTGAGCTATAGCCACCAAATTTGGTGCCAAGATAGGTGATGATGACCCCCTAAAAACTGCATCAAAAGTTTGGATGCCACGCCCACCGATACTGCCCTAGCCGCCCCCATCCACCCCAACGCTTCGTCAAAAACGGGAATGCGTGTATCTTCCAGAGTTGTGAAGCTAGAGCCTCCAAATTTGGTGGGAAGATAGCTGTTAACGACCCCCAAAAAACTGCATCAAAGTTTTGGAGCCACGCCCACCCATCACGCCCCCAGCCCCCCTTTCCCCACTTTTTACAAATTTCGAGCTAGAGTCACCAAATTTGGTATGAAGATAGCAATTGACATTTCACAAAGATCTGCATGAACAAGTGGAAACGTTGCAGTCGGACGCAACCGACTGCGGCATACTCGTAACCAGTATTAAACCGGTAAAAAGAGGCCTGATTGCATAGGGGTACGGATGCGGCAGGGGTGTACGCTGCCTTAAAGATTTTACTATGCAGATGGGGATGCCACAAGCTGTCTTTATTGCAAATTTGGTGACTAGCTCAAAGTTTGTAAAAGGTGAGGAAAGGGGGGCTGGGGGCAGTATGGGTAGTTGTGGCATCAAAATTTTTGTTGCAGATCTTTGTGAAATGTCAATTGCTATCTTCATACCAAATTTGGTGACCCTAGCTCAAAGTTTGTAAAAAGTGGTGAAAGGGGGCTGGGGGCGGTATGGGTGGGCGTGGCATCCCAATTTGTGATGCAGATCTTTGTGGAATGTCAGTTGCTATATTCATACCAAATTTAGTGACTCTAGCTCAAAGTTTGTTAAAGGTGGGGAAAGGGGGGTGAAATGGAGGGCGTGGCTCCAAAACTTTGATGCCGATTTTTGGGGGTCGTTGCCAGCTATCTTCCTACCAAATTTGGTGGTTCTAGCTCCACTACTCTCGAAGATACACGCATTCCCGTTTTTGACGAAGCGTTGGGGTGGATGGGGGCGGCTAGGGCAGTTTCGGTGGGCGTGGCATCCAAATTTTTGATGCAGTTTTTGGAGGGTCATCATCACCTATCTTGGCACCAAATTTGGTGGCTATAGCTTAAAAACTGTGGGAGATATAGCCATTTCTGATTTCAAAATGCGGGGGCTGGGGGCGGAATGGGTGGGCGTGGCTCCAAAACTTTGATGCAGATTTTTGGGGGTCGTTGCCAGTTATCTTCCTTCCAAACTTGGTGGCTCTAGCATCACAAATCTAGAAGATGGTGGTTCTAGCTCCACTACTCTCGAAGATACACGCATTCCCGTTTTTGACGAAGCGTTGGGGTGGATGGGGGCGGCTAGGGCAGTATCGGTAGGCGTGGCATCCAATCTTTTAATGCAGTTTTTGGGGGGTTATCATCACCTATCTTGGCACCAAATTTGGTGGCTATAGCTCAAAAACTGTGGGAGATATAGGCTTTTCTGATTTCAAAATGCGGGGGGGCTGGGGGTGGAATGGGGGGCGTGGCTCAAAAATTTTTGATGCAGTTTTTTGGGGGTTGCTAATAGCTATCTTCTTACCAAATTTGGTACTTCTAGCTGTAAGGATGTGCGAAATATGTGGATTTATCGGTTTTGGGTTATCGAATATATCGATTTGCCAGCCCCCCAGTTATCGTAGAACCCCCATCTTGACACTTTAATTTACTATCCCATTAATAAAGAGAATTGGAAAAATTCAAGTCTCTAGCTTGAAGGGTGTGGAAAAAAATTGGACACATACAGACGGACAGACGGACAGACGGACGGACACCATGACGGACATTGCACAAACTCAATATACTCTTTACCTTCGGTATCGAGTATAAAAATTGGGATGCCACGCCCACCCATACCGCCCCCAGCCCCCCTTTCCTTACTTTTTGCAAACTTCGAGCTAGAGTCACCAAATTTGGTATGAAGATAGCAATTGACATTTCACAAAGATTTGCAACAAAAATTTTGATGCCACAACTACCCATACCGCCCCCAGCCCCCCCTCTTTCCCTACATTTTACAAACTTTGAGCTAGAGTCACCAAATTTGGAAGGAATATAGCTGGTGGCATCCGCATCTGCATCGGAGAATCTTTAAGGCAGCGTACACCCCTGCCGCATCCGTACCCCTCTGCAATCAGGCCTCTTTTTACCGGTTTTAATACTGGTATCGAGTATGCCGCAGTCGGTTGCGTCCGACTGCAACGTTTACACTTGTTTCTTATGACAGCCTTCAAGTAAATGATTGTCAAATGCTAGTGTTAATTTTTTTATTTTTCTATATTACTTTTGCGTTTTGTTATCAACATTATCATCTTTTAACGACTCCTACATAAACACATTTTGTATGCTTAGGGCCAGTTTCTCAATGTCTGGTTAGCTAAACTAACAGATGGTTAGCTTAACCACTAAGAATAAAGATTATAGAGCAATCATTGCGTACGGGGCTTGTTGGGAACTCATGAGCTGTACATTTTTGCGAAAAACTTTCTGAGTGCTCCCATAGCACTTCGGGTTCGAGCCGAATGGAAGCTCTCGCGTTCTTGCTCAGAATTATTTTTGTTTGCGCTTAGACGCAGAGAGGCAGCCGAATGTCCACGCAGCTCTGCTGTTTATATGCGTGTGAGATTTGCGTGTGATGGTTTTGTTATTTTTGGGGTGGGATTTTTAAATTTGAACAGCGCTTGAATGTGTGCGCTCACATTTATGCATTAATGGTTATTTGTATGCATGTCAAGTGTACAAGAACCTGTCTCAGTTTTTATGATATTTTTATTTTTTTTACAGGTGTATATATTTAAGACTTTCTTATTTTGTTTATTAAAAAGCACATATGAAATAATTTAAAAATTTTGCCATATTATTTATATATTTAATTATATCTTTGATTGATGCTTACATAATAAATTTTTTTCTATTAACATATAATTAAGTCATATCAAAACAATCCATGTAAGATAAAATATTTTTTACAAGCAGCAACAAAAATGTGTAAACACCCAGAAATCTATGAATTCATTTTTGTATGCCCACAAATTTTACGAGACGCTTGTTATACTTGATACCGAAGGTAAAGAGTATATTGGTTTTGTGCAATGTCCGTCATGGTCTCTGTCCGTCCGTATGGTTGCAAGTTTTTTCCACACCCTTCAAGCTAGAGACTTGAATTTTTCCAATTCTCTTTATCTATGGGATAGTAAATTAAAGTGTCAAGATGGGGGTTCTACGATAACTGGGGTGCTGTCAAATCGATAAATTCGAAAACTCAAAACCGATAACCGCCTTCAGCCCCCCCGCATTTTAAAGCCAAAAAAGACTATATCTCCCACAGTTTTTGAACTAAAGCCAACAAATTCGGTGCTAAGATATGTAATGATCACCACCAAAACCTGCATAAAAAGTTTGGATGCCACGCCCACCAACACTGCCCTAGCCGCCCCAATGCTTCGTCAAAAACGGGAATGCGCGTATCTTCCAGAGTTGTGATGCTAGAGCCACCAAATTAGGAACGAAGAAAGCTGGCAATGACCCCCAAAAAACGGCATCAAAGTTTTGGAGCCACGCTTACCCATTTCGCCCCCCTTTCCCCACCTTTTACAAAATTTAAGCTAGAGTCACGAAATTTGGTATGAAGATAGCAACTGACATTCCACAATGATCTGCATCACACATTTGGATGCCACGCCCACCCATACGGTATGCGTAAAAAAATATTGCCACATAGTTACATAACTGCACATATGTTTCTTTGGCTGAAAAGTCAAAATGTAAGCAATGATATTTACATAGAGAATGCATGATAAATGGTTAAATAATATTATAGTTATTACTTAAATGCATATAATAGTTAATATTAAGTAGTTTTATACAGGAAATGTTTTGTTTATATTGCAGCCTTTGTTTGCGATGGCATATATATAGATGATACATACATCGTATGTATATATCGTGATTTAATGAAAAAAACACATTCGTGGCCATAAAAAAAACTGTACGAACGATTTTGTTCATTTAAACGGCAAACGAAGTAGAAACATAGGTCCTAATTCGCCCATCTACCGTGCAACTTATGCCGTGCTCTTGGGAAAAAGATAAAAGTTAGCAACGATTTTGGTTTTTGGGCAAAATATTGCCACATAGTTACATATCTGCACATATGTTTCTTTGGCTGAAATGTCAAAATGTAAACAATGATATTTACATAGAGAATGCATGATAAATGTGTTATGTATTTGTTGTGTAAAGTATTCATATGCGATTTCTATCGATTGTTTATGTTAATTTATGTTCGTGTATACTGATATATTGTAAGCTAGTATTAAGGTATCGCTGTTAGTATTAAGATTTATCTGAAAGTGTGGTTCGGCCACACTGATCTTGCCTCTGTCTCTTTTCCGGTTAACCTGACGCTGAACACATGTATATGTAACAGCTGCCGAAAAGAATCGATGAAAAGAGAAACCATCGCGCCTATTTGAATAAATAATTATAGCTATTACAACTCAGAAGTGGGATACCCGCAACGCCCAATCCGTATTTCGACGCCCGATACAACATGGGCCTTAACAAGGAGGAGATGGTTCATCTGCTAAAGTCACATAAGGTGGAAGTGCCGCCGCTAGCAACGATACAGCAAATCCGCAAACTTGTTTCGGAGCTGCCCAAAGTTGCCTCTGCCTCGCCATCGGCTGTACCAGCGATGACCCCGCTGCCCACCGTGCCTGTTGCTGACCCGTTGCCTGCCGTCCCAGAGCTGACCCTGCCGTCAACTACTCCTGCTGATGCCCCACAGTCAACAGCCTTTACTGATGCCCAGCTGTCTGCCGTCCCAACTCAAACACTGCCGTCAACTGCCTCCGCTGCCGCCTCGCCATCTGCCGTACCAACACTAGCACTGCCGTCAACTGCTCCTGCCGCCGCCTTGCTGTCTGCTGTGACCGTGTCAACTCTGCCGTCAACTGCCTCTGCTGCCACCTCGCTGTCCGTCGAATCGGAGTCAATGCCGCCATTTACTGCTCCGGCTGCTGCCTTGTCGACTGCTCTAGCAGTAGCCCAACTGCCAGTGCCCGTAAATTTAAACGAGCAGTTGGCTAATTTACGCAAGCAGAAGGAAATATTGGAATTGCAGCAGCAAATTGCAAATTTACAACAGCAGCTCGGTGCCCCGCCCAGCGTAATAAATCAACGCGTAACGGATATCAGTGTCATTGAGTCTATGGTCCCGCGGTTCTCGCAGGAGATAGCGATGATGATATCTTTGAGGCTGAGTTGGTGGACCTCATCATCGATGGATTTCGAGACAGCTCGCTAGCCGTGGGCATGCTATATGCAGCCCGGACAATCGACGACCTGAAGACACTGCTGGAAAGATATGAGAGACGTCGAGTCCAGGCAAATGCAAGCCGACAAGTGGCTGCCGTACACCAGCCCCCGCCTCGAGAACCCGCTGGTTCCCTGCCGTCCACGACCGCCGTCCCTGCCGCAAGAGATGTGCGGTGCTATAATTGTTCATCGTTCGGACATTACAAATCGCAGTGCCCAAAGCCGATGAGGCCAGCAAATTCCTGCTTTAAGTGCGGGAAACTGGATCACGTATACCGTAACTGCCCATTTAAGATTGGAAATGCCGTCGCCACCAATGCTGCCGCTGCCGACGCCCTCACCCCTTCCTGCTGCAACGACGCCTTAGTAGATAAGGTAGAACATCTACAGATGGTGAGTGTTGCCTTTATGTCAAATCAAGGGAAAAGCAGTGAGTTTACAAATATTTTTTCCCTCCTGGATTCGGGTAGTCCTAGAAGTTTTATTCGGGAATCTGAAGTGCCTTCCGTGTTGAAACTAAAGTCAACCCCGTTGAACTGCCGTGGGTTGGGGAACAACCAACTTACTTCTCTGGGAAAAGTCCAGTGTGCCATACACATTTTTGCTCAAACAGTATTACATACATGTGATGTACTGCCGAATAGTGCTACTTACTTGCCAATGATTTTGGGCAGAGATTTTTTTGCAAAACTAATATAAAATTATGCAAGTTTAAGAACAAATATACCAGAAGTCAACTGCTGGTCTTAAATAAATATAAAATTAATTGTAACGAGAAACTCACTGCTGTACTTAGTTCATTTGATTTGTTCAAAACATATGTCAAACGCACAATGACCACAAATGAGTCAACCCGGTCCCTTAATGAAAATGAGTTTATGCCTTCCGAATCACAGTCGTGTACCACTGAAAGAGAGTGTTCCTTCATGTCTGAGAATTTGCTGGGTGATGCCCTAGCAGCCACTAATGCAATCGAGTTACCTGCTGTTAGTGAAAATGAGTTTAATATAGAGCCTACTCTGCCGTTAGAACAATCTGCAAAGTTGCAATCTGCTATTTCCGCCTCTTATGTTGATGTTCCTTCCGAACTGATTAAACCAACCAATTACGAGATGAAAATCGAATTGACAAGTCAGACTCCTATTTTCTACCGCCCCAGCCGATTATCCCAACACGAGCGCAACGAAGTGCGCCAAATATGTGATGACTTATTAACTGCTGGCATTATCCGTCATAGTAGTTCCCCTTACGCTTCCGCTATAGTGCCCGTTAGGAAAAAAGATAATACCTTAAGAAAATGTGTTGACTATCGCTCGCTGAACAAAATTACTGTCCGTGACCACTTTCCAATTCCGCTGTTAGAGGATTGTGTTGAACATCTGGGGGGCAAATCGTACTTTACTGTACTAGATTTAGAGAGTGGATTTCACCATGTCAAAATGCATCCTGATTCGATTAAATACACTGCCTTTGTAACACCTGATGGTCAATTTGAGTACGTACGCATGCCGTTTGGCTTATGTAATGGTCCCCCAGTTTTTGTATTTAGCGAACTCTTCCGGTATCACCACGAAACCAGGTCACCTTCAAGCCATAAAAAGTCTGCCGGAACCCCGGGATAGGAAAGAATTGGAACGCTGCTTGGGTCTCTTCTCTTACTTCCGCCGTTTTGTACCCAACTTTGCCAAAATTGCTTATCCGATGTCGCGCCTGCGGAAAAAAGATGCCCCTTACGTTTTTTCTGATGAGAATTTAGAGTTGGTAGTCGAATTAGGAAACAAACACTTTGAGGATTTACTGATTAAATTAAGTACTTTATTTCTATATGACCTCTATTTGACACTTGTAAGTTATGACTAACTACTCCCGCCTCAGCTTCCAGTAGCTGAAGCCTCTGTTAAAGGCTGCCGTCGGCTAGAAGGCTCGGCTTCTGGTGAGTTTTGAGCGACGGCAGCAGTGCTGCGCGGTTGGCGCATTTTCCGCTGTTTGGCATAAACATACTCCCCCCCTTTGCAAGGATTGCAAGAGTAGGACGGAAGGGGGGATCGGAAATTATGCTGGGAGTTAGGACTGGATTACGCTGGAGTTATGCCGGACACGATCCCGAGAGCATCCAACCAAATATGGTGTTCTGTGCCACCGGAAGACCATTCTGGCTGGGAACTAGTCCTGGTACCAAGAGCTCCAGCCCCAAGTACCAGGGACACATGCTTCGGACGAAACCAAGTTTCGTCAGAAGGCACAATGTCGGCGAATCGTGCCTGGACACTCTCCGGGATCGTTTTGGCTGGCGTCCTCATATTTGTGCCCTTTTCCACCTTTAACACCACCTCCCTCATGAAGGTAGCCGCTTTGTTGTGGAGGAACACCGTGCAGGCCTCATCCGCACCGACGCTGGTGACGGAAAGACCGAAGCCTTTTGCCAGTGAAGTGCCGATGCGGCTTATCGGACTACACGGGTCCACGAGCGCAGCCACCTTGAACGATTTCTTTCCGTTATTCAGGAAGAGGGAGACGGTAGGCAGGAGCGTTATCCACTTGAACTCAAGTAGCGAGACCAACTAAGTTGACATCGCTGGCTGGGGACTCTCCGCTGGGGTTGTGGTTTCCTCCCTGGATACTTCCAATCGACGCTGGATTGTGGATGGGGTGCCGGACGTGGATGCTGCTGGTCGGGTTGTTTCCGAGAAGTGGAGCAGCGTGTGGTGGTCCTCTTTGCACTTGCGGCACTTGTCCTTGCTGCGACAGGCGTCTCCCGAGTGCTGGTGGGCCAAGCAATTTGGGCAGTACTTGTTGATTAGGACCGCCCGAAGACGCTTGTCGCCCGGCAGCCGCAAGAACCTTTTGCATTTACGCAGTGGGTGGATGCCACTGCAAACACGGCAGCGGAAAGAATGTACTCCGCGTACCCGACGGGATTCCAGCACTTGTGCCTTCCTTGGTGCCATTCTGTATAACGAAAACAAAATAAGAAAAAATGTACTCAAGTTTGCACCATGGATATTGCAAATATTAGGAGTACGCGGAAAGTCGTTAGGATCTAGGAACGAAAGTGTCCATTTACGGATAGGAAAGCCAGAGCTTTCGAGAGCGGATTGTAGTTCCGCAATGGCTGCTACGGCTCGTGGCTTTGAATGCACTCCGGCCAGAACATCATCGACATACATGAAACTTGTGATTATTTCACTTGCCAGCGGATATTCGGTCTTCACATCCTCAGCAAGCTGCTGTAAGACCCGAATAGCAAGGAATGGAGCACAATTGACACCGAAAGTAACTGTATTTAATTCATAATCACAGATATTCTCGTGGTTATCCCGGAAGAGAATTCTTCGGAACGGTGTGTGACCAGTATCTGCCGATACATTTTTGTTATGTCGGCATTGAAGACATATCGAAAGAAGCGCCACTTGAGAATTTGTACGGTCAAGTCAGACTGCAAAATGGGCCCTGGATGAAGGATATCATTCAAGCTGCGACCGTTCGATGAGGGATTGGAAGCGTTGAACACGACGCGGACCTTTGTCGTGGTGCTGTCGGGTTTGAAAACTGCATGGTGGGGCAAATAGAAATTGGTCACTGCATCGTTCGGGCTGACTTGCCGCATGTGGCCTAAATCCAAATATTCTTGAATAACGGAGTCATATTGCTCCTTGAGGGAAAGGTCTCTCTTTGGACGGCTCTCATTCTTCAGGAATTGAGCCAGTGCCATGGATCTGGAATGACCTACTTTGCAATGAACTTGGTCGCGAAATGGAAGCGTCACCACATATCTCCCCTTTGCGTCTCTCGTGGTCGTTTTGACAAAATTTTTCTCACAAAAAGAGTCAGATTCTATAACCGGTCTCGCCGGCAAATCCTCCACCTCCCAAAATTTTGTGAGAAGCTGCTCTAGTCGTGACTCGGAATTTAAAAAAACGCGTGTGGAGAAGGACGAGATGGAATTGGGTGTGGTCTTTGAGATTGGGCCGCTTAGTATCCAGCCAAAGACCGTCTCTTGCCCCAACAGACTGCCACACACATTAGGACGAGAAGCACCCTGGAGAATGGACGGAAGGATATCCGCCCCTAAAAGCACATCAATTTGTGCACTTTGAAAGAATAATGGGTCTGCCAGTTGCAAGTCTGGTAGATCCTTTAGTAAGGTTTGAGGAATTGAATATGACGGGAGATTTCCCGACAGTTCTGGGAGCACATATGCCGAAACTTTAATTTGAAGTCTGGGCCTTATAGGAGACCCGATATGGAAATGGCTTAGCTTTCGGGAATGGGCTGCAACCGCTTGATTGAGCCCTGAGACGTTGACTTCAACCCTTTGGAAAGGCAATTTGATTTTGTCAAACAATCTCTTCGAAATGAAAGTGGCTTCTGAGCCTGAATCTATCAGCGCTCTCGCCGTGAACTTAGTGCCCAGATGGATAACATTTATTAATGCGGTACTTAAGAGCACACCACGCGTATCAGTTGCAAAATAGTTTTGAACGCAGGGTTGGTTCGAAGTGGACTGTATTTGAACTGGATTATTAATTTGCGTTTGAGGAACTGAATTAGCGGTCACTTAAGGAGGGCTGCCCTTATGCAAAAGCGTGTTATGGCGGCCCTTGCACGTGAAGCAATTGTGAGCACTTGTGCAGTCTTTAAGTTGGTGGTTCTTTGCGAAACAATTTCAACATTCACGAGGTTGGCTCTTTCGGTAACTGACATTTTAAAAAACTTCGGACATAAGCGGATTGGGTGGTTTTCTTTGGAACATACATTGCAAGAGTTTACCTTGGAATGTACTTTTGCTTCAAAGGTTTGGAGATTCCTCGAAGACGCTTGAGGCTTGGACGCCCTTGAATTGGATTGAACGCTGGAACTAGGCTTGACATCCTCGATAGCTTCCAGCGTCCTGTAGCCTTCACCCAGGAAACTATTTAAGTCCTCCCATTTTTGAATTGCAGCTTTATCTGAAAGGGACTGTTCCCACAGAGACAGTGTGCCCTTTGGTAATTTGGAAGATCACAAGAACACAAGGAGGCAGTCCCAATTTTCAGTCGATACCTCGGAATGCTCCAGAGCTGTTAGACAACTCTGGATAGTAGTCTGAATCTCTTTCAGGGCGGAACCGGTTTCTACATTAACAGTAGGCAAATTGAACAGGATTTTAAGTTGGCTATTAACCAGAAGCCGCTTATTTTGGAAACGCTCATACAACGCCTGCCACGCAGAAGCAAAACCGTCATGGGTGAGCGGAGACTTCGAAACAATTGCCTTAGCTTCACCCCCAGTTTTGGAATTGAGGTGAAACAATTTCTCGACCGGAGTGAGTCGAGGGTTATCAATGTAGATCGCCGTAAACAGGTCGCGGAAGGTTGGCCATATCAAATAGTCTCCATGGAACATTTCTGTGTCTACAGGCGGGAGACTACAGCCCCGAGAAACAGACGCTATCGGAACTGCTGGTTGCCTATTAATGGAGTTAAGCCTTTCTATTTGCTCGCATAATTGTGCCGTACACCGCTCGTATACGGAGTAGCAACGGTCGTATGTCGTCGTAAACGACGTAGCATCGCTACTCCCACAACCTTGGCTAAGGGCCCTTGAGCTGGTCTCTTACTCTCTTTCAACTTTCTCCCACAGAACCTTTACATGGTCGCGACGGACCTGTAGTGTGTAGAGGGATGGTTCTGTAGCTGACGAGCCATTAATTCGTGACTCGAATTGGATCAGCTTATCGGAAGCGGAGATAAAATCGGCCATTGTCATATTTGCCTTGGAGGCTAGTTTGGTAGCGGCCCGAGTGGCTATCTGCTTCAAACTCGGAATGGGGGGTTTATCAAGTGGTGGGACGGCGTTGGAAAGTTTGGCAATTGGCTTGAATTTGGGTGACCAGAGGTTTTCTTCACCGGGAGATTTGGTGAAGAAAGCGAACTTCTTTTTGTGCTCTTCACGGACGGAACGTTCAGCTGTTTTTTCTCTCCTTGACCTGGCCCTATCGGCATTATCTGTCCTCAACAAAAAATAAATAACTATTTTTTATGAGTTGGAACAGGTGACAAGCAAGGAAACAAATTCTGGGATTTGTGGGAATATTTATTGTAGTCAGGATTGACCACAATAAAATACTATCGAAAAATATTTGTAAAAGAATATTTACAAATATAGTCCGCTTGATGGATTTACGAATAACTTATAAAAGAATATTTATAAATTATTCGGATATTCCACTCACTTGGAATGAAATGGAATCGGATCAGAGAATATTAAATTAAAAAAGAATATTTACAATTTTACCCGATAACAGACTTAAAATAATTTATAAAAGAATATTTATAAATTATTCTGGAATATTTCACTCGGAACGAAATGGAACACGGAACAAAGAAATGAAAATTGTAAAAGGATATTTACAACTTCCCCCGTTAACGGACTTAAAATAATTTATAAAAGAATATTTATAAATTATTCTGGAATATTCCACTCGGAACGAAATGGAACACGGAACAAAGAAATGAAAATTGTAAAAGGATATTTACAACTTCCCCCCGTTAACGCACTTAGGGCCAGTTTCTCAATGTCTGGTTAAAGTAAGAATTAGCTAACGACCAGATAAATTTAACGCTCGCGTTAAGCCAATTTGGTTTTCTCAATGTATGGTTAAGTTAAATGGATATGATACTATCGCATTGATGGTGCTGCCACCCTTTTCGAGCAAAATAGCTGGTTTTGTTTGGTATTTTTTGTTTTGTGACTGCCAAATTCTTCTTTCAACTCAAAAATAACAATTAAAAAATGGAAATGAGAACACAAACAAGTTTAATGGGCTCAGTTGAGAACAGAAAGCGGCCACATTGCGTGGATGTTAAAAATTCTTTGATGCGATGCCATTTTGCTTGAATAATAAAATGTAAACAATGCAAGTGTCAGCCACAGTCAGCTGTTTGCCTAACGATGATTAAACGATATTTATATCGGCACTTAACGAGAGAACAAATTTTAACCGGCACTCAGGCCTTATGTTAGTTTTTATCACGAACAACCCTAACCAGATATTGAGAAACTCAATTTTGACTAACCATCAGATAGTTAAGCTAACCATATGTTAGTTAAGCTAACCAGACATTGAGAAACTGGCCCTTAAAATAATTTATAAAAGAATATTTATAAATTATTCTGGAATATTCCACCCGGAACGGAATGGAAAACGGAACAAAGAAATGAAAATTGTATAAGGATATTTACAATTTCCCCCCGTTAACGGACTTAAAATAATTTATAAAAGAATATTTATAAATTATTGGAATCTTCCGCCCGGAACGGAATGGAAACGGAACAGAGAAAAATTAAAATTGTAAAAGAATATTTACAATTTCCCCCGTTAACGGAAATAAAATAATTTATAAAAGAATATTTATAAAGTATTGGAATCTTCCGCCCGGAACGGAATGGAAAACAGAACAAAGAAATGAAAAATTGTAAAAGGATATTTACAATTTCCCCCCGTTAACGGAACTAAAATAATTTATAAAAGAATATTTATAAACTATTTGGAATATTCCACCCGGAACGGAATGAAAAACGGAACAAAGAAATGAAAATTTTATAAGGATATTTACAATTTCCCCCCGTTAACGGACTTAAAATAATTTATAAAAGAATATTTATAAATTATTGGAATCTTCCGCCCGGAACGGAATGGAAACGGAACAGAGAAAAATTAAAATTGTAAAAGAATATTTACAATTTCCCCCGTTAACGGAAATAATATAATTTATAAAAGAATATTTATAAACTATTTGGAATATTCCACCCGGAACGGAATGAAAAACGGAACAAAGAAATGAAAATTGTATAAGGATATTTACAATTTTCCCCCGTTAACGGACTTAAAATAATTTATAAAAGTATATTTATAAATTATTGGAATCTTCCGCCCGGAACGGAATGGAAACGGAACAAAGAAATGAAAATTGTAAAAGAATATTAACAATTTCCCCCGTTAAAGGAACTAAAATAATTTATAAAAGAATATTTATAAATTATTTGGCTTATTCCACTCGGAACGGAATGGAAGCGGAACAGAAAAAATTAAAATTATAAAAGGATATTTACAATTTTCCCCGTTAACGGAACTAAAATAATTTATAAAAGAATATTTATAAATTATTTAGAATATTCCACCGGAACGGACTGGAAACGGAACAGAAAAAAATAAAATTGTAAAAGGATATTTACAATTTCCCCGTTAACGGAACTAAAATAATTTATAAAAGAATATTTATAAATTATTTTGGAATTTTCCACCCAGAACGGACTGGAAACGGAACAGAAAAAAATAAAATTGTAAAAGAATATTTACAATTTCCCCCGTTAACGGAACTAGAATGATTTATAAAAGAATATTTATAAATTATTTTGGAATATTCCACCCGGAACGGAATGGAATCGCAACAGAGAACAATTGCGAACGAAAACAAGTGGAAACGTTGCAGTCGGACGCAACCGACTGCGGTATACTCGATACCAGTATTAAAACCGGTAAAATGAGGCCTAATTGCAAAGGGGTACGGATGAGGCAGGGGTGTACGCTGCCTTAAAGATTCTCCGATGCAGATGGGGATGCCACCAGCTGTCTTCGTTGCAAATTTGGTGACTCTAGCTCAAAGCTTGTAAAATGTGGGAAAAGGGCGGTATGGCTGGGCGTGGCATCCAAATTTTTGATGCAGATCTTTGTGAAATGTCAATTGCTATCTCCATACCAAATTTGGTGACTCTAGCTGGAAATTTGTAAATATTGGGGAAAGGGGGGGCTGGGGGCGGTATGGGTGGGCGTGGCATCCCAATTTTTGATGCAGATCTTTGTGAAATGTCAATTGCTATCTTCATACCAAATATTAAAACTCTAGCTCGAAGTTTGTAAAAAAGGAGAAAGGGGGGCTGGGGGCGGTATGGGTGGGCGTAGCATCCCAATTTTTGATGCAGATCTTTGTGAAATGTCAATTGCTATCTTCATACCAAATTTGGTGACTCTAGCTCAAAATTTGTAAAATGTGGGGAAAGGGGGGCTGGGGGCGGTTTGGGTGGGCGTGGCATCCAAATTTTTGATGCAAATCTTTGTGGAATGTCAATTGTTATCTTAATACCAAATTTGGTGACTCTAGCTCAAAGTTTGTAAATGGTGGGGAAAGGGGGGCGGAATGGGTGGGCTTGGCTCCAAAACTTTTGGGGGTCGTTGCAAGCTATCTTCCCACCAAATTTGGAGTCTCTAGCTCCACAACTCTGGAAGATACACGCATTGCCGTTTTTGACGAAGCGTTGGGGTGGATGGGGGCGGGCAGTATTGGTGAGCGTGGCATCCAAACTTTTGATGCAGTTTTAGGGGGTCATCATCACTTATCTTGGCACCAAATTTGGTGGCTCTAGCTCAAAAACTGTGGGAGTTATAGGCTTTTACGACTTTAAATTGCGGGGGGGCTGGGGGCGGAATGGGTGGGCGTGGCTCCAAAATTTTTGATGCAGTGTTTTGGGGGTTGCTAGTAGCTATCTTTTTACCAAATTTGGTAGTTCTAGCTGTAAGGATGTGCGAAATATGTGGATTTATCGGTTTTGAGTTATCGAATTTATCGATTTGCCAGCCCCCCAGTTATCGTAGAACCCCCATCTTGACACTTTAATTTACTATCCCATTAATAAAGAGAATTGGAAAAATTCAAGTCTCTAGCTTGAAGGGTGTGGAAAAAAGTTGCGAACATACAGACGGACGGACGGACGGCCGGACGGACGGACGGACGGACGGACGGACGGACACCATGACGGACATTGCACAAACCCAATATACTCTTTACCTTCGGTATCGAGTATAAAAATACAGAACGGAAAATAAGAAATTAATTATAGATTATAATTAATACTTTTAAATTAATTTAAGTGTCGGACTGTGGCGATCACGATGTATTGCATTACACACTTTAGCGCTTCAAGCGCTTCTATGACAAAGAAATCGTTGTTACCTTTACCAGTTCACCAGAGCGGAACTAGCAAAGGTTACATATGCATGTATTTGACAAATACAAAAAAAACAAATACTATTTGTTTATATTGAGCTGTTGTAGTTTATGCCGGCAAAAATAAATTTTTTATTAAATTTTAATCTCTTTGTGTGCTCGGCCAGTGTTTTGTTTTATGTTTTTTAGTAAATGTTATATAGCACTTGTATTTTGTTTAAGTTATGGAGTGCCGGCGACTTGACAGGCGCTGGAAATAATTCACCTGCAAGTGCGGCGCTTACTGCCTTTATGTGTATATTTAATTATTATGTGTTGAATAAAGCAATTAATGTAGAAATGCTATGTGTTCTGTATGAATTTATGTACATACACACATATGTACATGCACGTACGCTTGCGCGCATAAAGCAGAACGGATCTCAGCTGCGCGCAGGTACATATGTATGTACATACATATAGGAAATTATTTAAATAGCGCAGACAGACTTTTGCCTATTTTGTTCAGCCGCTCGGAATATTGTTTTATTCGGTCTAACGAAGACAGCGGACCACAAAAGGAATACTTTTCCTTTTCACTTGACAAAAACTTTGGCGGACAGAACAAATATGTCGGATTATGGTTATGTACTTGTGTATGTTGTACTTAACTTTTGGTTTCTTCTACTGTTGCCGAAAACTATATCGAATTCCTTAAAAATCCGGCTCGAAGGACCATGAATATGAAGGGGGGCTTCACAGTAGAATTTAGAGTTGGTAGTCGAATTAGGAAACAAACACTTTAAGGATTTACTGATTAAATTAAGTACTTTATTTCTATATGTTTCTATTTGACACTTGTAAGTTATGACTAACTACTACTCCCGCCTCAGCTTCCAGTAGCTGAAGCCTCTGTTAAAGGCTGCCGTCGGCTAGAAGGCTCGGCTTGTGGTGAGTTTCTAGCGACGGCAGCAGTGCTGCGCGGTTGGCGCATTTTCCGCTGTTTGGCGTAAACACCGAAGTCTGAAACTGAATAACATTGTGATGCTAGTTCTGCCGGTTTTGGAGCGATGCTACTGCAGAAACAAACTGATGATAAATTTCATCCTGTGTGTTATTTTTCGAAGACCGCTTCCGTCCCAGAATCCAAATTGCATAGTTATGAATTGGAAACCTTGGCTATCGTTTACGCCTTAAAACGTTTTGAGACATATCTGAAGTTCATTCCGTTTAAGATAATTACAGATTGTAATTCATTAGCGTTAACACTTAAGAATGGTGGATCTTCTGCGAAAATAGCCCGCTGGGCATTGCTTTTAGAAAATTATAACTACACCATTGTACATCGGTCCGGTATTTGTATGCCTCACGTGGATGCACTTAGTAGACTAGCATATGTGGACGAGGTGAGCCTGGATTTCCTACTACAACTGACGCAAAACCGTGATCCAGAAATTGTCAAACTTCGGAGTGTCCTAGAGAACCAAGAGGTTGCTGGTTTTGAGTTGCAAGATGGTGTCGTGTATCGCCGATCACCGGCTGACGTAATTCAGCTTTATGTACCTGCCGAAATGATTAACAGTGTCATACGAACCGTGCATGAGAAGTTAGGCCATCTGGCCGCTGAAAAGTGTTGTACACAGATTAAAAAACATTATTGGTTTCCGTATATGAAATCTTACGTTAACAACTTTATTAAAAACTGCCTCAAGTGTATTTACTATTCCCCTTCCGCTAATAACAGTAATGCTACCCTGCATAGTATTCCGAAAACCCCTCTGCTATTTGATGCTCTTCATATTGACCACTTAGGACCCCTTCCGTCCACACCGTCTAGGAAAAAATATCTTCTTGTCATCATTGATGCCTTTACGAAATTTGTCAAATTGTACCCTGCCGCTACAACTAGTTCGAGAGAAGTATGTCACACCTTAGAAACGCAGTATTTCCCCAACTATAGTCGACCTCGCCGAATTGTTAGCGATCGAGGTACGTGCTTCACTTCCGCCGAATTCGCTGATTTTCTGCAGTCCCACCATATAATCCATGTCCAGAATGCCACTGCCTCCCCTCGTGCTAATGGGCAAGTTGAACGTGTCATCCGTGTCTTAAGTCCCATGCTTGCTAAATTGGCCGAACCATTGGATCATGCCGATTGGGTGAAGCAACTTCCGAAAATTGAGTTCGCCTTGAATAATTCCATCCACTCCACAACTAAATTTGCACCCTCCGTCCTCCTTTTTGGTGTCGAACAGCGCGGTGCTGTTATAGATGAGTTAACTGAGCGTTTAGATGATAGGCTTACTGATGAAGTGTCCCTAGTGGATACCCGTAAAATTGCCCTTCAGAACATTGTCAAGTCTCAAGAGTATAATACAGAGTACTTTAATAAATATCATCACCCTGCCGTTAATTTTGAGGAAGGTGATTTTGTCGTCATAAAGAATGTTGATACGACGGCTGGCATAAACAAAAAACTCATTAAGCGATACCGCGGTCCCTATGTCATCCACAAGAAACTCCCGAATGATCGGTATGTCATCCGAGATGTTGAAGGCTCCCAGCTCACACAGCTTCCGTATGATGGTGTGCTGGAGTCGTCTAAACTAAAATTGTGGCTCACGTCTGATTAAAATTGTGCTTTTGATGTCTGACTGCAGGCAACACCCACCGTTTGGTATGGCTTCAAGCCCTCTATGATATATAGTAGGTGGAATCGAGGTCGATTCCCTGTCAGGACGGCCGAGTTGTAAAGTATTTGTTGTGTAAAGTATTCATATGCGATTTCTATCGATTGTTTATGTTATGTTATGTTCGTGTATACCGATATATTGTAAGCTAGTATTAAGGTATCGCTGTTAGTATTAAGATTTATCAGAAAGTGTGGTTCGGCCACACTGATCTTGCCTCTGTCTCTTTTCCGGTTAACCTGACGCTGAACACATGTATATGTAACAGCTGCCGAAAAGAATCGATGAAAAGAGAAACCATCGCGCCTATTTGAATAAATAATTATAGCTATTACAAATGGTAAAATAATATTATAGTTATAACTTAAATGCATATTATAGTTAATATTATGTAAAACTCGTATTTATTCACTAATATATATTGGATGGCATTTATTTCTAAAGATTCTTTTTGGGTGTTAATGAAAGCGCGCGCTTGGTTTGAGCGTCACCGGAAAAAGAGACAGAGACAAAGTCAGTGTGGCCGAGCCACACTTTTTGATAAGTCTTAATATTGACATCGATACCTTAATACTAGCTTACGATATATCGGTATACACGAACATAACATAACATAAACGATCGATTTAATAACATACATAAATACTTTACAACTCGGCCGTCCTGACAGGGAATCGACCTCGATTCCACTACTATGGATCAGAGAGGGCTTAAAGCTATACCAAACGGCGGGTGTTGCCTGCGGTCAGACATCAAAACACAATTTAATCAGACGTGAGCCACAATTTTAGTTTTGATGACTCCAGCACACCATCATACGGAAGCTGTGTGAGCTGGGAGCCTTCAACATCTCGGATGACATACCGACCATTCGGAAGTTTCTTATGGATGACATAGGGACCGCGGTATCGCTTAATGAGTTTTTTGTTTATGCCAGCCGTCGTATCAACATTCTTGATGACGACGAAATCACCTTCCTCAAAATTAACGGCAGGGCGATGAGATTTGTTAAAGTACTCTGTATTATACTCCTGAGACTTGACAATGTTCTGAAGGGCAATTTTACGGGTATCTACTAGGGACACTTCATCAGTAAGCCTATCATCCAAACGTTCAGTTAATTCATCTATAACAGCACCGCGCTGTTCGACACCAAAAAGGAGGACGGAGGGTGCAAATTTAGTTGTGGAGTGGATGGAATTATTCAAGGCGAACTCAATTTTCGGAAGTTGCTTCACCCAATCGGCATGATCCAATGGTTGGGCCAATTTAGCAAGCATGGGACTTAAGACACGGTTGACGCGTTCCACTTGCCCATTAGCACGAGGGGAGGCCGTGGCATTCTGGACATGGATTATATGGTGGGACTGCAGAAAATCAGCGAATTCGGCGGAAGTGAAGCACGTACCTCGATCGCTAACAATTCGGCGAGGTCGACTATAAGTGGGGAAATACTGCTTCTCTAAGGTGTTACATGCTTCTCTGGAACTAGTTGAAGCGGCAGGGTACAATTTGACAAATTTCGTAAAGGCATCAATGACCTAGACGGTGTGGACGGAAGGGGTCCCAAGTGGTCAATATGAAGAGTATCAAATGGCAGAGGGGTTTTCGGAATGCTATGCAAGGTAGCATTACTATTATTAGCGGAAGGGGAATAGTAAATACACTTGAGGCAATTTTTAATAAAGTTGTTAACGTAAGATTTTCTGGTGCCGATGAACTAGTGAGATGGTTCTGAGGTGGGCAAGCTGAGGCCACCGGACGGGTCGCAGGTTGCGGATAGCGCAAGGCCTCTAGTAGAGGTTAGCTGCGAATAGCGACTTGTCGTGAATAAGCAGTCCCGGACAACAGCGGGTACCACACCGTTGTGTGGGACCGACAAGGCGCTTGTCTGACCGCCTTCTTAACATAGTCTTACACACACCCTTCTCCTACACATGTTTTTCCTACCAAACTCCTACCCCCCACATCTCACAACGGGCAGTGGTGACGTCCTGAGGCAAGGGTGCCAATTCACCCCCCTAAGCCAGAGTGTTATGTGGTCCGTGCTCATTGGCTGGTTTGCAGTCAGGGGTAACCGACTGTATTTGTACGGAGCCTCACCGATACCTGGCCGCCTCGGTGAGTATACCTGGCCCCGGCGTGTTAGTGGGGGCTATGACACGCCGGTACTTCTTTCCCCTACACTCGTGGGATTTATATGGAAAATAATAAATTTTTGAATGATATGCGGGGCTTAACCGCAACCCAAACAGCAGAGCGGATGGAAGAGGTGGCTCTGGACAAGGGCGGCAAGCTGACGCCGCGTGGGGGCCAGGCCCCCAAAAGCACGGCCAAGCAGACCGCTAAACGGACGGACGTAGGGGGTGGGTCTGCAGTGCCCGGCACTGCGCCGGCGGCTGCCCCGCGGGCTAATGCAGCAAGCGGGGAGACGCTGCAACACCCTCTTCTGTTCCACAGAAGAGGCTGCAAAAGAAGCCGCCTCTACCGGCACCGGGTCAGCCTGGCGGCTCTGGCGACCCGCTAAGGCAAGGCCTCAGCGGATCCGGTCGCAAATGGTACCTCCGGTACCTCGAGCGTGGCTTGAAGCCGGAAGAGGCTCGCAAGAGAGCGCTGGAGCATCGGGCCCCGACCGCATCTCCAGCTGGGCGTATTGACGGTCTGGCCGTGGCGGGGAAGAAGCGACCTCTCCAGCATACGTCGCCTACGGAAATCCCCATCGACCCCAAGAGGCCGAAAAGTAGAGGCAACGCAACTCCGGAGGGCCAAGGTACCTCAAGCGGATTTAAGCGACCGAAGGCGGCCACGTATGCCAGTGTAGCTAAGGGCACGAACCTTGCTATACTGGCTCGTGAATTCCCGAGGAAGCGGCTGACCAAGGAGGAGTTGTCGGCGGTGGAGTCAGCTCTGGTAGATGAGATGTGGAAGGGCTGGACCGCCAGCCTCAACTTTAATGGCATCCTTTTCCGGGATGGTCTGGTCCTAGTGGACTGTCTGGACGAGGATGCCAGGAAGTGGCTGGAGCTGAAAGTGCCCAGCATCAGTGCCGCAGTGGGTGTGGAACTCCGCACATGCCCGCAAGGTGAGATACCGGAGACCAACATCGTCACGGTGTACCTGCAACGCACGGCTGGTGAGACGGTGGAGAAATCCCTTGGACTGCTCATTGAGCAGAATAAGGGTCTTCTCACCGAGACGTGGCGTATTCTCAGGCGCCTTGAAACCAAGGGCGGAAAGGGGCTGACCTTTGGTTTGGAGGATGAAGCTCTTACACTCTTCAGTAATAGGGGAATGATGGTAAGCTTCAGATTTGCTCAGCTGAGGTGCCGGCTGCACAAAAAGCAAGCCGCGAAAAAGACGGCTGTGAAAGTGCAAGCAGACGATGTGCCTGGCACCTCTTCTGCTGCAGCACCCTCCGATGAGGCAGCCGAAGCAGAAGCGATTGCAGCCTGGGAAGCCGAGTTGGACTCGGACTTGTCACGGCTACACGTGCGCAGCGATGTAGGCTCTGGGAGCGATGAGAAGCCATCCGATGATGAGCAGACACCCACCGGGACGTTGTCAGAGGCTTATCTGACACTCTCGGAAGGGGAACCCTGAGCTCTAAGGATGCTGACCACCAGCGTGGCACAGATCAACCTGCATCACGCGAGGGCAGCTTCGGCTGTCATCAGCAGGTTGATCTCCAGGTCTGACCTGGGGCTGGTGCTCATCCAGGAGCCATGGGTCGTCAGAGGTAGGATCTGCGGCCTTGATCAAGTAAGTTCACAACTAGTTGTAGATATTAGGGAGACATCGCCAAGAGCATGCATCTTGGTCCGAAAGAACACTAACTTTCTCTCCAAATTTCTCAGCAGGGACCTTGTAGCAGTGCTAATCACTGGCGAGTTCGGGAGTATGGTGGTGGCGTCAGCATACTTCCCGGGAGATAATGCGGAAGCCCCCCCAACAGAGGTTCAGGATCTGGTGGCACACTGCAGCAGCAATAAACTCCCATTGCTGCTGGGATGCGACGCAAACGCGCATAGCGTTGCGTGGGGCAGCACGGACAACAACAGTAGAAATGAGTGCTTGCTTGACTATCTCATAGCTAATGATCTTATGGTGTTCAATATGGGGGCTGAACCCACTTTTATCACCAAAAATAGAGCCGAAGTACTTGATATTACTTTCGGCAATGGGAGGGCCTCTGGGCTGGTTTACAACTGGAGGGTCTCAATAGAACCGTCAATGTCGGATCACAGGATCATCCTCTTCGACATTAGTAGTAATTTCAGGATTAGTAAAGTCATCAGGAATCCCCGGCGGACTGACTGGCCGCTCTACCAGTCACACCTGGGGTTAAATCTGAGCAGACTAAACCATAGTAGGAGGGTCTCTTCTCAGGAAGAGCTAGAGCAACTCTCGACAGAAGTTGGCGAGACGGTCATGCATGCCTATCATGCAAGTTGTCCAACCAACTCCATAGAGTCCAACAGGGATAACCCTTGGTGGAATAAAAAGCTTGGGATGCTTCGAGCAGAGGTCAGGAGGCTGTTTAATACAGCCAAAAAGAATAGTGACAGATGGGACTTATACACCAAGAAACTAACAGAATACAATAAAGAAATCCGGTACAGCAAACGTGCTCATTTCCGGATAGTTTGCTCCAACCTAGAGCAGGCCACACCTGCTGTGAGAGTCTTTAAGTCGATCTCGAAAGGCAAAGTGTTGTCTGAACTCTGCTTAAAGAGGTCAGATGGTTCCTTCACGGAAAATGAGGTGGAAAAGGCAGAACTTCTCTTGCAAACTCACTTTCCACTTTGTAAAACCATCACCAACATCGACAGCTGTTTCGTAACGGTTCCCATCAGGAAACCGGACTGGAGCCTGGCTGCAGCCATAATAACAGAGCAAAGAATAAGATGGGCCATTGGTACGCTTAGTCCCTACAAGGCCCCAGGTACGGACGGTATCCTCCCCGTCCATCTACAGAAAGGGATGGAACAGCTTATGGTGTTCCTCATTCGTATTTTCGGGGTAGCCTAGCTATGGGCTACATACCTAGGGCATGGAGGACGGCCAGTGTGATCTTTATCCCGAAAGTGGGGAAAAAGGACCCCTTTCACCCCAAATCTGTCAGGCCGATCAGCCTGACATCCTTCTTGCTAAAAACCCTTGAAAAGATAGTTGATAATCACATCAGGATCTCGTACCTAGTGTCCAGTCCCCTGCATGATCACCAACATGCCTATAAGAAGGAAAGTCGACAGAATCGGCTCTCCTTGACCTAGTAAACAGTCTTCAGTGCTCAGTGAAGGCCAAAGACGTTGCTCTCTGTGCTTTATATATTATATATTATATATTGGACGTAGATGTACTAACGAACAGTACAGTCAAGTGGCCCAACGATACCAAGCACCGGCTTGTTAACGCGCGGACCCACGCACAAAGCGACCCACCTCCCGCCCATCCGACCGAGGGGGCGCTCCGCTTATCGTGCGGTTACGATGATCGCGAACATGTAGACAAATGACACAAAACTAACTTTTTAATAGAGCAAGTAGGAGTGGCACTGTGTATTAAGTGGGAAAGATCGTTATAAATAGAACACAGAATACGAAAAGGGTTATGAAGAGCATAATTAGAATTACAAGTTTGAAGAGATATAGGTACAAAATTTCTAGTATTTCTAATAGGAAAAGCAAAGTTAATTTGGTTAATTAATTCAGAAGAATCAACATCACCATTAATTAATTTGTGAAAAAAGGAAAATGATAGCATTATTCTACGATCACTCAGAGAAGGAAGATCTATTAGTAAAAGTCTACTACGATAAGACGGCAAATTATTGTTAGTGTCCCAGTTAAGACCTCTAAGTGCGAAGAGCAGAAATTGTTTTTGTACCGATTCTATTTTATTCTGATGAATTTCGTATTTCGGAAACCATATACAAGATCCATATTCCAGAATCGGTCGAACAAGAGAAGTATACAGAGTTTTTGTTAAGTAGGGATCGTTAAACTCCTTCGACCAGCGCTTAATGAACCCCAAGACACCAGATGCTCGATTGGAAATTGAAGAAATATGCTTGTCAAACTTAAGCTTTGGGTCCATAACGATGCCCAAATCGTCGACCCATTCAATTCTATCTAGTGGTTTGTTGTCAAGAAAATATATATTAAAAAAGGGCAAATATCTAAAAAATGACATTACTTTACATTTACTGCAATTAAGATTTAAAAAATTTACTTTACACCACATTTTGAAAGTTGTCTAAATCTCTTTGAAGCTGTTGAGCAGCAAGGGGAGTTGCAGCCGACGTGCATAATTTTACATCATCAGCGTACATCAAAACCCGAGAGAACTTTATAACTGATGGAAGATCGTTTATAAACAAAATAAATAACAAAGGACCAAGATGACTACCCTGTGGAACGCCTGAAGTGACCTGAACCGTCTTGAAACGGACCCTTTAAATAAAACCCTCTGAGTTCTAAGAGTTAGGTAGTCTTTAATCCAAAGAACTAGAATATTTGAAAAGCCCAAGAGTTCTAGTTTATGTATAAGAAGACGATGATCTACAGAGTCGAAAGCCTTACTAAAATCAGTATAAATAACATCAGTCTGCAATTTGTCTTGAAAACCCTTGATAACAAATGAAGTAAATTCTAACAAGTTAGTGGTAGTAGATCTTTGTTTCATAAATCCGTGCTGGCACGATGAAATAATAGATTTGCAAAGGTGTTGAAGATGGCAGGCTATTAATTTTTCAAAAATCTTAGGAATAGCAGACAACTTGGAGATACCCCTATAATTTTGAACATTAGATTTGTTTCCTTTTTTATGGAGAGGAATAATAAATGACTCTTTCCAAATTTTTGGAAAGGAGCCTAACTCCAGGGACAAGTTAAACATTTTAAGCAACGGCTTTAAAAGACCATGAGCACAGTGTCTAAGCACGCAGCTTGGCACTCCGTCAGGTCCTGGGGAAAATATAGGTTTCAAACCATGTAGATTATTTAAAAGTGAGTTTTCAGTGATTTTCAGTCCAAAGATGCGATTCGAGCCATTTACCCGATAAGGGTAAGGCAAATCGACTTGAGATTGAAAAGAGCTATAAGTCGTTTGAAAAAATTGGGCAAATATATTTGCAATCTCCTGATCAGAATTGGCCTTCGTTTCCTCAAAGAATACTTCCGCTGGGAGTGTCGATGACCTACGCTTCGCATTAACAAAATCAAAAAACCGCTTTGGATCCTGCTGAAACTGTAATCTACACCAAGTCAGGTAATTCTTATTACATTGGTTATTTAAGATATCAAAACTGGCACGAGCAATCAAGTATGCAGAATAGGCTACCGATGAGCCGTTTTTTCTAAATCTCTTGTATAGTTTAGATTTACGATTTTTGAGAATTGTCAACTCTCGGGTAAACCACACAGGTTTGTTAGACCTGTTTAGCTTACCAACCGGGACACATAAATCAAATAAAGAATGTAAGGTATTATAAAAAATACTGATTGCGAAGTCCAAGTCGTCAGACTCGTAGAGGGGAGACCAGTCAGTTTGGGATAAAAGCAGAGCGAGTCCCTCAAAATCAGTTTTCCGAAATTGACGAACTCGACTCAAAGGCATCTTGATATTGCAACGCGTCCAGGAAGGTAAATTAATCAATAGCTCCAACGTAGGATGGTATAAGTCTTCGGGATAAGATATAGGCCGGGAACGGGAAACGGATGAAGATGATGATTCCAAAACAAAAATCAGATCAAGCATTTTATTAAGAGAATTTGGGATAGCATTAATTTGACTCAATGACATCCCAAGTAGGTCGATTAAAAATTCATTCGGGGCCGCGGGAGTTAGGGCACCAGAGTCAGGAGAAGAAATCCAAGTAGCTTCAGCAATGTTGAAATCACCAAGAACTACAAGAAAATCGCGATCAGAAAGCAAGGCAGAGACAGAATGGATAGCAGATAGATGTGTCTCATAGATAGAGAGATCAGAGGAAGGAGGTATATACGAACAAGTGATAAAAATGTTAATACCGTAAATATTAAGCTTTACAGCAATAAACTCTATATCAAAAGAACTATCTAATTCGACTGTTTCAGAAGGAAAGTCTACATTCACAGCAATAAGCATGGACATAGAGGGCGCTTTTGATAACACAGCACATGATGTTGTGGTTAGGGCGCTTCAGGGAAAAAGGGTTGAGCCAGGACTTACTCTCTGGCTAGGCAAGCTCCTTGACACTAGAATTGCGGAAGTCACTGTCAACAATTTGACGGTCAGGGCCCAAACCACCAGAGGTTGTCCACAGGGGGGTGTCCTATCACCTCTCCTCTGGTGTCTCGTGGTGGACGAGCTACTAGTCAAACTTACAGATAATGGGTTTGAATGCCAAGGCTACGCTGATGACATTACCATTGTCTGTAAAGGCAACTTCGAGAACACGCTTTGTGATAGAATAACTCTGGGTCTTAAACTCTGCTTGGACTGGTGCAAGGACGTGGGGCTGAATATCAATCCAGCAAAAACCACAATTGTCGCCTTCACCAATCGTTACAAATTAAAGTCCATAAGACCCATATCTGTTGGGGGTACGGTAATTCCACTCTCTACGGAGACAAAGTATCTGGGGGTAATCTTGCACATGAGACTACTGTGGAAACAGCATATTGAGCATGCGGTACGCAAGGCCACAATAGCCCAAATGTGCTGTAGGTCTCTCGCAGGGAAAAACTGGGGTGTGTCCCCAAAAATCCTTCTGTGGATGTACACAGCAATAGTGAGGCCCATAGTCAGCTACGGCGCTGCGGTATGGGCGGGACGTGTTGACCTGGATGTCACCAAACGGCAACTGGGCAAACTCCAGAGACTTGCCTGCACGTGCATCTCGGGCGCAATGCGTACCTGCCCGTCCTCAGCACTTGACGTACTGCTAGGACTTCCGCCTTTGCATGTCTACATCAAACACAGTGCGCACAGATCTATTATGAGATTGACAGGAGCGAACGCAATCACCTCTGTCACTAGTGCAACTGGCACACTGTTGGCCTTTCAGCAAGATGCGCAGATGGGCCTTTTTAGTTTTGAGAAGCTCTTTAAAACGGAGCTTAGCAATAAAGCAGAATGGACTAGTCTGTCAACCACCTATAATGTGAAACCACATGCTATTAGATGGTACACGGACGGATCATTAACAGATGAGGGTGCTGGAGCTGGAGTCTGCGGACCCCGACTCAAGTATCATGAGCCCCTGGGCAAATTCGCCAGCATTTTCCAAGCGGAAGTGCACGCGATTGAAAGATGTGCAACCTTTAACTTCGAGAGGGGATACGTTCATAGAGACATAGCCATTTTCTCAGACAGCCAGGCAGCGATAAAAGCACTTAGTGCTTATAAAATCGTCTCCAAACTGGTTTGGCAATGTATCGAAGCACTCAATAGGTTGGGCAGTAAGAACAAAGTCACCATCTATTGGGTACCGGGACATGCGGGTGTTCCCGGAAATGAGGTCGCCGATATTTTGGCCAGGAGAGGAGCTAGCACTCCTTTCCAGGGCCCTGAACCTTTCTGTGGGCTAGGACCAGGGTTTATTAGTCAGAGCAGTCACATCAATCTGCTCAACGCATGCGAGGACGCTTGGCGGCTTTCACATGGGGCAAGACAGAGCAAGCGACTGCTAGGTAGCTACAACAAGAAGAGAACTGAGGGCTGTCTGAAGTTGAGCAAAAGATCTCTTCGTATAGTCACGGGTTTCTTGACCGGGCACTGCAGACTGCGCAAGCATCTGCATAATCTCAGGTTAGGGGAAGACAGTCTTTGCAGACTGTGTCTGGAGGGGGATGAGACTCCAGAGCACCTGCTTGAGGAGTGTCCCGCCATCAGCCGACTGAGGCTCTCTCTTCTGGGGAGCCTCTTTCTGTCTACAGAGAAAATGAGGGCTCTCCGACCATGCCACATCGTCGCGTTCCTGCGGTCGATCGGGCTGTCTGAGGAGCTGTAACTCACAAAATAGTAAGAGGGCACAATAGATCCTAGTGGTCGCAGTGCATGATCCTCGTTCCAATAATAATAATAATAATAATAACGTAAGATTTCATGTACGGAAACCAATAATGTTTTTTAATCTGTGTACAACATTTTTCAGTGGCCAGATGGCCTAGCTTCTCATGCACGGTTCGTATGACACTGTTAATCATTTCGGCAGGGACATAAAGCTGAAGTGCGTCAGTCGGTGATCGGCGATACACGACACCATCTTGCAACTCAAAACCAGCAACCTCTTGGTTCTCTAGGACAATCCGAAGTTTGACAATTTCTGGATCACGGTTTTGCGTCAGTTGTAGTAGGAAATCCAGGCTCACCTCGTCCACATATGCTAGTCTACTAAGTGCATCCACGTGAGGCATACAAATACCGGACCGATGTACAATGGTGTAGTTATAATTTTCTAAAAGCAATGCCCAGCGGGCTATTTTCGCAGAAGATCCACCATTCTTAAGTGTTAACGCTAATGAATTACAATCTGTAATTATCTTAAACGGAATGAACTTCAGGTATGTCTCAAAACGCTTTAAGGCGTACACGATAGCCAGGGTTTCTAATTCATAACTATGCAATTTTGATTCTGGGACGGAAGCGGTCTTTGAAAAATAACACACAGGATGAAATTTATCATCAGTTTGTTTCTGCAGGAGCATTGCTCCAAAACCGGCGGAGCTAGCATCAAAATGTAATTCAGTTTCAGATTTCGGATTATAAATAGACAG
This sequence comes from Scaptomyza montana, assembly GCA_018904305.1. Classification (NCBI taxonomy): domain Eukaryota; kingdom Metazoa; phylum Arthropoda; class Insecta; order Diptera; family Drosophilidae; genus Scaptomyza; species Scaptomyza montana. The sequence goes on from JAEIGR010000045.1 coordinate 317,105, forward strand.
CACCGGTGACTCGATCAGTTTGGACTGTAGTGTTCGGAATGATTTAAGACACTCATCAGAAAAAACTTAAAGGGCATCTTTTTTCAGCAGGCGCGACATCGGATAAGCAATTTTGGCAAAGTTGGGTTGAAAACGGCGGAAGTAAGAAAAGAGACCCAAGCAGCGTTCCAATTCTTCAACTCTTAGACAATTTAAGGCGTAAACCATTCACTCGTAAGGTATAAAGTGTCTCTTTCAGTACTTGCAGATGTGTTTCAAAATCACTCGACGCGATTAATATGTCGTCCATATAAATCACTAATTGACCCTTGTTGATCAAGTCCTTCAGCACAAAGTATACAAATCTAGCGAAAACTGGGGGACCATTACATAAGCCAAACGGCATGCGTACGTACTCAAATTGACCATCAGGTGTCACAAAGGCAGTGTATTTAATCGAATCAGGATGCATTTTGACATGGTGAAATCCACTCTCTAAATCTAGTACAGTAAAATACGATTTGCCCCCCAGGTGTTCAACGCAATCCTCTAACAGCGGAATTGGAAAGTGGTCACGGACAGTTATTTTGTTCAACGGGCGATAATCAACACACTTCCTTAGGGTATTATCTTTTTGATGTGTTAACATCTTTAGCGGCGGTAGGGTAACTTTAAAAAATGTCAATGTATTCATATCACACAGCGTTAGCACACAGCCAGGGTTGCCAACTCTGAGTCGTCAGTTATAGCTGAGTGGACTCTTAAAAATAGCCAAAAATTGCCTAATTTGAGTAAAAAAATAGCGGAAAAATAGCTGTGGCTAAATAAATTAAAAGTAATATGATTTTTTAAGATAGTATGGTTATTAAACATATTTATTCGACAAGTGTCGCTAAAATTTCATCAACATCAACTTCTATTTCATTGAATGCTAAGTTGGTGCCAATTAAGCGCAACCAATTCTCAGGTACTGAGTAATTAAAACAGCATATTTCACCATGACGCAATCCATATCTGGAATTAATATTGATCATAAACTTAAATTATAAATTTATAGATTGATCTATAAATATGTTATGTCCAAAATGGAATTTAAGGTTTGAATTTCCATATTGTTTCGTCGCTTCGTTTTTACAATATTGACCTGGCTGAACGCTCTCTCTACTTCGGCATTCGACCAAGGTAGGGAAAGCAGCATTATTGAGAAGGAAGCGAGGTCATGAAATGGATTTTGACCTGCAGAATCTTTGTAGGTAAACACTTTTGTATACTGTTGCATATTGATTTAAAATGCGTTCAATTGGCTCTGGAAGCAGCTTAAAAAATGATATTATTTCGAGTACATCATCTTTTTTTGGGTGCAATACTATTTTTTACGTCAAATAAACTCATTTTCTCCAAAACTTCAAAATTATCTGGCAATCTTAAAAATATATAATCATGTTAAAGCATAACAGTTATTAAAACATGATCTTCACTTTGTAAGTACCTTCCAATTAACTGTTTTATTAATTCAATAACAAAATCCGTGCATGTGGTACGAAGCCTAGATTCCGATTCGGAATCTATACTTATGCTTTTTAAGTGCGTTTCAAACATGTATCCTAAGTACAAGTCCCGTTGAACATATTTTTCAAAATCAGGTTCTTCAACATTTGGTGGTAAAATTTTTGATTTTTGTGAATTTATAAGCAACCTCAGGTCTACCAGAAGTTTGGTTGCATTAATGTTTTTTCCTTGAAAGCTTTTATTCACAGTTTGAGTGTTCTCTAAAATCGGCTTTAGGAAAAGCAGATATGCATGGTTTATCTTATTTCAAAGTGAAGTTTTAGTTCAGCCCATTGGTTTAAAATTCTGTTAACCGCCGTATCTATGAAAAGCCATCTTGTTTCAGAGACTCTAGGAATCTTAAGGGGGTCCTTTTTAACAGAAATATAAATTTAATTAAGCAAAAGTAACATTAAATGGATAATTAATTCACAACACAATGAGACATACACAAATATAACAAACACATTGTTAAAAAAACGTCGACGGTGTTATACAAGTAATTAATGTAAAGAGCTATGCCCGAATCAAACCTTATCGTTGCTATTAACTTGGTAAATCCTTTTGTAGTCCATTTCCGCTTGGACGGCACATCCTTTTTAAGTTCTTGGTATACAGTCCTTTTAGAGCCAACCATAACTGCCGCGTTGTCTGTGCCAATTCCTATTAGGTTGTTTTGGTTGATTTTCATTACCTTTAATTTATCCTTTAGAGCTGTTGCTATAGAAACGGCATCTGAGTTTTCAAGCTTTACTATGCACAAAAACGTTGACACAATTTTATGTTGCTTCATACTAAAATAGTTTATGGCCACACCTGCGATAACAAAGAATTAAAAGCGATAGTAATTATGTTCACTTGGTGCGATGTATTTTAATATTTGTTTCATTAAACACGTGTGTGCACAAATTGTTAAAATTGTCAACTGGACACATAGCACAATGTTGTGCCACAAAGAGGCATAGAGCCGCATCCTTCTGCGATAAAGCATTGGGTTTTCTGGTAAAGTCAATAGTTGCGTTTTGCTTTAAAGACGCAACTCTCTCCTTATGTTTTTATACTCGATACCGAAGGTAAAGAGTATATTGGTTTTGTGCAATGTCCGTCATGGTGTCTGTCCGTCTGTCCGTCTGTATGTGTGCAAGTTTTAACCACACCCTTCAAGCTAGAGACTTGAAACTTTCCAATTCTCTTTATCTATGGGATAGTAAATTAAAGTGTCAAGATGGGGGTTCTACGATAACTGGGGGGCTGACAAATCGATAAATTCGATAACCCAATACCAATAAATCCACATATTTCGCACATGCTTACAGCTAGAATTACCAAATTTGGTAAGCAAATAGCTATTAGCAACCCCCAAAAAACTGCATCAAAAGTTTTGGAGCCACGCCCCCCATTCCGCCCCCAGCCTCCCCGCATTTTGAACGCAGAAATGACTATATCTCCCACAGTTTTTGAGCTATAGCCACCAAATTTGGTGCCAAGATAGGTGATGATAGCCCCCTAAAAACTGCACCAAAAGTTTGGATGCCACGCCCACCGATACTGCCCTAGCCGCCCCCATCCACCCCAACGCTTCGTCAAAAACGGGAATGCGTGTATCTTCCAGAGTTGTGGAGCAAGAGCCTCCAAATTTGGTGGGAAGATAGCTGTTAACGACCCCCAAAAAACTGCATCAAAGTTTTGGAGCCACGCCCACCCATTACGCCCCCAGCCCCACCGCATTTTGAAATCAGAAATGGCTATATCTCCCACAGTTTTTGAGCTATAGCCACCAAATTTGGTGCCAAGATAGGTGATGATGACTCCCTAAAAACTGCACCAAAAGTTTGGATGCCACGCCCACCAATACTGCCCTAGCCACCCCCATCCACCCCAACGCTTCGTCAAAAACGGGAATGCGTGTATCTTCCAGAGTTGTGGAGCTAGAGCCACCAAATTTGGTAGGAAGATAGCTGGAAACGACCCCCAAAAATTTGCATCAAAGTTTTGGAGCCACGCCCTCCATTTCGCCCCCCTTTCCCCACTTTTTACAATTTTCGAGCTACAGTCACCAAATTTGGTATGAAGATAGCAATTGACATTCCACAAAGATCTGCATCACAAATTTGGATGCCACGCCCACCCATACGGCCCCCAGCCCCCCTTTCCCCACTTTTTACAAACTTCGAGCTAGAGTCACCAAATTTGGTATGAAGATAGCAGTTGATATTTCACAAAGATCTGCATCAAAAATTTTGATGCCACGGCCACCCATACCGCCCCCAGCCCCCCTTGCCACACTTTTTACAAACTTCGAGCTAGAGTCACCAAATTTGGTATGTAGAATGCAATTGACATTCCACATAGATCTGCATCAAAAATTTGGATGCCTCGCCCACCCATACCACCCCCAGCCCCCCTTTCCCAACTTATTACAAATTTCGAGCTAGAGTCGCCAAATTTGGTATGATGATAGCAATTGACATGTCACAAAGATCTGCAACAAAAATTTTGATGCCTCAACTACCCATACTGCCCCCAGCCTCCCCCCCTGTCCCTACATTTTACAAACTTTGAGCTAGAGTCACCAAATTTGGAAGCAATATAGCTGGTGGCATCCTCATCTGCATCGGAGAATCTTTAAGGCAGCGTACACCCCTGCCGCATCCGTACCCCTTTGCAATCAGGCCTCTTTTTACCGGTTTTAATACTGGTATCGAGTATGCCGCAGTCGGTTGCGTCCGACTGCAACGTTTCCACTTGTTTTGTTTCCACATGTGATTTTAAATCCCACAATTTCGCATTTATTGTGGATTTGCAACACGTGCAAAATACTTTTGTTGGATCGCTCCCGTCCTTTTTAATGCATGTTTTAAAACGAGGGTCCTCCATCCATGCATCACGAACTTTTTGCTTATATTCCTTAGGCATTTGGGCGCGATCTTAAGCTTCTTTTGTTCCTACAAAGTGAATTGCAAGCTAGGGATGGTAGTGTAGTATGTACGTACGTGTATATCGATTAGGATTCGATGTGTGAAACAGGGCTGCTTGTTTACATAGAACAACAGCAGGTCTTATGGTATTTACTTATAAAAGGTAACAGCAGGGCTGCTAGTATTTTTTGTAAGGGATAACAGTCACTATAATCGATTATTAAACGGAAATATTGACGAAAGATTTTACATCTGAACACCAGTTTAATAGTTTATTTTTATTTTAAAAATAGCCAAAAACAAGCTAAGTTATTTATAAGAATGGATAAAAATGTAGTCTCTAGCTAAATTGAATGGTTTCCAGTTTTTGATCATGGAAAATAGCCAGATCTGGCTTGAAAATAGCCGAGTTGGCAACACTGCACACAGCGTTACCATTCTTTGGTATTGGTGAACTATGAGTCGATTGTAGAAGCGAACAGATATACAGACAGCAAGACAGCGAGCAAGTAAAATAATATGTATAAGCATGCGAGTGAGGTAGCGAATTTAAAATTTAGCAATACTTTTTATTCATATAATTTTACTAGGGGTCCCCCCTGCTCGCTTCGCTCGCCAACCCCCCTCGCGCTGCGCGCTCGATTTTCGAATGCAAGCAATTATTACGTTTGAAAATAACCGTGTGTTGAAGCCCCTGTGTATTCACTTGCACATCTGATGAAATCCTACATTTCCGTTTATACGACATAGTAAGTGCCCCGCTTACTTCGCTGCGCAGATAGTTTATATTATTTTAGCAATAGAAGATAGATGTAAAATAAATAAATTAGAAAATATTTAACAACAAATTAAAGCAAAGTATTTAATATTCTCTTTTCCACGCCACCATTGAGGTAGAGAATCAGGTGCGTAATTTTTTATTGTGGTTTCCCCAGTAGGCCTTATCCACTTGTTGAATTTAATTTGCAATTATTAACAACTGTTAAGAGCTTCTTGATAAATGACATTGTTTGTTTTTCCGTCAGGTGCTAATACTACTTAACTTTTTGGTGAACTGACTCTTGAGCAGGCTACATAAAATTGGCCATGAGAGAAGCAATTGTGTCTTAAATCTAGTCCGGCTAATTTGAGAGTTTGTCCCTGTGATTTTATTCAAGTTGCGAATCAACATTACAGGTGATCCAATCTTTAAAGTTAATTTATGTTGAGGCAGGCCAGCCGGATTTAATAAATTAAGAAACTCGACGGGGTAATGAACTGCATCTTCGACTTCAGTCACAGAATCAATAGAGTTATATGTCATTTCTTCACTTTGAAATGATTTTAATAAAAACTCGTTTATTTCCAATGCATTGTCATTTCTCGCAGTCAAAATAGCACGTTCTGAAAACCATTCGAGTGATTTTTCAGAGATATTTGTAATATCCGGAAATATTTTGAGAGTTAGTTCTTCAATACTTTTCACAACATGACACAAAGTTGATGGTAAAGTTATTTTGCCATCATGGGTTGGAAATAATCCATTTCCTATTTTAAGAAGCATTTCTGCAAATTCACCAGCTATGCTATCACCTTTTAAGTGCACTCGCATATTTTTTGTTAATGCAATTTTCTGTATTTTGGGCCACAAAATTGAAGACTTTAAGCACGCATTTATTTCATCTGCTCTTGTTCCTCTGGGGATCACTGGAACAGTTTGTCGAAAATCACCAGCTAAGAGAACAGTTATGCGACCCATTAAGTATTCACTATCTCGAATGTCTGTCAAAGATCGATCTACAGCTTCAAAAGCACCTTTATGGGCCATAGTACACTCATCCCAAACAATAAGCTTGCAATCTTTGAGCACAGCAGCCATATTAGAATACTTTGATCAATATTTCTGTCTTGTGAAATATGAAAGACTCTTAAAATATCTTCTGAGAAACTCTCTTTATAAATATTCCAAAGTTTAGGAGCATCCGAAATTTGACAAAATACTAACATTATTGCAAAAAGTTCCCTCAGTTTTGTAGGATTTTGACATATGACAGCTTCGGCTATAGTTGAATCCCAGCGCTTATCATCTTCTAGTAATCCTAGAGCTTTACACGCCAATTGAAATGATGCGTATGCTATACCATTAACGGTTTTTATACTCGATACCGAAGGTAAAGAGTATATTGGTTTTGTGCAATGTTCGTCATGGTGTCTGTCCGTCTGTCCGTCCGTATGTGTGCAAGTTTTTTCCACACCCTTCAAGCTAGAGACTTGAAACTTTCCAATTCTCTTAATCTATGGGATATTAAATTAAAGTGTCAAGATGGGGGTTCTACGATAACTGGGGGGCTGGCAAATCGATAAATTCGATAACCCAATACCGATAAATCCACATATTTCGCACATCCTTACAGCTAGAAGTACCAAATTTGGTAAGAAGATAGCTATTAGCAACCCCCAAAAAACTGCATCAAAAATTTTGGAGCCACGCCCCCCATTCCGCCCCCAGCCCCCCCCTCATTTTAAAGTCAAAATATACTATATCTCCCACAGTTTTTGAGCTATATCCACCAAATTTGGTGCCAAGATAGGTGATGATGACTCCCTAAAATCTGCACCAAAAGTTTGGATGCCACGCCCACCAATACTGCCCTAGCCACCCCCATCCACCCCAACGCTTCGTCAAAAACGGGAATGAGTGTATCTTCCAGAGTTGTGGAGCTAGAGCCACCAAATTTGGTAGGAAGATAGCTGGCAACGACCCCCAAAAATCTGCATCAAAGTTTTGGAGCCACGCCCTCCATTTCGCCCCCCTTTCCCCACTTTTTACAATTTTCGAGCTACAGCCACCAAATTTGGTATGAAGATAGCAATTGACATTCCACAAAGATCTGCATCAAAAATTTTGATGCCACAACTACCCATACCGCCCCCAGCCCCCCTTTCCCCACTTTTTACAAATTTCGAGCTAGAGTCACCAAATTTGGTATGAAGATAACAGTAATATTTCACAAAGATCTGCATCAAAAATTTTGATGCCACTACCACCCATACCGCCCACAGCCCCCCTTGCCACACCTTTTACAAACTTTGAGCTAGAGTCACCAAATTTGGTTTGAAGATAGCAATTGACATTTCGCAAAGATCTGCATCAAAAATTTTGATGCCACAACTACCCATACCGCCCCCAGCCCCCCCTTTCACCACTTTTTACAAATTTCGAGCTAGAGTCACCAAATTTGGTATGAAGATAGCAGTTGATATTTCACAAAGATCTGCATCAAAAATTTTGATGCCACGCCCACCCATACCGCCCCCAGCCAGGTCTTATGGTATTTACTTATAAAAGGTAACAGCAGGGCTGCTAGTATTTTTTGTAAGGGTTAACAGTCACTATAATCGATTATTAAACGGAAATATTGACGAAAGATTTTACATCTGAACACCAGTTTAATAGTTTCTTTTTATACTCGATACCGAAGGTAAAGAGTATATTGAGTTTGTGCAATGTCCGTCATGGTGTCCGTCCGTCTGTCCGTCTGTCCGTCTGTCCGTCTGTCCGTCTGTATGTGTCCAATTTTTTTCCACACCCTTCAAGCTAGAGACTTGAAACTTTCCAATTATCTTTATCTATGGGATAGTAAATTAAAGTGTCAAGATGGGGGTTCTACGATAACTGGGGGGCTGGCAAATCGATAAATTCGATAACTCAAAACCGATAAATCCACATATTTCGCACATCCTTACAGCTAGAACTACCAAATTTGGTAAGAAGATCGCTACTAGCAACCCCCAATAAACTGCATCAAAAATTTTGGAGCCACGCCCCCCTATTCCGCCCCCAGCCCCCCCGCGTTTTAAAGTCAAAAAAGCCTATATCTCCCACAGTTTTTGAGCTATAGCCACCAAATTTGGTGCCAAGATAGGTGATGATGACCCCCAAAAACTGCATCAAAAGTTTGGATGCCACGCCCACCAATACTGCCCTAGCCGCCCCCATCCGCCCCAACGCTTCGTCAAAAACGGGAATGCGTGTATCTTCTAGAGTTGTGATGCTAGAGCCACCAAATTTGGTAGGAAGATAGCTGGCAACGACCCCCAAAAATCTGCATCAAAGTTTTGGAGCCACGCCCACCCATTCCGCCCCCAGCTCCCCCGCAATTCGAAATCAGAAATGGCTATATCTCCCACAGTTTTTGAGCTAGAGCCACCAAATTTGGTACCAAGATAGGTGATGATGACCCCCCAAAAACTGCATCAAAAGCTTGGATGCCACGCCCACCGACACTGCCCTAGCCGCCCCCATCCGCCCCAACGCTTCGTCAAAAACGGCAATGCGTGTATCTTCCAGATTTGTGGAGCTAGAGCCACCAAATTTGGTAGGAAGATAGCTGGCAACGACCCCCAAAGTTTTGGAGCCACGCCCACCCATTTCGCCCCCCTTTCCCCACTTTTTACAAAATTTTAGCTAGAGTCACCAAATTTGGTATGAAGATAGCAACTGACATTCCACAAAGATCTGCATCACAAATTTGGATGCCACGCCCACCCATACCGCCCCCAGCCCCCTTTCCTCACTTTTTACAAACTTTGAGCTAGAGTCACCAAATTTGGTATGAATATAGCAATTGACATTCCAAAAAGATCTGCATCAAAAATTTGGATGCCACGCCCACCCATACCGCCCCAGCCCCCCTTTCCCCACTTTTTACAAACTTCGAGCTAGATTCACCAAATTTGGTTTGAAGATAGCAATTGACATTTCACAGAGATCTGCATCAAAAATTTTGATGCCACAACTACCCATACCGCCCCCAGCCCCCCTTTCCCTACATTTTACAAACTTTTAGCTAGAGTCTCCAAATTTGGAAGGAATATTGCTGGTGGCATCCCCATCTGCATGGGAAAATCTTTAAGGCAGCGTACACCCCTCCCGCATCCGTACCCCTCTGCAATCAGGCCTCTTTTTACCGGTTTTAATACTGGTATCGAGTATGCCGCAGTCGGTTGCGTCCGACTGCAACGTTTCCACTTGTTATTTTAAAAATAGCCAAAAACAAGCTAAGTTATTTATAAGAATGGATAAAAATGTAGTCTCTAGCTAAATTGAATGGTTTCCAGTTTTTGATCATGGAAAATAGCCAGATCTGGCTTGAAAATAGCCGAGTTGGCAACACTGCACACAGCGTTACCATTCTTTGGTATTGGTGAACTATGAGTCGATTGTAGAAGCGAACAGTTATACAGACAGCAAGACAGCGAGCAAGTAAAATAATATGTATAAGCCAGCGAGTGAGGTAGCGAATTTAAAATTTAGCAATACTTTTTATTCATATAATTTTACTAGGGGGTCCCCCCCTGCTCGCTTCGCTCGCCAACCCCCCTCGCGCTGCGCGCTCGATTTTCGAATGCAAGCAATTATTACGTTTGAAAATAACCGTGTGTTGAAGCCCCTGTGTATTCACTTGCACATCTGATGAAATCCTACATTTCCGTTTATACGACATAGTAAGTGCCCCGCTTACTTCGCTGCGCAGATAGTTTATATTATTTTAGCAATAGAAGATAGATGTAAAATAAATAAATTAGAAAATATTTAACAACAAATTAAAGCAAAGTATTTAATATTCTCTTTTCCACGCCACCATTGAGGTAGAGAATCAGGTGCGTAATTTTTTATTGTGGTTTCCCCAGTAGGCCTTATCCACTTGTTGAATTTAATTTGCAATTATTAACAACTGTTAAGAGCTTCTTGATAAATGACATTGTTTGTTTTTCCGTCAGGTGCTAATACTACTTAACTTTTTGGTGAACTGACTCTTGAGCAGGCTACATAAAATTGGCCATGAGAGAAGCAATTGTGTCTTAAATCTAGTCCGGCTAATTTGAGAGTTTGTCCCTGTGATTTTATTCAAGTTGCGAATCAACATTACAGGTGAACCAATCTTTAAAGTTAATTTATGTTGAGGCAGGCCAGCCGGATTTAATAAATTAAGAAACTCGACGGGGTAATGAACTGCATCTTCGACTTCAGTCACAGAATCAATAGAGTTATATGTCATTTCTTCACTTTGAAATGATTTTAATAAAAACTCGTTTATTTCCAATGCATTGTCATTTCTCGCAGTCAAAATAGCACGTTCTGAAAACCATTCGAGTGATTTTTCAGAGATATTTGTAATATCCGGAAATATTTTGAGAGTTAGTTCTTCAATACTTTTCACAACATGACACAAAGTTGATGGTAAAGTTATTTTGCCATCATGGGTTGGAAATAATCCATTTCCTATTTTAAGAAGCATTTCTGCAAATTCACCAGCTATGCTATCACCTTTTAAGTGCACTCGCATATTTTTTGTTAATGCAATTTTCTGTATTTTGGGCCACAAAATTGAAGACTTTAAGCACGCATTTATTTCATCTGCTCTTGTTCCTCTGGGGATCACTGGAACAGTTTGTCGAAAATCACCAGCTAAGAGAACAGTTATGCGACCCATTAAGTATTCACTATCTCGAATGTCTGTCAAAGATCGATCTACAGCTTCAAAAGCACCTTTATGGGCCATAGTACACTCATCCCAAACAATAAGCTTGCAATCTTTGAGCACAGCAGCCATATTAGAATACTTTGATCAATATTTCTGTCTTGTGAAATATGAAAGACTCTTAAAATATCTTCTGAGAAACTCTCTTTATAAATATTCCAAAGTTTAGGAGCATCCGAAATTTGACAAAATACTAACATTATTGCAAAAAGTTCCCTCAGTTTTGTAGGATTTTGACATATGACAGCTTCGGCTATAGTTGAATCCCAGCGCTTATCATCTTCTAGTAATCCTAGAGCTTTACACGCCAATTGAAATGATGCGTATGCTATACCATTAACGGTTTTTATACTCGATACCGAAGGTAAAGAGTATATTGGTTTTGTGCAATGTTCGTCATGGTGTCTGTCCGTCTGTCCGTCTGTCCGTCCGTATGTGTGCAAGTTTTTTCCACACCCTTCAAGCTAGAGACTTGAAACTTTCCAATTCTTTTTATCTATGGGATAGTAAATTAAAGTGTCAAGATGGGGGTTCTACGATAACTGGGGGGCTGGCAAATCGATAAATTCGATAACCCAATACCGATAAATCCACATATTTCGCACATCCTTACAGCTAGAAGTACCAAATTTGGTAAGAAGATAGCTATTAGCAACCCCCAAAAAACTGCATCAAAAATTTTGGAGCCACGCCCCCCATTCCGCCCCCAGCCCCCCCCTCATTTTAAAGTCAAAATATACTATATCTCCCACAGTTTTTGAGCTATATCCACCAAATTTGGTGCCAAGATAGGTGATGATGACTCCCTAAAATCTGCACCAAAAGTTTGGATGCCACGCCCACCAATACTGCCCTAGCCACCCCCATCCACCCCAACGCTTCGTCAAAAACGGGAATGAGTGTATCTTCCAGAGTTGTGGAGCTAGAGCCACCAAATTTGGTAGGAAGATAGCTGGCAACGACCCCAAAAATCTGCATCAAAGTTTTGGAGCCACGCCCTCCATTTCGCCCCCCTTTCCCCACTTTTTACAATTTTCGAGCTACAGCCACCAAATTTGGTATGAAGATAGCAATTGACATTCCACAAAGATCTGCATCAAAAATTTTGATGCCACAACTACCCATACCGCCCCCAGCCCCCCTTTCCCCACTTTTTACAAATTTCGAGCTAGAGTCACCAAATTTGGTATGAAGATAGCAGTAATATTTCACAAAGATCTGCATCAAAAATTTTGATGCCACTACCACCCATACCGCCCACAGCCCCCCTTGCCCCACCTTTTACAAACTTTGAGCTAGAGTCACCAAATTTGGTTTGAAGATAGCAATTGACATTTCACAAAGATCTGCATCAAAAATTTTGATGCCACAACTACCCATACCGCCCCCAGCCCCCCTTTCCCCACTTTTTACAAATTTCGAGCTAGAGTCACCAAATTTGGTATGAAGATAGCAGTTGATATTTCACAAAGATCTGCATCAAAAATTTTGATGCCACGCCCACCCATACCGCCCCCAGCCCCCTTGCCCCAGTTTTTACAAACTTCGAGCTAGAGTCATTAAATTTGGTATGTAGATAGCAATTGACATTCCACAAAGATCTGCATCAAAAATTTGGATGCCTCGCCCACCCATACCGCCCCCAGCCCCCCTTGCCCTACTTTTTACAAATTTCGAGTTAGAGTCACCAAATTTGGTATGAAGATAGCAATTGACATTTCACAAAGATCTGCAACAAAAATTTTGATGCCACAACTACCCATACCGCCCCCAGCCCCCCCCCTCCCCTTTCCCTACATTTTACAAACTTTGAGCAAGAGTCACCAAATTTGGAAGGAATATAGCTGGTGGCATCCCCATCTGCATCGGAGAATCTTTAAGGCAGCGTACACCCCTGCCGCATCCGTACCCCTTTGCAATCAGGCCTCTTTTTACCGGTTTTAATACTGGTATCGAGTATGCCGCAGTCGGTTGCGTCCGACTGCAACGTTTCCACTTGTTAAATTTGAAAATGAAGTTGGCCCTCTTACAAAATGTAGTAAAAGTCTTAAATAAAAACATTCTGTATTTTTGGGATGAATAGAGAGTTTACACTATTCCCAAAGCTGAATCTCTTTTAACTCCAGGAAAATTTGGCAGATCATGCCCTCGTTTTCTTCTTTGAAATTCTTTATTGTTCCATGTAAAATACGATGGAACTTCACAATATAGAAGCGTTCTTGCAAACTCATCACGTGTGCATAGCTCAAAGAAGGCTAGCAAAGTGGTTTTGGGTGTAGTGCTTAATCTGTCAAGTAATTGTTGCGGATTATTGGGGTTAAAATATATTTGTTGACCATTTTCTAAATGAACAGCTGAGTGTGTAATAGCCGGAAAACGTTCATGTATGGGAAATTCAAAGATTCTCCATACCGCTTCTGAGCTACTTATATAACGGCCACTTTCGTACATATTAATTTCATTACGTTGGTCTTCAAGAGTAAATGATGCTTGATCACTGCCCTTGTTAACATATTTACAGATGTATTTACTAGACTTTACAGAACTACAATACTCAACATTTATGTGAGCTTCAAATGTTCTCAAAAGTACACAGTTATAAGGCACAACCCAACGATTATCTATGCAATTACCATTTATATTAATTGCATTACCTCCATCTTTTATCGCTCTTCTACGATATAGAGGGTAACTATCTTTTCCAGTCACAGTTTCTTTAAGTAATTGTCGAGGAAACCTTTTGGTACATTTTCCATTTTTCATGCATGGCGATTTATTATTAAATGCACCGCAAGGACCATGAATCATATTTGACTTAACAATGTTAAATAACAAAGGATCCTCATCTGCGTTTGGTATTTCGGCACAGATAATCTTATCGATTTTATCTGGTCTTATTTTATTTTCTAACCAAAGTAAAATATGAATATGTGGTAAGCCCCGCTTTTGCCATTCCACAGATTACATGAAACATTGCACGCTTCCAAACAAAGAACCTTTTATCAATAGTGACATTAAAGCTTTAACTTTTAAATGAAAAACTCGAGCTATATCATGTGGTTTTTGACCCGGTAATAAAACACTTTTGATGTCATTCCATTGTGGATTGCAGGTGAATGTTATGAAAAGATCTGGTCGCCCATAATGGCGAACATATGTCATAGCATCTTGAGTCTTTTCATGCATATATCGTGCAGAGCTTGTAAAAGAAGATGGTAAAATTACCATCTGACCAAGTTGAGTTGCTTCAACATCTTGTTGGCCTATTGCATCTTGTAGATGTATATAGCTATCTGCTCTGAGTTTCGCTTGATTGTAGCGAATATAATTTAGCCTTTCTGTTTCAATTTTAGCATACATATCAACCAACAAGTGGAAACGTTGCAGTCGGACGCAACCGACTGCGGCATACTCGATACCAGTATTAAAACCGGTAAAAAGAGGCCTGATTGCAGAGGGGTACGGATGCGGGAGGGGTGTACGCTGCCTTAAAGATTTTCCGATGCAGATGGGGATGCCACCAGCAATATTCCTTCCAAATTTGGTGACTCTAGCTAAAAGTTTGTAAAATGTAGGGAAAGGGGGGCTGGGGGCGGTATGGGTAGTTGTGGCATCAAAATTTTTGATGCAGATCTCTGTGAAATGTCAATTGCTATCTTCAAACCAAATTTGGTGAATCTAGCTCGAAGTTTGTAAAAAGTGGGGAAAGGGGGGCTGGGGCGGTATGGGTGGGCGTGGCATCCAAATTTTTGATGCAGATCTTTTTGGAATGTCAATTGCTATATTCATACCAAATTTGGTGACTCTAGCTCAAAGTTTGTAAAAAGTGAGGAAAGGGGGGCTGGGGGCGGTATGGGTGGGCGTGGCATCCAAATTTGTGATGCAGATCTTTGTGGAATGTCAGTTGCTATCTTCATACCAAATTTGGTGACTCTAGCTAAAATTTTGTAAAAAGTGGGGAAAGGGGGGCGAAATGGGTGGGCGTGGCTCCAAAACTTTGGGGGTCGTTGCCAGCTATCTTCCTACCAAATTTGGTGGCTCTAGCTCCACAAATCTGGAAGATACACGCATTGCCGTTTTTGACGAAGCGTTGGGGCGGATGGGGGCGGCTAGGGCAGTGTCGGTGGGCGTGGCATCCAAGCTTTTGATGCAGTTTTTGGGGGTCATCATCACCTATCTTGGTACCAAATTTGGTGGCTCTAGCTCAAAAACTGTGGGAGATATAGCCATTTCTGATTTCGAATTGCGGGGGAGCTGGGGGCGGAATGGGTGGGCGTGGCTCCAAAACTTTGATGCAGATTTTTGGGGTCGTTGCCAGCTATCTTCCTACCAAATTTGGTGGCTCTAGCATCACAACTCTAGAAGATACACGCATTCCCGTTTTTGACGAAGCGTTGGGGCGGATGGGGGCGGCTAGGGCAGTATTGGTGGGCGTGGCATCCAAACTTTTGATGCAGTTTTTGGGGGTCATCATCACCTATCTTGGCACCAAATTTGGTGGCTATAGCTCAAAAACTGTGGGAGATATAGGCTTTTTTGACTTTAAAACGCGGGGGGGCTGGGGGCGGAATAGGGGGGCGTGGCTCCAAAATTTTTGATGCAGTTTTTTGGGGGTTGCTAGTAGCGATCTTCTTACCAAATTTGGTAGTTCTAGCTGTAAGGATGTGCGAAATATGTGGATTTATCGGTTTTGAGTTATCGAATTTATCGATTTGCCAGCCCCCCAGTTATCGTAGAACCCCCATCTTGACACTTTAATTTACTATCCCATAGATAAAGATAATTGGAAAGTTTCAAGTCTCTAGCTTGAAGGGTGTGGAAAAAAATTGGACACATACAGACGGACAGACGGACAGACGGACGGACACCATGACGGACATTGCACAAACTCAATATACTCTTTACCTTCGGTATCGAGTATAAAAATTGACTATAAAGGGAACGACAATAAATTAAATGATTTATCTCGGATTGACGAATCATTATTTTATAGCTGTAAAAGCTTAACGCAGATATAATTTTTTTTTGGATCCGCCTTTTTATACTCGATACCGAAGGTAAAGAGTATATTGAGTTTGTGCAATGTCCGTCATGGTGTCCGTCCGTCTGTCCGTCTGTCCGTCTGTCCGTCTGTATGTGTCCAATTTTTTTCCACACCCTTCAAGCTAGAGACTTGAAACTTTCCAATTATCTTTATCTATGGGATAGTAAATTAAAGTGTCAAGATGGGGGTTCTACGATAACTGGGGGGCTGGCAAATCGATAAATTCGATAACTCAAAACCGATAAATCCACATATTTCGCACATCCTTACAGCTAGAACTACCAAATTTGGTAAGAAGATCGCTACTAGCAACCCCAAAAAACTGCATCAAAATTTTGGAGCCACGCCCCCTATTCCGCCCCAGCCCCCGCGTTTTAAAGTCAAAAAAGCCTATATCTCCCACAGTTTTTGAGCTATAGCCACCAAATTTGGTGCCAAGATAGGTGATGATGACCCCCCAAAAACTGCATCAAAAGTTTGGATGCCACGCCCACCAATACTGCCCTAGCCGCCCCCATCCGCCCCAACACTTCGTCAAAAACGGGAATGCGTGTATCTTCTAGAGTTGTGATGCTAGAGCCACCAAATTTGGTAGGAAGATAGCTGGCAACGACCCCCAAAAATCTGCATCAAAGTTTTGGAGCCACGCCCACCCATTCCGCCCCCAGCTCCCCCGCAATTCGAAATCAGAAATGGCTATATCTCCCACAGTTTTTGAGCTAGAGCCACCAAATTTGGTACCAAGATAGGTGATGATGACCCCCCAAAAACTGCATCAAAAGCTTGGATGCCACGCCCACCGACACTGCCCTAGCCGCCCCCATCCGCCCCAACGCTTCGTCAAAAACGGCAATGCGTGTATCTTCCAGATTTGTGGAGCTAGAGCCACCAAATTTGGTAGGAAGATAGCTGGCAACGACCCCCAAAGTTTTGGAGCCACGCCCACCCATTTCGCCCCCCTTTCCCCACTTTTTACAAAATTTTAGCTAGAGTCACCAAATTTGGTATGAAGATAGCAACTGACATTCCACAAAGATCTGCATCACAAATTTGGATGCCACGCCCACCCATACCGCCCCCAGCCCCCTTTCCTCACTTTTTACAAACTTTGAGCTAGAGTCACCAAATTTGGTATGAATATAGCAATTGACATTCCAAAAAGATCTGCATCAAAAATTTGGATGCCACGCCCACCCATACCGCCCCAGCCCCCTTTCCCCACTTTTTACAAACTTCGAGCTAGATTCACCAAATTTGGTTTGAAGATAGCAATTGACATTTCACAGAGATCTGCATCAAAAATTTTGATGCCACAACTACCCATACCGCCCCCAGCCCCCCCTTTCCCTACATTTTACAAACTTTTAGCTAGAGTCACCAAATTTGGAAGGAATATTGCTGGTGGCATCCCCATCTGCATCGGAAAATCTTT
Source organism: Scaptomyza montana (assembly GCA_018904305.1). Taxonomy (NCBI): domain Eukaryota; kingdom Metazoa; phylum Arthropoda; class Insecta; order Diptera; family Drosophilidae; genus Scaptomyza; species Scaptomyza montana. The sequence continues at coordinate 334,550 of JAEIGR010000045.1, forward strand.
AAGGCAGCGTACACCCCTCCCGCATCCGTACCCCTCTGCAATCAGGCCTCTTTTTACCGGTTTTAATACTGGTATCGAGTATGCCGCAGTCGGTTGCGTCCGACTGCAACGTTTCCACTTGTTTAATAATGGATTCCATTGTGGTATATCCACTGAATAATAATATTGCGCTTTTCAAATTGCTGACCAACAATAACTATAGCTACTTCACTTAATAGAGGTGCATTGTAAAGCCCTTTGTGTGCACCAGCGGGTGTTCGATCAGCATGTATAGCCAATTTATAATCTTTAGTACTTATTGGTATTTTATTGAGAGCCATTTTTAGATCTTTTACATAACGATTATGATGATGAAACATACATTGAAGATCCTTTACTACGCTTAAATCAACATTTGGAATATTTTTGCAACGTAGTTGAGCTTCCTTTTCATCATCACCAACAAAATAAATTTGAAGAAACTGCATTTCTTCATTTGGCAAAGGTCGGACACTACCAATTAAGTGATACACTTGTCCTTGGACTTTAAAGGTTGACCAACTTTCATTTATAATTTTTGTACTACCAAAGAAGTCATTTGAAAGCAGCTTTTATACTTTCATATACGATCAATGAAATGATCATGCTTGGGATGTCCACCAGTTGCAACAGATACCCATAGGCTCATTTTTCGACTTTAAAGCATCACAATGTTTGCATATCAAATTCATACTACCAAGTTGAGTAATTTTATCTGACTTATAAGCTATTTCAAAATCATAGTTTAGGCCAGACATGGCTTTAACACTCCATGCACGCAAACGCCTTTCTTGACGTGCATTAGGATTATTAGCCTGATGTCGTCTCACTGCATCTCTATTAGCTTGAGGATTATCAGCCTGATGTCTTCTCTTTGCAGCTTTATGAGCTTCTGGATAATTAACCTGATATCTTTTTGATGCTTTTAGGTGCTTACCCTTATTTTTTTCAAGATATTTTTCAACTATATGTTTTCGTACCGTTTGTGTTGTTTTGTCGGTGAACCGACTACGTCTTTTAACGGGATTTTTAACATTTTCAGTTATACATTCACTTGACGTATCGGTATCTTGAGTTAATACTTCCTCTAAAGGAATATAAACATCAAAATGTCCATTCATTAATTCGCCGGTAAAACGCAATTTTTCACAGGATGCATATCATTTCCTAATGATAGATATAAGTTTCCATTTAGAAAGACTTGAAAATTTACAGCATACATTTCTGCTGCTGCTTGAAGCTCACATGCAGTACCATAAGTATATGAATTTGACATAGTGCACTCATATTTCAATTCGCTCATTCGCTTTGCATCGCAACGGACGTGTTTTTTTTTATGCGCTTCGCTTTTTGTACTATTGTGCGTTTTATTTCTGCTATTAATTTCGCGTCTTTGTGTAAACTAATAGATTTGTGACTTTGTGTTTTGTCGGTTTGCCTAAACCCAAAGTGGACAGTAAATTAACAATTTAATTTGCATTTGTTTTAAAGTGATTCCAAACACAACAACAAACTGCAGTCCAGCATACTGAAAAATTTGCTCAACTTGCTGCCGCCTGCGTTTGTTTTGTTTTTGTGTTTTTTACGCTCACTCTCTCTCTCTCTTTTTTTCAAGCGCTTCGCTCCCGGTGCTTTAAACCGTTTCTTGATCGTTTACTCTAACGCACTCTTTTGTGTTGGTGTTGGTCGCGGTCAAACTTTTCTCCGTTGCTTGTTGCTTTCGGTGGTCGCGCTCGCGCCGTTTTGTTTGTAGCTTTACTATTTTGCACATTAAAGTGGACCTGTATTTTAATCATAACAATTTTCTGCAGCGATATTTTTTTATTTTTTTATTTGTATTTTTCTTTTCTTTTAATAAATTAAATAAAAATGTCTGTCTGCTGCTATGCAATTGTCAAGTCCGCGCAAACTCTAAAATGGGTTTTGTCTGCTGCTGGATGTGCACAAATGTTGCTCATGAGCAATGTGCTGGCATTAATGGCCGTATCTCCGACCTCATGAAGGTTACTAATTTAGAGTGGCCGTGTTGGTCATGTTTGGAGAAAAAAAAGACATTGCAAGCTTTATAGAAACTCAACTTGGCTTAGAGGGCGTTTTCTGCCAGTTGAATAAACTGTGTGAAAAATTCTCATCGGTTCAAAGAAACCTTAACGAGAAAAATCTCGTAATGGATTCTCCAAAGCGTAAAAGGCCAACGTTGGGCAGTTATCGGGCTCTGTGATGTCCGAAAATACTCCAAACGCTCCGATACCACAGTGTAAAATAAATAAAGTAAATAAAAATCTTCATGTCCCTCCTACTAAAATTATCGAGAACTTAGATGATATGCCAATAACTCCCATGGATATTGTGTTATCTGATCCCGATCCTTCGGTTCCTTTGGTGGTTAGTAGTGTTGATGTTAATCAACAAAAAAACTCTATCATACTTAAAGAGCCAAATACTCAATTATCCGAGACTGAGTCTTCCAAACCAGCCTCAGTGGAGGATATAATTAAAAAATTTATTGCTGTTCCACCTAAAAAACAAATATTTGTTTCAAGGCTTCCCCCTGATTTAACATCAGATGATGTCAAGGTCTATATCAAGGCCAAATCGAATGCCAATTTCACGGTGGAGAAATTCAAATTTGCTTATGATCGGAACATTTCGTCGTTTAAAATCAGTGTTTCGAATCAAGATTTTTGCACTATATGCTGCAAAGAATTTTGGCCAGAACACATAATTGTGAAAGAGTATACTGCAAGGAAGAAAAAAATCGGCCCCCGATTGTATCTACCCTTCCGGTGGTTGGTTCTAATATAACTCTGCCAATTACTGATAGTTCAAAAACTAACATCCTCCTTCTTACTTGGCTATCAGAATGTAAGAGGTCTTTGTAGTAAACTCACTAGTTTATACCTTAATAGTCTTTCTTTCGCTTTCCATGTCATTGCCTTTACTGAAACGTGGTTAAGGCAAGACATTCTCAATTCCGAAATTCTATGTAGTACATATTCTATTTACAGAAAAGACCGTACTCTTCGGCGTGGTGGTGGAGTGCTTATTGCTGTGAATGTAGACTTTCCTTCTGAAACAGTCGTATTAGATAGTTCTTTTGATATAGAGTTTATTGCTGTAAAGCTAAATATTTACGATATTAACATTTTTATCACTTGTTCGTATATACCTCCTTCCTCTGATCTCTCTATCTATGAGACACATCTATCTGCTATCCATTCTGTCTCTGCCTTGCTTTCTGATCGCGATTTTCTTGTAGTTCTTGGTGATTTCAACATTGCTGAAGCTACTTGGATTTCTTCTCCTGACTCTGGTGCCCTGACTCCCGCGGCCCCGAATGAATTTTTAATCGACCTACTTGGGATGTCATTGAGTCAAATTAATGCTATCCCAAATTCTCTTAATAACAAGTGGAAACGTTGCAGTCGGACGCAACCGACTGCGGCATACTCGATACCAGTATTAAAACCGGTAAAAAGAGGCCTGATTGCAGAGGGGTACGGATGCGGGAGGGGTGTACGCTGCCTTAAAGATTTTCCGATGCAGATGGGGATGCCACCAGCAATATTCCTTCCAAATTTGGTGACTCTAGCTAAAAGTTTGTAAAATGTAGGGAAAGGGGGGCTGGGGCGGTATGGGTAGTTGTGGCATCAAAATTTTTGATGCAGATCTCTGTGAAATGTCAATTGCTATCTTCAAACCAAATTTGGTGAATCTAGCTCGAAGTTTGTAAAAAGTGGGGAAAGGGGGGCTGGGGCGGTATGGGTGGGCGTGGCATCCAAATTTTTGATGCAGATCTTTTTGGAATGTCAATTGCTATATTCATACCAAATTTGGTGACTCTAGCTCAAAGTTTGTAAAAAGTGAGGAAAGGGGGGCTGGGGGCGGTATGGGTGGGCGTGGCATCCAAATTTGTGATGCAGATCTTTGTGGAATGTCAGTTGCTATCTTCATACCAAATTTGGTGACTCTAGCTAAAATTTTGTAAAAAGTGGGGAAAGGGGGGCGAAATGGGTGGGCGTGGCTCCAAAACTTTGGGGGTCGTTGCCAGCTATCTTCCTACCAAATTTGGTGGCTCTAGCTCCACAAATCTGGAAGATACACGCATTGCCGTTTTTGACGAAGCGTTGGGGCGGATGGGGGCGGCTAGGGCAGTGTCGGTGGGCGTGGCATCCAAGCTTTTGATGCAGTTTTTGGGGGGTCATCATCACCTATCTTGGTACCAAATTTGGTGGCTCTAGCTCAAAAACTGTGGGAGATATAGCCATTTCTGATTTCGAATTGCGGGGGAGCTGGGGGCGGAATGGGTGGGCGTGGCTCCAAAACTTTGATGCAGATTTTTGGGGTCGTTGCCAGCTATCTTCCTACCAAATTTGGTGGCTCTAGCATCACAACTCTAGAAGATACACGCATTCCCGTTTTTGACGAAGCGTTGGGGCGGATGGGGGCGGCTAGGGCAGTATTGGTGGGCGTGGCATCCAAACTTTTGATGCAGTTTTTGGGGGTCATCATCACCTATCTTGGCACCAAATTTGGTGGCTATAGCTCAAAAACTGTGGGAGATATAGGCTTTTTTGACTTTAAAACGCGGGGGGCTGGGGGCGGAATAGGGGGCGTGGCTCCAAAATTTTTGATGCAGTTTTTGGGGGTTGCTAGTAGCGATCTTCTTACCAAATTTGGTAGTTCTAGCTGTAAGGATGTGCGAAATATGTGGATTTATCGGTTTTGAGTTATCGAATTTATCGATTTGCCAGCCCCCCAGTTATCGTAGAACCCCCATCTTGACACTTTAATTTACTATCCCATAGATAAAGATAATTGGAAAGTTTCAAGTCTCTAGCTTGAAGGGTGTGGAAAAAAATTGGACACATACAGACGGACAGACGGACAGACGGACAGACGGACGGACACCATGACGGACATTGCACAAACTCAATATACTCTTTACCTTCGGTATCGAGTATAATAAAATGCTTGATCTGATCTTTGTTTTGGATTCATCATCTTCATCCGTTTCCCGTTCCCAGCCTATATCTTATCCCGAAGACTTATACCATCCTACGTTGGAGCTATTGATTAATTTACCTTCCCGGACGCGTTGCAATATCAAGATGCCTTTGAGTCGAGTTCGTCAATTTCGGAAAACTGATTTTGAGGGACTCGCTCTGCTTTTATCCCAAACTGACTGGTCTCCCCTCTACGAGTCTGACGACTTGGACGTGGCAATCAGTATTTTTTATAATACCTTACATTCTTTATTTGATTTATGTGTCCCGGTTGGTAAGCTAAACAGGTCTAACAAACCTGTGTGGTTTACCCGGAGTTGACAATTCTTAAAAATCGTAAATCTAAACTCTACAAGAGATTTAGAAAAAACGGCTCATCGGTAGCCTATTCTGCCTACTTGATTGCTCGTGCCAGTTTTGATATCTTAAATAACCAATGTAATAAGAATTACCTGACTCGGTGTAGATTACAGTTTCAGCAGGATCCAAAGCGGTTTTTTGATTTTGTTAATGCGAAGCGTAGGTCATCGACACTCCCAGCGGAAGTATTCTTTGAGGAAACGAAGGCCAATTCTGATCAGGAGATTGCAAATATATTTGCCCAATTTTTTCAAACGACTTATAGCTCTTTTCAATCTCAAGTCGATTTGCCTTACCCTTATCGGGTTAATGGCTCGAATCGCATCTTTGGACTGAAAATCACTGAAAACTCACTTTTAAATAATCTACATGGTTTGAAACCTATATTTTCCCCAGGACCTGACGGAGTGCCAAGCTGCGTGCTTAGACACTGTGCTCATGGTCTTTTAAAGCCGTTGCTTAAAATGTTTAACTTGTCCCTGGAGTTAGGCTCCTTTCCAAAAATTTGGAAAGAGTCATTTATTATTCCTCTCCATAAAAAGGAAACAAATCTAATGTTCAAAATTATAGGGGTATCTCCAAGTTGTCTGCTATTCCTAAGATTTTTGAAAAATTAATAACCTCCCATCTTCAACACCTTTGCAAATCTATTATTTCACCGTGCCAGCACGGATTTATGAAACAAAGATCTACTACCACTAACTTGTTAGAATTTACTTTATTTGTTATCAAGGGTTTTCAGGACAAATTGCAGACTGATGTTATTTATACTGATTTTAGTAAGGCTTTCGACTCTGTAGATCATCGTCTTCTTATACATAAACTAGAACTCTTGGGCTTTTCAAATATTCTAGTTCTTTGGATTAAAGACTACCTAACTCTTAGAACTCAGAGGGTTTTATTTAAAGGGTCCGTTTCCAAGACGGTTCAGGTCACTTCAGGCGTTCCACAGGGTAGTCATCTTGGTCCTTTGTTATTTATTTTGTTTATAAACGATCTTCCATCAGTTATAAAGTTCTCTCGGGTTTTGATGTACGCTGATGATGTAAAATTATGCACGTCGGCTGCAACTCCCCTTGCTGCTCAACAGCTTCAAAGAGATTTAGACAACTTTCAAATGTGGTGTAAAGTAAATTTTTTAAATCTTAATTGCAGTAAATGTAAAGTAATGTCATTTTTTAGATATTTGCCCTTTTTTAATATATATTTTCTTGACAACAAACCACTAGATAGAATTGAATGGGTCGACGATTTGGGCATCGTTATGGACCCAAAGCTTAAGTTTGACAAGCATATTTCTTCAATTTCCAATCGAGCATCTGGTGTCTTGGGGTTCATTAAGCGCTGGTCGAAGGAGTTTAACGATCCCTACTTAAAAAAACCCTGTATACTTCTCTTGTTCGACCGATTCTGGAATATGGATCTTGTATATGGTTTCCGAAATACGAAATTCATCAGAATAAAATAGAATCGGTACAAAAACAATTTCTGCTCTTCGCACTTAGAGGTCTTAACTGGGACACTAACAATAATTTGCCGTCTTATCGTAGTAGACTTTTACTAATAGATCTTCCTTCTCTGAGTGATCGTAGAATAATGCTATCATTTTCCTTTTTCACAAATTAATTAATGGTGATGTTGATTCTTCTGAATTAATTAACCAAATTAACTTTGCTTTTCCTATTAGAAATACTAGAAATTTTGTACCTATATCTCTTCAAACTTGTAATTCTAATTATGCTCTTCATAACCCTTTTCGTATTCTGTGTTCTATTTATAACGATCTTTCCCAAAAAGTTAAAAAGTTAGTTTTGTGTCATTTGTCTACATGTTCGCGATCATCGTAACCGCACGATAAGCGGAGCGCCCCTCGGTCGGATGGGCGGGAGGTGGGTCGCTTTGTGCGTGGGTCCGCGCGTTAACAAGCCGGTGCTTGGTATCGTTGGGCCACTTGACTGTACTGTTCGTTAGTACATCTACGTCCAATATAAAAATATTGTTCAGAAGAGCTATAACACTCTCCATTTATGTTCATGCTGAAGCAAGCAAAAGTTTCCCAGTTGGTAACGACATGGGTTACAATATGTTGGGGTATGGTGCCATGGAAGCCTTGCCTACCATATAAAAAGGTAGGAAATAGATCTAAAAGGCAGGCTCCATCACCAATTATGGCAACAACTGAATGCGGCACCAAAACACCACTAATATCTAAAGTTTCAATAGACATCTTTTAATTTGGCTGTGAGACAATTGACTTCACTGTAAAACGATTGTTACAACGTTACAGTGTCTATAGGTAAGTATAAAATTCAATAAAATTGAATATGCCAACTTATATTATTTTAATAGAATATTCAGACTGCTTAGTTTTATTTGATTTTTAAATGCACTTAAGCAGCGTCTATATAACTATTATATAATATGCAAAATAGAAGACAACTATATATAATGTTGCTTCAATAATTAAGTCTAAAATCGACGTATTATTTTTGTTTAAGAAAAAAACAAAAAAACAAATTAACAACTTAATTTAAAGTAAGTATTATAAATAAATAAATACTTCAAAATAAGTCAAAAATTGACTTCACTGAACAACGTTACAGCGTCTATACAAAGTATAGAGTTCAATAAAATTGAATATGCCAACTTATATTTTTTTAATAGAATATTCAGACTGCTTAGTTTTATTTGATTTTTAAATGCACTTAAGCAGCTATATGTATAACTATTATATAACATGCAAAATAGAAGACAACTATATATAATGTTGCTTCAATTATTAAGTCTAAAATCGACTTAAAAGGAATTAAAATACGTTGATCGTTAATGTTTTAAATTAAATATTTTTTATAACTTATCATTAAAATACGTATTTTATATGAATTGTATATAAATAATACGAAAATCAGAAAAATAAATAACTCACTGATCCAAAAAGTAACTTTCGATGTTATCCTTTAATACAAACTATATTTAAAAATGAACTGAAACGAAACGTAACTTTCTATCTTCAACATAAATAAAAACTAAAATGCAAAACCAATTCCCTAAAGGCCTGTACGCATGAGCCCCGTACAGCTCCCGTACAGTATACATGAGTTTTACGGCTGTAACGACAAGTGTTGAAAAATTCACATATTGTGGCGGTAGGCTAATTGTTTTTTGTAAATAAATCGGAAATGCAACTCTGTTTTGTACACTTGATTTCAAAATAATGATTCGCGCGCTACTTTTGTGTTTGAGTACAGCTAACGCCCTGCTTCTAATAATCCATACCCTTATAGATCAGTGGCAGTACAATCCAGTTTATATGTTATTTAAATTGTATCTTATTAATTAACAAATATATTTTTATTCATTACTTCTTGTGCAGCATTGACTGCCAAAACAATAAGCATGGCTCTATTGGAGCCTGAATTAGGTCAACTTTGTTAATATTATCCGAAAAATGTATAAGCCGGCTCTTGCCCGACATGTTGTTGCATTTTTTACAACCGTAAATAGCTGCTGAAAGCTATTTACTGCCCGTAGCATTTTAACATAACATTTTAACATTTTCATTGTTCAACACTACCGTACCAGCAGTAGCTAACAGAACTGCAGACCTTAAATGTACGTACTGTACTGAAGCTGTACGGGACCATTTTTTTTATATGAAGTTTTTGCTGTACGGGAGCTGTACAGGCGTCTGCGTACAGGCCTTAACCATTGTATGTAAAAACATAAAGTGGGAAAGAGTATTACAGTTATTCCTCTACACAACACACACCGAGATCTTACATACAACGCTTGTAGTTAAGAGCTAGGTGTAGGTGGTACAAATTAGGCAATGTCATTCCCTTAAATGCAAACTCTTAGTTATGCTTAACTTAGCTTAGAGAGTGCGGAGGAGGAAGGAATATTAGGATTTATGTTTGACATGCAGAGCGTGCGCACAAAGAGCATTTAAAAACAAACAGCTGATAGACAAATGATGAAATAACGGAGTCGCGAATTTTTTTTTTCGCAAAGTGTGGGAAGTGCGAGACAAAGATTAGTTGTACCGCACTTTGCATTGCATTCGCTTGCTGCCGTTTATGATGCTTTTGCTCCTGCTGTTGCTGCGGCTGCTTAGTAAAAAGGGTGGTATAGACTTAATTGACTTATTAATTAATAAATGCAATATATAAAAATGTATTATTCATAATACATATTACCTTTCTTATTGGCATTAAATAATTGATAAAAACAATCTGTATAAAAATAAAATTATTTTGTTAATTAAATACCGAAAACAAATTGTTAGCAATGGCTGTTTATGAAATTTTTAAAACATAGGGTATTAAAATTTTGTGCTTTGTATTTCGAAGCAACTTGCAAGTGTTTAGCTTGTATTTTCTTTGCATTTGCCTATTCTCGATGTGTACACAGAACGCTATTGCTTGGCGAATGACCATTTGATCTACAGACCAGAGGGTATATTGCTTTTGTGCAAATGTATGTAACAGGTAGATGGAAGTATATCTGACCCAATTATATGTATGTATATATTATATGTATATGCGGGAAGTTCAGTCAATCAATTTTGTAAGATTTTATTTGCAATGCATGCTACTGCTGCTGATGTAGATTACATTTTCTTAAGTTTCTATTTGTTAGTGTGTTTGTTTTTTGCACGGTATATATTTGGTGAACATTTTTTTGCTTTCTTTTAGCTTGCTTCAGAAGTCAACAATGTATGCATGCATTTACAATGTATGCGCGCGCTCTGCAAGTCTAACAAAGAGCGTAGTAACGCTACCTTCTTCGCACGAAATGAATTAACGCAAAACATATCTAAGAGGCTGCAGCTAAGTGAATTGCATATTGCCTTTAGCTTTAATTTAGTGTGTGCGGAGGAGTTAGGGTTATTAAACTTTATGATTGACATGCAAAGCGCGCACATAAAATAGAGAGTGAACGTAAATGAGCAACATCAAAGGAACATGATCGGAGCGAGATTTGTAATTACATGATTATCTTAAGAGCAACACGCGCACTTATGTGAACGTCCTATGCTTGTTCGAAATTGCATATCAATAACATATTAATAATGTTAGTTAGTTTTGTCTAAGTTATATAAGCAGCAAGTAGGCAAATCCACCCCCATAAAATATTCTGGTGTGGGTAATTTTTTTAGACGCACCAAGTTTTGTTTTGTTGTTTGTTGTTTTTTTAAATCAATCACACCAACAAAAAGTAGCAGTGCGGGCCCAACAACAACAACAACAACAAACGCTTCTTGCAAGTGTACGAACCTTTTTATACCCTTCACATGTGAATCAGGGTATATTGACTTTGTCATGAATCTGTAACACCTTAAAGGAATGTTGGGAGACCCCATAAACTATATATCAAAATGATCAGGACGAGCTCAGGAATTGATTTCTGTCTGTCCGTCCGTCTGTCAGTCTGTCCGTCTGTCCGTCTGTCTGTTTCAACACGATTTCCGGCCAAACTGCTGAACCGATCTTGATGAAACTTTCACAGATTGCTTAGATCATGTCGGGTTTGTTCACTATGAAATTTCATTTCGATCGGAGCATTCTGCGACATAGCCACCATACAAATTTACCATATCGTACTATCAATTGTTGTCTCTGTCGTGCACTCTCAAGTACCTACATGTCAAATTGTTGTTGTTGCACACGAACTAGTAAATGACGCTCAAGAGTAAGAATATTAGCGAAAAATTACTAACAACTGCACAGAAACATAAGAGGGGGGTGCATTGATTTGGCTGTGTGAAGGGTATCATAGTCTTGGCATAGCCAAAATTAACTATGCGCCACTATGTTTTTTATGACACTTTGCTTGCGGGACTCAAAGGCGTCATTGCCCATTGTTTTGTTTTTGTATCCTCGCTCGCGATCGAGCTCTCAGCTTGTCCGGCAATCTGGCGACAGTAGTGGAATGGGTAATTGTTGTAATTGTAATTTGATTTTAAAATGGGTAAAAAGTGCTCCAAATCGTATGGGAGGTACTTGAAGGAGTTGTCCAAATAAAAATTCCTTTCTTAGTGCTCACTTTCAACCTGCATAAAATATTGTGTGAAAATTTCAGCCTTGTAGCTCTTTTCGTTTAGGCTGTGGCAATGTCAACAATCACTTAGGACAAACTCTTTTATATATATAGATAAACTAGTTTTATAAACTAGAGTCACAGTATTAACTGAAAAAGTTTTGTGCAAGGGTATATTTATTTTTTGATGTGTTAACATCTTTAGCGGCGGTAGGGTAACTTTAAAAAATGTCAATGTATACATATCACACAGCGTTAGCACACAGCGTTACCATTCTTTGGTATTGGTGAACTATTAGTCGATTGTAGAAGCGAACAGATATACAAATTAAGTCTTCCGTCGTTCCCTTAGGTGTCCTGCGACGATCCGTAGCTAGCAGAACGAGGTTGACCTATTATTCCTTTTATGGATGGTGATGAGTCCGGCTGGTGAGTGCTGGAACAATGAAGATTATGGTGCGGGAACTTTCCCAGTAGCCCGTCTTGGACGTGGTCTACTATTGATAATAACACAAGTTATATTTGTTATCGGCAATGCCGGAGTTTAATCAGAAGCTCGTCTTATATTGTTGCGAAGCAGATAGAGACTGAAGACTATAACAATATTCAAGCTTCAGCGAAGCCAATGCATCGCGCCATTCTTTAGAGTCGGCGAGCCGACTCAGCATTCTTGCGCAAGCAACGCGGGCGTCCGCTTTCAGTTGCTGTGCGCTGAACTCTCATCGGCGAGTCAGCATTGTTTACACAATAGTACTTTGTTGCTGAGGGCAACTGGAATGCTTAAGGCTGTGTGTATTATGTACTTTGTTGCTGAGGGCAACCAAATTACTTATGATTGTGTACTTATAGTGTATCTTATATGTTAGTTGTTAACTACCCCCCCCTCAGGATGATGGCCGTCCTCGGTCATGTTGAAGTTGTCCAAAGCCTGCTGTATTTCCAGTGTTGCTCGCTTTCTCCTTAGTGCCATAAAAATTATGAATGAGCCAATTAGTCCGATGTTCAGGATTGCACCAATAACGAACCAGAATTTGGGCGAGCCAGCCGCATTTACCTCCTCCTTGACATCTCGAATTGATAGTAAGTTGTCGATGTTCATTCGGTGCAGTAGCGGTATGCTTAGCACCGGGTCATGCCCGATGATGTTCAGGAGCGGTGACCTCACGACACCAGGCTGCTTGCTTGGTGAATTAAGCAAGTTCACAAACTCTGTGCCATTGATAGCTGCAGACCGTTCAAATGTTATCAGGAAGGTTCCTGAGACGGTTACCTCTGCGCCATCATCAGTTCGGACGCGCGCTGTTGCTTCGTTGATAATTACGGCGCCGTCATCTATAGGCATAATCGTTTTTAGGTGGCTGGGCTGGGTATGGCAGTTGGCAGTGTTTCCCGCGTGGAGGGAACTGGCGCAGGTTTCGCGCCGTGATCGTTCGCAAAAGGTGTTGTGCGTAGTCACGGTGCATCCAGTAACTGCAAAGGTATCCTTTTCGCATTCCGCCAACGTGTCCTCGTCGAGTCGCAGGATGGTTTGTTGGTGTGATACGGGGTAGACGGAGATCTTTTGGCATCTAAACTCAACTTTAGGGTATGCTATTAATATGTGGATAATATTTTCGGACTGAAGGAACCTGATCTTAGATGCTTCTATTAAGCTAACTATTGGTATATCTTGTTCGATAAGTGATTTCAGGTCGGCATGATTTAGGATTGTAGGGTTTACTATGTTTGCTTTTGCCAACGTTATGGTGAGTATTAAATTTTGAATTTCTGTGTTTAATATTCTATTTCTTGCCAACAATGTTTCGAACAGATGAGGAGTGTCAACCAAATCGCCTTTGCGTGAACTGATAATTTTATTAATGGTATCCGTTAGTCTGTTTATTTGCTTTTGAGTTTCGGAGTTTATTAAGATCTGTTTGGAATTGGATTCCACTAATTGAGCTTCTGTAATGCGGACCCTTAAAAAATCGGAAGCATCGGGGGTGCCAGCAACAACCTTCAAGGCAGTGCCTAGGAAGTCGAGGCTTCGTGCAAACCTGTGATGCACTTGAAGAACGGACAACAAGGTTCTAAGGTGATCTGTATCTACGTCTAGTAGTTTGCGCATATGCGACTGCGGAAAGGAATCGGACAGTTTTTCGGTCTCGTCTATCATGCTAACAAATTCAGAGATGTTGCTTGAGTGCCTCAAGTAGCCTCGTTGATCAAACACCAATACTTCCCCATCTATGATCGGGATGTAGTTGGCATGCGAGAAGTCGGTGATCCGAGCATTTACCGCTGCTAGTGCCACGAGCAAGGTGAGTGCAAACCTGAAATGGGTAAGCAATATGAGACGGTGTTCTAACTCTAAATTGGCTTAGGCACCTATTTTAGGTTGTCCTTATGGACCACCCTCCCCTTAATGAGGACAGACGTTCCTAGGTCTGCTTCGACCTTTTGTTCTGAGCATAAGGGAGTTAATTTGTTCCCTAACCTCTTGTTGTTCTTTTGGAACACCTTTTCGCCTACCTCGAACACGCGGTTTTGTCTGGATGCATTGCACCTTTTGATGTTGTCTTGCTGTGCCTTAATCAGCCTGCCTTTGACAAGCTCACGACGCTCAACATTTGTCGCATGAAAAACTTCGATTGGTTTCTCGCGGGTTACCGAGTGTAAGCTTTTGTTGTACTCTATCGTAGCCTTTAAGATCAATTCTGTAGTGTCGCTGATTTTTCTGTCTAGTTTGAGGCATCTCGCAATTTCGGTCAGGGTGCTGTGAAAACGTTCCACTTGGCCGTTTGAGGTGCTGTGAAGCGGGGCTGCGTTCACAATGCAAATGTCGTAGGCGTTCCGGAGCATTGAAGTGATGGTCTCGGAATTGAAAGCCGCCTCGTTATCGCAATAAATTGTCTTGGTTGCGGGGAAAAGGTTAACAATCTGTAACAGAGGGTTTGTGACATCGATTATTGTTCTGGACAATATCGGTTGGACGATTGCAAATTTGGAGAATTTGTCTATGCAGGTCAAGAATTGTTTCTTGTCTGTCGAAAAAAATATCAATATGCAACATTTCGCCAGTATAACCTGGTATAGGTGTTTTCCCGAGTTCTTGTTTCCTCGGGTGCCTATCGTACTTGGCCTTAGTGCAAACCTTGCAGTTTGCAACCACTTCTTTGGCTAAATTGTTCATATTGGGAAAATAGTAGTCACGAAGTACTTGTTTAATATTTTCCTGAGCTGCTCTGTGCGCTCGGTTGTGTTCTGCAGTGATAATTTCTAACTGCTCGTTTTTGTCCGTTATATCTTGCACAAGATTTTTGCAATGCCAAAATTGGGTAGCAGGGAAGTGCACTATCAGGTCATGTTGGAAGCTTGCTAACGTGGGAAGATCGCAATGTATTGCATTAACGACTCCCGTATTCACAACTTCTTTGAGTATTTTGAGAATTGTGCTCTTGTCAGTGAAACTGATCAAGTGGCGCGTTTTGCTGCGAAATAGCAACAAGTTTCGCTTTAGCGGAAAACGTGATTCCTCTAGGACAATCTGGTTCCTAAAGCAATTTAATGGTTTGTCTGTTGTATCGACCGTGTAGGTCAGGGAGAGTTCGCTGTGAACGGTTGCAGCGTCCGAACGGGGCTCGTCTTGCAGAGCATTAATGTTTTGCCTCGAAAGGGCATCTGCCACCAGATTTTCTTTGCCTGGTTTGTAAAACATTTTGGCATTATGCTGATCAATGTAAGCTTTCCATCTTTTAATCTTGGAATTCGTGTTCTTGTCCGCTACAGCGAACGTGAGTGGTTGGTGGTCCGTGAAAATGTTAATTTCCCTAGAACCGTACAGAAAGTTCTGCAATCTGCCTAACGCCCACACAATGGCCAGCAATTCCCTTTCGTTGGTGGCATAGTTTTGTTCGGCCTGTTTTAAGGCGCGAGAAATCATAGTAATTGGCCTATTGCCTTGGGACAGAACCGCGCCAATTCCACTGGCTGAAGCATCAGTGGTTAAATCGAACGGTTTCTGGAAGTCTGGATACATTAACATGACATCTTCTGATGCCAAAATGTTCCGCAGGCGATGAAATGCATCGCGTTGAGCTTCATTAAGTTCGACAGGGATTTTCTTTGATACGTGTTTACTAACTGAACCATTTTCCCCTTTAAGTATGTCCGATATTGGACGAGCTATAGCTGCAAAGTCTTTAATAAAGACTCTATAGTAGTTGGCTAACCCCAAGAAGGATCTAACACTGTAGACATTCCTTGGTTCAGGGAATTCCTGAATAGCCTTAACCTTTTTGGGATCGGATGTTGCTCCATCTTTGGTTACAACGAAACCCAGGAATTCGATACTTTCCTTGAAGAATCGAGTTTTTTCAGGTCCTACACGCATGTTGGCGTCGATTAGACATTTTAACACAATGTTAATGTGTTGAAGGTGCTCCGTTTCATTTTTAGAAAAATTATGACGTCGTCTACATAGACGAAGCAGATTTTTCCTATATGTTCCCTCAGGACATCGTCTATTGCCCTTTGGAAAATGCTGCTTGCGTTGCGCAGGCCAAACGGTAGACGACAGAACTCGTACTTGCCGCTGCTTACTGAAAACGAAGTCTTTTCGCGGTCATGCTCCGCAAGGTAGATTTGGTGGTACCCAGACTTTAAGTCAAGAGTAGTGAAATATTTTGCCTTTCCTAGATTAGCTAAGATCATAGGAATGTTCGGCATGGGGTAACGGTCCGGTATGGTCTTCTCGTTCAGTTTCCTGAAGTCGATTACTAACCTTTTTTTTGGGTTACCGTATGAGTCAGTGCCTTTCTTATCAACCACCCATGTTGGGCTGTTGTAAGGCGATCTGGAGGGCCTGATTATGCCGTCGTCCAGCAATTGTTTGACTTCCTTGTTTATGAAGTCAGAAACACCCATGAGACTCGGGTATCTTGAATATACAGGCTCATTGTCTACTGTTCGGATTGTAGCGATTACAGCAGTGTTGAAGGGGAGAGCTTCATCTGCATTTGAGAAGGCTCTTTTGTTTCTGAGTATCATGTCCCTGAACCCTTTCTTTACGGAAGGTGGGACTACGATGTCGTTGACATCGGTGAAGTTCACATCAGTACATTGATAGTACTGGAGTTTTTCGGATGCACCCTGGTATTCCAGGGTGTTCTTCGCCAAGTTCAATTTGACTCCGGCTTGTGTTAGCAAGTCGAAGCCTATGATAGCGTCGAAAGAATTTAAGGTATCGAGGAGAAAGAATGGGGGAAGTGTGTCGGAAAATATTCATCAAACATTTGTGTTTGATTTCGGTGGACCCGTGTATCGAGTTTACCGAGAATGACTTGGCGACCGGCGTTATGGTCTTTAGCTCTGTTAAGGGCTTCACATAATTTTTTGCCGCGCCAGTGTCAATCAACATCTTCAGAGTTCTCCCAGCCAACCGTCGCTCAATGTACGGAAGCCGGGAGTGTTCCCTAAAAAATTCACTGAGTCGTCACCAGGTGCGTACTCGTTCTCGCTCTCTAGTTCTTCGACTGCCTCTTTTGCAGATTTCTCGTATTCTGCTACAGCTTCTTTGGAATCTGTTTGGATGACATTGTTAACGCGTTGTCGCCTCTGACCTGTTAAACGGTCTGACGAGTTTTTGCGTTTTGGTGCGTTGGACTCATTAGTCTGACGCTTGCTGTAGTCAGTTTTTTGTCTAAATCTGGAGGAAGAATCAACTTCCATGGGCTGTGGAGCCTCGGTTTGATTGTCTTTTGTTATACTTTGTCTGTTTGTTTTGGGCACGGTTTCTGTTACCTTCAGCAAGTTGCGCCCGCTCTTGCAAGGCTTTAGCGTAAGAGTTAGCAAACATGCTTCTCTCAATGCTAGATTCTGCCTCTCTGGCCAGGGCCAGTGCAGACGGTAGATCCTTTGGCTGTGCAGGAAACACAACTGCTCTCAACGGCTTTTTAAGACCGGAGATAAAGGCGTGCAAGGCGTCGTCTCTAACCTCTCGGTTGAGCAAATCGGCGCCTTCTTGGTCGTGAGACATTACAATTTTGTTGGTAACGAGCGTGAGTTTCTTCTCGACGTCATCGTAGTACTGCATCAGGGACATTTCGCCCTGAGTAACCAACTCCAAACCCTGTCTCAACAAACGCAAGGATGTTTTATCCGAGTATGTGCAATCTAGCCTAGCTAGTATTGCATCGAAATTTAAAACCGTATTGTGAGACACTAGTAGGGCTCCAGCTGAGCCTTTGATTTTATTCCTAATGATTGCTACCGCTTGGTAGTGTGTAGTACTCTTTGGAAAACCCTTGAACAGCTCGTATGCGTAGATGGCTGCTTGCCTCCACGCTACATATTCATCCTGTACGCCGGTGAAATCCGGCACTGACTTAATAATGTCTAAGGGTATATCGCATTTAACGTTAGCATCGACGGTTATTTTTTCGTAAGTGATGATTTGCGGTGCTTCTACACGCAAACTCTTTACTTGTGAAGTTAAAGTGGCAATTTGTGCTTGAAACTGATTTTGTTGTTGCGCTAGAGCTTCCTTGATGGCACCATCAACGAAAGCCTGAACTTGAGCTGGATTCATTTTTTCAGTTACCGCGGTATCTGCAGGATCAAGATCTACTGAGCAATTGAGTTCCCCTTCCCAACTATCTTCACTATTATATTCAACTTTTATCTCTCTATAGGCCCAATTCATTGGCTTATGGTTGGCACTTTTCAAAACTTAGACCGATCGTTAAAGATCGGCAGGTAAAACTGTTGGCAATAATAGAATATAGTGTAGCTTGGGGTATGCAATATTTTCCAAAAAAAATTGTTAAGGTATGCAGCAAAAAAAAATATAATGCTGTTGAAAGTATGCAATGCTTTATTGGAATGGAACGTTGGTAAAAGTATGCAGCAAAAAATATAATGTTGCTGAGAGTATGCAATGCTTTATTGAACTGGAACGTTGGTAAAAGTATGCAACGTTTATAAGGTTGAAATGCTGGCACAAGAATGCCGCAATATTTACTTTACTTGTTTTTCTTTTAATTTTGGATTGAAATCACTTATGAACTTACATGGTATGGGTTCTTGTTTATTGGTTGGGCGCCAATTAAGTCTTCCGTCGTTCCCTTAGGTGTCCTGCGACGATCCGTAGCTAGCAGAACGAGGTTGACCTATTATTCCTTTTATGGATGGTGATGAGTCCGGCTGGTGAGTGCTGGAACAATGAAGATTATGGTGCGGGAACTTTCCCAGTAGCCCGTCTTGGACGTGGTCTACTATTGATAATAACACAAGTTATATTTGTTATCGGCAATGCCGGAGTTTAATCAGAAGCTCGTCTTATATTGTTGCGAAGCAGATAGAGACTGAAGACTATAACAATATTCAAGCTTCAGCGAAGCCAATGCATCGCGCCATTCTTTAGAGTCGGCGAGCCGACTCAGCATTCTTGCGCAAGCAACGCGGGCGTCCGCTTTCAGTTGCTGTGCGCTGAACTCTCATCGGCGAGTCAGCATTGTTTACACAATAGTACTTTGTTGCTGAGGGCAACTGGAATGCTTAAGGCTGTGTGTATTATGTACTTTGTTGCTGAGGGCAACCAAATTACTTATGATTGTGTACTTATAGTGTATCTTATATGTTAGTTGTTAACTTACAGACAGCAAGACAGCGAGCAAGTAAAATAATATGTATAAGCATGCGAGTGAGGTAGCGAATTTAAAATTTAGCAATACTTTTTATTCATATAATTTTATAAACTAGAGTCACAGTATTAACTGAAAAAGTTTTGTGCAAGGGTATATTTATTTTTTTTTAATATTATTAGATCATTAATTGGAAAGAAATATCGATTATTTAAGTCTATAAGATTAATGTTTCCATCAGCAATGGACAACGTTGACATTTTAGCCATTTTTCGATATTTCGGATAAAATAAAATAAGGTTGATAAAATCTAATAGAAGTTGTTAGATTATTTGCAAAAAATTCTTTTAATATGCCATATATAACAAGCAAATATATTGTTTAATCTAATCTATCAAAGTAAAAAATTCATCGATTATCGATTTTTCTGATGATCTTGCCATCGCTAACAATGCCGGGATTTGTCATCGCGAAAATAAACAAAAGCATTGTAGCAAAGTGAAGTGATTTTATATATTGCGCGAACGTAAACTGTTTTAGTGAAATACTTTTAAACTTTGTACATAATGGAAGTGAGTATATATCGTATAAGGGCTATTATACACACGGTGCACAATGTTTTGGTATATTTAAAATTCATTATTTAATTTCAATACAAATGAGCAGCAACACGAACAATTGCAACAAGATCGTCCATCTACGACAAACACATTGCCTGCAGAAGAAAGAAGAGAACAAAACAGATTAAAACAGGCAGAATATCGGAAGAGAAAGAAAATTGTTCCTATGCAACCATCTACGTCAAATTCATTGACTGCTGAAGAAAGAAGAAGAGAACAAAACAGGGTATATCAGGCAGAATATCGGAAGAGAAAGAAAATTCAACAACAACATACAACACAGCATCAAGAACAGCACCAAGCTCCACAACAGCAACAACAGCTGGAGCAGCACCAAGCCCCACAACAACAGCATGTGGTAACAGCTGAAGTTCCAATGCAACCATCTTCGTCAAATACATTGACTGCTTCATTATTCATTCATTCATTATTTAAATTTCAATACAAATAATATAGGACTTAT
Organism: Scaptomyza montana; assembly: GCA_018904305.1. Lineage (NCBI taxonomy): Eukaryota > Metazoa > Arthropoda > Insecta > Diptera > Drosophilidae > Scaptomyza > Scaptomyza montana. Next base: position 354,678 of record JAEIGR010000045.1, read on the forward strand.
TAGTTCAACAACATCAAGAGCAGCCACAAGAACCATTGCAACAAGATCGTCCATCTACGACAAATACAATACAGCAACAACAACAAGAAGCACAGGATCAGCAACATGTGGAAACTATTTCTTACCATAATTTCAATGAACACATTAGCGCTCATAGACAATTTAAGCTCAAATTTATCAACAATCACTTCGGATATACATGCGCTGTTTGTGATAGATTGTGGTTCTCCGAAGATTTAAAGTCAATTCCTCTTGAATGCAGAAATTCAATTCAATTAGAGTTTCCTGATTGGAATTTCAATAACGATCGCGTGTGTGGCACATGCCATTCAACATTAAAAAAGAATAAAATTCCGCAGCTTTCAAAATCGAATGGCTTCAAATATCCGTTCCGACCACCGAATTTACCGGAATTGGATATTTTAACGGAACGTTTGGTGTCGCCGAGATTGCCTTTCATGCAGATTCGACGTTTAAGACATGGCCAAGGACAGTACGGTATACTTGGTCAAATTATAAATGTACCTGTGTCTGTCAATAATATGGTGCAAGTTTTACCGCGGAATATTGATGACGATTTTGCTATTAATGTGCATATAAAGAAAAAATTGATTCATAAGTCAAGCTATCTTATGGGATTAGTGAAGAAGAGCGTCATCAAAGTTTGGCTACAATACCTTATTGAATCACCTCTGTATAAATTTTATAATATAAAAGTCAACAACGAGTTTTTCATGGAAGAGCCAATTGAAGTACACACTACACAGCTTGATGATCTAAGTGAAGTTATTGACATTGAAGAGAGTTTATCAGCACAACAGCAGACGCTTCTTTGGAGTGAAGATCAATACCTTTGTTTGGCACCTGGTGAAAATAAATAATCTGCAATCTAAAGTTTATGTATCCTATTTCAGTTATCATAGACCAATTTTGTCAGTACTGAAATATGATACATAAACTTGATTCTAAATCAGTTGTGATGCAGTGCGAAAACAGCTTTTGTGCTTTCAAAGGTACAAAATGTCAAAATAAAAAAATTAAATAGTAAACTTCGCCAATAAACTTATATAAAAACGTATTCTATTTTGTTTCTATTGAATCATGTAACATTTATACAGTATACATATGTTAACACATCTCCCATGTGATCGGACACATTTTTTTTCTAACGGGCACTATAGCGGAAGCATAAGGGGGAACTACTATGACGGATAATGCCGGCAGTTAATAAGTCATCACATATTTGGCGCACTTCGTTGCGCTCGTGATGGGATAATCGGCGGGGGCGGCAGAAAATAGGAGTTTGACTTGTCAATTCGATTTTCATTTCGTAATTGGTTGGTTCAATCAGTTCGGAAGGGACATCAACATAAGAGGCTGAAATAACAGACTGCAACTTTGCAGATTGTTCTAATGGCAGAGTAGGCTCTATATTAAACTCATTTTCACTAACAGCAGGTAACTAGATTGCATTAATGGCTGCCAGGGCATCGCCCAGCAAATGCTCAGACATAACGGAACACTCTCTTTCAGTGGTACACGATTGTGATTCGGCAGGCATAAACTCATTTTCACCAATCGAACGGGTTGACACTTTTTGGTTATTAAGCGTTTGACATCTGTTCTAAACAAATCAAGTGAATTAAGGACAGCAGTGAGTTTCATATTACAATCTATTTGAGATTTACTTAAGGACAGCAAATGACTTCTGGTATATTTGATTTTAAATTTACATAATTTTATATTCGTTTTACAAAAGAAATCTCTACCCAAAATCATTGGCAAATTTGTGGCACTGTTCGGCAGTACATCGAATGTGTGTAATACTGTTTGACTAAAGATACGGATGGCACATTGGATTTTTCCTAATGACATAAGTTGATGGTTCCCCAGACCACGGCAGTTTAACGGGGTTGACTTCAGGCTACAGGTAAAAGGCACTTCAGATTACCGAATAAAACTTCTAGGACTACCCGAATCAAGGAGGGAGAAAATATTTGTAAACTCACTGCTTTTCACTTGATTTGACACAAAGGCAACACTCACCATCTGTAGATGTTCTACTTTATCTACTAAGGTGTCTCCGCAACAGGAGTTGGCAACGGCGTCGGCAGCGGCGGCATTGGTGGCGATGGCATTACCAATCTTGGATGGGCAGTTCCTATGCATATGATCCGTTTTCCCGCACTTGAAACACGAATTCGCTGGTCTCGTAGGCTTCGGGCACTGGGACTTGTAGTGTCCAAATGATGAGCAGTTGTAACACCGCACCTCTCTTACAGCAGGGACGGCATTCGTGGACGGAAGGGAAACACTTGTTACGGCAGGTTGTCGAGGCAGAGAAGGGTTCACGGCAGCCACTTGTTTACTCGCATTGGATTGGACTCGTCGTCTCTCGTATCTCTCCAGAAGCGTCTTCAGATCGTAGATGGTTCGGGCTGCATATAGCATGCCCACTGCTGGCGAGCTGTCTCGGAGTCCATCAATGATGAGATCCACCAACTCAGCCTCCGGGATGGTGGCACTCATTGCAATCTCTTGCATCTCAATAGCATACCGCAGGTACCCCTCCCCTGGCTTAAGACGTCGGTTCCGCAGGGCTGCGTACACTTCTTCAGTGCTCCTGAATCGTCCAAACTCATGGATTAGTATCTCCTTCAGTTGCTCATAACTGCACACAGTAACTGTGCGCATGAGGATTGCTGCCGTGCCCTCCAACAATCGACGACAAGCGACCAATATCAGACGGGCATCCAGTTGCAATATATCGCAAGCGTCCTCCAGGTCGCTTATCCACTTATTTATGTCGTAAGCGTTATCTGCTGAGAACCGAGGAACCATGGACTCGATAACGGATATGTCTGTGACACGCTGGCTGGGCAAGCCAGGAGAGACACCGAGTTGCTGCTGCAAACTCGCAATCTGCTGCTGCAGTTCCAAAACTTCCTTCTGTTTACGTAGATTGGCTAATTGCTCATCTAGGGTCGATGACGGCAGGGCTAGCGCTGTGACGGCAGGCAGAGGCGCAGCAACAGGAGCTGTGGGCAGTGGGGTTACTGCTTGGACAGCAGCCAGCGTGGTGGCAGCCGGAACAGTCGACAGCAAAAGTGGTTCTGCAACAGCCGAAAGCGAGGCGGCAGCAGCAGCGGTTGACAGCGGGGGTGCTGTTGGAACGGCAGACATCGAATCAGCAGCCACGACAGTTGACGGCAGGGTTGCTGGTGGCACAGTAGACACAAGTGCAGCAACGGAAGAGGTCAACGGCAAAATTGGCGCTAAAACGGCTGACAGTGGGGCGGCAGCAGAATCGGTTGACGGCAGAATTGTTGATGAAACAGCAGGCAGCGGGGCGGCAGCAAGAACGGTTGACGGCAGTGTTGCTGAAACAGCAGGCAACTGGGCGGCAGCAGAATCCGTCGACGGCAGCGTTGACACTTGGGCAGCAGATTTTGCGGCAGCCGCAGGTGCAGTGGGCAGCGGGGTCACCGCTGGGACAGCAGGTGGCGAGGCGGCAGCAGATTTTGTCACCTCTGATACTAATTTGCGTATCTGCAGAAGGTTCGCTAGCGGCGGCACTGCAACGTTATTTGCCTTTAGCAAATTTAACATCTCTTCCTTATTCAAGCCCATCTTTGTTGATTGGGCGTTAAATATAGGTTGGGCGTTGGGCGTATCCCACTTCTGAGCTGTAAAACTCGTATATATTCACTAATATATATTGGATGGCATTTATTTCTAAAGATTCTTTTTGGGTGTTAATGAAAGCGTGCGCTTGGCTTGAGCGTCACCGGAAAAAGAGACAGAGACAAAGTCAGTGTGGCCGAGCCACACTTTTTGATAAGTCTTAGGCTGCGTTTATGGTCAAGCGATTTCGCGTCGCGCGATGCGACGAGAATCGCTACTAGCGACTAAATACATTGTTCCTTATGAGAGTGTTTATGGTCAAGCGATTTCATGTCGCGCGACAAAGAGCGATTGAAGCGACGAGAGCGACGAGAATTTGCAACCAAAAAATTTTGATTTTTTCAAGCGATTGGAGCGACTGGGCAAGCAAAACAACAACAACTGCTTCTTAATATGAAGCAATTAAAGCTATAACGGTTTTGCATGCTGTACGTATGTTTTGATATTTATATGAAAAACAACAACAACTGTTCATCAACAAATTTTTTTAAATTTTTCGGGATACTGCAGGAGCTTGGAATGCAAATGGTGTAACTCTCCTTTACATTCACGTTCTTCCAAATAGGATGCACTTGGTATTTTTTTAAATTCCCACTGTTTAGGTATTTCGTCCGCAGTAAATAACTGCTCTCCAATAGCAACATTTTACGCTGTTTTGCCCGCATGTTCCTTCCTCGTTTATAAACAAAACACAACTAAATCTCTATTAAAATCAGAACTTAAATATTTGGTCGCTTGTGAAATCGCTTAACCATAAACACTTCTCGCTAGCGATATCGCTGGTAAAAATCGCTGGAGCGATTGAACGATTCTCGTCGCATCGCGCGACGCGAAATCGCTTGACCATAAACGCAGCCTTAATATTGACATCGATACCTTAATACTAGCTTACGATATATCGGTATACACGAACATAACATAACATAAACGATCGATAGAATAACATACATAAATACTTTAAAATTAAGTAGTTTTATATAGGAAATGTTTTGTTTATATTGCAGCCTTTGTTTGCGATGGCATATATATAGATGATACATACATCGTATGTATGTATCGTGATTTAATGAAAAAAACACATTCGTGGCCATAAAAAAAAACTGTACGAACGATTTTGTTCATTTAAACGGCAAACGAAGTAGAAACATAGGTCCTAATTCGCCCATCTACCGTGCAACTTATGCCGTGCTCTTGGGAAAAAGATAAAAGTTAGCAACGATTTTGGTTTTTGGGCAAAATATTGCCACATAGTTACATATCTGCACATATGTTTCTTTGGCTGAAAAGTCAAAATGTAAACAATGATATTTACATAGAGAATGCATGATAAATGGTTAAATAATATTATAGTTATTACTTAAATGCATATTATAGTTAATATTAAGTAGTTTTATACAGGAAATGTTTTGTTTATATTGCAGCCTTTGTTTGCGATGGCATATATATAGATGATACATACATCGTATGTATATATCGTGATTTAATGAAAAAAGAATATACGTGGACATAAAAAAAAAACTGTACGAACAATTTTGTTCATTTAAACAGCAAACGAAGTAGAAACATAGGTCCTAATTCGCCCATCTACCGTGCAACTTATGCCGTGCTCTTGGGAAAAAGATAAAAGTTAGCAACGATTTTGGTTTTTGGGCAAAATATTGCCACATAGTTACATATCTGCACATATGTTTCTTTGGCTGAAAAGTCAAAATGTAAACAATGATATTTACATAGAGAATGCATGATAAATGGTTAAATAATATTATAGTTATTACTTAAATGCATATTATAGTTAATATTAAGTAGTTTTAATTTAAGAAAGTTAGTATATAGGAAATGTTTTGTTTATATGGCATCCTTTGTTTGCAATTACATACATGTAATGTACCAATCAGCTTCCAGTTGTCAGCAAATGTATAAAACCCACTCCATATCAACCAGTTTTATGTTGCGCAGTAGTTCAGCTCTTGCGTGAACTACCAACTCGATAGGCCTTTTTAATGAAGAACAAAAGGTTAATTAACATATAATTAATTTTCTCAAAATCTGTACGAACGATTTCTCTAGTTTTAACTGCTATAGCTTCCTGAAACATTTACCTTCATTTTGGTATAGCGTGCATTATATGCAGTGTTCTCTGAAAAACGATATTAAGGCTTGAGAACCATGCATATATTTTGGCGGTCATTTTGTATGGGGCTGATATCGAGGTAGCTGCACTCTTTGTCAAATTACTCAAAAACTGTACCAACGATTTTCTTAAAAATTTTACCATAAAATAGGTTAAATAATTGGCTTTAACTCAGTATATGTCATTATTGGTGCCGTGCTCTCTGAGTTGAGAAATTTAAGATATGCTGGATATGTGGTTTTCTAATCACTTGTGTTACCCACTTGGAAAGCTGAAATATGCCAAACGATGCATAAAAACAATAAATTATTCATTTTTTAACATTTTTGCATCAATTTTCATTAGATTCCATTCTGAAAAACATATATAAACAGTAAAGTTCATTGGTGGTTCCGACTCATGAACCAAGTTCCGTTTTTCGTTGCTGGTGAACCGTTGCTATCTTGACACATTGCAAACACTAAGACCCCTTTTACACGATTAAGTTTTTGCGTCTGAAGCATTCGTTTGTTGGCAAAGGGAGTAGAGGGGTAGGTTAGGTTAGGTTAGAGCGGTCGTGGAAGGCTTAGATAGCCCCCCACACACATAGGCCATGTATTGGCCCGTTGTGGTGCCGCGTTTGGACTTAATCCAGAAACCGTCTACCTAGACAATGAGCGTGTCGCACCGCCTTTGAGGGCGTGGTCCCAGCCCGAGGTTTGAATGAAAGACAGGATATTTTTCGGTTTAATATCCGCAAGTTGAGTGAGGTCCGATAGAAAGAAGGACCCTAGATAGCGATTTCTATTTTTGCAGAGTGCCGGACAGTCGCAAAAAAGGTGGGAAACAGTTTCCTCCTCCTCCTCGTCCCGACAGCTTCTGCAGAAATCGTTGGAAGGGGCTAGAAGTCTCGCTGCGTGAGTCCCCACTAGCCAGTGTCCCGTAATGGCTCTAATTACGGAAGCACAGCCTAATCTGCTTAGGTGGATTAGGCCTGAAGAGCGCTTCTTGCAGCGCGTTGGCCAGGTTTGCCTAGCAATCCTGCCCGTGGCGATGGTAAGCTGCCATCTTTTGTTAGCTTCGAGTTCGAAGTGCGATCGAACTCTAAGCTTACAGCTGGCCATGGGAATACCCCAGCCCTCCTTGTCTATGAGGAGAGGCATGGTAGTACCATGCCTTGCCAGCTCATCTGCTTTGCAGTTGCCCTCGATGCCTTTGTGACCGGGCACCCAAATGAGGTGAATTTCGAACTGCTCTGCCATCTCGTTTAGAGATCTGCGGCAGTTTGTGACGCATATCGAGTTGGATGATATCGCTTGTAGAGATTTGATAGCCGCCTGGCTATCGGAAAAAATTCAGATTCTGTCTGCGGAGCATTCACATTCGGAAATGCATGAAAGTGCTTCCTGTATGGCAGCGATTTCTGCTTGAAATACGCTGCAGTGATCAGGAAGGTTGAAAGATTTGTTTAAAGACAGCTCCTCGCAAAAGACGCCTCGGTGTAAATTCTTACTGAGTCGGTCGGCCCTGGCGTGCCTGAGCACCAATCTTCCCTTGGGGGGATTAGTGTATGGAAAGGAGTTATGGGGAATTCCTGAGGACAACAATAGTCCGTGTAAGAGGGGATAAGCAAGTTACCCACTAGAATATTAGAGTGTCCGAAATTCTGCTCGGACCACTGCTTAGTTTCCCTCTTGCGTAGGGCAGAGAGAGTTGCTACTAATTTCCCCATTTGGTCAATTGGTAGGAGATTTAGTCAAGAGCCTCAGTTGGGGTCGTTCTGAGGGCCCCTGTTGTGATCAGTCCAGCGGCACGCTGTACTTTTCCAAGCTTGTGGACTGACGTTTTCTTAGAAAGCGTTGGCCACCATACTGACACTCCGTACAGTAGGATTGGCCGAACTATGGCTGTGTACAGCCACAGACTGATGTGGGGTGCCATTCCCCATTTCAGTCCAATGGACTTCTTACATGTATACAAAGCGACTGAGGCTTTCTTAACCCGTTCATCGTTGTTAAGATTCCAGTCTAGTTTGCTGTCTAGAGTGAGCCCTAGGTATTTGGCGGATTTACTGAAGGCAAGTTCCACCCCGTTTAAGGTTGGGGGTTTGAGGGTAGGTATCTTATACTTCCTAGTGAAGAGGACTAAGTCAGTTTTGGTTGGGTTAAGCCCTAGTCCCTTTGAAGTGGCCCATGAGGACAGGGTTCGTAGTGCGGTGGTCATACGCTCGCACAAACTTTGGGGGAATTTACCCGAGAAGGCTATAGCGACGTCATCCGCGTAGGCTATCACCCGACAGCCCCCTCCCTCTAAGGAGCGCAGCAAGCTGTTAACTGCCACATTCCAAAGGAGAGGGGGAGAGAACACCTCCTTGCGGGGTGCCTCTATTTACGGATCTGGCAATGGTCGAAGACCCCAGTGTGGCCCTGACGATCCTGCATTTGAGCAGTTGATCAATCAATTTCACAATGTGGTGTCCAACCCCCAACTCCGACAAAGCCTCGGTGATTGCACCCGGTAAGACGTTGTTAAAAGCGCCCTCAATGTCTAGAAAGGCTATAAGGCAGTACTCCTTGTGGTGTAGTGCCTTTTCTACTGTGGATATAACAGCATGGAGCGCTGTTTCAGTGGATTTGCCTTTTTGGTAAGCATGTTGTGCTTGAGAGAAGTGATCGGTGTTGATCGAGTCTCTGATATGTATACTCAGCACCCTTTCTAGTGTCTTTAGTAAAAAGGATGTAAGACTGATTGGACGAAAGTCCTTTGGGATTGTATGAGAGGCTTTGCCGGCCTTCGGAATGAAGACGACCTTGGATTCGAGCCATGGCTTGGGGATCGAACCGGTCGTCAGGATATCTGAAAAGATTTTTTGAAGCCAGTTAATGGCAGTATCCCCTGCATATTGCAGTTGGGCTGGAATGATTCCATCCAACCCAGGGGATTTGTAGGGCGAGAAGCTACTTATAGCCCAAGAGATGGTATCCCTGGAGAAAAGGTTGGTGGAGACTTGCTCCTGAAATTCTCCATGGATAGGGGGACGGAAACATGCGACTGAGCATCCGGGGAAGTGGGTTTCCACCAAAAGTTCCAGTGACTCCGAACTGGTCGTTGTCCACGAGTCATTGGGTCCTTTAAGGAAGCCAATGGGTGCTTGTGTCCTGGAGAGAACTTTCCTAAGCCTAGCGGCTTCTGTGGTACTCTCGATTTTGGAGCAGAAATTCTGCCAAGAAATTCACTTAGCTTGTCTAAGTGACTTTTTGTAGGAGGTTAGGCTGGCTTTATAGAGACTCCATGATTGGTCGTCTCCCCTGAACCTTGCTTTGTTAAAAAGCTTTCGCGAATTTTTTCGAAGCTCGCCTATTTGTGGGGACCACCACGGTGGTTTTGCTTTCCCTCTTGGTTTGCTCTAGGGACATGACAAGTTAAGGGCGGACTTGCATGCCTCCATGAGTTTGTTTGTGAGCAGCTCTGTGTGCTCGATGGAAGGGCGTCCCGTTGGGGGATGCTCTGGAATGAGTCTTGTAAGACATTCTTTGAAAGTGGTCCAGTCCGTACGTCTAACGTTTCTGCACCATTTAGGCTTTGGGATATCGAGAGAGAACACTATATCGATATACCTATGATCAGAGAAGGAGTGCTCATCTAGCACTCTCCATCTTGTAAGTCTCTGGTGAAGGGAGGCTGTGGCTAGCGTTAAGTCTAGGACTTCTTCCCTATTCTTTGTAATAAAGGTTGGGTCGTTTCCTATATTGCAAATATTCAGACCTGTCGTGAGGATATAATTAAAGAGTGACTCACCCCGTTCATTTATATACGAGCTGCCCCACTGATGGTGGTGAGCGTTGGCGTCGCAGCCTATGATCAGCTCGGTGTTTGTCGCTTCGCAGTCGGCGATTAGCGCACGTAACAGTTGATAAGGGGGTGGCCCTTGATGGTCGTGGGCCATGTATGTTGAGCTGAGCCTGATGTGACCCGACTCCAGCTCGAGGCACGCAGCAGTGTTGGCGCCAATGATAAAGTTAGGGAGCAGAAAGATGTATAGATGTTTTCTTGCAAGTATGCAGGTACGAACTTTACCTTCGTTGCGGGCTACAAGCAGCTTGTAGTCCTTAGTTCCCAGTCCAGAAACCTTGCCACAGCAGACCCAAGGACAACGTCTACTCCGCATTGGCTTGTGCGGAGCAGCAGAGCGGCTGCAGCCGCCTTACAGTGGTGGAGGTTTATCTGAAGAAGTCTCAGAGACATCTTAAAGTTTCGACTCCACCACTGTCAGATCAGCCTCTTCGTCCGTGTCTACGTCGAAGTTGATCATGTTGGCCATGTCTTTGGCGAGATCAGAGTCTTCTGAAAGGTGGGCGTCACCTGCCTTGGCTTCGGCCACCGCGTCACTTTCGGTGACAGGGTTTAATGCACAATGGGCAGTAGTGCTGCCTGCAGTGGCCTCCGCCGTTGACTGCTAACTTGAAGCTTCAAGCGCCGCTGGTGCGTCCTGAGCCAAAGGCTTACTAGCCGCATCCGAGCGGTAGACCCGTATAACTATCGGCCTAAAGCCGTAGTGGGCCGACCCGTTGGTTGCGGCTAGGTCCTCCGCTTACTCGTCATTAATTACCAGGATCACCTGCCGATTATTGCCTTCTGGCGCCTCGACCTTAGCGATCCTCCAATCATGCGTAACCAGGTCGGGGTTACTCAGTTGGAAGAGTTTAAGGATCCTTTCGGGATCCTCAGGCTTGGCGGAAACCCAGACTCTTGCTCGTGGTCGACTCGGCACGTCTTTCCAGTCTACTGCCTCCAGCTTTGCGCCGGGATAGACCTCCCCTAGAAGGCCAACAGCTTTCTTGTATAGCTCTGCGGATTTGTCGTCTTCACAGGCTATAGCTTTTATATTACCCTGATACCATCCGGCATCAGAGCAACGGGGTGGCGGTCCGTCAGACAGCAGCATCAGGTCGACTACCTTCTCCTGCAGCTCATTTTCAATAGCCCCCCGCCTGTTCCGCGGGATATAGCCCTCTTTGTGGCCCCTGTCGAGGACCCCAATGAGAACCTTCTCCTTGGCGGCTTCGGCGAAGGACCGAGTGAGCGGCTGTGGCCGCGGGGGTGGCCTGATCCGGTTGGCTTGCGGGGCCGGTTCCTCAACGGAGCGTTGACGCTTCTGCTTGGCTTTAGCAGATGCGGCAGGGATGGTTGGCTTGAAATCCGGAAGGATTTTCTTGGCCCACTCCACCAGGTTGACACCGTCGGGGGATGAGGGCTGGGCGGTAAGGCTCTCTTGCAGAATCTCTGCCGCGCGCCGCCGGTCCTGAATGGACGGTTTATTTGCCGCTATGGTAGCGGACCCCAAGGCAGTAGCCTGCGCTCATTTTTATCCCACGAGTAGACGGGAAAGGAAAGTCGCCCGCGGCATAGCCCGTGTGCCGCGGGAAGCCTTTTTAAGCTGGAGGTCGGCAGGTATCCAGAGTTCGCAAAGTAACGACCGAGCACCCCCCCGGCCACGAGTCCCTCGGCACAATGCTGTTCCACCTTGGACTGGGGTAATTTTATAGAGTTTTCTTCTCTCGCCCGACTACCATTTGTCAGCACCCTTGGCAGAGACATGACCGTACCAAGGGCCTGCTTCCAGTCGCCCTCGCGTGGAGAGTATAGTCGCACTTCTAGTTGTGAGCCGCAAGGACGGCACGCACTGCACGGTCGCGCATTTAAATTGGCGGTATAAATGCATTTCCATGCGGCACGCGTTCTTCCCCTTGTTGCTCCAACTGGCTGACGGCCAGTAGAGGGGTAACAGCTGCAAGCAATGCTTCATGACTTTTGAAGCAATGATTTATTTTTCTCATTTTGCTTTGCCTTATTCCGATTGCATGTAAACACAGAGTTGCACAGTGTTTGATGTGAATAATAAAGTTATCGATACGAAATATCGCACAAGCAAATATTAGCACAAATAGTAAATACATTGTTTTGGTTAAGAAATTATCCATAGAAATGTTCACTGAATCCATTTTATTTACTTGTTACTTCTTAAATCAATTATATATTAACAAATAAAACAATCGATGGAAAAGATATATGTTTATCGACCATAAATTTAAATCAGAGTTGCATTTACAAAGAAAATGTTGCATGAAAAAAACTTCATCGTGTAAATGCGACCAGATTTGCGAAGATGTTTTAAAACAGAATGAAAAAAAACTTCATGAAAAAACTTCATCGTGTAAAAGGGGTCTAATTAATGAATAGAATTAGTATCTAACAATTTCCAACACTAAATTGACAAATATTAATCTATTCTTATTTCTACCTTACAGCACCAAGTAAAAACAAGTGGAAACGTCGCAGTCGGAAGCAACCGACTGCGGCATACTCGATACCAGTATTACAACCGGTAAAAAGAGGCCTGATTGCAAAGGGGTACGGATGCGGCAGGGGTGTACGCTGCCTTAAAGATTCTCCGATGCAGATGGGGATGCCACCAGCTATATTCCTTCCAAATTTGGTGACTCTTGCTCAAAGTTTGTAAAATGTAGGGAAAGGGGAGGGGGGCTGGGGGCGGTATGGGTAGTTGTGTCATCTAAATTTTTGTTGCAGATCTTAGTGAAATGTCAATTGCTTCTTCATACCAAATTTGGTGACTCTAACTCGAAATTGTAAAAAGTGGGGCAAGGGGGGCGGGGGGCGGTATGGGTGGGCGAGGCATCCAAATTTTTGATGCAGATCTTTGTGGAATGTTAATTGCTATCTACATATCAAATTTAATGACTCTAGCTCGAAGTTTGTAAAAAGTAGGGCAAGGGGCTGGGGGCGGTATGGGTGGGCGTGGCATCAAAATTTTTGATGCAGATCTTTGTGAAATATCAACTGCTATCTTCATACCAAATTTGGTGACTCTAGCTCGAAATTTGAAAAAGTGGGGAAAGGGGGGCTGGGAGCGGTATGGGTAGTTGTGGCATCAAAATTTTTGATGCAGATCTTTGTGAAATGTCAATTGCTATCTTCATACCCAATTTGGTGACTCTAGCTCAAAGTTTGTAAGAGGTAGGGAAAGGGGGGGCTGGGGGCGGTATGGGTGGTAGTGGCATCAAAATTTTTGATGCAGATCTTTGTGAAATATTACTGCTATCTTCATACCAAATTTGGTGACTCTAGCTCGAAATTTGTAAAAAGTGGGGAAGGGGGGGCTGGGGGCGGTATGGGTAGTTGTGGCATCAAAATTTTTGATGCAGATCTTTGTGGAATGTCAATTGCTATCTTCATACCAAATTTGGTGGCTGTAGCTCGAAAATTGTAAAAAAGTGGGGAAAGGGGGGCGAAATGGAGGGCGTGGCTCCAAAACTTTGATGCAGATTTTGGGGGTCGTTGCCAGCTATCTTCCTACCAAATTTGGTGGCTCTAGCTCCACAACTCTGGAAGATACACTCATTCCCGTTTTTGACGAAGCGTTGGGGTGGATGGGGGTGGCTAGGGCAGTATTGGTGAGCGTGGCATCCAAACTTTTGGTGCAGTTTTTAGGGAGTCATCATCACCTATCTTGGCACCAAATTTGGTGGATATAGCTCAAAAACTGTGGGAGATATAGTATTTTTTGACTTTAAAATGCGGGGGGCTGGGGGCGGAATGGGGGGCGTGGCTCCAAAATTTTTTATGCAGTTTTTTGGAGGTTGCTAATAGCTATCTTCTTACCAAATTTGGTACTTCTAGCTGTAAGGATGTGCGAAATATGTGGATTTATCGGTATTGGGTTATCGAATTTATCGATTTGCCAGCCCCCCAGTTATCGTAGAACCCCCATCTTGACACTTTAATTTACTATCCCATAGATAAAAAGAATTGGAAAGTTTCAAGTCTCTAGCTTGAAGGGTGTGGAAAAAACTTGCACACATACGGACGGACAGACGGACAGACACCATGACGAACATTGCACAAAACCAATATACTCTTTACCTTCGGTATCGAGTATAAATATTCTAGAGCAATCACTTCGTTTTTCGTGCACGCGGTCGGGTTTCGCTGTACATTTGCACGGCGGAACCCACAGAGCAGTTCGGCTGTTGAGCCGACTGCGCGCTCTCGAATTATTATACTCGATACCGAAGGTAAAGAGTATATTGGTTTTGTGCAATGTCCGTCATGGTGTCTGTCCGTCTGTCCGTCCGTATGTGTTGCATGAAAAAAAACTTCATCGTGTAAATGCGACCAGATTTGCGAAGATGTTTTAAAACAGAATGAAAAAAAACTTCATGAAAAAACTTCATCGTGTAAAAGGGGTCTAATTAATGAATAGAATTAGTATCTAACAATTTCCAACACTAAATTGACAAATATTAATCTATTCTTATTTCTACCTTACAGCACCAAGTAAAAACAAGTGGAAACGTTGCAGTCGGAAGCAACCGACTGCGGCATACTCGATACCAGTATTACAACCGGTAAAAAGAGGCCTGATTGCAAAGGGTACGGATGCGGCAGGGGTGTACGCTGCCTTAAAGATTCTCCGATGCAGATGGGGATGCCACCAGCTATATTCCTTCCAAATTTGGTGACTCTTGCTCAAAGTTTGTAAAATGTAGGGAAGGGGGGGGGGGGCTGGGGGCGGTATGGGTAGTTGTGGCATCAAAATTTTTGTTGCAGATCTTTGTGAAATGTCAATTGCTATCTTCATACCAAATTTGGTGACTCTAGCTCAAAATTTGTAAAAAGTGTGGCAAGGGGGGCTGGGGGCGGTATGGGTGGGCGAGGCATCCAAATTTTTTGATGCAGATCTTTGTGGAATGTCAATTGCTATCTACATACCAAATTTAATGACTCTAGCTCGAAGTTTGTAAAAAGTGGGGCAAGGGGGCTGGGGTGGTATGGGTGGGCGTGGCATCAAAATTTTTGATGCAGATCTTTGTGAAATATCAACTGCTATCTTCATACCAAATTTGGTGACTCTAGCTCGAAATTTGAAAAAGTGGGGGAAAGGGGGGGGCTGGGGGCGGTATGGGTAGTTGTGGCATCAAAATTTTTGTTGCAGATCTTTGTGAAATGTCAATTGCTATCTTCATACCAAATTTGGTGACTCTAGCTCAAAATTTGTAAAAGGTGGGGAAAGGGGGGGGCTGGGGGCGGTATGGGTGGTAGTGGCATCAAAATTTTTGATGCAGATCTTTGTGAAATATTACTGCTATCTTCATACCAAATTTGGTGACTCTAGCTCGAAATTTGTAAAAAGTGGGGAAAGGGGGGCTGGGGGCGGTATGGGTAGTTGTGGCATCAAAATTTTGATGCAGATCTTTGTGGAATGTCAATTGCTATCTTCATACCAAATTTGGTGGCTGTAGCTCGAAAATTGTAAAAAGTGGGGAAAGGGGGGCGAAATGGAGGGCGTGGCTCCAAAACTTTGATGCAGATTTTTGGGGTCGTTGCCAGCTATCTTCCTACCAAATTTGGTGGCTCCTAGCTCCACAACTCTGGAAGATACACTCATTCCCGTTTTTGACGAAGCGTTGGGGTGGATGGGGGTGGCTAGGGCAGTATTGGTGAGCGTGGCATCCAAACTTTTGGTGCAGTTTTTAGGGAGTCATCATCACCTATCTTGGCACCAAATGTGGTGGCTATAGCTCAAAAACTGTGGGAGATATAGTCTTTTTGACATTAAAATGCGGGGGGGCTGGGGGCGGAATGGGGGCGTGGCTCCAAAATTTTTGATGCAGTTTTTTGGGGGTTGCTAATAGCTATCTTCTTACCAAATTTGGTACTTCTAGCTGTAAGGATGTGCGAAATATGTGGATTTATCGGTATTGGGTTATCGAATTTATCGATTTGCCAGCCCCCAGTTATCGTAGAACCCCATCTTGACACTTTAATTTACTATCCCATAGATAAAAAGAATTGGAAAGTTTCAAGTCTCTAGCTTGAAGGGTGTGGAAAAAACTTGCACACATACGGACGGACAGACGGACAGACACCATGACGAACATTGCACAAAACCAATATACTCTTTACCTTCGGTATCGAGTATAAATATTCTAGAGCAATCACTTCGTTTTTCGTGCACGCGGTCGGGTTTCGCTGTACATTTGCACGGCGGAACAAACAGAGCAGTTCGGCTGTTGAGCCGACTGCGCGCTCTCGAATTATTATACTCGATACCGAAGGTAAAGAGTATATTGGTTTTGTGCAATGTCCGTCATGGTGTCTGTCCGTCTGTCCGTCTGTCCATCCGTATGTGTGCAAGTTTTTTCCACACCCTTCAAGCTAGAGACTTGAAACTTTCCAATTCTTTTTTATCTATGGGATAGTAAATTAAAGTGTCAAGATGGGGGTTCTACGATAACTGGGGGGCTGGGCAAATCGATAAATTCGAAAACCCAATACCGATAAATCCACATATTTCGCACATCCTTACAGCTAGAAGTACCAAATTTGGTAAGAAGATAGCTATTAGCAACCCCCAAAAAACTGCATCAATAATTTTGGAGCCACAACCCTCCATTCCGCCCCCAGCCCGCCGCATTTTAAAGTCAAAAAGACTATATCTCCCACAGTTTTTGAGCTATATCCACCAAATTTGGTGCCAAGATAGGTGATGATGACCCTGTGAAGTAGGCCGCATCGGCCCCTTCACAAAGAGTTATATTTATTATATTTATAGTTTTTAAGTCGCAAGAAGCGCATCGGTTGTTTGAATTACCTGTATTATATTTATAATTGTTAATCGCAAGAAGCGCATCGTGTGTTTAAGCTATAGTTATAATTTTTGTTAGACGCAAGGAATGTGCAGTATTTATATTTAGTAAACGCAAGGAGCGTAAGATATTTGTAGTTAGTGAACGTAAGGAGCGAAAAGTATTTATATTTAAATATAACCGCCCCAAAACGCAGAGTCGCAAGATGCAGCGCGCCAGCTGCGATCAACAAATCCACCACGGTCACGAGCAAGTGTGGGGAGTGACAAAATCTGCAACTTGGGCCGAAGCCGAAGCGTGGGCGAGGGAGTGGTGATTGGCCTCCGCAAGTGAGCAGACGCGTACGCGGCAGAGAGAAGAAAAATGGTTAGGTAATAAGAACAGAAAAGAGAGGCAGTGTGTTCGCAGCAAAGGTATAGGATTTTATAGAGATAAGGTAAGAGGGGATAGTTCGCGACAACCCATATACATAGGTATATATATATGCAATTAGGTCTTAGGTTAGGTTTGATTGTACGAGTAATAGTTGGTATAATTGAATAAATTGGTCACCGGCAAATCCGTGACCCAGTGGAGTGCAATTGCTGTGTATTTTCTTTCGTTCTATTTCTTTGCTTTGGGTTTTGTACCCGCGCGTACGCGATTCAAGCTGAGTCGTTTTATACTCTGGCCGCCAGCCGCCGCGTTGATGCTGGCACCGGCGTTCCCCCTTTCCGACTTGTAAGCCGCGCGCGTTAGAGTCTCACCAAAAATATATAAATTTTCTTGTGAGGTATACCTGGTCAGACTGAGTTCATACCCTGGCTAAATTACTCCTTTACAAGTGGCGCCCGAGCAGGGACTCTAAAGTGCAAAGGTGTGGTATAATCTGGAATTAAAGCCCGCAGAAATATCACCAACAAGTGTGGAAGGAAAAGTGCGTAAAGTGAAGTGCGGGTATACCCGACGATACCCTGCTTTACAAGTGGCCAACGAGAACGGTTTTCGAGCGTGGTTTTCGTGCAGTCGTCGCGGCACAACGAAAGTGACGGCGTAAGGCAAGTGCAGATAAGAGTAACTGTTCGCGTTCGAGAAGCATTGCCTTAGCAACAGTGGAAAAAAAAAAAAATGAAATGATTTTTTTTTTGTAAAAAAAAATTTAGAGAAGTTTTTTGTTATTACACCGGAAAAAATTTCGTTATAAAAAAAAAATTTTTATAATATTTTTTTTATCGTAATAAAAGGAGCGGCAACGATATCAGGGACAAATTTAAAAAAAAAAAAAATTTCGTTATACCAAAAAAAAAAAAGAGAAGGAAAATTTGTTGTTTAATTTCGTAATAAAATAGTAACCGCGATAAACAGCGCCAGATTAATAGTAAACATTTTTTTTGCTAAGTGGAACAGTTCGTGTGACGGCGGGACAAGAGGAAAAATTTTTTTATCGCGATTTTCGGTGCCCCCCAGTTATCGTAGAACCCCCATCTTGACACTTTAATTTACTATCCCATAGATAAAAAGAATTGGAAAGTTTCAAGTCTCTAGCTTGAAGGGTGTGGAAAAAACTTGCACACATACGGACGGACAGACGGACAGACACCATGACGAACATTGCACAAAACCAATATACTCTTTACCTTCGGTATCGAGTATAATAATTCGAGAGCGCGCAGTCGGCTCAACAGCCGAACTGCTCTGTTTGTTCCGCCGTGCAAATGTACAGCGAAACCCGACCGCGTGCACGAAAAACGAAGTGATTGCTCTAGAATATTTATACTCGATACCGAAGGTAAAGAGTATATTGGTTTTGTGCAATGTCCGTCATGGTGTCTGTCCGTCTGTCCGTCTGTCCATCCGTATGTGTGCAAGTTTTTTCCACACCCTTCAAGCTAGAGACTTGAAACTTTCCAATTCTTTTTATCTATGGGATAGTAAATTAAAGTGTCAAGATGGGGGTTCTACGATAACTGGGGGGCTGGCAAATCGATAAATTCGAAAACCCAATACCGATAAATCCACATATTTCGCACATCCTTACAGCTAGAAGTACCAAATTTGGTAAGAAGATAGCTATTAGCAACCCCCAAAAAACTGCATCAATAATTTTGGAGCCACAACCCTCCATTCCGCCCCCAGCCCGCCGCATTTTAAAGTCAAAAAAGACTATATCTCCCACAGTTTTTGAGCTATATCCACCAAATTTGGTGCCAAGATAGGTGATGATGACCCTGTGAAGTAGGCCGCATCGGCCCCTTCACAAAGAGTTATATTTATTATATTTATAGTTTTTAAGTCGCAAGAAGCGCATCGGTTGTTTGAATTACCTGTATTATATTTATAATTGTTAATCGCAAGAAGCGCATCGTGTGTTTAAGCTATAGTTATAATTTTTGTTAGACGCAAGGAATGTGCAGTATTTATATTTAGTAAACGCAAGGAGCGTAAGATATTTGTAGTTAGTGAACGTAAGGAGCGAAAAGTATTTATATTTAAATATAACCGCCCCAAAACGCAGAGTCGCAAGATGCAGCGCGCCAGCTGCGATCAACAAATCCACCACGGTCACGAGCAAGTGTGGGGAGTGACAAAATCTGCAACTTGGGCCGAAGCCGAAGCGTGGGCGAGGGAGTGGTGATTGGCCTCCGCAAGTGAGCAGACGCGTACGCGGCAGAGAGAAGAAAAATGGTTAGGTAATAAGAACAGAAAAGAGAGGCAGTGTGTCCGCAGCAAAGGTATAGGATTTTATAGAGATAAGGTAAGAGGGGATAGTTCACGACAACCCATATATATAGGTATATATATATGCAATTAGGTCTTAGGTTAGGTTTGATTGTACGAGTAATATTTGGTATAATCTGAATAAATTGGTCACCGGCAAATCCGTGACCCAGTGGAGTGCAATTGCTGTGTATTTTCTTTCGTTCTATTTCTTTGCTTTGGGTTTTGTACCCGCGCGTACGCGATTCAAGCTGAGTCGTTTTATACTCTGGCCGCCAGCCGCCGCGTTGATGCTGGCACCGGCGTTCCCCCTTTCCGACTTGTAAGCCGCGCGCGTTAGAGTCTCACCAAAAATATATAAATTTTCTTGTGAGGTATACCTGGTCAGACTGAGTTCATACCCTGGCTAAATTACTCCTTTACAAGTGGCGCCCGAGCAGGGACTCTAAAGTGCAAAGGTGTGGTATAATCTGGAATTAAAGCCCGCAGAAATATCACCAACAAGTGTGGAAGGAAAAGTGCGTAAAGTGAAGTGCGGGTATACCCGACGATACCCTGCTTTACAAGTGGCCAACGAGAACGGTTTTCGAGCGTGGTTTTCGTGCAGTCGTCGCGGCACAACGAAAGTGACGGCGTAAGGCAAGTGCAGATAAGAGTAACTGTTCGCGTTCGAGAAGCATTGCCTTAGCAACAGTGGAAAAAAAAAAAAGAAATGATTTTTTTTTTGTAAAAAAAAATTTAGAGAAGTTTTTTTGTTATTACACCGGAAAAAAATTTCGTTATAAAAAAAAAAATTTTTATAATATTTTTTTTATCGTAATAAAAGGAGCGGCAACGATATCAGGGACAAATTAAAAAAAAAAAAAAAAATTTCGTTATACCAAAAAAAAAAAAGAGAAGGAAAATTTGTTGTTTAATTTCGTAATAAAATAGTAACCGCGATAAACAGCGCCAGATTAATAGTAAACATTTTTTTGCTAAGTGGAACAGTTCGTGTGACGGCGGGACAAGAGGAAAAATTTTTTTATCGCGATTTTCGGTGCTTTTTGCGAAGCGGAACATATACGGCTCGAGACGGAATTTTTTTTTGCGTTCGTTTTTTTTTGGTTTTGATTAGATGGATGAACCCAAGACTATCGAGCCTGCCCGAACGGATGTCGTAGAAAGCCGCAACCCTGGCGTGGGTGTGCAATGGGTCTACCACTGCCATAAGGAGGATCTGGAGGACATCGTCCGGGAGTTTGGATTGGAAAAGTGTGCCACGGTAACTGACTACCGGAAGTTGGTATGTACTTTCATAAGGCAAGGTGGTCATACCACCGATATATGGGCCCGGTTAGCGGAATGGGAGTTGCGGTTCGCAAAGATCCCAGTGTCGCCTACCCGGACTGCCACTTCGGTTGGAGGAATACGACTCAGGCAGAAATCTGAATAAGATGCGGCAATCCCATCAATACAGACCGGTGGCACGGAACATTTGCTTCCACCCTCTAACAGTACGATTTATAATGAATTTTCCCCACAGAATACAGCATGTATCCCCGATATACGAGTAGGGTCACCTCTGGCATCCGGGGAAGATACCCCGGTGAGACAGGTGAACCCCCATCTTAACTCTAGCGATAGTTATAGTACCCATAGGAACGGGGTGGTCGTCCCTGAACTAGTCCGGAAGTGGGGTATCCGGTTCGATGGGTGCACCGACCCACTAGTTTTCTTGGAGACAATTGAGGACAGGGCGTGGTCATACGACATAGGCTTAGACCGGTTGCCGAGGGCAATGAGCGAGGCTCTAACGGGTAAGGCAGCGCGGTGGCTAACTATAAGTAGGCTGAGGGACGTGACTTGGGCGGCGTTTAAAGCCGAGTTCTTGGAGTTTTTTCTACCGCCCCAGTATTTCGACAGGTTAGAAGACAGTATCCGGGCACGACGGCAACAGGATAACGAGCCGTTCAAGGACTACTTGCTCGAGCTACGGGGTATGATGTACCACGCGGGATACAGGGTAGAACAAGAATTGCATAGGGTATACGAGAATTTGGCGCCAGAGTACTGGTTGTACATTCGTAGAAGGGACTTCTCCTCTCTGGCGCAGCTGACTCAGATGGCAGCCGAGTACGAGAACGTGAGACAACAAAGTCGCGAGTGTGCAGTACGGGGTAGGACCGGGGGCGGTAGGTATTCGGACGGATTAGCCGGCGAGGCAACCCCCGCTAAACTTTTAACCCATTCCGGACGCAACCACAATCAGGATCAAGCGGTAACGTGGGGGAGTACGCCACCGCTCGGGCATACGGGAGTAATTTCAAACGGGATGATCAGCCAAGAGCGGTCGAAGGCTCTAGACGGGAAGAGGCTTTGCTATGACTGTTCGCAAGAGGGTCACTTTGCCAAGGAGTGCCCCAATCACCGGGTACAGTTTTGTCTGCAGTGCGGGACCAAGGGGGTCAACACCAGCCAGTGTTGTCAGCAGTCAAGAGCGGGAAACGATATGCGGCACCATCTGGGACGGGATCCGATGGGGGCCGACGTGAACCAGTCCCGAATTCAGAGTACCCTTTAAGAGTGGAAGACGGGCGGATAGTCGCTACTGTAAGAGTCGGGGACCAAGTAGCGACTGCGACAGTAGATACAGGGCCGACGAGGAGTTTTATTAGTGAGGAATTTGCCCGTAAGGTGACCAACGGTGGCGAGATGCTGGCCGCCTGCGCAAAAATTCGCCTGGCCGATGGGTCCACCTTAGAGGTAAAAAAATCTATTGAGGGTAAAGGTTGGTCTAGCGGGGACAGAGGTCACGGTGAGTATGCTCGTGATGCCCTCGATGCTAGACCACATTATACTAGGGATAGACTTTTTGTGCCGGGTGGGGACGGCCATCGAGTGTGGCAAGGCTAGGTTAATTTTGGAAGCTGTAGAAGTACCAGATATAGAGGAGGAGCAGGTCCTGATGGAACGTGAGCCAGCTGTGGGTAAACCGGAGGGGCACGGCGGATCATGGCAGTTGGAGGATGCCCCGGGGGCACCTCAGCCCAGCATCACCGTAGGAACGGTTCGAGAAGACAGCGTGGACGCGACGACGGCGGCGGGAGTACAACGGTTCGGCGAGGTAGGAGGGTGCGTCATACCCGGCCTCGCAATAACACCGGTGGAAAATGTCGAAACCAGGGAAAATGAGTGGCCAGAGGATTTGGAACCAAAGATAAAAGAAATATTGAAAGCGAAATTGGCTCTCTTTGATGAGCTGCAAGGGGTGTCCCACATAGCTGAGCACCGGATCATCATGAAGGACGACAAGCCGATTAAGCAGAGGAACTATAACCTCAGGAGAAGAGAATGGCGACCAGGACTCAAAACGTTGGTGCTACTAAGAGCACGGAGAGGATGGCCAACTCGACCGAGAGCCAGACAAAGAGCGGACTTGTCACAGTTTTAATTAATCTCTTTATGTTTTTTTTATTAACACTAACCAAAGTTGAATTCAGAAGGCTAAGACTAACCGATCGTGTTTATAAATCCCACAGAATACCCAAGATGAGCGACCAATTCCCTTATGTAATCAGCAGCGGCGGCGAGGATGACCGAGCCGCCAACCCAGGGGCAGGTATTACCGCCGAAAATGTGGGCGATACGCCCCGCAAATCGGGCTGTCTTCCCGGACGAGGACGAGCTGACCGACGCCGCGGTCGCGTCCATATCAGAGGCGTTGGAAAATTGTACGCCGTTCCAGGTTCAAGGTGGAGGTGGACGGGGAGCTACACGGCGTGACGAGGAACGCGTACGGACACGTAACTGTCACGCTACCCAAGAAAGGGGGGGGTGTGAAGTAGGCCGCATCGGCCCCTTCACAAAGAGTTATATTTATTATATTTATAGTTTTTAAGTCGCAAGAAGCGCTTCGGTTGTTTGAATTACCTGTATTATATTTATAATTGTTAATCGCAAGAAGCGCATCGTGTGTTTAAGCTATAGTTATAATTTTTGTTAGACGCAAGGAATGTGCAGTATTTATATTTAGTAAACGCAAGGAGCGTAAGATATTTGTAGTTAGTGAACGTAAGGAGCGAAAAGTATTTATATTTAAATATAACCGCCCCAAAACGCAGAGTCGCAAGATGCAGCGCGCCAGCTGCGATCAACAAATCCACCACGGTCACGAGCAAGTGTGGGGAGTGACAAAATCTGCAACTTGGGCCGAAGCCGAAGCGTGGGCGAGGGAGTGGTGATTGGCCTCCGCAAGTGAGCAGACGCGTACGCGGCAGAGAGAAGAAAAATGGTTAGGTAATAAGAACAGAAAAGAGAGGCAGTGTGTCCGCAGCAAAGGTATAGGATTTTATAGAGATAAGGTAAGAGGGGATAGTTCGCGACAACCCATATATATAGGTATATATATATGCAATTAGGTCTTAGGTTAGGTTTGATTGTACGAGTAATATTTGGTATAATCTGAATAAATTGGTCACCGGCAAATCCGTGACCCAGTGGAGTGCAATTGCTGTGTATTTTCTTTCGTTCTATTTCTTTGCTTTGGGTTTTGTACCCGCGCGTACGCGATTCAAGCTGAGTCGTTTTATACTCTGGCCGCCAGCCGCCGCGTTGATGCTGGCACCGGCGTTCCCCCTTTCCGACTTGTAAGCCGCGCGCGTTAGAGTCTCACCAAAAATATATAAATTTTCTTGTGAGGTATACCTGGCCAGACTGAGTTCATACCCTGGCTAAATTACTCCTTTACAACCCCCTAAAAACTGCACCAAAAGTTTGGATGCCACGCCCACCGATACTGCCCTAGCCGCCCCCATCCACCCCAACGCTTCGTCAAAAACGGGAATGCGTGTATCTTCCAGAGTTGTGGAGCTAGAGCCTCCAAATTTGGTGGGAAGATAGCTGTTAACGACCCCCAAAAAACTGCATCAAAGTTTTGGAGCCACGCCCACCCATTACGCCCCCAGCCCCCCGCATTTTGAAATCAGAAATGGCTATATCTCCCACAGTTTTTGAGCTATAGCCACAAAATTTGGTGCCAAGATAGGTGATGATGACTCCCTAAAAAGTGCACCAAAAGTTTGGATGCCACGCCCACCAATACTGCCCTAGCCACCCCCATCCACCCCAACGCTTCGTCAAAAATGGGAATGAGTGTATCTTCCAGAGTTGTAGAGCTAGAGCCACCAAATTTGGTAGAAAGATAGCTGGCAACGACCCCCAAAAATCTGCATCAAAGTTTTGGAGCCACGCCCTTCATTTCGCCCCCCTTTCCCTACTTTTTACAAATTTCGAGCTAGAGTCACCAAATTTGGTATGAAGATAGCAATTGACATTCCACATAGATCTGCATCAAAAATTTGGATGCCTCGCCCACCCATACCGCCCCCAGCCCCCCTTGCCCCACTTATTACAAATTTCGAGTTAGAGTCACCAAATTTGGTATGAAGATAGCAATTGACATTTCACTAAGATCTGCAAAAAAAATTTTGATGACACAACTACCCATACCACCCCAGCTCCCTCCCCCCTTTCCCCACCTTTTACAAACTTTGAGCTAGTCACCAAATTTGGGAGGAATATTGCTGGTGGCATCCCCATCTGCATCGGAGAATCTTTAAGGCAGCGTACACCCCTGCCGCATCCATACCCCTTTGCAATCAGGCCTCTTTTTACCGGTTTTAATACTGGTATCGAGTATGCCGCAGTCGGTTGCGTCCGACTGCAACGTTTCCACTTGTTTTTTTGTTATCTCTTGAACTATTTTCTGCAACTGCGCTTGCACATGCTATTTGAAGATCAGATCAAGGTTATGAACTCTATGCACTTGCTGAAATACGTATGTACATACATATGTATGTGCATGCATATGTAAGTGTGTCTTTTGACTTATCTCTATTCTTAAGTTCCAATTGAACTAAGTACACTGGCACACCTGCATATACTCTAACCTCAATTATCTCGCGTTAGCCGAACACTATATTAAGCACCAATATGTATTTAACAATTTTTACCAAACACACCAGCTTTGTATGCCGATTTTTAATTTTTAATTGAGTTGAGTTTAATTACTATCGACTTGCAACATACATATACACTGTGCAGCGATTTTGGTTATACCAAGCTATACACTACTCACAGTCCGATTACAGAGCCGACACTGCCGCTTCCAATGCGCTAGCAGCTCCAAGCCTCCGTATGTAATTATGCACTCCAAAACGAATTAAGCTCCAACGATGAGCTTCTAATGGGACGTGAACTTTTTCCAAGAAGTCCCTGCTCGGGCGCCAAATGTTCCCGCAACTCTTCTAGTACTTAGTACTTATTTCTAGCATTGATGACCCAAAAACGCTGTCGCACAAAAGCACATAACGCATGTGCTCCGACATGCATGTTGCTTCGATGCGTATATTCAAACAATGATTTTACAACAATATGATTATTTGGCAAAAGCATGGGGTGTTTGGTGTCAAATGGTACATTTGACCTAGACAGTCTGCCACCTACACGAATTATTTCTATACCCTCAGACTTGTCTAGGAACGGATTAAGTGCTTGAACTTTTGAAGAACTTATTATTTTTCCACTGCGTAATTTTTCGATCTCCATATAAAAACATAACACTTGCAAATTGAACAATACATAATTCAAGCCACCTTTTAGTTCGAGTGCCGTTAGCTCTTTAGCTCTAGTCGAATCAATCCTTTGTGCAATTTGACGCCAACGATAAACATAACCAAATTCTCTCGTAAGTTTTAAAAAATCTTTAGCATATTTGCTACCTCCTATTATATCCTCTACTCTCATATTTGGACCAGCTAGCAGACTAAATTTGTTGTTTCGCTGTTCAGGGAGCCCTTCTGGACCTTGCCATTCCACAAGAGTCCACTGCTCATCAGGTAACTGCAAGAATTCTGGCCCTTGCCACCACAACGACGATGCCCTTAGCTGACTTGTGTACAGCCCCCGAGAAACAATATCTGCCGGATTTTGCTTCGATTCTATTTTGTACCACTCCTGTGCGTTCGATAACTCTTGAATTATAGTTACTCTGTTGGCCACAAAGGTTGTCCAACGACTAGCATGCGATGCGATCCAACTCAAAACAATTTTCGAATCTGTAAAGTAACCGACCTTAGAAAACGATTCGGGTGCACACCCTTTGATTTTTGCCATAAGCTGCGCTAGCAGCTTAGCACCTTCTAATTCCAACCTAGGTAGCGATACTACTCGAACAGGTGCAACCCTCGATTTGGCTGCTAACAAATTTGCTGAAATGCCTCCATGCTCATCAATGACGCGAACATATACCACCGCTCCGTAAGCTCTACAAGAGGCATCTGAAAACCCATACAGCTCAATTCTGTCTGCCACTGCATGGACTGGAACTACAGCTCGAGGCAGCGAACACTCATGAACAAGCTCCAATTCGCTTCTGTATTTTTGCCATTGTAGCGCATAGCTTGGTGGCAACTCCTCATCCCAATGCTTCTTCAGCAGCCACAGTTCTTGCATGAAAATTTTTCCTAAAATCAGAATCGGGCTTAGAAATCCTATTGGATCAAATAACTGTGCTAACTCTGATAACACGATACGCTTCGTAATGCTGTCCGAATTACTTGCGACATACGAAAACTGAAACTTATCAACCCTCGAAGCCCAATATATTCCAAGCGTCTTTGCTGTATCTGTTACCTGTAGCTCTAAAGGTTCTACTGTTTCTACACGATCTCCATTACAATAGCTGTTAGAACGCCACTTATGAAGCTCCAATCGTCCCAACTTTAACAACTCGGTAACTTCATTTTTTAATTCATTTAGCTGCTCGTAAGAGCTCGCTCCAGCTAGCATACCATCCATGTAGAAGTTTTGCCTTACAGCTTCACTAGCTAATGGAAACGACTTTCCAAATTGATCCGCTAAATAGTAAAGACATCTAACTGCTAAGAAAGGTGCTGAGTTGGTTCCATAGGTAACCGTTTTAAGGCGTAGTACCTTAATTGGGTCGGTACTACAACTACGCCATAAAATACACAAATAATTACGGTCGCTTGGTTCAACTAATATTTGCCTATACATTTTAGAGATGTCAGCAGTCAATGCGAATCGATAGAACCGGAATCGAGTAAGTGTGTCGAACAAATCAGGTTGCAACGTTGGTCCTACGAGCATTGTATCGTTTAAGGCAAGCCCATTGCTTGATTTACACGATGCATCAAATACGACTCGCAACTTAGTCGTCAAACTTTCTGGGCGAATCACTGGATGGTGAGGCATGACATATTTCACCTCGTGTATCTTATCAGCCGCTACCTCCTCTAAATGATCCAATTTTCTGTACTCATCGATAAACTCAGCGTAGGCTCTCTTGAGCTCTGAATGCTTATTGAGCTTTCGTTCTAAGTTCAAAAACCTAGTCAAAGCGATATTATATGAATCCCCTAGTGGCTTCTGTGGCTGTGCAAAAGGCAAGCGAACTACTATACGATTATCGTTTGTCCGTTTCACTGTAGCCACGAACATGTCTTCACATAGTCTTTCAGATTCTGTTAATACTTTTCCTGGTCGCGACACCTCCTCGCATTGCCAGAACTGCTGCACCAAATTTTGCAACTGATCAGTCTCCTGTTGCCTTTGACAATTAGTTTTATTAACAATCAATGCAACATTCTCGTCAGGAATACACTCGCCTACCACTATCCAACCTAACAACGATCTTTGAAGTACTGGCTTGTTTGATCCCATTTTAATCTGACCAGCTACTATTAGCTGAAAGAACAAATCAACTCCAATTAACATACTTATTTCCTCTGACGAATCAAAGGAAGGATCTGCAAGTTTAACCTTCTTGGGAACTAGTGACCTTAAAAAATCCTGTCGCTGTGGGATGATACTGTGTGATTTCTGGCAAAACACTAAACTTGCCTGCTGCAACGAAATTTGTCACTCGGGATTTGAACGTTGTTTCAATTTCCCCGACTACCTCGGATTTTAAGTTTCCAATTCCATTTAGTGAATACTGCACTTCGCTGACTTGAAGGTTTAGCTGCGATGCAAATTTGGCTGTCACAAAATTAATTTGACTACCCGAATCCAAGACACATCTGCATTTATAGAATCTACTATCGGCACCTTTAACCATAACAATGGCAGTAGCTAAAAACTGGTTCCTCTATTAGTAAGAAGCGAGCTTTGCAACGATGCCTGGCCATTGCCCAGAGACCTTGTTGAATTTTCATTGACTGGTTCTCTATGCAACAAGCTATGATGTGGCTTATTGCAGTTATTGCACGATTGCGCCGTACATTCTTTAGTTTGATGCCGCTTGCTAAAACAACGAAAGCATAAACCATATTTCTTAATTTCAAAATATCTTTGCAGAGGTGTCAGGGCAGCAAATTTCTGACACACCTTTATGCTATGAGAACCTGAGCAGCAGTAGCATGAAGTTCCATTTGACTCTACTGCGGCCGTTAAACTTGCTCTCTTTCCGCTGTTGCTAGTCTTAAACATACCTGGTTTTCTCACTTCTCGACCCGCTAGATTAGTGCCTCTGTTGACTATAAACAACGAAAGCACCTTCCATGATGGCAATTGAGAACAATCGAATTCGTTCTCCCATTTTTCCAGTGAGTCATCATCCAACTTATTTTGGACTAAGTGGAACAAAAGCGCGTCTAAGATTTCGCTTTCACTACCCAATGAGCGTAGAGCCTCCAACTGAGAGTTAACAGCATCAACTAATCCTCTTAATGAATCCGAATTTGCATGTTTTAGCTTATTTATGCTAAAAAGCTCATGCACATGGGCTTGAACAATTATGGACTTATTCTCAAATCGATTCTTAAGCAGCTGCAATGCCCTTCTGTAGTTATCTGAAGAAAGTTCCAAACACTCAATCGTACGCAAGGGCATTGGGCCTAAACATGACCTTAAGTGGATAAATTTTGATAGTTCGTCCACTTCACCATCTGATTCTATCAATGTTTTGAAAGTGTTAAACCAACTTGTCCACTCTGTAACCTTTCCACTAAATTCGGGCAACTTCAATTTAGGTAAATTTGACGAACGCGAATTTGCCGACGGAACTGACAGTGTAGAATTAGCAGACGGACTTGCACCAAATGCAGCTTGACGGCCCCTTTGGGCTAACTGTGCCAAAATTTTAGACTTTATTTCACAATATAAATTCTCAATTTCTTGTCTAGTGCCAAATTCACTAACATCTTCACTACCATTTTCTATTTGTTGTTGAATGCTGCATAATTGCGTAAAAACTGATTCGACCAGACTCAAGCGCGCTTCTAACTCTGATGAAACCATAGACGTACATTTGTCATATATATACGCCTTGTTTCGAGTTAATGAAGCCATCAAACTTTCTCGCGAAGCACTAAAGTCCGCATCTTTACTTTTCTTTGGAGCCATTTTGCTCGCACTATAATTAACCAAAGTTAATTCAACCGATTATAGCTATTTGAGCTAGGTGTTACAATGCTCCCACCCTCAAATAAGCTACCGAAACTAAATCAGTTAAACAATGCACTCAACGTTGTGCCAAAAATTTTAAGGCACTCAAAGCGTCAACTTGATCTAAAAAGCAACAAACTCAAAACTGTACTCAACGCAGTGCCCAAATTGCTAAATCACTCAAACAACGAATTGCCGCGAATAAATAACTGACTACGGACTCTGTATGTCTCAAATACGCGTGAGCACAGCTGCAGCTTCTCTTTTTTTTATACTCGATACCGAAGGTAAAGAGTATATTGGTTTTGTGCAATGTCCGTCATGGTGTCTGTCCGTCTGTCCGTCTGTCCGTCCGTATGGTTGCAAGTTTTTTCCACACCCTTCAAGCTAGAGACTTGAAACTTTCCAATTCTCTTTATCTATGGGATAGTAAATTAAAGTGTCAAGATGGGGGTTCTAGGATAACTGGGGGGCTGGCTAATCGATAAATTCGATAACCCAAAACCGATAAATCCACATATTTCGCACATCCTTACAGCTAGAAGTACCAAATTTGGTAAGAAGATAGCTATTAGCAACTCCCAAAAAACTGCATCAAAAATTTTGGAGCCACGCCCCCCATTCCGCCCCCAGCCCACCGCATTTTAAAGTCAAAAACAACTTTATCTCCCACAGTTTTTGAGCTATAGCCACTAAATTTGGTGCCAAGATAGGTGATGATGACCCCCTAAAAACTGCTTCAAAAGTTTGGATGCCACGCCCACCGATACTGCCCTAGCCGCCCCCATCCACCCCAACGCTTCGTCAAAAACGGGAATGCGTGTATCTTCCAGAGCTGTGGAGCTTGAGCCTCCAAATTTGGAGGGAAGATAGCTGCTAACGACCTCCAAGAAACTGCATCAAAGTTTTGGAGCCACGCCCACCCATTACGCCCCCAGCCCCCCCGCATTTTGAAATCAGAAATGGCTATATCTCCCACAGTTTTTGAGCTATAGCCACCAAATTTGGTGCCAAGATAGGTGATGATGACCCTCTAAAAACTGCATCAAAAGGTTGGTTGCCACGCCCACCAATACTGCCCTAGCCGCCCCCATCCGCCCCAACGCTTCGTCAAAAACGGGAATGCGTGTATCTTCCAGAGTTGTGGAGCTAGAGCCTCCAAATTTGGTGGGAAGATAGCTGTTAACGACCCCAAAAACTGCATCAAAGTTTTGGAACCACGTCCCCCATTTAGCCCCCTTTCCCCACTTTTTACAATTTTCGAGCTAGAGTCACCAAATTTGGTATGAAAATAGCAATTGACATTCCACAAAGATCTGCATCACAAATTTGGATGCCACGCCCACCCATACCAACCCCAGCCCCCCTTTCCACACTTTTAACAAACTTCGAGCTAGATTCACCAAATTTGGTATGAAGATAGCAATTGACATTCCACATAGATCTGTATCAAAAATTTGGATGCCTCGCCCACCCATACCGCCCCCAGCCCCCCTTGCCCCACTTTTTACAAACTTCGAGCTAGAGTCACCAAATTTGGTATGTAGATAGCAATTGACATTCCACATAGATCTGCATCAAAAATTTGGATGCCTCGCCCACCCATACCGCCCCCAGCCCCCCTTGCCCCACTTTTTACAAACTTCGAGCTAGAGTCACCAAATTTGGTATGTAGATAGCAATTGACATTCCACATAGATCTGCATCAAAAATTTGGATGCCTCGCCCACCCATACCGCCCCCAGCCCCCCTTGCCCCACTTATTACAAATTTCGAGTTAGAGTCACCAAATTTGGTATGAAGATAGCAATTGACATTTCACTAAGATCTGCAAAAAAATTTTGATGACACAACTACCCATACCACCCCAGCTCCCTCCCCCTTTCCCCACCTTTTACAAACTTTGAGCTAGTCACCAAATTTGGGAGGAATATTGCTGGTGGCATCCCCATCTGCATCGGAGAATCTTTAAGGCAGCGTACACCCCTGCCGCATCCATACCCCTTTGCAATCAGGCCTCTTTTTACCGGTTTTAATACTGGTATCGAGTATGCCGCAGTCGGTTGCGTCCGACTGCAACGTTTCCACTTGTTTTTTTTTGTTATCTCTTGAACTATTTTCTGCAACTGCGCTTGCACATGCTATTTGAAGATCAGATCAAGGTTATGAACTCTATGCACTTGCTGAAATACGTATGTACATACATATGTATGTGCATGCATATGTAAGTGTGTCTTTTGACTTATCTCTATTCTTAAGTTCCAATTGAACTAAGTACACTGGCACACCTGCATATACTCTAACCTCAATTATCTCGCGTTAGCCGAACACTATATTAAGCACCAATATGTATTTAACAATTTTTCCAAACACACCAGCTTTGTATGCCGATTTTTAATTTTTAATTTTTAATTGAGTTGAGTTTAATTACTATCGACTTGCAACATACATATACACTTTGCAGCGATTTTGGTTATACCAAGCTATACACTACTCACAGTCCGATTACAGAGCCGACACTGCCGCTTCCAATGGGCTAGCAGCTCCAAGCCTCCGTATGTAATTATGCACTCCAAAACGAATTAAGCTCCAACGATGAGCTTCTAATGGGACGTAAACTTTTTCCAAGAAGTCCCTGCTCGGGCGCCAAATGTTCCCGCAACTCTTCAAACCAGTTTTCTAGTACTTATTTCTAGCATTGATGACCCAAAAACGCTGTCGCACAAAAGCACATAACGCATGTGCTCCGACATGCATGTTGCTTCGATGCGTATATTCAAACAATGATTTTACAACAATATGATTATTTGGCAAAAGCATGGGGTGTTTGGTGTCAAATGGTACATTTGACCTAGACAGTCTGCCACCTACACGAATTATTTCTATACCCTCAGACTTGTCTAGGAACGGATTAAGTGCTTGAATTTTTGAAGAACTTATTATTTTTCCACTGCGTAATTTTTCGATCTCCATATAAAAACATAACACTTGCAAATTGAACAATACATAATTCAAGCCACCTTTTAGTTCGAGTGCCGTTAGCTCTTTAGCTCTAGTCGAATCAATCCTTTGTGCAATTTGACGCCAACGATAAACATAACCAAATTCTCTCGTAAGTTTTAAAAAATCTTTAGCATATTTGCTACCTCCTATTATATCCTCTACTCTCATATTTGGACCAGCTAGCAGACTAAATTTGTTGTTTCGCTGTTCAGGGAGCCCTTCTGGACCTTGCCATTCCACAAGAGTCCACTGCTCATCAGGTAACTGCAAGAATTCTGGCCCTTGCCACCACAACGACGATGCCCTTAGCTGACTTGTGTACAGCCCCCGAGAAACAATATCGATTCGACCATTCGCTTTGCATCGCAACGGACGTGTTTTTTTTATGCGCTTCGCTTTTTGTACTATTGTGCGTTTTATTTCTGCTATTAATTTCGCGTCTTTGTGTAAACTAATAGTTTTGTGACTTTGTGTTTTGTCGGTTTGCCTAAACCCAAAGTGGACAGTAAATTAACAATTTAATTTGCATTTGTTTTAAAGTGATTCCAAACACAACAACAAACTGCAGTCCAGCATACTGAAAAATTTGCTCAACTTGCTGCCGCCTGCGTTTGTTTTGTTTTTGTGTTTTTACGCTCACTCTCTCTCTCTCTTTTTTTCAAGCGCTTCGCTCCCGGTGCATTAAACCGTTTCTTGATCGTTTACTCTAACGCGCTCTTTTGTGTTGGTGTTGGTCGCGGTCAAACTTTTCTCCGTTGCTTGTTGCTTTCGGTGGTCGCGCTCGCGCCGTTTTTGTTTGTGAAGCTGTGAAGTAAGTTTTGTTTGTAGCTTTACTATTTGCACATTAGGGTGGACCTGTATTTTAATCATAACAATTTTCTGCAGCGATATTTTTTTTATTTTTTATTTGTATTTTTCTTTTCTTTTAATAAATTAAATAAAAATGTCTGTCTGCTGCTATGCGAATTGTCAAGTCCGCGCAAACTCTAAAATGGGTTTTGTCTGCTGCTGGATGTGCACAAATGTTGCTCATGAGCAATGTGCTGGCATTAATGGCCGTATCTCCGACCTCATGAAGGTTACTAATTTAGAGTGGCCGTGTTGGTCATGTTTGGAGAAAAAAAGACATTGCAAGCTTTATAGAAACTCAACTTGGCTTAGAGGGCGTTTTCTGCCAGTTGAATAAACTGTGTGAAAAATTCTCATCGGTTCAAAGAAACCTTAACGAGAAAAATCTCGTAATGGATTCTCCAAAGCGTAAAAAGGCCAACGTTGGGCAGTTATCGGGCTCTGTGATGTCCGAAAATACTCCAAACGCTCCGATACCACAGTGTAAAGTAAATAAAGTAAATAAAAATCTTCATGTCCCTCCTACTAAAATTATCGAGAACTTAGATGATATACCAATAACTCCCATGGATATTGTGTTATCTGATCCCGATCCTTCGGTTCCTTTGGTGGTTAGTAGTGTTGATGTTAATCAACAAAAAAACTCTATCAAACTTAAAGAGCCAAATATTCAATTATCCGAGACTGAGTCTTCCAAACCAGCCTCAGTGGAGGATATAATTAAAAAATTTATTGCTGTTCCACCTAAAAAACAAATATTTGTTTCAAGGCTTCCCCCTGATTTAACATCAGATGATGTCAAGGTCTATATAAAGGCCAAATCGAATGCCAATTTAACGGTGGAGAAATTCAAATTTGCTTATGATCGGAACATTTCGTCTTTTAAAATCAGTGTTTCGAATCAAGATTTTTGCACTATATGCTGCAAAGAATTTTGGCCAGAACACATAATTGTGAAAGAGTATACTGCAAGGAAGAAAAATCGGCCCCCGATTGTATCTACCCTTCCGGTGGTTGGTTCTAAGGATACTCTCCCAATTACTGATAGTTCAAAAAACTAACATCCTCCTTCTTACTTGGCTATCAGAATGTAAGAGGTCTTTGTAGTAAACTCACTAGTTTATACCTTAATAGTCTTTCTTTCGCTTTCCATGTCATTGCCTTTACTGAAACGTGGTTAAGGCAAGACATTCTCAATTCCGAAATTCTATGTAGTACATATTCTATTTACAGAAAGGACCGTACTCTTCGGCGTGGTGGTGGAGTGCTTATTGCTGTGAATGTAGACTTTCCTTCTGAAACAGTCGTATTAGATAGTTCTTTTGATATAGAGTTTATTGCTGTAAAGCTAAATATTTACGGTATTAACATTTTTATCACTTGTTCGTATATACCTCCTTCCTCTGATCTCTCTATCTATGAGACACATCTATCTGCTATCCATTCTGTCTCTGCCTTGCTTTCTGATCGCGATTTTCTTGTAGTTCTTGGTGATTTCAACATTGCTGAAGCTACTTGGATTTCTTCTCCTGACTCTGGTGCCCTGACTCCCGCGGCCCCGAATGAATTTTTAATCGACCTACTTGGGATGTCATTGAGTCAAATTAATGCTATCCCAAATTCTCTTAATAAAATGCTTGATCTGATTTTTGTTTTGGATTCATCATCTTCATCCGTTTCCCGTTCCCAGCCTATATCTTATCCCGAAGACTTATACCATCCTACGTTGGAGCTATTGATTAATTTACCTTCCCGGACGCGTTGCAATATCAAGATGCCTTTGAGTCGAGTTCGTCAATTTCGGAAAACTGATTTTGAGGGACTCGCTCTGCTTTTATCCCAAACTGACTGGTCTCCCCTCTACGAGTCTGACGACTTGGACGTGGCAATCAGTATTTTTTATAATACCTTACATTCTTTATTTGATTTATGTGTCCCGGTTGGTAAGCTAAACAGGTCTAACAAACCTGTGTGGTTTACCCGAGAGTTGACAATTCTCAAAAATCGTAAATCTAAACTCTACAAGAGATTTAGAAAAAACGGCTCATCGGTAGCCTATTCTGCATACTTGATTGCTCGTGCCAGTTTTGATATCTTAAATAACCAATGTTATAAGAATTACCTGACTCGGTGTAGATTACAGTTTCAGCAGGATCCAAAGCGGTTTTTTGATTTTGTTAATGCGAAGCGTAGGTCATCGACACTCCCAACGGAAGTATTCTTTGAGGAAACGAAGGCCAATTCTGATCAGGAGATTGCAAATATATTTGCCCAATTTTTTCAAACGACTTATAGCTCATTTCAATCTCAAGTCGATTTGCCTTACCCTTATCGGGTTAATGGCTCGAATCGCATCTTTGGACTGAAAATCACTGAAAACTCACTTTTAAATAATCTACATGGTTTGAAACCTATATTTTCCCCAGGACCTGACGGAGTGCCAAGCTGCGTGCTTAGACACTGTGCTCATGGTCTTTTAAAGCCGTTGCTTAAAATGTTTAACTTGTCCCTGGAGTTAGGCTCCTTTCCAAAAATTTGGAAAGAGTCATTTATTATTCCTCTCCATAAAAAAGGAAACAAATCTAATGTTCAAAATTATAGGGGTATCTCCAAGTTGTCTGCTATTCCTAAGATTTTTGAAAAATTAATAACCTCCCATCTTCAACACCTTTGCAAATCTATTATTTCACCGTGCCAGCACGGATTTATGAAACAAAGATCTACTACCACTAACTTGTTAGAATTTACTTCATTTGTTATCAAGGGTTTTCAGGACAAATTGCAGACTGATGTTATTTATACTGATTTTAGTAAGGCTTTCGACTCTGTAGATCATCGTCTTCTTATACATAAACTAGAACTCTTGGGCTTTTCAAATATTCTAGTTCTTTGGATTAAAGACTACCTAACTCTTAGAACTCAGAGGGTTTTATTTAAAGGGTCCGTTTCCAAGACGGTTCAGGTCACTTCAGGCGTTCCACAGGGTAGTCATCTTGGTCCTTTGTTATTTATTTTGTTTATAAACGATCTTCCATCAGTTATAAAGTTCTCTCGGGTTTTGATGTACGCTGATGATGTAAAATTATGCACGTCGGCTGCAACTCCCCTTGCTGCTCAACAGCTTCAAAGAGATTTAGACAACTTTCAAATGTGGTGTAAAGTAAATTTTTAAATCTTAATTGCAGTAAATGTAAAGTAATGTCATTTTTTAGATATTTGCCCTTTTTTAATATATATTTTCTTGACAACAAACCACTAGATAGAATTGAATGGGTTGACGATTTGGGCATCGTTATGGACCCAAAGCTTAAGTTTGACAAGCATATTTCTTCAATTTCCAATCGAGCATCTGGTGTCTTGGGGTTCATTAAGCGCTGGTCGAAGGAGTTTAACGATCCCTACTTAACAAAAACTCTGTATACTTCTCTTGTACGACCGATTCTGGAATATGGATCTTGTATATGGTTTCCGAAATACGAAATTCATCAGAATAAAATAGAATCGGTACAAAAACAATTTCTGCTCTTCGCACTTAGAGGTCTCAACTGGGACACTAACAATAATTTGCCGTCTTATCGTAGTAGACTTTTACTAATAGATCTTCCTTCTCTGAGTGATCGTAGAATAATGCTATCATTTTCCTTTTTCACAAATTAATTAATGGTGAAATTGATTCTTCTGAATTAATTAACCAAATTAACTTTGCTGTTCCTATTAGAAATACTAGAAATTTTGTACCTATATCTCTTCAAACTTGTAATTCTAATTATGCCCTTCATAACCCTTTTCGTATTCTGTGTTCTATTTATAACGATCTTTCCCACTTAATACACAGTGCCACTCCTACTTGCTCTATTAAAAAGTTAGTTTTGTGTCATTTGTCTACATGTTCGCGATCATCGTAACCGCACGATAAGCGGAGCGCCCCTCGGTCGGATGGGCGGGAGGTGGGTCGCTTTGTGCGTGGGTCCGCGCGTTAACAAGCCGGTGCTTGGTATCGTTGGGCCACTTGACTGTACTGTTCGTTAGTACATCTACGTCCAATATTATATAGCGCATAGCTTGGTGGCAACTCCTCATCCCAATGCTTCTTCAGCAGCCACAGTTCTTGCATGAAAATTTTTCCTAAAATCAGAATCGGGCTTAGAAATCCTATTGGATCAAATAACTGTGCTAACTCTGATAACACGATACGCTTCGTAATGCTGTCCGAATTACTTGCGACATACGAAAACTGAAACTTATCAACCCTCGAAGCCCAATATATTCCAAGCGTCTTTGCTGTATCTGTTACCTGTAGCTCTAAAGGTTCTACTGTTTCTACACGATCTCCATTACAATAGCTGTTAGAACGCCACTTATGAAGCTCCAATCGTCCCAACTTTAACAACTCGGTAACTTCATTTTTTAATTCATTTAGCTGCTCGTAAGAGCTCGCTCCAGCTAGCATACCATCCATGTAGAAGTTTTGCCTTACAGCTTCACTAGCTAATGGAAACGACTTTCCAAATTGATCCGCTAAATAGTAAAGACATCTAACTGCTAAGAAAGGTGCTGAGTTGGTTCCATAGGTAACCGTTTTAAGGCGTAGTACCTTAATTGGGTCGGTACTACAACTACGCCATAAAATACACAAATAATTACGGTCGCTTGGTTCAACTAATATTTGCCTATACATTTTAGAGATGTCAGCAGTCAATGCGAATCGATAGAACCGGAATCGAGTAAGTGTGTCGAACAAATCAGGTTGCAACGTTGGTCCTACGAGCATTGTATCGTTTAAGGCAAGCCCATTGCTTGATTTACACGATGCATCAAATACGACTCGCAACTTAGTCGTCAAACTTTCTGGGCGAATCACTGGATGGTGAGGCATGACATATTTCACCTCGTGTATCTTATCAGCCGCTACCTCCTCTAAATGATCCAATTTTCTGTACTCATCGATAAACTCAGCGTAGGCTCTCTTGAGCTCTGAATGCTTATTGAGCTTTCGTTCTAAGTTCAAAAACCTAGTCAAAGCGATATTATATGAATCCCCTAGTGGCTTCTGTGGCTGTGCAAAAGGCAAGCGAACTACTATACGATTATCGTTTGTCCGTTTCACTGTAGCCACGAACATGTCTTCACATAGTCTTTCAGATTCTGTTAATACTTTTCCTGGTCGCGACACCTCCTCGCATTGCCAGAACTGCTGCACCAAATTTTGCAACTGATCAGTCTCCTGTTGCCTTTGACAATTAGTTTTATTAACAATCAATGCAACATTCTCGTCAGGAATACACTCGCCTACCACTATCCAACCTAACAACGATCTTTGAAGTACTGGCTTGTTTGATCCCATTTTAATCTGACCAGCTACTATTAGCTGAAAGAACAAATCAACTCCAATTAACATACTTATTTCCTCTGACGAATCAAAGGAAGGATCTGCAAGTTTAACCTTCTTGGGAACTAGTGACCTTAAAAATCCTGTCGCTGTGGGATGATACTGTGTGATTTCTGGCAAAACACTAAACTTGCCTGCTGCAACGAAATTTGTCACTCGGGATTTGAACGTTGTTTCAATTTCCCCGACTACCTCGGATTTTAAGTTTCCAATTCCATTTAGTGAATACTGCACTTCGCTGACTTGAAGGTTTAGCTGCGATGCAAATTTGGCTGTCACAAAATTAATTTGACTACCCGAATCCAAGACACATCTGCATTTATAGAATCTACTATCGGCACCTTTAACCATAACAATGGCAGTAGCTAAAAACTGGTTCCTCTATTAGTAAGAAGCGAGCTTTGCAACGATGCCTGGCCATTGCCCAGAGACCTTGTTGAATTTTCATTGACTGGTTCTCTATGCAACAAGCTATGATGTGGCTTATTGCAGTTATTGCACGATTGCGCCGTACATTCTTTAGTTTGATGCCGCTTGCTAAAACAACGAAAGCATAAACCATATTTCTTAATTTCAAAATATCTTTGCAGAGGTGTCAGGGCAGCAAATTTCTGACACACCTTTATGCTATGAGAACCTGAGCAGCAGTAGCATGAAGTTCCATTTGACTCTACTGCGGCCGTTAAACTTGCTCTCTTTCCGCTGTTGCTAGTCTTAAACATACCTGGTTTTCTCACTTCTCGACCCGCTAGATTAGTGCCTCTGTTGACTATAAACAACGAAAGCACCTTCCATGATGGCAATTGAGAACAATCGAATTCGTTCTCCCATTTTTCCAGTGAGTCATCATCCAACTTATTTTGGACTAAGTGGAACAAAAGCGCGTCTAAGATTTCGCTTTCACTACCCAATGAGCGTAGAGCCTCCAACTGAGAGTTAACAGCATCAACTAATCCTCTTAATGAATCCGAATTTGCATGTTTTAGCTTATTTATGCTAAAAAGCTCATGCACATGGGCTTGAACAATTATGGACTTATTCTCAAATCGATTCTTAAGCAGCTGCAATGCCCTTCTGTAGTTATCTGAAGAAAGTTCCAAACACTCAATCGTACGCAAGGGCATTGGGCCTAAACATGACCTTAAGTGGATAAATTTTGATAGTTCGTCCACTTCACCATCTGATTCTATCAATGTTTTGAAAGTGTTAAACCAACTTGTCCACTCTGTAACCTTTCCACTAAATTCGGGCAACTTCAATTTAGGTAAATTTGACGAACGCGAATTTGCCGACGGAACTGACAGTGTAGAATTAGCAGACGGACTTGCACCAAATGCAGCTTGACGGCCCCTTTGGGCTAACTGTGCCAAAATTTTAGACTTTATTTCACAATATAAATTCTCAATTTCTTGTCTAGTGCCAAATTCACTAACATCTTCACTACCATTTTCTATTTGTTGTTGAATGCTGCATAATTGCGTAAAAACTGATTCGACCAGACTCAAGCGCGCTTCTAACTCTGATGAAACCATAGACGTACATTTGTCATATATATACGCCTTGTTTCGAGTTAATGAAGCCATCAAACTTTCTCGCGAAGCACTAAAGTCCGCATCTTTACTTTTCTTTGGAGCCATTTTGCTCGCACTATAATTAACCAAAGTTAATTCAACCGATTATAGCTATTTGAGCTAGGTGTTACAATGCTCCCACCCTCAAATAAGCTACCGAAACTAAATCAGTTAAACAATGCACTCAACGTTGTGCCAAAAATTTTAAGGCACTCAAAGCGTCAACTTGATCTAAAAAGCAACAAACTCAAAACTGTACTCAACGCAGTGCCCAAATTGCTAAATCACTCAAACAACGAATTGCCGCGAATAAATAACTGACTACGGACTCTGTATGTCTCAAATACGCGTGAGCACAGCTGCAGCTTCTCTTTTTTTTATACTCGATACCGAAGGTAAAGAGTATATTGGTTTTGTGCAATGTCCGTCATGGTGTCTGTCCGTCTGTCCGTCTGTCCGTCCGTATGGTTGCAAGTTTTTTCCACACCCTTCAAGCTAGAGACTTGAAACTTTCCAATTCTCTTTATCTATGGGATAGTAAATTAAAGTGTCAAGATGGGGGTTCTAGGATAACTGGGGGCTGGCTAATCGATAAATTCGATAACCCAAAACCGATAAATCCACATATTTCGCACATCCTTACAGCTAGAAGTACCAAATTTGGTAAGAAGATAGCTATTAGCAACTTCCAAAAAACTGCATCAAAAATTTTGGAGCCACGCCCCCCCATTCCGCCCCCAGCCCACCGCATTTTAAAGTCAAAAACAACTTTATCTCCCACAGTTTTTGAGCTATAGCCACTAAATTTGGTGCCAAGATAGGTGATGATGACCCCCTAAAAACTGCTTCAAAAGTTTGGATGCCACGCCCACCGATACTGCCCTAGCCGCCCCCATCCACCCCAACGCTTCGTCAAAAACGGGAATGCGTGTATCTTCCAGAGCTGTGGAGCTTGAGCCTCCAAATTTGGAGGGAAGATAGCTGCTAACGACCTCCAAGAAACTGCATCAAAGTTTTGGAGCCACGCCCACCCATTACGCCCCCAGCCCCCCGCATTTTGAAATCAGAAATGGCTATATCTCCCACAGTTTTTGAGCTATAGCCACCAAATTTGGTGCCAAGATAGGTGATGATGACCCTCTAAAAACTGCATCAAAGGTTGGTTGCCACGCCCACCAATACTGCCCTAGCCGCCCCCATCCGCCCCAACGCTTCGTCAAAAACGGGAATGCGTGTATCTTCCAGAGTTGTGGAGCTAGAGCCTCCAAATTTGGTGGGAAGATAGCTGTTAACGACCCCCAAAAAACTGCATCAAAGTTTTGGAACCACGTCCCCCATTTAGCCCCCCTTTCCCCACTTTTTACAATTTTCGAGCTAGAGTCACCAAATTTGGTATGAAAATAGCAATTGACATTCCACAAAGATCTGCATCACAAATTTGGATGCCACGCCCACCCATACCAACCCCAGCCCCCTTTCCACACTTTTAACAAACTTCGAGCTAGATTCACCAAATTTGGTATGAAGATAGCAATTGACATTCCACATAGATCTGTATCAAAAATTTGGATGCCTCGCCCACCCATACCACCCCCAGCCCCCTTGCCCCACTTTTTACAAACTTCGAGCTAGAGTCACCAAATTTGGTATGAAGATAGCAATTGACATTCCACATAGATCTGTATCAAAAATTTGGATGCCTCGCCCACCCATACCGCCCCCAGCCCCCCTTGCCCCACTTTTTACAAACTTCGAGCTAGAGTCACCAAATTTGGTATGTAGATAGCAATTGACATTCCACATAGATCTGCATCAAAAATTTGGATGCCTCGCCCACCCATACCGCCCCCAGCCCCCCTTGCCCAACTTATTACAAATTTCGAGTTAGAGTCACCAAATTTGGTATGAAGATAGCAATTGACATTTCACTAAGATCTGCAAAAAAATTTTGATGACACAACTACCCATACCACCCCAGCTCCCTCCCCCCTTTCCCCACCTTTTACAAACTTTGAGCTAGTCACCAAATTTGGGAGGAATATTGCTGGTGGCATCCCCATCTGCATCGGAGAATCTTTAAGGCAGCGTACACCCCTGCCGCATCCATACCCTTTGCAATCAGGCCTCTTTTTACCGGTTTTAATACTGGTATCGAGTATGCCGCAGTCGGTTGCGTCCGACTGCAACGTTTCCACTTGTTTTTTTTTTGTTATCTCTTGAACTATTTTCTGCAACTGCGCTTGCACATGCTATTTGAAGATCAGATCAAGGTTATGAACTCTATGCACTTGCTGAAATACGTATGTACATACATATGTATGTGCATGCATATGTAAGTGTGTCTTTTGACTTATCTCTATTCTTAATTTCCAATTGAACTAAGTACACTGGCACACCTGCATATACTCTAACCTCAATTATCTCGCGTTAGCCGAACACTATATTAAGCACCAATATGTATTTAACAATTTTTCCAAACACACCAGCTTTGTATGCCGATTTTTAATTTTTAATTTTTAATTGAGTTGAGTTTAATTACTATCGACTTGCAACATACATATACACTTTGCAGCGATTTTGGTTATACCAAGCTATACACTACTCACAGTCCGATTACAGAGCCGACACTGCCGCTTCCAATGGGCTAGCAGCTCCAAGCCTCCGTATGTAATTATGCACTCCAAAACGAATTAAGCTCCAACGATGAGCTTCTAATGGGACGTAAACTTTTTCCAAGAAGTCCCTGCTCGGGCGCCAAATGTTCCCGCAACTCTTCAAACCAGTTTTCTAGTACTTATTTCTAGCATTGATGACCCAAAAACGCTGTCGCACAAAAGCACATAACGCATGTGCTCCGACATGCATGTTGCTTCGATGCGTATATTCAAACAATGATTTTACAACAATATGATTATTTGGCAAAAGCATGGGGTGTTTGGTGTCAAATGGTACATTTGACCTAGACAGTCTGCCACCTACACGAATTATTTCTATACCCTCAGACTTGTCTAGGAACGGATTAAGTGCTTGAATTTTTGAAGAACTTATTATTTTTCCACTGCGTAATTTTTCGATCTCCATATAAAAACATAACACTTGCAAATTGAACAATACATAATTCAAGCCACCTTTTAGTTCGAGTGCCGTTAGCTCTTTAGCTCTAGTCGAATCAATCCTTTGTGCAATTTGACGCCAACGATAAACATAACCAAATTCTCTCGTAAGTTTTAAAAAATCTTTAGCATATTTGCTACCTCCTATTATATCCTCTACTCTCATATTTGGACCAGCTAGCAGACTAAATTTGTTGTTTCGCTGTTCAGGGAGCCCTTCTGGACCTTGCCATTCCACAAGAGTCCACTGCTCATCAGGTAACTGCAAGAATTCTGGCCCTTGCCACCACAACGACGATGCCTTAAGCTGACTTGTGTACAGCCCCCGAGAAACAATATCTGCCGGATTTTGCTTCGATTCTATTTTGTACCACTCCTGTGCGTTCGATAACTCTTGAATTATAGCTACTCTGTTGGCCACAAAGGTTGTCCAACGACTAGCATGCGATGCGATCCAACTCAAAACAATTTTCGAATCTGTAAAGTAACCGACCTTAGAAAACGATTCGGGTGCACACCCTTTGATTTTTGCCATAAGCTGCGCTAGCAGCTTAGCACCTTCTAATTCCAACCTAGGTAGCGATACTACTCGAACAGGTGCAACCCTCGATTTGGCTGCTAACAAATTTGCTGAAATGCCTCCATGCTCATCAATGACGCGAACATATACCACCGCTCCGTAAGCTCTACAAGAGGCATCTGAAAACCCATACAGCTCAATTCTGTCTGCCACTGCATGGACTGGAACTCATGAACAAGCTCCAATTCGCTTCTGTATTTTTGCCATTGTAGCGCATAGCTTGGTGGCAACTCCTCATCCCAATGCTTCTTCAGCAGCCACAGTTCTTGCATGAAAATTTTTCCTAAAATCAGAAGCGGGCTTAGAAATCCTATTGGATCAAATAACTGTGCTAACTCTGATAACACGATACGCTTCGTAATGCTGTCCGAATTACTTGCGACATACGAAAACTGAAACTTATCAAGCCTCGAAGCCCAATATATTCCAAGCGTCTTTGCTGTATCTGTTACCTGTAGCTCTAAAGGTTCTACTGTTTCTACACGATCTCCATTACAATAGCTGTTAGAACGCCACTTATGAAGCTCCAATCGTCCCAACTTTAACAACTCGGTAACTTCATTTTTTA
This sequence comes from Scaptomyza montana, assembly GCA_018904305.1. Taxonomy (NCBI): domain Eukaryota; kingdom Metazoa; phylum Arthropoda; class Insecta; order Diptera; family Drosophilidae; genus Scaptomyza; species Scaptomyza montana. The sequence goes on from JAEIGR010000045.1 coordinate 399,358, forward strand.
ATTCATTTAGCTGCTCGTAAGAGCTCGCTCCAGCTAGCATACCATCCATGTAGAAGTTTTGCCTTACAGCTTCACTAGCTAATGGAAACGACTTTCCAAATTGATCCGCTAAATAGTAAAGACATCTAACTGCTAAGAAAGGTGCTGAGTTGGTTCCATAGGTAACCGTTTTAAGGCGTAGTACCTTAATTGGGTCGGTACTACAACTACGCCATAAAATACACAAATAATTACGGTCGCTTGGTTCAACTAATATTTGCCTATACATTTTAGAGATGTCAGCAGTCAATGCGAATCGATAGAACCGGAATCGAGTAAGTGTGTCGAACAAATCAGGTTGCAACGTTGGTCCTACGAGCATTGTATCGTTTAAGGCAAGCCCATTGCTTGATTTACACGATGCATCAAATACGACTCGCAACTTAGTCGTCAAACTTTCTGGGCGAATCACTGGATGGTGAGGCATGACATATTTCAGCTCGTGTATCTTATCAGCCGCTACCTCCTCTAAATGATCCAATTTTCTGTACTCATCGATAAACTCAGCGTAGGCTCTCTTGAGCTCTGAATGCATATTGAGCTTTCGTTCTAAGTTCAAAAACCTAGTCAAAGCGATATTATATGAATCCCCTAGCGGCTTCTGTGGCTTTTTGGTATAAAGATAGCAATTGACATTTCACAAAGATCTGCATGAAAAATTGGGATGCCACGCCCACCCATACCGCCCCCAGCCCCCCCTCTCCTCACTTTTTACAAACTTCGAGCTAGAGTCACCAAATTTGGTATGAAGATAGCAATTGTTATTCCACATAGATCTGCATCAAAAATTTGGATGCCACGCCCACCCATACAGCCCCCAGCCCCCCTTTCCCCACTTATTACAAATTTCGTGCTAGAGTCACCAAATTTGGTATGAAGATAGCAATTGACATTTCACAAAGATCTGCAACAAAAATTGTGATGCCACAACTACCCATACCGCCTCCAGCCCCCCCCTTTCCCTACATTTTACAAACTTTGAGCTAGAGTCACCAAATTTGGAAGGAATATAGCTGGTGGCATCCCCATCTGCATCGGAGAATCTTTAAGGCAGCGTACACCCCTGCCGCATCCGTACCCCTTTGCAATCAGGCCTCTTTTTACCGGTTTTAATACTGGTATCAAGTATGCCGCAGTCGGTTGCGTCCGACTGCAACGTTTCCACTTGTTTCATATTAGTATGGTAGCGGTCTACGCCTTTGGCCACTAAGGTGCAAAAATTAATAGCACTCTTATTTAATATTTATTAATTTAATTTGTGGTGCTGCTTGTCATCTCTGTGGTGCTGCTGATCATGTCTGCATCCGGCTGTTGGCTGCGTCTTTGCTGCTGGCGTTGTCTTCTTTTAGGCTCTTCGTCTTCCAGAGCGGCGATGTGCAACCAGATTGCGCTTGCAATTTTCCAGGGAGGTGGGGGATCAGCGTTAACCTTCTCTATGAGTGCTGCCCTTTGTCGTCTGAAGTTGACCAATTGTCCTCCTCTTCTTTTTGGTTTTTGTACCACCGGGATTCTGGTTAGATGTGCCTCTTCTTGCTCCTTTTTGGCACGAGCGGATATAATTTGGGGTTGGCGCCTTTTGTAGTCCTCAATGGAGAGGGGTTTTGGTCCAGCCTTTGGGCACCTTTTTATTGCCTCTTTTATTTTTTGTGTATGCTCGCTCATTATTTTTCAGCTTTGCCGTTTTGTATTTGGCAAGAGCTGGCAAGATCGCCATATAATGAAAGGCGAGAGCTAGACTGTAAGTGATTTATTATGGACTCAGCGTCCGTATTTATAGCAAAAGTTTACATGTGTTCTTATGGCTAGGTAAAGTAAACATAGGTGTGAAGAGTTACTTATCTAGTTCTCAAGCATAACTTATTTAACGGTGAATAGGATTGTCAGTGTAACTCTTACGCATTGGTTTAGTTGTGCGTGCAAGCTTAGATTAGCTTAATCTTGGAGGCTTAAAAGCTCCTAACTGTATTTGACACGTGTGGGTGCTTAAGCTTGAAAGCTAAAAGTTTTGGCACCGTGGGCTTACGTTTATTTGCCTAAGGCCAATTCTATAACTATATTATTGTATATTTATGTTACAATATAATATGTTTCTGAATGAATTTATCTTATCCAAAAAGTCATGTTCATTATTAAATTCAAAATATTGATTGAAAGAATGGGTTCTGCCATGGAATAACTCAAATGGTGTGTGTTTAGTAGTTGAATGGATTGCGTTATTGTATGTAATCATAGTTTCTGAAATTGTTTCGTCATGTTCTGTAGGTAGTTTAAGCTGTTTCTTGGTTTCTAGGATGATTCTATAAATTTCCGTAAGTGTTGAATGTAAGCGTTCTACTGGGGAGTTGCTTGAAGACTGTTGGAATGATGTTACGTGTAGGGAGATTTTAAATTGTGAACAGAAATTGCGGAATAGTTCGCTTTTGAATTCGACTCCTTGGTCGTAAACTATTGATTTGGGTATTCCGAATTGGCAAAAGAAATGTTTTAATGATTTGATGCAGCTAACTGTGTTCCTGTTTGGAATTGGGTATGCAGCTGCGAATTTAGAACTTGCCGATGATAGTAAGATTGAAATGTTTTACAACCTGTGTTCGAATCTATTACCAGTACGAGTTTTATGTTTAGTTCGTTAAGGGGTTTGTCCGATTGTTTGCAAGTGGGTTCATTGTTGTTTTGTTGTTGCAGTAATTCGTTGTGGTTCATGCTGTGATTTGTTCTAGTTAAAGCGTCTGCTACTACGTTTTGGGAACCTTTTTGTGTATTATATCGAATTCGTATTCGAGCAGTTGTAGTCTCCAACGGTTTTTTTTTGAGTTGGGTTCTTTGAAATTCAATAACCAAATTAGTGGTTTATGGTCTGTTACTATTGTGAATTTTACTCCGAATAAGTAAGGTCTGAAGTATTTAATGGTCTATATTATGGCTAACATTTCTTTTTCAATGGTCGAGTAATTTATTTCTGTATCAGAGAGGGTTCTGCTGGCGAAGCAGACAGGTCTGTCGTTGTTAATGCTTCCCTGTGAAAGTACTGCTCCTAGTGCGAAGTTACTCGCATCTGTGGTTAGAATGAATGGTTTACTAAAATCTGAGTGTAAGAGGATTGGATCGTTTGTTAAAAGGGTTTTGAAAATTCCAAAGCGTCCAAAAATTCCTTGTCAATTGTGATTTGTTTTTTTCCTTTTAGTTGTCTAGTCAAGGGTTTTGTTATTCTTGCAAAGTCTCTTATGAATTTGTTATAGTAGCCAAGAAGTCCTAGGAATGCTTTTATATCTTTTCTATTTTTGGACAAGGGAATTTTTTTATTGGGTCTATTTTGTTCGGGTTAGGTTTTATTCCATCCTGGGTTATCAGGTGTCCTAGAAATCCTATCTCTTTCCTAAAAAAATCTGATTTACAGGGTTGTATTTTGAAATTAGCTGCTCTCAATTTTGGGAATACGGATTTTATACGAATAAATTCGTAATGACCGCCGTCGACTGTAAAAGCTGTTTTACATATGTCCTCTTTTTTCATTTCTATTTGGTGGAATCCGCTAGCCAGATCTAGTGTGGAAAAGTATTTAGCCTTTCCGATTCGGTTTAGTATGTCGTTTATATTTTGAATTGGGTATCTGTCTGATATTGTTTTGTCATTAAGTTTCCTATAATCAATAACTAGACGCCATTTCTTGTTATTTGATGTGTCTGTTTTCTTTGGGACTACCCAAACAGGGGCGCTCCAGGGGGAGTGGCTGGACTTAATAATTTTCTGGTTCAACATGGATTCTATTTAGTTTTTGACTTCCATTTTATGAACGAAGGGGTATCAATATGATTTTGCATGTACGGGTATCTCATCTGTGGTCGGAATTGGGTGTCTTACTTCGTTAGTGAAGCTGAGTGGATCATTTTTGTTATGTTTGAGAGGAGCAGACAGAAACGATCACGCTGAGTGCTGGTTACAGACTGCTTTATTCATGAGAGCCACAATATCATCGAAACTAGTGCAATGTTGCCAGATAGTAATAATATGTGTGTTGTAAACGGTGTACATATTTTGTGCATAGTATAAAGGAGTATAAGGTTGTCAATTATACATTTGGTTATACATAACACATCTCCTCCTTTAATTTATGAACGAGACGACTGGTTTGGTTTTCTGAAGTCCTTAGGCTTGTAACGATTGACTTCTTGGCGAACCCGGGTGCTTTGACGTACTGGTATGCCCGAATAACGTCGTGTTTGTTGTACCCGCATCAGTTGTTTGTTGGACGCAGCTACGTTCTCAGGAGGACCAGCAACAGGACCAGGATGCTGAACAGCTGGCATAGTTAACGGTTGATCTAGTCGTTGTGGTGCTTGGCTGGACGCTGGCTGTGGTAGTTCAGGAACCCATGAAAACTTTGGAGATCTCCCAGTGTCGTTGTTTGCTGACAACTTTGGTTTCAACTGGTTGAAATGGCGCTTGATAAAACCATTATTGGTTTTAACGATAAAAAGCATTTTTCCAATTGGACGGTCGATAATGCCTTCAATCCACTTTTCTCCCCTTGAATAATTTCGAGCGTAGACCATTTGATTTGGAGCGTACTTTGTTACTTGCTGCTTAGCTTCTATAGGCTGCTCGAAAAGTTGACTTAGAATGGTACGGACTGGTCGACCGTGAATTAACTCAGCAGGGGTTTTCCCTTGTGCATTAGGAGTGAACCTGTAAGAAGCAAGATATTTAGTAACTGCTACTCGTAGTGGTATACCGTCTTGCAGGTTCTTCTTGACTGAGCACTTAAAGGACTGCACAAAACGTTCTGCTAATCCGTTGGATGCTGGGTGGAACGGTGCTGTTGTTATATGTTTTATGCCGTGTAGCTTACAAAATTCTTTGAAAGCGTCAGCCGTAAGCTGTGGACCGTTGTCGCTAACCATGGTCTTTGGGTATCCTTCTATAGCGAAAATTGAGGATAATGCAGCGATCGTGTTATCTGTGGTTGTAGACGACATTTGCACTGCAAATGGAAACTGTGAGTAGGCGTCTACGCATATAAGCCACATAGCGTCGAAAATTGGGCCTGCGAAATCGACATGGATACGCTCCCATGCTGTTGTTGCTGCTGGCCAACTTTGGAACTCTCTTGGTGGTGCTGGATTGTTCCTTTTACAGATATCGCATGACTGAGCTATGTTTTTTATGTCATCGTCTATGGTAGGCCACCAAACATGTTGCCTAGCTAACTGTTTCATTCGAACAATGCCCCAATGACCTTCATGTAAAAGTTTCAGGATATGAGCACGTAGACTGGCTGGAATTACTACACGATTTGCGTCTTTGTGTAGGCAAAGCAACTTATTGTTGATGGTGAGAGCAACTTTCCGGTTAAAGTAAGGCAATAAGGCTTCGTTGCATTGCTGAATTTTTTCTGGCCATCCTGCAGAGACATATTGTAGGACTTGTTTTAGAAGTTTGTCTTTATCCACGTGGTTGCGAATGGTCTCTGAATTAATTGGTGGTGCCAATTCAATTACAGTGTGACAAGTTTCTTCTTTTTTATCGAAGTCTGGATCTGTACCTACTGGAAGGCGTGAAAGAGCATCTGCGTTACCATGAGCAGATGTGGATCGGTACTGTATCTCGAAATTGTAAGCCATAAGAATGATAGCCCAGCGTTGTAGCCTGTTTGAAGTCATTAACGGAAGGTGCTTGCCTGGATTAAAAATAGTTACAAGCGGCTTATGGTCTGTAAGTAGAATAAACTTTCTTCCGTAAAGATATTGGTGGAAACGTTTAACGCCGAATATAATGGAAAGTGCTTCTTTTTCGATTTGGCTGTACTTAGCCTGATGTTTGTCTAACGTTTTTGATGCGAACACAATGGGTCTCTCTCCGCCATCGGGTTGAAGATGCGAAAGGACTACCCCGATGCCAAAAGATGAGGCATCTGTGGCAAGGACAACCGGTAATTTTTCATCAAAATGGGCTAGCTGCGTTGCGTTGACGATGTGAGACTTGAGAGCTGTAAAAGCTTGTTGCTGCTGTGGACTAAAATAGTAGTCTACGTCTTTCCTTCGAAGTTGATTCAAGGGAGCAGCCAACTGCGAATAGTTTGGAATAAAGTTACAATAATAATTTACTTTACCCATGAATGCTTCCAATTGTTGTAAATTAGACGGCGGACTCAAAAGTTTAACTGCCTCTAAGCCTGAGCTGTCTGGAAGAATTCCGTTTGCGCTGATTCTTCGCCCCAAATATTCGATTTCGTCTTTGAAAAAGAAACATTTTTGCCTTTTGCATCTGATGCCGTTCTCCTTGAGATTGCTAAGGACTTGGTCGATTCGCTTTAGATGTTCGTCGATTGTAGGTGCGGAGATGATGATGTCATCTAAATAGTTGCCACAACCTTCTATCCCTTTTAGAAGTTGCTCGAGATATCTCTGGAAGATTGCTGGTGCACTGGCAATTCCGTATGGTAGACGCTGATATTGAAATAGGCCCAACGGTGTGTTCACGACCATGATTTGCCTTGCAGCTTCATCCAACTCCATCTGAAGATATGCATCCTTAAGATCTATTTTGCTGAACTGCTTACCATGGCGTATGATGTGGAAAAGTGCTTCTTTCGTCGGTAACGGGTACTGTTCTACGTCGATTTGTGCGTTAACCGCCTGCTTAAAATCGCCACATATACGAATATCGCCACCTGGCTTTGGGGCGAGTACAATTGGGGATGCCCAATTGCTGAATTTTATTGGTTTCCAAATTCCTGCTTGGATAAGTCTGTCTGCTTCTGCTTTAAACTTGTCCATCTGTGCGAACGGAATTTGACGGCTTTTATAAAACTTTGGAGTTGCCGAAGATTTAAAAAAAACGCTGGCTTTGAAGTCTTTTATGACACCCATGGCTGGTTCAAACACTTCACTGTATTTTTTGCAGAGGTCAATTACTCTTGTATTTTGCACCTCATAAATGTTAGATACTTGCATAATATAGAATCCAAATATGTTAAATAAGTCGATACCAAAGAGATTGGATGATGTTTCTATAGGCCCAACCAAACGATGCTTGCTTGCTTCGCGTCTCGGAGAAAGACTGAACGAAAAGTATTGAGCATGAAAGCCTATGACCATACGTTGCTTAAGTGCTTTGTCTCTTGTTCTTCTTTCTTTGACAATCAAAAATTTGTTGGCTGGCAAAGAAAAAAGAACAAGAGTCAAAGCGTTTAATTCGGAAAATCATAACAAACAGAAAAAAATAATTAATAAATTAAAACATGGATAAGCGCGAACAATTGAGAAAAATATGTTTAGCGATGAGTGGATTGTGTAATGCTGCTAAAATAATAGTTGCATTGAAAAAAAAACAAAGGAAAAATAGAAGATCTTGCGCAGTGCGACAAATTAATAGAGACCGGTATTTGCACGGGTTTTACGAGGTGACTTTTAAGCCGATGATGATGCACGATAGCCAACAATTCTTTATTTATTCGCGGATGAGTGTGCACCAGTTTCAGGCATTACTGAAATTGATTGAGCCAGAAATTGCGACAAACCAAAGAAAGAAGAGTGCATTTATTAGTGCTGAGTGCAGGTTGTCAATTCTGTTGCTGTGAGTACACATATTTACATATATATATTTTTCAGAAAATACATTTCAATAAAAATTTTACAAAACAGGTATTTGTCGCAGGGAGTTTCGATGCAAAAAATGGCTTGGTCGTTCAAAATGGGCAAAGAAACGGTTCGCTGCATTATATATGAGACCGCAGACATCCTCTGGAAAACTTTGTTCCCATTTTATGTTGGTGAGCCAAATCTACATGATTTTGAGGCAATTGAGCAGGATTTTGCAAGCATGTGGAATTTCCCAAATTGTATCGGGGCAGTTGATGGAAAACATATTGCCGTTCAATGTCCACCTAATAGTGGCAGCCAGTTTTTTAACTATAAAAAGTACCACTCGATTGTTTTATTGGCAGCATGCGATGCAAAGTATCGCTTTACGATGGTTGATGTGGGAGCATATGGTTCTCAAAATGATTCAGGTAAATGATCTACACAAATCTATTGCAAATTGAAGCTAATAACACCTTGTTCATAGGCATATTCCAGAACAGCAAGTTTGGGAAAAACATTATAAATGGAACAGGGCCCATCCCACCACCGAAAGCTTTGCCATTGAGCAATACCGTCATCCATCACTTTTTTGTTGGAGATGCAGCTTTTCCTTTGGGACTTCATTTGATGAGGCCCTACGCTGGTCTTGATTTGCCGCCTTTGCAGGCAAATTTTAATAAAAGGCTATCAAGAGCACGTAGGGTCATTGAGAATGCGTTTGGTATTTTGGTGGCAAGGTGGAGAATACTCCAAACAACTCTACACATGTACCCAAATAATGCTGAAAAAATAGTTTTCGCATGTGTTCTGCTGCATAATTATATTATGCTTAACAGCGATCATTCGACAGATGGGTACTGTGCAAGCACATTTGTCGATCACGAAGATGGAAATGGAGTGTTCCAAGAAGGACTTTGGCGCAGCGAAGTTCAAAATGATCTTCCAAGTTTGGAACGGTCAACTAACCATAATGTCGGAGGTCGTAATGTGAGGCTAATGAGAGAAAGACTGACCAATTATGTAAACGAACATTATTAAAAAAATATATATGTTTAACAATTAAAAATTATCTTTATTTTTTGTGATTGGCGGGCTTGCGCTCGCATAACGTTTATTTCACCATACATTTTGGCGAAAAATGGATCTAGCACATCTGCCGGCAAGTCCTCTATCAGCAACTCCATTGTTCTAAAATGAGCCGAGGCAATTGGATTCTTTTCTGCTGGCACTGGCGCACTTATCTGAGCAGCAGCAACTTGCAAGCTCTTTGCAGCTTCGCTAATTAATTCCAAACCAATGTCGTCCTTCGAGCGCTTGCTTTTCCGGCTGAAACTTTCATCTTCATCTTGATCGATAAAAGTTTCGAATGTTACGTCGCTGTCGTTGAGGCTGTCAGCGTGGTTTGCATCAATCTCGCAAATCAGGCTACTTTCCATCGTTGCGTTGTCGCGAGTGCTAAAAAGAATTAATTAGTGATATACAATGATAAGAAATATTATTTGTATACCGTCGTGGCGCTAAACTTTGCCTAAGGAAACCAAGTGACTCAAAATAGCACCATGGTTCCTTGTAGATCTGCCCGCTACCTGAACTGGACTCCATTTTCTTCATTTCTTTTACAAAACGCTCCCGCAACAACTTCCACCGATGCTTGCATTCACTTACTGTTAATATAAAAGAAAAACCATTAGTATTGAAGATCTGTTGCTGATTTCATAAAAACGTACCGGTTTTTTCGCACTCTGCAGCAATTCTATTCCACTCTTTTTGTTTCACCAATATATTGAAATAATTCTTGTTGGTTTTATCGTACAATAGAGGATGCGGTTGCACAGCCGCTATAAGTTTTTCAAAAAACTCGTTGTTTTCCATTTCAATGCGAAAACAACCACCAAAGTGAATAATGTAAACAAAACAATGGTACAGTGTTGCCATATGCTCTGTTTTATTCCATTTAAAATAAATGCTAACATTTTATGTAATATAATGTTAAAAATAAAGATAGCACATGGTTTATAGATCTAGTATATTATATCAATGTGTTTATAAACAATAAAATGAAGATCTAACAATTATTTTAAATATTTTCCATATAATAAAAAAACAGCGACAGCTCTAGAGCACAAAGCATCGAAGCATGGTTTCAAATATTGAACTTATGCTTAGGCGCTTAAGCATTCGTTAAAAAATTAAAACTCAACGAAACCGTGCGTAAGCATCGTTTGGGCAGATACACGTCGTAGCATATGTTGAAACTTTGCCAACTTCGATGCTTTACGCAAGCAAGCATCGTTTGGTTGGGCCTTATGTTCGCCACGATTAACGTTATTTGCTTTTCTTTTTCACCACACTTTGCGACAGTGTGCAATTCACCTAGTAATGGTATTGGTGTATGTCCAAACGCATGTAATACTCGGGAACACTTGTGCAATTTTGGCTTATTTAACAGTGCGTATGTATTGGAGTTTATCACTGATGCTGTGGGTCCGGAGTCCATTTGAAATGAAATTACTTGGTTGAGTATTTCAAGATCAATTACTTTTTTGTTCTGTTGGCTTTTTACTAGACCTGTGACACTGTGTACATCTTCGATATTTTCTATTTCATGTGCTTCGTTTTTGCTTGCTTTTTATACTCGATACCGAAGGTAAAGAGTATATTGACTTTGTGCAATGTCCGTCATGGTGTCCGTCCGTCTGTCCGTCTGTCCGTCCGTATGTTCGCAACTTTTTTCCACACCCTTCAAGCTAGAGACTTGAAACTTTCCAATTCTCTTTATCTATGGGATAGTAAATTAAAGTGTCAAGATGGGGTTTCTACGATAACTGGGGGGCTGGCAAATCGATAAATTCGATAACTCAAAACCGATAAATCCACATATTTCGCACATCCTTACAGCTAGAAGTACCAAATTTGGTAAGAAGATAGCTACTAGCAACCCCCAAAAAACTGCATCAAAAATTTTGGAGCCACGCCCCCCATTCCGCCCCCAGCCCCCCCCGAATTTTAAAGTTAAAAAAGCCTATATCTCCCACAGTTTTTGAGCTATAGTCACCAAATTTGGTGCCAAGATAGGTGACGATGACCCCTCAAAAACTGCATCAAAAGATTGGATGCCACGCCCACCAATACCGCCCCAGCCACCCCCATGTGCCCCAACGCTTCGTCAAAAACGGGAATGAGTGTATCTTCCAGAGTTGTGGAGCTAGAGCCACCAAATTTGGTAAGAAGATAGTTGGTAACGACCCCAAAAAACTGCATCAAAGTTTTGGAGCCACGCCCACCCATTCCGCCCCAGCCCCACCGCATTTTGAAATCAGAAATGGCTATATCTCCCACAGTTTTTGAGCTAGAGCACCCAAATTTGGTGCCAAGATAGGTGATGATGACCCCCCAAAAACTGCATCAAAAGTTTGGATGCCACGCCCACCAATACTGCCCTAGCCGCCCCCATCCACCCCAACGCTTCGTCAAAAACGGGAATGCGTGTATCTTCCAGAGTTGTGGAGCTAGAGCCACCAAATTTGGTAGGAAGATAGCTGGCAACGACCCCCAAAAATCTGCATCAAAGTTTTGGAGCCACGCCCTCCATTTCACCCCCCTTTCCCCACTTTTTACATTTTTCGAGCTAGAGTCACCAAATTTGGTATGAAGATAGCAATTGCCATTTTACAAAGATATGCATCAAAATTTTGATGCCACGCCCACCCTTACCGCCCTCAGCCCCCTTTCCCCATTTTTTTGAACTTCGAGCTAGAGTCACCAAATTTGGTATGAAGATAGCAATTGACATTCCACAAAGATCTGCATCAAAAATTTGGATGCCACGCCCACCCATACCGCCCCCCGCCCCCCCTTTCCCCCCTTATTACAAATTTCGAGCTAGAGTCACCAAATTTGGTATGAAGATAGCAATTGACATTTTACAAAGATATGCATCAAAAATTTGGATGCCACGCCCACCCTTACCGCCCTCAGCCCCCCTTTCCCCATCTTTTTTAAACTTCGAGCTAGAGTCACCAAATTTGGTATATAGATAGCAATTGACATTCCACAAAGATCTGCATAAAAAAATTTGGATGTCACGCCCACCCATACCGCCCCCAGCCCCCCTTTCCCCACTTATTACAAATTTCGAGCTAGAGTCACCAAATTTGGTATGAAGATAGCAATTGACATTCCACAAAGATCTGCATCACAAATTTGGAAGTCACGCCCACCCTTACCGGCCCCAGCCCCCCTTTCCCCACTAAATACAATTTTCGAGCTAGAGTCACCAAATTTGGTATGAATATAACAATTGACATTCCACAAAGATCTGCATCAAAAATTTGGATGACACGCCCACCCAAACCGCCCCCAGCCCCCCTTTCCCCACCTTTTACAAATTTTTAGCTAGAGTCACCAAATTTGGTATGAAGATAGCCGGTGGCATCCCCATCTGCATCGGAGAATCTTTAAGGCAGCTTAAACCCCTGCCGCATCCGTACCCCTTTGCATTCAGGCCTCTTTTTACCGGTTTTAATTCTGGTATCGAGTATGCCGCAGTCGGTTGCGTCCGACTGCAACGTTTCCACTTGTTTATACTGCGCATTATTTGACTTGACGTCCTTTGACATGCAGACTACAGCTATATGCCCTTTTTTCCGCATTTGCGACAGACGGCGTCACGAAATTTGCATTTTTCCCTTTTATGAGATTCACCACAGCCAGAGCAAGACTTTAAGTCACTTTTGTATGGTCTGGCAACACTTCCACTGCTTGCTGCCTTTTTTGTATATGTGTGGATCGCATTTATTGGATCCTGTCTCGGCATGCTCTCTTTTAGTGACGCAACGGTTTTGGTTGTTGTCTCATAGGTTTCTGCAACTATGATCACATCTTCAAGAGTTGGCTGTGACTTTTGAAGAGCAGACGCTCGAACTGCGTCATAAGGCGTATGTACTATGATTTGATCTCGTATCATTTCATCTACATATTTTGACAAACAACCGTTAGCGTTACACACAAATTGGCATTCACGAGCGATTCCGCGCAAGTCGGCTACCCACTCTCTGTGTGTTTGTGTTTGCTTCATTTCTCTCTTGAAAATTTCGTAGCGAGCCGCGACAATATGCCGTTTTGTAGTGAAATGTTCCGTTAGTCTGTCTGTGAGCTCTTTGTATGTATATACATTTAAGTTATTGCTACCGAATAGATTTTTTATTAGCTCGAATATATTAACACCACACCATGAAAGGAAAAATGCTTTCTGTTTTTGATCTGCACTAACCGAGTATGCGTTAAAGTGCTGCGATAATTGTTCAAGGTATGATTCCCAATTTTGATTTTCTTTGTCAAATTTATGAAACGGAGGACACATAGATAATTCACTTTGAAGTGCTGGTGAATTAGCTGCTGTTGAAGCATTTCGTTCCATCATAGATTCAATCCATGTGCGTTGTTGCTGTATAATAGATGTAAATTCTTGCTGTTGCGAAAGTATTGTCTCTATTAATTTTTCGTCTGCCGCCATCCTGATGAAGATCAACGACTACGCGACACAATAATACAGAAGAATGTGATATTCTTACGGTTGATTTTACTGTTATACACATGAATGTTGTATTCTTGTGGCTGATTATTCTTCTTTTACCTCGTCGCCAATTGTTATGTTTGAGAGGAGCAGACAGAAACGATCACGCTGAGTGCTGGTTACAGACTGCTTTATTCATGAGAGCCACAATATCATCGAAACTAGTGCAATGTTGCCAGATAGTAATAATATGTGTGTTGTAAACGGTGTACATATTTTGTGCATAGTATAAAGGAGTATAAGGCTGTCAATTATACATTTGGTTATACATAACAATTTTCATTGTAAAAAATGTCAGAAAATTGTTTACATACTTTTGTTAAAACCGTTTTTTTCTCAAGTTAAGGTGTTCTGTTCGGAGGGAGGGAGACCTTGAAATACTGTTGTTAAGAGGGGTAGGTGTTAAAACATTTGTAGTTTGGTTATTGTACTTTAATATTGGTAGTACAGAATATGGGGTAGTAAGTTTTAAATTATTTAAGTCAATGTTTGCTCCTAGACTTGATAAGAAGTCCATACCTAGAAGACCGTTAAAGTATGTATGGAATTTGAACAAGAGCAGATTTATATAACCTTTGGTTTTGAATACATCTGGTATAGGAATTATTGATTTTTCATCGATTTGGAAGTTATTTAACGCTGTTTTTAAAGAAATTGGGGTTTGAAGTTTAATGCAGTCAATTGGGGTGGTGAGTTTTGGGTCTATAAATGAATTAGTGGATCCCGTGTCTAATAGGAATTTAAGGGAGTCATGTTTTTGTACGTTGATAATAATGTATAGCAGTGAGGCTGCGTGTGTTTCAGAGTTTATGTATCCTGTTGGGATGTTGAGGCTGTTGCCTGAAAATTTACGTCGGTGGTTTGGTTATTAAAGGTGCCTTCATCTATGTTATGTAGATTGTGAGGGGTTGCGTTATTTGACTTGAATGGGTTTGTCTTATTGTTGTTGTTATTTTGCTGTTGGTAATTAGAATTTCCCCTATAATTTGATTGTCATTGTTGTTGGTTTGAACTTGGGTTTGAATATGGTATGTTTCTGTTGTTTCGGTCGTTGTTGTTGTTTTGTCTGCCTACTAGTTTATTATTTGTCTGAGTGTTTGGTTTTTTGTTATAATAGAGTGCTTTTTCTATCTGGCATTGTTCATACGCTGTTTTAATGCTTCCTGGGTTTTTCAATCGGATGATAGTTTTTAGGGGCTCCCTTAGGCCCGAAATGAATGCTGTTCCCGCAACTCTTCAAACCAGTTCTGAATCAATATCTCGAAATGAAATCCAAGTGCTGCTGGTTCGACCGAGTCGGAATTCATTCAATTTAATAATGTTCTATTATATATGGTAATCTCTTCCTCTTTCTATATCGATATTACATCTTACATACGTGTTCTATAGCAATAATCTTCTGTAAGTATGCATTGTACATACTTTCAATACAATTCAATCTCTTAATGCTACAATTCAATACCTTAATTATACAAATTCATTTTCTTTACACAAATTACTAGTTAGCTCCCGGCCATAAGCCCTATGCGCTTGTTTGGCGTAAACATACTCCCAGCCTTGGAAGCTCCTTCCAACATTCTACTCTGTGTCTTCAATAGGTAACGGGCAGATCTTGTGTATGTTACGCTTGTAGAATCCTGCTTTAGTTTTTATGGTGACTACACGAACAACACCATCAGCGCCAGGATGAACTTCTTGTACCCGACCCAGAGCCCACTGCCCTGGGGGTATGTTGTCTTCTGTAATTAAGACTAAAACGCCTTTTTGAATGTTGTTGCATACGGAAGACCACTTGCATCGCTCTTGCAACAACGTCAAATACTCCAGCGACCAGCGTCTCCAAAATGCATGGTGTACTGCGACGATTCTTTTCCATCGATTAGTAGCAGAAAACTTCAAAATGTCCTCATCAAATGTCTCAGGAATGCAGTTCAGGGGTCGACCAATTAAGAAATGACCCGGCGTCAATGCCTCTAAGTCATTACTGTGCGATGAGAGTGGATGAATCGGTCGTGAGTTCATCACTGCCTCTGCTTGTGCTATCGCTGTGACCAGTTCTTCGTAGTTAAGCGCTGTGCTATTGAAACTTCGCACCAACAATTGCTTCGCTACTTTCACCGCGCTCTCCCAAAGTCTTCCAAAATGCGGCGATCGGGGCGGAATAAAATGGAAATTGACACCGAGGTGGCTGCACTGATCCACAATTTGGTGCTTGCCACTGTCATTCCAGATTAAATCTGCTATAGCCTTCAGCTCCCGTGAAGCACCAACAAAATTAGTGGCATTGTCACAAAACAGATCTGCGCTGATCCCACGACGAGCAAAAAATCGTTTGAGTGCGGCTATAAATGCGTTTGTGCTCAGGTCTGACACAAGCTCTAGATGACAAGCCTTGGTCAAAAAGCACACAAAAACGTATAAGTAAACCTTGATAGGTCGTAGTCCTCTTTGGTTGAAGTGCATCCATAGCGGTCCAGCGTAGTAGAGTCCAATACGTTCAAAAGGCTTCACTCCTTGCTGCACTCGGCCTGCTGGTAAGGAACCCATAATTTGCGTAGCTAATATTGGACGTTGTCGAAAACATGCAATGCAACTCCTTACCGTACTGCGAGCTAGTTTTCTAGCATTGATGACCCAAAAACGCTGTCGCACAAAAGCACATAACGCATGTGCTCCGACATGCATGTTGCTTCGATGCGTATATTCAAACAATGATTTTACAACAATATGATTATTTGGCAAAAGCATGGGGTGTTTGGTGTCAAATGGTACATTTGCCCTAGACAGTCTGCCACCTACACGAATTATTTCTATAACCTCAGACTTGCCTAGGAACGGATTAAGTGCTTGAATTTTTGAAGAACTTATTATTTTTCCACTGCGTAATTTTTCGATCTCCATATAAAAACATAACACTTGCAAATTGAACACTACATAATTCAAGCCACCTTTTAGTTCGAGTGCCGTTAGCTCTTTAGCTCTAGTCGAATCAATCCTTTGTGCAATTTGACGCCAACGATAAACATAACCAAATACTCTCGTAAGTTTTAAAAAATCTTTAGCATATTTGCTACCTCCTATTATATCCTCTACTCTCATATTTGGACCAGCTAGCAGACTAAATTTGTTGTTTCGCTGTTCAGGGAGCCCTTCTGGACCTTGCCATTCCACAAGAGTCCACTGCTCATCAGGTAACTGCAAGAATTCTGGCCCTTGCCACCACAACGACGATGCCCTTAGCTGACTTGTGTACAGCCCCCGAGAAACAATATCTGCCGGATTTTGCTTCGATTCTATTTTGTACCACTCCTGTGCGTTCGATAACTCTTGAATTATAGCTACTCTGTTGGCCACAAAGGTTGTCCAACGACTAGCATGCGATGCGATCCAACTCAAAACAATTGTCAAATCTGTAAAGTAACCGACCTTAGAAAACGATTCGGGTGCACACCCTTTGATTTTTGCCATAAGCTGCGCTAGCAGCTTAGCACCTTCTAATTCCAACCTAGGTAGCGATACTACTCGAACAGGTGCAACCCTCGATTTGGCTGCTAACAAATTTGCTGAAATGCCTCCATGCTCATCAATGACGCGAACATATACCACCGCTCCGTAAGCTCTACAAGAGGCATCTGAAAACCCATACAGCTCAATTCTGTCTGCCACTGCATGGACTGGAACTACAGCTCGAGGCAGCGAACACTCCTGAACAAGCTCCAATTCGCTTCTGTATTTTTGCCATTGTAGCGCATAGCTTGGTGGCAACTCCTCATCCCAATGCTTCTTCAGCAGCCACAGTTCTTGCATGAAAATTTTTCCTAAAATCAGAAGCGGGCTTAGAAATCCTATTGGATCAAATAACTGTGCTAACTCTGATAACACGATACGCTTCGTAATGCTGTCCGAATTACTTGCGACATACGAAAACTGAAACTTATCAACCCTCGAAGCCCAATATATTCCAAGCGTCTTTGCTGTATCTGTTACCTGTAGCTCTAAAGGTTCTACTGTTTCTTCACGATCTCCATTACAATAGCTGTTAGAACGCCACTTATGAAGCTCCAATCGTCCCAACTTTAACAACTCGTTAACTTCATTTTTTAATTCATTTAGCTGCTCGTAAGAGCTCGCTCCAGCTAGCATACCATCCATGTAGAAGTTTTGCCTTACAGCTTCACTAGCTAATGGAAACGACTTTCCAAATTGATCCGCTAAATAGTAAAGACATCTAACTGCTAAGAAAGGTGCTGAGTTGGTTCCATAGGTAACCGTTTTAAGGCGTAGTACCTTAATTGGGTCGGTACTACAACTACGCCATAAAATACACAAATAATTACGGTCGCTTGGTTCAACTAATATTTGCCTATACATTTTAGAGATGTCAGCAGTCAATGCGAATCGATAGAACCAGAATCGAGTAAGTGTGTCGAACAAATCAGGTTGCAACGTTGGTCCTACGAGCATTGTATCGTTTAAGGCAAGCCCATTGCTTGATTTACACGATGCATCAAATACGACTCGCAACTTAGTCGTCAAACTTTCTGGGCGAATCACTGGATGGTGAGGCATGACATATTTCAGCTCGTGTATCTTATCAGCCGCTACCTCCTCTAAATGATCCAATTTTCTGTACTCATCGATAAACTCAGCGTAGGCTCTCTTGAGCTCTGAATGCATATTGAGCTTTCGTTCTAAGTTCAAAAACCTAGTCAAAGCGATATTATATGAATCCCCTAGCGGCTTCTGTGGCTGTGCAAAAGGCAAGCGAACTACTATACGATTATCGTTTGTCCGTTTCACTGTAGCCACGAACATGTCTTCACATAGTCTTTCAGATTCTGTTAATACTTTTCCTGGTCGCGACACCTCCTCGCATTGCCAGAACTGCTGCACCAAATTTTGCAACTGATCAGTCTCCTGTTGCCTTTGACAATTAGTTTTATTAACAATCAATGCAACATTCTCGTCAGGAATACACTCGCTTACCACTATCCAACCTAACAACGATCTTTGAAGTACTGGCTTGTTTGATCCCATTTTAATCTGACCAGCTACTATTAGCTGAAAGAACAAATCAACTCCAATTAACATACTTATTTCCTCTGACGAATCAAAGGAAGGATCTGCAAGTTTAACCTTCTTGGGAACTAGTGACCTTAAAAATCCTGTCGCTGTGGGATGATACTGTGTGATTTCTGGCAAAACACTAAACTTGCCTGCTGCAACGAAATTTGTCACTCAGGATTTGAACGTTGTTTCAATCTCCCCCGACTACCTCGGATTTTAAGTTTCCAATTCCATTTAGTGAATACTGCACTTCGCTGACTTGAAGGTTTAGCTGCGATGCAAATTTGGCTGTCACAAAATTAATTTGACTACCCGAATCCAAGACACATCTGCATTTATAGAATCTACTATCGGCACCTTTAACCATAACAATGGCAGTAGCTAAAAAACTGGTTCCTCAAGAGAGCTTTGCAACGATGCCTGGCCATTGCCCAGAGACCTTGTTGAATTTCCATTGACTGGTTCTCTATGCAACAAGCTATGATGTGGCTTATTGCAGATATTGCACGATTGCGCCGTACATTCTTTAGTTTGATGCCGCTTGCTAAAACAACGAAAGCATAAACCATATTTCTTAATTTCAAAATATCTTTGCAGAGGTGTCAGGGCAGCAAATTTCTGACACACCTTTATGCTATGAGAACCTGAGCAGCAGTAGGATGAAGTTCCATTTGACTCTACTGCGGCCGTTAAACTTGCTCTCTTTCCGCTGATGCTAGTCTTAAACATACCTGGTTTTCTCACTTCTCGACCCGCTAGATTAGTGCCTCTGTTGACTATAAACAACGAAAGCACCTTCCATGATGGCAATTGAGAACAATCGAATTCGTTCTCCCATTTTTCCAGTGAGTCATCATCCAACTTATTTTGGACTAAGTGAAACAAAAGCGCGTCTAAGATTTCGCTTTCATTACCCAATGAGCGTAGAGCCTCCAACTGAGAGTTAACAGCATCAACTAGTCCTCTTAATGAATCCGAATTTGCATGTTTTAGCTTATTTATGCTAAAAAGCTCATGCACATGGGCTTGAACAATTATGGACTTATTCTCAAATCGATTCTTAAGCAGCTGCAATGCCCTTCTGTAGTTGTCTGAAGAAAGTTCCAAACACTCAATCGTACGCAAGGGCATTGGGCCTAAACATGACCTTAAGTGGATAAATTTTGATAGTTCGTCCACTTCACCATCTGATTCTATCAATGTTTTGAAAGTGTTAAACCAACTTGTCCACTCTGTAACCTTTCCACTAAATTCGGGCAACTTCAATTTAGGTAAATTTGACTAACGCGAATTTGCCGACGGAACTGACAGTGTAGAATTAGCAGACGGACTTGCACCAAATGCAGCTTGACGGCCCCTTTGGGCTAACTGTGCCAAAATTTTAGACTTTATTTCACAATATAAATTCTCAATTTCTTGTCTAGTGCCAAATTCACTAACATCTTCACTACCATTTTCTATTTGTTGTTGAATGCTGCATAATTGCGTAAAAACTGATTCGACCAGACTCAAGCGCGCTTCTAACTCTGATGAAACCATAGACGTACATTTGTCATATATATACGCCTTGTTTCGAGTTAATGAAGCCATCAAACTTTCTCGCGAAGCACTAAGTCCGCATCTTTACTTTTCTTTGGAGCCATTTTGCTCGCACTATAATTAACCAAAGTTAATTCAACCGATTATAGCTATTTGAGCTAGGTGTTACAATGCTCCCACCCTCAAATTAGCTACCGAAACTAAATCAGTTAAACAATGCACTCAACGTTGTGCCAAAAATTTTAAGTCACTCAAAGCATCAACTTGATCTAAAAAGCAACAAACTCAAAACTGTACTCAACGCAGTGCCCAAATTGCTAAATCACTCAAACAACGAATTGCCGCGAATAAATAACTGACTACGGACTCTGTATGTCTCAAATACGCGTGAGCACAGCTGCAGCTTCTCATTTTTTTTTTTTTTTGTTATCTCTTGAACTATTTTCTGCAACTGCGCTTGTACATGCTATTTGAAGATCAGATCAAGGTTATGAACTCTATTGTAATAAGTAAGATCTTGTTACTTTGAGGTTCGCTTATTCAATGTCTTTATTGAAATAAAAAATATATTCTTGGCTTATGCCTAACATTAATAAACTTATGCTGTTATCAGTTAACAGCTACAAAGAGAGGGAGAGCGATTGTACTCATACGTTTGGCTAAAGTGCAAGCGCGGCGTTTCCCGTAGGGCAACGGTCTCACGCTTCCGTGGCCTTCTTAAGAGGCTTCATATTACTTACACGCGCAGACCATATGTATGTATGTGCTCTGGTATGCGCATACATATATATGTTTATGCTGAGCGTGTTTAGGTTAATTTATACTTGCAACAAAGTGTTACAAGTTACGTTTTATATATATTTGAAATAACATATATGAATACACTACACCTCCCTTTTTAAAAAAATAACGTAATATTATGAATATGTAGTTATTTATAGTATACATGATTGTTATTATTAGAAATACAAAAATTGAATAATATAAGACTATACAAGTATAAAAATTTAGCGTTATAATTAGCTGCTTTTTTTTTTAAATGATTTATTTTTTATATGTTTCCATTTTTTTCTTAAATAAGTTTTATATGTATACGGCTGATCAGACCGTTTTAAAATATTTTTTTTTCTTAAATTATCTTATTTTATTTTTTTCGAATGTATTAATTTTATAATACACATATATTTTATCCTAATTTTATATAAGAATACATATATATATTTATTTTTTTATTTTATTATTTTTTTGTTATTTTTTTTATTTATTTTTTTTTTTTTTTTTACTTATTGTTGTGTAGTTCGTTTTGCTCTACATATTTTTGATTATTAATTAAAAAGATGGTAAAAGTATTTCAGATGGTTGTTATTTTATATTATTTTCGTTTTGTTTTTTGAAATATATATATTTTTTTTTTTTAAATTATCATTTAATTTTTTTATTAATTTATTTTTTTTTTGTTATTATGATGTTATCTCTTTCTCCTATGTTTTTTTTTTTTTATTTTTTTTTTTTTTTTTTTTGTTTTTCTGTCTGGTGGTGTTGTGTAGAAGACGTTTTACTGTCAATCTTTGCACTAGTAAGTCAGTGTAGAATTTGAATTTTCAGTTTCTATGTCCGTGATGAACGTCTTCATTGGACTAAACTAGAATATAAAGAATTCCTTAAGTTGGAATATTACTTATTAATTGTAGACATTATTGCTTCTTCTACTTTTATTTATTTAGGTCACCGGCTTGAGTAGCTACTCTTATATACATTATTGCCCATATATTTGAAATTATCTATTGAAATTGATTCAATGATATTTCTGCTCGGTGCCACTTGAGTTTGCTGATTGTAAGTATACCGGCTCCCTTTTCGAGCCTTTGGAAAAATTGACCTAAGTCGATAACTCCATTAGTATACAAATCGCTAACTTCAATTCTTGCGATAACTTTATTTCCTTGTTTTAATAAACAATTTGGATTTTTTTATACGCAAGGTCACTACTTTTCTTATTCCGTCATTTGTGATGACGTTGGGCTTAGAAGCTTTTCAAGATTTTGCCTAAGCAAAGATTCTTGTTATATTCCTGCGCAGGATAATTTTGTCTACTGTAGTGACTCTCAGGACTTTATTTCGTTAGTCTATTTTTTGTAATTTTAATATTGTTATCCTAGAACGGGCATCTGTATCAAAATTGTCTTTTCTATTTTATGTGCCTGGAAGGGCCTTATTTGGGATAAAAATGTTGAGTTATTTAAAAAAAAATATTTTGTCAATTAGAAATTTAATTATGTAAAGTGAAAAAAAACACGGAAGGTGTTTGTGAGAGTTTAAAATTATTGTCAGTTTTAACTAATGCATAATCTTTTCTGATTTCAAAAACTATTATGTAAATTTACTTTAAGTTTCAAGTGGTATAGTCAGTATGAAATGTTT
Organism: Scaptomyza montana; assembly: GCA_018904305.1. Taxonomy (NCBI): domain Eukaryota; kingdom Metazoa; phylum Arthropoda; class Insecta; order Diptera; family Drosophilidae; genus Scaptomyza; species Scaptomyza montana. Next base: position 421,582 of record JAEIGR010000045.1, read on the forward strand.
GTACGTCAGTTATGTTTCACAAGAATGGCCAGAGGGCGATGCGATTACTTTGACCTTGCACGCATCTTTTTTGCGCTTACGTCTCAAGCTTCGCATACGCTTCTTACGGCACTTAGTGGTCTTTTTTTTTTCGATTCGAAAACGGTCAGGGAATTTATACTTATATGTTTTTTCTTTTTGTTCTTTCTTATTCATAAAAATCTGTTTGCTGCATAATAAAATTTGTTTTTTTTTTTATTTATTTATATTTCGCGTAACTAGCGTAATGCGCAAGATGGTTATTTTTGGTAATTTTTTTTTCTCGTTTATTATATGTTTACATCCCTATTGTATGTCATATTGATCGCCTGTCTATGTGTTGTATGGCTTTACGGGCCATACGCTACTACCGGGCAACTAAGATGTCGCTCAGTATTACAATTTTCTTATATTTACGTATGTGTGTATTAATATATATATATATATATATATATTTTTTTTTTTTTTACAACCAGCACTTGTGGTGCATCTAGTTGAATTTCTGGTATTATTTTTATAGTCAGCTTGCTGATTCGCCGCTTGGGGTCTTCTTGCCAGAATCTGATGGGGCGCCGGTGCTGGTCCTCGCACAGGCTATTGATGTTTCTGTTTTTTCCTTTTCGGTGTCCGTGGCCCAGCTTGATGCGCTGGGTGATGCCGGTGCTGGTCTTCGCACAAGCTGTTGTTAGTATTGGCAGTGACTAACGTGCTGTTCCTGTTGCCGTTATTCATTGTTGCTGTTGCTGCTGATGCTGTTTTCGTCGTCTCAAAGGTTTATCTTTTATCCCTCGTGGCTGTAGATGTTAGTATCCCTCGTTGTTGTAGTGGACTTTTTTTTGTTTTTTATCCCTCGTGGATGTAGAGGACTAGCAGACCGCTGTCCTCCGCATTAAATTTAAGTGGCTGGTGCTGGCTACACAGGCATCTCCTCATTCGTTTTTATTTATTTTTTTTTGATTTTCGTTTAATTATTAATTATTGAGTAATAGTTTGTTAAATTTTGTTTGCTTTCATCCATTATAGTTCATAATATTATGTATTGCACTTTTAAGTTGTTGAACATGAACATGAATGTATAAACAAAATGTTTTATATATTGTTTGTTTGTTTGTAAAAGTTAATTATTTAATTTACATTACCTTTTTGATCTCACATGAATGTATTAACCAAAATGTTTTATATTTTGTTTGTTTGTTTGTAAAAGTTAATTATTTAATTTACAAGACCTTTTTGATCTCTCATCGTTATCGTTTTATTTTCGTACATAACAAGCACTGTATTATTTATTATTACATTTTTTCGTACATAACAAGCACTGTATTATTTATTATTACATTTTTATTTTATACTTCGCCGTTCGAAGTCACATGTCACGGTCGTAACATCTTGTTACTTTGAGGTTCGTTTATTCAATGTTTTTATTGAAATAAAAAATATATTCTTGGCTTATGCCTAACATTAATAAACTTATGCTGCTATCAGTTAACAGCTACAAAGAGATGGAGAGCGATTGTACTCATACGTTTGGCTAAAGTGCAAGCGCGGCGTTTCCCGTAGGGCAACGGTCTCACGCTTGCGTGGCCTTCTTAAGAGGCTTCATATTACTTACACGCGCAGACCATATGTATGTATGTGCTCTGGTATGCGCATACATATATATGTTTATGCTGAGCGTGTTTAGTTTAATTTATACTTGCAACAAAGTGTTGCAAGTTACGTTTTATATATATTTGAAATAACATATATGAATACACTACACTATGCACTTGCCGAAATACGTACTGTAAGGTAGCTTTTCAAAGGCTGAGGTAGCTCAGTCCACCCAGGGCCACCCTAAAAGAAATTTGTATAGTGCCGGGACTGTTGGATTGTGGATATAAGAAAAACGCCGCGTTTAGAAAAGTCTTGGCTTGTTTCGTAGAATGGGACAAACCTGAAAACGACACCGGTTCTTCCGGTGGTGAGTGACAACGCCTTCTGGCAGTGTAACAACCCCTGTCTGCTCCGGCTCGAATGCCCCTGGTATTACCTAGGCTGCACCAAGTTCGGAGACAGGCATGCGCCGTTTGAGAGTGCGCGGGCCGGCGCGGTATTAACCAAGCGACCTGCCAACGGAGTCTCAAACGGTGGGTTACCACACGTACCGTTCGCACTTTGCACTGATTTCCGGAATCTTTGTAACTCTCAGTTCACCAATTAATAGCACCTCGTTCCACTTTCATTTCGTTATAATGTTATTTTCTTTTATTGCTTACGAATGCTACCCTATGTAACCTGCCTACTCGCACCAAACTAGTCTTACCAAAAGAATCTTTGGCCACCGAAGCGTCGCTTACCCTGACTCCTCGTGTTGCAAAATTTGTTGTGTTCTTTCCTTGGCGGCCTGTGTGTTTGTCGTCGAGGGAATCCTTGGCTGCGTTGGTGTTTTGTCCTTGCCTGGTGCTATGTTCTGGGTTCCTCTGCTCGTTGCCAATTGCGCATTTTTAAATTTCTTCTCTTTTCGCAGCGATCGCGACTTGACCCTTGCTTGGCCCCAGCGTAACTAAATTCGACGTTTGTTCGTTGAGGCGATCGTAGCCCTTCGCTGCACTTCGCTCTCGGCTGCGCTGACAGTTGCGGGCGGCGCTGCCCACGCTTTCGGCTCGTGCCAGGCCTCTGCTGCGGCGTTGGCTCGGCTCGTGCCAAGCCTCTGCTACTATTGTCCCTCTCTGCTGCCGGCGTTTTATATGCGCCAGGCCTCTGCTGCTGTTGTTATTCTCCTCTGCTGCCGGTGTTTTCTCTGCTGTTTTGTTGTTGTTTTCTCTCTCTGCTGCCGGCGTTTGATATGCGCGCCAAGCTTCGGCCGCTGTTGTTTTCTCTCTCTGCTGTTGGCTCGTGCCCTCTCTGCTGCTCCGCTGCCGTCGGTAACTTAGCTTAACTTAAACAGCTACTACTAATTAATTCTACTAATGATATGTCAAAATTGTAAGTATCCATGACCCCTAGACCTAGAACAAGAAAATATATACAAATGTCTTCATGACCCTTACTGTTAAGCAAATATATACATCTGTCTTCATGACCCTAATTACTACGAAAATATATACATCTGTCTTCATGACCCTAATTACTACGAAATATATATACTTGAAAATGTGACTCGTCACACCCCCCCCTTACTTCCCAGGGCGAAAGCGTATGGAAACTCCTCCGGCCGGGGCGATGGTGACCCGGAAGAGGCCTTCGGTTAGCTCCATAGCAAATCGTCGTCGCCATCTGCCTTGCCGCTGGCTGGTATTAATCATCTCCAGAAGCGTCTGGGGAATGAGCCGGAGTGGTGTATCCGCTCGCCATTCGATCGGTGCTATGACCCACTTTTTCCTCCTCCTGTAGTACCGCCGCCGTCAGGGCTTTGACGTCCACGTCTGGTCCTAGTAGGTTTTGGATATCGCTGCTTCCAAATGACAAATTGAGCTCCTCGCTTTCCTCTTGTGCTGGCTGTCCTACGGGCACACAGGCTGCATTGTTCGGCGCCCCAGCTGTTTGTGTGGTCGACAGTCCTAGCTCGTCACTGACCACCGCCACTCGGGCCAAACTCTCTACTCTCTCGCCGAGTTCCGGCATCAGCCATGAATCTGGTTCAGGGAATAGGTGCATTTGCATCGCACTAAATGTTTCCGGCCACAGCTCTGTGCTGGCGTCGTCGAACTGCGCTAAGCCTCGGGCGGGTTCGGCCTCGTTCCCCTCTTCTTCGAATCCCTCGAAACGCCGTTGATATTGGGGAACCCAGCCCCAATCATTTTGACGTTCTGCTGCCCACTGTCGCCGCGGCTCTTCTGGCTCGTCTTCCTCTACGACGTGGTCGTCCATGGCTTACTAAGGGCTGTGGGATATAAACGAGGTTATATCCCTGGGACTATAAACAAACTATGCTCTACAGGACAATAGTCTGGTGCGATTTTAAACTTGGAAATAATTAAACGTGTAATTGCTACTAACAAATCTTATAAACTATGTTAGACTAATCCGCCTTGTGCGCGGCCCTTAGTTTACTTGTTATTCCTTGCTGGTTGTCTGTGCTGGGTCGAGCGGATGCTCGCCGTCTTCGTTGTCCTGCTGTTCCTCGTCGTCGTGTTGCTGGAAAGCTTTCAGATCGGCTACTCCGGCGGTGCGCCGTTGGCCGGTCTCCGTGTGGCGAACCCTGACTATGTTAGGAGAAGTGAACTTAGTTACCTTATATGGGCCCTCGTAGCGGGGGGCTAGCTTGGCGGCAAATCCGTCGTTAGCTTTTGATAGCACGTGCTGCTTTACCAGTACCAAATCACCGATGGCTGGTCTCCAATCGCGTCGTCGCAAGTTGTAATGACGACCCTGTTCCACCGATGCTCGCTGTGTGTTATTCCTTGCTGCCTGGAAGATATCGCATAGCTGCTTCGCCTTTGTTTCGGGATCGGTAGCGATTGTTCCAGATCCTGGGGTAACTTCGTCGTACAACGCTCCTGGCAGTCTCGGTTCCCGTCCTTGAACCAGGAACGCCGGACTGAATCCTGTTGTATCGGACACGCTGCTGTTGATGGCCAATGAGATCTCTGGTAGTAGGGTGTCCCAGGTGCTATGTGACCCCTCGATGCATTGGGCAATCATCGTCTTGATCGTCCGGTTCGCTCTTTCTGTCGGGTTTTGTTGTGGATTGTATGGCGCAGTGTGCTCCAGTACCATACCAGCCCGTTTACAAAACGCCTTAAATGACCGACTTGTAAATTGAGTCCCGTTGTCGCAGACGAACTTTCGTGGTATCCCAAATCGGCTGAGAATCCTGTCTCGAAAAGCTTTTTCCAAGTATGTTGCAGTGGCCCGGCGTAGAGGTATCAGTTCCACCCACTTGGAAAACATATCTAAGAAAACGAGTAAGACTGTGTTACCTTGTTTGGACCTCGGCAAAGGCCCAACGAAATCGGCGCAGATGGTAGCGAAAGGCTCGCTTGCCTGTCGTGTTAGCATCTTCCCTGCTGGTTTAGCTTGTTGTGCCTTGAATTTTTGGCACGCGGCACATTTCCTTACATAGCGTGCTACGTCCCTGAAGATCCCCGGCCAATAGTATCTTTGGCACACTCTCGTTGATGTTTTGCGTATTCCCAGGTGTCCCGCGCTGGGTTGGTCGTGGCATTCTTGTAACACCCGTTGCCGCTGTTCCTTGCCTACACATAGTTTCCATGGTATGAAATCTTCCTCCAGGGGTCGTTGCCCTAAGTTCCGATACAATTGCCCGTTCTCCAGGGTATAATCGGGGTACTTCTCTGGTTGTTCTTGTATCTCCTGTGTGCGTCGTCGTATCCATACGCATGTGTTCTGTTCCTCGATGACTGTTTGTAAGCTCTCGAGCGGCTGTCGTGACAAAGCATCTGCGACAACGTTTTGTCGCCCTTTCCGGTAGTGAACGTCGAATTGGATCTGTTGGAGTTCCAGTGCCCACCGTGCGATTCGTCCCGTGGGGTTTTCAATAGTGTTGAGCCACTTGAGGGCTAAGTGGTCTGTCACGACGTCAAACCTGTATCCTTCCAAGTAGCAACGTAGTTTCCTGATAGCCCAGATGATCGCTAAGCATTATTTTTCAGTGGCGGAGTAATTCTCCTCGGCCCTCGATAGTTTCCGACTCACGTAAGCAATGACCCTCTCGCTGTCGGTTTTCTGCTGGGTTAGTACTCCTCCGAGCCCAAAATCACTAGCGTCAGTCTTTAAAGAAAACTTACGAGTAAAATCTGGGCACGCAAGGACGGGTGCCTCGGTTAGTAGCTCCTTGAGTCTTGTAAACGCCTGGTGTTGTGGTAGTTCCCACGCCCATTTTCTGCCTTTTCGAAGTAGTTGCGACATCGGTTGTACCACGGTTGCGAAATTTGGAACAAATCGCCGGTACCAAGAGGCGAGACCCAGGCATCTTCTAAGTTCTCGTGCACATGCTGGATCTGCGAGCTGCTGTACTGCGGCTACCTTCTCAGGATCGGTATGGATCCCTTCCTTGCTAACGACGTGTCCCAGGTACACCAGTCTGCGCTTGAAGAACAGGCATTTCTCCCGGTTGAGTCTGAGGTTCGCTTGTCTTAAACGTTTCAATACTTCTCTGAGGTTCTCGACGTGTTCCTCCAGTGACGTCCCGATGACGTCCATGTCCACACCGATGACACTGTCGAGTGATCGCTGGAATGTGGCGGGCGCCGAGTGGAGTCCGAATGGCATGACTCGCCATTGGAAAAGACCTCGTCCTGGTACGGTGAACGCGGTGCATTCCCGACTTGCCTTGGCCATGAGTATCTGCCAATACCCGCTTTTTAAGTCCAGTGTGCTAATATACTTAGCGTTCCGCAACCTCTCTAAGATGGAATTTATCCTCGGCAGGGGGTATGCATCCGGTACTGATCTTGCGTTGAGTTGGCGAAAGTCCACACACATGTGAGTTTCTCCATTCTTCTTGCCCACCAACACAATCGGGGCACTGTGCGGGCTTTTGGAAGGCTCGATGCATCTATCCCTTAACAACTCGTCCACTTGCGCATGGATTATTGCTTGCATTGCTGGATTTCGCGGATAGTATCGCTGTTTGATCGGGCGATCGTCGCGCATCACTATCACATGCTCCGTGATGTTGGACACGCCGGTCATTCCGTCGAATTTTGCCAGTTCTTTGTCCAGAAATTCCTGTACCCATGGTGCTATTGGCTCTGCTGGGCTTGCACTTCCTTCTGCTAAAGTTGCGTCTGTGACGCTGGCTAGTATCGCAAGTGATCCTAGTTCCGCCTCGGTCTTCTGGTCCCCTGAATCGCTGCGAAACGGGTTCCTTTGGGTTGCTCTCGGTAGTGCTGGGCCAAGAACGCCTCCCCAAGTCTTGTCTCGTGCTGCTGGTCTCGGTGACCCGCCGGTTATCACGTAGTTGCTGGTGCTGGTATCATCTCGAGTCTGGTTTGTCGTGGCTGGCTCGTCTGTCGTAGTGTTGGTCGCCTCGCGGATGCAGGTGCCGTTCTTGCTTAGCCTTGTTGTCTTTGTTGTTCTCTGTTTGTCGGTCGCCTCGCAGACGCAGGCGCCGATCTTGCTCGTCTCTGTTTCCTCTGCTGTTGTGACAACCGCCTCGCGGATGCAGGCGTTGTCCTGGGTTGTTTTCGTTGCCTCTGTTGTTCCCTGTTTGTCGGTCGCCTCGCGGATGCAGGCGCCGGTCTTGCTCGTCTTTGTTTCCTCTGCTGTTGTGACAACCGCCTCGCGGATGCAGGCGTTGTCCTGGGTTGTTTTCGTTGCCTCTGTTGTTCCCTGTTTGTCGGTCGCCTCGCGGATGCAGGCGCCGGTCTTGCTCGTCTTTGTTTCCTCTGCTGTTGTGACAACCACCTCGCGGATGCAGGCGTTGTCCTTGGTGGTTTTCGTTGGGCCAATAGCTTGCTGCGCCGCCCGCTGAGCGACATCGCTTCCTCTTGGATTGCCATTGCCTGAGTCCCGGCTGATGGTATTCTCGGGTCTTCGGTCAGTCGGACGATGATACTCCGTAGCTTTGGAATTTGATCTGCTCAAAGGGATGAGTAGATCACCTACCTGTAGCTTGGCATCTATGGCGCCAAAGAAATCCAAGCCGAGCAACACATCGTCGGGCGCCGATGGTAATACTAGCATCAGAATGCTAGCCCGTGATTGACCGAGTGGTACTTCTGCCTGAATTGCTCGTGTAATGCCATGTTCTGATATAGCACTTAATCGCGCGATTAGGGTCATTAACGAGATTAAAGCACTAATCTACATATAATCGCGCGATTAACTCATACAAAAACTGTCAAACGTAATCCTCTCATTGACGAGATTATCTGCTAATCTAGTTGATTAGCGTCAATGCAACCCTGTTTTTGTCTAACATAAACGACAGATGGCGCTGTTTTTTGCATATGATAACAGCTGTTATTTGTTATTGTTGTTTTTTTTTTTTGCAATTTGTAAGAAAATATGGCAGCAAAAAAAGAAAAGAATATTAAATATTAAAAGAAATTTTGAAGACACAGAGGTCGTAATTTCTTCCAAGTCACTCCACAAAAGTCCAACACTATTGTGCACACTGTCGACTTTCCAACTCCGAACATGTTTGCTATGGTCCGGTACTCAACTGATGAAAATAGCGCGTACATTGCTATTGCAACACGTTTTTGTAGAGGAATTGCCTTTCTATAAGTGGTATCTTTTTTTTCTATATTTTTTACTAGCTCACAAAGCTTGTTGAAAGATTTGCGATTCATGCGCAAATTGCTCTTAAAGAAAGCATCTGAGCAGTTTTGGCAATCAATTTCCCAGAAAAATTGTGAACGTTCCTAAAAGAAAAACACTTTTATATACATACATATATACACATAATACTAAGTTAATACATACTTTTCTCCAGCACTTTTTCATCACAGATGCCTCAGATATGGCTGCACATAACGTGAGGTGCATTTCATATTTCAGTAGCACAAGATTCCTTTGTGCTCTTGAAGTATTGAATAGATCCTCCATTATTTTCGCCATATCCAGCATTTTTATCAAAACAAAAATAATTTTAATAATATTTGGCGGCATTTTTATTCACTAATGGTTAATTTCAATTTTTTCTGCTGTTTGCTATTTAATTTTGTTCATTTATAAATGTAAACAAACAAATGTCAAACTTAATCTTATGAGAATCAGCTGATTGTTGTGTGAACGCATAAGATTATCGCTGGTAGATTATCGTAATTACGAGATTAATTTTTCATAGTGTGAACATGGCATTAGTTGCATCCTTGTCCCGTTTGCCAGAGCTATTATCGTCCTTACTGTTCTTCTGTTCGTCGGGGTCTCAATGAGCCGCGCCTTCTGCTCGCTGAGGAAACTACGCGTGGCTCCCGTGTCCAGCGTAGCTACCATCACCTCAGCTTCGATGCTTGTCTCGGCGACAAGCCGGCCATCCCACGGACGGATGACACCCGCTAGTCCCAGGACTCGCTCGTCTGCCCTCCCATCTGTCCTGTGTTTGATGAAGGGCGCTGGGCGTTTCCCGTTTCCTTGGCCTGGCAACAGTCGATGGTCCTCACTCCTCGGCGACCACAATTCCAGCAGAATAGAATGCGAGTTCCACGACATTCTCGTGCAAAGTGTCCATGTACTCCGCAGTTGCGGCACGCATTGCGCGTGTCCACCGGTTGCTCGCTGTTAGCATTGTTTTGTTTACCTCCATTATTTCCCTCGTTTGGGACCACTGTCGACTGCGATGCTGTCCACTGGGCGCCAGGCTTGGGGTTTGTTGCTCCAGTTTCCCGCTTTGGCCCGGCTGCTGATCCAGTCTGGTTCCTAGCCTGACGTTGCTGCTCTCGTTCCCGGGTGACTTCGAAGTTGATCACGGTGTCAACTCGGTGTGACACTGCTCGTTCCTCCAACCGCTCGATGAATCGCAAGGGATCGGTAGCGCCGTCGAAAGTGACGCCCCAGCGTTGCATACGCTCTACGCCCCTAGCTGCGGAGACGTCGCGTTGGTTCTGTAGCATGCCCCTTTCGTTTGCTCGTGACCCGCGCTGCTGTTGGCCAGGCACCGGTATGCTTAGGTACTGCATACCTAGGCTAGCTGGGTCTCCTGGTGTGAGTCCCTCTGCTTGGTCTTCGTTTCCATTCATAGTAGGCGATGGGCTCCGCGATCGCTGTTGGGCCTCTGACTTAGGGTCGGGCATTCGTGCTCTTCCAAAGGTGGCCTCCAGTTCTTCTAAGCGAGCCTGGATGGTAGTCGAGTGACCCCCGCGACTCACAAAGGCAGACATGCGGCCTCGGAGTTCCTCCACGGTGCCTTCACGTTCAAACCCGAATTCGTCAGCAAAAGCTTCCAGCTCTGCCTTGCGCCGGTACGAGATCCACGCTACTCCAACCATGCTTCTATACGTAGCCTTTGCTTCGTGTCCTGAATCCTATGCTTTGCTTGTTATATACTAGGGATATCATGTGCCTTGTCCTAGTGTTCTAGTATCCTTGTTCTATACTAGTGGTATCCTGTGTCTGGTTCCTGACTCCCCCCCTGTTGTTAATAAATCTCGGAATAATATTTATTACACGATGTTCACTGTTGGATTACTCTGGGTCGACTGCGCTCTGGTTGTGTCGTGCAGCTCAATTTATGTACTGCCGACGATCGAAGCCGAGAGTTCACGAGCGCTGCGCTGCCCGCCTCTCTCTCGCTCGACATTCGTGGATGCGATGCCCACAAAACCTCTCTCCCGCTCGCTCTCTCTGCTCCTCGTCGTAACTCGCCCCTGAACTTGGTACTATTTAGACCCTGCGAACCCTAGAAAACCTCGTGTTTCACTCCTGCGTGCCTCTACCCTTTACTCTGAAAAAAATTGCCTGTGCAACCTAGTCCCTTGTGCAAACCGGAAACTAACAAAATTTTCGAGCAATTCCTCTCAAACTGTGTCCAAGTGTTTGAGTATTTATCTGCGCCTGAAAAGCTGGGTAATCTGCAAAAAGTGCATGCACCAGCGTGCAAAACAAAAACTGGACCAATGCTTGTCAAACTGTACATATGCGTCTGTGGGTACATCAGTGTTTGCAAAACTGTGCCCATGTGCCGACATTTATCCGCGCCCGAAAAGCTGGGCAGTCCGAAAAAAAAATGCATGCACCAGCGTGCAAAACAAAACCCGGACCAATGCTTGTCAAACTGTACACATGAGTCTGTGGGTAAATCAGTGTTTACAAAACTGTGCCCATGTGCCTGCATTTAAAAACCTAATACACATGTGTGCATGTAACCAACAAAACCAAAACTCGACAAGAAACCGAAACTGCGCACGCTGTATGTAAATGCGTAATACTTAAAACTGTACCTACGTGCCGGCGTGTGCAGCTGCATAACCCAAAACGACAGCAGACAAAAACATAGAACATTAGTGCGCATTTACTTATAAGCGCCTTTCGCAACCACGCTATGCCGACAACCCAGTCGGACCGCGGCTTATTGCCGTTATGCACGCACCCCTGTAGGACCACCACGACTGAAATCCCTAATGAAATATTGTAATGAACAACGTGAAGCAGATGGGCTATTTAATACGGTCGAAGTACGCGCTTGCTTTGGCTGAAGCTCGCCGGCAATTGGGGTGGGTGTTCTTTTTGTAAATGTACGACGCATAAAACTCGCTTCGTTATTAGTTATAGAATTATTTTGATTTTCGCGTACTAAAATGTTGACAAAAAGAACGAACGAACGACTACGGCATGAGAAAGAAGAAAAGGATTAGAAGTAAGAAGAGAACCAAGTAAATCGAGTAACTGGGACATTCCTTATTTGGTGCCACCGATTGGTGCACTCGCCCACCCTTCCATGATCCTGCGGGCCAAAAATAATAGCAGAATCCCTTGGGAAGCCCTACATCAGCTATCCTACCTCCATCGGAAGTTGATTGTTATCCACAAAAAAAACGGAAAATTAATGCATTTTAAAAAGCACACGAAATGCTGATATAATTCATATTTAAAAATTGGTTATAATTGTATTAAATTAGGTAGATAAAGTTATAAATACGATATAGACGCGATTCGTATATCTCTTGCACATGTTTGCCGACAGAATTGAAAACAAAAAAACAAATGCCTTTAGAAAAAAAAACACAATAATGCTGGTTGATCAGCGCGGGTACTATCTGCTAGTTGTTACGCAGTTCGTACATGCATCATCAGTTCAAACGGGCATGCATGTAATAGCCAGGTAATACACCTGCAGGCTGATTTGTATTTAAAACAATTTATAGAAGAAACAAAAATCCAATCTGTTTCGCAAACGTGTGTAAGGCTAGGCAAAGAAAAAGTAGCATATTAATAAACAAATTGATCTAAACGATAAGTGTTAAGAAACTGATTAACTTAATTTTCGATAAATTGGCCTTTTTCAATCATTCATTTTCTCCATATAATAGCCAACATTAAATATATAAATTAATATATAAGTATCAAATAATATTATAGTAGAGTAAGATTTATCTATATATCGGGACGGTTATTAAAATTTACATAAGGTAAATATGGAATAAGTGATGCATTCGTTGCATTTCAATTTCAAAACTCGACTTGCGTATGAGAAACAAACAGCAAAAATAATTAAGTGTACCTAAATTTTTGACCAGCAGTGTGGCGATTGGTTAAAACGAAGTTTGGATATATGCACACAATTTCAGGAAAGCATATTTTTTTTTTTTTTTTTTTTTCTCTCTGTACTCACATTAATATTTCAAGTTAAGAGCGGCTCATAATAATATAAAGTAAACCGACTTACATACATCATCCCACGCTGGAAGTACTTCCTGGTGTTGGTGTGTGTGTTGCTGCAATTAGTTAATAAGAGTGCAAATATCACAAGCCTCATGCGAAAGCTCGCTATAGATGATAAGCATGAAAGAGAGCATAGAGCACAAGCCACGTGCAAAAGCTCACTGGTAACATAAGCATACACTGCGAAATTTTTGTGTGTTTTTCATACCGCATACAATTCTAGACAAAAAATCTCTTATTAGAATAAAGAATAATTATAATTTCAAAAATATTCACAGAACCGTCACAATCTCCCTTTCGACGAGCATTTCATTTGTTAAATTTAGGTGTTTGCATGTAATTTCTTTTTTTTTGTTTTTTTTTCTTTTTTGGTTAAGGTATGCACCATCGCTGCGCACGCGTAAGGTTATGATTTTTTTTTTTTCACTTAAACAAAAGGGAAATTGCTCGGACTCATTACTTGTTTATCTGTTGTTTTTTTTCTTTTTTCTTTAAAATAAAGTTGATTCCCTCGATGTAGTTGTAGCAGCTAATTAATTCAGGCGGTTGTTAAAGCTGGGCCGAAGAGGAAGAGAATAAAATCCACGTGCGTGACCATGTTCCTCAGGTTAGGTTTGCTATACGAATACTGATGGACTGCATTCGACACCTCTTTACATAACAGCTGCGCGACTAGCTTAAGACCTCTTTGTAGCGAAATGGCAAAGGCGGTTTAAATATGTCGAATCAATATTCGCCACTATGCACGGCAACCTTTTGCAATTGATTCCAAGCTAATTAATCCGAATTAATCAGTCCAAACTAATAATTCCGAACTAATCATTTCGTACTAATCATTTCGTACTAAACATTTCGTACTAATCATTTCGTACTAGTCGCCCATTCTAGAAGAAACATTTATTAAAATTTTTTTTTTTGTCTCTTTTTGGAATGGTTTAAATATATATATATTTATTTATTTTTTTTTTTTATTTACCCAAATTTTTGAAATAGGCACTGAAGAACAAAACGGGTTGCGCAGTAGCTTGCTGCAGCGTAAACTGTAAGCCAAAGAATAGTTATAGCTGATTTGCCTTTATGGTTTAATTTAAAATAAACTGTACTGCACAAATCACTGTATGCACATATGCATATATATATAAATGTGTTTAAAGACGACTGCAACGCGCACAACTTGTTCGCTCAAGGGCTATCAGAAAAAGGAATGTGACTGGGGTCAAAAGATCTAACGAAGGCTAAATTGCTGAAAATCTGCTTTACACGTATTTTTCAACAATTTTCAGTTTCCTCTTCTATCGCTTTCTGGGAAGCTCAAGCTTTTCACACACAGAGGGCGCTAGGAGCGAAACACAAAAAAAATTATTGCCCATTTTTAGGAGAGAACAAAAAAAAAGAAGCGAAACAAGCGAAACATTACAATATCACCATCCTTTTCTTCACTCTAGCTCTTTACACTATTTCGACGTAATCCTTCCAAAATCTAGTTAACTAACAATCCCAGAGTCCCTGCTCGGGCGCCACTTGTAAGGTAGCTTTTCAAAGGCTGAGGTAGCTCAGTCCCTCCAGGGCCACCCTAAAAGAAATTTGTATAGTGCCGGGACTGTTGGATTGTGGATATAAGAAAAACGCCGCGTTTAGAAAAGTCTTGGCTTGTTTCGTAGAATGGGACAAACCTGAAAACGACACCGGTTCTTCCGGTGGTGAGTGACAACGCCTTCTGGCAGTGTAACAACCCCTGTCTGCTCCGGCTCGAATGCCCCTGGTATTACCTAGGCTGCACCAAGTTCGGAGACAGGCATGCGCCGTTTGAGAGTGCGCGGGCCGGCGCGGTATTAACCAAGCGACCTGCCAACGGAGTCTCAAACGGTGGGTTACCACACGTACCGTTCGCACTTTGCACTGATTTCCGGAATCTTTGTAACTCTCAGTTCACCAATTAATAGCACCTCGTTCCACTTTCATTTCGTTATAATGTTATTTTCTTTTATTGCTTACGAATGCTACCCTATGTAACCTGCCTACTCGCACCAAACTAGTCTTACCAAAAGAATCTTTGGCCACCGCAGCGTCGCACAGAGGGGCCATTTGAGTTTTTTCATATCAAAAATCATAGCTTTTGAACCAAATGAGATAATCGAACAATTTAAAAAGCATATGATAGATAATTAATCAACCTATAAAATGAGCGTTTGAAATGAATTCTACAATTTTTCTGTGCCTATTTATGGGTATGCAAAGTTGAAATTTGTGGAAAAATCAACTTTACGGGAAGGAAAAAAAATATTTTTTAAATTTTTTGATTTTATTGTTTCGTTTTAATGGTTTTTATAATCTAAAATTAATATTATGATAATTCAAAATAATTTTTTTTTATATATTTTTTTTATGAATTTTTTGTAAAATACTCATCACAATCCGTAAAAGATGGTATATCTAAAAGAGAAATCATCTCTGAACTATAAGTATTTTCTAATTCTTTTCGTGACTTAACATGCCTCAGTGATGAAATTAGTGGATCTGAAGATGCTGCTAACATGTTGAAGAGGTCCTCATTTTGTCTCACCCTTGAAGCTTTGAAAGTGTTTAGCAATCTGTATTTTTTATAAAACTTATTAAGGGACTCTTGTGCTTCTTCAGAGAGCTCTCCAATTGGCAAAGACTGATAATCAATTATATCCTTGCCATGCGCCAATATTTTATGGACTGTCGGGGTCAACTTTTTCTGCGGATATAATTCTGCTAAAAGTGATGCTGTTTTTGAAGCATATTCTCCATATTTGGCAGAATCAACTTTTTCCTTGCAGTTCAAAACAGGTAAGCATTACAGAATGAAAAACAAAAGTCAAGTATCTTCACAATAACGAACGTAACAACAACAACAAAAAATGGGTTTTCACGATTATATGTCATAAATTGCCCAAAAATGCATGCAACACATTTTTTTCCTATGACTTTTCACTTTTTTTACATATAAAAAAAGGGGCAAAAACGGGCACATGAAACTTTTTGCATTTAATAGAGGAATAATCAAAGAAATTAATTTTAAACAAGTGGAAACGTTGCAGTCGGACGCAACCGACTGCGGCATACTCGATACCAGTATTAAAACCGGTAAAAAGAGGCCTGATTGCAAAGGGGTACGGATGCGGCAGGGGTGTACGCTGCCTTAAAGATTCTCCGATGCAGATGGGGATGCCACCAGCTATATTCCTTCCAAATTTGGTGACTCTAGCTCAAAGTTTGTAAAATGTAGGGAAAGGGGAGGGGGGGTGGGGGCTGGGGGCGGTATGGGTAGTTGTGGCATCAAAATTTTTGTTGCAGATCTTTGTGAAATGTCAATTGCTATCTTCATACCAAATTTGGTGACTCTAACTCGAAATTTGTAATAAGTGGGGAAAGGGGGGCTGGGGGCGGTATGGGTGGGCGAGGCATCCAAATTTTTGATGCAGATCTATGCGGAATGTCAATTGCTATCTACATACCAAATTTAATGACTCTAGCTCGAAGTTTGTAAAAAAAGGGGCAAGGGGGGCTGGGGGCGGTATGGGTGGGCGTGGCATCAAAATTTTTGATGCAGATCTTTGTGAAATATCAACTGCTATCTTCATACCAAATTTGGTGACTCTAGCTCGAAATTTGTAAAACGTGGGGAAAGGGGGGCTGGGGGCGGTATGGGTGGGCGTGGCATCCAAATTTGTGATGCAGATCTTTGTGGAATGTCAATTGCTATCTTCATACCAAATTTGGTGACTGTAGCTCGAAAATTGTAAAAAGTGGGGAAAGGGGGATGAAATGGAGGGCGTGGCTCCAAAACTTTGATGCAGATTTTTGGGGGTCTTTGCCAGCTATCTTCCAACCAAATTTGGTGGCTCTAGCTCCACAACTCTGGAAGATACACTCATTCCCGTTTTTGACGAAGCGTTGGGGTGGATGGGGTTTGCTAGGGCAGTATTGGTGGGCGTGGCATCCAAACTTTTGAAACAGTTTTTAGGGAGTCATCATCACCTATCTTGGCACCAAATTTGGTGGCTATAGCTCAAAAACTGTGGGAGATATAGCCATTTCTGATTTCAAAATGCGGTGGGGCTGGGGGCGTAATGGGTGGGCGTGGCTCCAAAACTTTGATGCAGTTTTTTGGGGGTTGTTTTGAGCACTAATATTTTTTAGTGCTTTATTTTCCGAAATGAAAACCAATAGACAGAATTACAAATTAGACCGATGCTTTATTTGCAATTGTCACAAATCTTTGACCTGCTCACACCGAATGTGTTTGAACAACTAACAGAATGATATGCAAGCGCGACATACAAAGCGGGCCGATGGTTAACGAATTAAGGTGCAAAGTAGACATCATAAAGGTGTAGAGTGAACATAACAGAATAACGTTAGATACTCTATAATGAGATAAGCATAGGGTATGCCGCACAGGGCAATTAATATGTACAAATGTTATTGTTGATCACGCGGCTGTTGCTGTTGCTGCTGCGAACATCCTCCCCCCGTTGAATGCACGCGTTCAACAGAGTCATTTAAGGGCAGCAAACATAGCTTCGCTGTTGCCCTTCGAAGCTGTCCAGTAGCGGTTTTTAGCTCTGCAACTCTTGGAACTCCGTCACGTCCAGGTAGAAGCTGAAGAACTCGAGCAAGTGGCCAGCGCATGGGTGGAAGATTCTCATCCTTGATGAGGACTAAGTCGCCGACACATAGTGGTTCAACGCGAGCTCTCCACTTAGTCCGTTCCTGAAGCAACGTCAGATATTCTTTTTGCCAACGATCCCAGAAGATCTGTTGCAAACGTGCCACCTGCTGCCAGCCATTCAAACGATTGAAGTTGATGCTGGACAAATCTGGCTCGATTATGTTTGTTGGTGGCCCACCAAGCAAAAAATGATTTGGTGTTAACACGTCTAGGTCCTCAGGATTCTCTGTAATGGGAACTAAGGGTCTAGAATTAATGATTGCGGTGATTTGATAAACAAGCGTTTGTAGTTCATCAAGATGGAGCGTGTTTCGACCAATAGAACGATGCAGGTGATACTTTGCACTCTTGACTGCGGCCTCCCAAAGTCCACCAAAGTGAGGAGAGCGAGGAGGAATGAAACGCCAGTCGATGTTGTCGGATAAGCAAAATCTTTGCACTGCATCCTGATGAGGGTCGCTTAGGAGAAGCTTTTTTAAATCCAGCAGCTCATTTTTGGCTCCAACGAAATTTGTAGCGTTATCTGACCAAATTTGACTTGGCATCCCACGAAGAGATATAAACCGCTTTAACGCGCCGATAAAAGTTGGTGTTGACAAATCCTTGGCAAGCTCCAGGTGTACGGCCTTGGTCTTGAAACAAATAAAGACGCTGATGTATGCCTTTATCGGAGGTCTACTACGAACTCCCGATTTGTAGAAGAAAGGTCCACAGTAGTCCACACCGGTAACATCAAAGGCTCGAGATCCTGTACACCGTTCTTTAGGAAGATCAGCCATGATATGCGTTAAAAGCCGGGGCCTTGCCCGAAAGCATCGAACGCATTTGTTGATGACTTTGGCTACTGTCTTCAAACCACCGATTGGCCAATACTGAAGCCGGATGTTAGCTAGAAGTGCACGAGGCCCAGCATGCAAGTCGCGTTCATGAAAATGTGTTATAACGGAGACAGTAACTGGATGTCCTTTGGGTAAGATGATTGGATGGCGAGACTCGAACGGCAAGTTTGAGTTTTTAGACGACCGCCCACACGAACAAGTCCAAATTCATCGATGAACGGGCATAAGGATGCAATCGAACTGGAACCTTGCACTACTCCTTTTTCCTTCAGTTCCTTAAGGGTTTGGCTTAGGCTTCGACATTGAATAAGCCTAATAAGCAATTGAGTGCCACTATGAACGTCACTCACGTAAAGCCCAGGATGTCGTATTCCTTTGACGAATTTGTATATGTAAGCGAATACACGTTGCAATCTGGAGAAGGAATTTACAAACTTGCAATCAGAGACGATATCTGATGATGGTGTGCTGACGACAAAGACCTTCTTTCGAACTTCCAGGCTTGGCTCAACGACAGCATGTACAAGAGGCCAGGAATCCTCATCCAAGGTCACGAATTGAGGACCATACAACCATAGATCCAATTGAGCAAGTTGACTCGGAAGCAATCCACGAGAAAGTATGTCTGCCGGGTTGACATTTGTGGGAACGTGACGCCATTGCATGTTGGCCGTCAACTCCTGAATAGCAGCTACTCGATTTGCGACGAATACATTAAATCGGGCAGGCTCATTGTGAATCCACGACAGAGCTATGGAAGAGTCTGACCAGCAGTAGAAAGAGCCATTGAAAAGTCCGGATTGGGCTATTTCAAACATTAGCTGAGCAAGCAGCCTGGCTCCAGATAGTTCCAACTTCGGTACGGTAAGTGTCTTCAGAGGCGCGACACGAGACTTCGAACAAAGTAGGTAGCTCGAAGGTTGCTCACCCTTTGATACGACATAAATGCAAGCTCCAAATGCGTCGATGCTGGCATCACAGAATCCGTGTACTTCTATAGAACAGTGCTGGGCGATAACGCAACGAGGAAACGATAGACGTGGAAAATTGTTGAAGCCATTGTATATCTCCATCCAAGCTGTGCTGAGGTCCAGTGGCAAGCTCTCGTCCCAATCAAGCTTCGCCTTCCACAAATGCTGCAAAAACACCTTTGCCTTCACAATAGCCGGTCCTATAAGGCCAAGAGGGTCGTAGAAGTGTGCTATCGCCGATAAAATAGAGCGTTTGCAAGGCTTTGCAACATGCTGCGCTGGAGCCGATGAAAACAGAAGCTGATCAGATCCAGGATCCCACAATAGGCCGAGCGTTTTAATGATGTTGCTGTCATCATCAAATTTGAGACAAGTTTCTCGTTCGGACTCAGGAACTCCTTCCAAAACTGTCGAATGGCTCGAGCAAAACTTTCGAAGCTGAAAGTTGCCTCGGGCAAGGAGCTTCGTTGTCTGTTGCATCTTCTCAATAGCCTCATCCACAGAATTCCCACCAGCTATCAAGTCATCGACGTAGAAATCATGCAAGACAGCTGACGCACCAAGGGGAAACAAATGTCCATCATCATGGGCTAATTGATGCATCGTCCGAACTGATAGGAATGATGCAGGCTTCGTTCCATATGTGACAGTGTCAAGCTTGTACACTTTGATGTTTTCCCTTGGAGAGTTCCGCCATAAAATGCACTGGAAATATGTGTCAGGGCAGCTCACTCGAACGCATCTATACATCTTGCAGATGTCTCCAGTGAGAGCGACAACATACGTGCGAAATTGAATCAGCAATTTGAAAAGTTTGGCTTGTATGACAGGTCCAGCCATGAGAACATCGTTGAGAGACGCACCCGAAGAAGTTGCTGCGGAACCATCGAAAACGACACGTAGTTTGGTTGTTGTGCTATCTTCCTTCAATACGCAATGGTGTGGCAGAAAATAGCGACAGGAACCTGCTAATTCCGGTTGGACGAGCGACATATGTTTCAAATCGAGGTACTCCTTAACAAATGCCGAATATCGTTGTTTTGTATTAGGCTTCCGTTCCAGTTTACGCTCCAAGCTTAAAAAACGCTGGTAGGCTTGTCTATACGAATCGCCTAAGTTTCCAGAGTTTGGTTTGAATGGCAGCATAACTGAGTATTCACCAGACGGCAAGCGAGAAACAGTTTTTGTAAAATGTTCTTCACATTCCACTTCCTCCTTGGTAGCTGGTGCGTTGCTTTCACCACAGCCTTCAACTTCCCAAAACCGCCTGACAATATGCTCAAGCCTATCGTCCAAAGTGCGATCATCAATTGGCTCGCAAACAGCCAATAGAGAGCCGATACCGTTTGTTTTACATCCTCCAGTAACGACCCAGCCAAGTCGAGTTTTTTGCAATAGAGGCAAACCTGGCAGAAGTTTAATTTGGCCGACGCAGAGAAGATCGTAAAACATGCTTGCTCCAATGAGTAGATCGACGTGCTGTCGCTTGTGGAACGCTGGGTCTGCCAAATGAATGTTTGAAGGAATGCTCCACGTTGAGATGTCGATCGACTTGCTGGGTTGACAGTCTGTAATGGTAGGAACAATTAATGCATTGATTGATGTAAAATAATCAGAATGCTGAGCCTGCAGTCCAATGTCGACGGTAGATCCTGAAGTGGGTACGCTAGCATCACCTAGACCAGAGATAACTGTTGAAGAGCGACTTCTCTTCAAACGCAGCTGCTGGGCCAAGCGAGAAGTGATCAGGTGAAGCTGCGAACCCGAGTCTAGCAACGCACGTGCCGGAATTAAGGAGCCAGAGCGATCTCTAATTAGCACAATTGCTGTGGCTAACAGAGCACCATTTCCAGAGGCAGCAAGCGAGGTCGACACGTGAAGCGAAGAAGCCGTAGTCAACGACTGCGATGACGTTTCCGGGGTTGCCTCAAAATGTAGCAGCGTATGATGCCGAGCATTGCAAGTCAAACAATTTCGACTTGAGCATGACTGTGCTTGATGTCCTTTCTTTAGACAGTTTATGCATAGTCCAAGTTTCTTTGCCTCCTTGAAACGTAACGATGGAGACAAATTTCCAAATTTGTTGCACGCATATATGGCATGCCCTGGGGTGCCACAACAACAGCATGCGTTGTTGGGTTGTGTCGCTACAAACGCCTTTTTGCATGGACTAGTAGCTGGATTGCCTTTTATCACCGGCGAATTCAGCATAGCGTGCTGCATGGTTTCCATTCTTTGACAGCGCCCTTCCAGAAAAGTAAAAACTCCTCCGATGAGGGAATTTTATTTAAGGCGATGCTCTCTTCCCAGCTGGTCTGCGTTGCGACGTCCACTTTGGCGAGCAGTAGATTGATGATCATACATCCAGCAATCTCCTCTGAACTGCCAAGCGTTTCCAAGGCACGCATGTGACCAGTAATCTGGTCCGAAAGCTCACGAAGTTTGCCAGCCGACGCCGTTTCTACCTTCTTGAGTCCAAGAATACCCTTAATGTGGGACTGAAAAACAAGGCGTTTATTATTAAAGCGTTTATGCAGAATGCTGAGAGCAACTTGATAGTTGGCCTCAGAGAGTTCCAGAGATGATACGGCATCAAGCGCTGAGCCCGACAGACAAGAGCGTAAGTGTTGAAAACGCTCAATGTTTGTTAAATCCACATCCTTGTCTATGACCGATTCAAACATGGAGATGAAATTGGCGAACTCAGTGTAGCCTCCAGAAAACTGCGGAATCTTGAGCTCTGGCAGACGAGCTCGACGAGGACGATTGACAGACGCATTGAAGCTTGGCTCCTGAGTTGCATCCAAATTGCCTTGCGAGCTTGACGATGCTGCTAGTTGCGCTTGCGAAGGGCAGAGGCGAGATCGGACACGGGTAATTACGTCTACAAGCATGACGTCAAAGTTTTCGCGCAGCTCACTCCCAATTTCTTCAAAATCAAGTTCTTCTAGCTGGTCGTGAGCTGAGTTGAAATTAAGCTCAAGTTTCTTCAGCAGCTCTAAACGAACAATGAGTTCTATGTTCGAGAGTGCCTCCAAAAGATCGGGCGTTGATGAATCTTTGAGACGCTGCAATTGCACCAAAAACGATTCTGCCCTTCGCTTGTAAAGTTGCGTTTTATGCGCAAAGGCAGGCTCTTCAGAAGGCTCAGTCGACATTGCGGAGGTTTAAATTTAACGAATTTGCAAAGGATGTATGATATAAAAAAAACTGAAGCACACCGTTAGCAAATATAAATGCAATATTTTTACACCTTTCACTATTTAATTTGTTTTATTTATGTTTACGTTTTTACATGTGGTGAACATGTACGAAAACTGCGCACCGACACTGTTCAACAACGTTCTCACGCGAGTACAAATTCACTAATTTGTACAATTAATTAATGCGTTTATTTTTTCATGCACACCAGAATGCGAAGATGACCGACAATTGCTCGCAGACACTGTTCAAAACAAGTGGAAACGTTGCAGTCGGACGCAACCGACTGCGGCATACTCGATACCAGTATTAAAACCGGTAAAAAGAGGCCTGATTGCAAAGGGGTACGGATGCGGCAGGGGTGTAAGCTGCCTTAAAGATTCTCCGATGCAGATGGGGATGCCACCAGCTATATTCCTTCCGAATTTGGTGACTCTAGCTCAAAGTTTGTAAAATGTAGGGAAAGGGGGGCTGGGGGCGGTATGGGTGGGCGTGGCATCAAAATTTTTGTTGCAGATCTTTGTTAAATGTCAATTGCTATCTTCATACCAAATTTGGTGACTCTAGCTCGAAGTTTGTAAAAAGTGGGGAAAGGGGGGCTGGGGGCGGTATAGGTGGGCGAGGCATCCAAATTTTTGATGCAGATCTATGTGGAATGTCAATTGCTATCAAGATACCAAATTTGGTGAATCTAGCTCGAAGTTTGTAAAAAGTGGGGAAAGGGGGCTGGGGGCGGTATGGGTGGGCGAGGCATCCAAATTTTTGATGCAGATCTATGTGGAATGTCAATTGCTATCTACATACCAAATTTGGTGAATCTAGCTCGAAGTTTGTAAAAAGTGGGGAAAGGTGGGCTGGGGGCGGTATGGGTGGGCGAGGTATCCACATTTTTGATGCAGATCTATGTGGAATGTCAATTGCTATCTTCATACCAAATTTGGTGACTCTAGCTCGAAAATTGTAAAAAGTGGGGAAGGGGGGCGAAATGGGGGCGTGGCTCCAAAACTTTGATGCAGTTTTTTGGGGGTCGTTAACAGCTATCTTCCCACCAAATTTGGAGGCTCTAGCTCCACAACTCTGGAAGATACACGCATTCCCGTTTTTGACGAAGCGTTGGGGTGGATGGGGGTGGCTAGGGCGGTATTGGTGGGCGTGGCATCCAAACTTTTGATGCAGTTTTTAGGGGGTCATCATCACCTATCTTGGCACCAAATTTGGTGGCTATAGCTCAAAAACTTTGGGAGATATTGGCTTTTTTGACTTTAAAATTCGGGGGGCTGTGGGCGGAATGGGGGGGCGTGGCTCCAAAATTATTGATGCAGTTTTTTGGGGGTTGCTAATAGCTATCTTCTTACCAAATTTGGTACTTCTAGCTGTAAGGATGTGCGAAATATGTGGATTTATCGGTTTTGGGTTATCGAATTTATCGATTTGCCAGCCCCCAGTTATCGTAGAACCCCCATCTTGACACTTTAATTTACTATCCCATAGATAAAGAGAATTGGAAAGTTTCAAGTCTCTAGCTTGAAGGGTGTGGAAAAAACTTGCATACATACGGACGGACAGACGGACAGACGGACAGACGGACAGACAGACAGACGGACAGACGGACAGACACCATGACGGACATTGCACAAAACCAATATACTCTTTACCTTCGGTATCGAGTATAAAAAACAGAAACGCATATACATTATTTCGCACATACATTTAATACATTCAAATTTACATACAAACACTTATATCCTTATATTGCATAAGAAATTAAAACACAAAATTGAACACCTGAAAACAACAATATAAACAAATACAAAAATATAAAAACAACAAACACTCACATACAATATATACATACTTATGTGAGATAAAAAGATTGTTCATTCGTTAGCTTTTTTCTCTTTTCTATTAATTCGATGTCAAAAAAGTTTACACAAACCTTGAAAAAGACTACACGTTCTGTATTAGGAGTTCAGGCACCCCCCAAAAGAACAACACGATCAAACAGTAGATTGACTACCCTTACACGCAAAACATTATGATGGACTCAGGGAATTCTACCGGGAAGAACTCCCGACATTCGACGGCACCCCAGGTCAACTAGACAAATATATAACTAGTGTAGAAGAGATAATTATGCTCATTAGGGGCACGGACCAAACACCGTACGGCCTACTTACACTTAGAGCTATCAGGAACAAAATCGTAGGTAGAGCAGACGAGGCCCTTAATTTGGCAAACACGCAACTCAATTGGGAAGACATCAAGAACAACCTCTTACGTCTTTACTCAAGTAAAAAAGCGAGGCTGGCCTTTTAAGCGAGTTACAAACCTTCCCGGACAACCTGTCATTGGGTAAATTATTCTTCGGGTTGTCAAGAATTAAAAGTCAATTGTTTTCTATACTTTCCAACAACGGACAATCGGTTAACGTAATAGAAGCAAAGAAAACGGTATATAACGAAGTATGCTGGAATGCATTCATTTCGGGCCTAAGGGAGCCCCTAAAAACTATCATCCGATTGAAAAACCCAGGAAGCAACAACGACCGAAATAACAGGAACATACCATATTCAAACTCAAGTTCAAACCAACAACAACGACAATCAAATTATAGGGGAAATTCTAATTACCAACAGCAAAATAACAACAACAATAAGACAAACCCATTCAAGTCAAATAACGCAACCCCTTACAATCTACATAACATAGATGAAGGCACCTTTAATAACCAAACCACCGACGTAAATTTTCAGGCAACAGCCTCAACATCCCAACAGGATACATAAACCCTGAAACACACGCAGCCTCACTGCTATACATTATTATCAACGTACAAAAACATGACTCCCTTAAATTCCTATTAGACACGGGATCCACTAATTCATTTATAGACCCAAAACTCACCACCCAAATTGACTGCATTAAACTTCAAACCCCAATTTCTTTAAAAACAGCGTTAAATAACTTCCAAATCGATGAAAAATCAATAATTCCTATACCAGATGTATTCAAAACCAAAGGTTATATAAATCTGCTCTTGTTCAAATTCCATACATACTTTAACGGTCTTCTAGTTATGGACTTCTTATCAAGTCTAGGAGCAAACATTGACTTAAATAATTTAAAAATTACTACCCCATATTCTGTACTACCAATATTAAAGTACAATAACCAAACTACAAATGTTTTTAATGTTTCCGCTTTTTCAAAAACTGTTTTGCCACTCCCGGTTCAAATCAAACAAGGGAAATTTTACTGCTGTACCACAACCTTAGATAAAGAACAAGTGGAAACGTTGCAGTCGGACACAACCGACTGCGGCATACTCGATACCAGTATTAAAACCGGTAAATAGAGGCCTGATTGCAAGGGGTACGGATGCGGCAGGGGTGTACGCTGCCTTAAAGATTCTCCGATGCAGATGGGGATGCCACCAGCTATATTCCTTCCAAATTTGGTGACTCTAGCTCAAAGTTTGTAAAATGTAGGGAAAGGGGGGGGGGGCTGGGGGTGGTATGCGTAGTTGTAGCATCAAAATTTTTGTTGCAGATCTTTGTGAAATGTCAATTGCTATCTTCATACCAAATTTGGTGACTCTAGCTCGAAATTTGTAATAAGTGTGGAAAGGGGGGCTGGGGGCGGTATGGGTAGGCGAGGCATCCAAATTTTTTATGCAGATCTATGTGGAATATCAATTGCTATCTACATACCAAATTTGGTGACTCTAGCTCGAAGTTTGTAAAAAGTGTGGAGAGGGGGGCTGGGGGTGGTATGGGTGGGCGTGGCATCAAAATTTTTGATGCGGATCTTTGTGAAATATCATATGCTATTTTCATACCAAATTTGGTGACTCTAGCTCGAAATTTGTAAAAAAAAGGGAAAGGGGAGCTGGGGGCGGTATGGGTGGGCGTGGCATCCAAATTTTTGCTGCAGATCTTTGTGGAATGTCAATTGCTATCTTCATACCAAATTTGGTGACTCTAGCTCGAAATTTGTAAAAAGTGGGGAAAGGGGGCTGGGGGCGGTATGGGTAGGCGTGGCATCCAAATTTGTGATGCAGATCTTTGTGGAATGTCAATTGCTATCTTCCTACCAAATTTGGTGGCTCTAGCTCCACAACTCTGGAAGAGACACGCATTCCCGTTTTTGACGAAGCGTTGGGGTGGATGGGGGTGGCTAGGGCAGTATTGGTGGGCGTGGCATCCAAACTTTTGGTGCAGTTTTTAGGAAGTCATCATCACCTATCTTGGCACCAAATTTGGTGGCTATAGCTCAAAATTTGTGGGAGTTATAGTCTTTTTTGACTTTAAAATGCGTGGTGGCTGGGGGCGGAATGGGGGGCATGGCAGTTTTTAAGACTTTGCTAATAGCTATCTTCTTACCAAATTTGGTACTTCTAGCTGTAAGGATGTGCGAAATATGTGGATTTATCGGTATTGGGTTATCGAATTTATCGATTTGCCAGCCCCCCAGTTATCGGAGAACCCCCATCTTGACACTTTAATTTACTATCCCATAGATAAAGAGAATTGGAAAGTTTCAAGTCTCTAGCTTGAAGGGTGTGGAAAAAACTTGCATACATACGGACGGACAGACGGACAGACACCATGACGGACATTGCACAAAACCAATATACTCTTTACCTTCGGTATCGAGTATAAAAAGAGGACATATGTAAAACAGCTTTTACAGTCGAGGGCGGTCATTACGAATTTATTCGTATGCCCTTCGGATTGAAAAATGATCCAGCGACCTTCCAAAGGGTAATGGATAATGTTTTAGGAGACTTAAACGGAACTTTATGCTTGGTATACCTCGGCGACATCATAATATTTTCACCCTCCTTACAAGAACACGGACTAGATTTAAAATCCGTATTCCTATAATTGAGAGCAGCTAATTTCAAAATACAGCCCTGTAAATCAGATTTTTTTAGGAAAGAGATAGGATTTCTAGGACACCTGATAACCCAGGATGGAATAAAACCTAACCCGAACAAAATAGACCCAATAAAAAAATTTCCTTGTCCGAAAAATAGAAAAGATATAAAAGCATTCCTAGGACTTCTTGGCTACTATAACAAATTCATAAGAGACTTTGCAAGAATAACAAAACCCTTGACTAGACAACTAAAAGGAAAAAAACAAATCACAATTGACAAGGAATTTTTGGACGCTTTGGAATTTTCAAAACCCTTTTAACAAACGATCCAATCCTCTTACACCCAGATTTTAGTAAACCATTCATTCTAACCACAGATGCGAGTAACTTCGCACTAGGAGCAGTACTTTCACAGGGAAGCATTAACAACGACAGACCTGTTTGCTTCGCCAGCAGAACCCTCTCTGATACAGAAATAAATTACTCGACCATTGAAAAAGAAATGTTAGCCATAATATGGGCCATTAAATACTTCAGACCTTACTTATTCGGAGTAAAATTCACAATAGTAACAGACCATAAACCACGAATTTGGTTAATGAATTTCAAAGAACCCAACTCAAAATTATTAATAATAAACATACAACTCGTACTGGTAATAGATTCGGACACAGGTTGTAAAACAATGGTTCCCTACAAAAACAAATTAAGAAGAATATACTCCCAACCATCCTACGACTTGGATAGCGTCAAAAACATATTAAAGCACACCTTAAAGCCAAACAAAACTTGTGCTTTTTACGCAAACGATGAATTATCCAAACTCTTTGAAAAAGCATATTCAACTTATTTCGCACAAAATAAAAGTTTCAACTTAATTAAGTGCACAACCTATTTACCGGAAATCACAGACATAAACGAACAACAGAAATTAATAAAAGAATATCACATAAACAGTAACCATAGAGGAATTGAAAATACATTATTACACCTAAAACGTGAACAGTACTTCCCTCATATGAAGGAAAAAATTTCAAAACTTATAAAAAACTGCGAAACATGTTTAAAAATGAAATACGACAAAAAAACAACCTCAAAAAATCCCATTCCAAATTCCGGAGACACCAGGAAAACCTCTCGATATAATTCATATCGACATTTATACAATTAATAACAATTTCAATCTTACTATCATCGACAAGTTCTCTAAATTCGCAGCTGCATACCCAATTCCAAACAGGAACACAGTTAGCTGCATCAAATCATTAAAACATTTCTTTTGCCAATTCGGAATACCCAAATCAATAGTTTACGACCAAGGAGTCGAATTCAAAAGCGAACTATTCCGCAATTTCTGTTCACAATTTAAAATCTCCCTACAAATAACATCATTCCAACAGTCTTCAAGCAACTCCCCAGTAGAACGCTTACATTCAACACTTACGGAAATTTATAGAATCATCCTAGAAACCAAGAAAAAGCTTAAACTACCTACAGAACATGACGAAACAATTTCAGAAACTATGATTACATACAATAACGCAATCCATTCAACTACTAAACACACACCATTTGAGTAATTCCATGGCAGAACCTATTCTTTCAATCAAGATTTTGAATTTAATAATGAACATGACTTTTTGGATAAGCTAAATTCATTCAGAAAAACATTATATTCCAAAATAAAAGAGATTTTATCCAAAAATACAAAACAAAGAACACAGAAATTAAACAAAGACAGAATAGAACCAGAGACATTAGAACCAAACACCAAAATATTCAGAAAAGAAAATAGGAGAAACAAAACAACCCCACGATTTTCAATACACAGAGTCCTAAGAGACCGCGGTTGTACAGTACTTACAGTTAAGAACCAAAAACTACACAAGTCAAAAATTCGGAGAATAATCAAAACACCGAACTGACAAAAACACCTTTTCCCAATAATTCCAGATTTGCCCACGGGGCACAACAAACCACATACATCCATAAATTAGATGGCACTACACCAATAGCAATAATTGAATAAGGAGAAACATTTGTAATAGAAAACAAGTGGAAACGTTGCAGTCGGACGCAACCGACTGCGGCATACTCGATACCAGTATTAAAACCGGTAAAAAGAGGCCTGATTGCAAAGGGGTACGGATGCGGCAGGGGTGTACGATGCCTTAAAGATTCTCCGATGCAGATGGGGATGCCACCAGCTATATTCCTTCCAAATTTGGTGACTCTAGCTCAAAGTTTGTAAAATGTTGGGAAAGGGGGGGGCTGGGGGCGGTATGGGTAGTTGTGGCATCAAAATTTTTGTTGCAGATCTTTGTGAAATGTCAATTGCTATCTTCATACCAAATTTGGTGACTCTAGCTCGAAATTTGTAATAAGTGTGGAAAGGGGGGCTGGGGGCGGTATGGGTGTTCGAGGCATCCAAATTTTTGATGCAGATCTATGTGGAATGTCAATTGCTATCTACATACAAAATTTGGTGACTCTAGCTCGAAGTTTGTAACAAGTGGGGAAAGGGGGGCTGGGGGTGGTATGGGTGGGCGTGGCATCCAAATTTTTGATGCAGATCT
Organism: Scaptomyza montana; assembly: GCA_018904305.1. Lineage (NCBI taxonomy): Eukaryota > Metazoa > Arthropoda > Insecta > Diptera > Drosophilidae > Scaptomyza > Scaptomyza montana. The sequence continues at coordinate 451,037 of JAEIGR010000045.1, forward strand.
TTGTGAAATATCAATTGCTATCTTCATCCCAAATTTGGTGACTCTAGCTCGAAATTTGTAAAAAGTGGGGAAAGGGGGGCTGGGGGTGGTATGGGTGGGCGTGGCATCCAAATTTGTGATGCAGATCTTTGTGGAATGTCAATTGCTATCTTCATACCAAATTTGGTGACTCTAGCTCGAAAATTGTAGAAAGTGGGGAAAGGGGGGCGGTATGGGTGGGCGTGGCTCCAAAACTTTGATGCAGTTTTTTGGGGTCGTTACCAGCTATCTTCCTACCAAATTTGGAGGCTCTAGCTCCTCAACTCTGGAAGATACACGCATTCCCGTTTTTGACGAAGCGTTGGGGTATATGGGGGCGGCTAGGGCAGTATCGGTGGGCGTGGCATCCAAACTTTTGGTGCAGTTTTTAGGGGGTCATTATCACCTATCTTGGCACCAATTTTGGTGGCTATAGCTCAAAAACTGTAGGAGATATAGCCATTTCTGATTTCAAAATGCGGGGGGCTGGGGGCGTTATGGGTGGGCGTGGCTCCAAAACTTTGATGCAGTTTTTTGGGAGTCGTTAACAGCTATCTTCCCACCAAATTTGGAGGCTCTAGCTCCACAACTCTGGAAGATACACGCGTTCCCGTTTTTGACGAAGCGTTGGGGTGGATGGGGGCGGCTTGGGCAGTATCGGTGGGCGTGGCATCCAAACTTTTGGTGCAGTTTTAAGGGGGTCATCATCACCTATCTTGGCACCAAATTTGGTGGCTATAGCTCAAAAACTGTGGGAGATATGGGCTATTTTGACTTTAAAATGCGGGGGGCTGGGGGCGGAATGGGGGCTGTGGCTCCAAAATTTTTGATGCAGTATTTTGGGGGTTGCTAATAGCTATCTTCTTACCAAATTTGGTACTTCTAGCTGTAAGGATGTGCGAAATATGTGGATTTATCGGTTTTGAGTTATCGAATTTATCGATTTGCCAGCCTCCCCGTTATCGTAGAACCCCCATCTTGACACTTTAATTTACTATCCCATAGATAAAGAGAATTGGAAAGTTTCAAGTCTCTAGCTTGAAGGGTGTGGAAAAAACTTGCAACCATACGGACGGACAGACGGACAGACGGACAGACGGTCAGACGGACAGACGGACAGACGGACAGACACCATGACGGACATTGCACAAAACCAATATACTCTTTACCTTCGGTATCGAGTATAAACATGTGTGAAAACACAATCGCGAAGTGTAAAGCGCACCAACAATATTAACCAAGTCCGTATAAAAGGTTATTAACCTGCGTACAGTTTCTTATATACAACAGATAGTCACCAAAGGGCAATAGGCAAAATGTTCACTTGTCTTGTGCCGGTTATTCGTTTTACTCAAGTTTGCGTCTGTATGCAGGTGCCAAATTTTTACCGATTGCAGAAGACAAAGCACTGCACAAAGCGAAAGAGATTAGTAAATTTGCGGTTAAAAAACACTGTGCGAACCGCGCACTTAATTGTGGATTAATATATATATATGCATATGCCGGTATATATATGTATGTAATCGCAACTGCACAATGCACTTATTAGTTTTTCGAATGTTTAATTGTTTTTTGCGTGACGTATTATTTGTTTAAGTTGCACAAAAAACCGACTTGCTGTTATGCAGACAAAACAGAATAATAAACGAAAAATCACGTCGGGGTCACCAATGTTTTGAGCACTAATATTTTTTAGTGCTTTATTTTCCGAAATGAAAACCAATAGACAGAATTACAAATTAGACCGATGCTTTATTTGCAATTGTCACAAATCTTTGACCTGCTCACACCGAATGTGTTTGAACAACTAACAGAATGATATGCAAGCGCGACATACAAAGCGGGCCGATGGTTAACGAATTAAGGTGCAAAGTAGACATCATAAAGGTGTAGAGTGAACATAACAGAATAACGTTAGATACTCTATAATGAGATAAGCATAGGGTATGCCGCACAGGGCAATTAATATGTACAAATGTTATTGTTGATCACGCGGCTGTTGCTGTTGCTGCTGCGAACAGGGGTCGTTAACAGCTATCTTCCCACCAAATTTGGAGGCTCTAGCTCCACAACTCTGGAAGATACACGCATTCCCGTTTTTGACGAAGCGTTGGGGTGGATGGGGGCGGCTAGGGCAGTATCAGTGGGCGTGGCATCCAAACTTTTGGTGCAGTTTTTAGGGGGTCATCATCACCTATCTTGGCACCAAATTTGGTGGCTATAGCTCAAAAACTGTGGGAGATATAGTCATTTCTGCGTTCAAAATGCGTGGGGGCTGGGGGCGGAATGGGGGGGCGTGGCTCCAAAATTTTTGATGCAGTTTTTTGGGGGTTGCTAATAACTATCTTCTTACCAAATTTGGTACTTCTAGCTGTAAGGATGTGCGAAATATGTGGATTTATCGGTATTGGGTTATCGAATTTATCGATTTGCCAGCCCCCCAGTTATCGTAGAACCCCATCTTGACACTTTAATTTACTATCCCATAGATAAAGAGAATTGGAAAGTTTCAAGTCTCTAGCTTGAAGGGTGTGGAAAAAACTTGCATACATACGGACGGACAGACGGACAGACACCATGACGGACATTGCACAAAACCAATATACTCTTTACCTTCGGTATCGAGTATAAAAATAGCCGATATAATGTGATATAATTTTTTTTTATTTTCCATCAAAGTTGAGAAATAGTGAAAAAGTGGATAGTTGGTAAATATTGAATTGCCTGGCCAAAAGGAAAGCAAACAGTATAATTTTTTTTTATTCTTTTCTTAATAAATAGATCTATCAATAGAACCAAAAATGATGACGATCCGTAACTTAGTTTTTGAGATATTGTATCTCAAAGCCGACCAAATTACCTTAAAATTGTGATTTTTATGTAACACAAAAAATCAGACAACTTTGAAAAGCTATAATTTCTAAACAAAAAATCCGGTTACATTATGGATTGCAGATTTGAAATCGCTGGAAAATTTCCTATAAAGTAGGTTCATTCAATATTTTTTTAGAGGCACATGCAATTTTTGATTTTTGACACTTGACTTGTTCTACGGGCGCCACTGTGCGTCGCTTACCCTGACTCCTCGTGTTGCAAAATTTGTTGTGTTCTTTCCTTGGCAGCCTGTGTGTTTGTCGTCGAGGGAATCCTTGGCTGCGTTGGTGTTTTGTCCTTGCCTGGTGCTATGTTCTGGGTTCCTCTGCTCGTTGCCAATTGCGCATTTTTAAATTTCTTCTCTTTTCGCAGCGATCGCGACTTGACCCTTGCTTGGCCCCAGCGTAACTAAATTCGACGTTTGTTCGTTGAGGCGATCGTAGCCCTTCGCTGCACTTCGCTCTCGGCTGCGCTGACAGTTGCGGGCGGCGCTGCCCACGCTTTCGGCTCGTGCCAGGCCTCTGCTGCGGCGTTGGCTCGGCTCGTGCCATGATGAAATAAGTCATGATACAATTATACAAGGTAGTCCACTCGGCTGCAGAAGTCATTCGGTTTTGGTCCCCTATTTTCAGTGCGTGCCTGCTTGTCGAACTGGGTTAATCGACGCACTGTGTAGCCGTTTCACTCACACTCACTTTTCAATGCTTTCAACGCTCTTTCACTCGCACTTATATTAAGGGACTATGATTTTGCCGAGTGGACTACCTTGTATAATTGTATCATGGAAATAAGTATGAGGTGGTCTCGTCGGCAAATTTGAGGGCTTATCTATCATAGCAATGAGTGCGAGTGAAACGCACACTTTACAGTGAGTGTAAGCGAAACGGCTGTACAGTGTGTTGATTAACCCTAGACTGGTCCGTGGTTTCTAAAATAGCCAATTATTTTTTTGTTAAGGTTCTTAATTCTAAAATAAATTCTAATATCTAATTTGAAAATAAAAAGTTTTCACACACAAATCAATGTCAACATTTTGCGCCGAAATTAATAATTTATGCATAACATTATTTTTTAAATTAAAGTGCTCTTTAAAATTGTTTGTGTCCACTAAAGGGTTAAATGCTCAGAAAAAATTCGTGCGCACACAACCTTTCGCGTCGACAAGCAAGCATGCACTGTCGATAAGCCCTCAAAACGAGCGAGCCTCTGCTGCCGACGAGACCACCTTACATTACTTCATCATGGCTCGTGCCAAGCCTCTGCCAAGGCGTATTAAACAAGGTGGCAGCGACGTCGACGTCGCGTTGCCTTACGAAAAAGAAATTTGTTCTCGCATGCACATGTATTACACACACACATATGCATTTTTCTTTTTTGCTGCTAAATGCGCCTTGCGTAAGGCAACAGCAAAGAGGGCGACGTCGACGTCGCTGCCACCTTGTTAAATACGCCTTGGTGCGCGCCAAGCTTCGGCCGCTGTTGTTTTCTCTCTCTGCTGTTGGCTCGTGCCCTCTCTGCTGCTCCGCTGCCGTCGGTTACTTAGCTTAACTTAAACAGCTACTACTAATTAATTCTACTAATGATATGTCAAAATTGTAAGTCTCCATGACCCCTAGACCTAGAACAAGAAAATATATACAAATGTCTTCATGACCCTTACTGTTAAGCAAATATATACATCTGTCTTCATGACCCTAATTACTACGAAAATATATACATCTGTCTTCATGACCCTAATTACTACGAAAAATATATACATGAAAATGTGACTCGTCACAGTACATATATATGTATGTGAATGCATATGTAAGTGTGTGTTTTTTGACTTATCTCTATTCTTAAGTTCCAATTGAACTAAGTACACTGGCACACCTGCATATACTCTAACCTCAATTATCTCGCGTTAGCCGAACACTATATTAAGCACCAATATGTATTTAACAATTTTTACCAAACACACCAGCTTTGTATGCCGATTTTTAATTTTTAATTGAGTTGAGTTTAATTACTATTGACTTGCAACATACATATACACTGTGCAGCGATTTTGGTTATACCAAGCTATACACTACTCACAGTCCGATTACAGAGCCGACACTCCCGCTTCCAATGCGCTAGCAGCTCCAAGCCTCCGTATGTAATTATGCACTCCAAAACGAATTAAGCTCCAACGATGAGCTTCTAATGGGACGTGAACTTTTTCCAAGAAGTCCCTGCTCGGGCGCCAAATGTTCCCGCAACTCTTCAAACCAGTTCGGAATCAATATCTCGAAATGAAAAGCCAAGTGCTGCTGGTTCGACCGATTTAATAATGTTCTATTAGATATGGTAATCTCTTCCTCTTTCTATATCGATATAACATCTTACATACGTGTTCTATATCAATAATCTTCTGTAAGTATGCATTGTACATACTTTCAATACAATTCAATCTCTTAATGCTACAATTCAATACCTTAATTATACAAATTCATTTTCTTTACACAAATTACTAGTTAGCTCCCGGCCATATGCCCTATGCGCTTGTTTGGCGTAAACAAATGCATTTAAGTATACTTCGTTATATACCGTTTTCTTTGCTTCTATTAAGTTAACCGATTGTCCGTTGTTGGAAAGTATAGAAAACAATTGACTTTTAATTCTTGACAACCCGAAGAATAATTGTCCCAAGGACAGGTTGTCCGGGAAGGTTTGTAACTCGCTTAAAAGGCCAGCCTCGCTTTTTTTACTTGAGTAAAGACGTAAGAGGTTGTTCTTGATGTCGTCCCAATTGAGTTGCGTGTTGGCCAAATTTAGGGCCTCGTCTGTTCTACCTACGATTTTGTTCCTGATAGCTCTAAGTGTAAAGGCCTATTTACTCTTGACTTAACTAAACTTAACTTAACGTAACTTAACGTAACTTAACGTAACTTAACTTAAGGAATATATGCGTTTACTCTCAACTTAACTTAACTTAAGAAATCAGTGTGTCAGTGCTGTAGAATTATGTTAGCAGTGCTGTTAAACACAGAAAAATATATTGACTGCTCATTGGCGCATTTTGAATACAACGTTGCAACCAAGTTCTTTGGCAATTGCAGACCAAACTTCTCTTTTTATACTCGATACCGAAGGTAAAGAGTATATTGAGTTTGTGCAATGTCCGTCATGGTGTCTGTCCGTCTGTCCGTCTGTATGAACGCAACTTTTTCCACACCCTTCACGCTAGAGACTTGAAACTTTCCAATTCTCTTTATCTATGGGATAGTAAATTAAAGTGTCAAGATGGGTGTTCTACGATAACTGGGGGGCTGGCAAATCGATAAATTCGATAACTCAAAACCGATAAATCCACATATTTCACTCATCCTTACAGCTAGAAATACCAAATTTGGTAAGATGATAGCTACTAGCAACCCCCAAAAAACTGCATCAAAAATTTTGGAGCCAAGCCCCCCCCATTCTGCCCACAGCCCCCCCGAATTTTAAAGTCAAAAAAGCCAATATCTCCCACAGTTTTTGAGCTATAGCCACCAAATTTGGTGCCAAGATAGGTGATGATGACCCCTCAAAAACTGCATCATAAGATTGGATGCCACGCCCACCAATACCGCCCTAGCCACCCCCATGTGCCCCAACGCTTAGTCAAAAACGGGAATGCGTGTATCTTCCAGAGTTGTGGAGCTAGAGCCACCAAATTTGGTAGGAAGATAGCTGGCAACGACCCCCAAAAATCTGCATCAAAGTTTTGGAGCCACGCCCTCCATTTCGCCCCCCTTTCCCCCCTTTTTTCGATTTTCGAGCTAGAGTCACCAAATTTGGTATCAAGATAACAATTGACATTCCACAAAGATCTGCATCACAAATTTGGATGCCACGCCCACCCATACCGCCCCCAGCCCCCCTTTCCCCACTTTTTACAAACTTCGAGCTAGAGTCACCAAATTTGGTATATAGATAGCAATTGACATTCCACAAAGATCTGCATCAAAAATTTGGATGCCACGCCCACCCATACCGCCCCCAGCCCCCCCTTTCCACACCTTTTACAAATTTTGAGCTAGAGTCACCAATTTTGGTATGAAGATAGCAATTGACATTTCAGAAAGATCTGCAACAAAAATTTTGATGCCTCAACTACCCATACTGCCCCCAGCCCCGCCCCCCCCTGTCCCCACCTTTTACAAACTTTGAGCTAGAGTCACCAAATTTGGTATGAAGATAGCCGGTGGCATCCCCATCTTCATCGGAGAATCTTTAAGGCAGCGTAAGCCCCTGCCGCATCCGTACCCCTTTGCATTCAGGCCTTTTTTTACCGGTTTTAATTCTGGTATCGAGTATGCCGCAGTCGGTTGCGTCCGACTGCAACGTTTCCACTTGTTTTAATTATATTTCTAAAGTCTTTTGACTTTTTATCATATAATAAAGCATGATTTTGTACTAAAATAATAAGTTTATCTTCATCCATTTGAATATTTGATTTTGTAAACATTTTGTAAAGAGCGTTAAGCGTTTTGCATCACAGTTTTTGATCAGCTGTTTGATTTTCATGTTCATCAACACTGTTCAACTTAAGAACTTAACGTCAGAATCTGCAACCTGCAGGTTCAGAATTAAGTTAAGTTACGTTAAGTTGAGAGTAAACGCTAGCATTGACAGCCATAAGGCAGATTGAGTCAGCTGACTCTTACGTTAAGTTAAGTTAAGTTAAGTCAAGAGTAAATAGGCCTTAAGTAGGCCGTACCATGATGAAAAAATGTAAGGTGGTCTCGTCGGCAGCAGAGGCTCGCTCGTTTTGAGGGCTTATCGACAGTGCATGCTTGCTTGTCGACGCGAAAGGTTGTGTGCGCACGAATTTTTTCTGAGCATTTAACCCTTTAGTGGACACAAACAATTTTAAAGAGCACTTTAATTTAAAAAATAATGTTATGCATAAATTATTAATTTCGGCGCAAAATGTTGACATTGATTTGTGTGTAAAAACTTTTTATTTTCAAATTAGATATTAGAATTTATTTTAGAATTAAGAACCTTAACAAAAAAATTTCCATTCAAAATCAAAAACAAAGGTTAATTGCAAATTCAAAATTATTAAAAATAAAACTATAAAAAATAATCACTTTGTATTATTTATTTATTTATTTATTTATTTATTGTCAGCTAAGAGCAGCTGACATTAAAATGAAATCAAAATTAATTTAAATTAAAAAATAGTTAAAATAATTTAAAATAAAAATATAGATTAATATATAAATCTGAAAATATAATCAAAAGTTAACGTTAAAGCTCTGGGAAATTCAATAAAAATTGAGTAGTCCAACATTTGTTGCGAGGATTGGGAAAAACCCAGAAAAACCCAATCAGACCAGCATAAGATTAGATAAAGCAAAAAGGATCGATCTTTTTAGTACTGGAGATGAGGCCTCCAAGGAGACAAGAGAATAAAGTTTGTTATAGTCAGAACATATAACACGAAATGGTTCATGAATTAAATAGTTGCTGAAGCAACGATCAAGGCTAAGGGGTAAAAAGTTACGTGAAGATCTAATTGGGACATTAAATTTAATTCGACTCAAAAGAACTGATGAGTCGATTCCACCATTAAGTAGGTTAGTAATAAATAATACTCCATGCATAGTTCTACGGTTTAACAGGGAGGGAAGATTAATCAAAAGGAGTCTACTTGAATACGAGGGCAAATAGGATAAATTTCTTCTGCACAGATTCAATTCTATCCTGGTGAATCGAGTATTGTGGATCCATACTCCAGGATGGGACGTACTAGGGATGTATAAAGCGTTTTAGTGGTGTAGGGATCATTAAACTCTTTCGACCACCGCTTGATGAAGCCAAAGACATTAATGGCCTTATTAACAATAGACGAAATATGAGAGTCAAACTTTAGCTTAGGATCAAGAATAATGCCTAAATCTTTAATTTCAAACACGCGGTCAAGTGGTGAAGCATCAAGCAAGTAGTGAGCAGTATGAGGGGTACTTCTACAAAAGGACATGACTTTACATTTTGAACAGTTTAAATTGAGTAAGTTAAAACGACACCAGGCCGACAGCGCACATAAATCCGACTGTAGTAAGTTGCACAGAGAAGCATCATTGTAGGTGAAACATAGTTTTACATCATCAGCAAACATATAAACAAAAGAGTTAGTAATAACAGCTGGAAGATCGTTAATAAACAAATTAAATAGCAAAGGACCAATAGGTAAAATAGGTTTAGATACCGACGACTTAAAAACAACTTTTTGTGTTCGGCCACACAAGTACTCCGAAAGCCACAATACGAGTTTTGATGGAAATCCAATAATATTTAATTTTTGAAGCAACAGAGAATGACTAACAGAATCAAATGCCTTACTAAAATCGGTGTAAACAACGTCAGTTTGCATTTTTTCCTGAAACCCTTTGATAACAAGCGAAGTGAATTCAAGAAGGTTAGTGGTAGTAGATCTACGCCTAACAAAACCGTGTTGATAAGGCGATATAATTGAACTACATGTATGTTGCAGTTGAGAACATATAATTTTTTCAAAGACTTTAGGAATGGCGGACAACTTGGATATGCCTCTATAATTTTTAACGTTAGACTTAGAAGAATTTTTATGGAGTGGAATAATAAAGGATTCCTTCCATATAGCAGGAAACACTGTTGAGTCAACCGACAAGTTAAATAATTTATGTAAGGGTTTACAAAGTGAATCCGCACAGTATCTAAGTATACAACCTGGCACTCCATCAGGACCAGGCAGATAGCCTGGTTTGGTAGAGTTAAGGTCACTTAGAAGCGTACACTCAGTTATTTATTTATTTATTTATTTATTTATTTGTTTATAGTCAGCTAAGAGCAGCTGACATTAAAATGAATCAAATTTATTAGAATTAAAAATAGTTAATATAATTAAATTAAGTAAAATATAGAATAATATATAAATCTGAAAATATAATTAAAAGTTAACGTTAAAGCTCTGGGAAATTCAATAAAAAATTGAGTAGTCCAACATTTGTTGCGAGGATTGGGAAAAACCCAGAAAAACCCAATCAGACCAGCGATAGATTAGTAATTAGTGGTTACGATTAGATAAAGCAAAAAGGATCGATCTTTTAGTACTGGAGTTGAGGCTTCCAAGGAGACAAGAGAATAAAGTTTGTTATAGTCAGAACATATAACACGAAATGGTTCATGAATTAAATAGTTGCTGAAGCAACGATCAAGGCTAAGGGGTAAAAAGTTACGTGAAGATCTAATTGGGACATTAAATTTAATTCGACTTAAAAGAACTGATGAGTCGATTTCACCACTAAGTAGGTTAGTAATAAGTAATACTCCATGCATAGTTCTACGGTTTAACAGGGAGGGAAGATTAATCAAAAGAAGTCTACTTGAATACGGGGGTAAGTCAACTCCAGGAACCCAGTTAAAACTTCTAAGGGCAAATAGAAGAAATTTCTTCTGCACAGATTCAATTCTATCCTGGTGAATCGAGTATTGTGGGGACCACACACAAGATCCATACTCCAGGATGGGACGTACTAGGGATGTATAAAGCGTTTTAGTGGTGTAGGGATCATTAAACTCTTTCGACCACCGCTTGATGAAGCCAAAGACATTAATGGCCTTATTAACAATAGACGAAATATGAGAGTCAAACTTTAGCTTAGGATCAAGAATAATGCCTAAATCTTTAATTTCAAACACGCGGTCAAGTGGTGAAGCATCAAGCAAGTAGTGAGCAGTATGAGGGGTACTTCTACAAAAAGACATGACTTTACATTTTGAACAATTTAAATTTAGTAAGTTAGTAAGGCACCAGTCTGACAAAGCACCCAAATCCGACTGTAGTAAATTACACAGGGAAGCGTCATTATAGGTGAAACATAGCTTCACATCATCAGCAAACATATACACAAAAGAGTTAGTAATAACAGCTGGGAGATCGTTAATAAACAAATTAAATAGCAAAGGACCAAGGTGACTACCCTGGGGAACACCAGAGGTAACAAAAATAGGTTTAGATACAGACGACTTAAAAACAACTTTTTGTGTTCGGCCACACAAGTACTCCGAAAGCCACAATAAAAGTTTTGATGGAAATCCAATAATATTCAATTTATGAAGCAACAGAGAATGACTTACAGAATCAAATGCCTTACTAAAATCGGTGTAAACAACGTCAGTTTGCATTCTTTCCTGAAACCCTTTGATAACAAGCGAAGTGAATTCAAGAAGGTTAGTGGTAGTGGATCTACGCCTAACAAAACCATGTTGATAAGGCGATATAATTGAACTACATCCGTGTTGCAGTTGAGAACATATAATTTTTTCAAAGACTTTTGGTATGGCAGACAACTTGGATATACCCCTATAATTTTTAACGTTTGATTTTGAAGAATTTTTATGGAGTGGAATTATAAAGGATTCCTTCCATATATCAGGGAACACGGTTGAATCAACAGACAAGTTAAATAATTTATTTAATGGCGCACAAAGAGAATCCGCGCAGTATCTAAGAATACAACCTGGCACTCCATCAGGACCAGGCAAGTAACCAGGTTTAATAGAGTTAAATTCACTCAGGAGCGTAGACTCAGTAATTACTGGGACATATACGAGCCCTGACCACTATTAATTCGTACGGCAACCTTTTTTACCCGTTTGCAATGTTCAAAAGACGATATATTCAATACTAATGTAGGTAACATATTCAAACTTTTTTCTATGAAAGATCATTTTATTCTCTTAATATTTGAAAAAAAAATTTTGTTTTACGACAACAACAACAACAGCAACATTAATTTCTTTGAATGCTTAGCTTTACTGATAAGAAAAATGTGACCACTATTAATTCGTACGGTGCGTTAGCTTAGCTGAGAATTGAAAGAAGATCAAAACAAAAGCTAAGAGTGTAACATAATCACTGTCTAGCCATAGTTTATTTGATTACAAGAGTGATTTAACATTAATATCAATATTGAGTTATGTCGCCCTTGGCCTTTAAAACACATTTACAACGCTTTGGCAAAGTTTGTACTAAATTTTGGCATTCTTCGGTTGAAAATGAGTCCCACATCGCTTGCAATTTCAGTTTCAAGTCAGGAAGGGTTCTTTGAGGCTCACTTCTGAGTTTTCTTTTCATTTTGGCCCATAGATTCTCGATTGGGCTCAGGTCCGGACTACTTGATGGCCAATCTAAGACCGCAATATCATTATATAGCAGCCATGATTTGGTTCGTTTTGCAGTATGCGATGATGCTCCATCCTGCTGAAAGGTATATTCACCACAATCAGCCAGTTTTGGTATTGATGGCAGCAAATTTTCTTCTAGAATGTTAACGTATTTTTCGGCGTTGACCATCCCGTCAATAAAATGCAGTTTTCCTACCCCTTTGGCAGACATACAACCCCATACCATTATGCTTGCTGGGAACTTTACTGTCCTTTTAAGGCAGTCTGTATGGTACGTTTCTTTTTTTTTGCGGATAACTCTCTTCCGCAAATCACCGACACACACATCGAATTTAGCTTCATCACTAAATATGATGGTGTTCCATTTTTTTTTCAAATATTAAGAGAATAAAATGATCTTTCATAGAAAAAAAGTTTGAATATGTTATCTACATTAGTATTGAATATATCGTCTTTTGAACATTGCAAACGGGTAAAAAAGGTTGCCGTACGAATTAATAGTGGTCAGGGCTCGTATGCAATTTGACGTTTGAACTTGAAAAGGATAGGAATTACTACTACTATACATATTCGATGAGTATACTGATTGAAAATACTCAGCAAATAGATCGGCTACTGCCTGATCAGAACTTGCTTTTGTATCATCTAGGTATACTGAGGATGGCAAGCAAGAAGACTTACGTTTAGAGTTAACAAATTTATAAAACTGTTTAGGGTCACGTGAAAATTTTAGTCTACAACGATTAAGATAATTATTATAACAAGATGTGTTAACAGAAAGAAAATTAGATTTTGCTACTAAATACGAAGATAAATCTAACGTAGTTCCCGATTTTTTAAATTTTTTATATGATCTTGTCTTCGCGTTTTTAAATTTCGATAGTTCCCTCGTAAACCAAGGTGGTTTATTATCACTTGAAGAAAAAGTGAGGGGAACACAAATATCCAAAAGCGAATTCAACGTCCTATAAAATATGGCAATGGCAGTTTCTATATCACTACAAGAATAAAGGCGAGACCAATTAGTATGTTGAAGAAGATGATTTAATTTAGTAAAGTTAGTTTTACGAAAGCAACGTGTTTTTAAAGTATTATTAGATATTGAACTAGGGTTAAGAATTTCGATGGATAGTTCTAAGGTTGGATGGTAGGTATCTTCCGGAAGCACTATAGGGGGTATTCTACTAGCATTACTGCAATCTGAGTCAGAAACAAAAATTAAGTCCAACAATCTACCACTACAGTTATGCACCTTGTTTACTTGCGATAGGCCTAACTCCAGTAGGCCATCTATAAAATCATCAGATTATTAGAAACAAGTTGCAGGGCACTCAGATGGGATGAGTAAATGTTAATATCAGATTGAGGAGGAATATAAGAGCAAGTAACATAAAGTGAACGGCCGTTTAGTAATATTTTAACACATAAAAACTCTATGTCCGGAAGATGCTGAGAAAGAATCTGTTCAGAGGAAATACAGGAGTCAACAGCAATGAGAACACCACCCCCTTGCGGGAAGTGCGATCGCATCTGTACAAGTTATATTTAGGAGGAAAAATGGAATAATCAGAAATATCAGGTTTTAACCAGGTTTCAGTGAGTGCAACTATTTGAGAATCAAAAGATAAGCTGTTAATATATAATTTAGACAGTTTAGTGTTAAGGCCTCTAACATTTTGATAGGCCAAGCTAATTACTTCAGTTAGTTTTTTGCCGCCGAGGTGGAGGCAACAGGATGGCTAACAGGCGGTGTACTATTGATTCTTATACCATTATTATTGTTAATTCGCCTATTCGTATACTCCTTAACGACAAGCTGCGGAGGCCAAAACTTTTCAGAGCAAATTGTCGAAAAAAGTTCGGGCGGTACACCCAACTTGAAAGAAGATATACTTCTGGCATGTTTAAATTTAAACTTTTCAACTACAATAAGTGGGGAATCGATTTGACTCTTTACATATGCTGCAACATCATCCGATGACGTATCGGATGCCAGCCTAGAAACAAAAACAAATTTATTAAGTGGCACAACAACCAGAGGCTTGTGTGCCCCAATTGTAACGCCAGTAGAACCAATAGGCACACTAGCTGTTGGACCGGAGGACTCACTTATAGGATCACAAATAATGTTGTTAGTGGCAAGGTTATTGTTAAGATTCCTTGCCGGGGAGTTAAATAAAATTAATGAACTAGCAATAGTACCCATGGGGGGATTATTGCTAGGCACCAGAAGCGGTTTAGTGGGCAGGACAGGTGGGGCAGTTATTGGATGAGGTCCCGAAGTCTTTTTACGCTTCGGGGATTCAGTTATCACTTTGCCTTTTTTGAAATTGGACTCAAGCAGCTCGAAAGACTTTTGCAGGTTATTAAAAGCAACATGCATACTTTTAAAGCCTTCGTGAGTCTGCCTCATAAATTGCGTAGACTCTTTCACTGCCTCTTTGCAAGACCCACAATACCATTTAAGGCCTGTGTCAGCAAGCAGACAATCCCTGGTTTTGGCTGTAAAGCCAACACATTTCATGTGGATGATGTTATCACATAGACCACACAAAATAAAATCTTGGTTGGTTGAACCAACCAATTTGCAATTTTCACTGCAACAGACAAGCATCATGCAAGTAATATGCTTTAATGAAAAAAGGTAGGGTGCAGGTATGTATAAGTTCAAACGTATCAATGCAAAGAGCACGATAAAACGGTAAAGATCAAAAGAGTGCTTAGACGAGAGTGCGTGAGCGCGTAAGCAGTTATAACTGCAAGAACAACTGATAAGAGCGGACGAGAGCGGGGAGGACTGACGTTGGAGAGCGAGAGCAAGAAAATAGACAAAGTGCTTGGCGTTAGCAGACGAAATTACAGAATATACAAAAGCAAATATAAGTATGTATGGATGTTAGTGTGTTGTCTGTAATTTTAAGCAATGCAGCGGCTGTTCGACTACAAATTAAAATCAAATATTAAGCCGGCTATATTATAGCTATACACGTAAATACATACAAAGTACACTTGCGATCACTTTACTAAATGTTTACAAATGTTACCAATGAGAACACCGTTCACAATCACAAGAAAACAGATAATTTACTGGGAGCACGCAAAAACACGACCGTCACCAACGAAAGTTATACTTTTTGTAACTGGGATATATATGCAATTTGACGATTGAACTCGAAAAGGATAGGAATTACTGCAACTATGTAAATTCGTTGAATATACTGATTGAAAATACTCAGCAAATAGATCGGCTACTGCCTGATCAGAACTTGCTTTTGTATTATCAAGGTATACTGAAGACGGCAAGCAAGAAGACTTACGTTTAGAGTTAACAAATTTATAAAACTGTGTAATATGTCGCTTGTCGGAATTATTTACATGAGCCTAAAGGTAGGCAACGTTTTTTTGCTACCCTTTACTCGCAAGCGCAACGTCAACGGGAAAATATATTTGGCCGCGTGAAAGCAAATTCCTAGAGCTTAAGATAATTTAAGTGTTCAATTATGAAAATAAAAATTGAAAACAAAAGAAAATAAGAAAAATAATAAAATGTAATTTTTCGGCATTCGATGTCACTACCATTAGCGCTACCTACCGGCGAACTACGACAAATAGTAAGAGGTTTTAGGGATCGCCATATTTAAGTCAGGACGAATAATATAATTAAATTAAGTAAAATATAGAATAATATATAAATCTGAAAATATAATTAAAAGTTAACGTTAAAGCTCTGGGAAATTCAATAAAAAATTGAGTAGTCCAACATTTGTTGCGAGGATTGGGAAAAACCCAGAAAAACCCAATCAGACCAGCGATAGATTAGTAATTAGTGGTTACGATTAGATAAAGCAAAAAGGATCGATCTTTTTAGTACTGGAGTTGAGGCTTCCAAGGAGACAAGAGAATAAAGTTTGTTATAGTCAGAACATATAACACGAAATGGTTCATGAATTAAATAGTTGCTGAAGCAACGATCAAGGCTAAGGGGTAAAAAGTTACGTGAAGATCTAATTGGGACATTAAATTTAATTCGACTTAAAAGAACTGATGAGTCGATTTCACCACTAAGTAGGTTAGTAATAAGTAATACTCCATGCATAGTTCTACGGTTTAACAGGGAGGGAAGATTAATCAAAAGAAGTCTACTTGAATACGGGGGTAAGTCAACTCCAGGAACCCAGTTAAAACTTCTAAGGGCAAATAGAAGAAATTTCTTCTGCACAGATTCAATTCTATCCTGGTGAATCGAGTATTGTGGGGACCACACACAAGATCCATACTCCAGGATGGGACGTACTAGGGATGTATAAAGCGTTTTAGTGGTGTAGGGATCATTAAACTCTTTCGACCACCGCTTGATGAAGCCAAAGACATTAATGGCCTTATTAACAATAGACGAAATATGAGAGTCAAACTTTAGCTTAGGATCAAGAATAATGCCTAAATCTTTAATTTCAAACACGCGGTCAAGTGGTGAAGCATCAAGCAAGTAGTGAGCAGTATGAGGGGTACTTCTACAAAAAGACATGACTTTACATTTTGAACAATTTAAATTTAGTAAGTTAGTAAGGCACCAGTCTGACAAAGCACCCAAATCCGACTGTAGTAAATTACACAGGGAAGCGTCATTATAGGTGAAACATAGCTTCACATCATCAGCAAACATATACACAAAAGAGTTAGTAATAACAGCTGGGAGATCGTTAATAAACAAATTAAATAGCAAAGGACCAAGGTGACTACCCTGGGGAACACCAGAGGTAACAAAAATAGGTTTAGATACAGACGACTTAAAAACAACTTTTTGTGTTCGGCCACACAAGTACTCCGAAAGCCACAATAAAAGTTTTGATGGAAATCCAATAATATTCAATTTATGAAGCAACAGAGAATGACTTACAGAATCAAATGCCTTACTAAAATCGGTGTAAACAACGTCAGTTTGCATTCTTTCCTGAAACCCTTTGATAACAAGCGAAGTGAATTCAAGAAGGTTAGTGGTAGTGGATCTACGCCTAACAAAACCATGTTGATAAGGCGATATAATTGAACTACATCCGTGTTGCAGTTGAGAACATATAATTTTTTCAAAGACTTTTGGTATGGCAGACAACTTGGATATACCCCTATAATTTTTAACGTTTGATTTTGAAGAATTTTTATGGAGTGGAATTATAAAGGATTCCTTCCATATATCAGGGAACACGGTTGAATCAACAGACAAGTTAAATAATTTATTTAATGGCGCACAAAGAGAATCCGCGCAGTATCTAAGAATACAACCTGGCACTCCATCAGGACCAGGCAAGTAACCAGGTTTAATAGAGTTAAATTCACTCAGGAGCGTAGACTCAGTAATTACTGGGACATATATGCAATTTGACGTTTGAACTTGAAAAGGATAGGAATTACTACTACTATACATATTCGATGAGTATACTGATTGAAAATACTCAGCAAATAGATCGGCTACTGCCTGATCAGAACTTGCTTTTGTATCATCTAGGTATACTGAGGATGGCAAGCAAGAAGACTTACGTTTAGAGTTAACAAATTTATAAAACTGTTTAGGGTCACGTGAAAATTTTAGTCTACAACGATTAAGATAATTATTATAACAAGATGTGTTAACAGAAAGAAAACTAGATTTTGCTACTAAATACGAAGATAAATCTAACGTAGTTCCCGATTTTTTAAATTTTTTATATGATCTTGTCTTCGCGTTTTTAAATTTCGATAGTTCCCTCGTAAACCAAGGTGGTTTATTATCACTTGAAGAACAAGTGAGGGGAACACAAATATCCAAAAGCGAATTCAACGTCCTATAAAATATGGCAATGGCAGTTTCTATATCACTACAAGAATAAAGGCGAGACCAATTAGTATGTTGAAGAAGATGATTTAATTTAGTAAAGTTAGTTTTACGAAAGCAACGTGTTTTTAAAGTATTATTAGATATTGAACTAGGGTTAAGAATTTCGATGGATAGTTCTAAGGTTGGATGGTAGGTATCTTCCGGAAGCACTATAGGGGGTATTCTACTAGCATTACTGCAATCTGAGTCAGAAACAAAAATTAAGTCCAACAATCTACCACTACAGTTATGCACCTTGTTTACTTGCGATAGGCCTAACTCCAGTAGGCCATCTATAAAATCATCAGATTATTAGAAACAAGTTGCAGGGCACTAAGATGGGATGAGTAAATGTTAATATCAGATTGAGGAGGAATATAAGAGCAAGTAACATAAAGTGAACGGCCGTTTAGTAATATTTTAACACATAAAAACTCTATGTCCGGAAGATGCTGAGAAAGAATCTGTTCAGAGGAAATACAGGAGTCAACAGCAATGAGAACACCACCCCCTTGCGGGAAGTGCGATCGCATCTGTACAAGTTATATTTAGGAGGAAAAATGGAATAATCAGAAATATCAGGTTTTAACCAGGTTTCAGTGAGTGCAACTATTTGAGAATCAAAAGATAAGCTGTTAATATATAATTTAGCCAGTTTAGGGTTAAGGCCTCTAACATTTTGATAGGCCAAGCTAATTACTTCAGTTAGTTTTTTGCCGCCGAGGTGGAGGCAACAGGATGGCTAACAGGCGGTGTACTATTGATTCTTATACCATTATTATTGTTAATTCGCCTATTCGTATACTCCTTAACGACAAGCTGCGGAGGCCAAAACTTTTCAGAGCAAATTGTCGAAAAAAGTTCGGGCGGTACACCCAACTTGAAAGAAGATATACTTCTGGCATGTTTAAATTTAAACTTTTCAACAACAATAAGTGGGGAATCGATTTGACTCTTTACATATGCTGCAACATCATCCGATGACGTATCGGATGCCAGCCTAGAAACAAAAACAAATTTATTAAGTGGCACAACAACCAGAGGCTTGTGTGCCCCAATTGTAACGCCAGTAGAACCAATAGGCACACTAGCTGTTGGACCGGAGGACTCACTTATAGGATCACAAATAATGTTGTTAGTGGCAAGGTTATTGTTAAGATTCCTTGCCGGGGAGTTAAATAAAATTAATGAACTAGCAATAGTACCCATGGGGGGATTATTGCTAGGCACCAGAAGCGGTTTAGTGGGCAGGACAGGTGGGGCAGTTATTGGATGAGGTCCCGAAGTCTTTTTACGCTTCGGGGATTCAGTTATCACTTTGCCTTTTTTGAAATTGGACTCAAGCAGCTCGAAAGACTTTTGCAGGTTATTAAAAGCAACATGCATACTTTTAAAGCCTTCGTGAGTCTGCCTCATAAATTGCGTAGACTCTTTCACTGCCTCTTTGCAAGACCCACAATACCATTTAAGGCCTGTGTCAGCAAGCAGACAATCCCTGGTTTTGGCTGTAAAGCCAACACATTTCATGTGGATGATGTTATCACATAGACCACACAAAATAAAATCTTGGTTGGTTGAACCAACCAATTTGCAATTTTCACTGCAACAGACAAGCATCATGCAAGTAATATGCTTTAATGAAAAAGGTAGGGTTCAGGTATGTATAAGTTCAAACGTATCAATGCAAAGAGCACGATAAAACGGTAAAGATCAAAAGAGTGCTTAGACGAGAGTGCGTGAGCGCGTAAGCAGTTATAACTGCAAGAACAACTGATAAGAGCGGACGAGAGCGGGGAGGACTGACGTTGGAGAGCGAGAGCAAGAAAATAGACAAAGTGCTTGGCGTTAGCAGACGAAATTACAGAATATACAAAAGCAAATATAAGTATGTATGGATGTTAGTGTGTTGTCTGTAATTTTAAGCAATGCAGCGGCTGTTCGACTACAAATTAAAATCAAATATTAAGCCGGCTATATTATAGCTATACACGTAAATACATACAAAGTACACTTGCGATCACTTTACTAAATGTTTACAAATGTTACCAATGAGAACACCGTTCACAATCACAAGAAAACAGATAATTTACTGGGAGCACGCAAAAACACGACCGTCACCAACGAAAGTTATACTTTTTGTAACTGGGATATATATGCAATTTGACGATTGAACTCGAAAAGGATAGGAATTACTGCAACTATGTAAATTCGTTGAATATACTGATTGAAAATACTCAGCAAATAGATCGGCTACTGCCTGATCAGAACTTGCTTTTGTATTATCAAGGTATACTGAAGACGGCAAGCAAGAAGACTTACGTTTAGAGTTAACAAATTTATAAAACTGTGTAATATGTCGCTTGTCGGAATTATTTACATGAGCCTAAAGGTAGGCAACGTTTTTTTTTGCTACCCTTTACTCGCAAGCGCAACGTCAACGGGAAAATATATTTGGCCGCGTGAAAGCAAATTCCTAGAGCTTAAGATAATTTAAGTGTTCAATTATGAAAATAAAAATTGAAAACAAAAGAAAATAAGAAAAATAATAAAATGTAATTTTTCGGCATTCGATGTCACTACCATTAGCGCTACCTACCGGCGAACTACGACAAATAGTAAGAGGTTTTAGGGATCGCCATATTTAAGTCAGGGACGAATAGGCACAAATTCCCTAATTTATGGTAAAAATACAGCCACTCTTAAGACCGAAGGCGAGTTCCCGGCACCCAAAGCTGGAGATTGGTTCGACTGTTCGCTAAAAAAAAAAATTTTTTTTGTGCTCGCGTACATTAAACGCACAGTGCCAGAACAATAAGTTAAACAATAAAAAAGACATTTATAAGACAATCAACAAGACATAATACATAGACGCTTATGTCGAAGATAAGTGTACACCCACAAATTACATAAAGGGTTAAGTGCAAGTGTACGCATGCGCAAAACTGAACCCCTTATCGGTCAGCATAATTCGCAAATCATCCTCTCTCAACAAGTGCCAACTCCCATTGGAGAAGATACCAAGTTTGGTTTGCATGCTGGTGTGCGCTGAGTACTACGACCTAGCCTTGAAACCAGAGCTTTCGCTCAAGAGAGGTTGGAAACAAGGCTGGCCTACGGTGCGGAGATACGCTGGAACGGCTGCTGGCGCTACGCACGCTAAGATCGGGTGACGCTCATCGCATCGGGAGAGATATGTGCGGTGAACCGGAGTAAAGCATAAATATTTGTATTTGGCCGTTTTTTTTTTAAGTATACCTCTAGGCCCTCTGCGGTTGCGTCTTGTTGGTGGTATAATATTATTACCTTGCCTACCCAATACCCCAACCCGCGACCAGATTATGCATATGCACATATCCATACACATACACCTATTCAGCTAACATATGTTCGCATAAAATATCAATAACAAACAACATATAAATTTTAAAAATGAAACAGCAGTAACAAAATTCATTGGAGAATACAACATATACAAAATAAGAAAAGAAAAAAATATACGAAAAAAAAATTAAACATTACATTACCTAATATTTAATAGTTAAGTACAATTATTATAGTTTTGTTAGTTGAAGAACGTTTACATGTGCTGTAATTGCGATAGGTAAAAGCTTTAGTTGGACTTAGGCAAACAAGTACAAAAAGCGCCCTCTATTTCTCGATCTCTATAAATATTTTGTTTCAGCCACCACCGCCCGCCCGCACCTTGAAAGATCTTTCGACGTGGGACGACAAACTGAGTGAGTGAAAGCTTCGTTGTTATGATTTTGTATATTTATGAGCACAAACGCCTTCAGCGATTTGAACCGAAATGAGATCGAGAGACGCATAATAGTATTAGTTTGTTTTGGTTGATTCTATTTGTTTTTAAGCTATTATCACAATTGTAAGGCATAACTTTCGGCTTCTCCGGAATTAAAAAAAAAAAAATAATTGCGTAAAGTAATTCAGAACAAATGAAATAATTTTTAAATAATTTTTTTTATATAATAATATTATATAATAAACACAATTGAAAGTATGTACTACCTAATTTTAGCCTTTAATGATGAACGTATTTAATAAATTGTACTCTTTTGAAATGAATTAAATTTAAATTTTTGAAGGGAAAACCATGCTGCGCTATAGGGAAGCAGGCTAGTCGAACCTATTTTTTTTCTAGGGATCCTTTTCTTTTTCTCTGTTATCCGGCCTTAAGGATCATGGTAGGGTGGGCGATTGCAATGTAACGCAATAGCAAGAAAAAAAAAAATAAGTTTTTTTCTTTGATTTCGGTAGCCTTTTCCGTTGGTTGACTTAATGTTTGTAACTTCCTTTCCCCCTCTTATCCCCTGTTTGTTTTTTTTTTTTTTTGGTTCGCGAATTTTTAATTGTTTAGTACTGCCGAGCACATCTCTCACTAGCGTGAAAAAGAAAAAATAAATCCACACCCATCAGCGACGAGCATAAGCCGGCTGCAAGCGCGTACCCATGCGGTCAGAGGAAAACAACACCTGCTTTCAACGTGAAACGTTACAACTGTTTAGGGTCACGTGAAAAGTTTAGTCTACAACGATTAAGATAATTATTATAACAAGATGTGTTAACAGAAAGAAAACTAGATTTTGCTACTAAATACGAAGATAAATCTAAAGTAGTTCCCGATTTTTTAAATTTTTTATATGCTCTTGTCTTCGCGTTTTTCAATTTCGATAGTTCCCTCGTAAACCAAGGTGGTTTATTATCACTTGAAGGACAAGTGAGGGGAACACAAATATCCAAAAGCGAATTCAAGGTCCTATAAAATATGGCAATGGCAGTTTCTATATCACTATAAGAATAAAGGCGAGACCAATTAGTATATTGAAGAAGATAATTTAATTTAGTAAAATGAGTTTTACGAAAGAAACGGGTTTTTAATGTATTATTAGATATTGAACTAGGGTTAAGAATTTCGATGGATAGTTCTAAGGTTGGATGGTAGGTATCTTCCGGAAGCACTAGAGGGGGTATTCTACAAGCATTACTGCAATCAGAGTCAGAAACAAATATTAAGTCCAACATTCTACCACTACAGTTATGCACCCTGTTAACTTGCGATAGGCCTAACTCCAGTAGGCCATCGATAAAATCATCAGAAGTGACTGGTAACACCGCCGAAGATGTGTCATTCACAGACCATGCAACATGTGGCAGATTAAAATCACCAACCACTATCAGATTATCCATATCAGTCAAAAATGACGAAACAAGTTGCAGGGCACTCAGATGGGATGAGTAAATGTTAATATCAGATTGAGGAGGAATATAAGAGCAAGTAACATAAAGTGAACGGCCGTTTAGTAATATTTTAACACATAAAAACTCTATGTCCGGAAGATCCTGAGAAAGAATCTGTTCAGAGGAAATACAGGAGTCAACAGCAATGAGAACACCACCCCTTTGCGGGAAGTGCGATCGCATCTGTACAAGTTATATTTAGAAGGAAAAACGGAATAATCAGAAATATCGGGTTTTAACCAGGTTTCTGTAAGTGCAACAATTTGTGAATCAAAAGATAGGCTGTTTACATATAATTTGGCAAGTTTAGAGTTAAGGCCTCTAACATTTTGGTAGGCCAAGCTAATTAGTTTTTTGCCGACGACGTGGAGGCCACAGGGTGGCTTACAGGCTGTGCACTAGTAATCCTAATACCATTTTTATTAAAATTATCATTACGCCTATTCACATACTCCTTTACAACGAGCTGTGGAGGCCAAAACTTTTCAGAACAAATCGTCGTGAAAAGTTCGGGCGGAACACTCAACTTAAAAGAAGATATGCTTCGGGCGTGTTTGAATTTAAATTTTTCCACCCTAATATGTGGGGACTCGATATAACTTTTAATGTAGGCACTAACATCATCCGATGAAGTATCGGATGCTAGACTAGACACAAAGATAAATTTGTTGATAGGCACAACGACAAGAGGCTTGGGAGTGCCGGCTGTACCTACAGTAGGATTACTAGGCACACAAGCTGTAGGATCAGAGGGCACTTGTAAAGGATTGTTAGCTGTGGTTAAGTTATTAATAGGATTTCTAGCTGGCGAGTTAAAAACCATTAATGGGCCAGCAATAGGCCCCGATGTGGGATTCTTACTTGGCACCAGTAGTGGCTTGGTTGGCAGGACAGGTGGGACACTAGGTGGAAAAGGACCCGAAGTCTTTTGCGCTTCGGAGATTCCGTCATGATCTTGCCATTTTTAAAATTCGCCTCAAGCTCCTTGAAAGCCGTATGCAGATTATTAAACGCTTTGTTCATAGATACAAAGCTTAGGTGAGTCTGCCTTATGAATTGAGCAGTTTCTTTCTCAACCTCATTGCAGGACTCACAATACCATTTCAGGCCAGAGTCAGCAACTAAGCAGTCCCTTATTTTGGCAGTAAAGCCAGCACATTTCATATGGATCGCGTTGTCACACAATCTACATAAAATAAAGTCTTGGTTGGTTGTACCAACCGTTTTACAATTCTAGCTGCAGCAGATAAACATATTGAAAAATGTTAACAATGAAATAAGCAAATCGAAATGCTAAAACAAAACAATGAAGAGTGCAAGAATATATGTATGTATAAACGTTTCAATGCAATGAGTACGTTGAAACGGTAAAAAATAAAGAGAGCAAGAGAGCGTGAGCAGATAGAACCGTCGGATAAGAGCGGACGAAAGCGGGAGAGGACTGATGCTGAAAAGCGAGAGTAATAAAATTGACAAGCTGTTTGTTGTTAGTAGAAACAGAATAAGCAAATGCAAATATATGTATATATGTATGAACGTATGTTTTCTTTAAGTAAGGCACTGCAGCGTCAGTTAAACTGCAAATTAAAGTGTATAAAAACTTGGCAAAGCTTTTTTTTGCAAACGTAAATAAGAACACGTATATTTGCAATCCCTGTTAGAATTATTTACCACATTAAACACATTTAAACACCGTAAACACAAAAGATCAATAAATACTTGAGAGGACGTAAAAACACGACCGTCACCAACGAAAGACAACTTATAATTGGCTATTTTACAAACCACGGACCAGTCTAGGGTTAATCAACACACTGTACAGCCGTTTCGCTTACACTCACTGTAAAGTGTGCGTTTCACTCGTACTCATTGCTATGATAGATAAGCCCTCAAATTTGCCGACGAGACCACCTCATACTTATTTCATCATGGGCCGTACGGTGTTTGGTCCGTGCCCCTAATGAGCATAACTATCTCTTCTACACTACTTATATATTTGTCCAGTTGACCTGGGGTGCCGTCGAATGTCGGGAGTTCTTTTACGAATGACAAAATATCAGATGCGCTAAGGGCCGTGGAGATGTTACTAAATCCACTTACTGTAGGTGTCATGGGGTTTGAGTTATTCCCGGTAGAATTCCCTGAGTCCATCATAATGGTTTGCGTGGAGAAGGAAGGTGATATCTCTATAATTGGGGTAAGGGTAGTCAATCTACTGTTTGATCGTGTTGTTCTTTTGGGGGGTGCCTGAACTCCTAATACAGAACGTGTAGTCTTTTTCAAGGTTTGTGTAAACTTTTTTGACATCGAATTAATACAAAAGAGCTAACGAATGAACAATCTTTTAATCTTACATAAGTATGTATATATTGTATGTGAGTGTTTGTTGTTTTTATACTCGATACCGAAGGTAAAGAGTATATTGGTTTTGTGCAATGTCCGTCATGGTGTCTGTCCGTCTGTCCGTCTGTCCGTCCGTATGTGTGCAAGTTTTTTCCACACTCTTCAAGCTAGAGACTTGAAACTTTCCAATTCTTTTAATCTATGGGATAGTAAATAAAAGTGTCAAGATGGGGGTCTACGATAACTGGGGGGCTGGCAAATCGATAAATTCGATAACCCAATACCGATAAATCCACATATTTCGCACATCCTTACAGCTAGAAGTACCAAATTTGGTAAGAAGATAGCTATTAGCAACCCCCAAAAAACTGCATCAATAATTTTGGAGCCACGCCCCCCATTCCGCCCCCAGCCCCTCCGCATTTTAAAGTCAAAAAAGACTATATCTCCCACAGTTTTTGAGCTATATCCACCAAATTTGGTGCCAAGATAGGTGATGATGACCTCCTAAAAACTGCACCAAAAGTTTGGATGCCACGCCCACCGATACTGCCCTAGCCGCCCCCATCCACCCCAACGCTTCGTCAAAAACGGGAATGCGTGTATCTTCCAGAGTTGTGGAGCTAGAGCCTCCAAATTTGGTGGGAAGATAGCTGTTAACGACCCCCAAAAAACTGCATCAAAGTTTTGGAGCCACGCCCTCCATTTCGCCCCCCTTACCACACTTTTTACAATTTTCGAGCTAGAGTCACCAAATTTGGTATGAAGATAGGAATTGACATTCCAAAAAGATCTGCATCACAAATTTGGATGCCACGCCCACCCATACCGCCCCCAGCCCCCCTTTCCCGACTTTTTACAAATTTCGAGCTAGAGTCACCAAATTTGGTATGTAGATAGCAATTGATATTTCACAAAGATCTGCATCAAAAATTTGGATGCCACGCCCACCCATACCACCCCCAACCCCCCTTTCCCCAATTTTTACAAATTTTGAGCTAGAGTCACCAAATTTGGTATGAAGATAGCAATTGACATTTCACAAAGATCTGCATCAAAAATTTAGATGCCACGCCCACCCATACCACCCCCAACCCCCTTTTTCCCAATTTTTACAAATTTCGAGCTAGAGTCACCAAATTTTGTATGTAGATAGCATTTGATATTTCACAAAGATCTGCATCAAAAATTTGGATGCCACGCCCACCCATACCACCCCCAACCCCCCTTTCCCCAATTTTTACAAATTTTGAGCTAGAGTCACCAAATTTGGTATGAAGATAGCAATTGACATTTCACAAAGATCTGCATCAAAAATTTAGATGCCACGCCTACCCATACCGCCCCCAGCCCCCCCCTTTCCCTACATTTTACAAACTTTGAGCTAGAGTCACCAAATTTGGAAGGCAAATAGTTGGTGGCATCCCCATCTGCATCGGAGAATCTTTAAGGCAGCGTACACCCCTGCCGCATCCGTACCCCTTGCATTCAGGCCTATTTTTACCGGTTTTAATACTGGTATCGAGTATGCCGCAGTCGGTTGCGTCCGACTGCAACGTTTCTACTTGTTTGTATTTTTTATATTGTTGTTTTCAGGTGTTTAATTTTGTGTTTTAATTTCTTATGTTGCGAATTCTACAATATAAGGATATAAGTGTTTGTATGTAAATTTAAATGTGAATCGCGTTGATTTCATTTGACACATAGTACACTGACAATTTGTATTGGGGTATGTCGTATATGACTCGCCATACATAAGTATTACACTTGTCACCAACGTATAATTTGCTTAACAATTGCTTTGATTTTGGGTATTATAATAGCGTTTCGCTGATAATTGACATTCGTTTTAATATGCACTATGTTACTATTGTATTGATGCATATAAAGATTAGGAATTTAATTTGTGCATTGCACGACGTTTTCACACACATGTACTTTAATAATCGTAGTTAAAGGACAAAGAAAATTCTTCTTTTTTTTTTTTTTTCAACAGAATGTACGCACATAGTTTTATACTTTTCACATTACTCACAGGAAGAATAAGTGTATTAAAATTATTTCCATTCCGGTTGTTCGGTTTTCCGGCTGCGCCAGTTACAAGTCGTGGGCCGTAAATGCTGTGGTCCTATATATGAGTAGGAAGATTGCGGGATCCTTGTGCGTCGCTGGATTTATATGTGTATGTGTATTTTATGTAGAGTTGAAAAATAAAACAGACATCCGTCTTCTTTGAGAGTAGAAATCAAAGTGTTTTCATATATTTCTTATAGCTCTAACGAAACCTAAGTACAATATGTAGTGTGAGAGGGAAAATGTGTATATGTGCAACAATGTATATACATATATATTATAAGACAGCCGCCTATTGCAAGAAGTGCTGACTCCGCTTGAGGCCGGATGCTCGTGGCGAGAAATCGGTCGTTCTTGTGTTGCAATAAGGTATGTTGGTCAGTTTAATGACATCTGGCATACATATTGCGGAATGTCCAGCGTAGCTACAGGGTGGTCTGAGCTGAAGTGCTGTTGTGACATATGCGATTCATATGTGGGTGCGGGGTGGTTTGGGTGAAGGGGCTAGGTAGGATACCGATAGATAGGTAACTCGCGCACATAAGATAGAGAGTGAACGTAAATGAGCAACAACAAAGGAGCATGATCGAAGCGAGATTTCAAATTATCTGATTATCATTATGTGAACGCCCTTTGGGTGTTCAAAATTGTATATCAAGAATATATCAATAATGTTAGTGTGTTACGTTTTGTCTAAGTTATACAGTGCCGCTCAACTAAATAGGTTTGACAATATTTTTAGGCTTGCGATGTTATATCTCTATAACGAGCACTCCGATTTTGACCAAATAAGTTTTCTTACAAAATACAATCAATTATAAATGATATTGTAAAATTTCATTTTTGTAAATTTAGTATTTATATATTTTTATTTATTTTTTCAAAAACATAACAAAAAATCTTCATATTTTTGGCTCAACTAAATAGGTTTAACAACTAAAACTAGTTAAATCAATGATGCATGGCAACATTTTAAGGCAATTTTTAACTTAAACATTAAGACGTACTAATTTAGTAATTTTTAGTATTTAGTGTGGCCACCCTTACTCTTAATTATTTCAAAATTCGATTTGATAAGGAGTCGTAATAATTTTTGATTTCACTTAGTGAAATTGTTGACCAGGCCTTTTTAATCGCTTCAACTAGGGTCGCAGAGTCTTGAAATTGTGTCCCCCCTTCGTACACTCTCCTTGACAAAAGACCCCAAATGTTCTCGATAATATTTATGTCCGGAGAGTATGGCGGCCACTCGAGCAAATTTACATTTTGGTCCTTAATCCACTGTTTTACAACCCGGGCGGTATGGATGGGGGCGTTATCATGTTGGAATGTCCATGGAATACGACCATAAATTTCCGAAAACTTGGGAAAAGCATTTTGGAGCACAGTCTTGTAAACATTCGCATTCATCCTCGAAGTAACAAACTGAAGCTCACAGGTACCATAATACGATACTGCTCCCCACACCATTACGCCACCTGCACAACTGTGATGACGACTTAAAAAGCACTCCTCCTTTCGCATATCGTGGAAATAGTAGTTGTATCCATCTGGCCCATCGAGGTTGAACTTTTTTTCGTCGGAGAAGACCACTGTTGTCCATTCTTTGTTCCACGTCATATGCTCTCGGGCAAATCGAAGCCGTGCTTCCTTACGTGCATCATTGAGAGGTGGTTTTTTCTTTATTTTTAATCTTTTCAAGTGTTCGGCACTCCGAATAATTCGTTTTACAGTTGCCAAACTAGCATTTACGCCGCACTCTTCCCTAATTTTACCGGCAGAGAGGCGGGAATTGAGGCAGTTCGAACGATAAGTCGCCTTTCTGATGCCGTTGTTGCATATTTTCTTCCTCCCTTCATGTTTTTTCCGTAGTCTGCTTCATTACGAAGAAAATTGCTTACAACGTTTTGACTTCGACCAATCTTTTTGGCTGTTTCATCGTGTTTTAGGCCACATTCAATATAGCTTTTAATTCGACCCTTTTCAAAATCGGTTAAAGGTTTTCCGCGACCCATTTAGGTAAAAACTGACAAAAATTGGTTTAAATTTTATAACACAAAAAAAATTAACTCGTTTACATCACGCAGCCGATTACATTATGAAAATAAAGTTGTCAAACTTATTCAGATGAGCCAAAAATAGACCACACATCTGGCGAATTTCACGATGAAAGCAAAATAGTAATTTACCGTTGCAAAAGTCCCGTTACTGTTCTTTGGCAAATATACCACCCCCAACCCCCTTTCCCCAATTTTTACAAATTTTGAGCTAGAGTCACCAAATTTGGTATGAAGATAGCAATTGACATTTCACAAAGATCTGCATCAAAAATTTAGATGCCACGCCCACCCATACCACCCCCAACCCCCTTTTTCCCAATTTTTACAAATTTCGAGCTAGAGTCACCAAATTTTGTATGTAGATAGCATTTGATATTTCACAAAGATCTGCATCAAAAATTTGGATGCCACGCCCACCCATACCACCCCCAACCCCCTTTCCCCAATTTTTACAAATTTTGAGCTAGAGTCACCAAATTTGGTATGAAGATAGCAATTGACATTTCACAAAGATCTGCAACAAAATTTTGATGCCACAACTACCCATACCGCCCCCAGCCCCCCCCTTTCCCTACATTTTACAAACTTTGAGCTAGAGTCACCAAATTTGGAAGGCAAATAGTTGGTGGCATCCCCATCTGCATCGGAGAATCTTTAAGGCAGCGTACACCCCTGCCGCATCCGTACCCCTTTGCATTCAGGCCTATTTTTACCGGTTTTAATACTGGTATCGAGTATGCCGCAGTCGGTTGCGTCCGACTGCAACGTTTCTACTTGTTTGTATTTTTTTATATTGTTGTTTTCAGGTGTTTAATTTTGTGTTTTAATTTCTTATGTTGCGAATTCTACAATATAAGGATATAAGTGTTTGTATGTAAATTTAAATGTGAATCGCGTTGATTTCATTTGACACATAGTACACTGACAATTTGTATTGGGGTATGTCGTATATGACTCGCCATACATAAGTATTACACTTGTCACCAACGTATAATTTGCTTAACAATTGCTTTGATTTTGGGTATTATAATAGCGTTTCGCTGATAATTGACATTCGTTTTAATATGCACTATGTTACTATTGTATTGATGCATATAAAGATTAGGAATTTAATTTGTGCATTGCACGACGTTTTCACACACATGTACTTTAATAATCGTAGTTAAAGGACAAAGAAAATTCTTCTTTTTTTTTTTTTCAACAGAATGTACGCACATAGTTTTATACTTTTCACATTACTCACAGGAAGAATAAGTGTATTAAAATTATTTCCATTCCGGTTGTTCGGTTTTCCGGCTGCGCCAGTTACAAGTCGTGGGCCGTAAATGCTGTGGTCCTATATATGAGTAGGAAGATTGCGGGATCCTTGTGCGTCGCTGGATTTATATGTGTATGTGTATTTTATGTAGAGTTGAAAAATAAAACAGACATCCGTCTTCTTTGAGAGTAGAAATCAAAGTGTTTTCATATATTTCTTATAGCTCTAACGAAACCTAAGTACAATATGTAGTGTGAGAGGGAAAATGTGTATATGTGCAACAATGTATATACATATATATTATAAGACAGCCGCCTATTGCAAGAAGTGCTGACTCCGCTTGAGGCCGGATGCTCGTGGCGAGAAATCGGTCGTTCTTGTGTTGCAATAAGGTATGTTGGTCAGTTTAATGACATCTGGCATACATATTGCGGAATGTCCAGCGTAGCTACAGGGTGGTCTGAGCTGAAGTGCTGTTGTGACATATGCGATTCATATGTGGGTGCGGGGTGGTTTGGGTGAAGGGGCTAGGTAGGATACCGATAGATAGGTAACTCGCGCACATAAGATAGAGAGTGAACGTAAATGAGCAACAACAAAGGAGCATGATCGAAGCGAGATTTCAAATTATCTGATTATCATTATGTGAACGCCCTTTGGGTGTTCAAAATTGTATATCAAGAATATATCAATAATGTTAGTGTGTTACGTTTTGTCTAAGTTATACAGTGCCGCTCAACTAAATAGGTTTGACAATATTTTTAGGCTTGCGATGTTATATCTCTATAACGAGCACTCCGATTTTGACCAAATAAGTTTTCTTACAAAATACAATCAATTATAAATGATATTGTAAAATTTCATTTTTGTAAATTTAGTATTTATATATTTTTTATTTATTTTTTCAAAAACATAACAAAAAATCTTCATATTTTTTGGCTCAACTAAATAGGTTTAACAACTAAAACTAGTTAAATCAATGATGCATGGCAACATTTTAAGGCAATTTTTAACTTAAACATTAAGACGTACTAATTTAGTAATTTTTAGTATTTAGTGTGGCCACCCTTACTCTTAATTATTTCAAAAATTCGATTTGATAAGGAGTCGTAATAATTTTTGATTTCACTTAGTGAAATTGTTGACCAGGCCTTTTTAATCGCTTCAACTAGGGTCGCAGAGTCTTGAAATTGTGTCCCCCCTTCGTACACTCTCCTTGACAAAAGACCCCAAATGTTCTCGATAATATTTATGTCCGGAGAGTATGGCGGCCACTCGAGCAAATTTACACATTTGGTCCTTAATCCACTGTTTTACAACCCGGGCGGTATGGATGGGGGGCGTTATCATGTTGGAATGTCCATGGAATACGACCATAAATTTCCGAAAACTTGGGAAAAGCATTTTGGAGCACAGTCTTGTAAACATTCGCATTCATCCTCGAAGTAACAAACTGAAGCTCACAGGTACCATAATACGATACTGCTCCCCACACCATTACGCCACCTGCACAACTGTGATGACGACTTAAAAAGCACTCCTCCTTTCGCATATCGTGGAAATAGTAGTTGTATCCATCTGGCCCATCGAGGTTGAACTTTTTTCGTCGGAGAAGACCACTGTTGTCCATTCTTTGTTCCACGTCATATGCTCTCGGGCAAATCGAAGCCGTGCTTCCTTACGTGCATCATTGAGAGGTGGTTTTTTCTTTATTTTTAATCTTTTCAAGTGTTCGGCACTCCGAATAATTCGTTTTACAGTTGCCAAACTAGCATTTACGCCGCACTCTTCCCTAATTTTACCGGCAGAGAGGCGGGAATTGGAGGCAGTTCGAACGATAAGTCGCCTTTCTGATGCCGTTGTTGCATATTTTCTTCCTCCCTTCATGTTTTTTCCGTAGTCTGCTTCATTACGAAGAAAATTGCTTACAACGTTTTGACTTCGACCAATCTTTTTGGCTGTTTCATCGTGTTTTAGGCCACATTCAATATAGCTTTTAATTCGACCCTTTTCAAAATCGGTTAAAGGTTTTCCGCGACCCATTTAGGTAAAAACTGACAAAAATTGGTTTAAATTTTATAACACAAAAAAAATTAACTCGTTTACATCACGCAGCCGATTACATTATGAAAATAAAGTTGTCAAACCTATTCAGATGAGCCAAAAATAGACCACACATCTGGCGAATTTCACGATGAAAGCAAAATAGTAATTTACCGTTGCAAAAGTCCCGTTACTGTTCTTTGGCAAATTATGAGTAAACAAATGAAGTTTCAAAAGAAACAAGAATGATGAAAAAAATTGCAGTAGGAACAAAGATAGGTGACAAAATGTGAGCAATATTTTTCAAACCTATTTAGTTGAGCGGCACTGTATAAGCAGCAAGCAGGCGAATCCACCTCCATAACATATCCTGGTGTGGGAAATTTTTCTAGACGCACCAAGTTTTGTTTTGTTATTGTTGTTTTTTTTTTTAAATCAATGACACCAAAAAAAAGTAGCAGTGTGGGCCCAACAACAACACTGACAACAACAACAAACGCTACTTGGGTCGTAAATCAATTGTCAAAGGCACACAAATCTGAAAAAATGTGCACTGTGCGAAGTGAAACATGTACATAAAATTATGAAATTTAAATTTTCAAGCGCATTGTTCACTTAATTGTGTATGCACTTATTCATTAAGAAGCGGAAATCCGTTTCTTTTTTGCAAGTGTACGAACCTTTTTTTATGACTTTGCTTGTGCGACGCTAAGGCGTCACTGCGCATTTGTTTTGTTTTTGTATTCTCGCTCGCGATCAAACTATCAGCTTGTGCAATCAGGCGACAGTAGTGGAATGGGTACTTGTTGTAATTGTAATTTGTTTTTTAAAATGGGGGTTTTCAGATTCGCTCATTCTCGTGTTGTGCTGACAGTCGGCAATTCAACACCTGCATCATGAGTTGAGCAACTCCACTCAAACCGGCCCGCACCCACATATGAAACGCATATGTCACAGCTCAGACCACGCTGTAGCTACGCTGGACATTCCGCAATATGTATGCCAGATGTCATTAAACTGACAAACATACTATATTGCAACACAAGAACGACCGATTTCTCGCCACGAGCATCCGGCCTCAAGCGGAGTCAGCACTTCTTGCAGTAGGCGGCTGTCTTATAATATATATGTATATACATTGTTGCACATATACACATTTTCCCTCTCACACTACATATTGTACTTAGGTTTCGTTAGAGCTATAAGAAATATATGAAATCACTTCGATTGTTACTCTCAAAGAAGACGGGTGTCTACTTTATTTTTAAACTTTACTTAATATACATATACACATATAAATCCAGCGACGAACAAGGATCCCACAATCTTCCTACTCATATACAGGAACACAGCATTTACGGCCCACGACTTGTAACTGGCGCAGCCGGAAAACCGAACAACCGGAATGGAAATAATTTTAATACACTTATTCTTCCTGTGAGTAATGTGAAAAGTATAAAACTATGTGCGTACATTCTGTAGCAAAAAAAAAAAAAAAAGAATTTTCTTTGTCCTTTAACTACGATTATTAAAGTACATGTGTGTGAAAACGTCGTGCAATGCACAAATTAAATTCCTAATCTTTATATGCATCAATACAATAATAACATAGTGCACATTAAAACGAATGTCAATTATCAGCGAAACGCTATTATAATACCCATCATCAAAGCAATTGTTAAGCAAATTATACGTTGGTGACAAGTGTAATACTTATGTATGGCGAATCATATACGACGTACCCCAATACAATTTGTCAGTGTACTATGTGTTAAATGAAATCAACGCGATTCACATTTGCACAAGTTCACGCAGACAAAAACAAATATTTAACAACTACATGAAGTAGTGTTATTGAATATACTTGAGTGGAATCTATTGTTGATAATCACTGCCGAAACTTAAAGTGAGGCCAAGTATCATAACACACATCATGTACTACATTAGATAAACATATACAACCATATACAATATACCCCACTAACAATTGTCAGTGTACTACACTACGTGTAAATGAAATCAATGCGATTTATATTTGTACAAATGCAAAAAGACAAAAAAAAAAAACAAAAAAATATAAATAACAACAACAAGAACTCACTCAAGTCACAAGCGAAACTTGCAGCACAACAGAAACTGCTCAATTGCAAAAAAAAAATTAATATAAATTCACACACATGCTCTTTTAATTTCAAAAAAAAAAAAAAAAACAAGTGGAAACGTTGCAGTCGGACGCAACCGACTGCGGCATACTCGATACCAGTATTAAAACCGGTAAAAAGAGGCCTGATTGCAAAGGGGTACGGATGCGGCAGGGGTGTAAGCTGCCTTAAAGATTCTCCGATGCAGATGGGGATGCCACCAGCTATATTCCTTCCGAATTTGGTGACTCTAGCTCAAAGTTTGTAAAATGTAGGGAAAGGGGGGCTGGGGGCGGTATGGGTGGGCGTGGCATCAAAATTTTTGTTGCAGATCTTTGTTAAATGTCAATTGCTATCTTCATACCAAATTTGGTGACTCTAGCTCGAAGTTTGTAAAAAGTGGGGAAAGGGGGGCTGGGGGCGGTATAGGTGGGCGAGGCATCCAAATTTTTGATGCAGATCTATGTGGAATGTCAATTGCTATCAAGATACCAAATTTGGTGAATCTAGCTCGAAGTTTGTAAAAAGTGGGGAAAGGGGGGCTGGGGGCGGTATGGGTGGGCGAGGCATCCAAATTTTTGATGCAGATCTATGTGGAATGTCAATTGCTATCTACATACCAAATTTGGTGAATCTAGCTCGAAGTTTGTAAAAAGTGGGGAAAGGTGGGCTGGGGGCGGTATGGGTGGGCGAGGTATCCACATTTTTGATGCAGATCTATGTGGAATGTCAATTGCTATCTTCATACCAAATTTGGTGACTCTAGCTCGAAAATTGTAAAAAGTGGGGAAGGGGGGGCGAAATGGGGGGCGTGGCTCCAAAACTTTGATGCAGTTTTTTGGGGGTCGTTAACAGCTATCTTCCCACCAAATTTGGAGGCTCTAGCTCCACAACTCTGGAAGATACACGCATTCCCGTTTTTGACGAAGCGTTGGGGTGGATGGGGGTGGCTAGGGCGGTATTGGTGGGCGTGGCATCCAAACTTTTGATGCAGTTTTTAGGGGGTCATCATCACCTATCTTGGCACCAAATTTGGTGGCTATAGCTCAAAAACTTTGGGAGATATTGGCTTTTTTGACTTTAAAATTCGGGGGGGCTGTGGGCGGAATGGGGGGGCGTGGCTCCAAAATTATTGATGCAGTTTTTTGGGGGTTGCTAATAGCTATCTTCTTACCAAATTTGGTACTTCTAGCTGTAAGGATGTGCGAAATATGTGGATTTATCGGTTTTGGGTTATCGAATTTATCGATTTGCCAGCCCCCCAGTTATCGTAGAACCCCCATCTTGACACTTTAATTTACTATCCCATAGATAAAGAGAATTGGAAAGTTTCAAGTCTCTAGCTTGAAGGGTGTGGAAAAAACTTGCATACATACGGACGGACAGACGGACAGACGGACAGACGGACAGACAGACAGACGGACAGACGGACAGACACCATGACGGACATTGCACAAAACCAATATACTCTTTACCTTCGGTATCGAGTATAAAAAACAGAAACGCATATACATTATTTCGCACATACATTTAATACATTCAAATTTACATACAAACACTTATATCCTTATATTGCATAAGAAATTAAAACACAAAATTGAACACCTGAAAACAACAATATAAACAAATACAAAAATATAAAAACAACAAACACTCACATACAATATATACATACTTATGTGAGATAAAAAGATTGTTCATTCGTTAGCTTTTTTCTCTTTTCTATTAATTCGATGTCAAAAAAGTTTACACAAACCTTGAAAAAGACTACACGTTCTGTATTAGGAGTTCAGGCACCCCCAAAGAACAACACGATCAAACAGTAGATTGACTACCCTTACACGCAAAACATTATGATGGACTCAGGGAATTCTACCGGGAAGAACTCCCGACATTCGACGGCACCCCAGGTCAACTAGACAAATATATAACTAGTGTAGAAGAGATAATTATGCTCATTAGGGGCACGGACCAAACACCGTACGGCCTACTTACACTTAGAGCTATCAGGAACAAAATCGTAGGTAGAGCAGACGAGGCCCTTAATTTGGCAAACACGCAACTCAATTGGGAAGACATCAAGAACAACCTCTTACGTCTTTACTCAAGTAAAAAAAGCGAGGCTGGCCTTTTAAGCGAGTTACAAACCTTCCCGGACAACCTGTCATTGGGTAAATTATTCTTCGGGTTGTCAAGAATTAAAAGTCAATTGTTTTCTATACTTTCCAACAACGGACAATCGGTTAACGTAATAGAAGCAAAGAAAACGGTATATAACGAAGTATGCTGGAATGCATTCATTTCGGGCCTAAGGGAGCCCCTAAAAACTATCATCCGATTGAAAAACCCAGGAAGCAACAACGACCGAAATAACAGGAACATACCATATTCAAACTCAAGTTCAAACCAACAACAACGACAATCAAATTATAGGGGAAATTCTAATTACCAACAGCAAAATAACAACAACAATAAGACAAACCCATTCAAGTCAAATAACGCAACCCCTTACAATCTACATAACATAGATGAAGGCACCTTTAATAACCAAACCACCGACGTAAATTTTCAGGCAACAGCCTCAACATCCCAACAGGATACATAAACCCTGAAACACACGCAGCCTCACTGCTATACATTATTATCAACGTACAAAAACATGACTCCCTTAAATTCCTATTAGACACGGGATCCACTAATTCATTTATAGACCCAAAACTCACCACCCAAATTGACTGCATTAAACTTCAAACCCCAATTTCTTTAAAAACAGCGTTAAATAACTTCCAAATCGATGAAAAATCAATAATTCCTATACCAGATGTATTCAAAACCAAAGGTTATATAAATCTGCTCTTGTTCAAATTCCATACATACTTTAACGGTCTTCTAGTTATGGACTTCTTATCAAGTCTAGGAGCAAACATTGACTTAAATAATTTAAAAATTACTACCCCATATTCTGTACTACCAATATTAAAGTACAATAACCAAACTACAAATGTTTTTAATGTTTCCGCTTTTTCAAAAACTGTTTTGCCACTCCCGGTTCAAATCAAACAAGGGAAATTTTACTGCTGTACCACAACCTTAGATAAAGAACAAGTGGAAACGTTGCAGTCGGACACAACCGACTGCGGCATACTCGATACCAGTATTAAAACCGGTAAATAGAGGCCTGATTGCAAAGGGGTACGGATGCGGCAGGGGTGTACGCTGCCTTAAAGATTCTCCGATGCAGATGGGGATGCCACCAGCTATATTCCTTCCAAATTTGGTGACTCTAGCTCAAAGTTTGTAAAATGTAGGGAAAGGGGGGCTGGGGGTGGTATGCGTAGTTGTAGCATCAAAATTTTTGTTGCAGATCTTTGTGAAATGTCAATTGCTATCTTCATACCAAATTTGGTGACTCTAGCTCGAAATTTGTAATAAGTGTGGAAAGGGGGCTGGGGGCGGTATGGGTAGGCGAGGCATCCAAATTTTTATGCAGATCTATGTGGAATATCAATTGCTATCTACATACCAAATTTGGTGACTCTAGCTCGAAGTTTGTAAAAAGTGTGGAGAGGGGGGCTGGGGGTGGTATGGGTGGGCGTGGCATCAAAATTTTTGATGCGGATCTTTGTGAAATATCATATGCTATTTTCATACCAAATTTGGTGACTCTAGCTCGAAATTTGTAAAAAAAGGGGAAAGGGGAGCTGGGGGCGGTATGGGTGGGCGTGGCATCCAAATTTTTGCTGCAGATCTTTGTGGAATGTCAATTGCTATCTTCATACCAAATTTGGTGACTCTAGCTCGAAATTTGTAAAAAGTGGGGAAAGGGGGCTGGGGGCGGTATGGGTAGGCGTGGCATCCAAATTTGTGATGCAGATCTTTGTGGAATGTCAATTGCTATCTTCCTACCAAATTTGGTGGCTCTAGCTCCACAACTCTGGAAGAGACACGCATTCCCGTTTTTGACGAAGCGTTGGGGTGGATGGGGGTGGCTAGGGCAGTATTGGTGGGCGTGGCATCCAAACTTTTGGTGCAGTTTTTAGGAAGTCATCATCACCTATCTTGGCACCAAATTTGGTGGCTATAGCTCAAAATTTGTGGGAGTTATAGTCTTTTTGACTTTAAAATGCGTGGTGGCTGGGGGCGGAATGGGGGGCATGGCAGTTTTTAAGACTTTGCTAATAGCTATCTTCTTACCAAATTTGGTACTTCTAGCTGTAAGGATGTGCGAAATATGTGGATTTATCGGTATTGGGTTATCGAATTTATCGATTTGCCAGCCCCCCAGTTATCGGAGAACCCCCATCTTGACACTTTAATTTACTATCCCATAGATAAAGAGAATTGGAAAGTTTCAAGTCTCTAGCTTGAAGGGTGTGGAAAAAACTTGCATACATACGGACGGACAGACGGACAGACACCATGACGGACATTGCACAAAACCAATATACTCTTTACCTTCGGTATCGAGTATAAAAGAGGACATATGTAAAACAGCTTTTACAGTCGAGGGCGGTCATTACGAATTTATTCGTATGCCCTTCGGATTGAAAAATGATCCAGCGACCTTCCAAAGGGTAATGGATAATGTTTTAGGAGACTTAAACGGAACTTTATGCTTGGTATACCTCGGCGACATCATAATATTTTCACCCTCCTTACAAGAACACGGACTAGATTTAAAATCCGTATTCCTATAATTGAGAGCAGCTAATTTCAAAATACAACCCTGTAAATCAGATTTTTTTAGGAAAGAGATAGGATTTCTAGGACACCTGATAACCCAGGATGGAATAAAACCTAACCCGAACAAAATAGACCCAATAAAAAAATTTCCTTGTCCGAAAAATAGAAAAGATATAAAAGCATTCCTAGGACTTCTTGGCTACTATAACAAATTCATAAGAGACTTTGCAAGAATAACAAAACCCTTGACTAGACAACTAAAAGGAAAAAACAAATCACAATTGACAAGGAATTTTTGGACGCTTTGGAATTTTCAAAACCCTTTTAACAAACGATCCAATCCTCTTACACCCAGATTTTAGTAAACCATTCATTCTAACCACAGATGCGAGTAACTTCGCACTAGGAGCAGTACTTTCACAGGGAAGCATTAACAACGACAGACCTGTTTGCTTCGCCAGCAGAACCCTCTCTGATACAGAAATAAATTACTCGACCATTGAAAAAGAAATGTTAGCCATAATATGGGCCATTAAATACTTCAGACCTTACTTATTCGGAGTAAAATTCACAATAGTAACAGACCATAAACCACGAATTTGGTTAATGAATTTCAAAGAACCCAACTCAAAATTATTAATAATAAACATACAACTCGTACTGGTAATAGATTCGGACACAGGTTGTAAAACAATGGTTCCCTACAAAAACAAATTAAGAAGAATATACTCCCAACCATCCTACGACTTGGATAGCGTCAAAAACATATTAAAGCACACCTTAAAGCCAAACAAAACTTGTGCTTTTTACGCAAACGATGAATTATCCAAACTCTTTGAAAAAGCATATTCAACTTATTTCGCACAAAATAAAAGTTTCAACTTAATTAAGTGCACAACCTATTTACCGGAAATCACAGACATAAACGAACAACAGAAATTAATAAAAGAATATCACATAAACAGTAACCATAGAGGAATTGAAAATACATTATTACACCTAAAACGTGAACAGTACTTCCCTCATATGAAGGAAAAAATTTCAAAACTTATAAAAAACTGCGAAACATGTTTAAAAATGAAATACGACAAAAAAACAACCTCAAAAAATCCCATTCCAAATTCCGGAGACACCAGGAAAACCTCTCGATATAATTCATATCGACATTTATACAATTAATAACAATTTCAATCTTACTATCATCGACAAGTTCTCTAAATTCGCAGCTGCATACCCAATTCCAAACAGGAACACAGTTAGCTGCATCAAATCATTAAAACATTTCTTTTGCCAATTCGGAATACCCAAATCAATAGTTTACGACCAAGGAGTCGAATTCAAAAGCGAACTATTCCGCAATTTCTGTTCACAATTTAAAATCTCCCTACAAATAACATCATTCCAACAGTCTTCAAGCAACTCCCCAGTAGAACGCTTACATTCAACACTTACGGAAATTTATAGAATCATCCTAGAAACCAAGAAAAAGCTTAAACTACCTACAGAACATGACGAAACAATTTCAGAAACTATGATTACATACAATAACGCAATCCATTCAACTACTAAACACACACCATTTGAGTAATTCCATGGCAGAACCTATTCTTTCAATCAAGATTTTGAATTTAATAATGAACATGACTTTTTGGATAAGCTAAATTCATTCAGAAAAACATTATATTCCAAAATAAAAGAGATTTTATCCAAAATACAAAACAAAGAACACAGAAATTAAACAAAGACAGAATAGAACCAGAGACATTAGAACCAAACACCAAAATATTCAGAAAAGAAAATAGGAGAAACAAAACAACCCCACGATTTTCAATACACAGAGTCCTAAGAGACCGCGGTTGTACAGTACTTACAGTTAAGAACCAAAAACTACACAAGTCAAAAATTCGGAGAATAATCAAAACACCGAACTGACAAAAACACCTTTTCCCAATAATTCCAGATTTGCCCACGGGGCACAACAAACCACATACATCCATAAATTAGATGGCACTACACCAATAGCAATAATTGAATAAGGAGAAACATTTGTAATAGAAAACAAGTGGAAACGTTGCAGTCGGACGCAACCGACTGCGGCATACTCGATACCAGTATTAAAACCGGTAAAAAGAGGCCTGATTGCAAAGGGGTACGGATGCGGCAGGGGTGTACGATGCCTTAAAGATTCTCCGATGCAGATGGGGATGCCACCAGCTATATTCCTTCCAAATTTGGTGACTCTAGCTCAAAGTTTGTAAAATGTTGGGAAAGGGGGGGGGCTGGGGGCGGTATGGGTAGTTGTGGCATCAAAATTTTTGTTGCAGATCTTTGTGAAATGTCAATTGCTATCTTCATACCAAATTTGGTGACTCTAGCTCGAAATTTGTAATAAGTGTGGAAAGGGGGGCTGGGGGCGGTATGGGTGTTCGAGGCATCCAAATTTTTGATGCAGATCTATGTGGAATGTCAATTGCTATCTACATACAAAATTTGGTGACTCTAGCTCGAAGTTTGTAACAAGTGGGGAAAGGGGGGCTGGGGGTGGTATGGGTGGGCGTGGCATCCAAATTTTTGATGCAGATCTTTGTGAAATATCAATTGCTATCTTCATCCCAAATTTGGTGACTCTAGCTCGAAATTTGTAAAAAGTGGGGAAAGGGGGCTGGGGGTGGTATGGGTGGGCGTGGCATCCAAATTTGTGATGCAGATCTTTGTGGAATGTCAATTGCTATCTTCATACCAAATTTGGTGACTCTAGCTCGAAAATTGTAGAAAGTGGGGAAAGGGGGGCGGTATGGGTGGGCGTGGCTCCAAAACTTTGATGCAGTTTTTTGGGGGTCGTTACCAGCTATCTTCCTACCAAATTTGGAGGCTCTAGCTCCTCAACTCTGGAAGATACACGCATTCCCGTTTTTGACGAAGCGTTGGGGTATATGGGGGCGGCTAGGGCAGTATCGGTGGGCGTGGCATCCAAACTTTTGGTGCAGTTTTTAGGGGGTCATTATCACCTATCTTGGCACCAATTTTGGTGGCTATAGCTCAAAAACTGTAGGAGATATAGCCATTTCTGATTTCAAAATGCGGGGGGCTGGGGGCGGTATGGGTGGGCGTGGCTCCAAAACTTTGATGCAGTTTTTTGGGAGTCGTTAACAGCTATCTTCCCACCAAATTTGGAGGCTCTAGCTCCACAACTCTGGAAGATACACGCGTTCCCGTTTTTGACGAAGCGTTGGGGTGGATGGGGGCGGCTTGGGCAGTATCGGTGGGCGTGGCATCCAAACTTTTGGTGCAGTTTTAAGGGGGTCATCATCACCTATCTTGGCACCAAATTTGGTGGCTATAGCTCAAAAACTGTGGGAGATATGGGCTATTTTGACTTTAAAATGCGGGGGGCTGGGGGCGGAATGGGGGCTGTGGCTCCAAAATTTTTGATGCAGTATTTTGGGGGTTGCTAATAGCTATCTTCTTACCAAATTTGGTACTTCTAGCTGTAAGGATGTGCGAAATATGTGGATTTATCGGTTTTGAGTTATCGAATTTATCGATTTGCCAGCCTCCCCGTTATCGTAGAACCCCCATCTTGACACTTTAATTTACTATCCCATAGATAAAGAGAATTGGAAAGTTTCAAGTCTCTAGCTTGAAGGGTGTGGAAAAAACTTGCAACCATACGGAC
Source organism: Scaptomyza montana (assembly GCA_018904305.1). NCBI lineage: Eukaryota > Metazoa > Arthropoda > Insecta > Diptera > Drosophilidae > Scaptomyza > Scaptomyza montana. The sequence continues at coordinate 494,493 of JAEIGR010000045.1, forward strand.
GGACAGACGGACAGACGGACAGACACCATGACGGACATTGCACAAAACCAATATACTCTTTACCTTCGGTATCGAGTATAATAACAAAAAAATTATCCATATAATTAACCTAAATGAATATACTACCTGTATCCAAAACCTCAATAATACCATTGCAAATCTGGAATATGACGAGTACCTAAAAGACTCTACTTTCGTGTTAAATGAAAAACTTTCACAAGCACAATCTAAACCAGTGGAAACGTTGCAGTCGGACGCAACCGACTGCGGCATACTCGATACCAGAATTAAAACCGGTAAAAAGAGGCCTGAATGCAAAGGGGTACGGATGCGGCAGGGGTTTACGCTGCCTTAAAGATTCTCCGATGAAGATGGGGATGCCACCGGCTATCTTCATACCAAATTTGGTGACTCTAGCTCAAAGTTTGTAAAAGGTGGGGAAAGGGGGGGGACTGGGGCGGTATGGGTAGTTGTGGCATCAAAATTTTTGTTGCAGATCTTTGTGAAATGTCAATTGCTATCTTCATACCAAATTTGGTGACTCTAGCTCGAAGTTTGTATAAGGTGGGGAAAAGGGGGCTGGGGCTGGTAAAGGTGGGCGTGACATCCAAATTTGTGATGCAGATCTTTGTGGAATGTCAATTGCTATCTTCATATCAAATTTGGTGACTCTAGCTCGAAAATTGTAAAAAGTGGGATAAGGGGGGGAGGAAATGGAGGGCATGGCTCCAAAACTTTGATGCAAATTTTTGGGGGTCGCTACCAGCTATCTTCCCACCAAATTTGGAGGCTCTAGCTCCACAACTCTGGAAGATACACGCATTCCCGTTTTTGACGAAGCGTTGGGGTGGATGGGGGCGGCTAGGGCAGTATTGGTGGGCGTGGCATCCAAACTTTTGGTGCAGTTTTTAGGGAGTCATCATCACCTATCTTGGCACCAAATTTGGTGGCAAGCTCAAAAACTGTGGGAGATAAAGGCTTTTTTGACTTTAAAATGCGGGGGGGCTGGGGCGGAATGTGGGGGCGTGGCTCCAAAATTTTTGATGCAGTTTTTGGGGGTTGCTAGTAGCTTTCTTCTTACCAAATTTGGTACTTCTAGCTGTAAGGATGTGCGAAATATGTGGATTTATCGGTTTTGAGTTATCGAATTTATCGATTTGCCAGCCCCCCAGTTATCGTAGAACCCCCATCTTGACACTTTAATTTACTATCCCATAGATAAAGAGATTTGGAAAGTTTCAAGTCTCTAGCTTGAAGGGTGTGGAAAAAAGTTGCGTTCATACAGACGAACAGACGGACAGACACCATGACGGACATTGCACAAAACCAATATAGTCTTTACCTTCGGTATCGAGTATAACTAGATACACTCACACCACTAGAAAGACATAAAAGAGGCCTCATTAATGGCCTAGGCAGCTTAGTAAAAGTCGTCACTGGCAACATGGATGCCACTGACGCAGCAAACATCGACTCGGAAATAGAAAAATTAAAAGACAAATCAAAAATAATTTCGACAATATTTAAAAACCAAGACATTTTGAACAATGAAGTCCTGATTAGATTCCAAAACATAACTAAACATATTAACAATGAGCAATTTTTAATTAGCCGTTTTTTCGAAAACTCACAAAACAGTAATTATAAGGAAATTAATGAAAATGACAAACAACTAAAGAAGTTACAATATGTAAATAGACTTAACTATAATATAGAATTATTGATCAATCATTTAAACGATGTAATAGAAAGTACACTCCTGGCAAAACTTAATGTAATTCCAAAACTTATCTTAAACAAGAGAGAAATAACTAAAATTAAATGTATCTTTGAAAACCAAAAATTTCCTATCAAAACAGAACAACAAATGTACAACCTACTCAAAATGAGCACAATAAGTCACAAAGAAAACATTGTATTTAACATAGAGATTCCATTGTTCAAAAAATCAAATTACAAAACAGCAAGATTACTTCCTCTGCCAATTAAAATGCCACAGTTTATAATTACCCCTAATTACTTAGTCTATACAAATAACAATAGATGTCATTAAACTGACCAACATACTTTATTGCAACACAAGAACGACCGATTTCTCGCCATGAGCATCCGGCCTCAAGCGGAGTCAGCACTTCTTGCAGTAGGCGGCTGTCTTATAATGTATATATATGTACATTGTTGCACATATACACATTTTCCCTCTCACACTACATATTGTACTTAGGTTTCGTTAGAGCTATAAGAAATATATGAAAACACTTTGATTTCTACTCTCAAAGAAGATGGGTGTCTACTTTATTTTTAAACTTTACTTAATATACATATACACATATAAATCCAGCGACGAACAAGGATCCACAATCTTCTAAATGAGCAACAACAAAGGAGCATGATCGGAGCGAGATTTCAAATTATCTGATTATCATTATGTGAACGCCCTTTGGTTGTTCGAAATTGTGTATCAATAATATATCAATAATGTTAGTGTGTTACGTTATATAAGCAGCAAGTAGGCGAATCCACCCCCATAACATATTCTGGTCTGGGAAATTTTTTTAGACGCACCAAGTTTGGTATGTTGTTCTTGTTATACTCGATACCGAAGGTAAAGAGTATATTGAGTTTGTGCAATGTCCGTCATGGTGTCTGTCCGTCTGTCCGTCTGTATGAACTCAACTTTTTTCCACACCCTTCAAGCTAGAGACTTGAAACTTTCCAAATCTCTTTATCTATGGGATAGTAAATTAAAGTGTCGAGATGGGGGTTCTACGATAACTGGGGGGCTGGCAAATCGATAAATTCGATAACTCAAAACCGATAAATCCACATATTTCGCACATCCTTACAGCTAGAAGTACCAAATTTGGTAAGAAGATAGCTACTAGCAACCCCCAAAAAACTGCATCAAAAATTTTGGAGCCACGCCCCCACATTCCGCCCCAGCCCCCCGAATTTTAACGTCAAAAAATCCTTTATCTCCCACAGGTTTTGAGCTATAGCCACCAAATTTGGTGCCAAGATAGGTGATGATGAACCCCTAAAAACTGCATCAAAAGTTTGGATGCCACGCCCACCAATACTGCCCTAGCCGCCACCATCCACCCCAACGCTTCGTAGAAAACGGGAATGCGTGTATCTTCCAGAGTTGTGGAGCTAGAGCCTCCAAATTTGGTAGGAAGATAGCTGGCAACGACCCCCAAAAATCTGCATCAAGTTTTGGAGCCACGCCCTCCATTTCGCCCCCCTTACCTAACTTTTTACAATTTTCGAGCTAGAGTCACCAAATTTGGTATGAAGATAGGAATTGACATTCCACAAAGATCTGCATCACAAATTTGGATGCCACGCCCACCCATACCGCCCCCAGCCCCCATTTCCCCACTTTTTACAAATTTTGAGCTAGAGTCACCAAATTTGGTGTGAATATAGAAACTGACATTTCAGAAAGATCTGCAACAAAAATTTTGATGCCACAACTACCCATACCGCCCCCAGCCCACCTTTCCCCACCTTTTACAAACTTTGTGCTAGAGTCACCAAATTTGGTATGAAGATAGCCGGTGGCATCAACATCTGCATCGGAGAATCTTTAAGGCAGCGTACACCTCTGCCGCATCCGTACCCCTTAGCACTCAGGCCTCTTTTTACCGGTTTTAATTCTGGTATCGAGTATGCCGCAGTCGGTTTCGTCCGACTGCAATGTTTCCACTTGTTTTTTTTAAATCAATGACACCAACAAAAAGTAGCAGTGCGGGCCCAACAACAACACTTACAACAACAACAAACGCAACTTGGGTCGTAAATCAACTGTCAAAGGCACACAAATTTAAAAAAAAAAACAAAAGGAAACGTTGCAGTCGGATGCAACCGACTGCGGCATACTCGATACCAGTATTGAAACCGGTAAAAAGAGGCCTGATTGCAAAGGGGTACGGATGCGGCAGGGGTTTACGCTGCCTTAAAGATTCTCCGATGAAGATGGGGATGCCACCAGCTATATTCCTTCGGAATTTGGTGACTCAAGCTCAAAGTTTGTAAAATGTAGGGAAAGGGGAGGGAGGGGGGGCTGGGGGTGGTAAGGGTAGTTATGGCATCAAAATTTTTGTTGCAGATCTTTGTGAAATGTCAATTGCTATCTTCATACCAAATTTGGTGACTCTAACTCGAAATTTGTAATAAGTGGGGAAAGGGGGGCTGGGGGCGGTATGGGTGGGCGTGGCATCCAAATTTTTGATGCAGATCTTTGTAGAATGTCAATTGCTATCTTCATACCAAATTTGGTGACTCTAGCTCGAAAATTGTAAAAAGTGAGGTAAGGGGGGCGAAATGGAGGTCGTTGTTAGCTATCTTCCCACCAAAGTTGGAGGCTCTAGCTCCACAACTCTGGAAGATACACGCATTCCCGTTTTTGACGAAGCGTTGGGGTGGATGGGGGCGGCTAGGGCAGTATCGGGCAGTATCAACTATCTTGGCACTAAATATAATGGCTCTAGCTCAAAAACTGTGGGAGATATAGTCTTTTTTGACTTTAAAATGCGTAGGGGCTGGGGGTGGAATGGGGGCGTGGCTCCAAAATTTTTGATGCAGTTTTTTGGGGGTTGCTAATAGCTATCTTCTTACCAAATTTGGTATTTTTAGCTGTAAGGATGTGCAAAATATGTGGATTTATCGGTTTTGAGTTATCGAATTTATCGATTTGCCAGCCCCCCAGTTATCGTAGAACCCCCATCTTGACACTTTAATTTACTATCCCATAGATAAAAAGAATTGGACAGTTTCAAGTCTCTAGCTTGAAGGGTGTGGAAAAAACTTGCATACATACGGACGGACAGACATACAGTAACCATGACGGACATTGCACAAAACCAATATACTCTTTACCTTCGGTATCGAGTATAAAAATGTGCACTGTGCGAAGTGATACATGTACATAAAATTATGGAATTTAAAGTTTCAAGCGCATCGTTCACTTAATTGTGTATGCACTTATTCATTAAGAAGCGGAAATCCGTTTCTTTTTTGCAAGTGTACGAACCTTTTTATACTCGATACCGAAGGTAAAGAGTATATTGGTTTTGTGCAATGTCCGTCATGGTGTCTGTCCGTCTGTCCGTTTGTCCGTCTGTCCGTCCGTATGGTTGCAAGTTTTTTCCACACCCTTCAAGCTAGAGACTTGAAACTTTCCAATTCTCTTTATCTATGGGATAGTAAATTAAAGTGTCAAGATGGGGGTTCTACGAGAACTGGGGGGCTGGCAAATCGATAAATTCGATAACTCAAAACCGATAAATCCACATATTTCGCACATCCTTACAGCTAGAAGTACCAAATTTGCTAAGAAGATAGCTACTAGCAACCCCCAAAAAACTGCATCAATAATTTTGGAGCCACGCCCCCCTATTCCGCCCCCAGCCCCCCGCATTTTAAAGTCAAAATAGCCCATATCTCCCACAGTTTTTGAGCTATAGCCACCAAATTTGGTGCCAAGATAGGTGATGATGACCCTCTACAAACCGCCCCAAAAGTTTGGATGCCACGCCCACCGTTACTGCCCTAGTCGCCCCCATCCACCTCAACGCTTCGTCAAAAACGGGAATGCGTGTATCTTCCAGAGTTGTGGAGCTAGAGCCTCCAAATTTGGTGGGAAGATAGCTGTTAACGACCCCCAAAAATCTGCATCAAAGTTTTGGAGCCACGCCCTCCATTTCGCCCCCCTTTCCCCACTTTTTACAATTTTCGAGCTAGAGTCACCAAATTTGGTATGAAGATAGGAATTGACATTCCACAAAGATCTGCATCAAAAATTTGGATGCCACGCCCGCCCTTACCGCCCTCAGCCCCCTTTTCTACACTTTTTACAAACTTCGAGCTAGAGTCACCAAATTTCGTATGAAGATAGCAATTGACATTTCACAAAGATCTGCAACAAAAATTTTGATGCCTCAACTACCCATACTGCCCCCAACCCCCCCCCCTTTCCCTACATTTTACAAACTTTGAGCTAGAGTCACCAAATTTGGAAGGAATATAGCTGGTGGCATCCCCATCTGCATCGGAGAATCTTTAAGGTAGCGTACACCCCTGCCGCATCCGTACCCCTTTGCAATCAGTCCTCTTTTTACCGGTTTTAATTCTGGTATCGAGTATGCCGCAGTCGGTTTTGTCCGACTGCAACGTTTCTACTTGTTTTATGACTTTGCTTGTGCGACGCGAAGGCGTCACTGCGCATTTGTTTTTTTAATTTATTTATTTATTGATTTGTTGTCAGCTAAGAGCAGTTGACATTAAAATGAAATCAAAATAAATTTAAATTAAAAAATAGTTAAAATAATTAAATTAAGTAAAATATAGAATAATATATAAATCTGAAAATATATTTAAAAGTTAACGTTAAAGCTCTGGGAAATTCAATAAAAAATTGAGTAGTCCAACATTTGTTTCGAGGATTGGGAAAAACCCAGAAAAACCCAATCAGACCAGCGTTAGATTAGTAATAAGTGGTTACGATTAGATAAAGCGAAAAGGATTGATCTTTTTAGTACTGGAGTTGAGGCCTCCAAGGAGACAAGAGAATAAAGTTTGTTATATTCAGAACATATAACACGAAATGGTTCATGAATTAAATAGTTGCTGAAGCAACGATCAAGGCTAAGGGGTAAAAAGTTACGTGAAGATCTAATTGGGACATTAAATTTAATTCGACTCAAACGAACTGATGTCGATTTCACCATTAAGTAGGTTAGAAATAAATAATACTCCATGCATAGTTCTACGGTTTAACAGGGAGGGAAGATTTATCAAAAGGAGTCTACTTGAGTACGGGGGTAAGTCAACTCCAGGAACCCAGTTAAAACTTCTAAGGGCAAATAGAAGAAATTTCTTCTGCACAGATTCAATTCTATCCTGGTGAATCGAGTATGGAGACCACACACAAGATCCATACTCCAGGATGGGACGAACTAGGGATATATAAAGCGTTTTAGTGGTGTAGGGATCATTAAACTCTTTCGACCACCGCTTGATGAAGCCAAAGCGTCAAACTTTAATTTAGGATCAAGAATAATGCCTTAATCTTTAATTTCAAACATCGTTAATAAACAGATTAAATATCAAAGGTCCAAGGTGACTACCCTGGGGAACACCAGTGGTAACAAAAATAGGTTTAGATACCGACGTTTTAAAAACTACTTTTTATGTTCGACCACACAAGTACTCCGAAAGCCACAATACGAGTTTTGATGGAAATCCAATAATATTTAATTTTTGAAGCAACAGAGAATGACTAACAGAATCAAATGCCTTACTAAAATCGGTGTAAACAACGTCAGTTTGCATTTTTTCCTGGAACCCTTTGATAACAAGCGAAGTGAATTCAAGAAGGTTAGTGGTAGTAGATCTACCCCTAACAAAACCGTGTTGATAAGGCGATATAATTTAACTACATGTGTGTTGCAGTTGAGAACATATAATTTTTTCAAAGACTTTAGGAATGGCGGACAACTTGGATATGCCCCCATAACTTTTAACGTTAGACTTAGAAGAATTTTTATGGAGTGGAATGATAAAAGATTCCTTCCATATAGCAGGAAACACTGTTGAGTCAACAGACAAGTTAAATAATATAAGTAAGGGTTTACAAAGTGAATTCGCACAGTATCTAAGTATACAACCTGGCACTCTATCAGGACCAGGCAGATAGCCTGGTTTGATAGAGTTAAGGTCACTTAGAAGCGTACACTCAGTTATAACTGGGATATATATGCAATTAGACGATTGAACTTGAAAAGGATAGGAATGGCTGGTTATATGTAAATTCGTTGAATATACTGATTGAAAATACTCAGCAAATAGATCGGCTACTGCCTCTCTCTCTCTCGCGATCAAACTCTCAGCTTGTGCGACAATCAGGCGACAGTAGTGGAATGGGTACTTGTTGTAATTGTAATTTGTTTTTTAAAATGGGTAAAAAGTGCTCCAAATCGTATGGGAGGTACTTGAAGGAGTTGTCCAAATAAAAATTCCCTTCTAAGTGCTCACCTCCTAGCTGCATGGAAAATTGTGTGAAAACTTCAGCCTTCCAGCTCTTTTCGTTTAGGCTGTGACTCTTCCATTCTAATCAGGACAAACTCTTTTATATATATTATAAATTATATCTGTTTTACTTACTTGCTACTGTTTTGGCACTTTTGTTTGGGATGGGAATTGACACTAGATATTTAGTAAGGTCGCATATAATTGTTATTGCATATTCGTAGCCTTTTTCTGTTATAGGTAGGGGTCCTATTGTGTCAATTATTGTGACGTCAAAGGCTGTAGCTGGGGTTGGTGTTATGATTGTTGTAGTTTTTGGATGTTTAAGGACCTTAGCCTTAAGGCATTTTTCGCATGCCTTTATGTAATTTGTAATGTCTTTTGTCATGTTTTTCAAGTAAAACTCTCTTTTTACTTTATTCACCGTTCTGTTAATGCCACTATGGCCTCCCTCTATAGGGCTATCGTGGTATCTTTTTAAGATTTCGCGTATTTTTGGGTCTTTTTTTTTTAAATGAATTACGGGCGGCATAAAAGCTAAATTAATTGTTTTTAAATGTTCATTGCCCTTACTTTTGAAGTCTATTGTTTTTATTGTTTTAAAAATTTTTTTATCTGTGCGTACCTGTAGTTTGTTGACATTAGAGTCACCGGCTTCTTTTTTCAAGCCTTGGAAAGAATAAATCTAGATCTATTATCCCATTAATGGCTATGTCGTTAATTTTAAATGTTGTTATCCTTGCTTTTCCTTGTTTTATTAAACATGACTTTTTATTAAAAGTGAGTTGTGGATACTTTTTTACCTCGTACGGGCTTACTGCTTCGAACACCCTTGGTGTATCTTCTATTTCGTTTTTGTTTTGTGTTGATTTGCTTATGTCCTTTTTTGATGTCAATTTTGTGGTAACTTTAAGTATATTATTATTATTTTATTATTTATTATTATTATTATTATTGTTATTATTAGCTAGGTTTTTTATGTCCTTAAATTCTATTCGTGATAATGCGTCTGCTGCCGTATTTTCTAGTCCCTTGATGTGCTGAATTGTAAAATCATATTCATCTAATTCTAATCTTTTTCTAAATAGTTTTGATGTTGGATTTTTTTAGCGAAAATAGGTAAACTAAAGGTAGATGGTCTGTCTGAATAAAAAATTTTTTTCAATATATGTATGGTTTAAAGTGTTGAATTGCCCAATGTATTGCAGTTAACTCTTGTTCGATTGTTGATTTATTGCTTTCACCAGGTGTGAAAGTATTAGATGCGTAAGCGATTGGCAATTGTTTGTCTCCATGTTTTTGGCTTAGGACTGCTCCGCAACCTATTTTACTTGCGTCAGTGGTAATACAGAATTCTTTTTCGAAATCAGGGTATTGTAGGATCCTTGGACTGAGTAACTGCTTTTTCAAGTATTCAAATGCGGTTTGACGGTTGTCCCAGTTAAAAATTATGTTTTTACTGGATAGTCTATTTATACAATGTGCCGTTTCGGCAAATTTTGGGATAAATCTGCGATAATAGTTACAGAACGCTATAAACCTTTTAGCTTCATCCCCATTTTTGGGTATGGGGTAATCTTTAATTGTTTTGAACTTGGTTTCGTCTGGTAGTATCCTTTTGTTTGTACACTGGTGGCCTAGAAACGTTACTTCATGTTTGAAGAACGCGCATTTGTCTGGGTGTAGTTTTAAATTATACTTTTTGCATGTGGTAAACACGTCTCTTAAATTATGCAACATGTGTTTCTCGGAACATCCTAATATTATCAGGTCGTCCATGTAAAGGAATGCTTGAGAAGGTGTTAGGCCTGCGAAGGCTAGGGAGATCATTCGTTGGAATGAGTTTGGCGCTACTTTGAGGCCATATGGTAACCTTTTGAATCTAAATGAGCCTTTGTCCGTAGAAAATGACGTTACATTGCGTGAACTTTCTTCTAACTCTACTTGGTGAAATCCTGACATTAAATCTAAACAGGGAGAAGAATTTTGCCCGTCCTAACTGATCTAGTATGTCATCCATTCTGGGAAGAGGAAACTTATCTGCAAACTAACTGTTTGTTAATTTTTCTATAATCTACTACCAATCGCCACCTTTTTTCTTTGCTTCCCGGTAAGGATTTTTTTGGAACTAATAAAATTTGACTATTGTACTCAGATATAGATGGTTCAATAATATCATCATCGATCAATTTGTCCACTTGTTTATTAATTTCTTCTTTTTGACTGTGTGGGATTCTATAGTTTTTAATGTATACCGGGTTAGGATTGGTTAGTCTTAGTTTTTGTTTGTAGAAATTGTTTGTTGATATTTGGTCTGTTTCTATTGCGAATATTTCGTGAAATTCTTCGCATAGTTGAGAAAGTTTTTGTTCTATAAACTTTGGAAAATTTTTCCTTAAATTTTCCATTATAAATTCTTTATTTCCTTTATTTATGATTTTTGGTTTTATAGGAACTATATTGTAGTTTGACAAATTTTCGTGTACTAGGTGGATTTTGGTAATATGTGCCTCCGTAGTGTTTGTGTTGATGATTCTTACGTATGGGGAAAGTTTTGATATTATGGTATTTGCTATAAAAACTCCTGGTTGAAGTTCCTGGCTTGGTACAAAAACATCCGTTTCTTTTTTTGAGTGTACTTTTTCGATAGTTTCTGTTCATGCTGGTATAGCTAGTGTTCTATTTGAATTATGCGTATCGATGGGTATGTTGATGTTATATTTTATGCTGTGTGGTTTTATGGTTAACCAGTTTGTTTCGTAATTGATGGTGCACTTAAATTTTTTGATGAAGTCAAGTCCTACTATACCATTGCAGGGGACTGGGAAATCGTTTTGTACAACTTGAAAGCCGTGTTGCAACGGCTGGTTCTTAAAGTCTAATTTGATTTCTCCTAATGTGTACAGTATATCTTTACCAATGCCATTAAGTCTTGTTTTCTTGAGTTTTATGAGGGATATATCCGCTCCTGTGTCAATTAACAGATTAGTGTTAATATTTTCGCTAAAATTTATATTTATGAAACTAGTTAAGTTGAGGTTAATACTATATATTTTATGAATTATTGTTCTACTATCAAGGGACCTTCGGAGTTTTCCGGCTGTGTATCTTCGTTTGTTACTCTTATATTGTTATTGTTATTAAATCTATCGTTTTCTCTATAGTTATTGTTGCTTTGATTATTGTTATTATTGTTTCTGTTATTGTTTTGGTTATTTTGGTTGTAATAGCTTCTATTATTGTATGCATTATTATGATTTCTGTATGAGTTTCTATTAGTCAGAAATATACTTTTTTCCTGCTCTATGTTTGTATTTGTGCTTACAAATTTTGCTATAGCTTCGTTCATGTCTTTAAACTGGCCCGCTTCCATTATAGTGCGAACTTTGCTGTTTGTGCAATTTTTTGTTATTGCTTTACGGCTGTATTTGTGCTATACTTTTGGGCTGTATATGGATAAAGGCTATCTAAGATATAAGCTCTTTTTAGAGCTTTGGTCAAATTGTCTATTTCTGTTGCATACGCGCTGGCTGACTTTTCGTTTTGTTATAGATTCATTAATTTTGCTTCGAGTTCCGAATGCAACCCTGCTGGCAACGCACGTGTTTTAGTGACGAGAGCGGTGAAAATATATTTTCGCCGCTACAAATCAAAGACAAGCCCACAATAGTGGCACATTTAGTGTTCAGTGAACGTCAAGTCACATTTAGTGTAAACGTGAAAGTGCAGCATTCTTATTTAATTAAAAGAGAATCTTCCCAAAACGGGGCTCCGCTGCCCAGCGGCTACGTCATCCTTAAACATTTATAAAGCTCATCGTCAGTGAAGCTTTGAGCTTTTAATCTCTTTTCTCAAGGTTCTAGTCTTGGCCAGGATCTTGCAACTAACGATGCATACTCTTAGGAGTCCGTTAAAACCAGGACAAATCGGAAAGCAGCCGACAAAGATGTCAGCTATGACAAAAAATAAAGCGGCTCTTGGCGAGGCTCTTTGCAAAGCCGTCAACCAACCCTCATATAGTGAGATGAACGGAGAAGCTGAAATTTTAGTGACTGCAGTGACATTGGAAACTGGTGCTTTCTCAAGCGTCAATGGAGCACCAGCTGGAACCCTCACCAACTACCAAAGATCTTCATCAGAAGATGGAGCTCCGCAGCGCTTTCAAACAATCAAGCGCAAAAGTTCATGTGTTTCTCAAAATCTTGAGATCAAAAAAGCAAACCTTGTCAAGAATGGTGACAACTACAGCGGCAGCTCAAACCGTTTTGGGCTACTTGCGCAAATGACTGCTGACATGGAAGCAGTGAACGATAGAGAAGTGCTGTGTGAGCAGCCCAGCGCCAGCCAACGAGTTGGAACTGATGCTTCGAAGATTGCTGCTCCCGACAAAGCGCAACCTAAGCCTCCAGCAATCGTAATGGAAGGCATTAACGACGTCAACCTGCTAATGCAAGGTATCTCAAAAGTCACGGAAGTGAGCAAGGTCGAGGCTAGGGCTTCACTGGGTGGTGTTATGCGACTCTACACGGCCGATGCGTGCACATTTCGCAGCATTGTCAGCTGGCTCGAGAAAGAAAAGTATGAATTTCACTGCTATCAGCTAAAAAAAGACAGGCCATACAGAGTTTGTGTTAAAGGCTTGCACCACAGCACGTTGCCAACCCAGATAAAGGAGGAACTTGGAAAAATTGGCCACAAGGTGATCGATGCCCATACGCCCCGGAGGCGCAACGAGCCAGGCACTCCCAAAGTCAACCCAGTGAATATGTTATTTCTGAATATTGCCGCAGCGGCCAATAATAAGGCTATCCTGGCAATTAAGACACTATGCCATATGAGAGTAGCAGTCGAACCCCTCCGCAAGCGCACTGCTATTGTACAATGCCATAGATGCCAGCAGTTTGGTCACACGGCAAAATACTGCCGTAAGGCGCTCATATGTGTGAAATGTGCTGGCGAACACCCTGCCAGGGATTGTTCTAGACCCCGTAACGAGCTATGCACATGCTTCAACTGTGGTGATGCGCATCCTGCCAACTACTCAAGTTGCCGGAAATACCAGGCGTTTCTACAACGCTCCAGGCATAAAAGTGGGGGGGGGTGGTAAAAGCGAGGACTTCGACCTTTCTATGCCACGGGTTAACATTGGAGGTAGGCCGGCAGCCACTACTCGAATCGGAGTCACCTATGCTGACGTGGCAAAGCAGCAACAGCAACAGCCGCATCCACAACTTAATCGACAACAGCAGCAGTCCAACGACAGGAGCCGCAGCCGTCAACGGACGACATGGGATGCACCTCAGCATGTCAACAACAACATTGAAGCTATTCTACAGTCCCTTAACGAAAGCATCAACTCTCTCCGCTCGCATCAAGAGAAGCAGATGGAGCTTATGATGATGATGCTAAAGCAGCACCAACAGCAGACACAGCAGCAGGGGCAGATTCTTAATCTACTCACTGCGCTCGAAGCGCAGCAGGCCCCATAATGATGCCGCTGCGCATCTAAGTGTGGAACGCCGATGGTGTATCCACAAAGCTGACCCAAGTAGAGTGCTTCGTGCAGCGACATGAGATTGATGTCTTGCTGCTGAGCGAGACACACTGTAACACACCCAAATTATTCGGGTTTGAGGCCTATCCTGCTAATGATCCGACCGCTGGCAACGCCAAAGGCGGTGCAGCGATTCTGATCAGATCACGCCTGGTACATTTCCCGCTAACACCAATAGCCACGGACAAGGTACAACTTGCGTCAGCAGCCATCGAAACTGAACTGGGCACAACCAACTTTGGAGCAGTCTACTGTCCCCCGAGGTTTATATGGACTACGGATGATTTTGGGACAATTTTGGAACAGCATCATTCCAAGTTCATCGTTGCAGGAGACTGGAATGCGTCCCACTGGCTCTGGGGAGCGGGGAGGTGCAACCAAAGAGGACATGCGCTAGCAAATCTCGTCTTCAATTCAGAGGTGAATTCTCTAGCAACTAGCGGCCCAACGAGGTACCCGTATAGCAGTAGAAGCTCACCAGGATATATTGATTTTGCGCTGACAAGGGGTGTCCTGGGCATGCATGCTGACATACGGTCGGTTGTTGAGCTCAGCTCCGACCACCTACCGCTCGTAATTACGCTGGATGCGGCAGCAATAGCTTACCCTAGGATGGAGCAGCTAATCACCAAACGCACAAATCTGGAGTGCTTTCAAGAGCAACTTGAGTCCTCACTGAACCTCAACACGGTAATCAACACTGGGAAGGACATAGATGATGCTATTGACTCGTTTACCTTTAAAATTAAGACAGCAGCTAGACAGGCTACTCGCACCCCATCTCGGAGGCCCGCTGCAGATAGAATCCCGATTACCCGTGAGATCCACCTGCTCATCGCGGAGAAGAGGCGCTTACGCGCTAGGTGGATGAGGTCTCGCCACCCATTGGACAAAGCAGACTGGAATAATGCGCAGAATAGGCTCCGTCGCGCTTTGTTTGAACATAAATCGGCATGGTTTGATGACAGGGTAGCCAATACCGGGGTTGATTGCGAAGCGACGCACTCGCTCTGGAAGGCTACACGCGCCATTAAAAGGCGATGCGCAATAAAAGCGCCACTAATGGATAGAAACGGGACATGGTGTCGGACAGACTTGGGGCAAGCGGAGTTGTTTGCTGCGCACCTCGCTGAACGCTTTCAGCCATTTAATCTTGCCAGTCTGCAGCAGGATGAAGAGACGCAGGACCAGCTGACTCAAGCGCTCCAAATGGACCTGCCTATCAAAGAATTTGACCCCAGCGAGGTAGCTGATGTCATTGCACTCCAAAACATCAAAAGAGCACCAGGCCATGACACCATCTGCAATGCCACGTTTAAGGCACTGCCCAGTTGTGCTATCCGCTTCATAGCGTTGGTGTTTAACGCTATTGTGAGGTTGCAGTACTTCCCTCCGCAGTGGAAGCTCGGGATTATCTCAATGATCCACAAACCTGGCAAGCCTGAGAGGGAACCTTCTTCCTATCGGCCTATCAGCCTTCTCCCTTCGGTTTCCAAGGTGTTTGAGAGATTGATTGCCGCCCGGATGGTCAAGTTAATGGAAGCTCGAGGGATCATTCCTGAGCACCAGTTTGGATTCCGTGCCGGCCACTGCACTGTCGAGCAGCTACATCGGGTTGTCGAGCAAATCCTGACTGCCTTCGATAAAAAGGAGTATTGCAACGCCCTTCTTTTGGACATTCGAGAAGCGTTTGATCGGGTGTGGCACACCGGAATTTTAGTAAAAATTAAACATACGCTGCCATATTTCGGTCTACTAAAGTCGTATCTTGAGGGAAGACGATTTGCGGTCAGATTTCACTCGGAACTCTCTACTGAGCACGATGTGGCAGCTGGAGTACCACAGGGAAGTGTCCTTGGTCCCCTGCTTTACTGCTTGTATAGCCACGACATGCCGCAGCCAGATAGAAGCCTGTACGGGACATCAATGCTAGCCACATTTGCCGATGACGTGTGCGTCACCTACAGGTCTCGATGCGAACACGATGCAGCCGACGGCATCCAGGACTATGCCACTAAGTTTGCGGAATGGGCAAGGCGCTGGAACATCGGCATCAATAGTGACAAGTCGAACAACGTTTGTTTCACCCTTAAGAGGAGAACACCACCGGCCGTGTTTATTGAGGGGGCCCCTGTACCACAGATGAGCGCAGCAAAGTCCCTTGGAGTGACTCTGGATCGCAGGCTAACGTTCACTAAGCATGTGACTTCCATAAGAACGCGTATACGTGCTTCGGTGAGGAAGCATTATTGGTTACTCTGCTCACGCAGTAAGTTGTCACTTTCCAACAAAGTGACAATTTACAAGCAAATTATTGCACCAATATGGAGGTACGGGTGTCAAATCTGGGGCCTGGCCTGCGATAGCCAAATTCGCAGAATCCAGGTCGACCAAAATAGGGTTGCGAGAACAATCACCGGTTGCGACTGGTTTGTACGTAATAGCACGCTTCACCGAGACCTGAAACTTGCCACGGTCTTCGACGAGATCAACAAGCACTCGAGTCGCTACCATGACAGACTAGAGCGACATAGAAACCGGCTGGCAAACTGTCTAGTCAGATCTCACCCACAAAGGAGACTCAAGAAGCGAACACCGAGGGATCTCATTCTTAAATCTCCTTTGTTGAGATTCAGCAGAAGCTGACACACCATTGCAGTATTTTTTATATTTGTTATTGTTATTATTGTTATTTGTTGTTGTTATTTAGTGTTTAGTGCTAAGTTAACTAAGTTAGCCGGCGCGCCCAAATTGGGCTGAATTAATAGAAAATAAGGTCACAAAGGGGTTCATCGATTCTCCGTATGCCTTAATAAACATCAGAAAAAAAAAAAAAAAAAAAAAGATGTCAGCTATGATAAAAAATAAAGCAGCTCTTGGCGAGGCTCTTAGCAAAGCCGTCAACGAACCCTCAAATAGTGAGATCAACCGCTTAGCTGAAATGGCCACGACTGGTTCGACATTGGAAACTGGTGCTTTCTCAACCACCAATGGAGCTTTGCAGCGCTTCCAAAAAATTAAGCGTAAGACAATTTCATGCGCTTCTCCAAGTCTTGAGAGTAAGAAATTAAAACCCGGCATGATGGGTGGCATCATCTCCTTACTGCAACCAAGCAACAGCGGCAGTTCAAACCGTTTCGGGTTACTTGCACAACCTGCAACTGATATGGAGTCAGAAAATGCAAGTGACGTGCTATGCGATCAGTCCCGCACCGGTCACCAAAATAATGTTGCTGCTTCGAAGCGGGTTGCTGCCACAGCCGGCAGCACTGACACTGCCGAAAAAGCACAACCTAAGCCACCGCCAATAGTTATGGAGGGCGTCAATGATGTCAACTTACTGATGCAAGGCATTAAAAGTGTCTCTGATGTGAGCAAGGTCGAGGCAAGGACATCACTGGGTGGTGTCATGAGACTCTACACGGCTGATGCGTGCACATTTCGCAGCATTGTCAGTTGGCTTGAGAAAGAGCAGTATGAATTTCACTGCTACCAGCTGAAAGAAGATAGGCCATTCAGAGTTTGCGTTAAGGGCTTGCACCACAGCACGCTGCTTAGCCAAATCAAGGAAGAACTGGAAAAAATTGGCCACAAGGTGATCGATGCCCATACGCCCCAGAGACGAAGCGAGCCAGGCACCCCCAAAGATCAGCCAGTAAACATGTTCTTTTTGAACATTGCCGCAGCGGCCAATAACAAGACAATACTGGCAGTCAAGACACTCTGCCATATGAGAGTAGTTATTGAACCCCTCCGAAAGCGCACTGCTATTGTACAATGCCATAGATGCCAGCAGTTTGGTCACATGGCAAAATACTGCCGTAAGGCGCAATTATGTGTGAAATGTGCTGGAGAGCACTCTGCCAGGGACTGTACTCGACCCCGCAATGAGCTCTGCACCTGCTACAACTGTGGTGATCAGCACCCTGCTAACTACTCGGGATATCCTAAATACCAGGCGTTTCTACAACACTCCAGGCCCAGAAGCGGGGTAGGTGGTAGAAGTGAGAACTCCGGGCGCTCTATGCTACGGGCTACGACTGGAGGTAGGCCTATAGCTACTACTCGAAGCTTAGTCTCCTATGCGGATGTAGTTAAGCAGCAACAGCAGCAGCCAAAACAACAACACCAACAACAGCAACAGTACAACGACAGGAGCCGCAGCCGTCAAAGGACGACAAGGGATGCACCCCAGCACTCGATGGACAATAGCAACATTGAAGCAATTCTGCAGTCGCTTAACGAAAGCATTAAGTCTCTCCAGTCGCACCAAGAGAAGCAGATGGAGTTAATGATGATGATGCTGAAACAGCACCAACAACAGACACAGCAGCAGGGGCAGATTCTTAATCTTAAATGCGCTCCAAGCGCAAAAGGCCCCATAATGATGCCGCTGCGCATCTTAGTGTGGAACGCCGACGGCGTATCTACGAAGCTGCACGAAGTAGAGTGCTTTGTTCGGCGACATGAGATAGATGTCTTACTGCTCCGCGAGACACACTGCAAAGGGTCAGAGGCACTCAAACTATTCGGATTTGAGGCGTATAGTGCTAATGATCCGAGCGCTGGCAACGCCAAAGGTGGTGCAGCGATCCTGATCAGGTCTAACCTGGTCGACTTCCCGCTAACACCAATAGCCACGGACAAGGTACAACTTGCGTCAGCAGCCATCGAAACTGAACTGGGCACAACCAACTTTGGAGCAGTCTACTGTCCCCCGAGGTTTATATGGACTACGGATGATTTTGGGACAATTTTGGAACAGCAGCGCTCCAAGTTCATCGTTGCGGGAGACTGGAATGCGTCTCACTGGCTTTGGGGAGCAGGGAGGTGCAACCAAAGAGGCAATGCGCTAGCAAATCTTGTCTTGAGTTCAGAGGTGAACTCACTTGCAACAGGAGGCCCAACGAGGTACCCGTACAGCATTAGAGGCTCACCAAGATATATTGATTTTGCGCTGACAAGGGGTGTCCTGGGTATCCATGCAGATATACGGCCGGTTGTTGAGCTTAGCTCCGACCACCTACCGCTCGTAATTACGCTGGATGCGGCAGCAATAGCATACCCTAAGACGGAGCGGATAATCAGCAGATGCTTTAATCCGAATTGTTTAAAGGGGACTTGGGTCTTTCAGGCTTTAACGAATTGTTTAAAAAGAGTTGCTGGACCTCAACACAACGTTTAACAACGAAAAGGACATAGTTGATGCTATCGACTCGTTTACACAAAAAAGTTAAGACAGCAGCTAGAATGGCTACTCGCACCCCATCTCGGAGGTCCACAGCAGACAGAATCCCGATAACGAGAGAGATTCTGCTGCTCATCGCTGAAAAGAGGCGCTTACGTACTAAGTGGATGAGGTCTCGTCACCCATTGGACAAAGCAGAGTGGAACAGAGCGCAGAATAGGCTTCAACGCGTATTGGTGGCACATAAATCAGCATGGTTTGATGTGTGACGTTGCACATTTTTGTAAATATGGTGTTGGGTAGTTATAGGTTTGTTTATTAATTATATTTATTAGTTATATTTTTGAGTTGATTATCTTCTGAGTTTATTAGTATTAAGTATTATATTGGTTACATTTCTAGGGTTAAGTTATATTTTTGAGTTAATAACTAGTAATAAGGGCCCACGGTAGACACTGGAAACAAGCATAACGGAACTTCTGGCAGAGAGCAGAGCGCAGAGAGCCGCGCGATCACCCATGGCAGCATGACACGAGCCAGCCAGCACCGACAGCACAGCGCAAAAGCATGGCACGAGCCAGACCACGCCGACAGCGCAGCAGGGCCGAAGCATTGACGCGAGCCAGCCAGCACCGACAGCACAGCGCAAAAGCATGGCACGAGCCAGACCAAGGCGTATTTAACAAGGTGGCAGCGACGTCGACGTCGCCCTCTTTGCTGTTGCCTTACGCAAGGCACATTTAGCAGCAAAAAAGAAAAATGCATATGTGTGTGTGTATTCATGTGCGTGCGAGAACAAATTTCGTTTTCGTAAGGCAACGCGACGTCGACGTCGCTGCCACCTTGTTTAATACGCCTTGAGCCAGACCACGCCGACAGAGCAGCAGGGCCGAAGCATTGACGCGAGCCAGCCAGCACCGACAGCACAGCGCAAAAGCATGGCACGAGCCAGACCACGCCGACAGAGCAGCAGGGCCGAAGCATTGACGCGGCCAGACAACGCCAGCAGCACAGCCGCCACAGCAGCAGAATGGCACGAGCCAAACGGCGCGGGCAGCGGCCGCAGCAGCATTGGAACCACGAGCAAAAGGCGCAACAGAAGGCTGGAAAAGGCTTGACAAAAAAAGGGGCTCGCGATCGCCGTGACGAGCAGTCAAGTTCAGAGCTCACCGCGAGCAGTCAAGTTCAGAGCTCACCACGAGCAGTCAAGTTCAGAGCTCACCACGGGCAGTCAAGTTCAGAGCTCACGGCGAGCAGTCCAGTGCGCGGATCAGAAAAGTCGCGAAATAAAACCACAAGTGCGCAGACGGGGACCACGAGACCAGCAAGCACGCGGACGAACATCAAGAAGCAACGACAACAACAACAAGGAAAGGAGGGTGCTACGAGGCGGCCGGGTAAGCGAGTTAGGGCTATGTCGTCCTTCTTCTTCGGCAGACAAGTCTGGTGCGGATAGGCAGGGAGTTAGGTTTCTTGGTTGTAGATACATATAAGCGAAATAATTCAGTGAAAATAAATGAAAATGACAATGAAAACAAGCCGAGTGTTCGTTACGAGAGTTAGCCAGAGTTACACGTGTTTGCAGGGGATATAAAGTGGAAGTGCAAGAACGGTACGTGTGGCCCGCCCACCGCTTTGAGAACGCCGTTGACTGGATACTGGTCAATACCGTGACAGTCCACGACGTTTTCATAGCGGCGCACGCCTGTTTCCGAACTTGGTGCCTCCCTGGTCAATACCGGGGGCATTCGAACCGGAACAAGCGGGGGTAACCATACTGCCAGAGGGCACTTTTGCTAATCACTGGACCACCGGTGTTTGATCTAAATGCCCCTTTCATAATCTTCTGAGCGCGGTGTCTCTTTTCCACCCCTTCCAAGTCCCAGCAATCTTACAAATTTCTTGTAGGGTGGCCCTGGAGAGGCTGAGCTGCCTCAGCCATAGAAACGCTACCTTACAGGTGGCGCCCGAGCAGGGACTCTGGGATTGTTTAAAGTTATATTAGGTATATAGTTTTGTGGAAAGTGACGCTGAAATAGTGTAAAAAGCTAGAGCGAGGAAAAAGGGTGGTGATTTTCATCAAGAAAGGCAGTAGTAGTGGTCCGGCAGGGGTGTGTGTATAACGGCAAAAAGCAGCGGTCCGACAGGGGTGTCAGAACATTTTTTCGCATATACACGTGCTCGCACATGGGAAGGCGGCTGGACAAGCGCCGTTAGTTTTGCTTGCTGTCGTCGCGTTAAACATACAGGGTTTGCATTCTGGTGTTTTGTCTCTATTTTAACTGCGCCATTCTACTTGCAAACCGGGTACCTTATTTTGTAAAGACGCTGACACAGTTAGGCGGGCACTGGGAAATTACCATGGCATAGGCGCACAGTTTGAGAATCATTGGTCAGTTTTGGTTTGCACCACGGCACGATCGTTTGGGTAACCTGCACAGGTTGGCAAGCACTGGGAAATCATCACGGCATAGGAACACAGTTTGAGAGTCATTGGTACATTTTTTGATTTGAACCGCGACACGTTTTTTGGTAACGTGCACAGTTCGACACGCAGTGGGAAACCACCACGGCACATATGCACAGTTTGAGAGCCATTGGTAAACTTTTTTTTTAGTACCTACACTGTGGCAATATGCACGTCTCTTTTGGCAATAGTATAGGTATCGAGTAGGGGTATGCGCACACGGCCATACACATATGTAGGCAGACCCCAAAAAGAGATTATTAAAATAAAGAAAAAAAAAATATATGTTAAAGAGGAAAAAAAAAAAAAAAAAAAAAAAAATATAAAGGGGTCCTTGCAGACATATGTGTGGGGGCACGAATTCATGATTTTTTTGAAGAACATATTGGAAAAAAAATGGAGAGCTATTGCGGGGAAGTAGGTGAATACACAAGTTGAATTTTTGAAAAAAAAATAGATATATACGTCTACGAGGATACAGAAGCAGAGGAAAACGAATAGGAGAGAGCTTTTTTGAGTGGTTTCGCATCTACGAATGTCGGAGGAGGGGGCCGAGTAGCGCGACGCTCGTGAACCCTCGGTCGCGATCATTCGGGAATATCCGAAAACAATATAAATTGAGCCGTCACGACACAGAGCGACACAGTCGACCCAGAGCTACCAAGCCATGCACATCGTTCTTTGACAACAGTGAATAACATTTAACCAGCCTTTTACAACAAGGACCCTAGTCTCGCACAGGATACCAGCTAGTATATAACAAGGACCCTAGCCTCGCACAGGACAACAAGGATACAAGCTAGTATACACCAAGGATACTAGCCTCGCACAGGACAACAAGGATACAAGCTAGTATACACCAAGGATACTAGCCTCGCACAGGACAACAAGGATACAAGCTAGTATACAACCAAGGATATAAACTTACTTCAGCAACCAGGCACAACCAGCAAGCGCAAGACTACGTACAACATGGTCGGAGTAGCATGGATATCATACCGGCGCAAGGCAGAACTGGAGGCATTTGCAGACGAGTTCGGATTCGAGCGTGAAGCACCGTGGAGGAACTCCGAGGCCGCATGGCTGTTTTTGTGAATAGTGGAGACCACTCAGCCACCATCCAGGCGCGTTTAGAGGAATTGGAGGTCATATTTGGAAAGACACGGACTCCCGATACCAAGGCAGGAATGCAACAACGAGCCCGGAGCCCGTCGCCTACTCCAATTGGGAGCGGATCCCAAACAGAGGAAAATACGACTGCCCAACCAGAGCAGCGAGATCCAGGCAACTCGGGCATGCAGAGCCTAAACATACCGGTGCCGGTTCAGCATCAGCGCTTGTCGCGATCCAGCGATAGGGGAATCTCCACGATGCTACCCAATCGACACGAAGCCTTTGGAGCCATGGGAGTGGACCGCATGCAACGCTGGGGGGTCACCTTCGACGGCACCACTAACCCTTTGCGGTTCATCGAGAGATTGGAGGAACGAGCGGTGTCACACCGAGTTGACACCCGAATCTTGGCGCAAGGGGTACCAGAGCTGCTAAAAGGGACTGCCGAGGACTGGTTCCGTACGAGCCACCTACAGGGTGAATCTTGGAGCGTGTTTCGGAGGGAGTTCCTAGACTTCTTTTTGCCACCGCGGTATTTCCAGAGGCTGGAGGACGAGATTAGGATGCGCTACCAGAAGGAAGACGAGGGGTACAAACAATATCTAGTAGACATCCGTCTCATGATGCACCGCGCTGGCTATACAGAGGACCAAGAACTGGAGCGGGTGTACGAAAATCTTTTGCCGGAGTACCAGTTGTACGTAAGACGCATGGATTTTCGCACTTTTAAACAGCTGACGCAGCTGGTGATAAACTTCGAAGTCACCCGGGAACGAGAGCATCAGCGTCAGGCCAGGAATAAGACAAGCAACGAACGAGCGGCTCGCCCTACCGGATCAACGGCTGTGTCGAAACGGGAAGCAGGCGCAACGAGCCCCAAGCCAGGCACACAGTGGGCGGCTTCACAATCAACAGGATCCCAGCAGTAGGGAATATTCAAGGTACGCCAGGTTCTGCCAGTAACGAGCAGCCAGTGGACACGCGTAATGCGTGCCGCAACTGCGGAACGAATGGGCACTTCGCATGGGAATGTCGTGGGACACGCATATTGTTCTGCTGGAATTGTGGCCGCCGAGGAGTGAGGACCATCGACTGCTGCCAGATACAGGGACCGGGAAACGCCCAGCGCCTCTCACCAAACCCAGGACAGGTGAGCGAGCAGGCGAGCGAGTCCTGGGATTAGTAGGCGTTATCCGCTTACGGGATGGCCGACTTGCTGCAGAGACGAGCATCGAGGCCGAGGTGATGGTAGCTACGCTGGACACAGGTGCCACGCGAAGCTTCCTCAGCGAGCAGATGGCGCGACTCATTGAGACCCCGGCTAACAGACGAGCAGTGAAGACGGTGATAGCCTTGGCAAACGGGTCAAGATTGGAGCTAACGCGGGCAATTCAAGCAGACGTACGACTCGGGCAGGCACGGGCTAGCATTCTGATGCTGGTCTTACCATCGGCCCTCGACGATGTGCTGCTCGGATTGGACTTCTTTGGCGCCATAAACGCCAAGTTGCAGGTGGGTGAATGGCTAATCCCATTAAGTCTACCAAACCCGACAGCTGCAGGATACCATGGAGCGGCCGGCCCAAAACCAAACAACGAACCCAGCCAGGCCCCGGGCGTTAGTAGTCAAAGAGGAGGCGATGACGTTCACCAGGCAGCACGACGGACTACGATCGTACATACAAAGACAAACCAGAACGACGCCTGCAACCGCGAGGCGGTCGTCAACACAAGGGCAAAGACACCAGAGACTACGAAGCAAAGCGAGGACGACGCCTGCAACCGCGAGGCCGTCGTCAACACAAGGACAAAGACACCAGAGACCACGAAGCAAAGCGAGGGCGACGCCTGCAACCGCGAGGCGGTCGTCAACACGAGGACAAAGACACCAGAGACTACGAAGCAAAGCGAGGACGACGCCTGCAACCGCGAGGTGGTCGTCCACGCCAGGACAGGGATACCAGAGACTACGACGCAGAGCCAGGGCGACGCCGGCAACCGCGAGGTGGTCGCCAATTCAAGAGCAAAGAGACTAGAGACGACGAAACCAAACCAAACCCAAAGACCAGCTGCCTGCAACCGCGAGGCAGTCGTCGAACTGAGGCCAGGGGGACCAGCCACGATAATCAGGACACAAGATGAGTACGATACCTGCATCCGCGAGGTAGTCGGCGAGTCATCTTCGACAAGAGTACGAGACAGGACTTGGGGAGGCGTGCTAAGCCCTGCACGTCCGAGAGCCATCCAACGGAACCCGTTCCGCATCAGACCGAGAGATCAGAAGACCAAGGGAGAAACACGTGGTATACTAGCCAGCATCGCAGAAGCAACTCTAGCGGGGGAGTGTGAAGAACCCAAAGACGGAGCCGGGATACGTGCGAAGACTCAACCAGTCGCCACAAGCCAGCCCGCCCCGAGCCCAGCCGAGACGATGGCACCGTGGGTGCAAGAGTTTCTGGAGGAAGAATTGGAAAAATTCGATGGAATGACCGGCGTGTCTAACATCGCGGAACACGTCATAGTGATGCGCGACGATCGCCCGATAAAGCAGCGATATTACCCACGCAATCCAGCGATGCTAAGGATAATCCATGCGCAGGTAGACGAGCTGCTACGAGAGGGATGCATCGAGCCGTCGAAAAGTCCTCACAGTGCACCCATTGTGCTAGTGGGCAAGAGACAGGCGAAACACGCACGTGCGTAGATTTTCGTCAACTCAATGCACGATCAACGCCGGACGCATACCCCCTGCCGAGGATAAACTCTATCTTGGAGAGACTAAGGAACGCAAAGTACATAAGTACACTGGACTTGAAGAGCGGGTATTGGCAGATACCCATGGCCAAGGCGAGTCGCGAATGCACTGCTTTCACAGTACCAGGACGAGGCCTTTTCCAATGGCGGGTTATGCCATTTGGACTCCACTCGGCACCCGCCACATTCCAGCGGGCACTTGACAGCGTCATTGGAGCTGACATGGAGCCACATGCTTTTGCATACCTCGACGATATAATCATCATCGGGACGACACTGGAGGAACACGTCGAGAATCTAAGAGAAGTGTTGAGGCGTCTGCGACAAGCGAACCTCAGGCTAAATCGGAAGAAGTGCGCTTTCTTCCAGCGCAGGCTGGTGTACCTGGGACACGTCGTCAGCGAGATGGGAATCCACACCGATCCGGAAAAGATCGCTGCGGTACAGCAGCTAACAGCCCCTACGAGTGTACGAGAACTTCGCCGATGCCTTGGCCTCGCTTCTTGGTACCGGAGATTTGTCCCGAACTTTGCGGCAGTGGTGCAACCAATGTCTCACTTACTTCGGAAAGGCAAGAAATGGATCTGGGGGTCACCGCAACAAGAGGCGTTTGCGAAACTCAAGGCGCTACTGACAGCGGCACCCATTCTCGCGTGCCCGGATTTTACGAAGAAGTTTTCATTACAGACCGATGCTAGTGACTACGGACTTGGAGGAGTGCTAACCCAGCAGAGTGACGATGGCGAAAGGGTCATTGCATACGTTAGCCGAAGACTACAGAAGGCCGAGGAAAACTACTCCGCCACCGAGAAGGAGTGTTTGGCAATCGTCTAGGCCATTAGGAAGCTCCGTTGCTATTTGGAAGGCTACAGGTTCGACGTCGTGACGGACCACTTAGCCCTCAAGTGGCTGAACACCATTGAGAACCCCACAGGACGAGTTGCGAGATGGGCATTGGAACTCCAACAGTTCCAATTCGACGTACATTACCGGAAAGGACGACAAAACGTAGTGGCCGATGCGTTGTCACGACAACCTCTAGAGGCCTTACAGACAGCCATCGAGGAGCAGGGCACATGCGCATGGTTACGACGACGCATGCAGGAGATACAGGAACAACCAGAGAAGTACCCAGATTACACACTGGAGAACGGGCAATTGTACAGGCACCTCGGACAACGACCCTTGGAAGAAGACTTCCTACCATGGAAGCTATGCGTAGGCAAGGAGCAACGGCAACGCGTGTAACAAGAATGCCATGATCAACCAAGTGCGGGACATCTAGGAATACGCAAAACCACGACGAGGATATGTCAAAGATATTATTGGCCAGGAATATTCAGAGACGTCGCTCGCTACGTTAGGAAATGTGCTGTGTGCCAAAAATTTAAAGTACAACAAGCCAAGCCCGCAGGAAAGATGCTGACACGGCAGGCAAACGAGCCCTTCGCTATAATTTGCGCCGACTTCGTTGGACCTCTGCCGAGATCCAAGCAGGGGAACACGGTACTACTAGTGTTCTTTGACATGTTTTCGAAATGGGTGGAACTGGTACCCTTGCGCCGAGCTACTGCATCGTACTTGGAAAAAGCTTTTCGGGACCGGATCCTCAGCCGATTTGGAATACCACGCAAGTTTATCTGTGACAACGGGACCCAATTCACCAGTCGTACGTTCAAGGCTTTTTGCAAACGAGCAGGTATGTCATTGGAACATACTGCACCATACAACCCGCAGCAAAATCCGACAGAAAGGGCGAATCGGACGATCAAGACGATGATCGCACAGTACATCGAGGGACCACATAACACATGGGATACATGGCTTCCGGAGCTCTCACTGGCAATCAACAGCAGCGTGTCAGACACAACAGGATTCAGTCCGGCGTTCCTGGTCCAAGGACGAGAGCCGAGACTACCAGGAGCATTGTTCGACGAGGTCACTCCAGGGTCCGGCATAGTCGTCACCGACCCCGAGACCAGAGCAAAACAGCTATGCGACATTTTTCAGACGGCGAGGGATAACACACAGCGAGCATCAGCGGAACATGGCCGTCATTACAATCTACGGAGACGCGACTGGAGACCAGCCATCGGCAGCTTGGTATTAGTGAAGCATCACGTGCTATCAAACGCCAACGACGGATTTGCAGCCAAATTAGCCCCACGCTACGAGGGCCCGTACAAGGTAACTAAGTTCATTTCTCCCAACATAGTCAGAGTCCGACACACCGAGACCAGACAACGCCGCACCGCCGGAATAGCCGACTTGAAAGGTTTTCGACAACAAGAGGACGAGGAACAGCACGACAGCGAAGGCGAAGAGCAACCGCTCGACCACAACACGGATTCCTCAATGGCAAATAGAGTCACACCAACCAGCGAAGACGTAGCAAGTAAATT
Organism: Scaptomyza montana; assembly: GCA_018904305.1. Classification (NCBI taxonomy): domain Eukaryota; kingdom Metazoa; phylum Arthropoda; class Insecta; order Diptera; family Drosophilidae; genus Scaptomyza; species Scaptomyza montana. The sequence continues at coordinate 522,001 of JAEIGR010000045.1, forward strand.
AGGGGCCGCACACAAGGCGGATTAACATAAGACCTATCTTTAATATTGTTTAGGGGTATTATACGATAAGTTATTTCAAGTTTCAACATCGCACCAGACTATTGTCCTGTAGAGCATAGTCTGTCCATAGTCCCAGGGATATAACCTCGTTTATATTCCACAGTACCTAAGAACAGCCATGGCAGACGAGGAGCCACGACGAGATTGGGCAAGAGAGTGGGCAGCGGAGCGGGAGCAGGACTGGGGCTGGGTTCCTCAGTACCAGCGCCGATTCGAAGGCTTCGAGGACGAAGGGAACGAAACCGAGCCAGCACGAGGGATGTCCATATTCGACGACGTGAGCACGGACATCTGGCCGAGCTCAGCCAGTGCCCAATACCGGCTGATGAACCCATCACCGGACTCGTGGCTGCTACCCGACCTGGGATTGGACGTGGTTCGCGTGGCCAGAGTAGCCATTGTCAGCGACGGGGCAGGGGTGTCCACGACACAACCGAGACGGTCGACATCGACTCCCTCGCCACAACCGTCCGAACCAGAACCAACGAAAGACTCCAGCGACGAGTGGAACGCATCGTTCAACAGCAGCGATATACAAGCGCTACTGGGGCCAGCTGTGGATGTCAGAGCTCTGACCCACGAGCTTCTGAAGAAGGAGGAGAAATGGGTCGAGGCGCCCGCAGGATGGAAGGCGCTAACACCAAGCCGACTCATTCCCCGGATGCTCCTCGAAACGGTGCGGCTCAGCAGGGAGCAGGGAAACTGGCGGCGGCGATTTAAAATCGACCTGGAAGAAGGCACCTTCAGGGTGACCCTCGCCCCGGCCGGCGGCGTCACTATTCGGTTTTCTCCGGGGAAGTAAGGGGGGGGTGTGACGTTGCACATTTTTGTAAATATGGTGTTGGGTAGTTATAGGTTTGTTTATTAATTATATTTATTAGTTATATTTTTGAGTTGATTATCTTCTGAGTTTATTAGTATTAAGTATTATATTGGTTACATTTTCTAGGGTTAAGTTATATTTTTGAGTTAATAACTAGTAATAAGGGCCCACGGTAGACACTGGAAACAAGCATAACGGAACTTCTGGCAGAGAGCAGAGCGCAGAGAGCCGCGCGATCACCCATGGCAGCATGACACGAGCCAGCCAGCACCGACAGCACAGCGCAAAAGCATGGCACGAGCCAGACCACGCCGACAGCGCAGCAGGGCCGAAGCATTGATGCGAGCCAGCCAGCACCGACAGCACAGCGCAAAAGCATGGCACGAGCCAGACCACGCCGACAGAGCAGCAGGGCCGAAGCATTGACGCGAGCCAGCCAGCACCGACAGCACAGCGCAAAAGCATGGCACGAGCCAGACCACGCCGACAGAGCAGCAGGGCCGAAGCATTGACGCGGCCAGACAACGCCAGCAGCACAGCCGCCACAGCAGCAGAATGGCACGAGCCAAACGGCGCGGGCAGCGGCCGCAGCAGCATTGGAACCACGAGCAAAAGGCGCAACAGAAGGCTGGAAAAGGCTTGACAAAAAAGGGGCTCGCGATCGCCGCGACGAGCAGTCAAGTTCAGAGCTCACCGCGAGCAGTCAAGTTCAGAGCTCACCACGAGCAGTCAAGTTCAGAGCTCACCACGGGCAGTCAAGTTCAGAGCTCACGGCGAGCAGTCCAGTGCGCGGATCAGAAAAGTCGCGAAATAAAACCACAAGTGCGCAGACGGGGACCACGAGACCAGCAAGCACGCGGACGAACATCAAGAAGCAACGACAACAACAACAAGGAAAGGAGGGTGCTACGAGGCGGCCGGGTAAGCGAGTTAGGGCTATGTCGTCCTTCTTCTTCGGCAGACAAGTCTGGTGCGGATAGGCAGGGAGTTAGGTTTCTTGGTTGTAGATACATATAAGCGAAATAATTCAGTGAAAATAAATGAAAATGACAATGAAAACAAGCCGAGTGTTCGTTACGAGAGTTAGCCAGAGTTACACGTGTTTGCAGGGGATATAAAGTGGAAGTGCAAGAACGGTACGTGTGGCCCGCCCACCGCTTTGAGAACGCCGTTGACTGGATACTGGTCAATACCGTGACAGTCCACGACGTTTTCATAGCGGCGCACGCCTGTTTCCGAACTTGGTGCCTCCCTGGTCAATACCGGGGGCATTCGAACCGGAACAAGCGGGGGTAACCATACTGCCAGAGGGCACTTTTGCTAATCACTGGACCACCGGTGTTTGATCTAAATGCCCCTTTCATAATCTTCTGAGCGCGGTGTCTCATTTCCACCCCTTCCAAGTCCCAGCAATCTTACAAATTTCTTGTAGGGTGGCCCTGGAGAGGCTGGAGGCCCCCCCCCAAAAAAAAAAAACATAAAAAAAAAAAAATAGCAAAAAAAGAAAGGAAAAGAAAAGATAAACTCGCTCTCGAAAAACACAAAAACTTTTAAAAAAGGTTGGGAAAGAAAGAAAGCCACAAAAAAAAAAAAAAAATTTTCAAATAAAAAAGAAAAAAGTTTATTTGTTTCCTTCACCCGCTGAACGCTTTCAGCCATTCAATCTTGCCAGTCTCCAGCAGATTGAAGCGACACACGACCAGCTGACTCAAGCACTTCAAATGGACCTGCCCATCAAGCCATCTTGAGGGAAGACGATTTGCGGTCCGGTTTCACTCGGCCCTCTCTACTGAACATGATGTTGCAGCTGGAGTACCACAGGGAAGTGTCCTTGGCCCCCTGCTTTACTGCCTGTATAGCCTCGGCATGCCGCAGCCAGATGAAAGCTTTTACGGGACATCTTTTCTTGCCACATTCGCCGATGACGTATGCGTCACCTACAGGTCTCGATGCGAACACGATGCAGCTGACGGCATCCAGGACTATGCCACTAAGTTTGCGGATTGGGCTAGACGCTGGAACATCGGCATCAATAGCGAAAAATCGTCTAACGTTTGCTTTACTCTTAGGCGGAGAATGCCACCGGCTGTGCTTGTGGAGGGGGCCCCTGTTCCACAGTCGAATGCTGCGAAATATCTTGGAGTCACCCTTGATCGCAGGCTTACCTTCGCTAAGCAAGTGACTGCCATAAGAACGCGAGTACGTGCTGCGGTGAAAAAACACTACTGGCTTCTCTGCTCGCGCATTAAATTGTCACTGTCCAACAAAGTGACAATTTACAAGCAAATCATATCACCAATATGGAAATACGGCTGCCAAATCTGGGGCCTGGCCTGCGACAGCCAAATTCGCAGAATTCAGGTCGACCAAAACAGGATTGCAAGGATCATCACCGGTTGCGGGTGGTTCGTGCGGAATACCACGCTGCAAAGGGACCTTAAACTGTCCACGGTTTTCGAAGAAATAAATCAGCATTCGAGCCGCTATAATGATAGACTGGGCCGCCATAGAAATCGGCTGGCAAACAGTCTTACCAGACCTCGACCATCAAGGAGGCTCAATAGACGACAACCACAAGATCTCATGGCTCGATCTCCTTTGATGACGGTTAGAAGCTGACGCATAATTGCATTTGTTATTTTGTATTTTTGTTATTGTATTTGTATATATGTTATTGTAATTGTTATTTATATTGCTAAAGCTAATATTCGTTAGTCGGTGCGCCCATAAGGGCTGAATGAAGAGAAACCAAGGACACAAAGGGGTTTCTAGCTTACTCCGTATGCCTTAATAAAATAATTATAAAAAAAAAAAATAAGAATTTTGCTTCAATAACCTCTACTGTTTCGCCTTTTATATTGTTCTGCAAAGTTTTGATTATACAGCTGATTGTGTTTTCATTAGTAACTAGTAGTCTAGCGTCACCTTTTAACTTTGTTTTAAGTATTTTAATTGCTATTGTTTCGTGTGTGTCTTTTATGTCATCTAATAGTTCTAGCGAGTCGATGAAACTTTGCAAGTTTTCGCTCCTTCCGTCAAACTCTTGGACCAGTTTTGAAGCTGAGCTCATGAATTCAATACTTGTTTGCCCCACGTTGTGATCTTTTTTCGAACGTGTGTTTTGTTCTGTATTATTTTCTTCTTTTTCTGTCATAGGTGTAAACGTGGCTTCTGTTTCAAGTTCTGTTGGTAATGTGTATTCTAGATTGTATTTACTAGCGATTTAGTTGATTTTATCTTCCAAGTATTTAATGTCTTCAGTATATTTTGTTTTTGTTTCAAATTCAAAGTCATTTTGGTTTAAGTGTAAAAATTGTTTAATATAATTAAAATTATAAAAAATTATTTCTAAGTGTTTATTCGTAGTATGTGTTTGAATATTAATTGTAATAAGTCAATTACTATAATATACTATAATATTGTATATGTATGAATTAAAAAAAATTTTATTTTCTAATTTTTAGCTCGTTTAAATTTTTATCCATGTATGTACATATATGTTGGAGAATGGTTAGTTTTGTGTTAGGAATTTAAGTACAGTAAGCAGAATATTGTATGCGTCGAAATTGTAAGCAAAAAGAATAAAGAAAAGAGAACAACCGTTATTTTTGTCGTGGTTCCCTTGTATCACCGAGAGTCGGTGAGAGAGTTAACTGTTTATTCTCTCACTGAGTGTGACCCGTGCCATGATGGAATAATGACCCGTGCCTTGCGTTGTCTGTATGTTGCTTCTTTTGCTGGTACAGGCCATGATACAATTATACAAGGTAGTCCACTCGGCAAAATCATAGTCCCTTAATATAAGTGCGAGTGAAAGAGCGTTGAATTGGTACAGGTCATGGTACAGGCTTTATATGAACCGAAGAAGAATATGCGAGAGAGAGAGAGTTCTTAAGTTGCGGCGTTGCCAGGCAAAAGAAGGAAGGACGAGTACACACATTATGTGTTGATCGAAGCACGCAGTTAGTATAGAATGGTCAAAGCGAACAGACGCATCACGATTAAGAATTGAAATACAAAAAGAAAAAAAGTGGAAGCATGGCACCAACAAAGGGCGCAGGGCTCGCTGCTCGAAGTGAGAAAAACACTGATACCACCAACACTCCGACATCAGAAGTGGGATTGGATCCTCCTGACTCTCAGTGGCGTCAAATTTTCGAGCAACAAAATAGAAATTTTATGGAGTTGCTGCGAACAGTGCAGGCCAATGCAGCGCCTCGTGAATCAAAAACGGTGTTTTTACCAAAATACAATCCCAACGCTGCGGGCGCTGATGCATGTGCTTGGAGTACGACGGCCGACATTATTTTTATTGAAAACCCACTTGAGGATAGTGAAAAGTAAGGAATTACCGGTTCAACCCCAAAGGGATGCTGACAATTTATGACCCCATTAAATTTTATGACCCTTTTATGACCCTTTTATGACCCTTTTATCGCCCCCTTCAATATGATAATTTATGACCCTTTTTATACTCAATACCGAAGGTAAAGAGTATATTGAGTTTGTGCAATGTCCGTCATGGTGTCTGTCCGTCTGTATGAACTCAACTTTTTTCCACACCCTTCAAGCTAGAGACTTGAAACTTTCCAAATCTCTTTATCTATGGGATAGTAAATTAAAGTGTCAAGATGGGGGTTCTACGATAGCTGGGGGGCTGGCAAATCGATAAATTCGATAACTCAAAACCGATTAATCCACATATTTCGCACATCCTTACAGCTAGGACTACCAAATTTGGTAAGAAGATAGCTACTAGCAACCCCCAAAAAACTGCATCAAAAGTTTTGGAGCTACGCACCCCCATTCCGCCCCCAGCCTCCCGAATTTTAAAGTCAAAAAAGCCTATATCTCCCACAGTTTTTGAGCTATAGCCATAGGTGATGATGACCACTCAAAAACTGCATCAAAAGATTGGATGACACGCCCACCAATACCGCCCTAGCCACCCCCATGTGCCCCAACGTTTCGTCAAAAACGGGAATGCGTGTATCTTCCAGAGCTGTGGAGCTATAGCCACCAAATTTGGTAGACAGATAGCTGGCAACGACCCCCAAAAAACTGCATCAAAGTTTTGGACCACGCCCACCCATTCCGCCCCCCAGCCCCCCGCAATTTGAAATCAGAAATGGCTATATCTCCCACAGATTTTGAGCTAGAGCCACCTAACTTGGTGGCAAGATAGGTGATGATGACACCCAAAAAACTGCATCAAAAGTTTGGATTCCACGCCCAGCAATACTGCCCAAGCCGCCCCCAACCACCACATCGCTTCGTCAAAGAGGGGAATGCGTGTATCTTCCAGAGTTGTGGAGCTAGAGTCACCAAATTTGGTATGAAGATAGCAATTGACATTCCACAAAGATCTACAGCAAAAATTTCGATGCCACGCCCACCCATCAGGCCCCATTCCCCCTCTTTCCCAACAAACTTACAAACTTCGGGCTAGAGTCACCAAATTTGGTAGGAAGATAGCAATTAACATTCCACAAAGATCTGCATCACAAATTTGGATACCACACCCACCCATACCGCCCCATGCCCCCTCTTTCCCAACAAACTTACAAACTTCGAGCTAGAGTCACCAAATTTGGTATGAAGATAGCAATTGACATTTTACAAAGATCTGCATCACAAATTTGGATGCCACGCCCACCCATACCGCCCCCAGCCCCCCTTTCCCCACTATTTACAAATTTCGAGCTAGAGTCACCAAATTTAGTACATATAAAAATAGCAATTGACATTTTACAAAGATCTGCATGAAAAATTGGGATGCCACGCCCACCCATACCGCCCTCAGCCCCCCTTTCCCCACTTTTTACAAACTTCGAGCTAGAGTCACCAAATTTGGTATGTAGATAGCAATTAATATTCCACATAGATCTGCATCAAAAATTTGGATGCCACGCCCACACATACCGCCCCCAGCCCCCCTTTCCCCACTTTTTACAAATTTCGAGCTAGAGTCACCAAATTTAGTACATATAAAAATAGCAATTGACATTTTACAAAGATCTGCATGAAAAATTGGGATGCCACGCCCACCCATACCGCCCCCAGCCCCCCTTTCCCCACTTTTTACAAACTTCGAGCTAGAGTCACCAAATTTGGTATGTAGATAGCAATTGACATTCCACATAGATCTGCATCAAAAAGTTGGATGCCTCGCCCACCCATACCGCCCCCAGCCCCCCTTTCCCCACTTTTTACAAATTTCGAGTTAGATTCACCAAATTTGGTATGAAGATAGCAATTGACATTTCACAAAGATCTGCAACAAAAATTTTGATGCCACAACTACCCATACCGCCCCCAGCCCCCCCTCCCCTTTCCCTTCATTTTACAAACTTTAAGCTAGAGTCACCAAATTTGGAAGGAATATAGCTGGTGGCATCCCCATCTGCATCGGAGAATCTTTAAGGCAGCGTACACCCCTGCCGCATCCGTACCCCCTTTGCAATCATGCTTTTTTTACCGGTTTTAATACTGGTATCGAGTATGCCGCAGTCGGTTGCGTCCGACTGCAACGTTTCCACTTGTTGTTGCAGATCTTTGTGAAATGTCAATTGCTATCTTCATACCAAATTTGGTGACTCTAGCTCGAAATTTGTATGGGTGGGCGTGGCATCCAAATTTTTGATGCAGATCTATGTGGAATATTAATTGCTATCTACATACCAAATTTGGTGACTCTAGCTCGAAGTTTGTAAAAAGTGGGGAAAGGGGGGCTGGGGGCGGTATGGGTGGGCGTGGCATCCCAATTTTTCATGCAGATCTTTGTAAAATGTCAATTGCTATTTTTATATGTACTAAATTTGGTGACTCTAGCTCGAAATTTGTAAAAAGTGGTGAAAGGGGGGCTGGGGGCGGTATGGGTGGGCGTGGCATCCAAATTTGTGATGCAGATCTTTCTGAAATTTCAATTGCTTTCTTCATACCAAATTTGGTGACTCTATCTATATCTATCTATGACAGCTATCTTCCTACCAAATTTGGTGGCTCTAGCTCCACAACTCTGGAAGATATACGCATTCCCGTTTTTGACGAAGCGTTGGGGTGGATGGGGGCGGCTAGGGCGGTATCGGTGGGCGTGGCATCCAAACTTTTGGTGCAGTTTTTAGGGGGTCATCATCACCTATCTTGGCACCAAATTTGGTGGCTATAGCTCAAAAACTGTGGGACATATAATCCCCACTATCCCCACTTTTTACAAACTTCGAGCTAGAGTCACCAAATTTGGTATGTAGATAGCAATTGACATTCCACATAGATCTGCAGCAAAAAATTGGATGCCTCGCCCACCCATACCGCCCCAGCCCCCCTTTCCCCACTTATTACAAATTTCGAGCTAGAGTCACCAAATTTGGTATGAAGATAAGTAGTAGGGAACTGGGGGTTCTGGAACAGGAAGTAGCTGTCACTTTAATTACCCCCAATCATAATTAATGACCCCATCAAATTTTATGACCCTTTTTTTGACACTTTTATTACCCCCCAATACTATAATTTATGACCCTTTTTTTCCCATGATCGTGCCCGCTTTAATTAGACTAGGTATTAAGGACAAAGGCATGACATTCCTAGGCCGCATTGTTATGGTGGCGAGAATCAGTGATCATAGAATCTGGTGTCAAGTGTACATCTGTTTGCACGTGCGTTGTCTTTTACCCCCTGCAAGCAAGCCACAACATGCATTGTTATTGTCAAGAGCAACATCAACAACAGCATCCTTGAGAATCAGTGATCATAGGATCTGGTTTCAAGTGTGCTCCTGTTTTAAGTGCGTTGCCTTGAACACGTGCAAGCAAGCCACAGCATACATTGTTTTTGCCAACAACAACAACAACAACAACATTCATGTGGGTTTGTGAGCAAGGGATCGGGTGTCAAGTTGTGAAAATCAGTGTTCACACTATCAGTTTTGGCTATGTAACCAATATGTATTAGAGTCAAGTGTGCTCCTGTTTGACAAGCAGGCCATAAACATTGATTTTATGGTTGTAATAATGACAGGATCAGTTTTAGCTATTTAACCATTTGGTGCTAGAGTCAAGTGTGCTTCAGTTTTAAATACGTTGCTCTGCACACATGCATTGTAATTGTCAAGAGCAACATCAACTACAACCTTCGTGGGGGGGTTATGTGTGCAAGGATGGGAATTTTCTGTCGCAGCAGCAGCAGCAAGATCAACACATTGTTTTTAAACAAGAGTATTGATTCTTGTAGATTAAGATTATAAAGAGTCAGAGGGAGAAAGTGATAGAGGGAGAAGGTGAAAGAGGGGGAGTGTTAGAGGGAGAAGGTGTGAGAGGGGGAAAGGATATAGGGAGAAAGTGTTGGAGAGAGAAGGTGTTAGAAGGAGAAGGAGTGATCCTTCTTGTACTAATTTAATAAGCCACGCCCCTTATACTATTTTATACATGAGCGTCTATGAAACACAGATGGGAATGTTAATTGTTTTGCCCCCTTCATCCTTAAGATGAATGCTAAGCGCCATCCTTTTCTAACCTCTGTTTTTTTATATATCTGTTTTGATTATTAGTCAAGTGCTAGGAAAATCTTATATCCTGCATTGACTTCAAAACGAATAAAAGAGCTAGTTTTGGTTAAGTAAACCATCAGTAGCTCTCGAAAATTACAAGTGTAACTTTTAAAATTTTTCTTCTGTGTTTTAAAACGTCTGTGTTTTTAAATTTTGAAAAAATAAAATAAAATAAAAAAATGTCTTCAAACGTAAACAACAACGTTGTCTATACCACCGCCGCAGCGAACGACTTAGCCGAGATTTTCGGCACCGAAACAAGACCCCACACTCCAGGATCGCAAACCACTACCGCCACCTCCACGATCACTAACAAAGCCACCACACTCATGAAGATAGTTAACGCCGCCTTCCCCAACACACCCTTCAACACCACTTACGTCAACACGCCCAGCAATGCCACTTACGCCAACACACCCATCGCCACCACCTTCAACAACGCACCTTTCGCCACCACATACAACAATACACCCTACGCCGCCACAAACATCATCACCGCCACTCCCAATGCGACGACAAAGTGGTGCAACACATGTAAGGTTAATGTACTTTTTTCAAAGTGGAATGGACATTTAAGGTCCAGTACACATAAAATGCGTGTTTTCATACCCCTAAATAGTGCTGTTAAGCAGATTTCAGGGGGATTTAAGAACCGCATTATTACTCTAGCATTTGAAAATAGGCATGAGGATCCTCAAGAATTCCTCACTGACGCCTCATCGGAACTTATTCCAATAATAGCCAATGTTTTGTCTTTACACACATCGTGTAAGATAAACTTTGAGTTATTTGCGGAATACATAAAATTCCATCAAGATGAGATGGTGATGCAAGTCAAGTCGCATCAAACACCTATGTGTGTTCTAACAGCTGTAAGAAATATAGAAGAAGTCTATAATCAGCATGCTGAACTCATCCGGCAAAAAATGGATGAGTTCCAGAAAAGGGACAGCGGATGGACAATGTCCCAGATTATTAGATTGGAGTGTAATGTTAATAAATACACTCCTTTAAAAGTTTCAAATTATATTGAAACTCCCAAGGTGCTGAGGGATAAAAAGGCGATTGTGAATGTACAAAACAACGATGAGTACTGTTTCAAATGGGCTTTAATATCAGCCCTGAAAGCCCCACTCAACACCAGCCTTCCTCAGAGATGTTCGAGCTACGAAATCAATATCAAAAGCTCAAGAATCTATGTAAGTGAAACACTTACATTAGATTTTGAGGAGTTGGAGTTTCCGCTTCCGCTCACACAAATTAAAGACGGAACTCCACAATTAGTATCAACGTTTTTGGATTCGATGAGGAAAAGGGAAAAGTGGTGGGTCCGCTGTATTTAACGGAGGTCGAACGCGAAAAGCATATAAGTTTATTGCTTTTGGAGAGCGATGGAAGGGCTCATTTTGTATGGATTAAGAATTTATCAAGGTAAGATTCATTATTTAAAATAATTTTTGATAATTTATAGTACTAATACATTTTGTTTTGTTTTAAATTTTACAGACTGGTTCGCTCACAGGTAACCGCACACAAAAACAACCTTTTCTTTCGCAACACCTGCCTCAACTTCTCACATAGCGAGAAGTTATCGATTTAACATCGGATGAATTGCGGCAAGATGGTTTCAACGCTTCCAACAATTGAAAAAGCAAGTCTTAAATTTTAGAATTTTAATCGTAGTTTAGATGTACCATTTGTAGTGTATGCAGACTTCGAATGCATTTTAACCCCCCTCAATTCGAAAGTGAGCGAGAATGTTACAGCTACATCATTGCATGTACCTATAGCATTCTCGTACTATATTAAGTGCTCCTTTGACTCATCCTTAGATAAGTTTGTTTTAGAGACTGGTAAGGATGCAGGTGTCAAATTTGTCACATCTCTCATCAGAGATGTAAGTGAAATTTACACGACCTACCTCTCTAATATTAAACCTATGACAATGAGCGAAGCGGAGGAAACCAGTTTTCGAAAAGCAGCTAATTGCCATATCTGCAAGAAAATTCTGGGGGACGACCGAGTACGTGATCATTGTCATTTAACGGGTCAGTATAGGGGTCCAGCCCATAATGTTTGTAACATTAATTTTCAAATTGCACCTTTTGTCCCCGTATTCTTTCACAATTTTTCGCGGTATGACTCCCATCTTTTTGTTAGGGAACTACACAAAGTGGAGGGTGATATTAAAGTACTCCCACTAAACAAGGAGCTGTATATATCACTCTCCAAATTTACATACATAGCGTCCCATGAAAAAAATTTAGAAATTCGATTTTTGGACACGTTTCCCTTTATGGCAACCAGCTTAGATGCTTTAAGTAGTAATCTAAGTACTGAATGCTTTGAGAGCGTTAAGCGTTTTTATCCCTCTGAGGAGGAGTTTAACTTATTGCGTAGAAAGGGAATTTTTCCATATGAGTTTTTGGACTCAGAAACCCGACTGGCCGAAACCTGTCTACCTCCAAGGGAGAAGTTCTTAATAGTTTAACCAATAAAGAATGTACGCCTGATGACTATTTACATGCACAGCATGTATGGAAAGTTTTCAACTGTCAGACATTAAAAGAATATATGGAGCTTTATCTCAAAACAGATGTTCTTTTATTGACTGACGTTTTTCAAAATTTTCGCGCAATATGCAAGAAAATATATTCTCTAGATCCTGCACATTATTACACCACACCCGGTTTGTCATGGGATGCTATGCTTAAAACGACCGAAATAGAATTAGATCTGCTAACTGATATTGATATTTATAGGTTTATTCAAAGTGGAATTAGGGGTGGTTTGGTTCAGTGCTGTAAGCGGTACTCTAAAGCCAACCATATGTATATGGATGCGTATGACGCAAGCAAACCATCTGAATACTTAATGTATCTAGATGCAAATAATTTGTATGGCTGGGCAATGTCTCAGAGTCTTCCATACACTGGTTTTCAGTGGATGAATGATGATGAGATTGCTTCACTAGATGTTGCTCAAATAGACGCAAATTCTGAGTATGAGTATGCTGACCTTAGGTCCAAAAATAAATATCCTATACATTACAAAAACCTTCAGCAATGTTTACGTAATGGTTTGATATTGTCGAAAGTACATAGAGTTTTAAAATTTAAACAGGCACCTTGGCTTAAAAAGTATATTGATCTAAACACTTCCCATAGAACTTTAGCAAAAAATAATTTTGAAAAAGACTTTTTTTAAGCTGTTAAACAACGCAGTCTATGGGAAGACAATGGAGAACGTTGAAAAACGTAAAGATGTTAAAATTGTCACTTCGTGGGAAACCACATCATGCAATCGTTTAGGTGCACGTTCGCTTATTTCAAAGGCTAGTTTTCACAGCTCTGCGCAATTTGCTGAAGACATGTATGCTATTCAGATGAAGCGGCTCCATAATGTTTATGACAAGCCAATGTATTTAGGGTTTACAGTTTTAGAGCTATCCAAATGGCAGATGTATGATTTCCATTACGATTATATTAAACCAAAATTTCAAGAAAAAGTCACATTGAATTATATGGATAAATACTCGTTCATATATTCGATACAGACTAGAGATTTTTATGCAGATATTGCTGAAGATGTAGAAATGAAGTTTGATACGTCCGAATACCCTGAAGAGTTGGCAAAGTTATATGGGATTAAGAGGTGCAATAAAAAAGTCTTGGGTATGATGAAGGATGAGAGCCGTGGCAAACGAATGCTGGAGTTTGTTGGTCTCAGAGCGAAAATGTATTCATTGTCTCTTAAGGGGGGTGGCTGTGTTAAAAAATCAAAGGGTGTAAAGAAGTCTGCATTAGATAAGCTTACTATAAATAGTTATAAAGAATGCCTTTTTAATAATAAAATATTTAGTGATGAAATGATATTGTTTAGATCTAAGATCCACAACTTGTATACACATAAGATAAAAAAAACTACTTTAAGCTCTAATGACGACAAAAGAAAAACAAGTGGAAACGTTGCAGTCGGACGCAACCGACTGCGGCATACTCGATACCAGAATTAAAACCGGTAAAAAGACGCCTGAATGCAAAGGGGTACGGATGCGGCAGGGGCTTACGCTGCCTTAAAGATTTTCCGATGCAGATGGATCTTCATACCAAATTTGGTGACTCTAGCTCAAAGTTTGTAAAAGGTGGGGAAAGAGGGGGGGGGGGGGCTGGGGCGGTATGGGTAGTTGTGGCATCAAAATTTTTGTTGCAGATCTTTCTGAAATGTCAATTGCTATCTTCATACCAAATTTGGTGACTCTAGATCAAAATTTGTAAAAGGTGGGGAAAGGGGGGGGCTGGGGGCGGTTTGGGTGGGCGTGGCATCCAAATTTTTGATGCAGATCTTTGTGGAATGTCAATTGTTATCTTCATACCAAATTTGGTGACTCTAGCTCGAAGTTTGTAATAAGTGGGGAAAGGGGGGCTGGGGGCGGTATGGGTGGGCGTGACATCCAAATTTTTGATGCAGATCTTTCTGAAATGTCAATTGCTATCTGCATACCAAATTTGGTGACTCTAGCTCGAAAATTGTAAAAAGTGGGGAAAGGGGGGCGAAATGGAGGGCGTGGCTCCAAAACTTTGATGCAGATTTTTTGGGGTCGTTGCCAGATATCTTCCTACCAAATTTCGTGGCTCTAGCTCCACAACTCTGGAAGATACACGCATTCCCGTTTTTGACGAAGTGTTGGGGTGGATGGGGGCGGCTAGGGCAGTATTGGTGGGCGTGGCATCCAAACTTTTGATGCAGTTTTTAGGTAGTCATCATCACCTATCTTGGCACCAAATTTGGTGGCTCTAGCTCAAAAACTGTGGGAGATATAGCCATTTCTGATTTCAAAATGCGGGGGGGCTGGGGGCGGAATGGGTGGGCGTGGCTCCAAAACTTTGATGCAGTTTTTTGGCGGTCGTTACCAGCTATCTTCCCACCAAATTTGGAGGCTCTAGCTCCACAACTCTGGAAGATATACGCATTCCCGTTTTTGACGAAACGTTGGGGCACATGGGGGTGGCTATGGCGGTATTGGTGGGTGTGGCATCCAATCTTTTAATGCAGTTTTTGAGGGGTCATCATCACCTATCTTGGCACCAAATTTGGTGGCTATAGCTCAAAAACTGTGGGAGATATAGGCGTTTTTGACTTTAAAATGCGGGTGGGCTGGGGGCGGAATGGGGGGCGTGGCTCCAAAATGTTTGATGCAGTTTTTTGGGGGTTGCTAGTAGCTATCTTCTTACCAAATTTGGTAGTTCTAGCTGTAAGGATGTGCGAAATATGTGGATTTATCGGTTTTGAGTTATCGAATTTATCGATTTGCCAGCCCCCCAGTTATCGTAGAACCCCCATCTTGACACTTTAATTTACTATCCCATAGATACAGAGAATTGGAAAGTTTCAAGTCTCTAGCTTGAAGGGTGTGGAAAAAAGTTGCGTTCATACAGACGGACAGACGGACACACACCATGACGGACATTGCACAAACTCAATATACTCTTTACCTTCGGTATCGAGTATAATAAGGTCTGACAGTATAAATACCTATGCCTGGGGTCATTATAAAATTGATTCCCACATAAATTATTAGCTTTATATTGTTAAATAAGAAATAAATAAAAAATAAAAAAATTAAAATAAAAATAAGAAAAAGAATAAAAAAATAATAAAAAAAAGCACATATACCTTAATAATGTATAAAAAGAAAAAAAAACAAGTGGAAACGTTGCAGTCGGACGCAACCGACTGCGGCATACTCGATACCAGAATTAAAACCGGTAAAAAGAAGCCTGAATGCAAAGGGGTACGGATGCGGCAGGAGTTTAAGCTGCCTTAAAGATTCTCCGATGCAGATGGGGATGCCACCGGCTATCTTCATACCAAATTTGATGACTCTAGCTAAAAATTTGTAAAAGGTGGGGAAAGGGGTGGCTGGGGGCGGTTTGGGTGGGCGTGTCATCCAAATTTTTGATGCAGATCTTTGTGGAATGTCAATTTTTATCTTCATACCAAATTTGTTGGCTCTAGCTCGAAATTTGTAATAAGTGGGGAAAGGGGGGCTGGGGCCGGTAAGGGTGGGCGTGACTTCCAAATTTGTGATGCAGATCTTTGTGGAATGTCAATTGCTATCTTCATACCAAATTTGGTGACTCTAGCTCGAAGTAAAAAAAAGATGGGGAAAGGGGGGCTGAGGGCGGTAAGGGTGGGCGTGGCATCCAAATTTTTGATGCATATCTTTGTAAAATGTCAATTGCTATCTTCATACCAAATTTTGTGACTCTAGCTCGAAATTTGTAATAAGTGGGGAAAAGGGGGGCTGGGGGCGGTATGGGTGGGCGTGGAATCCAAATTTTTTATGCAGATCTTTGTGGAATGTCAATTGCTATCTATATACCAAATTTGGTGACTCTAGCTCGAAGTTTAAAAAAGATGGGGAAAGGGGGGCTGAGGGCGGTAAGGGTGGGCGTGGCATCCAAATTTTTGATGCATATCTTTGTAAAATGTCAATTGCTATCTTCATACCAAATTTGGTGACTCTAGCTCGAAATTTGTAATAAGTGGGGAAAGGGGGGGCTGGGGGCGGTATGGGTGGGCGTGGAATCCAAATTTTTTATGCAGATCTTTGTGGAATGTCAATTGCTATCTATATACCAAATTTGGTGACTCTAGCTCGAAGTTTAAAAAAGATGGGGAAAGGGGGGCTGAGGGCGGTAAGGGTGGGCGTGGCATCCAAATTTTTGATGCATATCTTTGTAAAATGTCAATTGCTATCTTCATACCAAATTTGGTGACTCTAGCTCGAAATTTGTAATAAGTGGGGAAAAGGGGGGCTGGGGGCGGTATGGGTGGGCGTTGAATCCAAATTTTTGATGCAGATCTTTCTGAAATGTCAAATGCTATCTTCATACCAAATTTGGTGACTCTAGCTCGAAAATTGTAAAAAGTGGGGATAGGGGGGCGAAATGGAGGGCATGGCTCCAAAACTTTGATGCAGATTTTTGGGGGTCGTTGCCAGCTATTTTCTTACCAAATTTGGTGGCTCTAGCTCCACAACTCTGGAAGATACACGCATTCCCGTTTTTGACGAAGCGTTGGGGTGGATGGGGGCGGCTAGGGCAGTATTGGTGGGCGTGGCATCCAAACTTTTGATGCAGTTTTTAGGTAGTCATCATCACCTATCTTGGCACCAAATTTGGTGGCTCTAGCTCAAAAACTGTGGGAGATATAGCCATTTCTGATTTCAAAATGCGGTGGGGCTGGGGGCGGAATGGGTGGGCGTGGCTCCAAAACTTTGATGCAGATTTTTGGGGGTCGTTACCAACTATCTTCCCACCAAATTTGGAGGCTCTAGCTCCACAACTCTGGAAGATACACGCATTCCCGTTTTTGACGAAGCGTTGGGGCACATGGGGGTGGCTGGGGCGGTATTGGTGGGCGTGGCATCCAATCTTTTGATGCAGTTTTTGAGGGGTCATCATCACCTATCTTGGCACCAAATTTGGTGGCTATAGCTCAAAAACTGTGGGAGATATAGCTTTTTCTGATTTCAAAATGCGGGGGGCTGGGGGCGGAATGGGGGGGCGTGGCTCCAAAATTTTTGATGCAGTTTTTTGGGGGTTGCTAGTAGCTATCTTCTTACCAAATTTGGTACTTCTAGCTGTAAGGATGTGCGAAATATGTGGATTTATCGGTTTTGAGTTATCGAATTTATCGATTTGCCAGCCCCCCAGTTATCGTAGAACCCCCATCTTGACACTTTAATTTACTATCCCATAGATAAAAAGAATTGGAAAGTTTCAAGTCTCTAGCTTGAAGGGTGTGGAAAAAAGTTGCGAACATACGGACGGACAGACGGACAGACGGACAGACGGACGGACACCATGACGGACATTGCACAAAGTCAATATACTCTTTACCTTCGGTATCGAGTATAATAACGAAATAAATAATTATCTTTAAGTAATAATAATAATATCAAAACCTGTAAAAAAAAAGCCTGTAAATAATAATAATTTTTTGAAACAAAAATAAATAAAAACAAGTGGAAACGTTGCAGTCGGACGCAACCGACTGCGGCATACTCGATACCAGAATTAAAACCGGTAAAAAGAGGCCTGAATGCAAAGGGGTACGGATGCGGCAGGGGTTTAAGCTGCCTTAAAGATTCTCCGATGCAGATGGGGATGCCACCGGCTATCTTCATACCAAATTTGGTGACTCTAGCTAAAAATTTGTAAAAGGTGGGGAAAGGGGGGCTGGGGGCGGTTTGGGTGGGCGTGTCATCCAAATTTTTGATGCAGATCTTTGTGGAATGTCAATTGTTATCTTCATACCAAATTTGGTGACTCTAGCTCGAAAATTGTATTTAGTGGGGAAAGGGGGGCTGGGGCCGGTATGGGTGGGCGTGACTTCCAAATTTGTGATGCAGATCTTTGTGGAATGTCAATTGCTATCTTCATACCAAATTTGGTGACTCTAGCTCGAAGTTTAAAAAAGATGGGGAAAGGGGGGCTGAGGGCGGTAAGGGTGGGCGTGGCATCCAAATTTTTGATGCATATCTTTGTAAAATGTCAATTGCTATCTTCATACCAAATTTGGTGACTCTAGCTCGAAATTTGTAATAAGTGGGGAAAAGGGGGGCTGGGGGCGGTATGGGTGGGCGTGGAATCCAAATTTTTTATGCAGATCTTTGTGGAATGTCAATTGCTATCTATATACCAAATTTGGTGACTCTAGCTCGAAGTTTAAAAAAGATGGGGAAAGGGGGGCTGAGGGCGGTAAGGGTGGGCGTGGCATCCAAATTTTTGATGCATATCTTTGTAAAATGTCAATTGCTATCTTCATACCAAATTTGGTGACTCTAGCTCGAAAATTGTATTTAGTGGGGAAAGGGGGGCTGGGGCCGGTATGGGTGGGCGTGACTTCCAAATTTGTGATGCAGATCTTTGTGGAATGTCAATTGCTATCTTCATACCAAATTTGGTGACTCTAGCTCGAAGTTTAAAAAAGATGCGGAAAGGGGGGCTGAGGGCGGTAAGGGTGGGCGTGGCATCCAAATTTTTGATGCATATCTTTGTAAAATGTCAATTGCTATCTTCATACCAAATTTGGTGACTCTAGCTCGAAATTTGTAATAAGTGGGATAAGGGGGGCTGGGGGCGGTATGGGTGGGCGTTGAATCCAAATTTTTGATGCAGATCTTTCTGAAATGTCAAATGCTATCTTCATACCAAATTTGGTGACTCTAGCTCGAAAATTGTAAAAAGTGGGGAAAGGGGGGCGAAATGGAGGGCATGGCTCCAAAACTTTGATGCAGATTTTTGGGGGTCGTTGCCAGCTATTTTCCTACCAAATTTGGTGGCTCTAGCTCCACAACTCTGGAAGATACACGCATTCCCGTTTTTGACGAAGCGTGTGGGTGGATGGGGGCGGCTAGGGCAGTATTGGTGGGCGTGGCATCCAAACTTTTGATGCAGTTTTTGGGGGGTCATCATCACCTATCTTGGCACCAAATTTGGTGGCTCTAGCTCAAAAACTGTGGGAGATATAGCCATTTCTGATTTCAAAATGCGGTGGGGCTGGGGGCGGAATGGGTGGGCGTGGCTCCAAAACTTTGATGCAGTTTTTTGGGGGTCGTTACCAACTATCTTCCCACCAAATTTGGAGGCTCTAGCTCCACAACTCTGGAAGATACACGCATTCCCGTTTTTGACGAAGCGTTGGGGCACATGGGGGGTGGCTGGGGCGGTATTGGTGGGCGTGGCATCCAATCTTTTGATGCAGTTTTTGGGGGTCATCATCACCTATCTTGGCACCCAATTTGGTGGCTATAGCTCAAAAACTGTGGGAGATATAGCCATTTCTGATTTCAAAATGCGGGGGCTGGGGGCGGAATGGGGGGCGTGGCTCCAAAATTTTTGATGCAGTTTTTTGGGGGTTGCTAGTAGCTATCTTCTTACCAAATTTGGTACTTCTAGCTGTAAGGATGTGCGAAATATGTGGATTTATCGGTTTTGAGTTATCGAATTTATCGATTTGCCAGCCCCCCAGTTATCGTAGAACCCCCATCTTGACACTTTAATTTACTATCCCATAGATAAAGAGAATTGGAAAGTTTCAAGTCTCTAGCTTGAAGGGTGTGGAAAAAAGTTGCGAACATACGGACGGACAGACGGACAGACGGACAGACGGACAGACGGACGGACACCATGACGGACATTGCACAAAGTCAATATACTCTTTACCTTCGGTATCGAGTATAAAAACATTTAAAATTCAATTTAAAAAAGTATATATTATATTTTATATTTTATTTTATATTTGTGTATGTTTATGTATATGTATATTATGTATATATATATGTATATTTATATATAAAAAAAAAATAAAAAATCTAATTCAGTTTAAAAATCCTCGGGAAAATCCAGCCCGTTGAGGATGATATCCATCGAGCTCCTAAATATGGAGTCCAGCTCCGGGAACAGGGGTTCCGGTTCGCCTACACTCGACTCCCAATAGGGCGATGGGGTTGGCTCTCGTGGAGCCCAGATCCTCTGCTCGGGTGCTGGCGTCCTTCGTGGTCTCCTCCAGGGTGCGTCAAACGGGGCAGGGGATTTGAGTCTAATGACCCACTGGGCCATTCCGGGAAACCGGCGGCGTCTTCTTGATTCTCCCATTATCGATGGCTCATACACCTCGATAGGTGCCGGCATCTTCTGGTCCTCGCATCCCACCAGCTCCACTGCCGGCTTCAGCCAAGGACAATATTTTGAATGAATGAGCTCTGTTCTGGACTGCTTTATATACCCATCAGAACACACCACCCGCAGCGAATTATCTTGCTCATCCTTAAAACAAAACCAAAAAAAAAAAAAAAGGATAAGTGTCACCAATACCAGCTGCAACCATCTGTTGCTATTTATAGGACATCATTTTTATCTATCCAAGAGTTGTGCTCATGCGAGAACCCTAACCATTTAACTAGCACTCGACTGTTTCGTCGTTCTATTATTTTTTCAACGAGATAATTGTGTGGGAACTTTGTTTTTTGTAGTTCCTCTTTGTAAAATCCACCTTTTACTTCGGTACCCTGATAGTCTTTCAATATGTATGTAGTAGGGTATGTATTTTGTATTTTTTTAATTTGGAAAATTTCACTTGTCCAGTTTGGGGTATACCCTTTCTCAAATAAATGTTTATGTTTACTTATACGCACATAGTCATTTACTTTGAATTTGCTACCACCAAATATTTTTAAGTGACTGTAAACAGTATTTAATAACATCTCTTCATTTGAGGAATTCACTTTTATAGGTGGCATTTTAATTGTTCTATGATATTGATTATTGTACTCTTTAATCAACCGCTTATACATTTCGATCCAATTGTATGTTCCATTGAAGCTAAACTCTCTCCACATCATTTCCTTTAAAGTTCTATTAAAACGCTCAACAATTGATGCTTTAAGAACACTATAGCTTGAGTAATGATTAATGTTATGTTTTTTACACAAGTTTTTAAAATCAGTATTAAAAAATTCTTTTCCATCATCCGTTTGTAAATTCTTAGGAATTCTATTTCCTTTAAAAATGCCCGCGAACGCTTGTGTAACTTCTTTTCCAGATTTTGATTTCAATGCTACTCCCCACGCATATTTGGAAAACGTATCAATGATTGTCAATAGAAATCGATACCCCTTATTAGATGAGGAGTACTTTCCCATTTCTACTAAGTCTGCCTGCCAATGATCATCGATTCCCTTCATTACAACGCTTCTTCGCTTAAAATTTCTACGTGCAGGAGCATGTAATTCTTTCACTAATTCCCGTTTGCTCATATTGGAATGTAGCACGTCTTGTTGGTTTTATTTATTTTTGTATATTTTTATATATTTTATTTATTTCTTTTACAACGTAGTACAAGGTTGTTGTTGACGACGTCTTTTTTTATTGTCTCGAGAGAAAATTTTTGAGAACCACATCTTTTTCATCATAGGTGCCTTCTCCATCAGTATCGTTATCCATACTACCCATATACACTTCCACGATTTAAAACTCATGTTTCTTGATATAGTAATAACCAAATGAGATATAACCAACCGTGGTGGGGGTCAATCAGCATTTAACAGATTTGGATAATTTACATTGACTTTTATATTATTTTTATTTATCATTATTTTCTGTCATTTTTGTGTTGTAGGGGTACAGGCACCTCATCCGCTGATATTATTTATTTTTAAAATGGTAGGATTCTCAAAACAGCCAATTACAAATGTAAAATATTTATCAAGTATTTCTTTTAAATTTTCGATACTCTTTATAATATTGTTTAAGTTCTCTTGAAACAAATCAATTTTTTGGTTTCTCTGTCTTATTAATAATAATGAGATGGTGTGACTTATATCATTTTTCACTAGAATTAATACTCGATCAACGTATTCTTTTATAACCAAGTCATTCGCCTCCTGCGGTTGTATACAACATCTGATTCGTTTTTTCTGTATATTTAAATTTCCATCCTCATCAACGATAAAACCCACCAATCTTTTTCCATTTCTGTGCAAATACTCAAAATGCTTCCTATCGCTCGAGTAGTGTCCAAACTTATCTAGACTCATATTGACTTAACATCGATCTGATTTCACAATTGGTTTTTTTCTTGATGTAACTGCTTGCTTACAAACTCATTATTACTGTTTATTCTTGAAATGATTTCATTGCTAACTTTGTTAACATCATCTAATAACTTAGTTACTTCGTTAGTTATTTCATTCATTTTGCTTTCCATATCCTTTAACTTATTATTTCTTTGTTCAACTAACTGAGCAATATAAGCCGTTTGACTTTTTTTTAATTCAAATACTTCAACATCAACGTATTCTTTGATTACCAAATCATCGTTATTTATGGGGCTGATTGAATTTTTAATGCGTTTGTTTTGGGCATTTAGGTTACCATCCTCATCAATATGAATCCCACTCACAGCTTCAATCCCCCTTTTCAACTTCTCCGAGCGTTCTTTATCGTTCGAGAAATGACCAAACTTGTCAAGAGACATATTAATAATAAGAATATTTAATGAGTGTATATCATATTTATTAAAAAATTATGTTTGCCTCTCGCAACTCTTCAATTATCGATACAATTTCATTATTATGACTACTGTTACCAGCTGCCTGTGAAGCGATCAAAAGCTTAAGTCTATTTACAATTTCATTAGGATTATCCCAGTATACATAATTTGGTTTATGCTTGTTGAGCATCATAAGAGTTCCGCCTTTATGTGTAGATTTTTTATTATTCAAAGGTGTAGACACTGCACTTGGCTCAACAACTTTCGGGAAAAGTTTTTTTATTATATCAGTATACTTTTTGGAGCGATTACCCTTTAGTGCTTCATTAGGCTGATGATTTCTTCTATGAGCATTTGTTTTTGACAAGATTTCCTTATATGTATCCAGATCCAATTGGTTATAAGCATGTGGATTTTTTAAAAAGACTAAAGAATACAATCCAGGAGTAAGATTCCACTTTTCACCCGTTTCCAGTTCTAGTTTTTTGTTGTTAACGTTTATTTTAAAGCTGCCTAATTTAGTTTCTCCTTTATTTTTAGTTGGTCCAAATGCTTTATCTAACTGTCCCTCTCGCTCTAACTCATTTAGACTAAGATTAAAACTATCATCACTTACTACATTTGACTGATTATAATCTTTATTGCCTACTGTAGCGGGGTTAATATAGCTTTGTTCACTCGATATAAGCGAATCATGCAATGACTGTTTTTCATCAATTTCCCCATCTATTGCGTCATAAAATTCGCTAGTATTATTTTCATTCTCTAGCACCTCATTTACACTTTTATCTTTTTCTTCTTTTTTGATTCGGGGATATGGCTTAATTTCTTTATTGCCTTTAATAATCTTTTTGAGTGGTTCTGTTATCGGCTTAAATGTTTCCTCCAACTGGTATTCATTTGCGGCTTTACCTAATTTAATACTTCGAAATTTTCTTTTTAGCGCGTTTCTTGTTTTTGTTAGCTCCTTTAGTATATGCTCATTCATTTTAATATATTTATGATAGTAAACCAATAAACTTGATCAGCCAGAGCAAAAGAGGGTGGTTTTAACAGCTTGTTGTTTTGTTGTTATTTTTTATGTTTTTCAGAAACAAGGTGTTGTTTTGTTGCTATTTTTTATGTTTTTCAGAAACAAGGTGTTGTTTTGCTGTTATTTTTATGTTTTTTTTTTCCAGAAACAAGTTGTTGTTCTGCTGTTATTTTTGATTTTTTCAGAAACAAGGTGTTGTTTGATGTTTTTGGTTTTCAAGAAACAGGGGGCCTGCTATATGTGAACTAATCAGATACTCCAAACAAACTGAGATAGTTTACAGACAATATTTATATATATATACTCTATTATTTTTTTGTAAAGTATTTATTTCGATTGACATACAAATTATTTTAAAAAAAATTTTGCGGTGAGCATTAAAAATTTAAGACATAAGTGACCGCAGTTAAAAGTACCAAATCGTTGTACTTGATTATAATTGTATTGAATGTTCTCTCCCAAATATCTTATAAGTTCTATAGGGGGTGGTAAATTTCCAAAACTATCAAAATATCTGCATTCCTGATCCGCCTTATAGTAAGCTACCCAATGAGTTCCAGCTCCGGTTGACGAGTCCAAGTTAACGATGCCGCATTCTCTTTTCCTTACATTTTTCGGTAAGGAGTTTCTCATATAAACCCCTCTAAAATGTGGGATATGTTTGCGTGCGAAGTTTATAATATCAATGTTCGAAAGCGGTTTATTGGGCAGCTCATTCATAAAAAATTAATTTTTTTATTTGTGGTTATACCAAAACCTTTTTGATACGGTTTTAAATAGAGTCCACTACCTAAAGCAATGGCCTCCATTTTTCTATTATGACGTTTATTCTCTTCTAACTCTTTTTTTGCATTCTTAGCACTATTAATGCTTTTAGCAATAGCTGCTCCACCAGATGCCATTCCTCCTAATGCACTGAGCGCTGTCAAGATTGGCACAAGTGGTAAAAAACCTCCAATTTTAGGAACGTTGATTACTCTAGGAATAACAACTGTATTTTTCTTATTTCCAATGGCCTTAGACATAGCTTTTCGGGCTACTTTAATCGCAGTTTCAATGTCAAGTGGTTTTTCTTTCTTTAGCACTCTGGTTGCGTCTCGAACAAGAGTCATAAATTTCTTTTTATTTTTACATGGTTTTCGTTTCTTTTGCTTTTGTGCGAGTCCCATACCAAATTTTTTCTTTGCTTTCATTGCGTTTGTAACGAAATATGCAGAAGATTTTTCACCGAGAGTACTATCAGATGCTTTTACACGCTCCCACGCTCTTTCAGCTAGTATTGAGTCAGCTATATGACGATTTTCCAGATCTTTATGTTTAGAATAGGCTATATCGTGTTCTCTACAAGCGGCATCCAAGGGATTTATTCCTTTGTCCCCACGTGCTAAACGTGCTTTAAGCTTTGTACCTGGACCACAAAACTGATATCCCGGTATGTGTAGCTCAACTGGTAAGGAGTTTATTATTTTATTAACAATACCTCTTCCTAGGTAGAGTGGTGGCTTGTTACTAGTAGTTTTATAAAAGCGCAACACCATTTTATTTGTTGTTTATTCTTCAATGAGATTTTAGCAAGTAACGATCTACTTAAAAGAGTTACATTAATATGCGTTTAATTAAACAAAAAAATGACATAGAAGTAAAAAATATCGATTGCAAAAATGGTGATATCAAACAACTTAGACATAGTAGCTTGTTACCCAATTCAATAAGAGCTCTAATTGTCGGACCTTCAAATTGCGGGAAAACCAATGTTATGATTAGTTTGATTGAAAGCCCTAACGGACTAAAGTTTGAGAATATTTACTTATATTCAAAGTCATTATATCAGCCTAAATATGAATACTTAAAAACACTTATAAAACCAATAAAAGGAATGGGTTATTTTACATTTTCTGAGAGTGAAAATGTTGTTGCACCCAGCGATGCCAAAAAGAACTCTATTATGATTTTTGATGACGTAGCATGTGAAAAACAGGATAATATTCGAGCATACTTCTGCATGGGCAGACATAAGAGTATAGATGCGTTCTATTTGTGTCAAACGTATACACGCATCCCAAAGCATCTTGTGCGTGACAATGCAAACCTAATTATTATGTTTAGACAGGATGAAGTAAATATGAAACATGTGTATCAGGACCATGTAGGCGTAGACATGTCGTTTGATGCATTTAAGAATATTTGTCAATTTTGTTGGAGAGAAAAATATGGATTTTTATTAATAAGTAAAGATGATCCACTGGAAAATGGACGTTATAGAAGGGGGTTCGCTGATTTTATTCAAATTTAAAATAAAATAAAATAAAATAAACTAGCATTATTCATTCACTTATCAATAATCTTTCGGAATGGCAACAACACTAACGTTGACGGGCAACGACTCGATTTTAGTAGCTAATTATCATCCTCCCATAGAGTTATGCGGGAGCTATGAATGTGCACTAATTGATTTCCATATGTACAACTCGGTTCCAAATGTGGACTACGATAATAATTTATTCCATATTGGGGAGCATATTTTCGAGATACCTGTGGGATCATATGAGCTTAGTGATATAAGTGAATTTATTAAAGAGAAAATGAAGAAAATAGAGCCCAATGAATTAAAGCACCCGCTTATCGAGAGCAATAATAATACCCTTCAAGTAGTGATTTCATCTAAAAAAGATTCAATATATTTTAACAAAGAGCGTTCTATTGGCCAATTATTTGGATTTAATAAAAGAGAACTAAAACCAAATGCAACGCATATATCAGATCAACCTGTTGACATTTTAAAAGTAAATACGATTCGTCTGGAATGTAACATTGTAAGCGGTTCATATGTAAATGAGGTATCAAGTCATGCTCTGCATGAGTTTGCACTCAACGTTCCGCCAGGCTATAAATTGAGTGAGAAACCAAATAATCTTATTTATTTGCCAGTTAATACGAGCGAGATACAGTCATTAATAATACGGATCGTTGATCAGAACGGAAACTTGGTTAATTTAAGAAAAGAGGTTGTAACACTT
Source organism: Scaptomyza montana (assembly GCA_018904305.1). NCBI lineage: Eukaryota > Metazoa > Arthropoda > Insecta > Diptera > Drosophilidae > Scaptomyza > Scaptomyza montana. Next base: position 548,541 of record JAEIGR010000045.1, read on the forward strand.
CGCTTACACTTGAGGCGACGATAATGATTATTTATAATAATAAAAACGTGTGCTATCCACCCCCAGTGAGCACTTTGAGTTCTACTTCAGAAGGATACAGGTCGATGAAAAAAGTACTAACACCTGAGAACAAATTATTTTTAAAATCTCTGGGCCTAAAAATAAAAAAATAATGAGTAGTGTATTGAATGTTCGAGAGAAAGCCTATTCGGATGAGAGTATAATCAAGAAAGAATATCATAGTTACTCTCCCTATCTACAAGCATTTAAAAGCAATGATGAAGTTAGGATTACAATTCAGAATCAGGACTTATATGTATTACCTAGTGAGAGTTTTATTAATGTTGAGGGCACAATTTGTTTGGCGGATAACTCGCTTGCTGTAGATGGAAAACTTAAAAACAATTGTATGAGTTATCTCTTTGACGAGGTTCGTTATGAATTAAATGGAATTGAAATTGACCGTACTCGATTTGTTGGTATTTCAACAACCTTAAAAAACTACGCTTCCTTAAACAAAACGGAGAGCTGCATGTTAGAGAATTCTGGCTGGTTCAATGGAAATGATAGAGAGCTGTCGAACGGATACTTTAATTTTTCTATCCCTCTTAAATACTTACTTGGATTTGCTGAAGATTATAACAAGGTCTTACTAAATTGTAAACATGAATTGATATTACTCATGACAAAAAATATGGAAGATGTATATTATACTAAAATTGGAACTAAGGAGTATAAGCTAAATATTTCTAACATTGTATGGAAAATACCACATGTAACTCTGAGTGATGAAAAGAAGTTACAAATGTTTAGTCTGACTAAGAGTGGAGGCTCACTTCCACTTGCATTCCGCAGTTGGGATTGTTATCTGAATCCAACATTACCCGAAGGCACACAACATGTTTGGAATGTTAAGCTGGCAGCTAATAGAGAACGCCCTCGATTTGCGATAATAGCTTTTGTAGTGGATGATAAACTAACACATAATCATTTGAGAAATTTAAAAGTGTACCTCAACTCAGAGAACTTTCCGTACGATGACATGAATATAAATTTTAAGCATGAACGATATGCAAGTTTGTATGATATGTATACAGGATTTCAATCAAGCTACTATATGAAGGAATCTGAGCCATTACTAACACCTATAGAGTTTAAAGAGAAAGCACCAATGGTTGTTGTGGACTTGTCACATCAGAATGAAACAGTCAAAACGGGGCCAATCGATGTAAGAGTTTCGTTCGATCTAGAAACTGTTAGTGTAAAAAATACTAAGGTATATTGCCTGCTTATGCATGATCGATTAGCAGAGTATTCGCCTTTGACTGGAATAGTTCAACGCATCGTTTAAAACCAATTTAATGGAGATTCAAGTTGCAGTTGATATTCATTCAAATTTATAATTTTATGTACCCCCTCTTAATTAATAAATAAAAACATGATGAAATTCATATGAAAATAATTTTTATTTTATTCAAGTAGAGTATAAAAATTTTCATTTTCAGATACCTCAAACTGAGAGTTTTCTAAGATTAGAAACAATTTAAACAAATTATTTAGTGCACATTGATTTACTATTTTCTTATGTATTCTACAATTTGTAAAGAAGTTTGGATACTGCGCTAAACTCTGTTCAAGATTTAAATCTATTATTTTTGTATGTAAAAATTTAGTTAAGAACTCTTTTTTAACTCTTCCTCTTACTATTACCGTTGCGTAACTATTCAATGGCTTTAGTATGTCATCAAGACTTAGATAAGAGATGTCACCTTCAGACCAATCCAAGCCGTCAACATACTGTTTGGTAATCTTTAAGGTTTTTCTAGTCACTTCATTTAGCTCCTTTATGTGATAGGGCGGCTTAAAGTGGAAAAAAATTGGGTGTGACGGACCCAGCTTGCATAAATGCCAATTCTTTGACAAACATCTGCCTTTCGTTTCCAAATACATATTGAAAGTCAACTAGAATACATGAATTTCTATCTAGAATAACCATTTTGTCTCTAATGTTAATGATGTACTGATAAACTAGGCGGAAATCAATTCCTTAAATACCATGGCTTATCTAATTTTATGTTTAGTTTGAAAAAGCACTTAAGACAGGATGGATACGCTTCACTTGAAAAAAACGAAAAATTCAAGGAAAATTCAAGATCATGAAATAATTTTTGGATTTGAGTATTTTGTTAGTCTAGAGCTTAAACTAAAGTGTGGGTTTTCTACGAGTAGAGATTTCACTCCTATGGTTTGGCTGCAACAACATAAACGTAATTTTATTGGCTTGGGAAAAGAGGAATGGATTCAATTATTAACGTTTAAGGAGTACATCCAAATGAAACTGGAGCACTTTGACTTCTTAATGCCAGATACAATTATTGAACATCCAATGCTTGAGAGTGTTAAGTGTCATTTTAAAATTCGAAAATCGGATAAGCAACGAATATTAATTCTTAATCAGTATGGTAATAGAGTTGAGTTTGATAGCGACTCATGGAGAACGCTTATAAAATTAGGAATTTTTCTAACAACATTTTTGTGTTGGAACACACTATTAAAAAATCAAATAAGGAATATATATTATAATTACGTTATTCCAAAGTGTTCAGAGATGCGTAAATATAGTATACAACTTTCAGATTTAGAAACAACTTATGATTATGAGTCAGAAATTGATCTTACTCGTCTACTATTTGAAATATCAAAAAAGATGGGTAAAGAAATAAAAAGAGATGTCAATACTTTTAGGACACAATTTCACCAGAATGTAAAACTAAATAAAAAATGAAATGCTTCAAGGAAAGAGAAAATAATCATTCAAGTCAGTCTTAAATAAACGTTTGCCGAGTATACTACAAAATGAAGCTGACTTCTAACTTTGGATTTAAAACAATTGTTAAGAAAATCGATGATTTTTTAAATGAGTTTGAAGAAATGATTTTTCCCGAGCATCATGAATTGCTTGAAGATTACCGAGAATTTTTCTTGGCGTACGAAAACTGTCATCTAGTTACATCAAAATTTGGTGAACATCTTTCAGCGTGCAGCTGGTCATCCGATATAGCTACAGAGGGAGTTGATACATGTGGATGCTTTTACTATAGCATGCGTCTGACAAGACTAGAACGCTTAATGGCAAAATATAGAAATTTAAACAAAAGAATGAACAAAAAACGTTTAAGCCAATAAGGAATCAAATGTTTGAATACTATATTTAAAAATAAATATGTAATATCTTATATATGTAGATGAATTTATGAATTAAATTGAAAATAATAAATAAACTCTACAACTTAAACCAAAACTACCTCTTTTATTCGTTTTGAAGTCAATGCAGGATATAAGATTTTCCTAGCACTTGACTAATAATCAAAACAGATATATAAAAAACAGAGGTTAGAAAAGGATGGCGCTTAGCATTCATCTTAAGGATGAAGGGGGCAAAACAATTAACATTCCCATCTGCGTTTCATAGACGCTCATGTATAAAATAGTATAAGGGGCGTGGCTTATTAAATTAGTACAAGAAGGATCACTTTCCCCTCTAACATTTTCTCCTTCTAACACCTTCTCTCTCCAACACTTTCTCCCTATATCCTTTCTCCCTCTCTTCCCTCTAACACCTTCTCCCTCTAACACTCCCCCTCTTTCACCTTCTCCCTCTATCACTTTCTCCCTCTAACTCTTTATAATCTTAATCTACAAGAATCAATACTCTTGTTTAAAAACAATGTGTTGATCTTGCTGCTGCTGCTGCGACAGAAAACTCCCATCCTTGCACACATAACCCCCCCACGAAGGTTGTAGTTGATGTTGTTGACAATTACAATGCACGTGTGCAGAGCAACGTATTTAAAACTGAAGCACACTTGACTCTAGCACTAAATGGTTAAATAGCTAAAACTGATCCTGTCATTATCACAATCATAAAGATCAATGTTTATGGCCTGCTTGTCAAACAGGAGCACACTTGACTCTAATACAAATTGGTTACATAGCCAAAACTGATAGTGTGAACACTGATTTTCACAACTTGACACCCGATCCCTTGCTCACAAACCCACATGAATTGTTGTTGTTGTTGTTGTTGGCAAAAACAATGTATGCTGTGGCTTGCTTGCACGTGTTCAAGGCAACGCACTTAAAACAGGAGCACACTTGACACCAGATCCTATGATCACTGATTCTCAAGGATGCTGTTGTTGATGTTGCTCTTGACAATAACAATGCATGTTGTGGCTTGCTTGCAGGGGGTAAAAGACAACGCACGTGCAAACAGATGTACACTTGACACCAGATTCTATGATCACTGATTCTCGCAACCATAACAATGCGGCCTAGGAATGTCATGCCTTTGTCCTTAATACCTAGTCTAATTAATGCGGGCACGATCATGGGAAAAAAAGGGTCATAAATTATAGTATTGGGGGGTAATAAAAGTGTCAAAAAAAAGGGTCATAAAATTTGATGGGGTCATTAATTATGATTGGGGGTAATTAAAGTGACAGCTACTTCCTGTTCCAGAACCCCCAGTTCCCTACTACTTATCTTCATACAAAATTTGGTGACTCTAGCTCGAAATTTGTAATAAGTGGGGAAAGGGGGGCTGGGGCGGTATGGGTGGGCGAGGCATCCAATTTTTGCTGCAGATCTATGTGGAATGTCAATTGCTATCTACATACCAAATTTGGTGACTCTAGCTCGAAGTTTGTAAAAAGTGGGGATAGTGGGGATTATATGTCCCACAGTTTTTGAGCTATAGCCACCAAATTTGGTGCCAAGATAGGTGATGATGACCCCCTAAAAACTGCACCAAAGTTTGGATGCCACGCCCACCGATACCGCCCTAGCCGCCCCCATCCACCCCAACGCTTCGTCAAAAACGGGAATGCGTATATCTTCCAGAGTTGTGGAGCTAGAGCCACCAAATTTGGTAGGAAGATAGCTGTCATACATAGATATAGATAGAGTCACCAAATTTGGTATGAAGATAGCAATTGAAATTTCAGAAAGATCTGCATCACAAATTTGGATGCCACGCCCACCCATACCGCCCCCCAGCCCCCCTTTCCCCACTTTTTACAAATTTCGAGCTAGAGTCACCAAATTTAGTACATATAAAAATAGCAATTGACATTTTACAAAGATCTGCATGAAAAATTGGGATGCCACGCCCACCCATACCGCCCCCAGCCCCCTTTCCCCACTTTTACAAACTTCGAGCTAGAGTCACCAAATTTGGTATGTAGATAGCAATTAATATTCCACATAGATCTGCATCAAAAATTTGGATGCCACGCCCACCCATACCGCCCCCAGCCCCCCTTTCCCCACTTATTACAAATTTCGAGCTAGAGTCACCAAATTTGGTATGAAGATAGCAATTGACATTTCACAAAGATCTGCAACAACAAGTGGAAACGTTGCAGTCGGACGCAACCGACTGCGGCTTACTCGATACCAGTATTAAAACCGGTAAAAAAAGGCATGATTGCAAAGGGGTACGGATGCGGCAGGGGTGTACGCTGCCTTAAAGATTCTCCGATGCAGATGGGGATGCCACCAGCTATATTCCTTCCAAATTTGGTGACTCTAGCTCAAAGTTTGTAAAATGTAGGGAAAGGGGAGGGGGGCTGGGGGCGGTATGGGTAGTTGTGGCATCAAAATTTTTGTTGCAGATCTTTGTGAAATGTCAATTGCTATCTTCATACCAAATTTGGTGAATCTAACTCGAAATTTGTAATAAGTGGGGAAAGGGGGGCTGGGGGCGGTATGGGTGGGCGAGGCATCCAACTTTTTGATGCAGATCTATGTGGAATGTCAATTGCTATCTACATACCAAATTTGGTGACTCTAGCTCGAAGTTTGTAAAAAGTGGGGCAAAGGGGGCTGGGGGCGGTATGAGTGGGCATGGCTTCAAAATTTTTGATGCAGATCTTTGTGAAAAATCAACTGCTATCTTCATACCAAATTTGGTGACTCTAGCTCGAAATTTGTAAAAAAGTAGGGAAAGGGGGGCTGGGGGCGGTATGGGTGGGCGTGGCATCCAAATTTGTGATGCCGATCTTTGTAGAATGTCAATTGCTATCTTCATACCAAATTTGGTGACTGTAGCTCAAAGTGGGGAAAGGGGGGCAAAATGGAGGGCGTGGCTCCAAAACTTGGTGGCTATAGCTCCACAACTCTGGAAAATACACGCATTCCCGTTTTTGACGAAGCGTTGGGGTGGATGGGGGCGGCAAGGGCAGTATTGGTGGGCGTGGCATCCAAACTTTTGATGCAAATTTTTGGGTGTCATCATCACCTATCTTGGCACCAAATTTGGTGGCTCTAGCTCAAAATCTGTGGGAGATATAGCCATTTCTGATTTCAAATTGCGGGGGGGCTGGGGGCGGAATGGGTGGGCGTGGTCCAAAACTTTGATGCAGTTTTTTGGGGGTCGTTGCCAGCTATCTGTCTACCAAATTTGGTGGCTATAGCTCCACAACTCTGGAAGATACTCGCATTCCCGTTTTTGACGAAACGTTGGGGCACATGGGGGTGGCTAGGGCGGTATTGGTGGGCGTGGCATCCAATCTTTTGATGCAGTTTTTGAGTGGTCATCATCACCTATCTTGGCACCAAATTTGGTGGCTATAGCTCAAAAACTGTGGGAGATATAGCCATTTCTGATTTCAAAATGCGGGGGGCTGGGGGCGTAATGGGTAGGCGTGGCTCCAAAACTTTGATGCAGTTTTTTGGGGGTCGTTAACAGCTATCTTCCCACCAAATTTGGAGGCTCTAGCTCCACAGCTCTGGAAGATACACGCATTCCCGTTTTTGACGAAGCGTTGGGGTGGATGGGGTACCTTTACCTTCGGTATCGAGTATAAAAACTGAGTGAGTAGAGTTAATGTAATGGGAAAACGCGGAGGTGTGCAACAAAAAATAACTAAAAGAATAGCACATATAAAGTGGCTTTTATATACGAAAACGCCACCACCTGCGTGGGGAACAGCTGCAAAACTGCAGGCTGAACTTGACTTTCTAAAGTCAGAAATAAAACACAAACCCAAAAATTACATAACTCACTCATCTCAAATTCAAGTTATCAATAAGAAAATAAAAACCAAACCAATGTTACCAGAAAAACTACCAACTTTAAAGAAGGAATGCCTCAAGGACTGCGAGGGACCCCTTGTATCTCCATGGTGCGAGTATACATGCACAGTTTCAGAGAAAGTGCGGAAGGCATAGGACCGCCATCTGCGCCATCGAGGGAGCATCAGCTTGACGACTAGCTGATGCATAATCAGTAGCAGACAAGAGAAAGTGCGGAAGGCATAGGACCGCCAATTTCGAGGGAGCATCAGGTTGTTTTATAAAATTGTAAAATCGAGCGGAACCATTTCCGCCCGATTAGAAGCATAGCCCGTAAAGCTATGCGACCCATTAGGCAGGAGATCATTGTAATAATCGAAGTAGGCATCATAATTTGATATATAAATATTTAAATATGTAATAAAAATTAAGAAATAAAAATAATTTATGTTTATATATACATATATATATGAAAATATTGAAAACAAATGATAGGAACTTTACGCCACCCATGAGGTGTATTAGGATCGTGCATCTTAAATGCCGATATTCATAAAATTAAGTCGAAACAAGTGGAAACGTTGCAGTCGGACGCAACCGACTGCGGCATACTCTATACCAGTATTAAACCGGTAAAAAGAGGCCTGATTGCAGAGGGGTACGGATGCGGCAGGGGTGTACGCTGCCTTAAAGATTTTCCTATGCAAATTTGGTGACCAGCTCAAAGTTTGTAAAAAGTGGGGAAAGGGGGGCTGGGGGCAGTATGGGTAGTTGTGGCATCAAAATTTTTGATGCAGATCTTTGTAGAATGTCAATTGCTACGAAATGGCGTGGCTCCAAAACTTTGATGCAGTTTTTTGGTGGTCGTTACCAGCTATCTTCCCACCAAGTTTGGAGGCTCTAGCTACACAACTCTGGAAGATACACGCATTCCCGTTTTCGACGAAGCGTTGGGGTGCATGGGGGCGGCTAGGGCAGTGTCGGTGGGCGTGTCATCCAAACTTTTGTTTCAATTTTTTGGGGGTCATCATCACCTATCTTGGCACCAAATTTGGTGGCTCTAGCTCAAAAACTGTGGGAGATATAGGCTTTTTTACTTTAAATTGCGGGGGGCTGGGGGCGGAATGGGTGGGCGTGGCAGTTTTGATGCAGTTTTTTGGGGGTTGCTAGTAGCTATCTTTTTACCAAATTTGGTAGTCCTAGCTGTAAGGATGTGCGAAATATGTGGATTTATCGGTTTTGAGTTATCGAATTTATCGATTTGCCAGCCCCCCAGTTATCGTAGAACCCCCATCTTGACACTTTAATTTACTATCCCATAGATACAGAAAATTGGAAAGTTTCAAGTCTCTAGCTTGAAGGGTGTGGAAAAAAGTTGCGAACATACAGACGGACGGACGGACGGACGGACGGACACCATGACGGACATTGCACAAACCCAATATACTCTTTACCTTCGGTATCGAGTATAAAAAATAGACACTTTCAAAATTAAAACAGTTCTACAAGGAAACATAATGTGCATTGTAGATGTGAAATCGGTGGATTCAACCGCCAACGTTATTAATAAAGTTGACGTTACTCCACCAGATATGCAATACATGCTTATTTTAGTTGCAATAATAGCCTCGATAATGATAATAAACTCAGTAGTAAAACTTTATAAATTGCACAGAAATAGCATGAAAAGAAGATATCAAAGTAGGGCCAACGACTTAGCTCAAGCATAAGTATTCAAAAAAAATATTTATAAAATAACAGCAAAATGAAGACAACAACCTTACTAAAAGTAATAACAAAAAGAGACCCATTATTTGCCAGTAGAATTCTGTTCTTGCTCTCCGAACACCCAATAAGTGTTTACGAATTGGAACACTTATTCATAGCAACGTACAATAGTTTATTTTCACCACTAATTAATTGTACTAAAAAACAAAAGCTACAAGTGCTCAAATCCCTACCAAATGTTGAAGTTACTTCTTCAATAACATTCAACCCAATACTGGGTGAAGTAACTAACATTCTCGTATATAAAGTTTAATGAAATTCTTATATAACGAATTTAATGGACTGGGATCATATACGTAAATACGTTATAAACCAAAGAACAGAATTTGATAATTCTTTCAAGTGCCTTAACAAAAGTGCACGTATTCAAATGAAACGAAGTCAAAACATTTAGAGTTGTTGGTTAACACTTACAACAACATTAGAAACATTATACTTACCAACGCTCACAAAGCTGATTCACTTCAAACTACGCAAGGTCAGGAAATCTTAAAACGATTAAGAGAAAACCTTGTATATATTTCGGAGAGGCATGAGCTTATCATATTTCTCCCAAATGAAGTAAATAAAATAGCCACATTTGACAAATCTCAGCTAATGGATCAAACAGAAGGCAAGGATACAGATTCAGACATGGATTCATGGCACAAAATTTAGTTGAATTTTTGAGGCTAGCCTCTTCTCTATTGCCAGAATTCGATGGACAAGCTCAAAACTTAAGAAGTTTCCTTGATGCATTAGACCTAGTAGAATCGTTGAAAGGCGCCCATGAAATTAATGCGGTGAGCCTAATAAAAACAAAACTGAAAGGCTATGCTAGAAACCTAATAAGTGATGAGCAAAGTATCAAAGCTATCATCTCAAAGTTGTCAACCTCAGTTAAGGGAGAATCGGTAGAAGTCATATCTGCTAAACTCCTTAACCTTCAGCAAAAGGGAAAAACAGCCGGTCAATACACCCAAGAGGTGGAAAAATTGACAAAAGCACTTGAAGGAGCTTACATTAACGACGGTTTGTCAATGGATTTAGCTAACAAATACAGCACTACACAAGCTGTAAAGGCAATGACAAAGAACTGCACAATAGATAAAGTTAAACTTATCATGCAGGCAGGCACGTTCAATAATATGAACAATGCCATTTCCAAGTTTGAAAATAGTTGCACTGAGGCTACAGGACAGAACAACACTGTTCTGTACTATCAGCAACAATCAAACCCTGGTTATAATAGAGGTAACTACCGAGGAAGAGGTAATTACCATCAAAACGGTAACCGAAATTATTACAGGGGGCGAGGCCAAAATAGAGGAACCTCTAGAGGCCGTGGCCGTGGCAACTCATATAGAGGCCACAACACAAATAATGTCAGAGTAACCCAAGAAGCCTCGGGAAACTCCCAAACTCCTTTAGATACCCAACAATAAACACCAGAGTTCACACAATAAATTTTAGTCTCAATATATTTGTTTCATTTGACCATGTGTCAACAGGTAAAAAACTTATCTTCTTAATAGATACAGGTGTAGACATTTCAATAATTAAAGAAACTTCTGATGTCTTTCACGACATCCAGCCTAATAATGTTATAAAAATCCAAGGCATTAGTAAAGAAATTTTAAAATCCAAAGGATTAGCATCAATTGAGATACAGACAGGTAAATATATAATTCCACACAACTTTCATATATTTGATTTAGATTTCGCTATACCATGTGATGGAATACTAGGCATTGATTTTATTAAAAAATACAATTTCCAACTTCACTTCAAACCATCAGAAGATTGGTTTATAATTAGACCCAATAATCTACAATATCCAATTCATGTTCCCATAACATATGATTCTGGTAAAAACTCAATACTTCTACCAGCAAGATCTCAAATTGTCCGAAAAATTACGCTAATTTCAAAAGAAGATAGCATATTTATTCCAAACCAGGAAATCCAGACTGGTGTATATGTTGCAAACACAATTGCAACATCCCAAAATACGTTTGTCCGTTTACTAAATACAACTAATTCAGATCAATTAGTTACAATTAATAATTTGCAACATGAATCACTTTCGAACTACGATGTAGTTCAAGCAAATCCAGAAAGTAGAAAAGAGAACGTCTTATCTCAGCTAGCCAAAAGTTTTCCGCCTCAATTCAAACCTCAACTAAAAATGTTATTCACCGAGTATAGTGACGTATTCGGTCTCGAAACCGAATCGATCACAACAAATAATTTCTATAAACAAAACTTGAGACTAAAAGACAATGAACCAGTGTATATTAAAAACTATCGAAGCCCGCACAGCCAAACAGCTGAAATCCAAAAACAAGTTGGAAAGTTGATCAACGACAAAATAGTCGAACCATCTGTGTCAGAATACAATAGCCCACTTTTATTAGTTCCAAAGAAAGCCCTTACAGGCTCAGAAAATAAAAAATGACGATTAGTCATTTTTTTGACTATCGTCAAATAAATAAAAAATTACTGTCCGACAAATTCCCACTGCCTAGAATTGATGACATATTAAATCAACTAGGCAGAGCAAAACACTTTTCATGCCTTGACTAAATGTCAGGTTTTCATCAAATCGAACTTGAAGAAAGTTCAAGGGATATAACTTCATTTTCAACGAGCAATGGTTCGTATCGCTTCACGCGATTACCATTTGGTTTAAAAATAGCGCCAAATTCATTTCAGAGAATGATGACTATTGCATTCTCTGGCCTTGAATCTTCCCAAGCATTCCTTTATATGGATGATTTAATAGTTATTGGTTGTTCCGAAAAACATATGCTCAAAAACTTAACAGATGTTTTTGAGAAATGTAGGAAATACAACCTTAAGTTACATCCACAAAAATGCTCATTTTTATAACCTTAACCCATAAAATGGGTAAATAAGGGTATAATGGTTGTGTGCAAAAGTATGTAACAGGCAGAAGGAAGCATCTCCGACCCTATAAAGTATATATATTCTTGATCAGCATCAATAGCCGAGTCGATTTAGCCATGTCCGTCTGTCTGTCTTTCTGTCTGTCTGTCTGTCTGTCTGTCTGTATGAACGCGTGGATCTCAGAGACTACAAGAGCTAAAGACTTCAGATTTGGGATATAAGTTCTCCGATACCATGAGCAGAACAAGTTTGCTTCAAATTATCGATAACTATTCTGGTTTCCGATATACACATGGAATCGATAACAAAAAATATCGAATTTGGAAAATGTAAAAATGAGGATTGAAAGAATGGGTAACGATAGATCTTTTCTGACATTTTCGTCCAATTCGGTTAAGAAACACCGGAGATATCGAGCTTAATCCATTGAAGTTAAGTCAGTATACCAAAGTCTTATATAAATTTAATTTATTTTTTGCAACTGGGTTCAGGGTATCTTCTAGTCTCCCGACTAGAGCCTTCTTACTTGTTTATGCATGAAGTAACCTTTCTTTGTCATAAATGCACTGATAAAGGAATCTTGCCCGACGACAAAAAGTACGACGTCATTAAAAACTACCCAGTCCCACACGATGCGGACAGCGCTAGACGTTTTGTTGCATTTTGCAATTATTATAGACGTTTCATAAATAAGTTCGCCGACTATTCTCGGCACATAACAAGATTATGTAAAAAAGATGTTCCTTTTGAATGGACAGTTGAATGCCACTTCCTATACCTAAAAGATAAGCTAATGCAGCCTACACTATTACAATACCCAGACTTCAGCAAAGAATTTTGCATAATAACGGATGCAAGTGAGCATGCGTGTGGAGCAGTTTTAACTCAAAACTACAATGGACTCCAACTTCCAATTGCATACGCATCACGTTCATTTACAAAGGGTGAAAGTAATAAGAGTACAACGGAACAAGAATTAGCAGCAATTCATTGGGCTATAGTACGTTTTAGACCATATATTTATGGAAAACACTTCACAGTGAAAACTGACCACAGGCCTTTAACATATTTATTTTCTATGATCAACCCTAGTTCCAAATTAACGCGTATGCGGCTCGAATTGGAAGAATACGACTTTACAGTCGAATATCTAAAGGGTAAAGACAATTTCGTGGCAAATGCCCTATCACGGATAACAATATCCGAATTAAAAGACATACAACACAAAGTCCTGAAAGTCACTACCAGGCATCAAAGTAGACAAAACAATTCCTGCGCAGGAAATAAACAAGAACTTTTGCTTAGGAAAAATCTTGAAAAAGCTTCTAAGCCCAACGTATATGAAGTCATCACGAATGACGACTTACGAAAAGTAGTGGCCTTGCATATGAAAGAAAAGTTGTGTTATTTTAAACACGGAAATAAAGTCATTGCAAGAATAAATGTTAGCGATCTGTATACTAATGGAGTTATTGACTTAGGTCAGTTTTTCCAAAGGCTCGAAAAGGAAGCCGGTATGCATGATATACGCGAACTAAAATTGGCACCGCATGAAAAAATCTTTGAACAAGTTTCTATAGATAATTTCAAAAACATGGGCAATAATGAATTGAATTTATTAAGAGTAGCGCTACTGAAGCCGGTGACCATTATATCAAAAGATATAGAAAAAGAAGCAATATTGTCTACATTTCATGATAGTCCCACACAAGGAGGACATACTGGTATAACAAAAACTTTGGCCAAAGCAAAAAGACACTACTATTGGAAAAACATGACTCGTCAGGTAAAAGAGTACATACGTAGATGTCCCAAATGCCAGATGTCAAAAACATTAGTTCATACTAAAACTCCTTTGACAATAACAGACACACCACTGAGTGCCTTTGATCGAGTAATTGTTGACACTATAGGTCCATTACCCAGATCCGAGAATGGTAACGAATATGCAGTTACACTTATTTGTGATTTAACTAAATATCTCGTTGCCATTCCAATACCAAACAAGAACGCCAACACTGTTGCCAAAGCAATATTTGAGCAATTCATTTTAAAATTTGGCCCCATGAAAACGTTTATTACGGACATGGGCACCGAATATAAAAATACCATTATAAATGACATGTGCAAATATTTAAAAATAGACAACATAACGTCCACAGCACACCACCACCAGACCGTTGGAACAGTTGAAAGAAGTCATAGAACTTTTAACGAATATATACGCTCTTACATCTCAGTCGATAAAACCGATTGGGATGTATGGCTTCAATAATTCAACAATGAATATACTACCTGTATCTAAAACCTCAATAATACCATTGCAAATCTGGAATATGACGAGTACCTAAAAGACTCTACTTTCGTGTTAAACAAAAAACTTTCACAAGCACAATCTAAACTAGATACACTCACACCACTAGAAAGACATAAAAGAGGCCTCATTAATGGCCTAGGCAGCTTAGTAAAAGTCGTCACTGGCAACATGGATGCCACTGACGCAGCAAACATCGACTCGGAAATAGAAAAATTAAAAGACAAATCAAAAATAATTTCGACAATATTTAAAAACCAAGACATTTTTAAAAATGAAGTCCTGATTAGATTCCAAAACATAACTAAACATATTAACAATGAGCAATTTTTAATTAGCCGTTTTTTCGAAAACTCACAAAACAGTAATTATAAGGAAATTAATGAAAATGACAAACAACTAAAGAAGTTACAATATGTAAATAGACTTAACTATAATACAGAATTATTGATCAATCATTTAAACGATGTAATAGAAAGTACACTCCTGGCAAAACTTAATGTAATTCCAAAACTTATCTTAAACAAGAGAGAAATAACTAAAATTAAATGTATCTTTGAAAACCAAAAATTTCCTATCAAAACAGAACAACAAATGTACAACCTACTCAAAATGAGCACAATAAGTCACAAAGAAAACATTGTATTTAACATAGAGATTCCATTGTTCAAAAAATCAAATTACAAAACAGCAAGATTAATTCCTCTGCCAATTAACATGACACAGTTTATAATAACCCCTAATTACTTAGTCTATACAAATAACAATAGCGATAACTTTACCAATATGCAAAAATGCACAAACATAGACAACAAATATTTCTGTGACCAAAACTCCCTAATTACACTAAATAACGACAGCTGCCTAGGCAACATACTGCTAAACAAAACAAGCTCTTGCAACTTAAAAGAAACCGGCCCAACAGCCGACGTGTTTGAACCTGAGAAGGGACACATTTTCATTTTCAACGCAATAAATATAACAGTCCAAACATTCAACGAAACCAAACAAATCAATGGATCGGCCATAATAAAATACAGTAACTGCTCTATAAAAATAAATGATATAACCTACGACAATACATTAAATGTGATGGAAGAACATTTCGATTACTTCCTACCACCGATTAAAAAACTCGTCAAGAATGCTACCATAAAAGTATTAAGCCTGGAAAGCTTACACCTGGAAACACTGGAAACATCCAACAAATTATTGGCTATCGATCATGAGACATTACAACACACAAGAACCTTGTACATCATATGCATCTTATTGACATTAGCAGCAATACTAATTTGTTCAATTCGCCAAGAAAAGCATGTCTTCCACGCACAACAAGACCAGTTTATTCCAATCTTCATGCCACCGATTCCATCCCTGTGGCCTTCGCTTCAGACTGGCGGGGGGGTGGGGGGGGGGAGGAGTTACCGATTTATCGGTATCCTACCTAGCCCCTCCACTGGACCGGCCCGCACCCACATATGAAACGCATATGTCACAACAACACTTCAGCTCAGACCACCCTGTAGCAACGCTGGACATTCCGCAATATGTATGCCAGATGTCATTAAACTGACCAACATACCTTATTGCAACACAAGAACGACCGATTTCTCGCCACGAGCATCCGGCCTCAAGCGGAGTCAGCACTTCTTGCAGAAGGCGGCTGTCTTATCTACATCTATATATATAAACTAGGGGGTCCCCCCCTGCTCGCTTCGCTCATCAACCCCCCTCACGCTGCGCGCTCGATTTTCGAATGCAAGCAATTATTACGTTTGAAAATAACCGTGTGTTGAAGCCCCTGTGTATTCACTTGCACATCTGATGAAATCCTACATTTCCGTTTATACGACATAGTAAGTGCCCCGCTTACTTCGCTGCGCAGATAGTTTATATTATTTTAGCAATAGAAGATAAATTAGAAAATATTTAACAACAAATTAAAGCAAAGTATTTAATATTCTCTTTTCCACGCCACCATTGAGGTAGAGAATCAGGTGCGTAATTTTTTATTGTGGTTTCCCCAGTAGGCCTTATCCACTTGTTGAATTTAATTTGCAATTATTAACAACTGTTAAGAACTTCTTGATAAACGACATTGGTTGTTTTTCCGTCAGGTGCTAATACTACTTAACTTTTTGGTGAACTGACTCTTGAGCAGGCTACATAAAATTGGCTATGAGAGAAGCAATTGTGTCTTAAATCTAGTCCGGCTAATTTGAGAGTTTGTCCCTGTGATTTATTGATTGTTAGGGCAAAGCAAACTTTTAAAGGAAATTGCAATCTTTTAAATTGAAATGGCAATTCAGAGTCAGAAGGTATTAATGGAATTCTCGGTATAAAAACCGTTTCCCCTATACCACTGCCAGTAAAGACCATTGCTTCGACAACATTCATATGAAGGGCTTTAACTTGCAATCTTGTACCATTGCACAGTTTTGGCGGCTTTAAGTTGCGAATCAACATTACAGGTGAACCAATCTTTAAAGTTAATTTATGTTGAGGCAGGCCAGCCGGATTTAATGAATTAAGAAACTCGACGGGGTAATGAACTGCATCTTCGACTTCAGTCACAGAATCAATAGAGTTATATGTCATTTCTTCACTTTGAAATGATTTTAATAAAAACTCGTTTATTTGCAATGCATTGTCATTTCTCGCAGTCAAAATAGCACGTTCTGAAAACCATTCGAGTGATTTTTCAGAGATATTTGTAATATCCGGAAATATTTTGAGAGTTAGTTCTTCAATACTTTTCACAACATGACACAAAGTGGATGGTAAAGTTATTTTGCCATCATGAGTTGGAAATAATGCATTTCCTATTTGAAGAAGCATTTCTGCAAATTCACCAGCTATGCTATCACCTTTTAAGTGCACTCGCATATTTTTTGTTAATGCAATTTTCTGTATTTTGGGCCACAAAATTGAAGACTTTAAGCACGCATTTATTTCATCTGCTCTTGTTCCTCTGGGGATCACTGGAACAGTTTGTCGAAAATCACCAGCTAAGAGAACAGTTATGCCACCCATTAAGTATTCACTATCTCGAATGTCTTTCAAAGATCGATCTACAGCTTCAAAAGCACCTTTATGGGCCATAGTACACTCATCCCAAACAATAAGCTTGCAATCTTTGAGCACAGCAGCCATATTAGATTGCTTTGAAATTGAGCAATGTGGTGTTTCTAAATGAAACAAATTAAATGGAATCTTTAGAGTAGAATGCGCTGTGCGACCACCATTTAGTAAAGTGGCTGCGATACCGGAAGAAGCAACGGCCAATGCAATGTTTTTACTTTGCCATACCTTTGCCAATAATAAATTTAAAAGAAACGTTTTACCTGTTCCACCAGGTGCATCAAAAAAATAGATTTCTCCTTTTTCTGCTTCAACGCTATGCAGTAACTTTTCCTATACTTGTTTTTGCTCAGCAGTAAGGAGTAGCTCATTATTAACAACAAAATAATTAAAAATTATTATAATTTGTTTCTCTATGATATTCATTATTTTGAACAATTTCCTCGGATCTGATTGGTAGTGGAATTCCATAGTTAGTCAAGTTTTGACCACCAATAGACAGTACTATATCTTCAATGTACAAAATACATTTATTAAATACATTATTCAGAATACTTTGATCAATATTTCTGTCTTGTGAAATATGAAAGACTCTTAAAATATCTTCTGAGAAACTCTCTTTATAAATATTCCAAAGTTTAAGAGCATCCGAAGTTTGACAAAATACTAACATTATTGCAAAAAGTTCCCTCAGTTTTGTAGGATTTTGACATATGACAGCTTCGGCTATAGTTGAATCCCAGTGCTTATCATCTTCTAGTAATCCTAGAGCTTTACACGCCAATTGAAATGATGCGTATGCTATACCATTAACGGTTTTTAAATTTGAAAAAATGTAGCAAAAGTCTTAAATAAAAACATTCTGTATTATTGGGATGAATAGTGTAAACTCTTCCCGAAGCTGAATCTCTTTTAACTCCAGGAAAATTTGGCACATCATGTCATCGTTTTCTTCTTTGAAATTCTTTATTGTTCCATGTAAAATACGATGGAACTTCACAATATAGAAACGTTCTTGCAAACTCATCACGTGTGCATAGCTCAAAGAAGGCTAGCAAAGTGGTTTTGGGTGTAGTGCTTAATCTGTCAAGTAATTGTTGCGGATTATTGGGGTTAAAATATATCCGTTGACCATTTTCTAAATGAACAGCTAAGTGTGTAATAGCCGGAAAACGTTCATGTATGGGAAATGCAAAGATTCTCCATACCGCTTCTGAGCTACTTATATAACGGCCACTTTCGTACATATTTATTTCATTGCGTTGGTCTTCAAGAGTAAATGATGCTTGATCACTGCCCTTGTTAACATATTTACAGATGTATTTAATAGACTTTACAGAACTACAATACTCAACATTTATGTGAGCTTCAAATGTTCTCAAAAGTACACAGTTGTAAGGCACAACCCAACGATTATCTATGCAATTACCATTTATATTAATTGCATTACCTCCATCTTTTATCGCTCTTCTACGATATAGAGGGTAACTATCTTTTCCAGTCACAGGTTCTCTAAGTAATTGTCGAGGAAACCTTTTGGTACATTTTCCATTTTTCATGCATGGCGATTTATTATTAAATGCACCGCAAGGACCATGAATCATATTTGACTTAACAATGTTAAATAACAAAGGATCCTCATCTGCGTTTGGTATTTCGGCACAGATAATCTTATCGATTTTATCTGGTCTTATTTTATTTTCTAACCAAAGTAAAATATGAATATGTGGTAAGCCCCGCTTTTGCCATTCCACAGAGTACATGAAACGTTGCACGCTTCCAAACAAAGAACCTTTTATCAATAGTGACATTAAAGCTTTAACTTTTAAATGAAAAACTCGAGCTATAATATCGTGACGATCATGTGGCTTTTGACCGGGTATCAAAACACTTTTGATGTCATTCCATTGTGGATTGCAGGTGAATGTTATGAAAAGATCTGGTCGCCCATAATGGCGAACATATGTCATAGCATCTTGAGTCTTTTCATGCATATATCGTGCAGAGCTTGTAAAAGAAGATGGTAAAATTACCATCTGACCAAGTTGAGCTGCTTCAACATCTTGTTGGCCTATTGCATCTTGTAGATGTATATAGCTATCTGCTCTGAGTTTCGCTTGATTGTAGCGAATATAATTTAACCTTTCTGTTTCAATTTTAGCATACATATCAACCAAAAATTGACTATAAAGGGAACGACAATAAATTAAATGATTTATCTCGGATTGACGAATCATTATTTTATAGCTGTAAAAGCTTAACGGATCCTCCCTTTTTAATAATGGATTCCATTGTGGTATATCCACTGAATAATAATATTGCTCTTTTCAAATTGCTGACCAACAATAACTATAGCTACTTCACTTAATAGAGGTGCATTGTAAAGCCCTTTGTGTGCACCAGCGGGTGTTCGATCAGCATGTATAACCAATTTATAATCTTTAGTACTTATTGGTATTTTATTGAGAGCCATTTTTAGATCTTTTACATAACGATTATGATGATGAAACATACATTGAAGATCCTTTACTACGCTTAAATCAACATTTGGAATATTTTTGCAACGTAGTTGAGCTTCCTTTTCATCATCACCAACAAAATAAATTTGAAGAAACTGCATTTCTTCATTTGGCAAAGGTCGGACACTACCAATTAAGTGATACACTTGTCCTTGGACTTTAAAGGTTGACCAACTTTCATTTATAATTTTTGTACTACCAAAAGAAGTCATTTGAAAGCAGCTTTTATACTTTCTTATACGATCAATGAAATGATCATGCTTGGGATGTCCACCAATTATTAAGCTCTTAAGTGGATCAGGCAAACTTTCATTTTGTGAAAGCTTAACTTTCCTGCCTTGCAACAGATACCCAGAGGCTCATTTTTCCACTTTAAAGCATCACAATGTTTGCATATCAAATTCATACTACCAAGTTGAGTAATTTTATCTGACTTATAAGCTATTTCAAAATCATAGTTTAGGCCAGACATGGCTTTAACACTCCATGCACGCAAACGGCTTTCTTGACGTGCATTAGGATTATTAGCCTGATGTCGTCTCACTGCATCTCTATTAGCTTGAGGATTATCAGCCTGATGTCTTCTCTTTGCAGCTTTATGAGCTTCTGGATTATTAGCCTGATATCTTTTTGATGCTTTTATGTGCTTACCCTTATTTTTTTCAAGATATTTTTCAACTATATGTTTTCGTACCGTTTGTGTTGTTTTGTCGGTGAAACGACTACGTCTTTTAACGGGATTTTTAACATTTTCAGTTATACTTTCACTTGACGTATCGGTATCTTGAGTTAATACTTCCTCTAAAGGAATATAAACATCAAAATGTCCATTCATTAATTCGCCGGTAAAACGCAATTTTTTCACAGGATGCATATCATTTCCTAATGATAGATATAAGTTTCCATTTAGAAAAACTTGAAAATTTACAGCATAAATTTCTGCTGCTGCTTGAAGCTCACATGCAGTACCATAAGTATATGAATTTGACATAGTGCACTCATAGCTATAACACTCTCCATTTATGTTCATGCTGAAGCAAGCAAAAGCTTCCCAGTTGGTAACGACATGGGTTATAATATGTTGGCGTATGGTGCCATGGAAGCCTTGCCTACCATATAAAAGGTAGGAAATAGATCTAAAAAGGCAGGCTCCATCACCAAATATGCGAACAACTGAATGCGGCACCAAAACACCACTTATATCTAAAGTTTCAATAGACATCTTTTAATTTGGCTGTGAGACAATTGACTTCACTGTAAAACGATTGTTACAACGTTACAGTGTCTATAGGTAAGTATAAAATTCAATAAAATTGAATATGCCAACTTATATTATTTTAATAGAATATCCAGACTGCTTAGTTTTATTTGATTTTTAAATGCACTTAAGCAGCGTCTATATAACTATTATATAATATGCAAAATAGAAGACAACTATATATAATGTTGCTTCAATAATTACGAGCCCTGACCACTATTAATTCGTAAGACACGTTTTATGAGGTATACGCAATGTTTTATGGAATGTATGGTCAAAGTATGGAATCAATGGAAAGGTCATTAAATATCCGTTTGAATGATAAAGTACTGTTCTTAACCCATTAAGTACCCATTGAAAATTTTCAATTCTTGTAAAAGTCTACTTTTTAAACTTTTTCCCCTGGCTTAAACAAAAATTTTTTGATGCAAAAAGTTACTTCAAACAATTCTAATAGTGTCTGAAAAAAATTTTTTTCAAAAATCTCTTCCCATATATTTTTTATGATTGTTTTAAAGTTGCTAAAAACTACTATTTTGTATGAAAAGTGGGCACTTTTGGTGTTGTTGTTGGGCCCGCACTGCTACTTTTTGTTGGTGTCGTTGATTAAAAAAAAAAACAACAACTGTAGAAGACAAAAGTTCTTTGTAGTTTATTATTCTTTTCACGCTTTATTGGCACACGATCGCTTTGTTTCACAGCTCGAAACAGACTGACTCGAGGTCTTTCTTCTTACAAACTACTCAGTACAAAGTGTATGCCTTAACGGCGCCTGCACTAACACCAGTGCATGTAGAATTTGAGAACATAGAGTAACTTACGATAATAATCTCATGTACATGTATGTTAAATGTATTCATGTTAGAGTTATGGTTATGCTTATGTTAATGTTATGGGGGTCTATGCATGTATCGGTCCGACTACAACTCGGCCATCCTGCGAATTAGATCCCCTGATCTTAGGTGTTTTTACAATTGTCTTATAGATATTATTATTGCTTGAAACTTAATATTAATGATTACAATTTTCTTACATTATCTCTTGTTCGCGACCCAATGTCGCATGTTTTGAGCGCTCCAGATACCCCTATACGGATTTCGAGAAACTTGAAATCCTTCTACGTCTTTCAAATGGAATCTGTCGTTTCGTAACACCTTTTCAATAACATAAGGATCTTTATTTCTGGGAATCAATTTTCTTGCTGCCCCAACTGTGCTATCGAAATTTTTCACCATGACATAGTCTCCTTTTTCGTAAACTTTAGCTTTCCGTTTCTTTTTGTTATAATTTAATTCATTTTGGGTTTGTGCTTGTACCTGGTTTTCCTCTGCTTCTTTTCTTAATTCAATTAAATTTCTTGTGTTTTCTGCATTAACTATTTCTTCTAAATTTTCTCTTAACACATCGATGACTTCGCCCTTTTGATCTACACCAAACAGTAGTTTACTTGGGGTTTGTTTTATACTCCGGTGTAATGTGTTGTTTAACGAATATTCGACTTGTTCTATAACTGTATCCCAATGCTTTCCATTTTCCACTTATGTAAGCTTTGCTATCATTGGGCCTAAACTTCTGTTTATGCGTTCTACTTGACCATTGGCCTGTGGACACCCGGTTGCAATTTTAATATGTTTTATGTTGGAATCTGACATAAACTGCTCAAAGTCGTTCGATGTAAAACAGCTGCCTCTGTCCGATACAATGCATCTTGGTCTGCTATATGCTCTGAAGTAGTCTTTTAGTGATTTAATCACTTCTTTCGTATTCGTTGTCCTAGTTGCATACAATCGTACAAACTTCGTAAATCCGTCAACAATTAAAAATATGTGTTTGTTTGCCCTCCCTGCTGATACCGGGCCATAGTGATCTATATGTATTAGTTCAAAGGGTTTATCACCTTTAGGAATACTATTCAAAAATCCTTCAGGTTTACCAGTTTTTGGGGAAAACGCAACACATTTCAAACAATTCTCTATATGGTTATTACACTTTTTCTTTAGATTAGCTATCCAATAACTTTTACAAATACTATCCATCATTTTATCTCTGCCTATGTGACCAAGCTCATTGTGGTATTTGTGTAATACATGATTCTCCATATCTTCTGGTACGTAAAAGAGTAGTCTGTTGTCGTCTGTTTTTCTATAAACAACTCCGTTTCTCATTTCATATAACTTGTGTTCATTTTCCTCTAAAAGTTTCTTAATTTTTTGAATATTAACGTCTTTTCCTTGGCAAATAATCAAATTGTCCTCAAAACTGTTTGTATCAATAATCAAAATGTTTGTACATCTGCTTAAAGCGTCTGCATCTTGTTTCCTGACCTATGTACTAACTCATAGTCATAGTTTTGCAATTCTAAAGCCCACCTGGCTATTCTGGGATTTAATTCTACTTTGTTCAATGTTAGTGTTAACGAATTGCAGTCTGTAATGATCTTGAATCGTTTCCCTTGTAAATAAATTCGAAACCTGCGAAGTGCGTAAATAATAGCTAACGTCTCCAGTTCAAAACTGTGGTACTTGGACTCTGTTTCTGTTGTTCGCTTTGAAAAGTAGAAAATTGGATGTACCTTGCCATCCTCTTTCTTCTGCATAAGCACAGCACCAAATCCAAATGAACTTGCATCGCAATGTAATTCAACTTCATCTTTATAGTTATAAATAGCTAACACTGGCGATTGGACTAGTTTTTCTTTAAGAGACATAAAACATTCTAGTTCTTTTTCATTAAATTCGAATTGCTTATCTTTTTTAAGTAGATCATAAAGTGGCTTAGCTTGTATTGAAAAATCTTTAATGAATCTCCTTAAGTATGAACATAATCCTAAAAATCTTTGAACAGTTTGTATCTTTTCGGGGACGGGAAAGTTTTTCACTGCTTCAATGCCTTTGTCATCTGCTCTTATACCTTGGCTTGTTATGAGAAATCCTAAATATTTAACTTTTGACTGTAGAAACTCACATTTATCTAAACGTAGATCCAGTTTGTTTTGAACTAACCTTGTGAATACTTCTTTTAAAACATCTAAATGTTCTGTCATATCTTTGCTCGCTACCATTATGTCGTCCATGTATACAATAACCTTATTCTCTCTTATCAAATCTGCAAAAATTTTGTTAACGAATCTTTGAAAGACAGCAGATGCATTTTTAATGCCCATTGGCATTCTTAAAAATTCAAATTGACCTAAAGGGGTAACGAATGATGTGTACTTTATGGAATCTTCGTTGACATAGACATGAAAATATCCATTTTTCAGATCCAGTTTAGTAAATACTGTTTTGTTAACCAACCTATCTAGCAGATCCTCAATTAAAGGTAACGGGTAATTGTCTTTTATTAAAACTTTGTTTAATTTCCTAAAATCGATGCATAAACGCAGATCACCAGTTTTCTTTTTAACGAGTACAATTGGTGAAGCGTACTCCGAATCACTATTTCGTATTATGCCGTCACCAATATAATCGTCTAACATTTTCTGCAATTTTTCTTTTTCGGTATAAGAAAGTCGTCTAGGTGAGCAACTAAATGGTTTACTTTTCTCTAATGTTATCTTCATCTCACATTTAATGAATGGGTCAGTCGGTCTTTTTGCATTTACATAAGTTTTCTCAAACATTTCACTGAAGTCACGTTTTGTACTGTAAGGTACATTTTCTCCACAATTATAGTCTAACTTTTCGTTGTCTACCAGGTTTATGCATAACATTGTTTTGTCGAAGTTGTCATTATCTGTCGAAAATCGTTCCTTAAAAGTTGGTTCTTTAACTATCTTCTCAGTAATATTTTTGCTATGTAAGTATTGTTCATTAGCGTTTGGTTGATTAAAATTTTGTTCTCTTTCAGTATTGTTCATAAACAGCGGCTCACTTGCTGTTGTGTTCGTTAACAGTAAGTCACTAACAGTTTTGGTTTCTAACAGTTGCTCATTAACATGATTTGTTCCTGATATTTGATCATTAACATTTTTATCTTCCAATATATCATCCATACCGGTTTCCTTATTTAACGGTTGCTCACTAATATCTTTATCATTTTGGCTTTGTTCAATAACAATTTCGCTTCCTAACAGTCGATCACTAACAGTTTGTTCAATAAAATTTTCGCTTCTTAACAGTCTATCATTAACAGTGTGACCTTTTAACATCTGTCTTTTCTTAAGGCCTGTACGCAGACGCCTGTACAGCTCCCGTACAGCAAAAACTTCATATAAAAAAAATGGTCCCGTACAGCTTCAGTACAGTACGTACATTTAAGGTCTGCAGTTCTGTTAGCTACTGCTGGTACGGTAGTGTTGAACAATGAAAATGTTAAAATGTTATGTTAAAATGCTACGGGCAGTAAATAGCTTTCAGCAGCTATTTACGGTTGTAAAAAATGCAACAACATGTCGGGCAAGAGCCGGCTTATACATTTTCGGATAATATTAACAAAGTTGACCTAATTCAGGCTCCAATAGAGCCATACTTATTGTTTTGGCAGTCAATGCTGCACAAGAAGTAATGAATAAAAATATATTTATTAATTAATAAGATACAATTTAAATAACATATAAACTGGATTGTACTGCCACTGATCTATGGCAGGGTATAGATTATTAGAAGCAGGGCGTTAGCTGTACTCAAACACAAAAGTAGCGCGCGAATCATTATTTTGAAATCAAGTGTACAAAACAGAGTTGCATTTCCGATTTATTTACAAAAAACAATTAGCCTACCGCCACAATATGTGAATTTTTCAACACTTGTCGTTACAGCCGTAAAACTCATGTATACTGTACGGGAGCTGTACGGGGCTCATGCGTACAGGCCTTTAGTTGCATTTAACATTGGCTCTGTAATAGATTTAGCGTTTACAGCTGCACCGCATGTTAGCTGTTCACTGCTAACAATAAACGTTGCTGTATTGTTTAATTTGGTCGATTCTTTTTCTGATTAAGGGACAACTATCTGTTGGTCATTTGAAAATTTTACAATATTTTCCGATTTAAGTTTCTTTTCCTTATCAACATTAATGAGTTCAACTATTTTGAGCGTATTCAAATTTATACTTAAACCACACGCAGACATGAAATCTCTTCCCAGTACTACATCATGACACATAGATTCATCAGACACAACAATTAACTCAAAATAAACATTTAATGATTCTTTTATAATGTAACATAAAGTTTTTCAAAACACATTAAGACGGCTTCTATTTAGGCCAAAATACGAATTGATAACAAAATTAAGACTAATTGTAACTGGCATACAAGATTTTTTAATAAATGAGATAGCGCTGCCTGAATCTATGATGCACTCTGCAATAATGGGAAAATTAGGGTTGCGCTTGAAATAAATTTTAAAATACCTTACATAGTTTTCGTTGTTGTTTGCGCTCTTTTTCTTCAAGCATTGCGCAACAAAATGACCCATTTCGCCACATGCGAAACACGAACCAGGTTCCCGTTTAGGTTTACGGCACTCCTTGTATAAATGACCTCTCGAGTTGCAGTTGCGGCACCGAATATCACTGTTGTTTCCAGCTGCTGTCGACGTCTTTGCTGTGACCACTGTTGATGTTTGTTGTGGCAGGCAAACATCGGCAAATGCTAACAGCATCTGTTCCGGGTCACTGAAGCTTTGGATTCGCGCTTGATCGCGCAGAGATGTTGATGATACTCCCTCGATGAGTTGATCCAGTAGTTCATCGGTGTCAATGTTGATGTCCTGGGCTAGCATCATTTTATCCTCAAAGTAGATGGCAAATTTTTCACCCGGCTGCCATTTGCGTTGCTCAAAGTTGCGTCGCATTTCTGCCTTAGAAATTTTGTCACCGAAAGCCAGAACTAGTTGATCGCATAAAGTTGGCAGTGGAATCAACATACGCGCTGAATTAGCGTGAAGCCAGCGTTGAGCTTTTCCCTTGAGCTTCGATACCAAAAGCATACGTGTGAGAGCGGCGTCCAACCCATAAATTTGTGCGACGTTTCTCAGCTGGTTAATCCATTTGCGCGCACACGTTTGCCCGTCGTACTCATTTGTGGTTTCTTTTGCGAATGAGAGCGCTGTAGATGCACCGTTGTTTGTAGTCTGTGCGTTTCTTATGTTTTCTTCTTCGTCGTTCATAGCTAATGCTGAAACTCTCTCTCTATTGAGGAATGGTTGTCTGTGTTCTCGGCGCCTATAACGGCGCTTGTCGCTTGCTGTTGCATTACTTGCTGTAGCATTGCTTTGTTTGCGTTGATTTCGTTTTGCAAATTTTGTACTGCTTTGAGCACGTCGGCTAACTGTATTCCGGCTGCTGCTTGTTGGTGCGACAATGCGGCATCCTGGTCGCCTTGTGCGCTTTGCTGACCGTCGTTTGGAATTACTGGTGAGACTTCCTGATCTTCTTGCAGAGATTGTTGTGTATCAGCATCATCGTCGTCGTCGAAGATTGGGGCGTCGCCACGAATCTCCGGCGCTATTTCGCTAAGGCGAGTGATTAGTTCATGTTTTGTTCCCATTGTTGATTTATTTAGCACTAAAAGCCATTTCTTTAGCTGGCAAATCGAAAAATCGTTTAAATTAATTTTGTCCATTTTTTATTTTGGACGAGGTTTGATGACCACTTCTGATTTTGTAGAAGACAAAAGTTCTTTGTAGTTTATTATTCTTTTCACGCTTTATTGGCACACGATCGCTTTGTTTCACAGCTCGAAACAGACTGACTCGAGGTCTTTCTTCTTACAAACTACTCAGTACAAAGTGTATGCCTTAACGGCGCCTGCACTAACACCAGTGCATGTAGAATTTGAGAACATAGAGTAACTTACGATAATAATCTCATGTACATGTATGTTAAATGTATTCATGTTAGAGTTATGGTTATGCTTATGTTAATGTTATGGGGGTCTATGCATGTATCGGTCCGACTACACAACAAAACATAACTTGGTCCGTGTAGAAAAATTTTGCACACCAAAATACATTTGTTGTGGGGGTGGATTTGCCTACTTGCTGCTAATATAACTTAGACAAAATGTATAACTTACATTAATAATATACAATTTCGAAAGAGCAAAGGCCGTTCACATTAGTTTTTATACAAATCTATGTACGCTGTTCGTCCCAAACTCAAAGAGCCGCTTAAAATTTAAATTTTTTATATCTCACTCCGATCATGCTCCTCTGTTGTTGCTCATTTACGTTCACTCTATATTTTATGTGCGCGCTTTGCATGTCAATCATAAAGTTCAATAGCCCTACCTCTTCCGCACTCACTAAATCAAAGCTCAAGGCTAAAGTACGCGTGAGTTTAGGCTATGCAATTCACTTAACTGCAGCCTCTTAGACATTTTTTGTTTTGATTCAGTGCGTGCGAAGAAGGCAGCGATACTACGCTCTTTGTTTGACTTGCAGAGCGCAAGCATACATCCAGCGTCGAACATGAAGAGCGATGCGCGAGCGCGTTCAAGTTTAAGTTGCCTCTTTGGGTTTATGACCAACTGCGTTCAATTCACCAAAACACGAGAATGAGCGAAGCTGAAAACATGTAGAAAGGTTAAAAGATACCCTGAACCCGTGTATGAAGTGACTTGCAGTAGTGCAGTTTTTCTTGACTTAACTTTAATATAAAATATCTCCGGTGTTTCAAACCAAATCAAAATCAAATGGATCAAATTTTCGCAGAAGTAAGAAAGTTTTCCATAGTTTCAACTTATATTTTTATATTTTCTTAGTTCGAGATTTTTTCGTTATCGATTCCATATGTATATCGGAAACGAGAATAGTTATCGATTGTTTGAAATAAAGTTCATCTGCCTATGACTTAGGAGTAGCTATGTTCCAAATTTGAAGACTCTAGCTCTTATAGTTCATTCATACGGACGGACGGACAGACTCACATGGCTGTATCGACTTGGCTGTTGATGCTGATCAAGATTATATATACTTTATATGGGGTCGGAGATGCTTCTTTTTGCCTGTTACATACTTTTACACAAAACAATTATACCCTTTTTTACCCATTTCAGGGTAAAAATATAACTGTGAATGCAAAAGATTTGTTGTTGCTGTTTTTGTCTATCGCTTTAGGCTTATTATAAGCCGTTGTATGCACACACGAATTTGAAACAACAAGGGAGGACTAAGAGGAATGCGATTGGCTTAACCCTCTAGCACTTAAGAGTGCCTCAAGACACTTATCACATTATATTCTTAAAAAAAAAGTGGTTGGGTTTGATCTTAGCTAAATACTTTTGTTGGGTCCCTAAGATCGTGGCAATCATATTTTTAAAAGCTTTCAGAGCTTTTTGAAGCTTTTACGGTACTTTTACTTTGACTTGCACAGAACATATGTTATTCCGCGCGCAAAACTGTACGTGGAACGTGCAGCAGATTGCTGGTTTTATTAAAGTGTTAAGACTAATATATAAGTAACCTGCATTTTTTTCCGTTACAGGTATGTTTATTCTTAGTCAAAATCAAGTTTCACATTTGTGAATCTATAAAAGTTGTGCGTTGGAGCAGTGAAATAGCGATAAGTGCCTTGAGACACTCTTGGGCCGTTGGGCGTACTTTTTGACGAAAATATTTCACATCGACAAGGCGTTTTTACATGGCAAGTTTTGTTTAGTGCACAACTTTTCTTCACAGAAACTGAGTTTGAAAAGAAAAAATGTCTCAACCAATGCGAAAACGCTACAAATTGTTGGATTTGACGGATGAACAACTTTTGGACATGTTCGATTCTGTCAGTACCGACGATGAATTGTCAAACGTTTCAAGTGACGAGGATTGTGACAACTTAAATTTGGAAAATGCACTATACGCAGCACTGAACGACGCTTATATAATGGATCTCAAAACTCCATTAAAGATCTTTTGTTACTTTTTTCGATACAAATATCATGAATATGATTGTGGAGGAGACTATTCGCGCAGCTTTCACAGCTAACATTGCTAATCAATTCAAAACGACCATTGACGAAATGTATAATTACATTGGGATATTGATATATATGTCAATCTATCGTTACCCGAATTTGAAAAGCTACTGGGGAAGAAATGCTTTTGAACCCATACGATACTGCATTACACGAAGCAAATTCGAACTGATTAAACAATATTTCTCAATGCGTGATGAAAAAGTAAGCACGTCTTTGTGTCGACGAACAGAAGTGTAGCACGAAAATGAAGCACCACCTGCGGCAATATATGCCTAATAAGCCCCACAAATGGGGTATAAAGTTATTCGTACTGTGCGATTCTTTTGGATATGCTTAACACTTTGAGGTCTACACTGGCGCAGTTGATAATGTAATCCTGCCTGGTCACCCAGATCTTGGTGCTGCAGCTAACATTGTTGTACGTTTAACAAACACGGTAAATACTTTCAAGCACCACATAATTTATTTCGACAATTTTTACACGTCATTACCTTTGATGGTCTATCTGCGTGCCAAAGGTTTTTATAGCCTTGGCACTGTGCGTGAAAATCGTATCCCGAATTGTAAGCTGCCCAATGATAATTCCATTAAAAAGGAGACTAGGGGATTTTCGGATGGGTATGTGGGCACATCTTATGGTATCCAAGTAAGCAATGTGTTGTGGAAAGACAACAAAGTCGTCCGCTTGCTGTCCACCTATGTTGGAGTCAAGCCATTTATAACGAACAGTTCGCATGATGGATTATTAAAGATTGCTAGATACGAAAGAAAATCTAAGCAGTACTTAGACATTGATTGTCCGCAAGTTATTCGCGAATACAACGCCCATATGGGCGGCGTAGATCTAATGGATGGACTTATGGGCCGTTACCACATTAGGAGCCAAAACTCAGGATTGCGCCACTCGAATATTTTATCATTGCATTGATATGGCAGCAACAAACGCTTTTATTTTATATAAGCGTATATTCAAAGAAAAACAGGAAACTGGAAAAACGAGCAAGACGCTCGAACTCCCCGAATTTCGGGAAGCGATTGCAGCTGGATTGATAGCACTTAAAAACAAGCAAATGCAAGGTCGCCCACGCAGTGCTCAATGGACAACACGGTCTCCATCCTGTCAGCGACCTTCACCGGGTCGATCTCTATTATCTCACCAACCCTTCCAACCAGCTTTAAAGCGTGGTGAAAAATGTAAACATCCCATTTCAGATTTGCGGCATGACCAGCCTAATCATTTTCCTCGTTGGTTGGGTCGAGATAGTGGGCGAAAGTGGTGCAAACACTGCAAAACTTCACAAACTCAGTGTATATGCTCAAAATGTAATTTGCACTTATGCTGCACAGCTAACAAAAATAGTTTTTACGAATATCACATTAAAACATAATTTCTTTCTCAGTTACGCAATAACGATTTTTTTTCGCTTGAAGCCCCAAAAGTGCCTTGAGGCACTTATTCATTCTTTCTCAACTTACAGGTAAACGAAAGCTTCTACACCATTTCTGAAGTAATTTTAGAACTCAGTGACAACAATATTACTTAAAAAAAATTATTCGACAACATTTGTTCAATTATTTTAGAAAGTAGCATTAGAGGGTTAAGAGCATGAAAATGTGATATTATTCTGTAGATGAGATCAATTCACATAAATAACTGTAACTCTTTCACTCTCAGGGAATTTAACAATTTTTACTTTAGTGTGCCATTTGCGTATTGCTTGATTTAATTTCCAAACGTTATACATACAAGAATGAACGCACAAAATTATTGGGGTGCTTTGCCTGCTGTGGCCCTGCCACAGTATTATATGCAGCCGCTGCAGCCACAGCTTCAGCAGCTGTATCAGCAACCGCAGCAGCAGCTTCAGCCGCATCAGCAGCAGCTGTTTCAGCCACACCAGCGGCAGCATCAGCGCCAGCCTCATCAAGACCAACATTTCAAAAAGGCAAAGCTGCGCCAGCAACAGACTTTCACCAAGCTGCACAGCCAGATCAAAAAAATCAACAAAAAACAAGTGGAAACGTTGCAGTCGGACGCAACCGACTGCGGCATACTCGATACCAGTATTAAAACCGGTAAAAAAAGGCATGATTGCAAAGGGGTACGGATGCGGCAGGGGTGTACGCTGCCTTAAAGATTCTCCGATGCAGATGGGGATGCCACCAGCTATATTCCTTCCAAATTTGGTGACTCTAGCTCAAAGTTTGTAAAATGTAGGGAAAGGGGAGAGGGGGGCTGGGGGCGGTATGGGTAGTTGTGGCATCAAAATTTTTGTTGCAGATCTTTGTGAAATGTCAATTGCTATCTTCATACCAAATTTGGTGGCTCTAGCTCGAAATTTGTAACAAGTGGGGAAAAGGGGGCTGGGGGCGGTATGGGTGGGCGAGGCATCCAAATTTTTGATGCAGATCTATGTGGAATGTCAATTGCTATCTACATACCAAATTTGGTGACTCTAGCTCGAAGTTTGTAAAAAAGTGTGGCAAGGGGGCTGGGGGCGGTATGGGTGGGCGTGGCATCATAATTTTTGATGCAGATCTTTGTGAAATATCAATTGCTATCTTCATAAAAAAATTTGGTGACTTGCTCGAAATTTGTAAAAAGTGGGGAAAGGGGGGCTGGGGGCGGTATGGGTGGGCGTGGCATCCAAATTTGTGATGCAGATCTTTGTGGAATGTCAATTCCTATCTTCAAACCAAATTTGGTGACTATAGCTCGAAAATTTTAAAAAGTGGGGAAAGGGGGGCGAAATGGAGGGCGTGGCTCCAAAATTTTGATGCAAATTTTTGGGGGTCGTTGCCAGCTATCTTCCTACCAAATTTAGTGGCTCTAGCTCCACAACTCTGGAAGATACACTCATTCCCGTTTTTGACGAAGCGTTGGGGTTGATGGGGGTGGCTAGGGCAGTATTGGTGGGCGTGGCATCCAAACTTTTGATGCAGTTTTTAGGGGGTCATCATCACCTATCTTGGCACCAAATTTGGTGGCTATAGCTCAAAAAACTGTGGGAGATATAGCCATTTCTGATTTCAAAATGCGGGGGGCTGGGGGCGTAATGGCTGGGCGTGGCTCCAAAACTTTGATGCAGTTTTTTGGGGGTCGTTAACAGCTATCTTCCCACCAAATTTGGAGGCTCTAGCTCCACAACTCTGGAAGATACACGCATTCCCGTTTTTGACGAAGCGTTGGGGTGGATGGGGGCGGCTAGGGCAGTATCGGTGGGCGTGGCATCCAAACTTTTGGTGCAGTTTTTAGGGGGTCATCATCACCTATCTTGGCACCAAATTTGGTGGATATAGCTCAAAAACTGTGGGAGATATAGTCTTCTAGCTGTAAGGATGTGCGAAATATGTGGATTTATCGGTATTGGGTTATCGAATTTATCGATTTGCCAGCCCCCCAGTTATCGTAGAACCCCCATCTTGACACTTTAATTTACTATCCCATAGATAAAAAGAATTGGAAAGTTTCAAGTCTCTAGCTTGAAGGGTGTGGAAAAAACTTGCACACATACGGACGGACAGACGGACAGACACCATGACGGACATTGCAAAAAACCAATATACTCTTTACCTTCGGTATCGAGTATAAAAGAATTTATAATTAAAGAATTTATAATTAAAAAGCAAAAACAAATAGAGAAACAAAACGAAATAAAATTAAATGGGCTAAAATTAGAAAATAAGAAACGAATATAAATTAGAAATTAAAAACCTGCAAAATGAAAAAAAACAAGTGGAAACGTTGCAGTCGGACGCAACCGACTGCGGCATACTCGATACTAGTATTAAAACCGGTAAAAAGAGGCCTGATTGCAAGGGGTACGGATGCGGCAGGGGTGTACGCTGCCTTAAAGATTCTCCGATGCAGATGGGGATGCCACCAGCTATATTCCTTCCAAATTTGGTGACTCTAGCTCAAAGTTTGTAAAATGTAGGGAAAGGAGGGGGGGGCTGGGGGCGGTATGGGTAGTTGTGGCATCACAATTTTTGTTGCAGATCTTTGTGAAATGTCAATTGCTATCTTCATACCAAATTTGGTGACTCTAGCTCGAAATTTGTAATAAGTGGGGAAAGGGGGGCTGGGGCGGTATGGGTGGGCGTGGCATCCAAATTTTTGATGCAGATCTATGTGGAATGTCAATTGCTATCTACATACCAAATTTGGTGACTCTAGCTCGAAGTTTGTAAAAAGTTGGGAAAAGGGGGCTGGGGGCGGTATGGGTGGGCGTGGCATCCCAATTTTCATGCAGATCTTTGTGAATTGTCATTTGCTATCTTTATACAAAAATTTGTTGACTCTAGCTCGAAATTTGTAAAAAGTGGGGAAAGGGGGGCTGGGGGCGGTATGGGTGGGCGTGGCATCCCAATTTTTCATGCAGATCTTTGTGAAATGTCAATTGCTATCTTTATACAAAAATTTGGTGACTCTAGTTCGAAATTGGTAAAAAGTGGGGAAAGGGGGGCTGGGGGCGGTATTGGTGGGCGTGGCAACCAAATTTTTGATGCAGATCTATGTGGAATGTCAGTTGCTATCTTTATACAAAAATTTGGTGACTCTAGCTCGAAAATTGTAAAAATTGGGGAAAGGGGGGCTAAATGGAGGGCGTGGCTCCAAAACTTTGATGCAGATTTTTGGGGGTTGTTGCCAGCTATCTTCCTACCAAACTTAGTGGCTCTAGCTCCACAACTCTGGAAGATACACGCATTCCCGTTTTTGACGAAGCGTTGGGGTGGATGGGGGTGGCTAGGGCAGTATTGGTGGGCGTGGCATCCAAACTTTTGATGCAGTTTTTAGGGGGTCATCATCACCTATCTTGGCACCAAATTTGGTGGCTATAGCTCAAAAACTGTGGGAGATATAGCCATTTCTGATTTCAAAATGCGGGGGGGCTGGGGGCGTAATGGCTGGGCGTGGCTCCAAAACTTTGATGCAGTTTTTTGGGGGTCGTTAACAGCTATCTTCCCACCAAATTTGGAGGCTCTAGCTCCACAACTCTGGAAGATACACGCATTCCCGTTTTTGACGAAGCGTTGGGGTGGATGGGGGCGGCTAGGGCAGTATCGGTGGGCGTGGCATCCAAACTTTTGGTGCAGTTTTTAGGGGGTCATCATCACCTATCTTGGCACCAAATTTGGTGGATATAGCTCAAAAACTGTGGGAGATATAGTCTTCTAGCTGTAAGGATGTGCGAAATATGTGGATTTATCGGTATTGGGTTATCGAATTTATCGATTTGCCAGCCCCCAGTTATCGTAGAACCCCCATCTTGACACTTTAATTTACTATCCCATAGATAAAAAGAATTGGAAAGTTTCAAGTCTCTAGCTTGAAGGGTGTGGAAAAAACTTGCACACATACGGACGGACAGACGGACAGACACCATGACGGACATTGCAAAAAACCAATATACTCTTTACCTTCGGTATCGAGTATAAAAGAATTTATAATTAAAGAATTTATAATTAAAAAGCAAAAACAAATAGAGAAACAAAACGAAATAAAATTAAATGGGCTAAAATTAGAAAATAAGAAACGAATATAAATTAGAAATTAAAAACCTGCAAAATGAAAAAAACAAGTGGAAACGTTGCAGTCGGACGCAACCGACTGCGGCATACTCGATACTAGTATTAAAACCGGTAAAAAGAGGCCTGATTGCAAGGGGTACGGATGCGGCAGGGGTGTACGCTGCCTTAAAGATTCTCCGATGCAGATGGGGATGCCACCAGCTATATTCCTTCCAAATTTGGTGACTCTAGCTCAAAGTTTGTAAAATGTAGGGAAAGGAGGGGGGGGCTGGGGGCGGTATGGGTAGTTGTGGCATCACAATTTTTGTTGCAGATCTTTGTGAAATGTCAATTGCTATCTTCATACCAAATTTGGTGACTCTAGCTCGAAATTTGTAATAAGTGGGGAAAGGGGGGCTGGGGGCGGTATGGGTGGGCGTGGCATCCAAATTTTTGATGCAGATCTATGTGGAATGTCAATTGCTATCTACATACCAAATTTGGTGACTCTAGCTCGAAGTTTGTAAAAAGTTGGGAAAAGGGGGCTGGGGGCGGTATAGGTGGGCGTGGCATCCCAATTTTCATGCAGATCTTTGTGAATTGTCAATTGCTATCTTTATACAAAAATTTGTTGACTCTAGCTCGAAATTTGTAAAAAGTGGGGAAAGGGGGGCTGGGGCGGTATGGGTGGGCGTGGCATCCCAATTTTTCATGCAGATCTTTGTGAAATGTCAATTGCTATCTTTATACAAAAATTTGGTGACTCTAGTTTGAAATTGGTAAAAAGTGGGGAAATGGGGGCTGGGGGCGGTATGGGTGAGCGTGGCAACCAAATTTTTGATGCAGATCTATGTGGAATGTCAGTTGCTATCTTTATACAAAAATTTGGTGACTCTAGCTCGAAAATTGTAAAAATTGGGGAAAGGGGGGGCTAAATGGAGGGCGTGGCTCCAAAACTTTGATGCAGATTTTTGGGGTTGTTGCCAGCTATCTTCCTACCAAATTTAGTGGCTCTAGCTCCACAACTCTGGAAGATACACGCATTCCCGTTTTTGACGAAGCGTTGGGGTGGATGGGGGCGGCTAGGGCAGTATCGGTGGGCGTGGCATCCAAACTTTTGAAGCAGTTTTTAGGAAGTCATCATCACCTGTCTTGGCACCAAATTTGGTGGCTCTAGCTCAAAAACTGTGGGAGATATAGCCATTTTTGATTTCAAAATGTGGGGGGGCTGGGGGCGGTATGGGTGGGCAGGGCATCCAAATTTTTGATGCAGATCTATGTGGAATGTCAATTGCTATCTTTATACAAAAATTTGGTGACTCTAGCTCGAAAATTGTAAAAATTGGGGAAAGGGGGGCGAAATGGAGGGCGTGGCTCCAAAACTTTGATGCAGATTTTTGGGGGTTGTTGCCAGCTATCTTCCTACCAAATTTAGTGGCTCTAGCTCCACAACTCTGGAAGATACACGCATTCCCGTTTTTGACGAAGCGTTGGGGTGGATGGGGGCGGCTAGGGCAGTATCGGTGGGCGTGGCATCCAAACTTTTGAAGCAGTTTTTAGGATGTCATCATCACCTGTCTTGGCACCAAATTTGGTGGCTCTAGCTCAAAAACTGTGGGAGATATAGCCATTTTTGATTTCAAAATGTGGGGGGCTGGGGGCGTAATGGGTGGGCGTGGCTCTAAAACTTTGATGCAGTTTTTTGGAGGTCGTTAACAGCTATCTTCCCACCAAATTTGGAGGCTCTAGCTCCACAACTCTGGAAGATACACGCATTCCCGTTTTTGACGAAGCGTTGGGGCACATGGGGGTGGCTAGGGCGGTATTGGTGGGCGTGGCATCCAAACTTTTGGTGCAGTTTTTAGGGGGTCATCATCACCTATCTTGGTACCAAATTTGGTGGCTATAGCTCAAAAACTGTGGGAGATACAATCTTTTTTGACTTTAAAATGTGGGGGGGCTGGGAGCGGAATGGGGGGCGTGGCTCCAAAATTTTTGATGCAGTTTTTTGGGGGTTGCTAGTAGCTATCTTCTTACCAAATTTGGTAGTTCTAGCTGTAAGGATGTGCGAAATATGTGGATTTATCGGTGTTGAGCTAATGAGCTTTTTCAATAGCTATCGAAATTTCGAAATGTCACTAAACAAATTATAAATGCTGCGAGATTTGCATTACTGAGTTTCATATGTATATTTTAATTTGCCTTCGTGGCCGAACTTAAAATTATTAACAATTGTTTAAAGTTGTGTATTGCAACTAACCCCGATTTGGGCTGTGCAATAATTGGCGATTTTTTCGTTTGTCGCGAAACAGACAAACGACCGAAGTTGAGCTACCGACGAATTTGATAGAACTGAACTGGCTGCAGAACTGCAGCAGCGGCTTGCACTCAGCTGAAGGCCAAGGGCAAACAATAGACAATGTAATAAACGAAATATAAGAGCTTATGCAAAACAATAGTTGGACTTTACGTTAAGTTGCTCTTATGCTGCGCAGAGCATGATAGGTTTAAGCGATTAGAGATAAGAGTGTTATGGTTCTGTTGATGCTGGTTTTGGTTTAGTTGACTGCGTAACCAAACATTCTCCCCCCGTTGGAAGACATGGGCTTTCAACAACATCCTCTTTCGGAAGCGCACATAATTTGCGCACAGCTCTCTTGATGATTCCTGTTGACGTCTTAAGAACAGCTACTCGAGAAACGCCGTCAGCGCCAGCAACAAGCTCAACCACACGAGCTAGTGGCCATTTAAGAGGTGGCAAGTTTTCATCCTTTACAAGGACGACATCATTAATGAGAACGCCCGGCTGGGACGTTCTCCATTTGGATCGCTGCTGAAGAAGCGTTAAATACTCCTCACGCCAACGTCTCCAGAAAATTTGCTGATAATATGTTATACGCTGCCAGCGATCTAGGCGGCTAACGTTCAGAGCGGTGACGTCAGGCTCAGGATATAAAGCGAGTGGTGCAGTGCCAAGGAAGTGCGCAGGAGTTAGCACATCCAGATCTGCAGGGTGCTCTGAAAGTGGAAAAAGAGGTCGAGAATTTATTATTGCGCCAATGTGGCAGACGAGTGTACGCAGATCATCCAGGGGCAACAGAGAGGGCCCGACCGATCGATAAAAATGGTATTTGGCTGTCTTAACCGCGGCCTCCCAAAGTCCACCGAAGTGTGGGGATCGAGGTGGAATGAATTCCCATTCGATGTCATCAGCGACACAAAACTCTCGGACAGAGTCTATGTGCTTCTCGCTGAGGAAGAGTCGCTTGAGCTCAGCTAAGTCGTTTTTGGCTCCCACGAAATTAGTGGCGTTGTCCGACCATATGCGAGCAGGTTTGCATCTGGTGAGCATGAACCGCTTAAGCGCATTGAGAAAGGCTGCTGTCGACAAGTCAGGAACCAGTTCGAGATGCACTGCCTTCGTTGCGAAGCAAATGAAGACTGAGATGTAGCATTTTACTGGTCCCTTGTTCCGAATCTCGCTCTTGTAGTAAAATGGTCCACAATAGTCCACTCCAGTCACAGCGAAAGGATGCGAGCCACTTACACGATCCCGGGGAAGATCCGCCATGATTGTCTCAGCCAGGACGGGTTTAGCTCGAAAGCACATGACGCATTTGCTTGTTACGCTGGAGACAGCCTTACGGCCACCAATAGGCCAATAGCGGAGCCGTATGTGAGCGAGCAGTGAACGAGGTCCAGCATGCAGCTGACGCCTATGAAAATGCATAATGATAGCGCGGGTGACAGGATGACGACTCGGAAGAATAATGGGATGCTGAGCATCGAAATCCAGACTCGAATGCTTTAGACGGCCACCAACCCGAAGGAGTCCAAACTCATCGAGGAATGGGTTAAGCGAGGCAATAGAGCTGGATGATTTGATCGCCCGTCCGCCTTGAAGAGCTCTATAATCATCACTCAGATCCGCCATCTGGATGCTCCGCAATAGTAAGTGGGTGCCTTTATGTATCCACTCTACTGTGAGGCTGGGATGTCTGATGCGATTTCGAAATTTGTAAATATATCCGAAAACACGACGCAGGCTTTGAAACGAATTTAAAAACTTGCATCCTATGCTGACATCAGAGCATCTAGAGACGCCAACTAGCGCCTTTTGTCGCAGCTCAGGAAGCGTCTGGGTGGGTAGACATGTTGTAGGCCATTCGCAATCTCCTTTGGTTAAAAAATCGGGACCATTCGACCATAACGATGACCTTATAAGTTCGCTTGGAAGTGCCCCTCTAGAAAGAATGTCTGCCGGATTGCATGCCGTCGGTACGTAGCGCCATTCCATTCCTGCTGTTAGCTCTTGGATTAACGATATTCTATTAGCCGTAAACGTTTGGAATCGAGAAGGCTCATCCCGTATCCAGGATAAGACAACTGCCGAATCTGACCAACAATAATATCTGCAATTAAACAAGTTCATGTGAGATATTTCCAGAATAAGCTGAGAGAGGAGTGCAGCAGCAGATAACTCCAGCTTTGGTACTGTGAGAGTTCGCAAGGGTGCCACTCGAGACTTAGAGCACAACAAATGAACTATGCGCTTTCCTTCGTTTATCGAAACGACGTAAATGCATCCACCGTACGCTTCAATGCTAGCATCGCTGAAACCATGCACTTCTATGACGCCCTTTGGAACGACGACCAGTCGAGGGAGTTTAATTTGGTCTGTATTACAAATGTCCGCACACAAACTAATCCAAGAACAGCGCAATGCAGCAGGAAGACTTTCATCCCAATCCAAATGCTCTCCAAAGGTGCTGCAAAAAGATCTTGGCCTTGGCTACCACGGGTCCGATAAGTCCAAGCGGGTCATAGAAACGAGCAATGGTAGACAGCACAGAACGTTTGCTAGGCTTGCCATGCGTTTTCATGGGAGAAAAGTTAAATAGAAGACAGTCAGAAGCTGGATCCCATGCAAGTCCGAGAGTCTTCGTGACATCCGTGCCATCATCAAACTTTAGAAAAGTCTCCTTGTCCTCATCGGGAACCTGCTGAAGCACGCGAGGATCATTGGAGCACCACTTCCTAAGCTTGAAATTTCCTTTCCAGAGCAGCCTGACTGTCTGATCCATAAGGTCAACTACTTCCTCGACAGAGTCGCCTCCCGTGATGAGATCATCTACATAAAAATCGCTCAAGACCACTTTGGATCCAGCAGGAAACGATCTTTTTCGTCAATAGCCAATTGCTGCATGGAACGAACTGCCAGAAAGGAAGCTGGCTTCGTGCCATAGGTGACGGTGTCCAGTTTGAAGACTTGAATTTCCTGATGCGGCGAATCACGCCACAGGATACATTGCAGGTACGAATCGGGTTCAGCCATCCTAACGCACCTATACATTTTGCAAATATCGCCTGTCAGTGCTATTGGGAAAGTCCTAAACTGCAACAGCGTACTGAACAGCTTGCGTTGTATAGTTGGGCCTGCCATGAGGATTTCATTCAGGGAATAACCAGACGAAGACACGGCCGAACCATCAAACACAACTCTGAGCTTAGTTGTGGAGCTATCTTCCTTAAGAACGCAATGATGTGGAAGATAATATTTGCAGTGACTAAGCATTTGCGACTCAACCAAAGACATGTGATTTAAATCCACATACTCCTTGATAAATGCTGCATATTGAGACTTTAGCTCAGGATGACGCTCCAATTTGCGCTCCAGATTGCAGAACCGACGATAAGCTTGCTGATACGAGTCTCCAATTAGATCCACAGCATGCTTGACCGGAAGGCGAACCGAATATTCACCAGTGCCTAAACGAGCAAAAGTTTGTTGAAAATGCGCCTCACAATCAAGTTCCTCCTTGGTAGATCCGTTGACTGCACGAGAACAGGATTCTACCTCCCAAAACCGACGAACGATCTCATCAAGCTTGTGATCAGGGCTGGAGCTTGGCATCGAAACAGAATGAGTCACCATTAATGAGGCAGGGCTTGTCGAAGACGTTCCACCTGTCACTATCCAGCCGAGTTGAGTTTTTTGTAGAATAGGCAAACCAGGAGCGATCTTAATTTGACCAACACACAACAATTCAAAAAATAGGCCTGCTCCAATTAGCAGATCTATTTGTTGCGGCTTAAAGAACTCTGGATCAGCCAAGCGAATATTTGAGGGTATATTCCAGAGGTCAGTACTAATATCGTAGCTCGGCTGATTTCCAGTTATAGACGGAGCTATCAAAACTGAGATG
The DNA here is from genome assembly GCA_018904305.1 of Scaptomyza montana. Classification (NCBI taxonomy): domain Eukaryota; kingdom Metazoa; phylum Arthropoda; class Insecta; order Diptera; family Drosophilidae; genus Scaptomyza; species Scaptomyza montana. The sequence goes on from JAEIGR010000045.1 coordinate 590,104, forward strand.
TCAGCAGAGTAATCAGATGCTCGTGATTGACAGCTTATTTCTGCTGAATAGCCTTCTGAGGCAACACTAGACTCCCCTAATCCAGAAATCAACGTAGGCGACCGATGTTTGCGAAGCTGGAGGTGTTGAGCTAATCGAGACGTAATAATGTGCACCTGCGAACCAGAATCGAGAAGAGCACGGCACGGGACCAAAACACCACTGTGACTCCTAACGTTAACAACAGCAGTTGCCAAGAGCACAATGTCGGGGCTGAGATTTTGGGCTACGAGTGATGCTGAAGGTTTTGCAGCAGGCAGATGCGGGGCAGAATTAAATTGAGAACCGTCAATCTGATTCTCAAAGTGCAGAAGCGTGTGATGCTTGGCCTTACAACGGTTGCAGGCAGTTGAGCTGCATTCCTTAAGCCTATGACCCTTGCGCAGGCAATTGATACAAAGGGAAAGCCTTTTTACCTCGCGTAGACGCAGTTGAGGAGACAGATTGCCAAAGCGGGAACAGTTGTATATAACATGGCCAGAGGTCTCACAAAACACACAATCATTTGTGTTGGAGTTAGTAGCGACAAAGGCCTTTCTACTGGTGTTAGAGATTTTGCTACTTTTTCCCACCTTAGAGCTAGGCGTATACGTTGCCATAGCGTGTTCCACATTTTCCAACCTTTGGCATCGTCGATCCAGAAATGCCATGAACTGCTCACAGGTCGGGATAGTATCCATCGGTGCTGTCTCCTCCCAACTGGTCTGCGTTGCCTTATCCACCTTTTGCAGCAAGCTGTGCACAATAATGCAGCCTGCAATCTGTTCCACGCTACCCAGCCTTTGTAGAGCGCGGATGTTGGAATTCACCGTATCCGAAAGGGCTCGAAGTTTTACAGCTGACGACGACTCGATGCAATCCAAACCCAAAATCTCAGTGACATGTGCCTGAAAAATAAGACGCTTATTATTAAACCGCTTTTTAAGGAGCTCTAATGCCACTGCGTAGTTTGCGCTGCTGATTTCCAATGAAGAAACACTATCTAGGGCTGGTCCTTTCAGGCACGATCGCAAATGCTGAAACTTCTCCACATCTGTCAGGCCTGAGTCCCCGTCAATGATTGACGAGAACATTGCTATAAAATCAGCAAATTTTGTGTATCCTCCGCTAAACTCTGGAAGCTTGTGTTCAGGCAATCGAATCCGGCTTTGAGACAATGTGTGATTGTCAACAGAAGCATCTTGCCTCATAGTAGAGCACAAAGGTGAAGATAACTTTCGCTTATTTATTTCGCGACGAAAGCTAGCTTCCACTAAGACAACAAGTTCATCAAAAGATTCGCGTAAATCACTCCCGATTTCGTCGTAGTCCAGTTCTTCCAATGCATTATGCATATTGTCGAATGCCTGCTGAGCATTTTCTAGAACCTTAAGCCGAACAGCCAACTCTTCTTCACTGAGATGCACAATTTGCTCCGGAGCGACTATTTTGGCCAACCGCTTTACCTGCTCGTTAATAGCTTTGGCTTTGGCTTTATAAAATGCTGCACCAGGCGACGGCACTGCAGCAGTATCTGGCATTTTGAAATATTTGTTTATATGTACACGCACTTGCAAAATATAGTTTGAGAGCCACTGAATGACATACACTTGAGGGATGCAGTTGCTTTGTCTTTATTGTTCAGTAAATGCCAAAACACTATCACTTTATTGCATTCACTTATGCATCAGTACATTACAGTTTAAAATGCACTGACGATCAAACAACGTAATGTCACTGGCAATGCAGCTGGTAATAATGTACCACCAAACTGCACAAGTCACAATGTCAATTCGAGGGCAAACACTTAAACACAAGCGAATGCAACAGAAACGGCCAACAATAACAATGCAGAAACGGCTGCTGCAACTGTATTAGCGAAAAGCGATAAGAGAATCAATGCGCGGGAGCCAATGCAGGTCAAACACCTGAAGCAAAAGCGAGCGCGAAACGAAGCGAGATCAACGAAAACGATGTAGAAAACGCGGGCGCGCGCTTTTATCACTCTATAAATTAAATAGTTTTAAGTTGTTTAAACAATACAGAGTGATCACGTCGGGGTCACCAAATGTTGAGCTAATGAGCTTTTTCAATAGCTATCGAAATTTCGAAATGTCACTAAACAAATTATAAATGCTGCGAGATTTGCATTACTGAGTTTCATATGTATATTTTAATTTGCCTTCGTGGCCGAACTTAAAATTATTAACAATTGTTTAAAGTTGTGTATTGCAACTAACCCCGATTTGGGCTGTGCAATAATTGGCGATTTTTTCGTTTGTCGCGAAACAGACAAACGACCGAAGTTGAGCTACCGACGAATTTGATAGAACTGAACTGGCTGCAGAACTGCAGCAGCGGCTTGCACTCAGCTGAAGGCCAAGGGCAAACAATAGACAATGTAATAAACGAAATATAAGAGCTTATGCAAAACAATAGTTGGACTTTACGTTAAGTTGCTCTTATGCTGCGCAGAGCATGATAGGTTTAAGCGATTAGAGATAAGAGTGTTATGGTTCTGTTGATGCTGGTTTTGGTTTAGTTGACTGTGTAACCAAACAATCGGTATTGGGTTATCGAATTTATCGATTTGCCAGCCCCCCAGTTATCGTAGAACCCCCATTTTGACACTTTAATTTACTATCCCATAGATAAAGAGAATTGGAAAGTTTCAAGTCTCAAGCTTGAAGGGTGTGGAAAAAACCTGCATACATACGGACGGACAGACGGACAGACACCATGACGGACATTGCACAAAGCCAATATACTCTTTACCTTCGGTATCGAGTATAAAAAACATGAACCTAAATGAAAATTAAAACAACTAAACTGCCGCCTTTTTACTTTAGTGACTGGGTGAGTGTGTTTCCATCAAAGCGATTATTACTTTTGAGTTGGCTTTTGTTACTTTGTTTTGCAAACGCAAAAAGGTTTTAGTCGAGAAATCCCGACTAAAACATACCCTGTATTAAAATTACTTGCGGTAGTGCAGTTTTCTTGACTGAACTTTAATATTTCTTAACCGATTTGGATAAAATTGTCACAGAAGTTATAAAGTTATCCAAGGTTTCAACTCCTATTTTTACATGTTCTAAATTCGAGATTTTTTCGTTATCGATTCCATTTGTATATCGAAAACGAGAAAAGTTATCGATAGTTTGAAATAAACTTGATCTGCCTATGGATTAGGAGAAGTTATGATCCAAATTGGAAGTTTCTAGCATTTTTAGTCTTTGAGATTGACGCGTTCATACATACGGACGGACGGACGGACAGGCTGACAGAAGGACATACGGTCATGGCTATATCGACTCGGCTGTTTATGCTGATCAAGAATATATATACTTTATGTATGGGGTTGGAGATGCTTCTTTTTGCCTGTTACACACTTTTACACAAAACAAATATACCCATTTCATGGTTTAGGGTATAAAAAAATTTTATATTTTACGCATCGATTGCTTGCAAAACAAAGCTTTCTAATATTTTGTAGCCACAGTAAGATAACAGAGAGACGAACAAAGAAGAAGAAATATAAATGTTAATGGTACTCTTTGCAAGCAGCATGCTCAGCTGAGTGAATATATGCATGTCTGCATCACAAAGAGCGGCTTAAAGCTTGATCAGCGCGTGCGTCGCTCTTATGACTGCCGCTACATATAAAATAATTTGAATGCAATCATGCGTCTTTGCTGTTATTTACGCTCACTCTTTTGTTTATGCGCGCGCTCTGCATGTCAAACATATATCTTAATATCCCTATCTGCTCCGCACTCATTAAGCTAAGCTTGCCATAACTAAGACGCTGCAGTTAAGGGAATGGCATTGCCTAATTTACACCACCCATACATAGCTCTTAGGTGCAAGCGTTGTATGTTAGAGATCGGTGTCTGTTGCTTAGATGAATAACTGTAATGCTCTTTCCAACATTATGTTTTTACATACAATGGTAAGAAAATTGGTTATGCATTTTAGTTCATATTTAATGTGAACAAAGAAAGTTAATTTTCGTTTCAGTGAATTTTTATACTCGATACCGAAGGTAAAGAGTATATTGGTTTTGTGCAATGTCCGTCATGGTGTCTGTCCGTCTGTCCGTCCGTATGGTTGCAAGTTTTTTCCACACCCTTCAAGCTAGAGACTTGAAACTTTCCAATTCTTTTTATCTATGGGATAGTAAATTAAATTGTCAAGATGGGGTACTACGATAACTGGGGGGCTGGCAAATCGATAAATTCGATAACCCAATACCGATAAATCCACATATTTCGCACATCCTTACAGCTAGAACTACCAAATTAGGTAAAAAGATAGCTATTAGCAACCCCCAAAAAGCTGCATCAAAAATTTTGGAGCCACGCCCCCATTCCGCCCCCAGCTCCACCGCAATTTGAAATCAGAAATGGCTATATCTCCCACAGTTTTTGAGCTATAGCCACAAAGCTTAGTGCCAAGATAGGTGATGATGACCCCCCAAAAACTGCATCAAAAGTTTGGATGCCACGCCCATTAATAATGCCCTAGCCGCCCCCATCCACCCCAACGCTGCGTCAAAAACGGGAATGCCTGTATCTTCCAGAGTTGAGGAGCTAGAGCCTCCAAATTTGGTAGGAAGATAGCTGGTAACGACTCCCAAAAAACTGCAACAAAGTTTTGAAGCCACGCCCACCCATTCCGCCCCCCTTTCCACACCTTTTACAAACTTTGAGCTAGAGTCACCAAATTTGGTATGAATATAGCAATTGACATTCCACAAAGATCTGCATCACAAATTTGGTAAGAAGATAGCTACTAGCTACCCCCAAAAAACTGCATCAAACATTTTGGAGCCACGCCCCCCATTCCGCCCCCAGCCCCCCGCATTTTGAAATCAGAAATGGCTATATCTCCCACAGTTTCTGAGCTATAGCCACCAAATTTGGTGCCAAGACAGGTGATGATGACCCCCTAAAAACTGCACCAAAAGTTTGGATGCCACGCCCACCGATACTGCCCTAGCCGCCCCCATCCACCCCAACGCTTCGTCAAAAACGGGAATGCGTGTATCTTCCAGAGTTGTGGAGCTAGAGCCTCCAAATTTGGTGGAAAGATAGCTGTTAACGACCCCCAAAAAACTGCATCAAAGTTTAAGAGCCACGCCCACCCATTACGTCCCCAGCCCCCCCACATTTTGAAATCAGAAATGGCTATATCTCCCACAGTTTCTGAGCTATAGCCACCAAATTTGGTGCCAAGACAGGTGATGATGACCCCCTGAAAACTGCGCCAAAAGTTTGGATGCCACGCCCACCAATACTGCCCTAGCCGCCCCCATCCACCCCAACGCTTCGTCAAAAACGGGAATGCCTGTATCTTCCAGAGTTGTGAAGCTACACCACCAAATTTGGTAGGAAGATAGCTTGCAACGACCCCCAAAAATCTGCATCAAAGTTTTGGAGCCACGCTCTCCATTTCGCCCCCCTTTCCCCACTTTTTACAATTTTCGAGCTAGAGTCACCATATTTGGTATGAAGATAGCAATTGACATTCCACAAAGATCTGCATCACAAATTTGGATGCCACGCCCACCCATACCGCCCCCAGCCCCCCTTTCCCTACTATTTACAAATTTCGAGCTAGAGTCACCAAATTTGGTATGAAGATAGCAATTGACATTCCACAAATATCTGCATCAAAAATTGGGATGCCACGCCCACCCATACCGCCCCCAGCCCCCTTTCCCCTTTTTTACAAATTTCGAGCTAGAGTCACCAAATTTGGTATGAAGATAGCAATTGACATTTCACAAAGATCGGCATCAAAAATTTTGATGCCACAACTACCCATACCACCCCAGCTCCCTCCCCCCTTTCCCCACCTTTTACAAACTTTGAGCTAGTCACCAAATTTGGGAGGAATATAGCTGGTGGCATCCCCATCTGCATCGGAGAATCTTTAAGGCAGCGTACACCCCTGCCGCATCCGTACCCTTTTGCAATCAGGCCTCTTTTTACCGGTTTTAATACTGGTATCGAGTATGCCGCAGTCGGTTGCGTCCGACTGCAACGTTTCCACTTGTTTATTATTATGGCTTTCTATAATAATATCGCGCTTTTCAAATTGCTGACCAACAATTCGCTTGATTGAGGTGCATTGTAAAGCCCTTTGTGAGCATATATAATGTTGCTTCAATTATTAAGTCGAAAATCAACTTAATTTTCTTGTGTGCAAAAAACAACAAAAGAAATTAAAATACGTTGATTGTTATTTAAATATTTAAATAATAGCAATTCAATTTTATTATAACTTATCATAAAATACGTATTATAATTGAACTTATACATATACGTATTTTAAAGGAATGAAGATATAGATATACGAAAATCAGAATATTGAAAAACTCACTGATCCAAAAAAGTAACTTTCGATGTTATTATTATCCTTAATATAAACAATATTATTATTAAACAAGTGGAAACGTTGCAGTCGGACGCAACCGACTGCGGCATACTCGATACCAGTATTAAAACCGGTAAAAAGAGGCCTGATTGCAAAAGGGTACGGATGCGGCAGGGGTGTACGCTGCCTTAAAGATTCTCCGATGCAGATGGGGATGCCACCAGCTATATTCCTCCCAAATTTGGTGACTAGCTCAAAGTTTGTAAAAGGTGGGGAAAGGAGGGAGGGGGCTGGGGTGGTATGGGTAGTTGTGGCATCAAAATTTTTGATGCAGATCTTTGTGGAATGTCAATTGCTATCTTCATACCAAATTTGGTGATTCTAGCTCGAAATTTGTAAAAGGTGGGGAAAGGGGGGCTGGGGCGGTAAAGGTAGGCGTGGCATCCAAATTTTGCTGCAGATCTTTGTGGAATGTTAATTGCTATCTTCATACCAAATTTGGTGACTCTAGCTCAAAGTAAGTAAAATGTGGGGAAAGGGGGGCTATGGCTCTATGGGTGGGCGTGGCATCCAAATTTTTGATGCAGATCTTTGTGGAATGTCAATTGCTATCTTCATACCAAATTTGGTGACTCTAGCTCGAAGTTTGTAAAAAGAGGGGAGAGGGGGGCTAGGGGCTGGGGTGGTATGGGTGGGCGTGGCATCCAAATTTGTGATGCAGATCTATGTGGGATGTCAATTGCTATCTTCATACCAAATTTTGTGACTCTAGCTAAAAGTTTGTAAAAGGTGTGGAAAGGGGGGCGAAATGGGTGGGCGTGGCTCCAAAACTTTGATGCAGATTTTTGGGGGTCAATGCCAGCTATCTTTCTACCAAATTTGGTGGCTCTAGCTCCACAACTCTGGAAGATACACGCATTCCCGTTTTTGACGAAGCGTTGGGGTGGATGGGGGCGGCTTGGGCAGTATTGGTGGGCGTGGCATCCAAACTTTTGATGCAGTTTTTTGGGGGTCATCATCACCTATCTTGCCACCAAATTTGGTGGCTATAGCTCAAAAACTGTGGGAGATATAGCCATTTCTGATTTCAAATTGCGGGGGGCTGGGGGCGGAATGGGTGGGCGTGGCTCCAAAATTTTTGATGCAGTTTTTTGGGGGTTGCTAGTAGCTATCTTCTTACCGAATTTGGTAGTTCTAGCTGTAAGTATGTGATAAATATGTGGATCTATCGGTTTTGAGTTATCGAATTTATCGATTTGCCAGCCCCCCAGTTATCGTACAACCCCCATCTTGACACTTTAATTTACTATCCCATAGATAAAAAGAATTGGAAAGTTTCAAGTCTCTAGCTTGAAGGGTGTGTAAAAAGTTTCGAACATACGGACGGACAGACGAACAGACGGACGGACACCATGACGGACATTGCACAAACCCAATGTACTCTTTACCTTCGGTATCGAGTATAATAACATCGTATACGTGAGGTGCATCGATCATACGATGCCTTACAGTACCCTTTGCTATTTCATTACGGCGAAGATGGCTATTCAGTGGATATACCACAATGGAATCCATTATTAAAAAAAGAGGAACCAAAAAAAACGATATCTGCGTTAAGCTTTTACAGCTATAAAATAATGATTCGTCAATCTGAGATAAATCGCTTAACTTATTGTCGTTCCCTTTTTAGTCAGTTTTTGGTTGATATGTATGCTAAAATTGAAACAGAAAGGTTAAATTATATTCGCAACAATCAAGCGAAACTCAGAGCAGATAGCTAAATACATCTACAAGATGCAATAGGCCAACAAGATGTTGTTGCAGCTCAACTTGGTTAGACGGTAATTTTACCATCTTCTTTTACAAGCTCTGCACGATATATGCATGAAAAGACTCAAGATGCTATGACATATGTTCGCCATTATGGGCGACCAGATCTTTTCATAACATTCACCTGCAATCCACAATGGAATGACATAAAAAGTGTTTTATTACCGGGTCAAAAACCGCATGATCGATACGATATTATAGCTCGAGTTTTTCATTTAAAAGTTAAAGCTTTAATGTCACTATTGACAAAAAGTTCTTTGTTTGGAAGCGTTCAATGTTTCATGTACTCTGTGGAATGGCAAAAGCGGGGCTTACCACATATACACATTCTACTTTGGCTAGAAAATAAAATAAGACCTGATAAAGTCGATAAGATTATTTGTGCCGAAATACCAAACGCAGATGAGGATCCTTTGTTATTTAACATTGTTAAGTCAAATATGATTCGTGGTCCTTGCGGTGCATTTAATAATAAATCGCCATGCATGAAAAATGGAAAGTGTACCAAAAGGTTTCCTCGACAACTACTTAAAGAAACTGTGACTGGAAAAGATAGTTACCCTCTATATCGTAGAAGAGCGATATAAGATGGAGGTAATGCAATTAATATAAATGGTAATTGCATAGATAATCGTTGGGTTGTGCCTTACAACTGTGTACTTTTGAGAACATTTGAAGCTCACATAAATGTTGAGTATTGTAGTTCTGTAAAGTCTATTAAATACATTTGTAAATATGTTAACAAGGGCAGTGATCAAGCATCATTTACTCTTGAAGACCAACGCAATGAAATTAATATGTACGAAAGTGGCCGTTATATAAGTAGCTCAGAAGCGGTATGGAGAATCTTTGCATTTCCCATACATGAACGTTATCCGGCTATTACTCACTTAGCTGTTCATTTAGAAAATGGTCAACGGATATATTTTAACCCCAATAATCCGCAACAATTACTTGACAGATTAAGCAATACACCCAAAACCACTTTGCTAGCCTTCTTTGAGCTCTGCACACGTGATGAGTTTGCAAGAACGCTTCTATATTGTGAAGTTCCATCGTATTTTACATGGAACAATAAAGAATTTCAAAGAAGAAAACGAGGGCATGCTGTGCCAAATTTTCCTGGAGTTAAAAGAGATTCAGCTTTGGGAAGAGTTTACACTATTCATCCCAATAATACTGAATGTTTTTATTTAAGACTTTTGTTACATTTTGCAAGGGGCCCAACTTCATTTTTAAGTTTAAAAACCGTTAATGGTGTAGCATACGCATCATTTCAATTGGCGTGTAACGCTCTAGGATTACTAGAAGATGATAAGCACTGGGATTCAACTATAGCCGAAGCTGTCATATGTCAAAATCCTACAAAACTGAGGGAACTTTTTGCAATAATGTTAGTATTTTGTCAAATTTCGGATGCTCTTAAACTTTGGAATATTTATAAAGAGAGTTTCTCAGAAGATATTTTAAAAGCCTTTAATTGTTCACAAAACAGATATATTGATGAAAGTATTGTGAATAATGTTTTAAATAAATGTCTTTTGTACATTGAAGATATAGTACTGTCTATTGGTGGTCAAAACTTGACTTATTATGGACTTCCATTACCAATCAGAACCGAGGAAATTGTTCAAAATATTGAATGTCAGAGAGAAACAAATTACGATAATTGCGATAATTTTGTTGTTAATAATGAGCTACTCCTCACTGCTGAGCAAAAACAAGTATACGAAAAGATACTGCATAGCGTTGAAGCAGAAAAAGGAGAAATCTATTTTTTAGATGCACCTGGTGGAACAGGTAAAACGTATCATTTAAATTTATTATTGGCAAAGGTACGGCAAAGTAAAAACATTGCATTGGCCGTTGCCTCTTCCGGTATTGCAGCCACTTTACTAAATGGTGGTCGCACAGCGCATTCTACACTTAAGATTCCATTTAATTTGATTCATTTAGAAACACCACAATGCTCAATTTGAAAGCAATCTAATATTGCTGCTGTGCTCAAAGATTGCAAGCTTATTGTTTGGGATGAGTGTATTATGGGCCATAAAGGTGCTTTTGAAGACATTCGAGATAGTGAATACTTAATGGGTGGCATAACTGTTCTCTTAGCTGGTGATTTTCGACAAACTGTTCCAGTGATCCCCAGAGGAACAAGAGCAGATGAAATAAATGCGTGCTTAAAGTCTTCAATTTTGTGGCCCAAAATACAGAAAATTGCATTAACGAAGAATATGCGAGTGCACTTAAAAAGTGATAGCATAGCTGGTGAATTTGCAGAAATGCTTCTTCAAATAGGAAATGCATTATTTCCAACTCATGATGGCAAAATAACTTTACCATCCACTTTGTGTCATGTTGTGAAAAGTATTGAAGAGCTAACTCTAAAAATATTTCCGGATATTACAAATATCTCTGAAAAATCACTCGAATGGTTTTCAGAACGTGCTATTTTGACTGCGAGAAATGACAATGCATTGGAAATAAACGAGTTTTTATTAAAATCATTTCAAGGTGAAGAAATGACATATAACTCTATTGATTCTGTGACTGAAGTCGAAGATGCAGTTCATTACCCCGTCGAGTTTCTTAATTCATTAAATCCGGCTGGCCTGCCTCAACATAAATTAACTTTAAAGATTGGTTCACCTGTAATGATGATTCGCAACTTGAAACCACCAAAACTATGCATTGGTACAAGATTGCAAGTTAAAGTCCTTCATAAGAATGTTGTCGAAGCAATAATCTTTACTGGCAATGGTATAGCTGAAACGGTTTTTATACCGAGAATTCCATTAATACCTTCTGATTCTGAATTGCCAATTCAATTTAAAAGATTGCAATTTCCTTTAAAAGTTTGCTTTGTCCTAACAATCAATAAATCACAGGGACAAACTCTTAAATTAGCCGGACTAGACTTAAGACACGATTGTTTTTCTCATGGCCAATTTTATGTAGCCTGCTCAAGAGTCAGTTCTCCAAAAAGTTTATTTGTATTGGCACCTGACGGAAAAACAACTTATGTCGTTTATAGAGAAGCTCTTAATAGTTGTTAATAATTGCAAATTAAATTCAATAAGTGGATAAGGCCTACTGGGGAAACCACAATAAAAAATGACGCACCTGATTCTCTACCTCAATGGTGGCGTGGAAAAGAGAATATTAAATACTTTGCTTTAATTTGTTTTTAAATATTTTCTAATTTATTTCTATATTCTATTGCTAAAATTTATATAAACTATCCGCGCAGCGAAGTAAGCGGGCCACTTATTAATAATATATGTATACATTGACGCACATATACTCATTTTCCCTCTCACAGTACATATTGTACTTAGGTTTCGTTAGATCTATAAGAAATATATGAAATCACTTCGATTGTTACTCTCAAACAAGACGGGTGTCTACTTTATTTTTCAACTTTACTTAATATACATATACACATATAAATCCAGCGACGAACAAGGATCCACAATCTTCTAAATGAGCAACAACAAAGGAGCATGATCGGAGCGAGATTTCAAATTATCTGATTATCATTATGTGAACGCCCTTTGGTTGTTCGAAATTGTGTATCAATAATATATCAATAATGTTAGTGTGTTACGTTTTGTCTAAGTTATATAAGCAGCAAGTAGGCGAATCCACCGCCATAACATATCCTGGTCTGGGAAATTTTTCTAGACGCACCAAGTTTGGTATGTTGCTCTTGTTATACTCGATACCGAAGGTAAAGAGTATATTGAGTTTGTGCAATGTCCGTCATGGTGTCTGTCAGTCTGTCCGTCTGTCCGTCTGTATGAACGCAACTTTTTTCCACACCCTTCAAGCTAGAGACTTGAAACTTTCCAAATCTCTTTATCTATGGGATAGTAAATTAAAGTGTCAAGATGGGGGTTCTACGATAACTGGGGGGCTGGCAAATCGATAAATTCGATAACTCAAAACCGATAAATCCACATATTTCGCACATCCTTACAGCTAGAAATACCAAATTTGGTAAGAAGATAGCTACTAGCAACCCCCAAAAAGCTGCATCAAAAATTTTGGAGCCACGCACCCCCATTCCGCCCCCAGCCTCCCGAATTTTAAAGTCAAAAAAGCCTATATCTCCCACAGTTTTTGAGCTATAGCCACCAAATTTGGTGCAAAGATAGGTGATGATGACCACTCAAAAACTGCATCAAAAGATTGGATGCCACGCCCACCAATACCGCCCCAGCAACCCCCATGTGCCCCAACGTTTCGTCAAAAACGGGAATGCGTGTATCTTCCAGAGCTGTGGAGCTATAGCCACCAAATTTGGTAGACAGATAGCTGGCAACGACCCCCAAAAAACTGCATCAAAGTTTTGGACCACGCCCACCCATTCCGCTCCCAGCCCCCCGCATTTTGAAATCAGAAATGGCTATATCTCCCACAGTTTTTTAGCTATAGCCACCAAATTTGGTGCCAAGATAGGTGATGATGACCACTCAAAAACTGCATCAAAAGATTGGATGCCACGCCCACCAATACCGCCCTAGCCACCCCCATGTGCCCCAACGTTTCGTCAAAAACGGGAATGCGTGTATCTTTCAGAGTTGTGGAGCTAGAGCCACCAAATTTGGTAGGAAGATAGCTTGCAACGACCCCCAAAAATCTGCATCAAAGTTTTCGAGCCACGCCCTCTATTTCGCCCCCCTTCCCCACTTTTTACAATTTTCGAGCTAGAGTCACCAAATTTGGTATGAAGATAGCAATTGACATTTCAGAAAGATCTGCATCAAAAATTGGGATGCCACGCCCACCCATACTGCCTCCAGCCCCCCTTTCCCCACTTATTACAAATTTCGAGCTAGAGTCACCAAATTTGGTATGTAGATAGCAATTGACATTTTACAAAGATCTGCATCAAAAATTTGGATTCCACGCCCACCCATACCGCCTCCAGCCCCCCTTTCTCCACTTATTACAAATTTCGAGCTAGAGTCACCAAATTTGGTATGAAGATAACAATTGGCATTCCACAAAGATCTGCAGCAAAAATTTGTATGCCACGCCCACCCAAACCACCCCCAGCCCCCCCTTTCCCCACCTTTTACAAATTTTGAGCTAGAGTCACCAAATTTGGTGTGAATATAGCAACTGACATTTCAGAAAGATCTGCAACAAAAATTTTGATGCCACAACTACCCATACCGACCCCAGCCCCCCCCTTTCCCCACCTTTTACAAACTTTGAGCTAGAGTCACCAAATTTGGTATGAAGACAGCCGGTGGCATCAACATCAGCATCGGAGAATCTTTAAGGCAGCGTAAACCCCTGCCGCATCCGTACCCCTTTGCATTCAGGCCTCTTTTTACCGGTTTTAATTCTGGTATCGAGTATGCCGCAGTCGGTTTCGTCCGACTGCAACGTTTCCACTTGTTTTTTTTTTTAAATCAATGACACCAACAAAAAGTAGCATTGCGGGCCCAACAACAACACTTACAACATTAACAAACGCAACTTGGGTCGTAAATCAATTGTCAAAGGCACACAAATTTGAAAAAAAAATGTGCACTGTGCGAAGTGATACATGTACATAAAATTATAGAATTTAAAGTTTCAAGCGCATCGTTCACTTAGTTGTGTATGCACTTATTCATTAAGAAGCGGAAATCCGTTTCTTTTTTGCAAGTGTACGAACCTTTTTATAGTCGATACCGAAGGTAAAGAGTATATTGAGTTTGTGCAATGGTGTCTGTCCGTCTGTCCGTCTTTCCGTCTGTATGAACGCAACTTTTTTCCACACCCTTCAAGCTAGAGACTTGAAACTTTCCAAATCTCTTTATCTATGGGATAGTAAATTAAAGTGTCAAGATGGGGGTTGTACGATAACTGGGGGGCTGGCAAATCGATAAATTCGATAACTCAAAACCGATAAATCCACATATTTCGCACATCCTTACAGCTAGAAGTACCAAATTTGGTAAGAAGATAGCTACTAGCTACCCCCAAAAAACTGCATCAAAAATTTTGGAGCCACGCCTACCCATTCCGCCCCCAGCCCCCCCGCATTTGAAATCATAAATGGCTATATCTCCCACAGTTTTTGAGCTAGAGCCACCAAATTTGGTGCCAAGATAGGTGATGACGACCCCCTAAAAACTGCATCAAAAGTTTGGATGCCACGCCCACCAATACTGCCCTAGCCGACCCCATCCACCCCAACGCTTCGTCAAAAACGGGAATGCGTGTATCTTCCAGAGTTGTGGAGCTAGAGCCACCAAATTTGGTAGGAAGATAGCTGGCAACGACCTCCAAAAAGCTGCATCAAAGTTTTGGAGCCACGCTCTCCATTTCGCGCCCTTTCCCCACTTTTTACAATTTTCCAGCTATAGTCACCAAATTTGGTATGAAGATAGGAATTGACATTTTACAAAGATATGCATCAAAAATTTGGATGCCACGCCCACCCTTACCGCCCCCAGCCCCCCTTCCTCCACTTTTTACAAACTTCGAGCTAGAGTCACCAAATTTGGTATATATATAGCAATTGACATTCCACAAAGATCTGCATCAAAATTTTGGATGCCACGCCCACCATTACCGCCCCCAGCCCCCCTTTCTCCTTTTTTTACAAACTTCGAGCTAGAGTCACCAAATTTGGTATATAAATAGCAATTGACATTCCACAAAGATGTGCATCAAAAATTTGGATGCCACGCCCACCCATACCGCCCCCAGCCCCCCTTTCCCCACTTTTTACAAATTCGGTATGAAGATAGCAATTGACATTCCACAAAGATCTGCATCACAAATTTGAAAGTCACGCCCTCCCTTACCGGCCCCAGCCACCCCTTTCCCCACCTTATACAAACTTCGAGCTAGAGTCACCAAATTTGGTATGAAGATAACAATTGAGATTCCACAAAGATCTGCATCAAAAATTTGGATGCCACGCCCACCCAAACCGCCCCCAGCCCCCTTTTCCCCACCTTTTACAAATTTTGAGCTAGAGTCACCAAATTTGGTATGAAGATAGCAATTGACATTTCAGAAAGATCTGCAACAAAAATTTTGATGCCACAACTACCCATACCGCCCCAGCAACCCCCCCCCCTTTCCCCACCTTTTACAAACTTTGAGCTAGAGTCACCAAATTGGGTATGAAGATAGCCGGTGGCATCCCCATCTGCATCGGAGAATCTTTAAGGCAGCGTAAACCCCTGCCGCATCCGTACCCCTTGCATTCAGGCCTCTTTTTACCGGTTTTAATTCTGGTATCGAGTATGCCGCAGTCGGTTGCGTCCGACTGCAACGTTTCCACTTGTTTTATGACTTTGCTTGTGCGACGCGAAGGCGTCACTGCGCATTTGTTTTTTTTATTTATTTATTTATTGATTTATTGTCAGCTAAGAGCAGTTGACATTAAAATGAAATCAAAATAAATTTAATTTAAAAAATAGTTAAAATAATTAAATTAAGTAAAATATAGAATAATATATAAATCTGAAAATATATTTAAAAGTTAACGTTAAAGCTCTGGGAAATTCAATAAAAAATTGAGTAGTCCAACATTTGTTGCGAGGATTGGGAAAAACCCAGAAAAACCCAATCAGACCAGCGTTAGATTAGTAATAAGTGGTTACGATTAGATAAAGCGAAAAGGATTGATCTTTTTAGTACTGGAGTTGAGGCCTCCAAGGAGACAAGAGAATAAAGTTTGTTATAGTCAGAACATATAACACGAAATGGTTCATGAATTAAATAGTTGCTGAAGCAACGATCAAGGCTAAGGGGTAAAAAGTTACGTTAAGATCTAATTGGGACATTAAATTTAATTCGACTCAAAAGAACTGATGAGCCGATTTCACCATTAAGTAGGTTAGTAATAAATAATACTCCATGCATAGTTCTACGGTTTAACAGGGAGGGAAGATTTATCAAAAGGAGTCTATTTGAGTACGGGGGTAAGTCAACTCCAGGAACCCAGTTAAAACTTCTAAGGGCAAATAGAAGAAATTTCTTCTGCACAGATTCAATTCTATCCTGGTGAATCGAGTATGGAGAACACACACAAGATCCATACTCCAGGATGGGACGAACTAGGGATGTATAAAGCGTTTTAGTGGTGTAGGGATCGTTAAACTCTTTCGACCACCGTTTGATGAAACCAAAGCGTCAAACTTTAATTTAGGATCAAGAATAATGCCTAAATCTTTAAATTTAAACATCGTTAATAAACAGATTAAATATCAAAGGTCCAAGGTGACTACCCTGGGGAACACCAGAGGTAACAAAAATAGGTTTAGATACCGACGTTTTAAAAACTACTTTTTGTGTTCGACCACACAAGTACTCCGAAAGCCACAATACGAGTTTTGATGGAAATCCAATAATATTTAATTTTTGAAGCAACAGAGAAGACTAACAGAATCAAATGCCTTACTAAAATCGGTGTAAACAACGTCAGTTTGCATTTTTTCCTGGAACCCTTTGATAACAAGCGAAGTGAATTCAAGAAGGTTAGTGGTAGTAGATCTACCCCTAACAAAACCGTGTTGATAAGGCGATATAATTTAACTACATGTGTGTTGCAGTTGAGAACATATAATTTTTTCAAAGACTTTAGGAATGGCGGACAACTTGGATATGCCCCTATAACTTTTAACGTTAGACTTAGAAGAATTTTTATGGAGTGGAATAATAAAAGATTCCTTCCATATGGCAGGAAACACTGTTGAGTCAACAGACAAGTTAAATAATATAAGTAAGGGTTTACAAAGTGAATCCGCACAGTATCTAAGTATACAACCTGGCACTCTATCAGGACCAGGCAGATAGCCTGGTTTGATAGAGTTAAGGTCACTTAGAAGCGTACACTCAGTTATAACTGGGATATATATGCAATTAGACGATTGAACTTGAAAAGGATAGGAATGGCTGGTTCTATGTAAATTCGTTGAATATACTGATTGAAAATACTCAGCAAATAGATCGGCTACTGCCTCTCTCTCTCTCGCGATCAAACTCTCAGCTTGTGCGACAATCAGGCGACAGTAGTGGAATGGGTACTTGTTGTAATTGTAATTTGTTTTTTAAAATGGGTAAAAAGTGCTCCAAATCGTATGGGAGGTACTTGAAGGAGTTGTCCAAATAAAAATTCCCTTCTTAGTGCTCACCTCCTACCTGCATGGAAAATTGTGTGAAAACTTCAGCCTTCCAGCTCTTTTCGTTTAGGCTGTGGCTCTTCCATTCTAATCAGGACAAACTCTTTTATATATATTACTAGGGGGTCCCCCCCTGCTCGCTTCGCTCGCCAACCCCCCTCGCGCTGCGCGCTCGATTTTCGAATGCAAGCAATTATAACGTTTGAAAATAACCGTGTGTTGAAGCCCCTGTGTATTCACTTGCACATCTGATGAAATCCTACATTTCAGTTTATACGACATAGTAAGTCTTTTAACGGGATTTTTAACATTTTCAGTTATACTTTCACTTGACGTATCGGTATCTTGAGTTAATACTTCCTCTAAAGGAATATAAACATCAAAATGTCCATTCATTAATTCGCCGGTAAAACGCAATTTTTTCACAGGATGCATATCATTTCCTAATGATAGAAATAAGTTTCCATTTAGAACAAGTGGAAACGTTGCAGTCGGACGCAACCGACTGCGGCATACTCGATACCAGTATTAAAACCGGTAAAAAGAGGCCTGATTGCAAAGGGGTACGGATGCGGCAGGGGTGTACGCTGCCTTAAATATTCTCCGATGCAGATGGGGATGCCACCAGCTATATTCCTTCCAAATTTGGTGACTCTAGCTCAAAGTTTGAAAAATGTAGGGAAAGGGGTGGGGGGGGCATCAAAATTTTTGTTGCAGATCTTTGTGAAATGTCAATTGCTATCTTCATACCAAATTTGGTGACTCTAACTCGAAATTTGTAATAAGTGGGGAAAGGGGGGCTGGGGGCGGTATGGGTGGGCGAGGCATCCAAATTTTTGATGCAGATCTATGCGGAATGTCAATTGCTATCTACATACCAAATTTAATGACTCTAGCTCGAAGTTTGTAAAAAGTGGGGCAAGGGGGGCTGGGGGGCGGTATGGGTGGGCGTGGCATCAAAATTTTTGATGCAGATTTTTGTGAAATATCAACTGCTATCTTCATACCAAATTTGGTGACTCTAGCTCGAAATTTGTAAAAAGTAGGGAAAAGGGGGGCTGGGGGCGGTATGGGTGGGCGTGGCATTCAAATTTGTGATGCAGATCTTTGTGGAATGTCAATTGCTATCTTCATACCAAATTTGGTGACTGTAGCTCGAAAATTGTAAAAAGTGGGGAAAGGGGGCCGAAATGGAGGGCGTGGCTCCAAAACTTTGATGCAGATTTTTGGGGGTCGTTGCCAGCTATCTTCCTACCAAATTTGGTGGCTCTATCTCCACAACTCTGGAAGATACACTCATTCCCGTTTTTGACGAAGCGTTGGGTTGGATGGGGTTGGCTAGGGCAGTATTGGTGGGCGTGGCATCCAAACATTTGGTGCAGTTTTTAGGGAGTCATCATCACCTATCTTGGCACCAAATTTGGTGGCTATAGCTCAAAAACTGTGGGAGAAATAGTCTTTTTTGACTTTAAAATGCGGGGGGCTGGGGGGCGGAATAGGGGGCGTGGCTCCAAAATTTTTGATGCAGATTTATGGGAATTGCTAATAGCTATCTTCTTACCAAATTTGGTACTTTTAGCTGTAAGGATGTGCGAAATATGTGGAGTTATCGGTATTGGGTTATCGAATTTATCGATTTGCCAGCCCCCCAGTTATCGTAGAACCCCCATCTTGACACTTAAATTTACTATCCCATAGATAAAGAGAATTGGAAAGTTTCAAGTCTCTAGCTTGAAGGGTGTGGAAAAAACTTGCATACATAGGGACGGACAGACACCATGACGGACATTGCACAAAACCAATATACTCTTTACCTTCGGTATCGAGTATAAAAACTTGAAAATTTACAGCATAAATTTCTGCTGCTGCTTGAAGCTCACATGCAGTACCATAAGTATATGAATTTGACATACTGCACTCATACTGTTCAGAAGAGCTATAACACTCTCCATTTATGTTCATGCTGAAGCAAGCAAAAGTTTCCCAGTTGGTAACGACATGGGTTATAATATGTTGGCGTATGGTGCCATGGAAGCCTTGCCTACCATATAAAAGGTAGGAAATAGATCTAAAAAGGCAGGCTCCATCACCAAATATGCGAACAACTGAATGCGGCACCAAAACACCACTAATATCTAAAGTTTCAATAGACATATTTTAATTTGGCTGTGAGACAATTGACTTCACTGTAAAACGATTGTTACAACGTTACAGTGTCTATAGGTAAGTATAAAATTCAATAAAATTGAATATGCCAACTTATATTATTTTAATAGAATATTCAGACTGCTTAGTTTTATTTGATTTTTAAATGCACTTAAGCAGCGTCTATATAGCTATTATATAATATGCAAAATAGAAGACATCTATATATAATGTTGCTTCAATTATTAAGTCTAAAATCGACTTATTTTTCTTGTGTTTAAAAAACCACAAAAGAAATTAAAATACGTTGATCGTTAATGTTTTAAATTAAATATTTTTTATAACTTATCATTAAAATACGTATTTTATATGAATTGTATATAAATAATACGAAAATCAGAAAAATAAATAACTCACTGATCCGAAAAGTAACTTTCGATGTTATCCTTTAATACAAACTATATTTAAAAACAAGTGGAAACGTTGCAGTTGGACGCAACCGACTGCGGCATACTCGATACCAGAATTAAAACCGGTAAAAAGAGGCCTGAATGCAAAGGGGGTACGGATGCGGCAGGGGTTTAAGCTGCCTTAAAGATTCTCCGATGCAGATGGGGATGCCACCGGCTATCTTCATACCAAATTTGGTGACTCTAGCTAAAAATTTGTAAAAGGTGGGGAAAGAGGGGCTGGGGGCGGTTTGGGTGGGCGTGTCATCCAAATTTTTGATGCAGATCTTTGTGGAATGTCAATTGTTATCTTCATACCAAATTTGGTGACTCTAGCTCGAAAATTGTATTTAGTGGGGAAAGGGGGGCTGGGGCCGGTAAGGGTGGGCGTGACTTCCAAATTTGTGATGCAGATCTTTGTGGAATGTCAATTGCTATCTTCATACCAAATTTGGTGACTCTAGCTCGAAATTTGTAATAAGTGGGGAAAGGGGGGCTGGGGGCGGTATGGGTGGGCGTGACATCCAAATTTTTGATGCAGTTTTTGGGGGGTCATCATCACCTATCTTGGCACCAAATTTGGTGGCTCTAGCTCAAAAACTGTGGGAGATATAGCCATTTCTGATTTCAAAATGCTGTGGGGCTGGGGGCGGAATGGGTGGGCGTGGCTCCAAAACTTTGATGCAGTTTTTTGGGGGTCGTTTCAAACTATCTTCTTACCAAATTTGGTGGCTCTAGCTCCACAACTCTGGAAGATACACTCATTCCCGTTTTTGACGAAGCGTTGGGGCACATGGGGGTGGCTGGGGCGGTATTGGTGGGCGTGGCATCCAATCTTTTGATGCAGTTTTTGAGGGGTCATCATCACCTATCTTGGCACCAAATTTGGTGACTATAGCTCAAAAACTGTGGGAGATATAGGCTTTTTAACTTTAAAATTCGGGGGGCTGATGGCGGAATGGGGGGCGTGGCTCCAAAATTTTTGATGCAGTTTTTTGGGGGTTGCTAGTAGATATCTTCTTACCAAATTTGGTACTTCTAGCTGTAAGGATGTGCGAAATATGTGGATTTATCGGTTTTGAGTTATCGAATTTATCGATTTGCCAGCCCCCCAGTTATCGTAGAAACCCCATCTTGACACTTTAATTTACTATCCCATAGATAAAGAGAATTGGAAAGTTTCAAGTCTCTAGCTTGAAGGGTGTGGAAAAAGTTGCGAACATACGGACGGACAGACGGACAGACGGACGGACACCATGACGGACATTGCACAAAGTCAATATACTCTTTACCTTCGGTATCGAGTATAATGAACTGAAACGAAACGTAACTTTCTATCTTCAAAATAAATATAAACTAAAATGCATAACCAATTCCCTAACCATTGTATGTAAAAACATAAAGTGGGAAAGAGTATTACAGTTATTCCTCTACACAACACACACCGAGATCTTACATACAACGCTTGTACTTAAGAGCTAGGTGTAGGTGGTACAAATTAGGCAATGTCATTCCCTTAAATGCAAACTCTTAGTTATGCTTAACTTAGCTTAGAGAGTGCGGAGGAGGAAGGGATATTAGGATTTATGTTTGACATGCAGAGCGTGCGCACAAAGAGCATTTAAAAACAAACAACTGATAGAGAAATGACGAAATAACGGAGTCGCGAATTTTTTTTCACAAAGTGTGCGAAGTGCGAGACAAAGATTAGTTGTACCGCACTTTGCATTGCATTCGCTTGCTGCCGTTTATGATGCTTTTGCTCCTGCTGTTGCTGCGGCTGCTTAGTAAAAAAGGGTGGTATATACTTAATTGACTTATTAATTAATAAATGCAATATATAACAAGTGGAAACGTTGCAGTCGGACGCAACCGACTGCGGCATACTCGATACCAGAATTAAAACCGGTAAAAAGAGGCCTGAATGCAAAGGGGTACGGATGCGGCAGGGGTTTAAGCTGCCTTAAAGATTCTCCGATGCAGATGGGGATGCCACCGGCTATCTTCATACCAAATTTGGTGACTCTAGCTAAAAATTTGTAAAAGGTGGGGAAAGGGGGGCTGGGGGCGGTTTGGGTGGGCGTGTCATCCAAATTTTTGATGCAGATCTTTGTGGAATGTCAATTGTTATCTTCATACCAAATTTGGTGACTCTAGCTCGAAAATTTTATTTAGTGGGGAAAGGGGGGCTGGGGCCGGTATGGGTGGGCGTGACTTCCAAATTTGTGATGCAGATCTTTGTGGAATGTCAATTGCTATCTTCATACCAAATTTGGTGACTCTAGCTCGAAGTTTAAAAAAGATGGGGAAAGGGGGGCTGAGGGCGGTAAGGGTGGGCGTGGCATCCAAATTTTTGATGCATATCTTTGTAAAATGTCAATTGCTATCTTCATACCAAATTTGGTGACTCTAGCTCGAAATTTGTAATAAGTGGGGAAAAGGGGGGCTGGGGGCGGTATGGGTGGGCGTGGAATCCAAATTTTTTATGCAGATCTTTGTGGAATGTCAATTGCTATCTATATACCAAATTTGGTGACTCTAGCTCGAAGTTTAAAAAAGATGGGGAAAGGGGGGCTGAGGGCGGTAAGGGTGGGCGTGGCATCCAAATTTTTGATGCATATCTTTGTAAAATGTCAATTGCTATCTTCATACCAAATTTGGTGACTCTAGCTCGAAAATTGTATTTAGTGGGGAAAGGGGGCTGGGGCCGGTATGGGTGGGCGTGACTTCCAAATTTGTGATGCAGATCTTTGTGGAATGTCAATTGCTATCTTCATACCAAATTTGGTGACTCTAGCTCGAAGTTTAAAAAAGATACGGAAAGGGGGGCTGAGGGCGGTAAGGGTGGGCGTGGCATCCAAATTTTTGATGCATATCTTTGTAAAATGTCAATTGCTATCTTCATACCAAATTTGGTGACTCTAGCTCGAAATTTGTAATAAGTGGGATAAGGGGGGCTGGGGGCGGTATGGGTGGGCGTTGAATCCAAATTTTTGATGCAGATCTTTCTGAAATGTCAAATGCTATCTTCATACCAAATTTGGTGACTCTAGCTCGAAAATTGTAAAAAGTGGGGAAAGGGGGGCGAAATGGAGGGCATGGCTCCAAAACTTTGATGCAGATTTTTGGGGGTCGTTGCCAGCTATTTTCCTACCAAATTTGGTGGCTCTAGCTCCACAACTCTGGAAGATACACGCATTCCCGTTTTTGACGAAGCGTGTGGGTGGATGGGGGCGGCTAGGGCAGTATTGGTGGGCGTGGCATCCAAACTTTTGATGCAGTTTTTGGGGGTCATCATCACCTATCTTGGCACCAAATTTGGTGGCTCTAGCTCAAAAACTGTGGGAGATATAGCCATTTCTGATTTCAAAATGCGGTGGGGCTGGGGGCGGAATGGGTGGGCGTGGCTCCAAAACTTTGATGCAGTTTTTTGGGGGTCGTTACCAACTATCTTCCCACCAAATTTGGAGGCTCTAGCTCCACAACTCTGGAAGATACACGCATTCCCGTTTTTGACGAAGCGTTGGGGCACATGGGGGTGGCTGGGGCGGTATTGGTGGGCGTGGCATCCAATCTTTTGATGCAGTTTTTGGGGGGTCATCATCACCTATCTTGGCACCCAATTTGGTGGCTATAGCTCAAAAACTGTGGGAGATATAGCCATTTCTGATTTCAAAATGCGGGGGGCTGGGGGCGGAATGGGGGGGCGTGGCTCCAAAATTTTTGATGCAGTTTTTTGGGGGTTGCTAGTAGCTATCTTCTTACCAAATTTGGTACTTCTAGCTGTAAGGATGTGCGAAATATGTGGATTTATCGGTTTTGAGTTATCGAATTTATCGATTTGCCAGCCCCCCAGTTATCGTAGAACCCCCATCTTGACACTTTAATTTACTATCCCATAGATAAAGAGAATTGGAAAGTTTCAAGTCTCTAGCTTGAAGGGTGTGGAAAAAAGTTGCGAACATACGGACGGACAGACGGACAGACGGACAGACGGACGGACACCATGACGAACATTGCACAAAGTCAATATACTCTTTACCTTCGGTATCGAGTATAAAAATGTATTATTCATAATACATATTACCTTTCTTATTGGCATTAAATAATTGATAAAAACAATCTGTATAAAAATAAAATTATTTTGTTAATTAAATACCGAAAACAAATTGTTAGCAATGGCTGTTTATGAAATTTTAAAACATAGGGTATTAAAATTTTGTGCTTTGTATTTCGAAGCAACTTGCAAGTGTTTAGCTTGTATTTTCTTTGCATTTGCCTATTCTCGATGTGTACACAGAACGCTATTGCTTGGCGAATGACCATTTGATCTACAGACCAGAGGGTATATTGCTTTTGTGCAAATGTATGTAACAGGTAGATGGAAGTATTTTTGACCCAATTATATGTATGTATATATTATATGTATATGTGGGAGGTTCAGTCAATCAATTTTGTAAGATTTTATTTGCAATGCATGCTACTGCTGCTGATGTAGATTACATTTTCTTAAGTTTCTATTTGTTAGTGTGTTTGTTTTTGCACGGTATATATTTGGTGAACATTTTTTTGCTTTCTTTTAGCTTGCTTCAGAAGTCAACAATGTATGCATGCATTTACAATGTATGCGCGCGCTCTGCAAGTCTAACAAAGAGCGTAGTAACGCTACCTTCTTCGCACGCACTGAATTAACGCAAAACATATCTAAGAGGCTGCAGCTAAGTGAATTGCATATTGCCTTTAGCTTTAATTTAGTGTGTGCGGAGGAGTGAGGGTTATTAAACTTTATGATTGACATGCAAAGCGCGCACATGAAATAGAGAGTGAACGTAAATGAGCAACATCAAAGGAACATGATCGGAGCGAGATTTGTAATTACCTGATTATCTTAAGAGCAACACGCGCACTTATGTCAACGCCCTATGCTTGTTCGCAATTGCATATCAATAACATATTAATAATGTTAGTTAGTTTTGTCTTATTTATATAGTTGAATCCCAGTGCTTATCATCTTCTAGTAATCCTAGAGCTTTACACGCCAATTGAAATGATGCGTATGCTATACAATTAACGGTTTTTAATTTTGAAAATGAAGTTGGCCCTCTTACAAAATGTAGTAAAAGTCTTAAATAAAAACATTCTGTATTATTGGGATGAATAGTGTAAACTCTTCCCAAAGCTGAATCTCTTTTAACTCCAGGAAAATTTGGCACATCATGCCATCGTTTTCTTCTTTGAAATTCTTTATTGTTCCATGTAAAATACGATGGAACTTCACAATATAGAAGCGTTCTTCCAAACTCATCACGTGTGCATAGCTCAAAGAAGGCTAGCAAAGTGGTTTTGGGTGTAATGCTTAATCTGTCAAGTAATTGTTGCGGATTATTGGGGTTAAAATATATCCGTTGACCATTCTCTAAATGAACAGCTAAGTGTGTAATAGCCGGAAAACGTTCATGTATGGGATGTGCAAAGATTCTCCATACCGCTTCTGAGCTACTTATATAACGGCCACTTTCGTACATATTAATTTCATTACGTTGGTCTTCAAGAGTAAATGATGCTTGATCACTGCCCTTGTTAACATATTTACAGATGTATTTAATAGACTTTACAGAACTACAATACTCAACATTTATGTGAGCTTCAAATGTTCTCAAAAGAACACAGTTGTAAGGCACAACCCAACGATTATCTATGCAATTACCATTTATATTAATTGCATTACCTCCATCTTTTATCGCTCTTCTACGATATAGAGGGTAACTATCTTTTCCAGTCACAGGTTCTCTAAGTAATTGTCGAGGAAACCTTTTGGTACATTTTCCATTTTTCATGCATGGCGATTTATTATTAAATGCACCGCAAGGACCATGAATCATATTTGACTTAACAATGTTAAATAACACAGGATCCTCATCTGCGTTTGGTATTTCGGCACAGATAATCTTATCGATTTTATCTGGTCTTATTTTATTTTCTAACCAAAGTAAAATATGAATATGTGGTAAGCCCCGCTTTTGCCATTCCACAGAGTACATGAAACGTTGCACGCTTCCAAACAAAGAACCTTTTATCAATAGTGACATTAAAGCTTTAACTTTTAAATGAAAAACTCGAGCTATAATATCGTGACGATCATGTGGCTTTTGACCCGGTATCAAAACACTTTTGATGTCATTCCATTGTGGATTGCAGGTGAATGTTATGAAAAGATCTGGTCGCCCATAATGGCGAACATATGTCATAGCATATTGAGTCTTTTCTTGCATATATCGTGCAGAGCTTGTAAAAGAAGATGGTAAAATTACCATCTGACCAAGTTGAGCTGCTTCAACATCTTGTTGGCCTATTGCATCTTGTAGATGTATATAGCTATCTGCTCTGAGTTTCGCTTGATTGAAGCGAATATAATTTAATCTTTCTGTTTCAATTTTAGCATACATATCAACCAAAAATTGACTATAAAGGGAACGACAATAAATTAAATGATTTATCTCGGATTGACGAATCATTATTTTATAGCTGTAAAAGCTTAACGCAGATATCATATTTTTTTTGGATACTCCCTTTTTAATAATGGATTCCATTGTGGTATATCCACTGAATAGCCATCTTCGCCATAAGGAAATAGCAAAGGGTAATGTAAGGCATCGTATGATCGATGCACCTCACTAATGCGATGTAATTTATTATTATGGCTTTCAATAATAATATCGCGCTTTGCAAATTGCTGACCAACAATAACTATAGCTACTTCGCTTAATAGAGGTGCATTGTAAAGCCCTTTGTGTGCACCAGCGGGTGTTCGATCAGCATGTATAGCCAATTTATAATCTTTAGTACTTATTGGTATTTGGAGGGTTTGGGCATGCCCATGGCCAGCTGTAAACTTAAGATTCGCGAGCATTTTGAACGCGAAGCAAATAAAAGGTGGCAGCACACCACCGGTAGATGCAATATAGCCAGACAGACATGGCCAACGCGCTGTAAAAAGCGCTCCTCAAGCCTAATCCACCTAAATAGATCAGGTTGCGCCTCCGTAGTGAGGGCTGTTACGGGGCACTGGCTAGTGGGATCTCATGCAGCGAGACTACTAGCCCCTTCTTACGATTTCTGCAGAAGTTGTCGGGACGAGGAAGAGGAGGAAACTGTTTCCCATCTTTTCTGCGACTGTCCTGCACTCTGCAAAAATAGAAATCGCTTTCTCGGTTCCTATTTCCTAACAGACCTCTCAGAGATAGCGAACACCACCCCCAAGAGTATTCTCTCCTTTATTCATGCTTCGGGCTGGAACCACGCCCTCTCAAATAGTATCACACACCCTGTTCTCGGGTAGACGGAGTTGTGGACGCAGTCCATCGCGGCATCACAATGGGCCAACAATTGGCCTAAGTGAGTGGAAGGGTCTCTCACCTGCCCACTACCGCTCTAACCTAACCTAACCTAACCTATTGGTATTTTATTGAGAGCCATTTTTAGATCTTTTACATAACGATTATGATGATGAAACATACATTGAAGATCCTTTACTACGCTTAAATCAACATTTGGAATATTTTTGCAACGTAGTTGAGCTTCCTTTTCATCATCACCAACAAAATAAATTTGAAGAAACTGCATTTCTTCATTTGGCAAAGGTCGGACACTACCAATTAAGTGATACACTTGTCCTTGGACTTTAAAGGTTGACCAACTTTCATTTATAATTTTTGTACTACCAAAAGAAGTCATTTGAAAGCAGCTTTTATACTTTCTTATACGATCAATGAAATGATCATGCTTGGGATGTCCACCAATTATTAAGCTCTTAAGTGGATCAGGCAAACTTTCATTTTGTGAAAGCTTAACTTTTCCTGCCTTGCAACAGATACCCAGAGGCTCATTTTTCCACTTTAAAGCATCACAATGTTTGCATATCAAATTCATACTACCAAGTTGAGTAATTTTATCTGACTTATAAGCTATTTCAAAATCATAGTTTAGGCCAGACATGGCTTTAACACTCCATGCACGCAAACGGCTTTCTTGACGTGCATTAGGATTATTAGCCTGATGTCGTATCACTGCATCTCTATTAGCTTGAGGATTATCAGCCTGATGTCTTCTCTTTGCAGCTTTATGAGCTTCTGGATTATTAGCCTGATATCTTTTTGATGCTTTTATGTGCTTACCCTTATTTTTTTCAAGATATTTCTCAACTATATGTTTTCGTACCGTTTGTGTTGTTTTGTCGGTGAACCGACTACGTCTTTTAACGGGATTTTTAACATTTTCAGTTATACATTCACTTGACGTATCGGTATCTTGAGTTAATACTTCCTCTAAAGGAATATAAACATCAAAATGTCCATTCATTAATTCGCCGGTAAAACGCAATTTTTTCACAGGATGCATATCATTTCCTAATGATAGATATAAGTTTCCATTTAGAAAAACTTGAAAATTTACAGCATAAATTTCTGCTGCTGCTTGAAGCTCACATGCAGTACCATAAGTATATGAATTTGACATAGTGCACTCATAGCTATAACACTCTCCATTTATGTTCATGCTGAAGCAAGCAAAAGCTTCCCAGTTGGTAACGACATGGGTTATAATATGTTGGCGTATGGTGCCATGGAAGCCTTGCCTACCATATAAAAGGTAGGAAATAGATCTAAAAAGGCAGGCTCCATCACCAAATATGCGAACAACTGAATGCGGCACCAAAACACCACTAATATCTAAAGTTTCAATAGACATCTTTTAATTTGGCTGTGAGACAATTGACTTCACTGTAAAACGATTGTTACAACGTTACAGTGTCTATAGGTAAGTATAAAATTCAATAAAATTGAATATGCCAACTTATATTATTTTAATAGAATATTCAGACTGCTTAGTTTTATTTGATTTTTAAATGCACTTAAGCAGCGTCTATATAGCTATTATATAATATGCAAAATAGAAGACATCTATATATAATGTTGCTTCAATTATTAAGTCTAAAATCGACTTATTTTTCTTGTGTTTAAAAAACCACAAAAGAAATTAAAATACGTTGATCGTTAATGTTTTAAATTAAATATTTTTTATAACTTATCATTAAAATACGTATTTTATATGAATTGTATATAAATAATACGAAAATCAGAAAAATAAATAACTCACTGATCCAAAAAGTAACTTTCGATGTTATCCTTTAATACAAACTATATTTAAAAATGAACTGAAACGAAACGTAACTTTCTATCTTCAAAGTAAATATAAACTAAAATGCATAACCAATTCCCTAACCATTGTATGTAAAAACATAAAGTGGGAAAGAGTATTACAGTTATTCCTCTACACAACACACACCGAGATCTTACATACAACGCTTGTACTTAAGAGCTAGGTGTAGGTGGTACAAATTGAGCAATGTCATTCCCTTAAATGCAAACTCTTAGTTATGCTTAACTTAGCTTAGAGAGTGCGGAGGAGGAAGGGATATTAGGATTTATGTTTGACATGCAGAGCGTGCGCACAAAGAGCATTTAAAAACAAGTGGAAACGTTGCAGTCGGACGCAACCGACTGCGGCATACTCGATACCAGTATTAAACCGGTAAAAAGAGGCCTGATTGCAGAGGGGTACGGATGCGGCAGGGGTGTACGCTGCCTTAAAGATTTTCTATGCAGATGGGGATGCCACAAGCTGTCTTCGTTGCAAATTTGGTGACTAGCTCAAAGTTTGTAAAAGGTGGGGAAAGGGGGGCTGGGGGCAGTATGGGTAGTTGTGGCATCAACATTTTTGATGCATATCTTTGTAAAATGTCAATTGCTATCTTCATACCAAATTTGGTGACTCTAGCTCAAAGTTTGTAAAAGGTAGGGAAAGGGGGGCGAAATGGAGGGCGTGGCTCCAAAACTTTGATGCCGATTTTTGGGGGTCGTTGCCAGCTATCTTCCTACCAAATTTGGTGGTTCTAGCTCCACTACTCTCGAAGATACACTCATTCCGTTTTTGACGAAGCGTTGGGGTGGATGGGGGCGGCTAGGGCAGTATCGGTGGGCGTGGCATCCAAACTTTTGATGCAGTTTTGGTAGGGTCATCATCACCTATCTTGGCACCAAATTTGGTGGCTATAGCTTAAAAACTGTGGGAGATATAGCCATTTCTGATTTCAAAATGCGGGGGGGCTGGGGGCGTAATGGGTGGGCGTGGCTCCAAAACTTTGATGCAGATTTTTGGGGGTCGTTGCCAGTTATCTTCCTTCGAAATTTGGTGGCTCTAGCATCACAACTCTAGAAGATACACGCATTCCCGTTTTTGACGAAGCGTTGGGGTGGATGGGGGCGGCTAGGGCAGTATTGGTGGGCGTGGTATCCAATCTTTTGATGCAGTTTTTGGGGGTTATCATCACCTATCTTGGCACCAAATTTGGTGGCCATAGCTCAAAAACTGTGGGAGATATAGGCTTTTCTGATTTCAAAATTCGGGGATGGGGGGGAGGCTGGGGGCGGAATGGGGGCGTGGCTCCAAAATTTTTGATGCAGTTTTTTGGGGGTTGCTAGTAGCTATCTTCTTAACAAATTCGGTAGTTCTAGCTGTAAGGATGTGCGAAATATGTGGATTTATCGGTTTTGAGTTATCGAATTTATCGATTTGCCAGCCCCCAGTTATCGTAGAACCCCCATCTTGACACTTTAATTTACTATCCCATAGATAAAGAGAATTGGAAAGTTTCAAGTCTCTAGCTTGAAGGGTGTGGAAAAAAGTTGCGAACATACAGACGGACAGACGGACAGACGGACGGACACCATGACGGACATTGCACAAACTCAATATACTCTTTACCTTCGGTATCGAGTATAACAAACAGCTGATAGAGAAATGATGAAATAACGGAGTCGCGAATTTTTTTTTTACGCAAAGTGTGCGAAGTGCGAGACGAAGATTAGTTGTACCGCACTTTGCATTGCATTCGCTTGCTGCCGTTTATGATGCTTTTGCTCCTGCTGTTGCTGCGGCTGCTTAGTAAAAAAGGGTGGTATAGACTTAATTGACTTATTAATTAATAAATGCAATATATAAAAATGTATTATTCATAATACATATTACCTTTCTTATTGGCATTTAATAATTGATAAAAACAATCTGTATAAAAATAAAATTATTTTGTTAATTAAATACCGAAAACAAATTGTTAGCAATGGCTGTTTATGAAATTTTAAAACATAGGGTATTAAAATTTTGTGCTTTGTATTTCGAAGCAAGTGTTTAGCTTGTATTTTCTTTGCATTTGCCTATTCTCGATATGTACACAGAACGCTATTGCTTGGCGAATGACCATTTGATCTACAGACCAGAGGGTATATTGCTTTTGTGCAAATGTATGTAACATGTAGATGGAAGTATTTTTGACCCAATTATATGTATGTATATATTATACTAGTAAGTGGCCCGCTTACTTCGCTTCGCGGATAGTTTATATAAATTTTAGCAATAGAAGATAGATACAAAATAAATAAATTAGAAAATATTTCACAAAATATTTAAGCAAAGTATTTAATATTCTCTTTTCCACGCCACCATAGAGGTAGAGAATATTGTGGTTTCCCCAGTAGGCCTTATCCACTTATTGAATTTAATTTGCAATTATTAAGAACTTTAAGAGCTTCTTTATAAACGACATTAGTTGTTTTTAAGTCAGGTGCTAATACAAATAAACTTTTCAGTGAACTGACTCTTGAGCAGGCTACATAAAATTGGCCATGAGAAAAACAATCGTGTCTTAAGTCTTGTCCGGCTAATTTAAGAGTTTATCCCTGTGATTTATTAATTGTTAAGGCAAAGCAAACTTTTAAAGGAATTTACAATCTTTTAAATTGAATTGGCAATTCAGAATCAGAAGGTATTAATGGAATTTTCGGTATAAAAACCGTTTCCCCTATACCATTGCCAGTAAAGATAATTGCTTCGACAACATTCTTATGAAGGACTTTGAACTTGCAATCTTGTACCATTGCACAGTATTGGCGGTTTCAAGTTGCGAATCAACATTACAGATGAACCAATCTTTAAAGTTAATTTATGTTGAATGAATTAAGAAAATCGACGGGGTAATGAACTGTATCTTCGATTTCAGTCACAGAATCAATACAGTTATATGTCATTTCTTCACTTTGAAATGATTTTAATAAAAACTCGTTTATTTCCAATGCATTTTCATTTCTCGCAGTCAAAACAGCACGTTCTGAAAATCATTCGAGTGATTTTTGAGAGATATTTGTAATATCCGGAAATATTTTTAGAGTTAGCTCTTCAATACTTTTCACAACATGACACAAAGTGGATGGTAAAGTTATTTTGCCATCATGGCTTGGAAATAATCCATTTCCTATTTGAAGAAGCATTTCTGCAAATTCACCAGCTATGCTATCACCTTTTAAGTGCACTCGCATATTCTTCGTTAATGCAATTTTCTGTATTTTGGGCCACTTTAAGCACGCATTTATTTCATCTGCTCTTGTTCCTCTGGGGATCACTGGGAGAGTTTGTCGAAAATCACCAGCTAAGAGAACAGTTATGCCACCCATTAAGTATTCACTATCTCGAATGTCTTTCAAAGATCGATCTACAGCTTCAAAAACACCTTTATGGCCCATAGTATACTCATCCCAAACAATAAGCTTGCAATCTTTGAGCACAGCAGCAATATTAGATTGCTTTGAAATTGAGCAATGTGGTGTTTCTAAATGAATCATATTAAGTGGAATTTTAAGTGTAGACTGCGCTGTGCAGCCACCATTTAGTAAAGTGGCTGCGATACCGGAAGAAGCAACGGCCAATGCAATTTTTTTACTTTGCCGTACCTTTGCCAATAATAAATTTAAAAGATACGTTTTACCTGTTCCACCAGGTGCATCTAAAAAATAGATTTCTCCCTTTTCTGCTTCAACGCTATATAGTATCTTTTCGTATACTTGATTTTGCTCAGCAGTAAGGAGTAGCTCATTATTAACAACAAAATTATCGCAATTTTCATAATTTGTTTCTCTATGATATTCAATATTTGGAACAATTTCCTCGGATCTAATTGGTAGTGGAAGTCCATAGTAAGTCTAGTTTTGACCACCAATAGACAGTACAATATCTTCAATCATTGAAGTTCAATGTTAATAAGACATTTATTTAATACATTATTCACAATACTTTCATCAATATTGTCTTGTGAAAAATGAAAGGCTCTTAAAATATCTTCCAAAGTTTAAGAGCATCTGAAATTTGACAAAATACTAACATTATTGCAAAAAGTTCTCTTAGTTTTGTAGGATTTTGACATATGACAGCTTCGGCTATAGTTGAATCCCAGTGCTTATCATCTTTTAGTAATCCTAGAGCTTTACACGCCAATTGAAATGATGCGTATGTTATACCATTAACAGTTTTCAAATTTAAAAATTATGTTGGGCCCCTTACAAAATGTAATAAAAGTCTTAAATAAAAACATTCTGTATTATTGGGATGAATAGTGTAAACTCTTCCCAAAGCTGAATCTCTTTTAACTCCAGGAAAATTTAGCACATCATGCACTCGTTTTCTTCTTTGAAATTCTTTATTGTTCCATGTAAAATACGATGGAACTTCACAATATAGAAGCGTTCTTCCAAACTCATCACGTTTGCATAGCTCAAAGAAGGCTAGCAAAGTGGTTTTGGGTGTAGTGCTTAATCTGTCAAGTAATTGTTGCGGATTATTGGGATTATTGGGTTAAAATATATCCGTTGACCATTTTCTAAATGAACAGCTAAGTGTGTAATAGCCGGAAAACGTTCATGTATAGGAAATGCAAGGATTCTCCATACCGCTTCTGAACTACTTATATAGCAGCCACTTTCGCACATATTAATTTCATTACGTTGGTCTTCAAGAGTAAATGATGCTTGATCACTGCCCTTGTTAACATATTTACAAATGTATTTAATAGACTTTACAGAACTACAATACTCAACATTTATGTGAGCTTCAAATGTTCTCAATAGTACACAGTTATAAGGCACAACCCAACGATTATCTATGCAATTACCATTTATATTAATTGCATTACCACCATCTTCTATCGCACTTCTACGAAATAGAGGGTAACTATCTTTTCCAGTCACAGTTTCTTAAATAATTGTCGAGGAAACCTTTTAAAAACCGCATGGCGATTTATTATTAAATGCACCGCAAGGACCATGAATCATATATGACTTAACAATGTTAAATAACAATGGATCCTCATTTGTGTTTGGTATTTCGGCACAGATAATTTTATCGATTTTATCTGGTCTTATTTTATTTTCTAACCAAAGTAGAATATGTACATATATGTGGTAAACCCCGCTTTTGCCATTCCACAGAGTACATGAAACATTGCACGCTTCCAAACAACGAACCTTTTGTCAATAGTGGCATTAAAGCTTTAACTTTTAAATGAAAAACTCGAGCTATAATATCATGACGATCATGCGGTTTTTGACCCGGTAACAAAACACTTTTGATGTCATTCCATTATGGATTGCATGTGAATGTTATGCAAAGATCTGGTCGCTCATAATGGCGAACATATGTCATAGCATCTTGAGTCTTTTCATGCATATATCGTGTAGAGCTTGTAAAAGAAGACGGTAAAATTACCATCTGACCAAGTTGAGCTGCGTCATCATCTTGTTGGCCTATTGCATCTTGTAGATGTATATAGCTAACTGCTCTGAGTTTTGCTTGATTGTAGCGAATATAATTTAACCGTTCTGTTTAAATTTTAGCATACATATCAACTAAAAGTTGACTATAAAGGGAACGACAATAAATTAAATGATTTAACTCAGATTGACGAATCATTATTTTATAACTGTAAAAGCTTAACGCAGATATATTTTTTTTGGTTCCTCCTTTTTTAAATAATGAATTCCATTCTTGTATATCCACTGAATAGCCATCTTCGCCATAAGGAAATACCAAAGGGTTCTGTAAGGCATCGTATGATCGATGCACCTCACTATACGATGTAATTTATAACTATGGATTTCAATAATAAAATTGCGCTTTTCAAATTGCTGACCAACAATAACTTCTTCTACAATAACTGCTACTTCGCTTGATAGTGCATTGGTGCATTGTAAAGCCCTTTATGTGCACCAGCGGGTGTTCGATCAGCATGTATAACCAATTTATAGTCTTTGGTATTTGTTTGTATTTTATTGATAGCCATTTTTAGATCTTTTACATAACGATTATGATGATGAAACATACATTGAAGATCCTTTACTACGCTACAATCAACATTTGAAATATTTTTGCAACGTAGTTGAGCTTCCTTTTCATCATCACCAACAAAATAAAATTGAAGAAACTGCATTTCTTCATTTGG
This sequence comes from Scaptomyza montana, assembly GCA_018904305.1. NCBI lineage: Eukaryota > Metazoa > Arthropoda > Insecta > Diptera > Drosophilidae > Scaptomyza > Scaptomyza montana. The sequence goes on from JAEIGR010000045.1 coordinate 625,443, forward strand.
CAAAGGTTGGACACTACCAATTTAATGATACACTTGTCCTTGGACTTTAAAGGTTGACCAACTTTCATTTATAATTTTTGTACTTCCAAAAGAAGTCATTTGAAAGCAGCTGTTATACTTTCTTATACGATCAATGAAATGATCATGCTTGGGATGTCCACCAATTATTAAGCTTTTAAGAGGATCAGGCAAACTTTCATTTTGTGAAAGTTTAACTTTTCCTGCCTTGCAACAGATACCCAAAGGCTAATTTTTCCATTTTAAAGCATAACATTGTTTGCATATCAAATTCATACTACCAAGTTGAGTAATTTTATCTGACTTGAAAGCTATTTCAAAATCATAGTTTAAGCCAGACATGGCTTTAACACTCCATGCACGCAAACGCCTTTCTTGTCGTCCATCAGGATTATTAGCCTGATGTCTTCTCACTGCAACTCGATGAGCTTCAGGATTATTAGCCTGATGTCTTCTCACTACAACTCTAATAACATCAGGATTATTAACACGATATTTTTTTTTGATGCTTCTATAAGCTTACCCCTATTGATGTCACTACTTTTTTCAAATGACCGTTTTTTTACCTTTTTTCTGTTTTGCCGGTGAACCGACTACGTCTTTTAACGGGATTTTTAACATTTTCAGTTATACATTCATGCTTGAAGCTCACATGCAGTACCATAAGTATATGAGTATGACATAGCGCACTCATATTGTTCAGAAGAGCTATAACACTCTCCATTTAAGTTTATGCTGAAGCAAGCAAAAGTTTGCCAGTTGGTTACAACATGATCAACAATATTTTGGCGTATGGTGCCATGGAAGCCTTGCCAAATAAAAGGTAGGAAATATATCTAAAAAGGCAGTCTCCATCACCAATTATGGCAACAACTGAATGCGGCACCAAAATACCACTAATATCTAAAGTTTCAATAGACATATTTTAATTTGGCTGTGAGTCAATTGACTTCACTGTAAAACGATTGTTACAACGTTACAGTGTCTATACGTAAGTATAGAATTCAATAAAATTGAATATACCAACTTATATTAATTTAATAGAATATTCGGACTGCTTAGTTTTATTTGATTTTTAAATGCACTAAAGCAGCGTGTATATAACTATTATATAATATGCAAAATAGAAGACATCTATATATAATGTTGCTTCAATTATTAAGTCTAAAATCGACTTATTAATTTTGTTTAAAAAAAAAACATCAAAACAAATTAACAACTTAATTTAAAGTAAGTATTATAAATACTTCAAAATAAGTCAAAAATTGACTTCACTGTACAACGTTACAGCGTCTATACAAAGTATAGAATTCAATAAAATTTAATATAACAACTTATATTAATTTAATAGAATATTCAGACTGCTTAGTTTTATTTGATTTTTAAATGCACTAAAGCAGCGTCTATATAACTATTATATTATATGCAAAATAGAAGACAACTATAAATAATGTTGCCTCAATTATTAAATCGAAAATCAACTTAACTTTTTTGTGTTCAAAAAACAACAAAGGAAATTTAAATACGTTGATCGTTATTTAAATATTTAAATCATAGCAATTAAATATTTTTTATAACTTATCATTATATACGAATTTTAAATGAACGTATATACATACGTATTTGAAATGAATGTACATATATATAATACGAAAATCAGAATATTAACAAACTCACTGATCCAAAAAGAAACTTTCGTTGTTATTATACTTATCCTTAATATAAACAGTATTAAAAAATTCACTGAAACGAAAAGTAACTTTCTTTGTTCACATTAAATATGAACTAAAATGCATAACCAATTCCCTTACCATTGTATGTAAAAACATAATGTTGGAAAGAGCATTACAGTTATACCTCTAAGCAGCAGATCCCGAGCTCATACATACAACGCTTGCACTTAAGAGCTATGTATGGGTGGTGTAAATTAGGCAATGCAATTCCCTTAACTGCAGCCTCTTAGTTATGGTTAGCTTAGCTAAGTGAGTGCGGAGGAGATAGGGATATTAAACTTTATGATTGACATGCAAAGCGCGCACATAAAATAGAGAGTGAACGTAAATGAGCAACATCAAAGGAGCATGATTGCATTCAAATTATGTTATATCTAGCGGCAGTCATAAGAGAGACGCGCGCACTGATCAAGCTTTAAGCCGCTCTTTGTGTTGCAGCATATATTCGCTCAGCTGTGCATGCTGCTTGCAGTGAGTACCATTTACAGTTATATTTCTTCTTCTTTGTTCTTCTCTCTGTTATCTGTGGCTACAAAATATAAGAAAACTTTGTTTTGAAAGCATGCCTAAAATCACCAAGTAAAAAATATTTTTACTTGGTGCTAAAATATTACATTATTTTTATACCCTGAACTCATAAAATGGGTAAAAAAGGGTATAACTGATTTGTGCAAAAGTATTTAACAGGCAGAAAGAAGCATCTCCGACCACAGCTTCAACAGCCGAGTCCACATGTCTGTTGTTTAGAAAATGTAAAAATAGGAGTTAAAACAATGGATAACTTTATAAATTCTGTGAAAATTAATAATCCAAATCGATTAAGAAACACAGGAGACTTCTGCAAGTCATTTTAATACACGGGTTCAGGGTATCTTTTAGTCGGGATTTTTCGACTAAAGCCTTCTTACTTGTTTTCAGATTCGCTCATTCTCGTGTTGTGCTGACAGTCGTCAATTCAACACCTGCATCATGAATTGAGCGCTGCTGGTCCCAAACACAAAGAGGCAGCTTAAAACTTGAAATTATTTTTAAATCGCGCCTTCGTTGTTGGCTATTTCGGCTTACTCTCTTATGTATGCGCGCGCTCTGCAAGTTAGACAAAGAGCGTAGTATCGCTACCTTCTTCGCACGCACTGAATCAACGCAAAACATATCGAAGAGGCTGCAGTTAAGTGAATTGCATATTGCCTTTAGCTTTAGTTTAGTGTGTGCGGAGGAGGTAGGGTTATTAAACCTTACGATTGACATGCAAAGCGCGCAGTGAACGTAAATGAGCAACAACAAAGGAGCATGATCGGAGCGAGATTTCAAATTATCTGATTATCATTATGTGAACGGCCTTTGCTTGTTCGAAATTGTATATTTTTAATGTAAGTTATACGTTTTGTCTAAGTTATATTAGCAGCAAGTAGGCCAATCCACCCCCACAACATATGTATTTTGGTGTGCAAAATTTTTCTACACGGACCAAGTTATGTTTTGTTGTTGTTGTTGTTTTTTTTTTAATCAACGACACCAACAAAAAGTAGCAGTGCGGGCCCAACAACAACACTTACAACAACAACAAACGCTACTTGGGTCGTAAATCAATTGTCATAGGCACACAAATTTGAGAAAAAAAAGAATATGCACTGTGCGAAGTGATACATGTACATAAAATTATGAAAATTATTTTCAAGCGCATTGTTCAATTAATTGTGTATGCACATATTCATTAAGAAGCAGAAATCCGTTTCGTTTTTGCAAGTGTCGAACCTTTTTTTATGACTTTGCTTGTGCGACGCGAAGGCGCTATCTTCATACCAAATTTGGTGACTCTAACTCGAAATTTGTAATAAGTGGGGAAAGGGGGGCTGGGGGCGGTATGGGTGGGCGTGGCATTAAAATTTGTGATGCAGATCTTTGTGAAATGTCAATTGCTATCTTCATACCAAATTTGGTGACTGTAGCTCGAAAATTGTAAAAAGTGGGGAAAGGAGGGCGAAATGGAGAGCGTGGCTCCAAAACTTTGATGCAGATTTTTGGGGTCGTTGCCAGCTATCTTCCTACCAAATTTGGAGGCTCTAGCTCCACAACTCTGGAAAATACACGCATTCCCGTTTTTGACGAAGCGTTGGGGTGGATGGTGGCGGCTAGGGCAGTATTGGTGGGCGTGGCATCCAAACTTTACATGCAGTTTTTAGGGGGTCGTCATCACCTATCTTGGCACCAAATTTGGTGGCTATAGCTCAAAAAATGTGGGAGATATAGCCATTTCTGATTTCAAATTGCGAAATTTTCACTAAAGATCATCTATCAAGAGATGAAACAATTATTTCCAAGTTAAGAAAAAACTGTCCGTTACCATCAGGGGTGTGCCAGCCATCAAAACCAGACGAATTCCAACCTAAAACCAACCTCGAGCTGGTTTTAGGTGTGCCAGAGCAGAGTTCGAGATGGTTTTGAAATCTCAACAAATTTGGTCAGAGATTTGGTTAGTTTAAGCAATATTAAATGTCTAATGCATAACAAGTGTTACTTTTTCGAAAGGTTATTTTAAGCTTAATTGCATATTGCATATACATTCGAATTTTATTAATATTTTAATTCATGATTTGCGATATTAATAAATCTCTAACAAATCTCTAAGACTATTTGCCGTTCCATGTAAGCGTGCAAAACCGTCCCTAACAAGAGAGGTGCCACCTTGTTCGTTTAACAAAAACTATTATTCGGAGTCTTTAATAGGTCAATTTAAAAGACACTTGTTTGTGGCAAATAAACATAAAAAAATCTTACTTTTAGGTAACAAAATTGCATGGTTGAGCAGTGGAGAGTTTGTTGTAAATTTAACAAAGTTTATGCAGCAAATCTTTTTTTATAAAGCTTTTGCGGTGTTTGTTAGGTGTGTGAATGTCTACAGAAAGAAGAAGAATTTAATTCATGGCAAGTCATTGTTCCGCCAAAATGTAAGTTGAATTAAAATTGCATTTAATTCTTTGCATTGCATTTCTTTTATTTTTTTTGAGTTTTGAATGAATCTGTAACAAATCTCTAAGACTATTTTCACGAAATACGTACAACAGCTGTTCAAGCAAGCTATCACGGCAAGGCTGTCAAGCAACATTAGTTACTTGGCGGGCAAAATATTAAATATGTATTTTATATAAGAATTACAAGAGATAAGACCTAACATATTTTTATTTTACTATTTATTAAATTTAACACTAATGCCCTGTGGCCAACCTTGAAAACCATGACTAAAATAGCATATACATTTTAGGCAATTTTTCTTTTCAAAGGTAGCAACTCTTTTTGGCCATTTTCGTTTTACGTATTTGCTCCGAAAAATTTTACCGAAAATTGAAATCTCCCTAACTTCTGGCACACCTACGGTTTTGTTTTAGAGATTTGAAAACCTGCTCGAGCCAAAATCTCTATAGATTTCTGGCACACCCCTGCATACAAAAAACTATTAACTGAACTCTGTGTCAAGTATACTGATATATTTGGACTAGAATCCGAAGCAATAAGCACAAATAATTTTTATAAACAAAAATTAAGATTGAAAGACGATGAACCAACATACATAAAAAATTATAGAATTCCTCAAAGTCAACAGACGGAAATAGTCAAGCAAGTCGAAAAGTTAATTAAAGATAATATTATAGAACCTTCTGTATCTGAATACAATAGCCCTTTTGCTTTTAGTACCAAAAAAATCATTACCTAATTCAAATGATAAAAGATGGCGTTTAGTAATTGATTACCGCCAAATAAATAAGAAACTGTTAGCTGACAAATTTCCACTTCCAAGAATAAATGATATTCTTGATCAATTAGGCCGAGCAAAATTTTTCTCGTGTTTAGATTTAATGTCAGGATTCCACCAAATAGAACTTGAAGAAAATTCAAGAAATATAACGTCATTTTCAACGAGCAATGGCTCATATCGCTTCACGCGATTACCTTATGGTTTAAAAATAGCACCTAATTCTTTTCAAAGAATGATGACAATTGCATTTTCGGGTCTTGAACCATCACAGGCATTCCTTTACATGGATGACCTAATTGTCATCGGTTGTTCCGAACAACATATGATCAAAAACCTTAAAAAACGTTTTCGATTTATGCAGAAAGAACAATCTAAAACTGCACCCAGACAAGTGCACATTTTTCATGCATGAAGTGACATTTCTAGGTCATAAGTGTACTGACAAAGGTATTCTCCCAGATGACAAAAAGTATGATGTCATTGAAAAATACCCAGTCCCTACGGACGCAGACAGTGCTAGACGATTTGTTGCATTTTGCAATTATTATAGACGTTTTATTAAAAATTTCGCTGAATATGCTCGCCCAATAACAAATTTAAGTAAAAAGGATGTCAAATTTGACTGGACACTTGAATGTCAAAATGCCTTTGAATACTTAAAAAATAAATTAATGAGTCCTACATTATTACAGTATCCAGATTTTAGCAAAGAATTTTGCATAATCACAGATGCAAGCAAAGTAGCTTGTGGAGCAGTTTTAACTCAAAACTACAATGATATTCAGCTCCCAGTTGCATACGCATCTCGTCCGTTCACTAAAGGTGAAAGTAATAAAAACACAACAGAGCAGGAATTAGCAGCAATACACTGGGCAATTATTCATTTCAGACCATATATATATGGTAGACACTTCACTGTCAAAACAGATCACAGGCCCCTCACTTATTTATTTTCAATGGTAAATCCAAGTTCAAAATTAACTAGAATGCGACTTGACTTAGAAGAATATGAGTTTACGGTGGAATATCTTAAGGGGAAAGATAATTATGTAGCCGATGCGTTATCAAGAATAACCATCAAAGAGCTTAAAAACATGACAAAACAAATTTTAAAAGTCACTACTAGACAAGAGAAGAGACAGAAAATTTCCTGCGCAGGAGATGAAAAAGATATAGAAATAGAGAATTTGCAAAACAAACCTCTAAATAAAGCTTCAAAGCCCAATGTATATGAAGTCATAACAAATGACGATGTACAAAAAGTAGTGACCTTGCAAACGAAAGATATGCTGTGTTGCTTTAAGCATGGCAAACAAATCATTGCAAGAATAGATGTTAGCGATCTGTATGCAAATCGAGTTATTGATTTAGGTCAATTTTTCCAACGGCTTGAAAGCAGAGCCGGTGTACATGATATACGCGAACTTAAAATGGCACCGAATGACATAATCTTTGAACAAGTTTCAATAGAATTATTCAAGAAAATGGGCAATAATGTATTAAAATTATTAAGAGTAGCGCTACTCAAGCCGGTGACCAATGTATCAAACGATATAGAAAAAGAAGCTATACTGTCTAAATTTCATGACGATTCAATACAAGGAGGTCATACAGGCATATCAAAAACTTTAGCTAAAGTACAAAGACATTACAAATGGAAAAATATGCGAAAAGACATAATAATACGTAGATGTCAAAAATGTCAAATGTCTAAAACGACAGTACATACAAAGACTCCTTTAACACTGACAGAAACACCAATATATGCTTTCGACAGGGTGATTGTTGACACCATTGGTCCATTACCAAGATCAGAAAACGGTAACGAATATGCAGTAACGCTCATTTGCGATTTAACAAAATATCTCGTTGCCATTCCGATCCCTAATAAAAATGCTAATACTGTCGCTAAAGCTATATTCGAATCTTTTATACTACAGTTCGGTCCAATGAAGACGTTCATCACGGACATGGGAACTGAATATAAAAATTCCATTATTAATGAATTGTGCAAAAATTGAAAAATAGACAATATAACGTCTACAGCGCACCACCACCAGACAGTTGGAACGGTAGAAAGAAGTCATAGAACTTTTAACGAATATATTCGCTCATACATTTCAGTCGATAAAACCGACTGGGATGTGTGGCTAAAATATTTTGTATACTGTTTCAACACGACTCCATCTATGGCACATAGCTATTGTCCAAATGAATTAGTTTATAGTAAACAAAACAATTTACCCAAATATTTTAATACAATAGACAATATAGAACCTTTATTTAACATAGAAAACTATGCTAAGGAAAGTAAATTTAGATTCGAACAAGCATATAAACGAGCTAAAATAATGTTAGAAAAACATAAGGCTAGGAATAAAGAATATTATGATAGGAATATAATTAATTTAGAATTGAAAGTAGGAGATAAAGTTATACTAAAAAATGAAACTGGCCATAAGCTAGATTCACTATACTTAGGACCATTTAGCGTAGAGAAAATAGAAGATAAAACTAATCTATATATATAAAAGAGTTCGTCCGCGTTAGAATGGATCAGCCACAGCCTAAACGAAAAGAGCTAGAAGGCTGAAATTTTCACACAATTTTTTATGCAGGTAGTAAGTGAGCACTAAGAAGGGAATTTTTATTTGGACAACTCCTTCAAGTACCTCCCATACGATTTGGAGCACTTTTTACCCATTTTAAAAATCAAATTACAATTACAACAATTACCCATTCCACTACTGTCGCCTGATTGTCGCACAAGCTGAGGGTTTGATCGCGAGCGAGAATACAAAAACAAAACAAATGCGCAGTGACGCCTTCGCGTCGCACAAGCAAAGTCATAAAAAAAGGTTCGACACTTGCAAAAACGAAACGGATTTCTGCTTCTTAATGAATATGTGCATACACAATTAAGTGAACAATGCGCTTGAAAATAGTTTTCATAATTTTATGTACATGTATCACTTCGCACAGTGCATATTCTTTTTTTTTCAAATTTGTGTGCCTTTGACAATTGATTTACGACCCAAGTAGCGTTTGTTGTTGTTGTAAGTGTTGTTGTTGGGCCCGCACTGCTACTTTTTGTTGGTGTCATTGATTTTAAAAAAAACAAGAACAACATAACAAAACTTGGTGCGTCTAGAAAAATTTCCCACACCAGAATATGTTTTGGGGGTGGATTCGCCTACTTGCTGCTTATATAACTTAGACAAAACTAACTAACATTATTAATATGTTATTGATATGCAATTGCGAACAAGCATAGGGCGTTCACATAAGTGCGCGTGTTGCTCTTAAGATAATAAAATAATTACAACAATTACCCATTCCACTACTGTCGCCTGATTGTCCCACAAGCTGAGAGCTCGATCGCGAGCGAGAATACAAAAACAAAACAATGGGCAATGACGCCTTTGAGTGCCGCAAGCAAAGTGTCATAAAAAAAAGGTTCGTACACTTGCAAGAAGCGTTTGTTGTTGTTGTTGTTGGGCCCGCACTGCTACTTTTTGTTGCTGTGATTGATTTAAAAAAACAAAAACAACAAAACAAAACTTGGTGCGTCTAGAAAATTTACCCACACCAGAATATGTTATGGGGGTGGATTTGCCTACTTGCTGCTTATATAACTTAGACAAAACTAACTAACATTATTAATATGTTATTGATATGCAATTGCGAACAAGCATAGGGCGTTGACATAAGTGCGCGTGTTGCTCTTAAGATAATCAGGTAATTACAAATCTCGCTCCTATCATGTTCCTTTGATGTTGCTCATTTACGTTCACTCTCTATTTTATGTGCGCGCTTTGCATGTCAATCATAAAGTTTAATAACCCTAACTCCTCCGCACACACTAAATTAAAGCAAAAGGCAATATGCAATTCACTTAGCTGCAGCCTCTTAGATATGTTTTGCGTTAATTCAGTGCGTGCGAAGCGTTACTACGCTCTTTGTTAGACTTGCAGAGCGCGCGCATACATTGTAAATGCATGCATACATTGTTGACTTCTGAAGCAAGCTAAAAGAAAGCAAAAAAATTTTCACCAAATATATGCCGTGCAAAAACACACACTAACAAATAGAAACTTAAGAAAATGTAATCTACATCAGCAGCAGTAGCATGCATTGCAAATAAAATCTTACAAAATTGATTGACTGAACTTCCCGCATATACATATAATATATATATACATATATATACATATAATTGGGTCAGAAATACTTCCATCTACCTGTTATATACATTTGCACAAAAGCAATTTACCCTCTGGTCTATAGATCAAATGGTCATTCGCCAAGCAATAGCGTTCTGTGTACACATCGAGAATAGGCAAATGCAAAGAAAATACAAGCTAAACACTTGCAAGTTGCTTCGAAATACAAAGCACAAAATTTTAATACCCTATGTTTTAAAATTTCATAAACAGCCATTGCTAACAATTTGTTTTCGGTATTTAATTAACAAAATAATTTTATTTTTATACAGATTGTTTTTATCAATTATTTAATGCCAATAAGAAAGGTTATATGTATTATGAATAATACATTTTTATATATTGCATTTATTAATTAATAAGTCAATTAAGTCTATACCACCCTTTTTTACTAAGCAGCCGCAGCAACAGCAGGAGCAAAAGCATCATAAACGGCAGCAAGCGAATGCAATGCAATGTGCGGTACAACTAATCTTTGTCTCGCACATCGCTCACTTTGCGAAAAAAAAATCGTGAGTCCGCTATTTCGTCATTTCTCTATCCACCGCTGTTTGTTTACAATGTCTTCGCCGCATTCGATCTCAGCAAGCAGAACTTAAGAGAGCGATGTCACGTTAAATGCTCTTTGTGCGACTGGTTTAAGCGCATGAATATGTGATATTATTGTTTTCTGTAGATGAGATCAATTCACAGAAATAACTGTAACTCTTTCAGCTCTCAGAGAATTTTTAAATTTTTACTTCAGTGTGACATTTTCGTATTGGCTTATTTCATTTCCAAAAGTGACTGACCATGAATGGTTATAATTATTGGGTTCCGGTGCCACCCCAGCAATATTTTTTGCCGTCGCTTCAGCATCAGCAGCAACAGCCGTTCCAGCCTCAGCAGCAGTTCCAGCCACAGCAGCAGTTCCATCCACAGCAGCAGTTCCTGCCACAGCCGCAGTTCCAGCCACAGCAGCAGCAGTTCCAGCCACAGCAGCAGCAGCAGCCCCAGCAACAGCAGCAGCAGCAGCAGCAGCGCCAGCCAAAAAAAAACCATCATGTCAAGCTGCGCCACCAAAATTTTAAATCGCTGCATAACAAAATTTTTCAATTGAACAAAAAATTAAATTTTATTATTAAAAAACAAAAGAATTTAGAAATTCAAAACAAAAAAGCGTTTCAAGCAATGAAATCAGAGCTTGAAAAAAATGCCAAGAGGAGGTGCAAAAGCTGCAACATGAGTTGCAAGCTTTAAAAATTTCTGAAAAATAAATTTTTTATTATTTATTACCCTTATTATCATAGTTTATTTTCTTTTGTTGGAACGAGAACTACCTTTTCGTTATCGTTATGTACATTTGGTCTCTGTATGAATTTTGTACAAGCAAGGCGCGTACACTTAAGTACGTTTGTATTTATGTGTGTGTGAGTGTGTTTGCATCGCATCTGCTGCTGGTGTAGCTGCGGCTGATAGAGCTGTTGCTTCAAAAATCATAAAAAATACATGCGAATAGATTTTTGAAATTTTTATTTAAATCATTATTAGAATTGTTTGAAGTAATTTTTACATCAAAACATTTTTTGTTTAAGCCCAGGGAGAAAAGTTTCAAAAGTAGACTTTTACTAAAATTGAAATCTTTCAAACGGAAATTTAATGACCTTTCCATCGATACCATACTTTCCATAAAGTAAATTTAAGCAATGAGTAGATTTAACTTTAAGTGTAGTGTAAATACTTTTAACTACCTTTGATATGAATTTTGTACAATCAAGGCGCGCACACATAAATACGTACTTATGTATGTTATGTTTTGATGATGCCGACGACGCCGCCGCTTAAAAGGCGACGCTGCTGCTTTAGATACGCCGTTTTGTCTGCCTTTGACGCGCGCTGTAGATGTTATTGTTGCTGTTGGTGTATTTACATATTCATTATACTCGATACCGAAGGTAAAGAGTATATTGGTTTTGTGCAATGTCCGTCATGGTGTCTGTCCGTCTGTCCGTCTGTCCGTCTGTCCGTCCGTATGTGTGCAAGTTTTTTCCACACCCTTCAAGCTAGAGACTTGAAACTTTCCAATTCTTTTTATCTATGGGATAGTAAATTAAAGTGTCAAGATGGGGGTTCTACGATAACTGGGGGGCTGGCAAATCGATAAATTCGATAACCCAATACCGATAAATCCACATATTTCGCACATCCTTACAGCTAGAAGTACCAAATTTGGTAAGAAGATAGCTATTAGCAACCCCAAAAAACTGCATCAATAATTTTGGAGCCACGCCCCCCCATTCCGCCCCCAGCCCACCCGCATTTTAAAGTCAAAAAAGACTATATCTCCCACAGTTTTTGAGCTATATCCACCAAATTTGGTGCCAAGATAAGTGATGATGACCTCCTAAAAACTGCACCAAAAGTTTGGATGCCACGCCCACCGATACTGCCCTAGCCGCCCCCATCCACCCCAACGCTTCGTCAAAAACGGGAATGCGTGTATCTTCCACAGTTGTGAAGCTAGAGCCTCCAAATTTGGTGGGAAGATAGCTGTTAACGACCCCCAAAAAACTGCATCAAAGTTTTGGAGCCACGCCCACCCATTACGCCCCCAGCCCCCCGCATTTTGAAATCAGAAATGGCTATATCTCCCACAGTTTTTGAGCTATAGCCACCAAATTTGGTGCCAAGATAAGTGATGATGACCCCTTAAAAACTGCACCAAAAGTTTGGATGCCACGCCCACCGATACTGCCCTAGCCGCCCCCATCCACCCCAACGCTTCGTCAAAAACGGGAATGCGTGTATCTTCCAGAGTTGTGGAGCTAGAGCCACCAAATTTGGTAGGAAGATAGCTGGCAACGACCCCCAAAAATTTGCATCAAAGTTTTGGAGCCACGCCCTCCATTTCGCCCCCCTTTCCCCACTTTTTACAATTTTCGAGCTAGAGTCACCAAATTTGGTATGAAGATAGGAATTGACATTCCACAAAGATCTGCATCACAAATTTGGATGCCACGCCCACCCATACCCGCCCCCAGTCCCCCTTTCCCCACTTTTTACAAATTTCGAGCTAGAGTCACCAAATTTTTTTATGAAGATAGCAATTGATATTTCACAAAGATCTGCATCAAAAATTTTGATGCCACGCCCACCCATACCGCCCCCAGCCCCCCTTGCCCCACTTTTTACAAACTTCGAGCTAGAGTCACCAAATTTGGTATGTAGATAGCAATTGACATTCCACATAGATCTGCATCAAAAATTTGGATGCCTCGCCCATCCATACCGCCCCCAGCCCCCCTTTCCCCACTTATTACAAATTTCGAGCTACAGTCACCAAATTTGGTATGAAAATAGCAATTGACATTTCACAAAGATCTGCAACAAAAATGTTGATGCCACAACTACCCCTACCGCCCCCAGCCCCCCTCCCTTTCCCTACATTTTACAAACTTTGAGCTAGAGTCACCAAATTTGGAAGGAATATAGCTGGTGGCATCCCCATCTGCATCGGAGAATCTTTAAGGCAGCGTACACCCCTGCCGCATCCGTACCCCTTTGCAATCAGGCCTCTTTTTACCGGTTTTAATACTGGTATCGAGTATACCGCAGTCGGTTGCGTCCGACTGCAACGTTTCCACTTGTTTTTTTTTCTTTCTCTATACATATATATAAAAGAGTTTGTCCCGATGATAATGGAAGAGCCATAGCCTAATTGAAAAGAGCCAGAAAGCTGAAATTTTCACACAATTTTCCATGCAGGTAGGAGGTGAGCACTAAGAAGGGAATTTTTATTTGGACAACTCCTTCAAGTACCACCCATACGATTTGGAGCACTTTTTACCCATTTTAAAAATCAAATTACAATTACAACAATTACCCATTCCACTACTGTCGCCTGATTGTCGCACAAGCTGAGGGTTTGATCGCGAGCGAGAATACAAAAACAAAACAAATGCGCAGTGACGCCTTCGCGTCGCACAAGCAAAGTCATAAAAAAGGTTCTTACACTTGCAAAAAGAAACGGATTTCCGTTTCTTAATGAATAAGTGCATACACAATTAAGTGAACAATGCGCTTGAAAATAATTTTCATAATTTTATGTACATGTACTACTTCGCACAGTGCACATTTTTTTTCAAATTTGTGTGCCTTTGACAATTGATTTACGTTCCAAGTAGCGTTTGTTGTTGTTGTCAGTTTTGTTGTTGGGCCCGCACTGCTACTTTTTGTTGGTGTCATTGATTTTAAAAAAACAACAACAACATAACAAAACTTGGTGCGTCTAGAAAAATTTCCCACACCAGAATATGTTTTGGGGGTGGATTCGCCTACTTGCTGCTTATATAACTTAGACAAAACGTAACACACTAACATTTATTGGTATATTATTGATATACAATTTTGAATTAGCAAAGGGCGTTCACATAAGCGCGTGTGTTGCTCTTATGATAATCAGATAATTTGAAATCTCGCTCCGATCATGCGCCTTTGTTGTTGCTCATTTACGTTCACTCTCTATTTTATGTGCGCGCTTTGCATGTCAATCATAAAGTTTAATAACCCTAGCTCCTCCGCACACACACTAAATTAAAGCTAAAGGCAATATACAATTCACTTAACTGCAGCCTCTTAGATATGTTTTGCATTGATTCAGTGCGTGTGAAGAAGGTAGCGATACTACGCTCTTTGTTTGACTTGCAGAGCGCGCGCTTAGATAAGAGAATTAGCCGAAATAGCCAACAACGAAGGCGCGATTTAAAAATAATTTGTCATCTAGCGCCGAACATGAAGAGCGATGCGCGAGCGAATCTGAAAACAAGTAAGAAGGTTTTAGTCGAGAAATCCCGACTAAAAGATACCCTGAGCCCGTGTATTAAATGACTTGCAGAAGTGAGTTTTTCTTGACTTTAACTTTAATTTAAAATATCTCCAGTGTTTCTTAACCGATTTGGATCAAATCGCTGCTTAAGTGCATTTAAAAATCAAATAAAACTAAGCAGTCTGAATATTCTATTAAAATAATATAAGTTGGCATATTCAATTTTATTGAATTTTATATTTACCTATAGACACTGTAACGTTGTAACAATCGTTTTACAGTGAAGTCAATTGTCTCACAGCCAAATTAAAAGATGTCTATTGAAACTTTAGATATTAGTGGTGTTTTGGTGCCGCATTCAGTTGTTGCCATAATTGGTGATGGAGCCTGCCTTTTTAGATCTATTTCCTACCTTTTATATGGTAGGCAAGGCTTCCATGGCACCATACGCCAACATATTGTAACCAATGTCGTTACTAACTGGGAAACTTTTGCTTGCTTCAGCATGAACATAAATGGAGAGTGTTATAGCTTTTCTGAACAATATGAGTGCGCTATGTCAAATTCATATACTTATGGTACTGCATGTGAGCTTCAAGCAGCAGCAGAAATTTATGCTGTAAATTTTCAAGTTTTTCTAAATGGAAACTTATATCTATCATTAGGAAATGATATGCATCCTGTGAAAAAATTGCGTTTTACCGGCGAATTAATGAATGGACATTTTGATGTTTATATTTCTTTAGAGGAAGTATTAACTCAAGAATCTGATACGTCAAGTGAATGTATAACTGAAAATGTTAATATTCCTGTTAAAAGAGGTAGTCAATTCACCGGAAAAACAGAAAAAAAGGTAAAAAAAAAAAAAAAACGTTCATTTGAAAAAAAATAGTGATATCAATAGGGGTAAGCTCATAGATGCATCAAAAAGATATCGTGTTAATAATCCTGATGTTATTAGAGTTGTAGTGAGAAGACATCAGGCTAATAATCCTGAAGCTCATCGAGTTGCAGTGAGAAGACATCAGGCTAATAATCCTGATGCACGTCAAGGATGGCGTTTGCGTGCATGGAGTGTTAAAGCCATGTCTGGCTTAAACTATGATTTTGAAATAGCTTACAAGTCAGATAAAATTACTCAACTTGGTAGTATGAATTTGATATGCAAACATTGTAATGCTTTAAAATGGAAAAATGAGCCCCTGGGTATCTGTTACAAAGCAAAACAAGTAGAAACGTTGCAGTCGGACGCAACCGACTGCGGCATACTCGATACCAGTATTAAAACCGATAAAAAGAGGCCTGATTGCAAAGGGGTACGGATGCGGCAGGGGTGTACGCTACCTTAAAGATTCTCCGATGCAGATGGGGATGCCACCAGCTATATTCCTTCCAAATTTAGTGACTCTAGCTCAAATTTTGTAAAATGTATGGACAGGGGGGGGGGCTGGGGGCAGTATGGGTAGTTGAGGAATCAAAATTTTTGTTGCAGATCTTTGTGAAATGTCAATTGCTATCTTCATACCAAATTTGGTGACTCTAGCTCGAAATTTGTAATAAGTGTGGAAAGGGGGGCTGGGGGCGGTATGGGTGGGCGAGGCATCCCAATATTTGATGCAGATCTATGTGGAATGTCAATTGCTATCTACATACCAAATTTGGTGACTCTAGCTCGAAGTTTGTAAAAAGTGGGGAAAAGGGGGCTGGGGGCGGTATGGGTGGGCGTGGCATCCAAATTTTTGAGGCAGATCTTTGTGAAATTTCAATTGCTATCTTCATACCAAATTTGGTGACTCTAGCTCAAAGTTTGTAAAAGGTGGGGAAAGGGGGGCGTGGCTCCAAAACTTTGATGCAGATTTTTGGGGGTCGTTGCCAGCAATCTTCCTACCAAATTTGGTGGTTCTAGCTCCACTACTCTCGAAGATACCCGCATTCCCGTTTTTGACGAAGCGTTGGGGTGGATGGGGGCGGCTAGGGCAGTATCGGTGAGCGTGGCATCCAAATTTTTGGTGCGGTTTTTAGGGGGTCATCATCACCTATCTTGGCACCAAATTTGGTGGCTATAGCTCAAAAACTGTGGGAGATATAGCCATTTCTGATTTCAAAATGCGGGGGGGCTGGGGGCGGAATGGGTGGGCGTGGCTCCAAAACTTTGATGCAGATTTTTGGGGGTCATTGCCAGTTATCTTCCTTCCAAATTTGGTGGCTTTACGTCACAACTCTAGAAGATACACGCATTCCCGTTTTTGACGAAGCGTTGGGGTGGATGGGGGCGGCTAGGCAGTATTGGTGGGCGTGGCATCCAATCTTTTGATGCAGTTTTTGGGGGGCTATCAACACCTATCTTGGCACCAAATTTGGTGGCTATAGCTCAAAAACTGTGGGAGATATAGCCATTTCTGATTTCAAAATGCGGGGGGGCTGGGGGCGGAATGGGTGGGCGTGGCTCCAAAATTTTTGATTCAGTTTTTTGGGGGTTGCTAGTTTATATATATAGATGTATATGCGAGAGGTTCAGTCAATCAATTTTGTAAGATTTTATTTGCAATGCATGCTACTGCTGCTGATGTAGATTACATTTTCTTAAGTTTCTATTTGTTAGTGTGTTTGTTTTTGCACGGTATATATTTGGTGAACATTTTTTTGCTTTCTTTTAGCTTGCTTCAGAAGTCAACAATGTATGCATGCATTTACAATGTATGCGCGCGCTCTGCAAGTCTAACAAAGAGCGTAGTAACGCTACCTTCTTCGCACGCACTGAATTAACGCAAAACATATCTAAGAGGCTGCAGCTAAGTGAATTGCATATTGCCTTTAGCTTTAATTTAGTGTGTGCGGAGGAGTTAGGGTTATTAAACTTTATGATTGACATGCAAAGCGCGCACATAAAATAGAGAGTGAACGTAAATGAGCAACATCAAAGGAACATGATCGGAGCGAGATTTGTAATTACCTGATTATCTTAAGAGCAACACGCGCACTTATGTCAACGCCCTATGCTTGTTCGCAATTGCATATCAATAACATATTAATAATGTTAGTTAGTTTTGTCTAAGTTATATAAGCAGCAAGTAGGCAAATCCACCCCCATAAAATATTCTGGTGTGGGTAATTTTTCTAGACGCACCAAGTTTTGTTTTGTTGTTTTTGTTTTTTTAAATCAATCACACCAACAAGAAGTAGCAGTGCGGGCCCAACAACAACAACAACAAACGCTTCTTGCAAGTGTACGAACCTTTTTTTATGACACTTTGCTTGCGGGACTCAAAGGCGTCATTGCCCATTGTTTTGTTTTTGTATTCTCGCTCGCGATCGAGCTCTCAGCTTGTCTGACAATCTGGCGACAGTAGTGGAATGGGTAATTGTTGTAATTGTAATTTGATTTTTAAAATGGGTAAAAAGTGCTCCAAATCGTATGGGAGGTACTTGAAGGAGTTGTCCAAATAAAAATTCCTTTCTTAGTGCTCACTTTCAACCTGCATAAAATATTGTGTGAAAATTTCAGCCTTGTAGCTCTTTTCGTTTAGGCTGTGGCAATGTCAACAATCACTTAGGACAAACTCTTTTATATATATAGATAACTTATATCTGTTTGACTTATGCAATTGTCCTACATACAGATAGCTTTTTCTAAGATAGTATTTTTTTTTTTTTTCTAGTAGTTATCTGTTTGATGAACAATTTAAATAAGATTTGGATTTTTTTTTAAATTTTACAGTTATCAACCTATTTTTCCAAATAGCCTTACAAGCTATTCTTCTAATCGGGTAGAAAAGGTTCCGCTCAATTTTACATGTTATAAGTATATATATATATGTATATATATATATATATATATATATATATATATATAGATATATATATATATATATATATATAATTATGAGTTCACGACCAAGTGGGACTTAAAAAAATAAAAAGACTTTTGTCTTTAGTTTATTTCTTTATTGTGTTGAACTAATTTTAAAAGATACAAAACACTTCCTCACTTAAGTCTATCTTCTTTCTGATCTTACTCCGAACTACTTCAATTGTTCTTGCTGCGCAGAGCAAACCTCCGTTGAGAGCTTTTCTTAATGTCAAAGCTTCTAAGCTTTGATCATTTTAAGCTTTTATCAAAAAGTGCCAATTCGGCGATCTCACGCTTGTGGCGTGATTATACTCGATACCGAAGGTAAAGTATATTGAGTTTGTGCAATGTCCGTCATGGTGTCTGACCGTCTGTCCGTCTGTCCGTCTGTATGAACGCAACTTTTTTCCACACCCTTCAAGCTAGAGACTTGAAACTTTCCAAATCTCTTCATCTATGGGATAGTAAATTAAAGTGTCAAGATGGGGGTTCTACGATAACTGGGGGGCTGGCAAATCGATAAATTCGATAACCCAATACCGATAAATCCACATATTTCGCACATCCTTACAGCTAGAAGTACCAAATTTGGTAAGAAGATAGCAACTAGCAACTCCCAAAAAACTGCATCAAAAATTTTGGAGCCACGCCACCCCCCGAATTTCAAAGTAAAAAAAGCCTATATCTCCCACAGTTTTTGAGCTATAGCCACCAAATTTGGTGCCAAAACAGGTGATGATGACCCTTCAAAAACTGCATCAAAAGATTGGATGCCACGCCCACCAATACCGCCCTAGCCACCCCCATGTGCCCCAACGTTTCGTCAAAACGGGAATGCGTGTATCTTCCAGAGTTGTGGAGCTAGAGCCTCCAAATTTGGTGAGAAGATATCTGGTAACGACCCCCAAAAATCTGCATCAAAGTTTTGGACCCACGCCCACCCATTCCGCCCCCAGCCCCCCGCATTTTGAAATCAGAAAAGCCTATATCTCCCACAGTTTTTGAGCTAGAGCCACCAAATTTGGTGCCAAGATAGGTGATGATGACCCCCTAAAAACTGCATCAAAAATTTGGAAGCCACGCCCACTAATACTGCCCTAGCCGCCCCCATCCACCCCAACGCTTCATCAAAAACGGGAATGCGTGTATCTTCCAGAGTTGTGGAGCTAGAGCCACCAAATTTGATAGGAAAATAGCTGGCAACGACCCCCAAAAATCTGCATCAAAGTTTTGGGTCCACGCTCACCCATTTCGCCCCCCTTTCCCCAATTTTTACAATTTTCGAGCTAGAGTCACCAAATTTGGCATGAAGATAGCAATTGACATTTTACAAAGATCTTCATCAAAACTTTGGATGCCACGCCCACCCATACCGCCCCCAGCCCCCCTTCCCACACTTATTACAAACTTCGAGCTAGAGTCACCAAATTTGGTATATATATAGCAATTGAAATTCCACAAAGATCTGCATCACAAATTTGGATGTCACGCCCACCCTTACCGGCCCCAGCCCCCCTTTCCCCACCTTTTACAAACTTTGAGCTAGAGTCACCAAATTTGGTATATATATATTAATTGACATTCCACAAAGATCTGCAAGAACTATTTTGATGCCACGCCCACCCATACCGCCCCAGCCCCCCCCCCCCTTTCACCACCTTTTACAAACTTTGAGCTAGAGTCATCAAATTTGGTATGAAGATAGCCGGTGGCATCCCCATCTGCATCGGATAATCTTTAAGGCAGCGTACACCCCTGCCGCATCCATACCCCTTTGCACTCAGGCCTCTTTTTACCGGTTTTAATTCTGGTATCGAGTATGCCGCAGTCGGTTGCGTCCGACTGCAACGTTTCCACTAGTTTTGGAAATATGTTTATGTCTCACGCTTGTGGCGTGATCTTAGAAATATGTTTATATATTATGTTTATGTCTAATATGCTTTCCTGTGTTGGGGTGCGTTCTATGTGTAACATATTTGAGATATGAATATGTGTGCATATTGGATATATTACTCGCCCACACTTAAAAAATTTGCTTTACGTTAGACTGCTTCTATTTTGGGATACAGTGCGGGTTGATCTTGTTCAACTATTGGTAATTCTATTTTATCGTTGTTTATTTCTTGTTCTTTAGGTTTTCTATACTTAACAATAAGTGTTTTGGGTAAAATTTTGAACTTATAAATTAAGTACAATAATATGCTTAATATGGTAATGGCTAATGATGTCAATGTTATTATTTGAAATGTATTATAATATTTTGTATGTTCCAAAATTAATTTCTTAGTTTGAATATATGACAATGGTTCGAGTTTTGTTACGTTATTACTGACATAAGTGTTTTGTATAAAATCTAGTCTTGAATTTGATATTGATATTTCGTTGATTTGTACTTCACAATTATAGATTTTTATAATATTGTTTCCTTTTATTTTAATCATTGTTCATACAATTTTGATTTACAATGGTTTCTGGCAAATTCCATGATAAGATTATGTTTGGTTCTATATGATTTGTTTGAAAGTTTTAATTGTTTTGGTGTATTTACATTCTGTTTTGATTTGTTTTACAATGCCTACTATGCAATTATTCATTATTTGTTTCTTAGTAATTGTGCCATATACTGTATTATTATTTATAAAATATTTTTCTTGAATATTTTCTGTTACAATATTATCGTTCTCATCTGGGTAGGGTATTATTTCGAAAATAGGTGTTTCGCTAATTTATTGTGGAATATGTGATATTATATAAATTTCTTTTGTATCGGTTTTTAACCAAGTTGATGTTTTAATATTAAGAATTTTCTCTGGTGTAACATGCAATAAGTAATCGTGCTTTAGTAATTTAGGGTTGAATATGCCTAATCTAGTTAGTTGCATTCCCATCTCTATGTCTTCTATGTATTCGGTGAAATGTTCTAAATTGAAAATTAATAAATCAAGTTTCTTGTTCTTTTCTTCTTTTGTTTTAAATGTGTTCATGGTCTCTATTGCTTTGTTAATTGTTTCGATTATTTGGTTAAGTTCACTAACTTGAACGCTGTTCTCGGCTAAGTTTCTTATCTTCTGTTCTAGTTCGTCTCTGTCATCTGTATCTAATCTTCCGAATAAGTATTTATATGTTTTTCCTTCTAAATTTATTAGTCCTCTCTTTTGTCTTTTATGGATTGTTATCCCGTTCATATCCCTGTTTAGTTTTTCAATAAGGTAATTTATTTTAGTTGAATTTTCGTAACCGATTGCTTGTATTAATAGGTTATTGTAGACCTTTTCTATTTTTATTAAATTTACAGTTAGATAATGGTATTCAAAATTTGTTGGTATGTCCAGTGTTCCTGTTTTAAATATTAGGTAGCCGTTGTTTGCTTTTATGGGGTTTATTTCGATACTTTGTCCGTTAATTGTCACCGTTAGCATTGTTATTATTATTAGAATTCCCTTCATTAGTTGGTTTTCTGTAATTAATGTATTTACTTATATTAGTTTTCTTTTTCTTCTTGAACTTTGATTTGTAATGGGTGACTTTTCTACCTCTATTGGTTTCTTCAAAGTGTTTTTCGTCTAGTTGTCTTACCTGACCTGTCTTTTTGAATGGATTGGTTATTTTTGATTTAACTAATGGTGAAGATCTATACTTTGTATCTATTTCAAATTCTTCTATTGATTGATTTAATTTTTCAATTTCTTTCTTTTTCTTATCTTGTGTGTCATACTTTGGTGTCCCTGCGTACATAAATATATCTGCCGGTGTTCTGTTTGTTGTGTTGTGTTTAGTTTTGTGATTATAAGTGTATAATATTATTTCAAATCTGGTTTGTTTGTTTTCTATGTTAGAGTCACTGCTTATAATTCGTAATTTTTCGTTGATTGTTTTGTGAAATCTATCTATATCTGCTATACCATTTTTATATTGATTTTTACGTTCTCAGTTGTTAACCATTGTTGTAGTGCAGCACATATGAATGCTGAATCTTTATCTGCTTTGATTTCTGCTGGTTTTCCCATTAAATCAAAATCTTTTAATATGGTTCTTTTTGTTTCTAACCAGTCTCGGCTGTTAACTTCAATTAATGTTGCAAATTTTGAATAAACGTCTATACAAGATAGAAACTGTTTACGGTCAACTAAATAAAAATCCATTACATATTTGTCCCTAATGTAATTTGTTTCTGGGGTTACTTCATATACTAACTTGGTGCTTCTGTGTTCTGTTTTTGAAATGTTGCAAATGTGACATTCATTTATTATGTTTTGTATAAGATTCTGGTAATCTGGATAATAAAATTTTTCTTTGAACCACTGTATTGTCTTTTCTATCCCTAGGTGTAATAGTTCGTTATGTCTTTTTAGTATTTGTTCTTTGAATTCTGCGTACGTTTGTAAGTCTGTTAATTTTGATGAGCTTTTCATTACTTTTATTTTACTTTCTGGGTTTATTACTTCTACAAATGCGTTTTGGAAAATCGGAAAATCGGAGTTGTTGTGGAAATATATAACACTATTTTTTGAACATAAATATTCTTTTATTATGTCTTTAGCTTTAGCATATGTCATTTCGGTATAAGTTATCTTTATGTTTTTCTTATGAAAATAATTAGTAACTTGTGTATTATTGTCGTTTCCTTTTATGAGTTCGATTTGTCTGTTATAATAGTTTAGTGGTCTTTCAGTTATTTGAATGTAACTTTGGTTATCTTCTTGGGCACTATGAATGGTAGCACATGTTGCTTGACTCATTTCTTCTCCCAATAGATTTTCATGTATTTGCACACGTGATAGTGCGTCTGCGACATGGTTTTCTTTACCCGGTAAGTATTTGATTGTATAATCAAATTCATTTAACTTTATCTTCCATCGTTGGAGTTTCATATTCGGTTCTTTTATATCTGTGGTGTCCAAAATCACACAATGAAAGCGTTGCGCTTGTGTGCGAAGCAGCGAAACACGAAGGCAATGTGAAACATTTTTTTGCAATGCAGCATAGCGAATGACTGCGCGTTTGACTTTTGAGCTTCAGCCGAACACATGAGTCGAGAGAGCAAATGCAGCCAAAGACGCGCATTGTAAGAGAACAAGCTGCCGAGCGTTCTATTTATAGAACACACATATTCTCTCTCCCTATACATGTGTCGGCTGCTACGCCGGCAGAATTTTTATTGCCAACCACGCGTGGCTGCCTTTTCAAACTTTGGACAACACTGTTTTATATTATTTAACCATACTTATGGCTTGTGATCGCTTAGTATTTCGAATTTTCTACCATATAGATAGCTTCTATAAGTATTTGTTGCCCAAACTACTGCTAATAGTTCTTTCTCTATAGCTGTTTAGAGTTCTGCTGGCAAAACAAATAGGCTTGTGATTTTGTGTCAATACCGCTCCTAGAGCTACATTACTTGCATCTGTTGTGAGACAAAATGGTTTGTCATAATCTGGATGAGTAAGAATTGGATCAGAAGTTATCAGTAATTTTAATTTCTCGAATGCTGAGATATATGATGTATCCTTTATGTCTACTTTTGCTCCTTTCTTTAATTTAAGTGTCATGGGTTTGACGATGTTTGCGAAATTTGGAATGAACTTTCTATAAAATCCACACAAACCTAAAAATTTTTTTATCTCTTTTGGAGTCTTTGGAATAGGATATTTCATTACTGCTTCAATTTTATTTGGATTAGGTTTTAATCCTTCTGTTGTCACTATGTGTCCTAGAAATTCTGTTTCCTTTTTTAGAAATTCACACTTGTCTAGTTGCAATTTTAAGTTGGCTTCCCTTAGTTTGTCAAATACCTTATTCAATGACAAAATGTGTTCTTCCAATGAAGTGGAGTACACTATTATGTCATCTAAGTAGACTAAACAATCTTTGTAGATTAAATCTTCCAATAAATTGTTCATGCAACGTTGAAACGTTGCTGGTGCATTTTTTAGACCAAACGGCATACGTGTATATTCGTAGTGGCCATGTTTAGTGGAAAATGCTGTCTTAGGTATTGATTTCGGATCCATCTGGATCTGGTGATAGCCTTTGCTAAATCAAGAGTTGTGAAATATTGGCATCGGCCAAGTTTATCTAAAATTTCATCCATTATTGGAATAGGAAATTTGTCATCAATAGTGATTTCGTTTAGAAATCTGTAGTCTATTACTACTCTATATTTTTGTTTTCCTGATGCATCCAACTTCTTTGGGATTACTAATACAGGTGAATTATATGGAGACTGAGATTTCCTTATTATCCCTTGCTCTAACATTTCTTTTACTTGTCTGTCTATTTCGTCGTGTTGAATTTGGGAATATTTGTAGGGTCTCTTGTAAATCGAGTCCTCATGTTTTGTAATTATCGAATGTTTAACAACACTAGTGAAAGTCAAATTGTCACCTTCATGGTACTGTATGTCTCGATATTTGTGAAGAATTTTTGACACACACCTTTTCTCTTCATCGTTAAGATGATCTAAGCGAAATTCGTTGGACTCTTTTAATTCTTCGTTTATCACGAAATTGAATTCTAAGTCTTCTGACGAAGGTGGGTCTAGACACTCTGGTGCCGTTTCTTCTTCTACATTTATATTGGGGTCGTACTTAAATAAGAATGTATATTCTCCTAAAGTTACGGCTCCTTCTTCGTAATTTATTTTTGCCTTACAAGCTTCTAAATAATTTCTGCCTAACAATAAATCATATCGATTTGAAAATTCATGTATAAAGAACTCCTGTTTGGATGGACATAATTTACATGCTCCTATTGTTATGCTTGATGTTAATTTAATGTTACCGTTAATGGTATGAACGTTAAGTTCAGTGTTTATACTCGATACCGAAGGTAAAGAGTATATTGACTTTGTGCAATGTCCGTCATGGTGTCCGTCCGTCTGTCCGTCTGTCCGTCCGTATGTTCGCAACTTTTTTCCACACCCTTCAAGCTAGAGACTTGAAACTTTCCAATTCTCTTTATCTATGGGATAGTAAATTAAAGTGTCAAGATGGGGGTTCTACGATAACTGGGGGGCTGGCAAATCGATAAATTCGATAACTCAAAACCGATAAATCCACATATTTCGCACATCCTTACAGCTAGAAGTACCAAATCTGGTAAGAAGATAGCTACTAGCAACCCCCAAAAAACTGCATCAAAAATTTTGGAGCCACGCCCCCCCATTCCGCCCCCAGCCCCCCCGCATTTTGAAATCAGAAATAGCTATATCTCCCACAGTTTTTGAGCTTTAGCCACCAAATTTGTTGCCAAGATAGGTGATGATGACCCCTCAAAAACTGCATCAAAAGATTGGATGCCACGCCCACCAATACCGCCCCAGCCACCCCCATGTGCCCCAACGCTTCGTCAAAAACGGGAATGCGTGTATCTTCCAGAGTTGTGGAGCTAGAGCCTCCAAATTTGGTGGGAAGATAGTTGGTAACGACCCCCAAAAAACTGCATCAAAGTTTTGGAGCCACGCCCACCCATTCCGCCCCCAGCCTCACCGCATTTTGAAATCAGAAATGGCTATATCTCCCACAGTTTTTGAGCTAGAGCCACCAAATTTGGTGCCAAGATAGGTGATGATGACCCCCAAAAACTGCATCAAAAGTTTGGATGCCACGCCCACCAATACTGCCCTAGCCGCCCCCATCCACCCCAACGCTTCGTCAAAAACGGGAATGCGTGTATCTTCCAGAGTTGTGGAGCTAGAGCCACCAAATTTAGTAGGAAAATAGCTGGCAACGACCCCCAAAAATCTGCATCAAAGTTTTGGAGCCATGCCCTCCATTTCGCCCCCCTTTCCCCACTTTTTACAATTTTCGAGCTAGAGTCACCAAATTTGGTATGAAGATAGCATTTGACATTTCAGAAAGATCTGCATCAAAAATTTGGATTCAACGCCCACCCATACCGCCCCCAGCCCCCCTTTTCCCCACTTATTACAAATTTCGAGCTAGAGTCACCAAATTTGGTATGAAGATAGCAATTGACATTTTACAAAGATATGCATCAAAAATTTGGATGCCACGCCCACCCTTACCGCCCTCAGCCCCCCTCTCCCCATCTTTTTTAAACTTCGAGCTAGAGTCACCAAATTTGGTATATAGATAGCAATTGACATTCCACAAAGATCTGCATAAAAAATTTGGATGTCACGCCCACCCATACCGCCCCCAGCCCCCCTTTCCCCACTTATTACAAATTTCGAGCTAGAGTCACCAAATTTGGTATGAAGATAGCAATTGACATTTTACAAAGATATGCATCAAAAATTTGGATGCCACGCCCACCCTTACCGCCCTCAGCCCCCCTTTCCCCATCTTTTTAAACTTCGAGCTAGAGTCACCAAATTTGGTATATAGATAGCAATTGACATTCCACAAAGATCTGCATAAAAAATTTGGATTCCACGCCCACCCATACCGCCCCCAGCCCCCCTTTTCCCCACTTATTACAAATTTCGAGCTAGAGTCACCAAATTTGGTATGAAGATAGCAATTGACATTTTACAAAGATATGCATCAAAAATTTGGATGCCACGCCCACCCTTACCGCCCTCAGCCCCCCTTTCCCCATCTTTTTTAAACTTCGAGCTAGAGTCACCAAATTTGGTATGAAGATAGCAATTGACATTCCACAAAGATCTGCATCACAAATTTGGAAGTCACGCCCACCCTTACCGGCTCCAGCCCCCCTTTCCCCACTAAATACAATTTTCGAGCTAGAGTCACCAAATTTGGTATGAAGATAACAATTGACATTCCACAAAGATCTGCATCAAAAATTTGGATGACACGCCCACCCAAACCGCCCCCAGCCCTCCCTTTCCCCACCTTTTACAAATTTTTAGCTAGAGTCACCAAATTTGGTATGAAGATAGCCGGTGGCATCCCCATCTGCATCGGAGAATCTTTAAGGCAGCTTAAACCCCTGCCGCATCCGTACCCCTTTGCATTCAGGCCTCTTTTTACCGGTTTTAATACTGGTATCGAGTATGCCGCAGTCGGTTGCGTCCGACTGCAACGTTTCCACTTGTTATTCATTAAATTTATTGTTGACCCGGTGTCTATTACACACTTAAGCGGGTTATCATTCATAATAACAATAATGAATGGGTTATTGTTTCTTCCTGTTCCGAGGCAATTGCTTGAAAATTTTCGGATGTGTCCATTTTGACACCCCGCTGTTAGTTTCTCTTTGTCGCTTTTGAGGTTGGTTATTATAAGATGATGCTTGTGCATTATAGTTTCTATTTTGTGAATAGTTCATGGGATTCTGTTGTCTGCCTTGCTGCAACTTTAGCTGAAATTCGGCATATGTCTGCCTGTGTTCTTGTTGATTCTTATGTGGGTCAGTTGTGTTGTAATTTGTTTGGTAGTTAGGATTGTGTTGTGCTTGATAACTGGGGTTATATGTTGAACTTTGGTTAAAATTTTCCTGATACCTTTTACTCGAATTGTTATTATTTGAATTATTGTATTTGTTATCTTTGGGTTTTTCAACCACACTATTTTCAAATAAGCCCTCCTTTTGAGCTGCTACTTTTAACAGATGGCTAGTGGTAATATCATACCTAGCTAGAATCATGAAAATTCTATCTGGAATTTTTCTTTTAATTACATCTTTAACTGTGTTATTCATGGCATTTGTATATACTATTGTATTGGCTGTACTATTTTCTAGTGTTAGCTTATTCGTTATAATATAAGATTTGTGCTCTAGTTCTTCTATAAACTTACGGATATTTCCTTGATAGCTGGTGTTGTAAAGTTGTCGTAGTAATTCTTCAACTGGAGTCTGGGTGGTGTATTCCTCGATGAGTGCTCTTTTCAATTCTCCCCAATTGTTGGCATGTGATAGCTGCGAAATCCTTTGCGCTTCTCCGATGACTTGTAGTTCGATCGCACCGTATATTATACTTTGTTGCCTTGGGTTTGTGGTAGGGTATAATTGAAGTAAGAATTCTGTCCTCCTGATGAAGGCGCTTAGCTCCTGTTTGTTTCCCAAGAACTGGGGAACTTGTCGGATTTGTGACAATGCCTGGTTAAGTTCAACATCACTTAAAACGACTGCCATGTTGATTTGATTATTTGATGTGTTGTTGATTATATGGTTTTAGTTTGTTTTGTTGTTGATTGTATTGTTTTTGGGTTGAATTGTTTTCTTAAATTATTTAAACACCATTAATTGTGTTAGTTGCACGATTAGCTTTTATTAAGTATTGCAATGTTTTGATTTTTGCACTTATTTTTCATTAATCAATTAAACACCATTAAATGTGTTAGTTGCACGAAAGTTCTTTGGCGGATTAGTTTTTATGAAGTATCGCAATTTATTATTGTTGCACTTATTTTTCACAAATCCTACCGGCTGCGCCAATTATGAGTTCACGACCAAGTGGGAATTAAAAAAATAAAAAGACTTTTGTCTTTAGTTTATTTCTTTATTGTGTTGAACTAATTTTAAAAGATACAAAACACTTCCTCACTTAAGTCTATCTTCTTTCTGATCTTACTCCGAACTACTTCAATTGTTCTTGCTGCGCAGAGCAAACCTCCGTTGAGAGCTTTTCTTAATGTCAAAGCTTCTAAGCTTTGATCATTTTAAGCTTTTATCAAAAAGTGCCAATTCGGCGATCTCACGCTTGTGGCGTGATTTTGGAAATATGTTTATGTCTCACGCTTGTGGCGTGATCTTAGAAATATGTTTATATATTATGTTTATGTCTAATATGCTTCCTGTGTTGGGGTGCGTTCTATGTGTAACATATTTGAGATATGAATATGTGTGCATATTGGATATCTTACTATATATATATAGTGACATATTCAGTTCTTGCAGAACTTCTATGCCAACCTCCACCCACATAAAATAACAAGAACAATGCACAAGCATTGTCCACTTGAGTAAACATACGTATAATCTTAAGCACGCACAATTATAATTTCGGCTTCTTGTTATAGAACCATAGATAATTAAGTCACACTCAGCATAAGCACGTACATCCGGCGAACAGAATAAACAACACTAAAACTATGCACCCTAAAAAATAACAAAGCTATTAAAATCAATCACGCCACCCGAAAAACAAAACCATTAAAATCGATCACGCCACTTTAAGAATTAGATGAGCAAAGTCCAATGTAATTTGATCCTTGAGCGAAACCCCAGTTTACGACTCCACAGAATAAATCCACTCAAGAGAGTTGAGCATTAATAACTATAACAAAGGAATAAGTCGCAGAACGAGGTTTCTTCAATAATCAAAACGCTAGCATAAGTTGAGTTCTATTTTACATGTTTAACTGTAAAGACGCGTTCAATAAAGATATTTTATATTTTTTTGAATAAACGCGACTCCAACGATTTAATTGGCGCAGCCGGTAGGATATCAGTCGAAATCGTGAAAGTCATAGTAACCTAAGGATCAAAAGATCCTTAACTTGTTCAAGTGTCTCGCGAACTAATCGAAGTGATATCCGCACAAGGACCTCGTGATCCTTAAAAACTTTTCTTCGAAAAGAAACAAAATCCACGCAACGCTTAAGTGCAAGAAAAAAGAAAGAGAAGAAAATTTATTTTTAACCAACAAAACTTTTTACATATCAAACATCAAAATAAATAAAAATTCCAAGATGACTTTGAGGATTTTATCAGACGCCAACTTAAGCCAAGCGCTTAACCAAATCAGACAAATACCAAGCTTTGGAGGAGAAACAGAAGACCTAAGTGCTTTCATCAGCAGAATTGAATTCATCATGAAACTATACCCAACTGAGGACGGCAGACAACAAAATGTGTTATTCAGCGCAGTGGAAATGCAGCTACATGGAGACGCCCAAAGGACATCGCTAAGACACATGGCTTCGGATTGGAACACACTAAGAGATATCCTGATCAACACCTACAAAACGCAAACATCATACGAAGAACTATTAAGGAAGCTGTACTACACTCAATACGGAGGAAGTATACGTAAGTTCGTCGAAGAAATAGAAACTAAGTCTTTTGTCATTATAAATAAGCTAATAATAGAAGGCAACCAACAAAATACAACACTTTATACAAACGCAATGAACAGTACAATAAAAGATGTAATTAGTAAGAAATTGCCTGACCGATTGTATATGCAGCTAGCTAGATACGATATAACCACAGTGAACAAATTAAAGCAAGTAGCACAGAAAGAAGGAGTTTACGAAGAATACGTATCTGAGAGATCTAAGAACACAAATAACACAACCTTCAGCAAAACAAACAAAAACAACTATAATTCCAAATATCAAAACCACAACAACTCAGGTTACAGAAACCAACAGAATTTTAATACAAATTTTCAAAATTATAGAAACCAAAATCAACCACAAAATACCACAACACATGACCCACAACTATTTAGGGAATTCCAACAAAAACTATATCAAGGTAGAACACAAAACCCAATCAATTACCAACATAATCCGTTCAGAACAAATGCACCAAATCCACCATTTAAAAGAACACGCCCAGGTTATAGTGAACAGTCAAAAATGGACACATCCGAAAATTTTCATCAAACAGCCTCGGAACCGAAAATAGAACACCGTTCATAAATATAACTATGAACGATATTCCTTTGAAATGCTTAGTAGATACAGGTTCGTCGATAAATTTAATGAGCAAAAATTTCCTTAATTATAAAATATCAAAAGAAAATATTATTTGTCATACAATAAGTGGAAAAGTAACATTAAACGAAAGTATATCGTTAGCACCAAGTAGACTTTGTCCGACCGATCAAAAATTTTACATTCATGATTTCTCAAAGAAATTTGACATCTTATTAGGCCGAACGTTCCTAACAGATTGTAAAGCTAAGATCAACTACGAGGAAGAGTTCATAAGACTTGGAGATTTCCAATTCTTATTCAAGTATGATATCGAAGATAAAGGGTTAAACGAAAACTTAGAAGAATGTTTAGATCCACCACTAACAAGAGATTTGCATATAGCTTATGCACTGGAAAATGAGTTGTTAGAAAGCAATCAGTTCAGATTAGAGCATCTCAATGCAGAAGAAAAAAGGGAGTTAACAAAAGTTTTATTTGAATTTAAAGATATCCAGTATAAAGAGGGTGATAATCTGACCTTCACTAATAATATAAAACATACAATTACAACCAAGCATGAAGACCCCATTTACAAAAGACCATATAGGTACGCACAAAGCTTCGACGAAGAAGTAGATAAACAAATAAAAGAAATGATGAAACAAGGTATCATTCGCGAATCAAGTTCACCCTATTGTTCACCAATCTGGATAGTACCCAAGAAAAGTGACGCCTCAGGCATAAAAAAGTTTCGCATAGTCGTAGACTACCGCAGTCTCAACGAGGTAACCATCAGTGATAAATATCCTATACCTTTAATGGACGAAATATTAGACAAGTTAGGAAGATGCCAATACTTTACCACCATTGACTTAGCAAAAGGGTTTCATCAAATCCAAATGGACGAAAAATCCATACCGAAAACTGCCTTCTCAACTAAGAACGGTCATTTCGAATATACACGAATGCCATTCGGTTTAAAGAATGCACCAGCAACATTTCAACGTTGCATGAACAATCTTTTAGGAGACTTAGTCTACAAAAATTGTTTAGTATATATAGACGACATAATAGTGTTTTCCACTTCATTGGAAGAACATATATTATCACTTAGAAAGGTTTTCGAAAAGCTAAGAGAAGCAAATTTAAAATTACAGCTAGATAAGTGCGAATGGATGAAAAAAGAAACAGATTTTTTAGGTCACGTTATAACCGTAGACGGAATCAAACCTAATCCAAATAAAATTGAAGCAGTTAAAGCATTTCCAATACCTAAAACACCGAAAGAAATAAAAAAGATTTCTAGGTCTATGTGGATTTTATCGAAAGTTCATACCTAACTTTGCCAAAGTAGCAAAGCCAATTACACTTAAATTAAAAAAAGGGAGCAAAAATAAATATAAACGAAAAAGAGTATAAAGAAGCATTCGAAAAATTAAAATTACTCATTATGTCTGACCCAATATTAATTTATCCTGACTTTAACAAGAAATTTTCACTGACAACAGACGCAAGTAATTATGCACTAGGAGCAGTTCTATCACAGGATCACAAACCAATATGCTTTGCAAGCAGGACCCTGAATGAACATGAAATTAATTATTCCGCAATAGAAAAAGAACTTTTGGCTATAATATGGGCTACCAAAAATTTCAGATCATATCTTTTCGGTAGAAAATTCGAAATACTAAGCGACCACAAGCCTTTAGTATGGTTAGAAAACATTAAGGACCCAAATATGAAATTACAGAGATGGAAAATCAGGCTTAACGAATTCGATTATGAAATTAAATACTTACCAGGTAAAGAGAATTATGTAGCAGATGCACTTTCAAGAATTAAATTAGAGGAGAATTTTATGGGAGATACACAAAACAGCGTAGCAGCAACAATACACAGCGCATGCGAAGACAATCAAAATTGCATTCAAATCACAGAAATACCCTTAAACAATTACAGCCACCAAATAGAATTTATTAAAAGCAATATAGAAGACGTAAAGAAAATAAACTACTTTCACAAAACAAAAATTATTATAAATTATACAGAGATGACCATAGAGAGAGCAAAAGAGCTAATAAAAGAATATTTATGTGCAAAAAATAGTGTAGTATATTTCCCACACAACGGTGACTACGAAACATTCCAAAAAGCTTATGTAGAAATAATAAGTACAGACAATCCAATTAGAACAATGAGAGCAACCACCAAATTAATTGACATCCAAACTTATTCAGACTTTAAAGAAATCATTATGAAAGACCACAAAAAGCTTTTACATCCAGGTATAGAAAAGACAATAGCTATGTTTAAAACAAATTACTATTACCCCGATTATCAGAAGTTAATCCAAAATATAATAAACGAATGCGAAGTTTGCAATATGGCGAAAACAGAACATAGAGATACAAAGTTTACCTTTGAACTAACCCCCGAAATCTACAACCCAAGAGAAAAATATGTAATAGATTTTTACATGGTAGACAACAAACAGTTTTTGTCATGCATAGATGTTTATTCGAAATACGCTACATTAGTTGAAGTAAATGGAAAAGATTGGCTAGAAGCGAAAAGAGCAATCCTTAAAATATTCAATGACATGGGAAAACCGATAGAAATAAAAGCAGATAAAGATTCAGCATTCATGTGCGCAGCTCTAAAAATATGGTTAGAATCAGAAAATGTTAAAATAGAAATAACAACAAGCAAAAACGGAATTTCAGACGTAGAAAGATTTCATAAAACAATTAATGAAAAACTGAGAATCATAAACACCGATACTGACCCCGAAAACAAATTAACAAAGTTCGAAACAATCCTTTATACGTACAACCATAAAATAATACACAGCACAACAGGCAGAACCCCAGCAGAGATTTTTATTTACGCAGGAACACCAACTCATGATACCCAAGCAAAGAAAATCAACAAGATAAAAAAATTAAATGAAAAAAGACAAACATTTGAAATAGACACAAATTACAGAGAAATGCCTCTAGTGAAATCCAAAGTAACTAACCCTTTTAGAAAAACAGGAAATATCAAAAAAGTAGACGACAAACATTTTGAAGAAACTAACAGAGGTAGAAAAATCCTTCATTATCAAACAAAATTCAAAAAACAAAAGAAAACTAACGTAAGCAAATATAACAATTCCAGGTCAACTGAAGCTGCTAACGATACACTTGTTACAATTAATACTCCTACTCACAACAATAATACCATGTAACACCCAATCGATAGAAATCAATCAAATAAAAGCGCAAAACGGATACCTTATCCTAAAAACTGGTCTACTTAGTATTACACAGGAATATGAATACCATTGCCTCACAATAAATTTAACTAAAACTGAAGAAACACTAAACAATCTATTGCAACAAGCGGAAACCTTTAAATTCTTACCACAAATAGAATAC
Organism: Scaptomyza montana; assembly: GCA_018904305.1. Taxonomy (NCBI): domain Eukaryota; kingdom Metazoa; phylum Arthropoda; class Insecta; order Diptera; family Drosophilidae; genus Scaptomyza; species Scaptomyza montana. Next base: position 659,819 of record JAEIGR010000045.1, read on the forward strand.
CTAATAGAAAAACTAGAAAGAGAGATGAACGGAATAAAAATAGTAAAAAGACAGAAACGAGGACTATTGAATATAATAGGAACAGCATATAAATACTTATTCGGCACCTTGACCGAAGAAGACAGAACAGAATTAGAAAACAAAATAAATAACTTAGAAGAAAACAGCATACAAATAAATGAATTAAACAAGATAATAAAAGCAGTAAATCATGGCCTTAGTATTATAGAAAACATGTCAGAAGATTCACAACAAGATAAAAAACTTAACCTAATACTATTTAACTTACAACAATTCACAGAATATATTGAAGATATCGAAATGGGCATGCAATTGACTAGATTAGGGATCTTTAACCCAAAACTACTTAAACACGACTACTTAGAAAATGTAGACACAGAAAAGTTATTAAATGTAAAAACTTCAACTTGGCTCAAATCAGATACGAACGAAATTTTAATAATGTCACACATACCAAAAAAGCTAACACAAAATCCTTTATACACAATAATTCCCTACCCGGAAGAAAACAAAAACATTTTAACAGAAAATATAAAAGATAAATATAACATCAATAAAAATAAAACATATTCAGCAACCGACAAGAAAATAATACAAAATAAATGTATAGATGGTATACTTAAGCAAATAAAAGTAGAATGTAAGTTCGCTAAAACACACAAAAATTACGAAATAAATTTTGTAGAACCTAATGTTATATTAACTTGGAATTTGCCTAAACTATTGCTCAATCAAAATTGTACGAATCAAGAAATAGAAGTAAGTGGAAACAACATAATTAAAGCTATTAACTGTTCACTTCAAATAGAAGATATATCTGTATCAAACATACTTTCCGATTATACACAAACAATTTACATAAGTAACAATGTTACAAGATTAGAACCAATTTCATTCATACATACAAGACAAATTATAAAAGAAAATACAAAAACACACAACATTCTATTAATAATAGTTTTAACCATACTCGTAACAATGTTAATCGCGACAGCTATATATCTAATATTTAAGTTCAAAAATATTCCACAAAGAATGGTCATAAAATATAAGAAAAATGAAGCACAAGAACCGACAAACGATCAAAAAAATAAAATTATAATAGACACAGACACTAAAACGTACCCAACACTAACAGCTTGAGGACAAGCAATTTTCTAGGGGATGGGGAAGTGACATATTCAGTTCTTGCAGAACTTCTATGCCAACCTCCACCCACATAAAATAACAAGAACAATGCACAAGCATTGTCCACTTGAGTAAACATACGTATAATCTAAAGCACGCACAATTATAATTTCGGCTTCTTGTTATAGAACCATAGACAATTAAGTCACACTCAGCATAAGCACGTACATCCGGCGAACAGAATAAACAACACTAAAACTATGCACCCTAAAAAATAACAAAGCTATTAAAATCAATCACGCCACCCGAAAAACAAAACCATTAAAATCGATCACGCCACTTTAAGAATTAGATGAGCAAAGTCCAATGTAATTTGATCCTTGAGCGAAACCCCAGTTTACGACTCCACAGAATAAATCCACTCAAGAGAGTTGAGCATTAATAATTATAACAAAGGAATAAGTCGCAGAACGAGGTTTCTTCAATAATCAAAACGCTAGCATAAGTTGAGTTCTATTTTACATGTTTAACTGTAAAGACGCGTTCAATAAAGATATTGTATATTTTTTTGAATAAACGCGACTCCAACGATTTAATTATATATATATATATATATGTATATATAATTATGAGTTCACGACCAAGTGGGAATTTAAAAAAATATAAATACTTTTGTCTTTAGTTTATTTCTTTATTGTGTTGAACTAATTTTAAAAGGTACAAAACACTTCCTCACTTAAGTCTATCTTCTTTCTGATCTTACTCCGAACTACTCCTCAATCGTTCTTGGTGCGCAGAGCAAACCTCCGTTGTGAGCATTTCTTATTATCAAAGCTTTTAAGCTTTGATCGTTTTAAGCTTTTAACAAAAAGTGCCAATTCGGCGATCTCACGCTTGTGGCGTGATTTTGGAAATATGTTTATGTCTCACGCTTGTGGTGTGATTTTAAAAATATGTTTATGTTTTATGTTTATGTCTAGTATGTTTCCAGTGCTAGGGTTTTAGGGTGTAATGTGATATTTTATTGTTGGGCTGTGTGCTATGTGCTGGGGTGCGTGCTATGTGTAACATATTTGAGATATGAATATGTGTGTATATTGGATATCTTTCTCGCCCAAACGTTGCAGTCGGACGCAACCGGCTGCGGCATACTCGATACCAGTATTAAAACCGGTAAAAAGAGGTCTGTCTGCAGAGGGGTACGGATGCGGCAGAGGTGTACACTGCCTAAAAGATTTTCCGATGCAGATGGGGATACCACAAGCTATCTTCCTTACAAATTTGATGACTCTAGCTCAAAATTTGTAAGTTTGTTGGGAAAGGGGGGTGGTATGGGTGGGCGAAGCATCCAGATTTGTGACGCAGATCTTTGTGGAATGTCAATTGCTATCTTCATACCAAATTTGGTGACTCTAGCTCGAAGTTTGTAAAAGATGGGGAAAGGGGGGCTGGGGGCGGTATGGGTGGGCGTGGCATTAAAATTTGTGATGCAGAGCTTTGTGGAATGTCAATTGCTATCTTCATACCAAATTTGGTGACTCTAGCTCGAAATTTGTAAAAAGTGGGGCTGGGGTTGGTATGGGTTGGTGTGTCATCCAAATTTTTGCTGTAGATCTATGTGGGATATATTATGTGTCCTCGTTGGGTGTAAGATTGATTAAACACTGGCACGTCTGTGCCTCTTGACTTTGGTTTATTGAATGTCTTTATTGAAGTTGAAATATATTCTTAGCTTATGGTTAACATTTATAAACTTATGCTGTTATCAGTTAACAGCTACAAAGAGAGGAAGAGCGATTGTACTCATACGTTTGGCTAAAGTGCAAGCGCGGCGTTTCCCGTAGGGCAACGGTCTCACGCTTGCGTGGCCTTCTAAAGAGGCTTCATATTACTTACACGCGCAGACCATATGTATGTATGTGCTTTGGTATGCGCATACATATATATGTTTATGCTGAGCGTGTTTAGGTTAATTTATACTTGCAACAAAGTGTTACAAGTTGTATTTAAAATATGTTTTGAAATTACGTATATGAATACACTACACCTCCCTTTTTAAAAAAATAACGTAATATTACAAATAAAGATGTAGTTATTTATGTAATTTACAGTATTAAAGTATACAAATTTATTATTATCTTTTTATTTAAAAATTTTTCATTTATTTTTTTTTTTTTGTTTTTCGGTTGATCAGACCGTTTATTATTATTCAGGCCTGTTCTAGTTTCCGAGTCGAAACGGAATCGAAATGGATTCTCATTTCGATGGTTGCATTCCCAGATTTCGATCGACTTATATTCTTCTTATACTTAATTTCGATACCAATTTTTTATCGATACAAACAGCTGATTGTGTAAATCAAGCAAAAAAATAAGAGCAGTTGTTCATTTAAATAGCTATTTACAATGCCGGCAGCAATATTATTAGCAGCAAGAGAAAGAAAACGTTTGGCTAAATTAAACGCTAAACGCATTAATCGCCTGCTGCGATCCCAAGAGAAAGATCCCTAAAAACGCAAAATTTCTAATTAAATGTTCACAAATAATTATTCGCTTACTTACATCACCAAGTAAAAAATATAAAAAAAATATTTTTTACTTGGTGCTTACATTTTGAATATATGATTGAGATCAGCTGTTTACCGCAACGATAGCTCATAAATACTCGATAGCTATCGAGTATTAGGGCTGCCCTTACACAGCACAGATATTTTTAGTTTACTTATATTAGTGTAATTACTCGTTTTTGCTTAAGCTAAACCTGTCTCTTATATAGGAATCAAGTTTTTATAGTTATTTTAACAAAAATCTTGTGTAAATAACAACAATTAAAAACATATATAATTTTTGGTTGAACATGACAGCTCTTTATTTTGTATAAGACTGATTCCAATCGCTTTGGCTTTGCCACCGCACGTAAATTTTAAGTGTACAGCTATAAACAAAAAAACAAATGAAAAATAATATGCAGGCCTTACGAATGACAATGCAAAGTTCTTGCCAATAGTATATAAATTAAGTAAAAAATAGTAACAAGGTTTAAAAACACACATAAGTTGCTTTATTAGCACAATCGTTTTCATTTCGAGTGCTAATTGTCACTCGTTTTCATAACGATCCATTTGTGCTCGGAATCGAAAAGTAGAACAGGCCTGATTATAATTTTTGAATTTTGAATAATTTTAAGTTGGATATTAGAGTTGCTTTAAACCTATTATGCATTAAAAATTTTTAATCTATCCTTATGAACTGTTTGTTTTTTTATTATTATATTATCCTGTTCTATTATGTTCACTACTGTGTAAGGTCCTATATATTTACTTTCTAGCTTATGACCTGTTTCATTTTTTTAAAAGTACTTTATCTCCTATGTTCAAATTAAAACCTATTGTTTTCCTATCATAATATTCTTTATTTTTAAATTTATGTTTTTCTAACATAATTCTTGCTCTTTTATAAGCCTGTTCTAATCTAAACTTACGTTCTTTAGCGTAATCGTCTACATTATATAAGGGGTTAATGTTATCTATTTTATTAAAATTTTGGGGCAAATTGCTTTGCTTGCCAAAAACTAATTCGTATGGACAATAATTATGTGCCATAGAAGGGGTCCTGTTGAAACAGTATACGAAATATTGAAGCCATACATTTCAATCGGTTTTATCGACTGAGATGTAAGAGCGTATATATTCGTTAAAAGTTCTGTGACTTCTTTCAACTGTTCCAACGGTCTGGTGGTGGTGTGCTGTGGACGTTATGTTGTCTATTTTTAAATATTTGCACATGTCATTTATAATGGTATTTTTATATTCGGTGCCCATGTCCGCAATAAAGGTTTTCATGGGGCCAAATTTAAAATGAATTGCTCAAATATTGCTTTTGCAACAGTGTTGGCATTCTTGTTTGGTATTGGAATGGCAACGAGATATTTAGTTAAATCACAAATAAGTGTAACTGCATATTCGTTACCATTCTCGGATCTGGGTAATGGACCTATAGTGTCAACAATTACTCGATCAAAGGCACTCAGTGGTGTGTCTGTTATTGTCAAAGGAGTTTTAGTATGAACTAATGTTTTTGACATCTGGCATTTGGGACATCTACGTATGTACTCTTTTATCTGACGAGTCATGTTTTTCCAATAGTAGTGTCTTTTTGCTTTGGCCAAAGTTTTTGTTATACCAGTATGTCCTCCTTGTGTGGGACTATCATGAAATGTAGACAATATTGCTTCTTTTTCTATATCTTTTGATATAATGGTCACCGGCTTCAGTAGCGCTACTCTTAATAAATTCAATTCATTATTGCCCATGTTTTTGAAATTATCTATAGAAACTTGTTCAAAGATTTTTTCATGCGGTGCCAATTTTAGTTCGCGTATATCATGCATACCGGCTTCCTTTTCGAGCCTTTGGAAAAACTGACCTAAGTCAATAACTCCATTAGTATACAGATCGCTAACATTTATTCTTGCAATGACTTTATTTCCGTGTTTAAAATAACACAACTTTTCTTTCATATGCAAGACCACTACTTTTCGTAAGTCGTCATTCGTGATGACTTCATATACGTTGGGCTTAGAAGCTTTTTCAAGATTTTTCCTAAGCAAAAGTTCTTGTTTATTTCCTGCGCAGGAATTGTTTTGTCTACTTTGATGCCTGGTAGTGACTTTCAGGACTTTGTGTTGTATGTCTTTTAATTCGGATATTGTTATCCGTGATAGGGCATTTGCCACGAAATTGTCTTTACCCTTTAGATATTCGACTGTAAAGTCGTATTCTTCCAATTCGAGCCGCATACGCGTTAATTTGGAACTAGGGTTGATCATAGAAAATAAATATGTTAAAGGCCTGTGGTCAGTTTTCACTGTGAAATGTTTTCCATAAATATATGGTCTAAAACGTACTATAGCCCAATGAATTGCTGCTAATTCTTGTTCCGTTGTACTCTTATTACTTTCACCCTTTGTAAATGAACGTGATGCGTATGCAATTGGAAGTTGGAGTCCATTGTAGTTTTGAGTTAAAACTGCTCCACACGCATGCTCACTTGCATCCGTTATTATGCAAAATTCTTTGCTGAAGTCTGGGTATTGTAATAGTGTAGGCTGCATTAGCTTATCTTTTAGGTATAGGAAGTGGCATTCAACTGTCCATTCAAAAGGAACATCTTTTTTACATAATCTTGTTATGTGCCGAGAATAGTCGGCGAACTTATTTATGAAACGTCTATAATAATTGCAAAATGCAACAAAACGTCTAGCGCTGTCCGCATCGTGTGGGACTGGGTAGTTTTTAATGACGTCGTACTTTTTGTCGTCGGGCAAGATTCCTTTATCAGTGCATTTATGACCAAGAAAGGTTACTTCATGCATAAAAAATGAGCATTTTTGTGGATGTAACTTAAGATTGTATTTCCTACATTTGTCAAAAACATCTGTTAAGTTTTTGAGCATATGTTTTTCGGAACAACCAATAACTATTAAATCATCCATATAAAGGAATGCTTGGGAAGATTCAAGGCCAGAGAATGCAATAGTCATCATTCTCTGAAATGAATTTGGCGCTATTTTTAAACCAAATGGTAATCGCGTGAAGCGATATGAGCCATTGCTCGTTGAAAATGAAGTTATATCCCTTGAACTTTCTTCAAGTTCGATTTGATGAAAACCTGACATTAAGTCAAGGCATGAAAAGTATTTTGCTCTGCCTAGTTGATCTAATATGTCATCAATTCTAGGCAGTGGGAATTTGTCGGACAGTAATTTTTTATTTATTTGACGATAGTCAAAAAAATGACTAATCGTCATTTTTTATTTTCTGAGCCTGGAAGGGCTTTCTTTGGAACTAATAAAAGTGGGCTATTGTATTCTGACACAGATGGTTCGACTATTTTGTCGTTGATCAACTTTCCAACTTGTTTTTGGATTTCAGCTGTTTGGCTGTGCGGGCTTCGATAGTTTTTAATATACACTGGTTCATTGTCTTTTAGTCTCAAGTTTTGTTTATAGAAATTATTTGTTGTGATCGATTCGGTTTCGAGACCGAATACGTCACTATACTCGGTGCATAACTTTTTTAGTTGAGGTTTGAATTGAGGCGGAAAACTTTTGGCTAGCTGAGATAAGACGTTCTCTTTTCTACTTTCTGGATTTGTTTGAACTACATCGTAGTTCGAAAGTGATTCATGTTGCAAATTATTAATTGTAACTAATTGATCTGAATTAGTTGTATTTAGTAAACGGACAAACGTATTTTGGGATGTTGCAATTGTGTTTGCAACATATACACCAGTCTGGATTTCCTGGTTTGGAATAAATATGCTATCTTCTTTTGAAATTAGCGTAATTTTTCGGACAATTTGAGATCTTGCTGGTAGAAGTATTGAGTTTCTACCAGAATGATATGTTATGGGAACATGAATTGGATATTGTAGATTATTGGGTCTAATTATAAACCAATCTTCTGATGGTTTGAAGTCAAGTTGGCAATTGTATTTTTTAATAAAATCAATGCCTAGTATTCCATCACATGGTATAGCGAAATCTAAATCAAATATATGAAAGTTGTGTGGAATTATATATTTACCTTGATTGTTGCTGATAGTACAGAACAGTGTTGTTCTGTCCTGTAGCCTCAGTGCAACTATTTTCAAACTTGGAAATGGCATCGTTCATATTATTGAACGTGCCTGCCTGCATGATAAGTTTAACTTTATCTATTGTGCAGTTCTTTGTCATTGCCTTTACAGCTTGTGTAGTGCTGTATTTGTTGGCTAAATCCATTGACAAACCGTCGTTAATGTAAGCTCCTTCAAGTGCTTTTGTCAATTTTTCCACCTCTTGGGTGTATTGACCGGCTGTTTTTCCCTTTTGCTGAAGGTTAAGGAGTTTAGCAGATATGACTTCTACCGATTCTCCCTTAACTGAGGTTGACAACTTTGAGATGATAGCTTTGATACTTTGCTCATCACTTATTAAGTTTCTAGCATAGCCTTTCAGTTTTGTTTTTATTAGGCTCACCGCATTAATTTCATGGGCGCCTTTCAACGATTCTACTAGGTCTAATGCATCAAGGAAACTTCTTAAGTTTTGAGCTTGTCCATCGAATTCTGGCAATAGAGAAGAGGCTAGCCTCAAAAATTCAACTAAATTTTTGTGCCATGAATCCATGTCTGAATCTGTATCCTTGCCTTCTGTTTGATCCATTAGCTGAGATTTGTCAAATGTGGCTATTTTATTTACTTCATTTGGGAGAAATATGATAAGCTCATGCCTCTCCGAAATATATACAAGGTTTTCTCTTAATCGTTTTAAGATTTCCTGACCTTGCGTAATTTGAAGTGAATCAGCTTTGTGAGCGTTGGTAAGTATAATGTTTCTAACGTTGTTGTAAGTGTTAACCAACAACTCTAAATGTTTTGACTTCGTTTCATTTGAAATCTGTGCACTTTTGTTAAGGCACTTGAAAGATTTATCAAATTCTGTTCTTTGGTTTATAACGTATTTACGTATATGATCCCAGTCCATTAAATTCGTTATATAAGAATTTCATTAAACTTTATATACGAGAATGTTAGTTACTTCACCCAGTATTGGGTTGAATGTTATTGAAGAAGTAACTTCAACATTTGGTAGGGATTTGAGCACTTGTAGCTTTTGTTTTTTAGTACAATTAATTAGTGGTGAAAATAAACTAAGGTGCGTTTCATATATATAATGACACCACAAATTTGCTAATATTTTTTGAACGGTACATTTTTTTCAATAACAATGTTCTACGCATTTGCGTGTATTGACAAAAAAAATAATGTGTACCAAGCCAGACGGCGTTTCTGATAACGGTACATTTGTTTTGCTGAAAAAACTGATTTTCGGTTGTTTCAAAATTATAAAACCACTTTCAATAATGAGTTTCAAAGTGATGGTTGTGTTTGAAACTGAACAGAATAAGCATATATCACATATTATTTTGGTACAGCGCTTACGGAGCAGGAAAAGGGCAGAATACTTGCTTTGAGGGAAGAGGGGTATGGATTCCGTGAAATTGGGCGCAGGTTTCGAGAGAAGCCACACGGTTATTCATAATTATACTCGATACCGAAGGTTAAGAGTATATTGACTTTGTGCAATGTCCGTCATGGTGTCCGTCCGTCTGTCCGTCTGTCCGTCCGTATGTTCGCAACTTTTTTCCACACCCTTCAAGCTAGAGACTTGAAACTTTCCAATTCTCTTTATCTATGGGATAGTAAATTAAAGTGTCAAGATGGGGTTTCTACGATAACTGGGGGGCTGGCAAATCGATAAATTCGATAACTCAAAACCGATAAATCCACATATTTCGCACATCCTTACAGCTAGAAGTACCAAATTTGGTAAGAAGATAGCTACTAGCAACCCCCAAAAAACTGCATCAAAAATTTTGGAGCCACGCCCCCCATTCCGCCCCCAGCCCCCCGAATTTTAAAGTTAAAAAAAGCCTATATCTCCCACAGTTTTTGAGCTATAGTCACCAAATTTGGTGCCAAGATAGGTGATGATGACCCCTCAAAAACTGCATCAAAAGATTGGATGCCACGCCCACCAATACCGCCCCAGCCACCCCCATGTGCCCCAACGCTTCGTCAAAAACGGGAATGAGTGTATCTTCCAGAGTTGTGGAGCTAGAGCCACCAAATTTGGTAAGAAGATAGTTGATAACGACCCCCAAAAACTGCATCAAAGTTTTGGAGCCACGCCCACCCATTCCGCCCCCAGCCCCACCGCACTTTGAAATCAGAAATGGCTATATCTCCCACAGTTTTTGAGCTAGAGCCACCAAATTTGGTGCCAAGATAGGTGATGATGACTCCCCAAAAACTGCATCAAAAGTTTGTATGCCACGCCCACCAATACTGCCCTAGCCGCCCCCATCCACCCCAACGCTTCGTCAAAAACGGGAATGCGTGTATCTTCCAGAGTTGTGGAGCTAGAGCCACCAAATTTAGTAGGAAGATAGCTGGCAACGACCCCCAAAAATCTGCATCAAAGTTTTGGAGCCACGCCCTCCATTTCGCCCCCCTTTCCCCAATTTTTACAATTTTCGAGCTAGAGTCACCAAATTTGGTATGAAGATAGCAATTGCCATTTTACAAAGATATGCATCAAAAATTTTGATGCCACGCCCACCCTTACCGCCCTCAGCCCCCCTTTCCCCATCTTTTTTGAACTTCGAGCTAGAGTCACCAAATTTGGTATATAGATAGCAATTGACATTCCACAAAGATCTGCATAAAAAAATTTGGATGTCACGCCCACCCATACCGCCCCCAGCCCCCCTTTTCCCCACCTATATCAAATTTCGAGCTAGAGTCACCAAATTGGGTATGAAGATAGCAATTGCCATTTTACAAAGATATGCATCAAAAATTTTGATGCCACGCCCACCCTTACCGCCCTCAGCCCCCCTTTCCCCATCTTTTTTAAACTTCGAGCTAGAGTCACCAAATTTGGTATATAGATAGCAATTGACATTCCACAAAGATCTGCATAAAAAAATTTGGATGTCACGCCCACCCATACCGCCCCCAGCCCCCCTTTCCCCACTTATTACAAATTTCGAGCTAGAGTCACCAAATTTGGTATGAAGATAGCAATTGACATTCCACAAAGATCTGCATCACAAATTTGAAAGTCACGCCCACCCTTACCGGCCCCAGCCCCCTTTCCCCACTAAATACAATTTTCGAGCTAGAGTCACCAAATTTGGTATGAAGATAACAATTGACATTCCACAAAGATCTGCATCAAAAATTTGGATGACACGCCCACCCATACCCCAGCCCCCCTTTCCCCACCTTTTACAAATTTTTAGCTAGAGTCACCAAATTTGGTATGAAGATAGCCGGTGGCATCCCCATCTGCATCGGAGAATCTTTAAGGCAGCTTAAACCCCTGCCGCATCCGTACCCCTTTGCATTCAGGCCTCTTTTTACCGGTTTTAATTCTGGTATCGAGTATGCCGCAGTCGGTTGCGTCCGACTGCAACGTTTCCACTTGTTGTTTAGATAGTCCACTGGAATATGGTACCTGTAAGCGAAGTGGAAGGAAAAAAACTCTTACTAACCGGGAACAAAGGAAGGTGGTGCGTGCCGTCAGCAACACCTGTCGCAGTTTAAGCGATTTGACGACCGTTGTGGATAGAAGGGTCTCACGCACAACGATGTGGCGCACTCTTAAGAAATCTCCATTTATAGAGAACAAAAAAATGAATTGCATTCCAGCGTTAAAACAACAGCATAAGGATGCACGAATTGAATTCGCCAAGCGAAACATGTCAACAAACTGGAATACTGCACGTTTAAATGCATGATGTTTTTTGAATTCAAATTCTTAACTTTTAACTTTATGTAATTCAAGGTTATTTATTCAGACGAAAAAAAATGGAATTGGATGGACCCGATGGTAATAGAAGCTATTGGCACGACATCCGAAAGGATGAGCTGTGCTTCTCGAAAAGGAATTTCGGTGGTGGCAGTGTTATGCTGTGGGGTGCTTTCTCAGCTGCCGGTTGTCTGGAAGTCCAATTCGTCTCGTCCAGAATGAAAAGTAGTGACTACATTAATGTGTTGGAATGCAGTTTGCTGCCCTTCTTCCGGCAAAATAATGACACTCAGTGGACTTTCCAGCAGGACAATGCTGCCATTCACGTGAGTCTGGAGAGCAAAACCTGGTTCAACAATAAAAATATTGCTCTGATGCAATGGCCTGCTCGCTCCCCTGATCTCAATCCAATTGAGAACTTGTGGGGCATTTTAGTTCGCCGTGTTTAAAAAGAAAACCGGCAATTTGAAACGGTCGAACAGCTCAAAACCACAATTGTTCAAGAATGGGAAGCAATTCATAAAAAAACTATCGACAACTTGATCAAAAGTATGCCAATTCGAATTTTCAAGTGGTTTCGAAACATGGAAACACTATTTAGTTCTAATATGTAACAAAAAAATATATATATTAATTAGTAAGTGGCCCGCTTACTTTGCTGCGCGGATAGTTTATATAAATTTTAGCAATAGAAGATAGATACAAAATAAATAAATTAGAAAATATTTCACAAAATATTTAAGCAAAGTATTTAATATTCTCTTTTCCACGCCACCATTGAGGTAGAGAATATTGTGCTTTCCCCAGTAGGCCTTATCCACTTATTGAATTTAATTTGCAATTATTAAGAACTTTAAGAGCTTCTTTATAAACGACATTGGTTGTTTTTCCGTCAGGTGCTAATACAACTAAACTTTTCGGTGAACTGACTCTTGAGCAGGCTACTTAAAATTGGCCATGAGAAAAACAATAGTGTCTTAAGTCTAGTCCGGCTAATTTAAGAGTTTATCCCTGTGATTTATTAATTGTTAAGGCAAAGCCAACTTTTAAAGGAAATTGCAATCTTTTAAATTGAATTGGCAATTCAGAATCAGAAGGTATTAATGGAATTTTCGGTATAAAAACCGTTTCCCCTATACCATTGCCAGTAAAGATAATTGCTTCGACAACATTCTTATGAAGGACTTTGAACTTGCAATCTTGTACCATTGCACAGTATTGGCAGTTTCAAGTTGCGAATCAACATTACAGGTGAACCAATCTTTAAAGTTAATTTATGTTGAATGAATTAAGAAAATCGACGGGGTAATGAACTGTATCTTCGATTTCAGTCACAGAATCAATACAGTTATATGTCATTTCTTCACTTTGAAATGATTTTAATAAAAACTCGTTTATTTCCAATGCATTTTCATTTCTCGCAGTCAAACAGCACGTTCTGAAAATCATTCGAGTGATTTTTGAGAGATATTTGTAATATCCGGAAATATTTTTAGAGTTAGCTCTTCAATACTTTTCACAACATGACACAAAGTGGATGGTAAAGTTATTTTGCCATCATGGCTTGGAAATAATCCATTTCCTATTTGAAGAAGCATTTCTGCAAATTCACCAGCTATGCTATCACCTTTTAAGTGCACTCGCATATTCTTCGTTAATGCAATTTTCTGTATTTTGGGCCACAAAATTGAAGACTTTAAGCACGCATTTATTTCATCTGCTCTTGTTCCTCTGGGGATCACTGGGAGAGTTTGTCGAAAATCACCAGCTAAGAGAACAGTTATGCCACCCATTAAGTATTCACTATCTCGAATGTCTTTCAAAGATCGATCTACAGCTTCAAAAACACCTTTATGGCCCATAGTATACTCATCCCAAACAATAAGCTTGCAATCTTTGAGCACAGCAGCAATATTAGATTGCTTTGAAATTGAGCAATGTGGTGTTTCTAAATGAATCATATTAAGTGGAATTTTAAGTGTAGACTGCGCTGTGCAGCCACCACTTAGTAAAGTGGCTGCGATACCGGAAGAAGCAACGGCCATTGCAATTTATTTACTTTGCCGTACCTTTGCCAATAATAAATTTAAAAGATACGTTTTACCTGTTCCACCAGGTACATCTAAAAAATAGATTTCTCCTTTTTCTGCTTCAACGCTATATAGTATCTTTTCGTATACTTGATTTTGCTCAGCAGTAAGGAGTAGCTCATTATTAACAACAAAATTATCGCAATTTTCATAATTTGTTTCTCTATGATATTCAATATTTGGAACAATTTCCTCGAATCTAATTCGTAATGGAAGTCCATAGTAAGTCTAGTTTTGACCACCAATAGACAGTACAATATCTTCAATCATTGAAGTTCAATGTTAATAAGACATTTATTTAATACATTATTCACAATACTTTCATCAATATTGTCTTGTGAAAAATGAAAGGCTCTTAAAATATCTTCCAAAGTTTAAGAGCATCTAAAATTTGACAAAATACTAACATTATTGCAAAAAGTTCTCTCAGTTTTGTAGGATTTTGACATATGACAGCTTCGGCTATAGTTGAATCCCAGTGCTTATCATCTTCTAGTAATCCTAGAGCTTAACACGCCAATTGAAATGATGCGTATGCTACACCATTAACAGTTTTCAAATTTAAAAATTATGTTGGGCCCCTTACAAAATGTAATAAAAGTCTTAAATAAAAACATTCTGTATTATTGGGATGAATAGTGTAAACTCTTCCCAAAGCTGAATCTCTTTTAACTCCAGGAAAATTTAGCACATCATGCCCTCGTTTTCTTCTTTGAAATTCTTTATTGTTCCATGTAAAATACGATGGAACTTCACAATATAGAAGCGTTCTTGCAAACTCATCACGTTTGCATAGCTCAAAGAAGGCTAGCAAAGTGGTTTTGGGTGTAGTGCTTAAACTGTCAAGTAATTGTTGCGGATTATTGGGTTAAAATATATCCGTTGACCATTTTCTAAATGAACAGCTAAGTGTGTAATAGCCGGAAAACGTTCATGTATAGGAAATGCAAGGATTCTCCATACCGCTTCTGAACTACTTATATAGCAGCCACTTTCGCACATATTAATTTCATTACGTTGGTCTTCAAGAGTAAATGATGCTTGATCACTGCCCTTGTTAACATATTTACAGATGTATTTAATAGACTTTACAGAACTACAATACTCAACATTTATGTGAGCTTCAAATGTTCTCAATAGTACACAGTTATAAGGCACAACCCAACCCGATTATCTATGCAATTACCATTTATATTAATTGCATTACCACCATCTTCTATCGCACTTCTACGAAATAGAGGGTAACTATCTTTTCCAGTCACAGTTTCTTAAATAATTGTCGAGGAAACCTTTTAAAAACCGCATGGCGATTTATTATTAAATGCACCGCAAGGACCATGAATCATATTTGACTTAACAATGTTAAATAACAATGGATCCTTATTTGTGTTTGGTATTTTGTTATGTGCAGGTTGAGTCGGTTTGATATTAGTACCAACTTGTATGACGAGATTGTTGCCTAGGGTGCACCTCTTGCTATGCTCTTAGCTTGCTCGTCGGATTGGTCGGGGTTCTTGCTACACTCTCATAGGTCATACGGACACACTCGCATAATAATTTAGGTGCACATGTACCGAAAGGGCATACTAAACAAAAATAAGGAAATGTACATGTAAAAATAATCAAAAAGGAACATTAAATCCCCGCAAACCGATCGCCAATCCTGATCCAACAAACTATTGGTGTGGGGTTCTCGGATCTTATTGAGTCCCCTTTAACTTCTCTACCCACCCTACCTATGCGGCACCACGATGGAGTTTGTGTCGCCCTTATCGAGAAAACTCTCTAATTATCGTATGCCATCATTTCGACCATGCTGTACTCCGGACTGAATAAATAACTAAACAATCATTTCAAATCAATTAAATTCAACAATATATTTCATTATTCAAAACTCCCTGTATTCTTGTATAACTTTCTTTCATTATAATCTTCATATGTACTAAAGTCTAAAAATATATATATATAGATAAATATAAAAATATTCCTAACCAAGAATGGACTGTATAGCGGTTTGGTTTTAGAAAATTCTTAAATTGCAAAATTATTAAGGGCTAGGTATGTAAATAATCATAATATAGAAACAAACATTTTTTTTTTGTTATTAAAACTCATGAAACTCCAAATTCGTTGACATGACTTACTCCTTGCACGATCGTTGAGCTCAAGATGGTGTGTAGGTAGTTCTGTATAGGAATAAATTGAATAAGTAACTATTTACATACATAAACCAAAATTTATAGCAACCATCCGATATATATGTTCATTTCTGAATTAGTTCACAAACATCATTATTTTTACTTATAATTTATAAATACTTCATTTAACGATTCATCTTGGAATTTACTCATAATTTACAATTAATACCTCTAATAATTCACTACCAATTTAACTTTTAATCGTACATTTAATTTTAACAATTTTTAGAAGTTTAATTGAAAATCAAAACAAAGACAGTTTGAAAGGAACTGTACTATTATTACTATGTATATGCGAAGGCCATGCACAAAAGCTTTCAAAACTATAAGCAAAACTCACTCAAAAGCGCGAGTGATATGCATGTGTAAAACATTCACACTGTTACATGCGCTCTCGCTATACTCTTTCTTTTCAACGATCGGGCTTATACGACTTTATATGTCACGGGTAACACGGAACATATTGAGGTTAAATTTGAACTTATATAAGCCCCGATCGATTGGATTATTAAAGAACCACTAACTTTATATTCTTTCACTAAGTCGTGGTGAACACTGTATCGGTGGTCGTTGAGTTACACTTTGTACTTTTGACCTCTACGGCCACCTGTTAAATAACCCCAAAGTTATCCGACTTCGTTTCTACGGAAACTGTTGCTCCATATGTAGAAGTTTGCCTTGTTTTACTTCTGGACTTCAAACAAAAAGACTTATTTCCAGGTGGAGAAGGTGTTGCGGGTCGAACCCCTGCCCGAAAAGCCAGTGAATTTTCCCCCGCGAGACTTCTGTTTCACACCAGGCACTATATTTATTTAAATATATTTGTCACTTGCAACACTTTTTATTCAAATAAATACTTATTTACCTGGCTTTCCTTATTATTTTAAGACGAAAAGACTTAATCGCAAATTTTATCTTTATGAATTATTATTATGCGCATAACCTCTCAACATATGTAGTTAGTTTAACCGCGTGTTAAATTCGCTTCTTGAACGATGCGATCTCCATGAGGTTTCTTTGGTACTAATCCCTAACCTCGAGGTTCAATGCCTCTAAAGCTAAGTACATGCTGCCAAATATTCTGCATAAAGCAGACGAACCAACAACCCTAGTACCTTATTGTTCTCTCGGTAGCTCACTAAGCTTTACTGTTACTGAGAGAGATTATCCGGGACATCAATGTGACCCATTTTTAGCGGAGACACCCACCTTTGTTTTTAAATAGATCCAAACTACAGTGGTGTCCAAAATATTGTAACTTCTGCCACTACAGCACAGTTGAAGGAGAATAGGTATGCTATGATGACTTCGACTGAAAAAAAGGCAGACATTATGTTTGGATTTGAATGTCCTTGAGATGGTAAACTCCTAAGTTTTTTCCCTTTTCATCTGCTAATTGATAATAAGATGAACCTACTCGGTTAGTAACTATGGCCGGTTGAAATGTTGGTGCCAATTTTGCACTAAACTTTTTGGTTGCGTTACTCTGACAGAATTTACGTGCATAGACCCTATCATTTACTTTAAGTTGGATACTACGTGTACGCAAATTATATGTTCTAGCACTTCTTTCATGTGACTCTTTGATTTTCTGCTTGGCCACTTGTCGTATGACTTGTATGGCGTTGGGATCACCAATTCTGGTGTCATCTGATAACAAGTTTAACCGCCGCAATAATTTATAGTCCTGGCCATTTAAAATCATGTTTTGACCAAAGGCCAGAAAATAAGGTGAAAATCCAGTACTTTGGTGAACACTCGTTCTTAACGCCGCGCTAATATCTGGTAACTTAACATCCCAGTTGGTATGGTCCTTTCCTATGTACGCTCTTATAGCGGCTATTAAGGATCTGTTTAATCGCTCGCTAGCATTAGCCTGCGGTGAGTAAATAGCTGTGCACACATGAGATACTCCAAACTTCGTTAGGAATGCTTTAAACGCACCGCACACGAATTGGGAACCATTATCGGTTAGAATGGTTTCGGGTACCCCAAACGTACAAAATAAATCGTTTTCCAGATACTGGCAAATTTTATTTGAAGTAAAACGCTTTAGCGGACATAGGAAATGAAATTTAGTATTGTGGTCTACTACCACTATCAGTCCTATGTTTCCACTTTTGAGCGAGGGTATGGCCCCAAAAGATCCATGTAAAGCTTTTGAAACGGCCGTTCTGAAACCATTGGTCTACCCATAGGCGGTTTCAACACTACATTCGGACTTTTAGTCTGCCGACAAATTACACATTGGGAAACTAACTCCCTTATCTGCTTCGTCATCTGTGGCCAGAACAAATATCGCTTAATCTTTTCTAAGGTTTTAGCTATGCCACTGTGCGCAGCATTTGGCGGATCGTGAGCTCTTGCGATCACGTCTGCTGTGAGTCCCGAAGGTACCCAAAGTTTCCAAGACGGTGCATCTTCAATTTCACCATTTGAAGATGGAATTAGCCGTTTATAGACTAGATTATCTCTTATATGTAAATCAGGTAGCTTTTCTTTGTTAGACCGTATTTGTTCTAACAAGTCCACATACTCGTGTGATTTAAACTCTGGAGACGAAAGATCAATAATGGGACCGTGTTCATTAAGTTCTGAGACACTTGGATCATTTTGACGTGATAATGCATCAGCCACCACATTTTCTGAACCTTTACGGTGTGTAATCTCAAAATCAAATCCTTGCAATTTGATCGCCCAACGAGCCAATCGCCCTGCTAAGTCTTTTTGCCTCATAAGCCACTGTAGTGAGGCATGATCAGTCACAACAGCAAATTCTTGCCCTTCTATATAGGGTCTAAATTTTTTAATGCCCCTTATTACCGCTAAACACTCTAATTCCCGTAGTTGAATAGTTTCTCTGAGCCTTTGAGAGTTTTTCGGACATAAAGGCTATGGGTAACTCGTCTCCCTTCGTCGTTTATTTGTGATAAGACACATCCTAAACCAAATGTGCTCGCGTCACAGACTAAAAGAAACGGTCTGGTAAAATCTGGTGTGGAAAGAATCGGTGTAGACGTTAGGTAAGATTTAAGTTGCTGAAATGCTTTTTCAGCGGATTCATTCCAAGTAAGTGGTTGATGTTTCTTCAACAGATCAGTCAAAGGAATACATACTGTGGCATAATTAGTGATAAATCGACGATACCACCCTGCTAGTCCTAAAAATCGTCTCACCTGTTTCACTGTCTTTGGTACAGGAAAATCGACGATCGCTTGTATCTTATAGGGGTCTGTTTTTAACTGACCGTATCCAATTATATAACCTAAATACTTTATTTCCTGCATGCAAAAGTTTGATTTGGCAATGTTGATAGTCAAGTTAGCTTTTCTCAAATGAACAGACACTTCTTGCAGCAGCAACATGTGAGACTCGAAATCTTCTGACAAGATCAGCAGATCATCTAAGTAGACAAATACTCGAGTTCTAAGGCTGGCTGGTATTACCTGGTCCATGAGCCTACAAAGCGTTTGTGCTGCGTTCGTTAGACCGAACGGCATTACTTTATACTGGTACAGAGGTCTATTTGGAACAGTGAAGGATGTATACTGACGTGAACTTTCTTCTAATGGTATCTGCCAATAAGCATGCTTCATGTCTAGCCCTGTTATGTACTTAGCTGGTGGAAGTCGACTAAGGATACCGTCGATATGAGGTAAGGGTAGGCATCTTTACGTGTGTGTTTATTTATTTCCCTTGAATCCAGACAAAGTCGATTTTTGGTTCCCTTCTTAACCAACACGCAATTACTGCTCCAAGCACTATTAGATTCTTCTATTACATCTAACGCTAACATCTTTTCAACCTCTTCAAACATTACTTTCTCTTTAGCTGGCGAGATAGGCCAGTAGCGTTGCTTAATCGGTTTAACGTTTTCCATCTCTATTGAATGCTGGATAACTTTAGTCCGTCCCAGCCCTTCAAGTTCAAAAGACGCAAACATTTTAATAACTGCATCTAATCTCATTTTCTCTACTTCGTTTAGAATATGAATTTTTGGGGATTCTTTAGATTTTTCAGTATGGCCCACATCCAACTCATTAACTATTGGCTCATTAAAATTTAGCACTCCTTTTAAAAGGCCGAATATTTTCCAGAAATCAATACCTAGGTATACATCTTGTTTGAGGTCTGGAATTACGAAGAATTCGATGTCGTGTACCATCTTACGGAACTGAATAGGAACTATTAACTTCGCTACCACTGAACAAGCCCCATGGTTAGCGGTTCTTATTCTCCCTGAGCATTTGTGCCCATTTGGATGCGAAGCAAGAGACTTAGCCGCTTCGCCTCCAATACAGCTGACCGTAGCTCCCGAGTCTAACAATGCTCTGAAGTTTTGACCTTCGATGCTTACATCTGTGTATAAACGGTCATCTGAGTCCATTAAAATAGTTTCTATAAGTTTTTTCCTAACTTGTTTTATTTTCTTCCAAAACTCTCTCATACGCAATGTGGATCGCTTTGGCCGTAATACTAGTTCTGCTGATTCCTCAAACTTAAGTTTCAAATCAGAATTATCTGTTTGACATTGAACATCTGTTTTAATTTTATTTATAGCCGTGTTATAATTTGGGAAGTCTGAGTGTAAGTCGTTCTCGGTATCTCGAGTCGACTCGTTGTTATTTACAGATTTTAGTGGGAGATCGGATTCGGATGCGTCAAGACGGGATTGGCCTGCGCATCCCTCTGTCGGTTTTCCGAAGGCTTACATTTACTACATTTGGGCTTATAAATATTCTTAGTGCCACACCCGTAGCAAAATATATGTCTTTCTTCTATACAATCCTCCCAACGGTGGCCGGTTTTATCGCAATTCCAACATACTAGTCGGCTGCGACGTATCTCTGAGATACTTTCATCTTCCAGTTCCTCGCCTTCACTAATAATTTCAGAAACGTTTTGCCTACTGAATTTTGACTTCGCCTGATATGTACTAGATAAAAAGCTTTCGTGTTTTCTTACTTCATCTCTTAATTCACTCATGTTTTGAATTTTTAAATGAAGAAGTTCATACCGAAGCGCATTTTTGGCGTTTCGCTTCAAAAGCCCAACTAATTTAGCTTCACTAATCTGATGTGACAATCTTGATACAATTTCTTCAACTGCCGTCTGATAATCGTCAAAGGATTCGTTGTCTCTTTGGTGGCGCTTCCTTATCAATTCCCATATATCAAAATCATCTTTGTAGTCATCAAAGCGTTGCCGAAAATCAACACAAAATGATTGCCAAGAGAATTGGGGACTTTTCCTGTGAAAGTTCCAAAACCAATCCGAAGCTTTGCCTACAAACAGCAAATGTAGATTGTCACACAGTAATTGATAATCGCTATTTAGCGTTTGTGTTGTAAGTGAGCGAATCCGATACAAAAACGATTCTACCGACATTGAGTCTTTGGAACCATCGAATTTGATTCGCCAGCTTAACAAGATATTAGCAGCTTTCTCTGGAGCGACTATGCCGGACGAAAGGTTGCTTCTTGGACTTGTTACTACAGGATTATGGAGATTTACTGGTGGCTCTATAAACCGTTCATTTGAACTACTTGGTCTATTTGAATTAATCTGTAGCTGAGTAAATTGTGATTGCATAGTTTGCTCAATGGACGACTTGATGAAGTCTCTGAGAGTATTCATCATGTCTTTCTGTTGTTGTTGAACGACAGTTTGAATGTAGCTGGCTACTTCCACACTGTGTTCGTTGTTCAGAGACGTATTTCCCTGACTCCCGAATGATAAAAGACTATGGGACTGATTTCGATTTAAATTACTTTGAAATCTAGTTTGCATACCTCGCTTAGGCGTTGCTCCCCTTCCTCTGGTTGGTTTCTTTACTCTGCGGCTAGTTCCTTGATTGTTATTGGGAACTTCTAGGTCTTGTGGTCTTAAGGTTTCTGCAATTGCACTGGTGCTTGGTCCCATCAGCATTTCAGCTGCTACAGTGTTCCCCTCATTACTCAATTCACCTACCTCACAGTCAGCTTTGCCAACTGGACAGACGCGAATGGTTCTTAATTGTTCTCGGATACAAATATCGTGGAACTTATGTGCACAACGCGTTGTTGCATAAGTTGATCCCGTCTAATATCCTGATGACAGATGCCACAAAAGGTATTTTCCTTATCTATAGCTCTGACTATATTTTCGGTGCTGCGGTGCACTGACATGTTGTACAAAATTTATTTTAACTCTTGTTAACTAAATAAATAAATGTTTAATAATTCTCTAATAATATTAATTCTTGAAAACTGATAATAAAAAAAAACTAAATAATTAATAAATTTTTATTAATATTACTGTCCTTTTCCAGCATGATCTCAAATGGCGTACTTTCCAATAGTTTCTAGTCGGATTGGCAAATCTCTGAGCTTTATTTATTCTATTGTCAGTTTACAGAAGAATCGATTCCGAGTTTGGACATTCTTTACCTAATTAAGTACAAGACTGTAATTCCAAACTACGAATATCACCCTTTATGAACTAAGTCTGGCGCAAAAATTCTCTAAATAAATTTCAAAGAATATTTCGTGAATATATTTTGGTCGGTTCAACCGAACTACGAATTGATAACCGCTATTCCAAACTAACATCACCTGTTTTCCTTGTTTATTGAGTATTGTGCCTGAGGTTATTAGAATATACTGCTTGACTGCTTCCTTTATCCCTAAGAGTCGAAGGATTATAAGTAGGTCGATCTATGCAATGCTGTGCATAATAATCGCATAATCCAGACGTAACTTCCTCTGTTCTCCTAACTATAAAAGGCATTCAAGACAATATATATTTTAAATACTATATTTTTGGATGGAATGATAAGCTGTGGTGGAAATTTGATCAGAAGTGAGATAGTAAATTCTTCTGTCTGGCCCCACACGTTCGGGCGCCAATTATGTTATGTGCAGGTTGAGTCGGTTTGATATTAGTACCAACTTGTATGACGAGATTGTTGCCTAGGGTGCACCTCTTGCTATGCTCTTAGCTTGCTCGTCGGATTGGTCGGGGTTCTTGCTACACTCTCATAGGTCATACGGACACACTCGCATAATAATTTAGGTGCACATGTACCGAAAGGGCATACTAAACAAAAATAAGGAAATGTACATGTAAAAATAATCAAAAAGGAACATTAAATCCCCGCAAAGCGATCGCCAATCCTGATCCAACAAACTATTGGTGTGGGGTTCTCGGATCTTATTGAGTCCCCTTTAACTTCTCTACCCACCCTACCTATGCGGCACCACGATGGAGTTTGTGTCGCCCTTATCGAGAAAACTCTCTAATTATCGTATGCCATCATTTCGACCATGCTGTACTCCGGACTGAATAAATAACTAAACAATCATTTCAAATCAATTAAATTCAACAATATATTTCATTATTCAAAACTCCCTGTATTCTTGTATAACTTTCTTTCATTATAATCTTCATATGTACTAAAGTCTAAAAATATATATATATAGATAAATATAAAAATATTCCTAACCAAGAATGGACTGTATAGCGGTTTGGTTTTAGAAAATTCTTAAATTGCAAAATTATTAAGGGCTAGGTATGTAAATAATCATAATATAGAAACAAACATTTTTTTTTTGTTATTAAAACTCACGAAACTCCAAATTCGTTGACATGACTTACTCCTTGCACGATCGTTGAGCTCAAGATGGTGTGTAGGTAGTTCTGTATAGGAATAAATTGAATAAGTAACTATTTACATACATAAACCAAAATTTATAGCAACCATCCGATATATATGTTCATTTCTGAATTAGTTCACAAACATCATTATTTTTACTTATAATTTATAAATACTTCATTTAACGATTCATCTTGGAATTTACTCATAATTTACAATTAATACCTCTAATAATTCACTACCAATTTAACTTTTAATCGTACATTTAATTTTAACAATTTTTAGAAGTTTAATTGAAAATCAAAACAAAGACAGTTTGAAAGGAACTGTACTATTATTACATATGTATATGCGAAGGCCATGCACAAAAGCTTTCAAAACTATAAGCAAAACTCACTCAAAAGCGCGAGTGATATGCATGTGTAAAACATTCACACTGTTACATGCGCTCTCGCTATACTCTTTCTTTTCAACGATCGGGCTTATACGACTTTATATGTCACGGGTAACACGGAACATATTGAGGTTAAATTTGAACTTATATAAGCCCCGATCGATTGGATTATTAAAGAACCACTAACTTTATATTCTTTCACTAAGTCGTGGTGAACACTGTATCGGTGGTCGTTGAGTTACACTTTGTACTTTTGACCTCTACGGCCACCTGTTAAATAACCCCAAAGTTATCCGACTTCGTTTCTACGGAAACTGTTGCTCCATATGTAGAAGTTTGCCTTGTTTTACTTCTGGACTTCAAACAAAAGACTTATTTCCAGGTGGAGAAGGTGTTGCGGGTCGAACCCCTGCCCGAAAAGCCAGTGAATTTTCCCCCGCGAGACTTCTGTTTCACACCAGGCACTATATTTATTTAAATATATTTGTCACTTGCAACACTTTTTATTCAAATAAATACTTATTTACCTGGCTTTCCTTATTATTTTAAGACGAAAAGACTTAATCGCAAATTTTATCTTTATGAATTATTATTATGCGCATAACCTCTCAACATATGTAGTTAGTTTAACCGCGTGTTAAATTCGCTTCTTGAACGATGCGATCTCCATGAGGTTTCTTTGGTACTAATCCCTAACCTCGAGGTTCAATGCCTCTAAAGCTAAGTACATGCTGCCAAATATTCTGCATAAAGCAGACGAACCAACAAACCTAGTACCTTATTGTTCTCTCGGTAGCTCACTAAGCTTTACTGTTACTGAGAGAGATTATCCGGGACATCAATGTGACCCATTTTTAGCGGAGACACCCACCTTTGTTTTTAAATAGGTCCAAAATATTGTAACTTCTGCCACTACAATTTCGGCACAGATAATTTTATCGATTTTATCTGGTCTTATTTTATTTTCTAACCTATATATATGTGGTTAATCCCGCTTTTGCCATTCCACAGAGTACATGAAACATTGCACGCTTCCAAACAACGAACCTTTTGTCTATAGTGGCATTAAAGCTTTAACTTTTAAATGAAAAACTCGAGCTATAATATCATGACGATCATGCGGTTTTTGACCCGGTAACAAAACACTTTTGATGTCATTCCATTATGGATTGCATGTGAATGTTATGCAAAGATCTGGTCGCTCATAATGGCGAACATATGTCATAGCATCTTGAGTCTTTTCATGCATATATCGTGTAGAGCTTGTAAAAGAAGACGGTAAAATTACCATCTGACCAAGTTGAGCTGCGTCATCATCTTGTTGGCCTATTGCATCTTGTAGATGTATATAGCTAACTGCTCTGAGTTTTGCTTGATTGTAGCGAATATAATTTAACCTTTCTGTTCAAATTTTAGCATACATATCAACTAAAAGTTGACTATAAAGGGAACGACAATAAATTAAATGATTTAACTCAGATTGACGAATCATTATTTTATAACTGTAAAAGCTTAACGCAGATATATTTTTTTTTGGTTCCTCCTTTTTTAAATAATGAATTCCATTCTTGTATATCCACTGAATAGCCATCTTCGCCATAAGGAAATACCAAAGGGTTCTGTAAGGCATCGTATGATCGATGCACCTCACTATACGATGTAATTTATAATTATGGATTTCAATAATAAAATTGCGCTTTTCAAATTGCTGACCAACAATAACTTATACTACAATAACTGCTACTTCGCTTGATAGTGCATTGGTGCATTGTAAAGCCCTTTATGTGCACCAGCGGGTGTTCGATCAGCATGTATAACCAATTTATAGTCTTTGGTATTTGTTTGTATTTTATTGATAGCCATTTTTAGATCTTTTACATAACGATTATGATGATGAAACATACATTGAAGATCCTTTACTACGCTTAAATCAACATTTGAAATATTTTTGCAACGTAGTTGAGCTTCCTTTTCATCATCACCAACAAAATAAATTTGAAGAAACTGCATTTCTTCATTTGGCAAAGGTCGGACACTACCAATTAAGTGATACACTTGTCCTTGGACTTTAAAGGTTGACCAACTTTCATTTATAATTTTTGTACTTCCAAAAGAAGTCATTTGAAAGCAGCTGTTATACTTTCTTATACGATCAATGAAATGATCATGCTTGGGATGTCCACCAATTATTAAGCTTTTAAGAGGATCAGGCAAACTTTCATTTTGTGAAAGTTTAACTTTTCCTGCCTTGCAACAGATACCCAAAGGCTAATTTTTCCATTTTAAAGCATAACATTGTTTGCATATCAAATTCATACTACCAAGTTGAGTAATTTTATCTGACTTGAAAGCTATTTCAAAATCATAGTTTAAGCCAGACATGGCTTTAACACTCCATGCACGCAAACGCCTTTCTTGTCGTCCATCAGGATTATTAGCCTGATGTCTTCTCACTGCAACTCGATGAGCTTCAGGATTATTAGCCTGATGTCTTCTCACTACAACTCTAATAACATCAGGATTATTAACACGATATTTTTTTTTGATGCTCCTATAAGCTTACCCCTATTGATGTCACTACTTTTTTCAAATGACCGTTTTTTTTACCATTTTTTCTGTTTTGCCGGTGAATCGACTACGTCTTTTAACAGGATTTTTAACATTTTCAGTTATACATTCGCTTGACGTATCAGATTCCTGAGTTAATACTTCCTCTAAAGGAATATAAACATCAAAATGTCCATTCATTAATGGACCGGTAAAACCGCAATCTTTTTACAGGATGCATATTATTTCCGAATGCTTGTAATAAATTTCCATTTTGAAAAATTTGGAAATTTACAGCAAAAATTTCTGCTGCTGCTTGAAGCTCACATGCAGTACCATAAGTATATGAGTATGACATAGCGCACTCATATTGTTCAGAAGAGCTATAACACTCTCCATTTAAGTTTATGCTGAAGCAAGCAAAAGTTTGCCAGTTGGTTACAACATGATCAACAATATTTTGGCGTATGGTGCCATGGAAGCCTTGCCAAATAAAAGGTAGGAAATATATCTAAAAAGGCAGTCTCCATCACCAATTATGGCAACAACTGAATGCGGCACCAAAATACCACTATTATCTAAAGTTTCAATAGACATATTTTAATTTGGCTGTGAGTCAATTGACTTCACTGTAAAACGATTGTTACAACGTTACAGTGTCTATACTTAAGTATAGAATTCAATAAAATTGAATATACCAACTTATATTAATTTAATAGAATATTCGGACTGCTTAGTTTTATTTGATTTTTAAATGCACTAAAGCAGCGTGTATATAACTATTATATAATATGCAAAATAGAAGACAACTATATATAATGTTGCTTCAATTATTAAGTCTAAAATCGACTTATCAATTTTGTTTAAAAAAAAAAAACATCAAAACAAATTAACAACTTAATTTAAAGTAAGTATTATAAATACTTCAAAATAAGTCAAAAATTGACTTCACTGTACAACGTTACAGCGTCTATACAAAGTATAGAATTCAATAAAATTTAATATAACAACTTATATTAATTTAATAGAATATTCAGAATGCTTAGTTTTATTTGATTTTTAAATGCACTAAAGCAGCGTCTATATAACTATTATATTATATGCAAAATAGAAGACAACTATAAATAATGTTGCCTCAATTATTAAATCGAAAATCAACTTAACTTTTTGTGTTCAAAAAACAACAAAGGAAATTTAAATACGTTGATCGTTATTTAAATATTTAAATCATAGCATTTAAATATTTTTTATAACTTATCATTATATACGAATTTTAAATGAACGTATATACATACGTATTTGAAATGAATGTACATATATATAATACGAAAATCAGAATATTAACAAACTCACTGATCCAAAAAGAAACTTTCGTTGTTATTATCCTTATCCTTAATATAAACAGTATTAAAAAATTCACTGAAACGAAAAGTAACTTTCTTTGTTCACATTAAATATGAACTAAAATGCATAACCAATTCCCTTACCATTGTATGTAAAAACATAATGTTGGAAAGAGCATTACAGTTATTCCTCTAAGCAGCAGATCCCGAGCTCATACATACAACGCTTGCACTTAAGAGCTATGTATGGGTGGTGTAAATTAGGCAATGCAATTCCCTTAACTGCAGCCTCTTAGTTATGGTTAGCTTAGCTAAGTGAGTGCGGAGGAGATAGGGATATTAAACTTTATGATTGACATGCAAAGCGCGCACATAAAATAGAGAGTGAACGTAAATGAGCAACATCAAAGGAGCATGATTGCATTCAAATTATGTTATATCTAGCGGCAGTCATAAGAGAGACGCGCGCACAGCTTTAAGCCGCTCTTTGTGTTGCAGCATATATTCGCTCAGCTGTGCATGCTGCTTGCAGTGAGTACCATTTACAGTTATATTTCTTCTTCTTTGTTCTTCTCTCTGTTATCTGTGGCTACAAAATATAAGAAAACTTTGTTTTGAAAGCATGCCTAAAATATTACATTATTTTTATACCCTGAACTCATAAAATGGGTAAAAAAAGGGTATAATTGATTTGTGCAAAAGTATTTAACAGGCAGAAAGAAGCATCTCCGACCACAGCTTCAACAGCCGAGTCCACATGTCTGTTGTTTAGAAAATGTAAAAATAGGAGTTAAAACAATGGATAACTTTATAAATTCTGTGAAAATTAATAATCCAAATCGATTAAGAAACACAGGAGACTTCTGCAAGTCATTTTAATACACGGGTTCAGGTAATCTTTTAGTCGGGATTTTTCGACTAAAGCCTTCTTACTTGTTTTCAGATTCGCTCATTCTCGTTTTGTGCTGACAGTCGGCAATTCAACACCTGCATCATGAATTGAGCGCTGCTGGTCCCAAACACAAAGAGGCAGCTTAAAACTTGAAATTATTTTTAAATCGCGCCTTCGTTGTTGGCTATTTCGGCTAACTCTCTTATGTATGCGCGCGCTCTGCAAGTTAGACAAAGAGCGTAGTATCGCTACCTTCTTCGCACGCACTGAATCAACGCAAAACATATCGAAGAGGCTGCAGTTAAGTGAATTGCATATTGCCTTTAGCTTTAATTTAGTGTGTGCGGAGGAAGTAGGGTTATTAAACCTTACGATTGACATGCAAAGCGCGCAGTGAACGTAAATGAGCAACATCAAAGGAGCATGATCGGAGCGAGATTTCAAATTATCTGATTATCATTATGTGAACGGCCTTTGCTTGTTCGAAATTGTATATTTTTAATGTAAGTTATACGTTTTGTCTAAGTTATATTAGCAGCAAGTAGGCCAATCCACCCCCACAACATATGTATTTTGGTGTGCAAAATTTTTCTACACGGACCAAGTTATGTTTTGTTGTTGTTGTTTTTTTTTTTAATCAACGACACCAACAAAAAGTAGCAGTGCGGGCCCAACAACAACACTTACAACAACAACAAACGCTACTTGGGTCGTAAATCAATTGTCAAAGGCACACAAATTTGAGAAAAAAAGAATATGCACTGTGCGAAGTGATACATGTACATAAAATTATGAAAATTATTTTCAAGCGCATTGTTCAATTAATTGTGTATGCACATATTCATTAAGAAGCAGAAATCCGTTTCGTTTTTGCAAGTGTCGAACCTTTTTATACTCGATACCGAAGGTAAAGAGTATATTGACTTTGTGCAATGTCCGTCATGGTGTCCGTCCGTCTGTCCGTCTGTCCGTCTGTCCGTCCGTATGTTCGCAACTTTTTTCCACACCCTTCAAGCTAGAGACTTGAAACTTTCCAATTCTCTTTATCTATGGGATAGTAAATTAAAGTGTCAAGATGGGGGTTCTACGATAACTGGGGGGCTGGCAAATCGATAAATTCGATAACTCAAAACCGATAAATCCACATATTTCGCACATCCTTACAGCTAGAAGTACCAAATTTGGTAAGAAGATAGCTACTAGCAACCCCCAAAAAACTGCATCAAAAATTTTGGAGCCACGCCCCCCATTCCGCCCCCAGCCCCCCGCATTTTGAAATCAGAAATGGCTATATCTCCCACAGTTTTTGAGCTATAGCCACCAAATTGGGTGCCAAGATAGGTGATGATGACCCCCCAAAAACTGCATCAAAAGATTGGATGCCACGCCCACCAATACCGCCCCAGCCACCCCCATGTGCCCCAACGCTTCGTCAAAAACGGGAATGCGTGTATCTTCCAGAGTTGTGGAGCTAGAGCCTCCAAATTTGGTGGGAAGATAGTTGGTAACGACCCCCAAAAAACTGCATCAAAGTTTTGGAGCCACGCCCACCCATTCCGCCCCCAGCCCCACCGCATTTTGAAATCAGAAATGGCTATATCTCCCACAGTTTTTGAGCTAGAGCCACCAAATTTGGTGCCAAGATAGGTGATGATGACCCCCAAAAACTGCATCAAAAGTTTGGATGCCACGCCCACCAATACTGCCCTAGCCGCCCCCATCCACCCACACGCTTCGTCAAAAACGGGAATGCGTGTATCTTCCAGAGTTGTGGAGCTAGAGCCACCAAATTTGGTAGGAAAATAGCTGGCAACGACCCCCAAAAATCTGCATCAAAGTTTTGGAGCCATGCCCTCCATTTCGCCCCCCCTTTCCCCACTTTTTTACAATTTTCGAGCTAGAGTCACCAAATTTGGTATGAAGATAGCATTTGACATTTCAGAAAGATCTGCATCAAAAATTTGGATTCAACGCCCACCCATACCGCCCCCAGCCCCCCTTATCCCACTTATTACAAATTTCGAGCTAGAGTCACCAAATTTGGTATGAAGATAGCAATTGACATTTTACAAAGATATGCATCAAAAATTTGGATGCCACGCCCACCCTTACCGCCCTCAGCCCCCCTTTCCCCATCTTTTTTAAACTTCGAGCTAGAGTCACCAAATTTGGTATGAAGATAGCAATTGACATTCCACAAAGATCTGCATCACAAATTTGGAAGTCACGCCCACCCTTACCGGCCCCAGCCCCCCTTTCCCCACTAAATACAATTTTCGAGCTAGAGTCACCAAATTTGGTATGAAGATAGCAATTGACATTTTACAAAGATATGCATCAAAAATTTGGATGCCACGCCCACCCTTACCGCCCTCAGCCCCCCTTTCCCCATCTTTTTAAACTTCGAGCTAGAGTCACCAAATTTGGTATATAGATAGCAATTGACATTCCACAAAGATCTGCATAAAAAATTTGGATTCCACGCCCACCCATACCGCCCCCAGCCCCCTTTTCCCCACTTATTACAAATTTCGAGCTAGAGTCACCAAATTTGGTATGAAGATAGCAATTGACATTTTACAAAGATATGCATCAAAAATTTGGATGCCACGCCCACCCTTACCGCCCTCAGCCCCCCTTTCCCCATCTTTTTTAAACTTCGAGCTAGAGTCACCAAATTTGGTATGAAGATAGCAATTGACATTCCACAAAGATCTGCATCACAAATTTGGAAGTCACGCCCACCCTTACCGGCCCCAGCCCCCCTTTCCCCACTAAATACAATTTTCGAGCTAGAGTCACCAAATTTGGTATGAAGATAACAATTGACATTCCACAAAGATCTGCATCAAAAATTTGGATGACACGCCCACCCAAACCGCCCCCAGCCCCCCTTTCCCCACCTTTTACAAATTTTTAGCTAGAGTCACCAAATTTGGTATGAAGATAGCCGGTGGCATCCCCATCTGCATCGGAGAATCTTTAAGGCAGCTTAAACCCCTGCCGCATCCGTACCCCTTTGCATTCAGGCCTCTTTTTACCGGTTTTAATTCTGGTATCGAGTATGCCGCAGTCGGTTGCGTCCGACTGCAACGTTTCCACTTGTTTTATGACTTTGCTTGTGCGACGCGAAGGCGCTATCTTCATACCAAATTTGGTGACTCTAACTCGAAATTTGTAATAAGTGGGGAAAGGGGGGCTGGGGGCGGTATGGGTGGGCGTGGCATTAAAATTTGTGATGCAGATCTTTGTGAAATGTCAATTGCTATCTTCATACCAAATTTGGTGACTGTAGCTCGAAAATTGTAAAAAGTGGGGAAAGGAGGGCGAAATGGAGAGCGTGGCTCCAAAACTTTGATGCAGATTTTTGGGGGTCGTTGCCAGCTATCTTCCTACCAAATTTGGAGGCTCTAGCTCCACAACTCTGGAAAATACACGCATTCCCGTTTTTGACGAAGCGTTGGGGTGGATGGTGGCGGCTAGGGCAGTATTGGTGGGCGTGGCATCCAAACTTTACATGCAGTTTTTAGGGGGTCGTCATCACCTATCTTGGCACCAAATTTGGTGGCTATAGCTCAAAAAATGTGGGATATATAGCCATTTCTGATTTCAAAATGCGGGAGGGCTGGGGGAGTAATGGGTGGGCGTGGCTCCAAAACTTTGATGCAGTTTTTTGGGGGTCGTTAACAGCTATCTTCCCACCAAATTTGGAGGCTCTAGCTCCACAACTCTGGAAGATACACGCATTCCCGTTTTTGACGAAGCGTTGGGGTGGATGGGGGCGGCTAGGGCAGTATCGGTGGGCGTGGCATCCAAACTTTTGGTTCAGTTTTTAGGGGGTCATCATCACCTATCTTGGCACTAAATTTGGTGGCTATAGCTCAAAAACTGTGGGAGATATAGTCTTTATTTTCTTTAAAATGCGGGGGGGGGGCGGAATGGGGGGCGTGGCTCCAAAATTTTTGATGCAGTTTTTTGGGGGTTGCTAATAGCTATCTTTTGACCAAATTTGGTACTTCTAGCTGTAAGGATGTGAAAAATATGTGGATTTATCGGTATTGGGTTATCGAATTTATCGATTTGCCAGCCCCCCAGTTATCGTAGAACCCCAATCTTGACACTTTAATTTACTATCCCATAGATAAAGAGATTTGGAAAGTTTCAAGTCTCTAGCTTGAAGGGTGTGGAAAAAACTTGCATACATACGGACGGACAGACGGACAGACACCATGACGGACACTGCACAAAACCAATATACTCTTTACCTTCGGTATCGAGTATAAAAATTGTGATGCCACAACTACCCATACCGCCCCCAGCCCCCCCCCCCCTTTCCCTACATTTTACAAACTTTGAGCTAGAGTCACCAAGTTTGGAAGGAATATAGCTGATGGCATCCCCATCTGCATCAGAGAATCTTTAAGGCAGCGTACACCCCTCCCGCATCCGTACCCCTCTGCAATCAGGCCTCTTTTTACCGGTTTTAATACTGGTATCGAGTATGCCGCAGTCGGTTGCGTCCGACTGCAACGTTTCCACTTGTTGTTATTTCTTTTAGTAAGGTTGCTGTTATTTATAAATTTTTATAGTCGATACCGAAGGTAAAGAGTATATTGAGTTTGTGCAATGTCCGTCATGGTGTCTGTCCGTCTGTCCGTCTGTATGAACGCAACTTTTTTCCACACCCTTCAATCTAGAGACTTGAAACTTTCCAAATCTCTTTATCTATGGGATAGTAAATTAAAGTGTCAAGATTGGGGTTCTACGATAACTGGGGAGCTGGCAAATCGATAAATTCGATAACTCAAAACCGATAAATCCACATATTTCACTCATCCTTACAGCTAGAAGTACCAAATTAGGTAAGAAGATAGCTACTAGCTACCCCCAAAAAACTGCATCAAAAATTTTGGAGTCACGTCCCCCCATTCCGCCCCCAGCCCCCCGAATTTAAAAGTCAAAATAGCCTATATCTCTCACAGTTTTTGAGCTATAGCCACCAAATTTGGTGCCAAGATAGGTGATGATGACCCCTCAAAAACTGCATCAAAAGATTGGATGACACGCCCACCAATACTGCCCTAGCCGCCCCCATCCACCCCAACGCTTCGTCAAAAACGGGAATGCGTGTATCTTCCAGAGTTGTGGAGCTAGAGCCTCCAAATTTGGTGGGAAGATAGCTGGTAACGACCCCCAAAAAACTGCATCAAAGTTTTGGAGCCACGCCCACCCATTCAGCCCCAGCCCCCCCGCATTTTGAAATCAGAAATGGCTATATATCCCACATTTTTTGAGCTAGAGCCACCAAATTTGGTGCCAAGATAGGTGATGACGACCCCCTAAAAACTGCATCAAAAGTTTGGATGCCACGCCCACCAATACTGCCCTAGCCGACCCCATCCACCCCAACGCTTCGTCAAAAACGGGAATGCGTGTATCTTCCAGAGTTGTGGAGCTGGAGCCACCAAATTTGGTATGAAGATAGATATTGACATTCAACAAAGATCTGTATCACAAATTTAGATGCCACGCCCACCCATACCGCCCCCAGCCCCCCTTTCCCCACTTACTACAAATTTCGAGCTAGAGTCACCAAATTTGGTATGAAGATAACAATTGAGATTCCACAAAGATCTGCATCAAAAATTTGGATGCCACGCCCACCCAAACCGCCCCCAGCCCCCCCTTTCCCCACCTCTTACAAATTTTGTGCTAGAGTCACCAAATTTGGTATGAAGATAGCAATTGACATTTCAGAAAGATCTGCAACAAAAATTTTAATGCCACAACTACCCATACCGCCCCAGCACCCCCCCCCTTTCCCCACCTTTTACAAACTTTGAGCTAGAGTCACCAAATTTGGTATGAAGATAGCCGGTGGCATCCCCATCTGCATCGGAGAATCTTTAAGGCAGCGTAAACCCCTGCCGCATCCGTACCCCTTGCATTCAGGCCTCTTTTTACCGGTTTTAATTCTGGTATCGAGTATGCCGCAGTCGGTTGCGTCCGACTGCAACGTTTCCACTTGTTTTTGAATACTTATGCTTGATCTAAGTCGTTGGCCCTACTTTGATATCTTCTTTTCACGCTATTTCTGTGCAATTTATAAAGTTTTACTACTGAGTTTATTATCATTATCGAGGCTATTATTGCAACTAAAATAAGCATGTATTGCATATCTGGTGGATTAACGTCAACTTTATTAATAACGTTGGCGGTTGAAACCACCGATTTCACATCTACAATGCCCATTATGTTTCCATGTGGAACTGTTTTAATTTTGAAAGTGTCTATTTTTTTTTAACAACATATGATCGTACATTTTTTTTTTGTATTTTTAAATAAAATTTTTATTTTTTTCATTTAAATTTAAATATGTATTAAAATTCTCTTTTTTATACTCGATACCGAAGGTAAAGAGTATATTGAGTTTGTGCAATGTCCGTCATGGTGTCTGTCCGTCTGTCCGTCTGTACAAACGCAACTTTTTTCCACACCCTTCAAGCTAGAGACTTGAAACTTTCCAAATCTCTTTATCTATGGGATAGTAAATTAAAGTGTCAAGATTGGGGTTCTACGATAACTGGGGGGCTGGCAAATCGATAAATTCGATAACTCAAAACCGATAAATCCACATATTTTGCACAACCTTACAGCTAGAAGTACCAAATTTGGTAAGAAGATAGCTACTAGCAACCCCCAAAAAACTGCATCAAAAATTTTGGAGCCAGGCCCCCCATTCCACCCCCAGCCCACCGAATTTTACAGTCAACAAGGCCTATATCTCCCACAGTTTTTGAGCTATAGCCACCAAATTTGGTGTCAAGATAGGTGATGATGACCCCTCAAAAACTGCATCCAAATATTGGATGCCACGCCCACCAATACCGCCCTAGCCACCCCCATGTGCCCCAACGCTTCGTCAAAAACGGGAATGCGTGTATCTTCCAGAGTTGTGGAGCTAGAGCCTCCAAATTTGGTGGGAAGATAGCTACTAGCAACCCCAAAAAATTTTTTTGGAGCCACGCCCACCCATTCCGCCCCCAGCCCACCCGCATTTTGAAATCAGAAATGGCTATATCTCCCACAGTTTTTGAGCTAAGGCCACCAAATTTGGTGCCAAGATAGGTGATGATGACCCCCTAAAAACTGCATCAAAAGTTTGGATGCCACGCCCACCAAGACTGCCCTAGCCACCCCCATCAACCCCAACGCTTCGACAAAAACGGGAATGCCTGTATCTTCCAGAGTTGTGGAGCTAGAGCCTCCAAATTTGGTGGGAAGATAGCTGGCAACGACCCCCTGCATCAAAGTTTTGGAGCCACGCCCTCCATTTCGCTCCCCTTTCCCCAATTTTACAATTTTCGAGCTAGAGTCACCAAATTTGGTATGAAGATAGCAATTGACATTTCAGAAAGATCTGCATCAAAAATTTGGATTCCACGACCACCCAATCGGGCCCCAGCCCCCCCCCTTGCCACACCTATTACAAATTTTGAGCTAGAGTCACCAAATTTGGTGTGAATATAGCAATTGACATTTCAGAAAGATCTGCAACAAAACCGACTGCGGCATACTCGATACCAGAATTAAAACCGGTAAAAAGAGGCCTGAATGCAAAGGGGTACGGATGCGGCAGGGGTTTACGCTGCCTTAAAGATTCTCCGATGCTGATGTTGATGCCACCGGCTGTCTTCATACCAAATTTGGTGACTCTAGCTCAAAGTTTGTAAAAGGTGGGGAAAGGGGGGGCTGGAGTCGGTATGGGTAGTTGTGGCATCAAAATTTTTGTTGCAGATCTTTCTGAAATGTCAGTTGCTATATTCACACCAAATTTGGTGACTCTAGCTCAAAATTTGTAATAGGTGTGGCAAGGGGGGGCTGGGGCCCGATTGGGTGGTCGTGGAATCCAAATTTTTGATGCAGATCTTTCTGAAATGTCAATTGCTATCTTCATACCAAATTTGGTGACTCTAGCTCGAAAATTGTAAAATTGGGGAAAGGGGAGCGAAATGGAGGGCGTGGCTCCAAAACTTTGATGCAGGGGGTCGTTGCCAGCTATCTTCCCACCAAATTTGGAGGCTCTAGCTCCACAACTCTGGAAGATACACGCATTCCCGTTTTTGACGAAGCGTTGGGATGGATGGGGGCGGCTAGGGTAGTATTGGTGGGCGTGGCATCCAAACTTTTGATGCAGTTTTTAGGGGGTCATCATCACCTATCTTGGCACCAAATTTGGTGGCCTTAGCTCAAAAACTGTGGGAGATATAGCCATTTCTGATTTCAAAATGCGGGAGGGCTGGGGGCGGAATGGGTGGGCGTGGCTCCAAAAAAATTTTTGGTGGTTGCTAGTAGCTATCTTCCCACCAAATTTGGAGGCTCTAGCTCCACAACTCTGGAAGATACACGCATTCCCGTTTTTGACGAAGCGTTGGGGTGGATGGGGGCGGCTAGGGCAGTATCGGTGGGTGTGGCATCCAAACTTTTGGTTCAGTTTTAAGGGGGTCATCAT
Organism: Scaptomyza montana; assembly: GCA_018904305.1. Classification (NCBI taxonomy): domain Eukaryota; kingdom Metazoa; phylum Arthropoda; class Insecta; order Diptera; family Drosophilidae; genus Scaptomyza; species Scaptomyza montana. Next base: position 696,936 of record JAEIGR010000045.1, read on the forward strand.
CACCTATCTTGGCACTAAATTTGGTGGCTATAGCTCAAAAACTGTGGGAGATATAGTCTTTATTGACTTTAAAATGCGGGGGGGCGGAATGGGGGCGTGGCTCCAAAATTTTTGATGCAGTTGTTTGGGGGTTGCTTATAGCTATCTTCTTACCAAATTTGGTACTTCTAGCTGTAAGGATGTGAAAAATATGTGGATTTATCGGTATTGGGTTATCGAATTTATCGATTTGCCAGCCCCCCAGTTATCGTAGAACCCCAATCTTGACACTTTAATTTACTATCCCATAGATAAAGAGATTTGGAAAGTTTCAAGTCTCTAGCTTGAAGGGTGTGGAAAAAACTTGCATACATACGGACGGACAGACGGACAGACACCATGACGGACACTGCACAAAACCAATATACTCTTTACCTTCGGTATCGAGTATAAAAATTGTGATGCCACAACTACCCATACCGCCCCCCGCCCCCCCCCTTTCCCTACATTTTACAAACTTTGAGCTAGAGTCACCAAATTTGGAAGGAATATAGCTGGTGGCATCCCCATCTGCATCAGAGAATCTTTAAGGCAGCGTACACCCCTCCCGCATCCGTACCCCTCTGCAATCAGGCCTCTTTTTACCGGTTTTAAATTAAAATTAAAACTTTTAATACTGGTATCGAGTATGCCGCAGTCGGTTGCGTCCGACTGCAACGTTTCCACTTGTTGTTATTTCTTTTAGTAAGGTTGCTGTTATTTATAAATTTTTATACTCGATACCGAAGGTAAAGAGTATATTGAGTTTGTGCAATGTCCGTCATGGTGTCCGTCCGTCTGTCCGTCTGTCCGTCTGTATGTTCGCAACTTTTTTCCACACCCTTCAAGCTAGAGACTTGAAACTTTCCAATTCTCTTTATCTATGGGATAGTAAATTAAAGTGTCAAGATGGGGGTTCTACGATAACTGGGGGGCTGGCAAATCGATAAATTCGATAACTCAAAACCGATAAATCCACATATTTCGCACATCCTTACAGCTAGAACTACCAAATTTTGTAAGAAGATAGCTATTAGCAACCCCCAAAAAACTGCATCAAAAATTTTGGAGCCACGCCCCCCTTTCAGCCCCCAACCCCCCGCATTTTAAAGTCAAAAAGCCCATATCTCCCTCAGTTTTTGAGCTAGACACACCAAATTTGGTGCCAAGATAGGTGATGATGACCCCCCAAAAACTGCATCAAAAGTTTGGATACCACGCCCACCGATACTGCCCTAGCCGCCCCCATCCACCCCAACGCTTCGTCAAAAACGGGAATGCGTGTATCTTCCAGAGTTGTGGAGCTAGAACCTCCAAATTTGTTAGGAAGATAGCTGGTAACGACCCTCCAAAAACTGCATCAAAGTTTTGGAGCCACGCCCACCCATTCCGCCCCCAGGCCCCCAGTATTTTGAAATCACAAATGGCTGTATCTCCCTCAGTTTTAGAGCTAGAGCCACCAAATTTGGTGCCAAGATAGGTGATGATGACCCCCAAAACTGCATCAAAAGTTTGGATGCCACGCCCACCAATACTGCCCTAGCCGCCCCCATCCACCCCAACGCTTCGTCAAAAACGGGAATGCGTGTATCTTCCAGAATTGTGGAGCTAGAGCCTCCAAATTTGGTAAGAAGATAGCTGGCAACGACCCCCAAAAATCTGCATCAAAGTTTTGGAGCCACGCCCACCCATTTCGCCCCCCTTTCCCCACTTTTTACAAACTTTTAGCTAGAGTCATCAAATTTGGTATGAATATAGCAACTGACATTCCACAAAGATCTGCATCACAAATTGAGATGCCACGTCCACTCATACCGCCCCCAGCCCCCTCTTTCCCCACATTTTACAAACTTTGGGCTAGAGTCACCAAATTTGGTATGAATATGACAATTGACATTCCACAAAGATCTGCATCAAAAATTTGGATGCCACGCCCACCCATACTGCCCCCAGCCCCCCTTTCCCCACTTTTTACAAACTTTGAGCTAGGGTCACCAAATTTGGTATGAAGATAGCAATTGACATTCCACAAAGATCTGCATCAAAAGTTTGGATGCCACGCCCACCCATACCGCCCCCAGCCCCCCTTTCCCCACCTTTTACAAACTTTGAGCTAGAGTCACCAAATTTGGTATGAATATAACAATTGACATTCCACAAAGATCTGCATCAAAAATTTGGATGCCACGCCCACCCATACCGCCCCCAGCCCCCCTTTCCCCACTTTTTACAAACTTTGAGCTAGGGTCACCAAATTTGGTATGAAGATAGCAATTGACATTCCACAAAGATCTGCATCAAAAATTTGGATGCCACGCCCCCCAAACCGCCCCCCAGCCCCCTTTCCCCACCTTTTACAAACTATGAGCTAGAGTCACCAAATTTGTAAGGAAGATAGCTTGTGGCATCTCCATCTGCATCGGAAAATCTTTAAGGCAGCGTACACCCCTGCCGCTCCGTACTCCTTTGCAATCAGGCCTTTTTTTTACCGGTTTTAATACTGGTATCGAGTATGCCGCAGTCGGTTGCGTCCGACTGCAACGTTTCCACTTGTTATAGTCGATACCGAAGGTAAAGAGTATATTGAGTTTGTGCAATGTCCGTCATGGTGTCTGTCCGTCTGTCCGTCTGTATGAACGCAACTTTTTTCCACACCCTTCAATCTAGAGACTTGAAACTTTCCAAATCTCTTTATCTATGGGATAGTAAATTAAAGTGTCAAGATGGGGGTTCTACGATAACTGGGGGGCTGGCAAATCGATAAATTCGATAACTCAAAACCGATAAATCCACATATTTCACTCATCCTTACAGCTAGAAGTACCAAATTAGGTAAGAAGATAGCTACTAGCTACCCCCAAAAAACTGCATCAAAAATTTTGGAGTCACGTCCCCCCATTCCGCCCCCAGCCCCCCGAATTTAAAAGTCAAAATAGCCTATATCTCTCACAGTTTTTGAGCTATAGCCACCAAATTTGGTGCCAAGATAGGTGAAGATGACCCCTCAAAAACTGCATCAAAAGTTTGGATGCCACGCCCACCAATACTGCCCTAGCCGACCCCATCCACCCAAACGCTTCGTCAAAAACGGGAATGCGTGTATCTTCCAGAGTTGTGGAGCTAGAGCCACCAAATTTGGTATGAAGATAGATATTGACATTCAACAAAGATCTGTATCACAAATTAAGATGCCACGCCCACCCATACCGCCCCCCGCCCCCCCTTCCACACCATTTACAAACTTTGAGCTAGAGTCACCAAATTTGGTATGAAGATAACAATTGAGATTCCACAAAGATCTGCAGCAAAAATTTGGATGCCACGCCCACCCAAACCGCCCCCAGCCCCCCCTTTCCCCACTTATTACAAATTTTGAGCTAGAGTCACCAAATTTGGTATGAAGATAGCAATTGACATTTCAGAAAGATCTGCAACAAAAATTTTGATGCCACAACTACCCATACCGCCCCAGCACCACCCCCCCCCCTTTCCCCACCTTTTACAAACTTTGAGCTAGAGTCACCAAATTTGGTATGAAGATAGCCGGTGGCATCCCCATCTGCATCGGAGAATCTTTAAGGCAGCGTAAACCCCTGCCGCATCCGTACCCCTTGCATTCAGGCCTCTTTTTACCGGTTTTAATTCTGGTATCGAGTATGCCGCAGTCGGTTGCGTCCGACTGCAACGTTTCCACTTGTTTTTGAATACTTATGCTTGATCTAAGTCGTTGGCCCTACTTTGATATCTTCTTTTCACGCTATTTCTGTGCAATTTATAAAGTTTTACTACTGAGTTTGTTATCATTATCGAGGCTATTATTGCAACTAAAATAAGCATGTATTGCATATCTGGTGGATTAACGTCAACTTTATTAATAACGTTGGCGGTTGAAACCACCGATTTCACATCTACAATGCCCATTATGTTTCCATGTGGAACTGTTTTAATTTTGAAAGTGTCTATTTTTTTTTTAACTGCTCTATTCCAACATATGATCGTACATTTATTTTTTGTATTTTTAAATAAAATTTTTATTTTTTTTCATTTAAATTTATATATGTATTAAAATTCTCTTTTTATACTCGATACCGAAGGTAAAGAGTATATTGAGTTTGTGCAATGTCCGTCATGGTGTCTGTCCGTCTGTCCGTCTGTACGAACGCAACTTTTTTCCACACCCTTCAAGCTAGAGACTTGAAACTTTGCAAATCTCTTTATCTATGGGATAGTAAATTAAAGTGTCAAGATTGGGGTTCTACGATAACTGGGGGGCTGGCAAATCGATAAATTCGATAACTCAAAACCGATAAATCCACATATTTTGCACAACCTTACAGCTAGAAGTACCAAATTTGGTAAGAAGATAGCTACTAGCAACCCCCAAAAAACTGCATCAAAAATTTTGGAGCCACGCCCCCCCATTCCGCCCCCAGCCCACCGAATTTTACAGTCAACAAGGCCTATATCTCCCACAGTTTTTGAGCTATAGCCACCAAATTTGGTGCCAAGATAGGTGATGATGACCCCTCAAAAACTGCATCAAAAGTTTGGATGCCACGCCCACCAATACTGCCCTAGCCGACCCCATCCACCCAAACGCTTCGTCAAAAACGGGAATGCGTGTATCTTCCAGAGTTGTGGAGCTAGAGCCACCAAATTTGGTATGAAGATAGATATTGACATTCAACAAAGATCTGTATCACAAATTAAGATGCCACGCCCACCCATACCGCCCCCAGCCCCCCTTTCCACACCATTTACAAACTTTGAGCTAGAGTCACCAAATTTGGTATGAAGATAACAATTGAGATTCCACAAAGATCTGCAGCAAAAATTTGGATGCCACGCCCACCCAAACCACCCCCAGCCCCCCCTTTCCCCACTTATTACAAATTTTGAGCTAGAGTCACCAAATTTGGTATGAAGATAGCAATTGACATTTCAGAAAGATCTGCAACAAAAATTTTGATGCCACAACTACCCATACCGCCCCAGCACTACCCCCCCCCTTTCCCCACCTTTTACAAACTTTGAGCTAGAGTCACCAAATTTGGTATGAAGATAGCCGGTGGCATCCCCATCTGCATCGGAGAATCTTTAAGGCAGCGTAAACCCCTGCCGCATCCGTACCCCTTTGCATTCAGGCCTCTTTTTACCGGTTTTAATTCTGGTATCGAGTATGCCGCAGTCGGTTGCGTCCGACTGCAACGTTTCCACTTGTTTTTGAATACTTATGCTTGATCTAAGTCGTTGGCCCTACTTTGATATCTTCTTTTCACGCTATTTCTGTGCAATTTATAAAGTTTTACTACTGAGTTTGTTATCATTATCGAGGCTATTATTGCAACTAAAATAAGCATGTATTGCATATCTGGTGGATTAACGTCAACTTTATTAATAACGTTGGCGGTTGAAACCACCGATTTCACATCTACAATGCCCATTATGTTTCCATGTGGAACTGTTTTAATTTTGAAAGTGTCTATTTTTTTTTTTGACTGCTCTATTCCAACATATGATCGTACATTTATTTTTTGTATTTTTAAATAAAATTTTTATTTTTTTTCATTTAAATTTATATATGTATTAAAATTCTCTTTTTATACTCGATACCGAAGGTAAAGAGTATATTGAGTTTGTGCAATGTCCGTCATGGTGTCTGTCCGTCTGTCCGTCTGTACGAACGCAACTTTTTTCCACACCCTTCAAGCTAGAGACTTGAAACTTTGCAAATCTCTTTATCTATGGGATAGTAAATTAAAGTGTCAAGATTGGGGTTCTACGATAACTGGGGGGCTGGCAAATCGATAAATTCGATAACTCAAAACCGATAAATCCACATATTTTGCACAACCTTACAGCTAGAAGTACCAAATTTGGTAAGAAGATAGCTACTAGCAACCCCCAAAAAACTGCATCAAAAATGTTGGAGCCACGCCCCCCCATTCCGCCCCCAGCCCACCGAATTTTACAGTCAACAAGGCCTATATCTCCCACAGTTTTTGAGCTATAGCCACCAAATTTGGTGCCAAGATAGGTGATGATGACCCCTCAAAAACTGCATCCAAATATTGGATGCCACGCCCACCAATACCGCCCTAGCCACCCCCATGTGCCCCAACGCTTCGTCAAAAACGGGAATGCGTGTATCTTCCAGAGTTGTGGAGCTAGAGCCTCCAAATTTGGTGGGAAGATAGCTACTAGCAACCCCAAAAATTTTTTTGGAGCCACGCCCACCCATTCCGCCCCCAGCCCTCCCGCATTTTGATATCAGAAATGGCTTTATCTCCCACAGTTTTTGAGCTAAGGCCACCAAATTTGGTGCCAAGATAGGTGATGATGACCCCCTAAAAACTGCATCAAAAGTTTGGATGCCACGCCCACCAATACTGCCCTAGCCGCCCCCATCCACCCCAACGCTTCGTCAAAAACGGGAATGCGTGTATCTTCCAGAGTTGTGGAGCTGGAGCCACCAAATTTGGTATGAAGATAGATATTGACATTCAACAAAGATCTGTATCACAAATTTAGATGCCACGCCCACCCATACCGCCCCCAGCCCCCCTTTCCCCACTTACTACAAATTTCGAGCTAGAGTCACCAAATTTGGTGTGAATATAGCAACTGACATTTCAGAAAGATCTGCAACAAAAATTTTGATGCCACAACTACCCATACCGACCCCAGCCCCCCCCCCTTTCCCCACCTTTTACAAACTTTGAGCTAGAGTCACCAAATTTGGTATGAAGACAGCCGGTGGCATCAACATCAGCATCGGAGAATCTTTAAAGCAGCGTAAACCCCTGCCGCATCCGTACCCCTTAGCATTCAGGCCTCTTTTTACCGGTTTTAATTCTGGTATCGAGTATGCCGCAGTCGGTTGCGTCCGACTGCAACGTTTCCACTTGTTTTTGAATACTTATGCTTGATCTAAGTCGTTGGCCCTACTTTGATATCTTCTTTTCACGCTATTTCTGTGCAATTTATAAAGTTTTACTACTGAGTTTGTTATCATTATCGAGGCTATTATTGCAACTAAAATAAGCATGTATTGCATATCTGGTGGATTAACGTCAACTTTATTAATAACGTTGGCGGTTGAAACCACCGATTTCACATCTACAATGCCCATTATGTTTCCTTGTGGAACTGTTTTAATTTTGAAAGTGTCTATTTTTTTTTAACTGCTCTATTCCAACATATGATCGTACAATTTTTTTTTGTATTTTTAAATAAAATTTTTATTTTTTTTCATTTAAATTTATATATGTATTAAAATTCTCTTTTTTATACTCGATACCGAAGGTAAAGAGTATATTGAGTTTGTGCAATGTCCGTCATGGTGTCTGTCCGTCTGTCCGTCTGTACGAACGCAACTTTTTTCCACACCCTTCAAGCTAGAGACTTGAAACTTTCCAAATCTCTTTATCTATGGGAAAGTAAATTAAAGTGTCAAGATTGGGGTTCTACGATAACTGGGGGGCTGGCAAATCGATAAATTCGATAACTCAAAACCGATAAATCCACATATTTTGCACAACCTTACAGCTAGAACTACCAAATTTGGTAAGAAGATAGCTGCTGGCAACCCCCAAAAAACTGCATCAAAAATTTTGGAGCCACGCCCCCCATTCCGCCCCCAGCCCCCCGAATTTTACAGTCAACAAGGCCTATATCTCCCACAGTTTTTGAGCTATAGCCGCCAAATTTGGTGGGAAGATAGCTACTAGCAACCCCCAAAAATATTTTTGGAGGCACGCCCACCCATTCCGCCCCCAGCCCTCCCGCATTTTGAAATCAGAAATGGCTATATCTCCCACAGTTTTTGAGCTAAGGCCACCAAATTTGGTGCCAAGATAGGTGATGATGACCCCCTAAAAACTGCATCAAAAGTTTGGATGCCACGCCCACCAATACTGCCCTAGCCGCCCCCATCCACCCCAACGCTTCGTCAAAAACGGGAATGCGTGTATCTTCCAGAGTTGTGGAGCTAGAGCCTCCAAATTTGGTGGGAAGATAGCTGGCAACGACCCCCTGCATCAAAGTTTTGGAGCAACGCCCTCCATTTCGCTCCCCTTTCCACAATTTTACAATTTTCGAGCTAGAGTCACCAAATTTGGTATGAAGATAGCAATTGACATTTCAGAAAGATCTGCATCAAAAATTTGGATTCCACGCCCACCCAAACCGGCCCCAGCCCCCCCCCCCTTGCCACACCTATTACAAATTTCGAGCTAGAGTCACCAAATTTGGTATGAAGATAGCAATTGACATTTCAGAAAGATCTGCAACAAAAATTTGGATGCCACGCCCAACCAAACCGCCCCCAGCCCCCCTTTCCCCACCTTTTACAAATTTCGAGCTAGAGTCACCAAATTTGGTATGAAGATAACAATTGACATTCCACAAAGATCTGCATCCAAATTTTGGATGCCACGCCCACCCAAACCGCCCCCAGCCCCCCTTTCCCCACCTTTTACAAATTTTGAGCTAGAGTCACCAAATTTGGTATGAAGATAGCAATTGACATTTCAGAAAGATCTGCAACAAAAATTTTGATGCCACAACTACCAATACCGCCCCAGCACCCCCCCTTTCCCCACCTTTTACAAACTTTGAGCTAGAGTCACCAAATTTGGTATGAAGATAGCCGGTGGCATCCCCATCTGCATCGGAGAATCTTTAAGGCAGCGTAAACCCCTGCCGCATCCGTACCCCTTTGCATTCAGGCCTCTTTTTACCGGTTTTAATTCTGGTATCGAGTATGCCGCAGTCGGTTGCGTCCGACTGCAACGTTTCCACTTGTTTTTGAATACTTATGCTTGATCTAAGTCGTTGGCCCTACTTTGATATCTTCTTTTCACGCTATTTCTGTGCAATTTATAAAGTTTTACTACTGAGTTTATTAATATTATCGAGGCTATTATTGCAACTAAAATAAGCATGTATTGCATATCCGGTGGATTAACGTCAACTTTATTAATAACGTTGGCGGTTGAAACCACCGATTTCACATCTACAATGCCCATTATGTTTCCTTGTGGAACTGTTTTAATTTTGAAAGTGTCTATTTTTTTTTAACTGCTCTATTCCAACATATGATCGTACATTTATTTTTTGTATTTTTAAATAAAATTTTTATTTTTTTTCATTTAAATTTATATATGTATTAAAATTCTCTTTTTTATACTCGATACCGAAGGTAAAGAGTATATTGAGTTTGTGCAATGTCCGTCATGGTGTCTGTCCGTCTGTCCGTCTGTACAAACGCAACTTTTTCCACACCCTTCAAGCTAGAGACTTGAAACTTTCCAAATCTCTTTATCTATGGGATAGTAAATTAAAGTGTCAAGATTGGGGTTCTACGATAACTGGGGGGCTGGCAAATCGATAAATTCGATAACTCAAAACCGATGAATCCACATATTTCGCAAATCCTAACAGCTAGAACTACCAAATTCGGTAAGCTGATAGCTACTAGCAACCCCCAAAAAACTGCATCAAAAATTTTGGAGCCACGCCCCACCAAATTTGGTGCCAAGATAGGTGATGATGACCCCCAACAACTGCATAAGAAGTTTGGATGCCACGCCCACCGATACTGCCATAGCTACCCCCATCCACCCCAACGCTTCGTCAAAAACGGGAATGCGTGTATCTTCCAGAGTTGTGGAGCTAGAGCCATCAAATTTGGTAGACAGATAGCTGGCAACGACCCCCAAAAAACTGCATCAAAGTTTTGGACCAAGCCCACCCATTCCGCCCCCAGCCCCCCCGCAATTTGAAATCAGAAATGGCTATATCTCCCACAGATTTTGAGCTAGAGCCACCTAACTTGTTGGCAAGATAGGTGATGATGACACCCAAAAAACTGCATCAAAAGTTTGGATTCCACGCCCACCAATACTGCCCAAGCCGCCCCCAACCACCACAACGCTTCGTCAAAAACGGGAATGCGTGTATCTTCCAGAGTTGTGGAGCTAGAGCCACCAAAGGAAGATAGCTGGCAACGACCCCCAAAAATCTGCATCAAAGTTTTAGAGCCACGCCCACCCATTTCACCCCCCTTTCCCCACCTCAAATTTCGAGCTAGAGGGTCGTTGCCAGTTATCTTCCTGGCTCTGGCTCTTGCTTCACAACTCTGGAAGATACACGCATTCCTGTTTTTGACGAAGCGTTGGGGTGGATTTGGGCGGCTTGGGCAGTATTGGTGGGCGTGTCATTAAAATTTTTGCTGCAGATCTTTGTGGATTGTTAATTGCTATCTTCATACCAAATTTGGTGACTCTAGCTCAAAGTTTGTAAAATGTTTGGAAAGGGGGAATGGGGCCTTATGGGTGGACGTGGCATTGAAATTTTTGATGCAGATCTTTGTAAAATGTCAATTGCTATCTTCATACCAAATTTGGTGACTCTAGCTCGAAGTTTGTAAGTTTGTTGGGAAAGAGGGGGCTGGGGGCGGTATGGGTGGGCGTGGTATCCAAATTTGTGATGCAGATCTTTGTGGAATGTTTATTGCTATCTTCATACCAAATTTGGTGACTCTAGCTCAAAGTTTGTAAAATGTTTGGAAAGGGGGAATGGGGCCTTATGGGTGGGCGTAGCATCGAAATTTTTGCTGTAGATCTATGTGGGATGTCAATTGCTATCTTCATACCAAATTTGGTCACTCTAGCTCGAAGTTTGTAAAAAGAGGGGAAAGGGGGGCTGGGGGCGGCTTAGGTGAGTGTGGCATCCAAATTTTTGATGCAGATCTTTGTAAAATGTCAATTGCTATCTTCATACCAAATTTGGTGACTCTAGCTCGAAGTTTGTAAGTTTGTTGGGAAAGAGGGGGCTGGGGGCGGTATGGGTGGGCGTGGTATCCAAATTTGTGATGCAGATCTTTGTGGAATGTTAATTGCTTTCTTCATACCAAATTTGGTGACTCTAGCTCAAAGTTTGTGAAATGTGAGGAAAGGGGGAATGGGGCCTTATGGGTGGGCGTGGCATCGAAATTTTTGCTGTAGATCTATGTGGGATGTCAATTGCTATCTTCATACCAAACTTGGTGACTCTAGCTCGAAGTTTGTAAAAAGAGTGGAAAGGGGGGCTGGAGGCGGTATGGGTGGGCGTGGCATCCAAATTTTTGCTGTAGATTTATGTGGGATGTCAATTGCTATCTTCATACCAAATTTAGTGACTCTTGCTCAAAGTTTTCAAAATGTGTGGAAAGGGGGAATGGGGCCTTATGGGTGGGCGTGGCATCGAAATTTTTGATGCCGATCTTTGTAAAATGTCAATTGCTATCTTCATACCAAATCTGGTGACTCTAGCTCGAAGTATGTAAAAAGAGGGGAAATGGGGGCTGGGGACAGTATGGGTGGGCGTGGCATCGAAATTTGTGATTCAGATCTTTGTTGAATGTCAATTTCTATCTTCATACCAAATTTGGTGGCTCTAGCTCCACAACTTTGGAAGATACACGCATTCCCGTTTTTGACGAAGCGTTGTGGTGGTTGGTGGCGGCTTGGGCAGTATTGGTGGGCGTGGAATCCAAACTTTTGATGCAAATTTTTGGGTGTCATCATCACCTATCTTGCCAACAAATTTGGTGGCTCTAGCTCAAAATCTGTGGGAGATATAGCCATTTCTGATTTCAAATTGCGGGGGGGCTGGGGGCGGAATGGGTGGGCGTGGTCCAAAACTTTGATGCAGTTTTTTGGGGGTCGTTGCCAGCTATCTGTCTACCAAATTTGGTGGCTATAGCTCCACAACTCTGGAAGATACACGCATTCCCGTTTTTGACGAAGCGTTGGGGTGGATGGGGGTGGCTAGGGCAGTATCGGTGGGCGTGGCATCCAAACTTCTTATACAGTTTTTGGGGGCTCATCATCACCTTTCTTGGCACTAAATTTGGTGGGGCGTGGCTCCAAAATTTTTGATGCAGTTTTTTGGGGGTTGCTAGTAGCTATCTGCTTACCGAATTTGGTAGTTCTAGCTTTTAGGATTTGCGAAATATGTGGATTTATCGGTTTTGAGTTATCGAATTTTTCGATTTGCCAGCCCCCCAGTTATCGTAGAACCCCATTTTGACACTTTAATTTACTCTCCCATTGATAAAGAGAATTGGAAAAATTCAAGTCTCTATTTTGAAGTGTGTGGAAATAAGTTGCGAACATACGGACGGACACCATGACGGACATTGCACAAACTCAATATACTCTTTGCCTTCGGTATAGAGTATAAAAATTTGAGTAACGTTAGACTGTTCCTATCTTGGGATACAGTGCGGGCTGATCTTGTTCAACTATTGGTAATTCTATTTTATCGTTGTTTATTTCTTGTTCTGTAGGTTTTCTTTACTTAACAATAAGTGTTTTGGGTAAACTTTTGAACTTATAAATTAAGTACAATAATATGCTTAATATAGTTATAGTTAATGATGTCAATGTTATTATTTGAAATGTATTATAATATTTTGTATGTTCCAAAATTAATTTCTTAGTTTGAATATATGACAATGGTTCGAGTTTTGTTACGTTATTACTGACATAAATGTTTTGTATAAAATCTAGTCTTGAATTTGATATTGATATTTCGTTGATTTGTACTTCACAATTATAGATTTTTATAATATTGTTTCCTTTTATTTTAATTTCATTGTTCATACAATTTTGATTTACAATGGTTTCTGGCAAATTCCATGATAAGATTATGTTTGGTTCTATATGATTTGTTTGAAAGTTTTTAATTGTTTTGGCGTATTGACATTCTGTTTGTTTTACAATGGTTGCCTATTATGCTATTATTCATTATTTGTTTCTTAGTAATTGTGCCATATACTTTATTATTATTTATAAAATATTTTTCCTGAATATTTTCTGTTACAATATTATCGTTCTCATCTGGATAGGGTATTATTTCGAAATAGTTGTTTCGCTAATTTATTGTGGAATATGTGATATTATATAAATTTCTTTTGTATCAGTTTTTAACCAAGTTGATGTTTTAATATTAAGAATTTTCCCTGGTGTAACATGCAATAAGTAATCGTGCTTTAGTAATTTAGGGTTGAATATGCCTAATCTAGTTAGTTGCATTCCCATCTCTATGTCTTCTATATATTCGGTAAAATATTCTAAATTGAAAATTAATAAATCAAGTTTCTTGTTTCTTCTTTTGTTTTAAATGTGTTCATGGTTTCAATTGCTTTGTTAATTGTTTCGATCATTTGGTTTAGTTCGTTAAATTGAACGCTGTTCTCGGTTAAGTTACTTATCTTCTGTTCTAGTTCGTCTCTGTCCTCTGTATCTAATCTTCCGAATAAGTATTTATATGTTTTTCCTACTAAATTTATTAGTCCTCTCTTTTGTCTTTTATGGATTGTTATCCCGTTCATATCCCTGTTTAGTTTTTCAATAAGGTAATTTATTTTAGTTGAATTTTCGTAACCCATTGCTTGTATTAATAGGTTGTTGTAAACCTTTTCTATTTTTATTAAATTTACAGTTAGATAATGGGATTCAAAATTTGTTGGTATGTCCAGTGTTCCTGTTTTAAATATTAGGTAGCCGTTGTTTGCTTTTATGGGGTTTATTTCGATACTTTGTCCGTTAATTGTCACCGTTAGCAGTGTTAATATTGTTAGAATTCCCTTCATTAGTTGGTTCTCATATTAGTTTTATTTTTCTTCTTGACCTTTGATTTGTAATGGGTGACTTTTCTACCTCTATTGGTATCTTCAAAGTGTTTCTCGTCTAGTTGTCTTAACTGACCTGTCTTTTTGAATGGATTGGTTATTTTCGATTTAACTAATGGTGAAGATCTATACTTTGTATCTATTTCAAATTCTTCTATTGATTGATTTAATTTTTCAATTTCTTTCTTTTTCTTATCTTGTGTGTCATACTTTGGTGTCCCTTCGTACATAAATATATCTGCGGGTGTTCTGTTTGTTGCGTAAGAGTTACACTGACAATCCTATTCACCGTTAAATAAGTTATGCTTAAAAACTAGATAAGTAACTCTTCACGCCTATGTTTGCTTTACCTAGCCATTAGAACACATGTAAACTTTTGCTATAAATACGGACGCTGAGTCCATAATAAATCACTTACAGTCTAGCTCTCGCCTTTCATTATATGGCGATCCTGCCAGCTCTTGCCAAATACAAAACGGCAAAGCTGAAAAATAATGAGCGAGCATACACAAAAAATAAAAGAGGCAATAAAAAGGTGCCCAATAGCTGGACCAAAACCCCTCTCCATTGAGGACTACAAAAGGCGCCAACCACAAATTATATCCGCTCGTGCCAAAAAGGAGCAAGAAGAGGCACAGCTAACCAGAATCCCGGTGGTACAAAAACCAAAAAGAAGAGGAGTACAATTGGTCAACTTCAGACGACAAAGGGCAGCACTCATAGAGAAGGTTAACGCTGATCCCCCACCTCCCTGGAAAATTGCAAGCGCAATCTGGTTGCACATCGCCGCTCTGGAAGACGAAGAGACCAAAAGAAGACAACGCCAGCAGCAAAGACGCAGCCAACAGCCGGATGCAGACATGATCAGCAGCACCACAGAGATGACAAGCAGCACCACAAATTAAATTAATAAATATTAAACAAGAGTGCTATTAATTTTTGCACCTTAGTGGTAAAAGGCGTAGACCGCCACCATACTAATTAGAAAAAAAAATATATATAACAAGTGGAAACGTTGCAGTCGGACGCAACCGACTGCGGCATACTCGATACCAGTATTAAATCCGGTAAAAAGAGGCCTGATTGCAAAGGCCGGATGCGGCAAGGGTGTACGCTGCCTTAAAGATTATCCGATGCAGATGGGGATGCCACCAGCTATATTCCTTCCAAATTTGGTGACTCTAGCTCAAAGTTTGTAAAATATGGGGAAAAGGGGGGCTGGGGGCGGTATGGGTAGCATCAAAATTTTTGTTGTAGATCTTTGTGAAATGTCAATTGGTATCTTCATACCAAATTTGGTGACTCTAGCTCGAAATTTGTAATAAGTGGGGAAAGGGGGGCTGGGGGTGGTATGGGTGGGCGAGGCATCCAAATTTTTGATGCAGATCTATGTGGAATGTCAATTGCTATCTACATACCAAATTTGGTGACTCTAGCTCGAAACTTGTCAAAAGTGGGGCAAGGGGGGGCTGGGGGCGGTATGGGTGGGCGTGGCATCCAAATTTTTGATGCAGATCTTTGTGAAATATCAACTGCTATCTTCATACCAAATTTGGTGACTCTAGCTCGAAATTTGTAATAAGTGGGGAAAGGGGGGCTGGGGGCGGTATGGGTGGGCGTGGCATCCAAATTTTTGATGCAGATCTTTGTGGAATGTCAATTGCTATCTTCATACCAAATTTGGTGACTGTAGCTCGAAAATTGTAAAAAGTGGGGAAAGGGGGGCGAAATGGAGGGCGTGGCTCCAAAACTTTGATGCAAATTTTTAGGGGTCGTTACCAGCTATCTGTCTACCAAATTTGGAGGCTATAGCTTCACAACTCTGGAAGATACACGCATTCCCGTTTTTGACGAAGCGTTGGGGTGGATGGGGGTGGCTAGGGCAGTATCGGTGGGCGTGGCATCCAAACTTCTTATGCAGTTTTTGGGGGGTCATCATCACCTATCATGGCACTAAATTTGGTGGGGCGTGGCTCCAAAATTTTTGATGCAGTTTTTTGGGGGTTGCTAATAGCTATCTTCTTACCAAATTTGGTACTTCTAGCTGTAAGGATGTGAACAATATGTGGATTTATCGGTATTGGGTTATCGAATTTATCGATTTGCCAGCCCCCCAGTTATCGTAGAACCCGCATCTTGACACTTTAATTTACTATCCCATAGATAAAGAGATTTGGAAAGTTTCAAGTCTCTAGCTTGAAGGGTGTGGAAAAAACTTGCATACATACGGACGGACAGACGGACGGACACCATGACGGACATTGCACAAACTCAATATACTCTTTGCCTTCGGTATAGAGTATAAAAATTTGAGTAACGTTAGACTGTTCCTATCTTGGGATACAGTGCGGGCTGATCTTGTTCAACTATTGGTAATTCTATTTTATCGTTGTTTATTTCTTGTTCTGTAGGTTTTCTTTACTTAACAATAAGTGTTTTGGGTAAACTTTTGAACTTATAAATTAAGTACAATAATATGCTTAATATAGTTATAGTTAATGATGTCAATGTTATTATTTGAAATGTATTATAATATTTTGTATGTTCCAAAATTAATTTCTTAGTTTGAATATATGACAATGGTTCGAGTTTTGTTACGTTATTACTGACATAAATGTTTTGTATAAAATCTAGTCTTGAATTTGATATTGATATTTCGTTGATTTGTACTTCACAATTATAGATTTTTATAATATTGTTTCCTTTTATTTTAATTTCATTGTTCATACAATTTTGATTTACAATGGTTTCTGGCAAATTCCATGATAAGATTATGTTTGGTTCTATATGATTTGTTTGAAAGTTTTTAATTGTTTTGGCGTATTGACATTCTGTTTGTTTTACAATGCCTATTATGCAATTATTCATTATTTGTTTCTTAGTAATTGTGCCACATACTGTATTATCTATATATATAAAAGAGTTCGTCCGCGTTAGAATGGATCAGCCACAGCCTAAACGAAAAGAGCTAGAAGGCTGAAATTTTCACACAATATTTTATGCAGGTTGAAAGTGAGCACTAAGAAAGGAATTTTTATTTGGACAACTCCTTCAAGTACCTCCCATACGATTTGGAGCACTTTTTACCCATTTTAAAAAACAAATTACAATTACAACAAGTACCCATTCCACTACTGTCGCCTGATTGTCGCACAAGCTGAGGGTTTGATCGCGAGCGAGAATACAAAAACAAAACAAATGCGCAGTGACGCCTTCGCGTCGCACAAGCAAAGTCATAAAAAAATGTTCGACACTGACGACAATGAATATGTTCATACACAATTAAGTGAACAATGCGCTTGAAAATAATTTTCATAATTTTATGTACATGTATCACTTCGCACAGTGCATATTCTTTTTTTTCTCAAATTTGTGTGCCTTTGACAATTGATTTACGACCCAAGTAGCGTTTGTTGTTGTTGTAAGTGTTGTTGTTGGGCCCGCACTGCTACTTTTTGTTGGTGTCGTTGATTAAAAAAAAAAACAACAACAACAAAACATAACTTGGTCCGTGTAGAAAAATTTTGCACACCAGAATATGTTAAGGGGGTGGATTGGCCTACTTGCTGCTTATATAACTTAGACAAAACGTAACACACTAACATTTATTGATATATTATTGATATACAATTTCGAATAAGCAAAGGGCGTTCACATAATGATAATCAAATAATTTGAAATCTCGCTCCGATCATGCTCCTTTGTTGTTGCTCATTTACGTTCACTCTCTATCTTATGTGCGCGCTTTGCATGTCAATCATAAGGTTTAATAACCCTACTTCCTCCGCACACACTAAATTAAAGCTAAAGGCAATATGCAATTCACTTAGCTGCAGCCTCTTAGATATGTTTTGCGTTGATTCAGTGCGTGCGAAGAAGGTAGCGATACTACGCTCTTTGTCTAACTTGCAGAGCGCGCGCATACATAAGAGAGTTAGCCGAAATAGCCAACAACGAAGGCGCGATTTAAAAATAATTTCAAGTTTTAAGCTGCCTCTTTGTGTTTGGGACCAGCAGCGCTCAATTCATGATGCAGGTGTTGAATTGCCGACTGTCAGCACAAAACGAGAATGAGCGAATCTGAAAACAAGTAAGAAGGCTTTAGTCGAGAAATCCCGACCAAAAGATACCCTGAACCCGTGTATTAAAATTACTTGCAGAAGTGAGTTTTTCTTGACTTTATTTTAATATATCAATAGGGGTAAGCGCATAGAAGCATCAAAAAGATTTCAGGTTAATTATTCTGAAGCTCATAGAGTTGCAGTGAGAAGACATCAGGCTAATAATCCTAATGCACGTCAAGAAAGGCGTTTGCGTGCATGGAATGTTAAAGCCATGTCTGGCTTAAGCTAAGATTTTGAAATAACTTACAAGTCAGATAAAGTTACTCAACTTGGAAATATGAATTTTATATGCAAACATTGTAATGCTTTAAAATGGAAAAGTGAGCCCCTGGGTATCTGTTAACGTCCAAGGACAAGTGTATCACATAATTGGTAGTGTCCGACCTTTGCTAAATGCTCTCAATAAAATACAAACAAGTACCAAAGACTATAAATTGGTTATACATGCTGATCAAACACCCGCTGGTGCACACAAAGGGCTTTACAATGCACCTCTATTAAGTGAAGTAGATATAGTTATTGTTGGTCAGCAATTTGAAAAGCGCAATATTATTATTGAAAGACATAATTATAAATTACATCGTATAAGTGAGGTGCATCGATCATACGATGCCTTACAGAACCCTTTGCTATTTCCTTAAGGCGAAGATGGCAAATCAGTGTATATACAAGAATGGAATTCATTATTAAAAAAGGAGGAACCAAAAAAAAAGATATCTGCGTTAAGCTTTTACAGTTATAAAATAATGATTCGTCAATCTGAGTTAAATCATTTAATTTATTGTCGTTCCCTTTATAGTCAATTTTTAGTTGATATGTATGCTAAAATTGAAACAGAAAGGTTAAATTATATTCGCTACAATCAAGCGAAACTCAGAGCAGATAGCTACATATATACATCTACAAGATGAAATAGGCCAACAAGATGTTGACGCAGCTCAACTTGGTCAGATGGTAATTTTACCGTCTTCTTTTACAAGCTCTGCACGATATATGCATGAAAAGACTCAAGATGCTATGACATATGTTCGCCATTATGAGCGACCAGATCTTTTCATAACATTCACATGCAATCCACAATGGAATAAAATCAAAAGTGTTTTATTACCGGATCAAAAACCGCATGATCGTCACGATATTAAAGCTCGAGTTTTTCATTTAAAAGTTAAAGCTTTAATGTCACTATTGACAAAAGGTTCTTTGTTTGGAAGCGTGCAATGTTTCATGTACTCTGTGGAATGGCAAAAGCGGGGTTTCCCACATATACATATTCTACTTTGGTTAGAAAATAAAGTAAGACCAGATAAAATCGATAAAATTATCTGTGCCGAAATACCAATGGTCCTGGTCCTTGCGGTGCATTTAATAATAAATCGCCATGCATGAAAAATGGAAAATGTACCAAAAGGTTTCCTCGACAATTACTTAAAGAAACTGTGACGGGAAAAGATAGTTACCCGCTATATCGTAGAAGATCGATAGAAGATGGTGGTAATGCAATTAATATAAATGGTAATTGCAGAGATAATCGTTGGGTTGTGCCTTATAACTGTGTACTATTGAGAACATTTGAAGCTCACATAAATGTTGAGTAATGCAGTTCTGTAAAGTCTATTGAAAACATTTGTAAATATGTTAACAAGGGCAGTGATCAAGCATCATTTACTCTTGAAGACCAACGTAATGAAATTAACATGTACGAAAGTTATTTAAGTAGCTCAGAAGCGCTATGGAGAATCCTTGCATTCCCCATACATGAACGTTTTCCGGCTATTACACACTTAGCTGTTCATTTAGAAAATGGTCAACGGATATATTTTAACCTCAATAATCCGCAACAATTACTTGACAGTTTAAGCATTACACCCAAAACCACTTTGCTAGCCTTCTTTGAGCAATGCACTCGTGATGAGTTTGCAAGAACGCTTCTATATTGTGAAGTTTCATCGTATTTTACATGGAACAATAAAGAATTTCAAAGAAGAAAACGAGGGCATGATGTGCCAAATTATCCTGGAGTTAAAAGAGATTCAGCTTTGGGAAGCGTTTGCACTATTCATCCCAATAATACAGAATGTTTTTATTTAAGACTTTTACTACATTTTGTAAGAGGGCCAACTTCATTTTTAAATTTAAAAACCGTTAATGGTATAGCATACGCATCATTTCAATTGGCGTGTTAAGCTCTAGAATTGCTAGAAGATGATAAGCACTGGGATTCAACTATACCCGAAGCTGTCATATGTCAAAATCCTACAAAACTGAGAGAACTTTTTGCAATAATGTTAGTATTTTGTCAAATTTCGGATGCTCTTAAACTTTGGAATATTTATAAAGAGAGTTTCTCAGAAGATATTTTAAGAGTCTTTCATATTTCACAAGACAGAAATATTGATCAAAGTATTCTGAATAATGTATTTAATAAATGTCTTATTTACATTGAAGATATTGTACTGTCTATTGGTGGTCAAAACTTGACTTACTATGGACTTCCACTACCAATTAGATCCGAAGAAATTGTTCCAAATATTGAATATCATAGAGAAACAAATTATGAAAGTTGCGATAATTTTGTTGTTAATAATGAGCTACTCCTTACTGCTGAGCAAAAACAAGTATACGAAAAGATACTACATAGCGTTGAAGCAGAAAAAGGAGAAATCTATTTTTTAGATGCACCTGGTGGAACAGGTAAACCGTTTCTTTTAAATTTATTAATGGCAAAGATACGGCAAAGTCAAACAATTGCATTGGCCGTTGCTTTACTTAATGGTGGTTGCACAGCGCATTCTACACTTTAGATTCCATTTAATTTGATTCATTTAGAAACACCACATTGCTCAATTTCAAAGCAATCTAATATTGCTGCTGTGCTCAAAGATTGCAAGCTTATTGTTTGGGATGAGTGTACTATGGGCCATAATGGTGCTTTTGAAGCTGTAGATCGATTTTTGAAAGATATTCGAGATAGATTCTTAGCTGGTGATTTTCGACAAACTCTCCCAGTGATCCCTAGAGGAACAAGAGCAGATGAAATAAATGCGTGCTTAAAGTCTTCAATTTTGTGGCCCAAAATACAGAAAATTGCATTAACGAAGAATATGCGAGTGCACTTAAAAGGTGATAGCATAGCTGGTGAATTTGCAGAAATGCTTCTTCAAATAGGAAATGGATTATTTCCAACCCATGATGGCAAAATAACTTTACCATCAACTTTGTGTCATGTTGTGAAAAGTATTGAAGAGCTAACTCTAAAAATATTTCCGGATATTACAAATATATCTCAAAAATCACTCGAATGGTTTTCAGAACGTGCTATTTTGACTGCGAGAAATGACAATGCATTGGAAATAAACGAGTTTTTATTAAAATCATTTCAAAGTGAAGAAATGACATATAACTCTATTGATTCCGTCCCGTCGATTTTCTTAATTCATTAAATCCGGCTGGCCTGCCTCAACATAAATTAACTTTAAAGATTGGTTCACCTGTAATGTTGATTCGCAACTTGAAACCGCCATAACTGTGCAATGGTACAAGATTGCAAGTTAAAGTCCTTCATAAGAATGTTGTCGAAGCAATTATCTTTACTGGCAATGGTATAGGGGAAACGATTTTTATACCGAGAATTCCATTAATACCTTCTGATTCTGAATTGCCAATTCAATTTAAAAGATTGCAATTTCCTTTAAAAGTTTGCTTTGCCTTAACAATTAATAAATCACAGGGACAAACTCTTAAATTAGCCGGACTAGACTTAAGACACGATTGTTTTTCTCATGGCCAATTTTATGTAGCCTGCTCAAGAGTCAGTTCACCAAAAATCTTATTTGTATTAGCACCTGACGGAAAAACAACCAATGTCGTTAATCAAGAAGCTCTTAAAGTTGTTAATAATTGCAAATTAAATTCAATAAGTGGATAAGGCTTACTGGGGAAACTACAATATTCTCTACCTCAATGGTGGCGTGGAAAAGAGAATATTAAATACTTTGCTTAAATATTTTGTGAAATATTTTCTAATTTATTTATTTTGTATCTATCTTCTATTGCTAAAATTTATATAAACTATCCGCGCAGCGAAGTAAGCGGGCCACTTACTAGTTATTTATAAAATATTTTTCCTGAATATTTTCTGTTACAATATTATCGTTCTCATCTGGATAGGGTATTATTTCGAAATAGTTGTTTCGCTAATTTATTGTGGAATATGTGATATTATATAAATTTCTTTTGTATCAGTTTTTAACCAAGTTGATGTTTTAATATTAAGAATTTTCTCTGGTGTAACATGCAATAAGTAATCGTGCTTTAGTAATTTAGGGTTGAATATGCCTAATCTAGTTAGTTGCATTCCCATCTCTATGTCTTCTATATATTCGGTAAAATATTCTAAATTGAAAATTAATAAATCAAGTTTCTTGTGTTTTTCTTCTTTTGTTTTAAATGTGTTCATGGTTTCAATTGCTTTGTTAATTGTTTCGATCATTTGGTTTAGTTCGTTAACTTGAACGCTGTTCTCGGTTAAGTTACTTATCTTCTGTTCTAGTTCGTCTCTGTCCTCTGTATCTAATCTTCCGAATAAGTATTTATATGTTTTTCCTACTAAATTTATTAGTCCTCTCTTTTGTCTTTTATGGATTGTTATCCCGTTCATATCCCTGTTTAGTTTTTCAATAAGGTAATTTATTTTAGTTGAATTTTTGTAACCGATTGCTTGTATTAATAGGTTATTGTAGACCTTTTCTATTTTTATTAAATTTACAGTTAGATAATGGTATTCAAAATTTGTTGGTATGTCCAGTGTTCCTGTTTTAAATATTAGGTAGCCGTTGTTTGCTTTTATGGGGTTTATTTCGATACTTTGTCCGTTAATTGTCACCGTTAGCAGTGTTAATATTGTTAGAATTCCCTTCATTAGTTGGTTCTCATATTAGTTTTATTTTTCTTCTTGACCTTTAATTTGTAATGGGTGACTTTTCTACCTCTATTGGTATCTTCAAAGTGTTTCTCGTCTAGTTGTCTTAACTGACCTGTCTTTTTGAATAGATTGGTTATTTTCGATTTAACTAATGGTGAAGATCTATACTTTG
This sequence comes from Scaptomyza montana, assembly GCA_018904305.1. Taxonomy (NCBI): domain Eukaryota; kingdom Metazoa; phylum Arthropoda; class Insecta; order Diptera; family Drosophilidae; genus Scaptomyza; species Scaptomyza montana. Next base: position 719,852 of record JAEIGR010000045.1, read on the forward strand.
TATCTATTTCAAATTCTTCTATTGATTGATTTAATTTTTCAATTTCTTTCTTTTTCTTATCTTGTGTGTCATACTTTGGTGTCCCTTCGTACATAAATATATCTGCGGGTGTTCTGTTTGTTGTATTGTGTTTAGTTTTGTGATTATAAGTGTATAATATAATTTCAAATCTGGTTTGTTTGTTTTCTATGTTAGAGTCACTGCTTATAAATCGTAATTTTTCGTTGATTGTTTTATGAAATCTCTCTATATCTGCTATACCATTTTTACTTGTTGTTATATTGATTTTTACGTTTTCAGTTGTTAACCATTGTTGTAGTGCACCACATATGAATGCTGAATGTTTATCTGCTTTGATTTCTGCTGGTTTTCCCATTAAATCAAAATCTTTTATATGTTATATTAAACTTCAATTAATGTTGCAAATTTTGAATAAACGTCTATACATACATGTATGGTCAACTAAATAAAAATCCATTAAATTTTTGTCCCTAATGTAGTTTGTTTCTGGGGTTACTTCATATACTAATTTGGTGCTTCTGTGCTCTGTTTTTGAAATGTTGCAAATGTAACATTCATTTATTATGTTTTGTATAAGATTCTGATAATCTGGATAATAAAACTTTTTTTATCTTTCTTTGAACCACTGTATTGTCTTATCTATCCCTGGGTGTAATAGTTCGTTATGTCTTCTTAGTATTTGTTCTGTAATATAAATATACAATAATATAGTAAAAAAATTGACCTTAGGCAAATAAACGTAAGCCCACGGTGCCAAAGCTTTTGGCTTTCAAGCTTAAGCACCCACACGTGTCAAATACAGTTAGGAGCTTTTAAGCCTCCAAGCTTAAGCTAATCTAAGCTTGCACGCACAACTAAACCAATGCGTAAGAGTTACACTGACAATCCTATTCACCGTTAAATAAGTTATGCTTAAAAACTAGATAAGTAACTCTTCACGCCTATGTTTGCTTTACCTAGCCATTAGAACACATGTAAACTTTTGCTATAAATACGGACGCTGAGTCCATAATAAATCACTTACAGTCTAGCTCTCGCCTTTCATTATATGGCGATCCTGCCAGCTCTTGCCAAATACAAAACGGCAAAGCTGAAAAATAATGAGCGAGCATACACAAAAAAATAAAAGAGGCAATAAAAAGGTGCCCAATAGCTGGACCAAAACCCCTCTCCATTGAGGACTACAAAAGGCGCCAACCACAAATTATATCCGCTCGTGCCAAAAAGGAGCAAGAAGAGGCACAGCTAACCAGAATCCCGGTGGTACAAAAACCAAAAAGAAGAGGAGTACAATTGGTCAACTTCAGACGACAAAGGGCAGCACTCATAGAGAAGGTTAACGCTGATCCCCCACCTCCCTGGAAAATTGCAAGCGCAATCTGGTTGCACATCGCCGCTCTGGAAGACGAAGAGACCAAAAGAAGACAACGCCAGCAGCAAAGACGCAGCCAACAGCCGGATGCAGACATGATCAGCAGCACCACAGAGATGACAAGCAGCACCACAAATTAAATTAATAAATATTAAACAAGAGTGCTATTAATTTTTGCACCTTAGTGGTAAAAAGGCGTAGACCGCCACCATACTAATTAGAAAAAAAAATATATATAACAAGTGGAAACGTTGCAGTCGGACGCAACCGACTGCGGCATACTCGATACCAGTATTAAATCCGGTAAAAAGAGGCCTGATTGCAAGGGGTACGGATGCGGCAGGGGTGTACGCTGCCTTAAAGATTCTCCGATGCAGATGGGGATGCCACCAGCTATATTCCTTCCAAATTTGGTGACTCTAGCTCAAAGTTTGTAAAATGTAGGGAAAGGGGAGGAGGCTGGGGGCGGTATGGGTAGTTGTGGCATCAAAATTTTTGTTGCAGATCTTTGTGAAATGTCAATTGGTATCTTCATACCAAATTTGGTGACTCTAGCACGAAATTTGTAATAAGTGGGGAAAGGGGGGGCTGGGGGTGGTATGGGTGGGCGAGGCATCCAAATTTTTGATGCAGATCTATGTGGAATGTCAATTGCTATCTACATACCAAATTTGGTGACTCTAGCTCGAAGCTTGTAAGAAGTGGGGCAAGGGGGGCTGGGGGCGGTATGGGTGGGCGTGGCATCAAAATTTTTGATGCAGATCTTTGTGAAATATCAACTGCTATCTTCATACCAAATTTGGTGACTCTAGCTCGAAATTTGTAATAAGTGGGGAAAGGGGGGCTGGGGGCGGTATGGGTGGGCGTGGCATCCAAATTTGTGATGCAGATCTTTGTGGAATGTCAATTGCTATTTTCATACCAAATTTGGTGACTGTAGCTCGAAAATTGTAAAAAGTGGGGAAAGGGGGGCGAAATGGAGGGCGTGGCTCCAAAACTTTGATGCAAATTTTTGGGGGTCGTTACCAGCTAGCTTTCTACCAAATTTGGAGGCTCTAGCTCCACAACTCTGGAAGATGCACGCATTCCCGTTTTTGACGAAGTGTTGGGGTGGATGGGGGCGGGTAGGGCAGTATTGGTGGGCGTGGCATCCAAACTTTTGATGCAGTTTTTAGGGGGTCATCATCACTTATCTTGGCACCAAATTGGGTGGCTCTAGCTCAAAAACTGTGGGATATATAGCCATTTCTGATTTCAAAATGCGGGGGGGCTGGGGCGTAATGGGTGGGCGTGGCTCCAAAACTTTGATGCAGTTTTTTGGGGGTCGTTAACAGCTATCTTCCCACCAACATTTTTGATGCAGTTTATTGGAGGTTGCTATGTGCGACATATGTGGATTTATCGGTTTTGAGTTATCGAATTTATCGGTTTGCCAGCCCCCCAGTTATCGTAGAACCCCCATCTTGACACTTTAATTTACTATCCCATAGATAAAGAGAATTGGAAAGTTTCAAGTCTCTAGCTTGAAGGGTGTGGAAAAAACTTGCAACCATACGGACGGACAGACGGACAGACACCATGACGGACATTGCACAAAACCAATATACTCTTTACCTTCGGTATTGAGTATAAAAATAAATATTAATAATCCACGAAAAAAAAGTATATATTCTTATTTCACCCAAAATTAAGCAATTATAGAAAGTATGCTTATAGGAATAATTAGTTAAAACAAAAAAAAAAAAAATTAAATAATAATAATAAGTTTAAACATACCTAATACACTACATATTAGTGGGTACTTGAGAAATATAGACATATATGGATAAAAATTTAGATGAGTTAAAATTTAGAAAAGAAAATTATTTTAAATCATACAAATGCATTAATAAGTCAATTTATATTCAAACACATACTACGAATAAACACTTAGAAATAATTTTTTATAATTTTAATTATATGAAACAATAATTCTACTCAAACCTAAATAACTTTGACTTAGAAACAAAAACAAAATATATTGAAGACATTAAATACTTGGAAGATAAAATCAACATAATCGCTAGTAAATACAATCTAGAATACACATTACCAACAGAACTTGAAACAGAAACCACGTTTACACCAATGACAGAAAAAGAAGAAAATAATACAGAAAAAAACACACGTTCGAAAAAAGATCACAAAATGGGGCAAACAAGTATTGAATTCATGAGCTCAGCTTCAAAACTGGTCCAAGAGTTTGACGGATGGAGCGAAAACTTGCAAAGTTTCATCGACTCGCTAGAACTATTAGATGACATAAAAGACACACACGAAACAATAGCAATTAAAATAATTAAAACAAAGTTAAAAGGTGACGGTAGACTACTAGTTACTAATGAAAACAAAATTAGCTGTATAATCAAAACTTTGCAGAACAATATAAAAGGCGAAACAGTAGCGGTTATTGAAGCAAAATTAATGAATATATAACAAAACGAAAAGTCAGCCAGCGCGTATGCAACAGAAATAGACAATTTAACCAAAGCTCTAAAAAGAGCTTACATCTTAGATAGCCTTTCAGCTACATTGGGTTGTCGAGCAAATCCTGACTGCCTTCGATAAAAAGGAGTATTGCAACGCCCTTCTTTTGGACATTCGAGAAGCGTTTGATCGGGTGTGGCACACCGGAATTTTAGTAAAAATTAAACATACGCTGCCATATTTCGGTCTACTAAAGTCGTATCTTGAGGGAAGACGATTTGCGGTCAGATTTCACTCGGCACTCTCTACTGAGCACGATGTGGCAGCTGGAGTACCACAGGGAAGTGTCCTTGGTCCCCTGCTTTACTGCTTGTATAGCCACGACATGCCGCAGCCAGATGGAAGCCTGTACGGGACATCAATGCTAGCCACATTTGCCGATGACGTGTGCGTCACCTACAGGTCTCGATGCGAACACGATGCAGGCGACGGCATCCAGGACTATGCCACTAAGTTTGCGGAGTGGGCAAGGCGCTGGAACATCGGCATCAATAGTGACAAGTCGAACAACGTTTGATTCACCCTTAAGAGGAGAACACCACCGGCCGTGTTTATTGAGGGGGCCCCTGTACCACAGATGAGCGCAGCAAAGTCCCTTGGAGTGACTCTGGATCGCAGGCTAACGTTCACTAAGCATGTGACTTCCATAAGAACGCGTATACGTGCTTCGGTGAGGAAGCATTATTGGTTACTCTGCTAACGCAGTAAGTTGTCACTTTCCAACAAAGTGACAATTTACAAGCAAATTATTGCACCAATATGAAGGTACGGGTGTCAAATCTGGGGCCTGGCCTGCGATAGCCAAATTCGCAGAATCCAGGTCGACCAAAATAGGGTTGCGAGAACAATCACCGGTTGCGACTGGTTTGTACGTAATAGCACGCTTCACCGAGACCTGAAACTTGCCACGGTCTTCGACGAGATCAACAAGCACTCGAGTCGCTACCATGACAGACTAGAGCGACATAGAAACCGGCTGGCAAACTGTCTAGTCAGATCCCACCCACAAAGAAGACTCAAGAAGCGAACACCGAGGGATCTCATTCTTCGATCTCCACTGTTGAGGGTCAGCAGAAGCTGACACACCATTGCAGTATTTGTTATATTTGTTATTGTTATTATTGTTATTATTGTTATTTAGTGTTTAGAGCTATGCTGTGACAGCTAACTAAGTTAGCCGGCGCGCCCAAATTGGGCTGAATTAATAGAAAATAAGGTCACAAAGGGGTTCATCAATTCTCCGTATGCCTTAATAAAAACCACCCACAGCAGACAGAATCCCGATAACGAGAGAGATTCTGCTGCTCATCGCTGAAAGGAGGCGCTTACGTACTAGGTGGATGAGGTCTCGTCACCCATTGGACAAAGCAGAGTGGAACAGAGCGCAGAATAGGCTTCATCGCGTATTGGTGGCACATAAATCAGCATGGTTTGATGAAAGGCTAGCCAATACTGGAGTCGAAAGCGAAGCGACGCACTCGCTCTGGAAGGCCACACGCGCTATTAAAAGGCGTTGCGCAAGGAAAGCGCCACTGGTGGACAGTAACGGGACATGGTGTCGAACTGACCAGAGTCAAGCTGATGTGTTTGCTGCACACCTCGCTGAACGCTTTCAGCCATTCAATCTTGCCAGTCTCCAGCAGATTGAAGCGACACACGACCAGCTGACTCAAGCGCTTCAAATGGACCTGCCCATCAAGCCATTTGATCCTAGCGAGATAGCTGATGTTATTGCAAGCCAGAGTACCAAAAGGGCACCAGGCCATGACGCCATCTGCAATGCCACTTTAAAGGCACTGCCCAGTCAAGCGATCATCTTCATTGCGTTGGTGTTCAACGCCATTGTAAGGTTGCAATACTTTCCTCCTCAGTGGAAACTCGGGATAATCTCTATGATACACAAACCTGGCAAGTCAGAAAGGGAACCCGCTTCATATCGGCCGATTAGCCTTCTCCCTTCCATCTCCAAGGTGTTTGAGAAAATCATTGCCGCCCGGATGGTCAGGATCATGGAAGCTAAAGGGATTATTCCTGAGCACCAGTTCGGATTCCGTGCTGGCAACTGCACTGTTGAGCAGTTACATCGGGTTGTCGAGCAAATTCTGACTGCCTACGATAGTAAGGAGTATTGTAACGCTCTCTTTTTGGATATTCGGGAAGCCTTTGATCGAGTGTGGCACACCGGAATACTGCTTAAAATCAAGCAAACGCTGCCTGCGCCATATTTTGGCCTACTTAGGTCGTATCTTGAGGGAAGACGATTTGCGGTCCGGTTTCACTCGGCCCTCTCTACTGAACATGATGTGGCAGCTGGAGTACCACAGGGAAGTGTCCTTGGTCCCCTGCTTTACTGCCTGTATAGCCACGACATGCCGCAGCCAGATGAAAGCTTGTACGGGACATCCATTCTTGCCACATTCGCCGATGACGTGTGCGTCACCTACAGGTCTCGATGCGAACACGATGCAGCTGACGGCATCCAGGACTATGCTACTAAGTTTGCGGATTGGGCTAGACGCTGGAACATCGGCATCAATAGCGAAAAATCGTCTAACGTTTGCTTTACTCTTAGGCGGAGAACGCCACCGGCTGTGCTTGTGGAGGGGGCCCCTGTTCCACAGTTGAATGCTGCGAAATATCTTGGAGTCACCCTTGATCGCAGGCTCACCTTCGCTAAGCAAGTGACTGCCATAAGAACGCGAGTACGTGCTGCGGTGAAAAAACACTACTGGCTTCTCTGCTCGCGCAGTAAATTGTCACTGTCCAACAAAGTGACAATTTACAAGCAAATCATATCACCAATATGGAAATACGGCTGCCAAATCTGGGGCCTGGCCTGCGACAGCCAAATTCGCAGAATTCAGGTCGACCAAAACAGGATTGCAAGGATCATCACCGGTTGCGGGTGGTTCGTGCGGAATACCACGCTGCAAAGGGACCTAAAACTGTCCACGGTTTTCGACGAAATAAATCAGCATTCGAGCCGCAATAATGATAGACTGGGCCGCCATAGAAATCGGCTGGCAAACAGTCTTAACAGACCTCGACCATCAAGGAGGCTCAATAGACGACAACCACAAGATCTCATGGCTCGATCTCCTTTGATGACGGTCAGAAGCTGACGCATAATTGCATTTGTTATTTTGTATTTTTGTAATTGTATATGTATATATGTTATTGTTATTGTTATTGTTATTTATACTGCTACAGCTAATATTCGTTAGCCGGTGCGCCCATAAGGGCTGAATGAAGAGAAACCAAGGACACAAAGGGGTTTCTAGCTTACTCCGTATGCCTTAATAAAATAATTATCAAAAAAAAAAAAAAAAAACCAGTGAAAAAAAAAAAAAAAAAAGATTGCCTTTATCCATATACAGCCCAAAAGTATGCCACAAATACAGCCGTAAAAGCAATAACAAAAAATTGCACAAACAGCAAAGTTCGCACTATAATGGAAGCGGGCCAGTTTAAAGACATGAACGAAGTTATAGCAAAATTTGTAAGCACAAATACAAACATAGAGCAGGAACAAAGTATATTTCTGACTAATAGAAACTCATACAGAAATCATAATAATGCCTACAATAATAGAAGCTACTACAACCAAAATAACCAAAACAATAACAAAAACAACAGAAACTACAACGCGAATAGGAATTCCAATAACCAAAATTACCAACACAATAATAGAAACAACCCAAACTTTAGATCCTACAATAACAACAATAACTATAGAGAAAACGATAGATTTAATAACAATAACAATATAAGAGTAACAAACGAAGATACACAGCCGGAAAACTCCGAAGGTCCCTTGATAGTAGAACAATAATTCATAAAATATATAGCTTTAACCTCAACTAAACTAGTTTCATAAATATAAATTTTAGCGAAAATATTAACACTAATCTGTTAATTGACACAGGAGCGGATATATCCCTCATATTGGACGTATTGGACGTAGATGTACTAACGAACAGTACAGTCAAGTGGCCCAACGATACCAAGTAGGAGTGGCACTGTGTATTAAGTGGGAAAGATCGTTATAAATAGAACACAGAATACGAAAAGGGTTATGAAGAGCATAATTAGAATTACAAGTTTGAAGAGATATAGGTACAAAATTTCTAGTATTTCTAATAGGAACAGCAAAGTTAATTTGGTTAATTAATTCAGAAGAATCAATTTCACCATTAATTAATTTGTGAAAAAAGGAAAATGATAGCATTATTCTACGATCACTCAGAGAAGGAAGATCTATTAGTAAAAGTCTACTACGATAAGACGGCAAATTATTGTTAGTGTCCCAGTTAAGACCTCTAAGTGCGAAGAGCAGAAATTGTTTTTGTACCGATTCTATTTTATTCTGATGAATTTCGTATTTCGGAAACCATATACAAGATCCATATTCCGGAATTGGTCGTACAAGAGAACTATACAGAGTTTTTGTTAAGTAGGGATCGTTAAACTCCTTAGACCAGCGCTTAATGAACTCCAAGACACCAGATGCTCGATTGGAAAATGAAGAAATATGCTTGTCAGACTTAAGCTTTGGGTCCATAACGATGCCCAAATCGTCAACCCATTCAATTCTATCTAGTGGTTTGTTGTCAAGAAAATATATATTAAACAAGTGGAAACGTTGCAGTCGGACGCAACCGACTGCGGCATACTCGATACCAGAATTAAAACCGGTAAAAAAGAGGCCTGAATGCAAAGGGGTACGGATGCGGCAGGGGTTTAAGCTGCCTTAAAGATTCTCCGATGCAGATGGGGATGCCACCGGCTATCTTCATACCAAATTTGGTGACTCTAGCTCAAAGTTTGTAAAAGGTGGGGAAAGGGGGGGCTGGAGGCGGTTTGGGTGGGCGTGTCATCCAAATTTTTGATGCAGATCTTTGTGGAATGTCAATTGTTATCTTCATACCAAATTTGGTGACTCTAGCTCGAAAATTGTATTTAGTGGGGAAAGGGGGCTGGGGCCGGTAAGGGTGGGCGTGACTTCCAAATTTGTGATGCAGATCTTTGTGGAATGTCAATTGCTATCTTCATACCAAATTTGGTGACTCTAGCTCGAAATTTGTAATAAGTGGGGAAAGGGGGGCTGGGGGCGGTATGGGTGGGCGTGACATCCAAATTTTTTTATGCAGATCTTTGTGGAATGTCAATTGCTATCTATATACCAAATTTGGTGACTCTAGCTCGAAGTTCAAAAAAGATGGGGAAAGGGGGGCTGAGGGCGGTAAGGGTGGGCGTGGCATCAAAATTTTTGATGCATATCTTTGTAAAATGGCAATTGCTATCTTCATACCAAATTTGGTGACTCTAGCTCGAAAAATTTAAAAAAGTGGGGAAAGGGGGGGTGAAATGGAGGGCGTGGCTCCAAAACTTTGATGCAGATTTTTGGGGGTCGTTGCCAGCTATCTTCCTACCAAATTTGGTGGCTCTAGCTCCACAACTCTGGAAGATACACGCATTCCCGTTTTTGACGAAGCGTTGGGGTGGATGGGGGCGGCTAGGGCAGTATTGGTGGGCGTGGCATCCAAACTTTTGATGCAGTTTTTAGGGGGTCATCATCACCTATCTTGGCACCAAATTTGGTGGCTCTAGCTCAAAAACTGTGGGAGATATAGCCATTTCTGATTTCAAAATGTGGTGGGGCTGGGGGCGGAATGGGTGGGCGTGGCTCCAAAACTTTGATGCAGTTTTTTGGGGGTCGTTACCAACTATCTTCTTACCAAATTTGGTGGCTCTAGCTCCACAACTCTGGAAGATACACTCATTCCCGTTTTTGACGAAGCGTTGGGGCACATGGGCGTGGCTGGGGCGGTATTGGTGGGCGTGGCATCCAATCTTTTGATGCAGCTTTTGAGGGGTCATCATCACCTATCTTGGCACCAAATTTGGTGACTATTGCTCAAAAACTGTGGGAGATATAGGCTTTTTTATTTTTAAAATTCGGAGGGGGCTGGGGGCGGAATGGGGGGCGTGGCTCCAAAATTTTTGATGCAGTTTTTTGGGGGTTGCTAGTAGCTATCTTCTTACCAAATTTGGTACTTCTAGCTGTAAGGATGTGCGAAATATGTGGATTTATCGGTTTTGAGTTATCGAATTTATCGATTTGCCAGCCCCCCAGTTATCGTAGAAACCCCATCTTGACACTTTAATTTACTATCCCATAGATAAAGAGATTTGGAAACTTTCAAGTCTCTAGCTTGAAGGGTGTGGAAAAAAGTTGCGAACATACGGACGGACAGACGGACAGACGGACGGACACCATGACGGACATTGCACAAAGTCAATATACTCTTTACCTTCGGTATCGAGTATAAAAAGGGCAAATATTTAAAAAATGACATTACACCAAGACCTCACTTTGCGTCGTGGTTACGTTCCAAAAAAACACGACGCAAACTGAAATGACGCAAAGTGAATAATTATTTTCTATGGCAAGCCATGTAAGGTTCGAAGATAGATTCCGGGGTTACGAAAATACTACTTTTTAAAAAGAAAATTAAACAAATTAACCAGAAACTACCCTTTAAAATTTATAAACATTTACTATTCTTTTTAAGAAGAAAGGGAATCCCGAGTTTTAATGGCAAAAAATATAAGGCTCTGCTCTCTGACAGCGGCAGCACCACTTTTTGTCAGCTGGTAGTGGTAGTAACACAGATCGATACTAGATCGATGAATGTGGTGGCACAACACCGAGCTGATCTATCGAAATGATGAAGTGACGCGATAACTTGTAGATTGGTAAAAAGAACATAGAACTAGTTCAGCAGCGACGCAATTCGAAATTCTAACGACGCAAAGTGAAAATTAGTGTTAATTCAGCAGCGACGCAACATCGAAAAAACGCAAAGCGAAACGACGCAAAGCGAGGTCTTGGTGTACTTTACATTTACTGCAATTAAGATTTAAAAAATTTACTTTACACCACATTTGAAAGTTGTCTAAATCTCTTTGAAGATTTTGAGCAGCAAGGGGAGTTGCAGCCGACGTGCATAATTTTACATCATCAGCGTACATCAAAACCCGAGAGAACTTTATAACTGATGGAAGATCGTTTATAAACAAAATAAATAACAAAGGACCAAGATGACTACCCTGTGGAACGCCTGAAGTGACCTGAACCGTCTTGGAAACGGACCCTTTAAATAAAACCCTCTGAGTTCTAAGAGTTAGGTAGTCTTTAATCCAAAGAACTAGAATATTTGAAAAGTCCAAGAGTTCTAGTTTATGTATAAGAAGACGATGATCTACAGAGTCGAAAGCCTTACTAAAATCAGTATAAATAACATCAGTCTGCAATTTGTCCTGAAAACCCTTGATAACAAATGAAGTAAATTCTAACAAGTTAGTGGTAGTAGATCTTTGTTTCATAAATCCGTGCTGGCACGGTGAAATAATAGATTTGCAAAGGTGTTGAAGATGGGAGGTTATTAATTTTTCAAAAATCTTAGGAATAGCAGACAACTTGGAGATACCCCTATAATTTTGAACATTAGATTTGTTTCCTTTTTTATGGAGAGGAATAATAAATGACTCTTTCCAAATTTTTGGAAAGGAGCCTAACTCCAGGGACAAGTAAAACATTTTAAGCAACGGCTTTAAAAGACCATGAGCACAGTGTCTAAGCACGCAGCTTGGCACTCCGTCAGGTCCTGGGGAAAATATAGGTTTCAAACCATGTAGATTATTTAAAAGTGAGTTTTCAGTGATTTTCAGTCCAAAGATGCGATTCGAGCCATTAACCCGATAAGGGTAAGGCAAATCGACTTGAGATTGAAATGAGCTATAAGTCGTTTGAAAAATTGGGCAAATATATTTGCAATCTCCTGATCAGAATTGGCCTTCGTTTCCTCAAAGAATACTTCCGTTGGGAGTGTCGATGACCTACGTTTCGCATTAACAAAATCAAAAAACCGCTTTGGATCCTGCTGAAACTGTAATCTACACCGAGTCAGGTAATTCTTATAACATTGGTTATTTAAGATATCAAAACTGGCACGAGCAATCAAGTATGCAGAATAGGCTACCGATGAGCCGTTTTTTCTAAATCTCTTGTAGAGTTTAGATTTACGATTTTTGAGAATTGTCAACTCTCGGGTAAACCACACAGGTTTGTTAGACCTGTTTAGCTTACCAACCGGGACACATAAATCAAATAAAGAATGTAAGGTATTATAAAAAATACTGATTGCCACGTCCAAGTCGTCAGACTCGTAGAGGGGAGACCAGTCAGTTTGGGATAAAAGCAGAGCGAGTCCCTCAAAATCAGTTTTCCGAAATTGACGAACTCGACTCAAAGGCATCTTGATATTGCAACGCGTCCGGGAAGGTAAATTATTCAATAGCTCCAACGTAGGATGGTATAAGTCTTCGGGATAAGATATAGGCCGGGAACGGGAAACGGATGAAGATGATGAATCCAAAACAAAAATCAGATCAAGCATTTTATTAAGAGAATTTGGGATAGCATTAATTTTACTCAATGACGTCAGGGCACCAGAGTCAGGAGAAGAAATCCAAGAAGCTTCAGCAATGTTGAAATCACCAAGAACTACAAGAAAATCGCGATCAGAAAGCAAGGCAGAGACAGAATGGATAGCAGATAGATGTGTCTCATAGATAGAGAGATCAGAGGAAGGAGGTATATACGAACAAGTGATAAAAATGTTAATACCGTAAATATTAAGCTTTACAGCAATAAACTCTATATCAAAAGAACTATCTAATACGACTGTTTCAGAAGGAAAGTCTACATTCACAGCAATAAGCACTCCACCACCACGCCGAAGAGTACGGTCTTTTCTGTAAATAGAATATGTACTACATAGAATTTCGGAATTGAGAATGTCTTGCCTTAACCACGTTTCAGTAAAGGCAATGACATGGAAAGCGAAAGAAAGACTATTAAGGAATAAACTAGTGAGTTTACTACAAAGACCTCTTACATTCTGATAGCCAAGTAAGAAGGAGGATGTTAGCACCGGAAGGGTAGATACAATCGAGGGCCGATTTTTTTTCTTCCTTGCAGTATACTCTTTCACAATTATGTGTTCTGGCCAAAATTCTTTGCAGCATATAGTGCAAAAATCTTGATTCGAAACACTGATTTTAAAAGACGAAATGTTCCGATCATAAGCAAATTTGAATTTGTCCACCGTTAAATCAGGGGGAAGCCTTGAAACAAATATTTGTTTTTTAGGTGGAACAGCAATAAATTTTTTAATTATATCATCCACTGAGGCTGGTTTGGAAGACTCAGTCTCGGATAATTGAATATTTGGCTCTTTAAGTTTGATAGAGTTTTTTTGTTGATTAACATCAACACTACTAACCACCAAAGGAACCGAAGGATCGGGATCAGATAACACAATATCCATGTGATTTATTGGTATATCATCTAAGTTCTCGATAATTTTAGTAGGAGGGACGTGAAGAATTTTATTTACTTTATTTACTTTACACTGTGGTATCGGAGCGTTTGGAGTATTTTCGGACATCGCAGAGCCCGATAACTGCCCAACGTTGGCCTTTTTACGCTTTGGAGAATCCATTACGAGATTTTTCTCGTTAAGGTTTCTTTGAACCGATGAGAATTTTTCACACAGTTTATTCAACTGGCAGAAAACGCCCTCTAAGCCAAGTTGAGTTTCTATAAAGCTTGCGATGTCTTTTTTTCTCCAAACATGACCAACACGGCCACTCTAAATTAGTTACCTTCATGAGGTCGGAGATACGGCCATTAATGCCAGCACATTGCTCATGAGCAACATTTGTGCACATCCAGCAGCAGACAAAACCCATTTTAGAGTTTGCGCGGACTTGACAATTCGCATAGCAGCAGACAGACATTTTTATTTAATTTATTAAAAGAAAAGAAAAATACAAATAAAAAATAAAAAAATATCGCTGCAGAAAATTGTTATGATTAAAATACAGGTCCACCCTAATGTGCAAATAGTAAAGCTATAAACAAAACTTACTTCACAGCTTCACAAACAAAAACGGCGCGAGCGCGACCACCGAAAGCAACAAGCAACGGAGAAAAGTTTGACCGCGACCAACACCAACACAAAAGAGCGCGTTAGAGTAAACGATCAAGAAACGGTTTAATGCACCGGGAGCGAAGCGCTTGAAAAAAAGAGAGAGAGAGAATGAGTGTAAAAACACAAAAACAAAACAAACGCAGGCGGCAGCAAGTTGAGCAAATTTTTCAGTATGCTGGACTGCAGTTTGTTGTTGTGTTTGGAATCACTTTAAAACAAATGCAAATTAAATTGTTAATTTACTGTCCACTTTGGGTTTAGGCAAACCGACAAAACACAAAGTCACAAAACTATTAGATTACACAAAGACGCGAAATTAATAGCAGAAATAAAACGCACAAAACTCAAAGCTGTGCCAAAAATACAAAGAATTAATAGAGAAAAGAAAACAAGACTTAATGGCATTGGTAAAGATATACTGTACACATTAGGAGAAATCAAATTAGACTTTAAGAACCAACCGTTGCAACACGGCTTTCAAGTTGTACAAAACGATTTCCCAGTCCCCTGCAATGGTATAGTAGGACTTGACTTCATCAAAAAATTTAAGTGCACCATCAATTACGAAACAAACTGGTTAACCATAAAACCACACAGCATAAAATATAACATCAACATACCCATCGATACGCATAATTCAAATAGAACACTAGCTATACCAGCACGAACAGAAACTATCGAAAAAGTACACTCAAAAAAAAAGAAACGGATGTTTTTGTACCAAGCCAGGAACTTCAACCAGGAGTTTTTATAGCAAATACCATAATATCAAAACTTTCCCCATACGTAAGAATCATCAACACAAACACTACGGAGGCACATATTACCAAAATTAAGGAAAAATTTTCCAAAGTTTATAGAACAAAAACTTTCTCAACTATGCGAAGAATTTCACGAAATATTCGCAATAGAAACAGACTAAATATCAACAAACAATTTCTACAAACAAAAACTAAGACTAACCAATCCTAACCCAGTATACATTAAAAACTATAGAATCCCACACAGTCAAAAAGAAGAAATTAATAAACAAGTGGTCAAATTGATCGATGATGATATTATTGAACCATCTATATCTGAGTACAATAGTCAAATTTTATTAGTTCCAAAAAAATCCTCACCGGGAAGCAAAGAAAAAAGGTGGCGATTGGTAGTAGATTATAGAAAAATTAACAAACAGTTAGTTTGCAGATAAGTTTCCTCTTCCCAGAATGGATGACATACTAGATCAGTTAGGACGGGCAAAATTCTTCTCCTGTTTAGATTTAATGTCAGGATTTCACCAAGTAAAGTTAGAAGAAAGTTCACGCAATGTAACGTCATTTTCTACGGACAAAGGCTCATTTAGATTCAAAAGGTTACCATATGGCCTCAAAGTAGCGCCAAACTCATTCCAACGAATGATCTCCCTAGCCTTCGCAGGCCTAACACCTTCTCAAGCATTCCTTTACATGGACGACCTGATAATATTAGGATGTTCCGAGAAACACATGTTGCATAATTTAAGAGACGTGTTTACCACATGCAAAAAGTATAATTTAAAACTACACCCAGACAAATGCGCGTTCTTCAAACATGAAGTAACGTTTCTAGGCCACCAGTGTACAAACAAAGGGATACTATCAGACGAAACCAAGTTCAAAACAATTAAAGATTACCCCATACCCAAAAATGGGGATGAAGCTAAAAGGATTATAGCGTTCTGTAACTATTATCGCAGATTTATCCCAAATTTTGCCGAAACGGCACATTGTATAAATAGACTATCCAGGATAAACATAATTATACTCGATACCGGAGGTAAAGAGTAAATTGGTTTTGTGCAATATCCGTCATGGTGTCTGTCCGTCTGTCCGTCCGTATGGTTGCAAGTTTTTTCCACACCCTTCAAGCTAGAGACTTGAAACTTGCCAATTCTCTTTATCTATGGGATAGTAAATTAAAGTGTCAAGATGGGGGTTCTACGATAACTGGGGGGCTGGCAAATCTATAAATTCGATAACCCAAAACCGATAAATCCACATATTTCGCCCATCCTTACAGCTAGAAGTACCAAATTTGGTAAGAAGATAGCTACTAGCAACCCCCAAAAAACTGCATCAACAATTTTGGAGCCACGCCCCCATTCCGCCCCCAGCCCCCCCCGCATTTTAAAGTCAAAAAAGACTATATCTCCCACAGTTTTTGAGCTATAGCCACCAAATTTGGTGCCAAGATAGGTGATGATGACCCTCTAAAAAGTGCACCAAAAGTTTGGATGCCACGCCCACCGATACTGCCCTAGCCGCCCCCATCCACCCCAACGCTTCGTCAAAAACAGGAATGCGTGTATCTTCCAGAGTTGTGGAGCTAGAGCCTCCAAATTTGGTAGGAAGATAGCTGTTAACGACCCCCAAAAAACTGCATCAAAGTTTTGGAGCCACGCCCTCCATTTCGCCCCCCTTTCCCCACTTTTTACAATTTTCGAGCTAGAGCCACCAAATTTGGTATGAAGATAGGAATTGACATTCCACAAAGATCTGCATCACAAATTTGGATGCCAGCCCACCCATACCGCCCCCAGCCCCCCTTTCCTCACTTTTTACAAACTTCGAGCTAGAGTCACCAAATTTGGTATGTAGATAGCAATTGACATTCCACAAAGATCTGCATCAAAAATTTGGATGCCTCGCCCACCCATACCGCCCCCAGCCCCCCCCCTTTCCCCACTTATTACAAATTTCGAGCTAGAGTCACCAAATTTGGTATGAATATAGCAATTGACATTTCACAAAGATCTACAACAATAATTTTGATGCCACAACTACCCATACCGCCCCCCGCCCCCCCCCCCCCTATCCCTACATTTTACAAACTTTGAGCTAGAGTCATCAAATTTGGAAGGAATATAGCTGGTGGCATCCCCATCTGCATCGGAGAATATTTAAGGCAGCGTACACCCCTGCCGCATCCGTACCCCTTTGCAATCAGGCCTCTTTTTACCGGTTTTAATACTGGTATCGAGTATGCCGCTGTCGGTTGCGTCCGACTGCAACGTTTCCACTTGTTTTTAACTGGGACAACAACTGTCAAGCCGCATTTGAATACTTGAAAAAGCAGTTACTCAGTCCAAGGATCCTACAATACCCTGATTTCGAAAAAGTATTCTGTATTACCACTGACGCAAGTAAAATAGGTTGCGGAGCAGTCCTAAGCCAAAAACATGGAGACAAACAATTGCCAATCGCTTACGCATCTAAAACTTTCACACCTGGTGAAAGCAATAAATCAACAATCGAACAAGAGTTAACTGCAATACATTGGGCAATTCAACACTTTAAAGCATACATATATGGAAAAAAATTTCTCATTCAGACAGACCATCTACCATTAGTTTACCTATTTTTGCTAAAAAATCCAACATCAAAACTATTGAGAATAAGATTAGAATTAGATGAATATGATTTTACAATTCAGCAAATCAAGGGACTAGAAAATACGGCAGCAGACGCATTATCACGAATAGAATTTAAGGACATAAAAAACCTAGCTAATAATAACAATATATACTAAAAGTTACCACAAGATCGACATCAAAAAAGGACATAAGCAAATCAACACAAAACAAAAACGAAATAGAAGATACACCAAGGGTGTTCGAAGCAGTAAGCCCGTACGAGGTAAAAAAGTATCCACAACTCACTTTTAATAAAAAGTCATGTTTAATAAAACAAGGAAAAGAGTAGCAGGAGAATGGCGGTTCTACCCCAGGAAGTAGCTGTCACTTTAATTACCCCCCAATCATAATTTATGACCCCATCAAATTTTATGACCCTTTTTTTACACTTTTATTACCCCCCAATACTATAATTTATGACCCTTTTTTCCCATGATCGTGCCCGCTTTAATTAGACTAGGTATTAAGGACAAAGGCATGACATTCCTAGGCCGCATTGTTATGGTTGCGAGAATCAGTGATCATAGAATCTGGTGTCAAGTGTACATCTGTTTGCACGTGCGTTGTCTTTTACCCCTGCAAGCAAGCCACAACATGCATTGTTATTGTCAAGAGCAACATTAACAACAGCATCCTTGAGAATCAGTGATCATTGGATCTGGTGTCAAGTGTGCTCCTGTTTTAAGTGCGTTGCCTTGAACACGTGCACGAACCAAGCCACAAGGGATCGGGTGTCAAGTTGTGAAAATCAGTGTTCACACTATCAGTTTTGGCTATGTAACCAATTTGTATTAGAGTCAAGTGTGCTCCTGTTTGACAAGCAAGCCATAAACATTGATCTTTATGGTTCTGATAATGACAGGATCAGTTTTAACTATTTAACCATTAAGTGCTAGAGTCAAGCGTGCTTCAGTTTTAAATACGTTGCTCTGCACACGTGCATTGTTATTGTCAACAACATCAACTACAACCTTCGTGGGGGGGTTATGTGTCCAAGGATGGGAATTTTCTGTCGCAGCAGCAGCAGCAGCAAGATCAACACATTGTTTTTAAACAAGAGTATTGATTCTTGTAGATTAAAATTATAAAGAGTTAGAGGGAGAAAGTGATAGAGGGAGAAGGTGAAAGAGGGGGAGTGTTAGAGGGAGAAGGTGTTAGAGGGAGAAAGCGATAGAGGGAGAAAGTGTTGGAGAGAGAAGGTGTTAGAAGGAGAAAATGATAGAGAAAATGATCCTTCTTGTACTAATTTAATTAGCCACGCCCCTTATACTATTTTATACATGAGCGTCTATAAAACGCAGATGGGAATGTTAATTGTTGTGCCCCCTTCATCCTTAAGATGAATGCTTAGCGCCATCCTTTTCTAACCTCTGTTTTTTATATATCTGTTTTGATTATTAGTCAAGTGCTAGGAAATCTTATATCCTGCATTGACTTCAAAACGCATAAAAGAGGTAGTTTTGGTTTAAGTTGTAGAGTTTATTTATTATTTTCAATTTAATTCATAAATTCATCTACATATATAAGATATTACATATTTATTTTTTAAATATAGTATTCAAACATTTGATTCCTTATTGGCTTAAACGTTTTTTTGTTCATTCTTTTGTTTAATATTTTGCCTTTTCTATATTTTGCCATTAAGCGTTCTAGTCTTGTCAGACGCATGCTATAGTAAAAGCATCCACATGTATTAAATCCCTCTGTAGCTATATCGGATGACCAGCTGCACGCTGAAAGATGTTCACCAAATTTTGATGTAACTAGATGACAGTTTTCGTACGCCAAGAAAAATTCTCGGTAATCTTCAAGCAATTCATGATGCTCGGGAAAAATCATTTCTTCAAACTCATTTAAAAAATCATAGATTTTCTTAACAATTGTTTTAAATCCAAAGTTAGAAGTCAGCTTCATTTTGTAGTATACTCGGCAAACGTTTATTTAAGACTGACTTGAATGATTATTTTCTCTTTCCTTGAAGCATTTCATTTTTTATTTAGTTTTACATTCTGGTGAAATTGTGTCCTAAAAGTATTGACATCTCTTTTTATTTCTTTACCCATCTTTTTTGATATTTCAAATAGTAGACGAGTAAGATCAATTTCTGACTCATAATCATAAGTTGTTTCTAAATCTGAAAGTTGTATACTATATTTACGCATCTCTGAACACTTTGGAATAACGTAATTATAATATATATTCCTTATTTGATTTTTTAATAGTGTGTTCCAACACAAAAATGTTGTTAGAAAAATTCCTAATTTTATAAGCGTTCTCCATGAGTCGCTATCAAACTCAACTCTATTACCATACTGATTAAGAATTAATATTCGTTGCTTATCCGATTTTCGAATTTTAAAATGACACTTAACACTCTCAAGCATGGGATGTTCAATAATTGAATCTGGCATTAAGAAGTCAAAGTGCTCCAGTTTCATTTGGATGTACTCCTTAAACGTTAATAAATGAATCCATTCCTCTTTTCCCAAGCCAATAAAATTACGTTTATGTTGTTGCAGCCAAACCATAGGAGTGAAATCTCTACTCGTAGAAAACCCACACTTTAGTTTAAGCTCTAGACTAACAAAATACTCAAATCCAAAAATTATTTCATGATCTTGAATTTTCCTTGAATTTTTCGTTTTTTTCAAGTGAAGCGTATCCATCCTGTCTTAAGTGCTTTTTCAAACTAAACATAAAATTAGATAAGCCATGCTATTTAAGGAATTGATTTCCGCCTAGTTTATCAGTACATCATTAACATTAGAGACAAAATGGTTATTCTAGATAGAAACTCATGTATTCTAGTTGACTTTCAATATGTATTTGGAAACGAAAGGCAGATGTTTGTCAAAGAATTGGCATTTATGCAAGCTGGGTCCGTCACACCCAATTTTTTCCACTTAAAGCCGCCCTATCACATAAAGGAGCTAAATGAAGTGACTAGAAAAACCTTAAAGATTACCAAACAGTATGTTGACGGCCTGGATTGGTCTGAAGGTGACATCTCTTAGCTAAGTCTTGATGACATACTAAAGCCATTGAATAGTTACGCAACGGTAATAGTAAGAGGAAGAGTTAAAAAAGAGTTCTTAACTAAATTTTTACATACAAAAATAATAGATTTAAATCATGAACAGAGTTTAGCGCAGTATCCAAACTTCTTTACAAATTGTAGAATACATAAGAAAATAGTAAATCAATGTGCACTAAATAATTTGTTTAAATTGTTTTTAATCTTAGAAAACTCTCAGTTTGTGGTATCTGAAAATGAAAATTTTTATACTCTACTTGAATAAAATAAAAATTATTTTAATATGAATTTCATCATGTTTTTATTTATTAATTAAGAGGGGGTACATAAAATTATAAATTTGAATGAATATCAACTGCAACTTGAATCCCCATTAAATTGACTTTAAACTATGCGTTGAACTATTCCAGTCAAAGGCGAATACTCTGCTAATCGATCATGCATAAGCAGGCAATATACCTTAGTATTTTTTACACTAACAGTTTCTAGATCGAACGAAACTCTTACATCGATTGGCCCCGTTTTGACTGTTTCATTCTGATGTGACAAGTCACCAACAACCATTGGTGCTTTCTCTTTAAACTCTATAGGTGTTAGTAATGGCTCAGATTCCTTCATATAGTAGCTTGATTGAAATCCTGTATACATATCATACAAGCTTGCATTTCGTTCATGCTTAAAATTTATATTCATGTCATCGTACGGAAAGTTCTCTGAGTTGAGGTACACTTTTAAATTTCTAAAATGATTATGTGTTAGTTTATCATCCACTACAAAAGCTATTATCGCAAATCGAGGGCGTTCTCTATTAGCTGCCAGCTTAACATTCCAAACATGTTGTGTGCCTTCGGGTAATGTTGGATTCAGATAACAATCCCAACTGCGGAATGCAAGTGGAAGTGAGCCTCCACTCTTAGTCAGACTAAACATTTGTAACTTCTTTTCATCACTCAGAGTTACATGTGGTATTTTCCATACAATGCTTATACTCCTTACTTCCAATTTTAGTATAATATACATCTTCCATATTTTTTGTCATGAGTAATATCAATTCATGTTTACAATTTAGTAAGACCTTGTTATAATCTTCAGCAAATCCAAGTAAGTATTTAAGAGGGATAGAAAAATTAAAGTATCCGTTCGACAGCTCTCTATCATTTCCATTGAACCAGCCAGAATTCTCTAACATGCAGCTCTCCGTTTTGTTTAAGGAAGCGTAGTTTTTTAAGGTTGTTGAAATACCAACAAATCGAGTACGGTCAATTTCAATTCCATTTAATTCATAACGAACCTCGTCAAAGAGATAACTCATACAATTGTTTTTAAGTTTTCCATCTACAGCAAGCGAGTTATCCGCCAAACAAATTGTGCCCTCAACATTAATAAAACTCTCACTAGGTAATACATATAAGTCCTGATTCTGAATTGTAATCCTAACTTCGTCATTGCTTTTAAATGCTTGTAGATAGGGAGAGTAACTATGATATTCTTTCTTGATTATACTCTCATCCGAATAGGCTTTCTCTCGAACATTCAATACACTACTCATTATTTTTTTATTTTTAGGCCCAGAGATTTTAAAAATAATTTGTTCTCAGGTGTTAGTACTTTTTTCATCGACCTGTATCCTTCTGAAGTAGAACTCAAAGTGCTCACTGGGGGTGGATAGCACACGTTTTTATTATTATAAATAATCATTATCGTCGCCTCAAGTGTAAGCGAAGTGTTACAACCTCTTTTCTTAAATTAACCAAGTTTCCGTTCTGAT
The DNA here is from genome assembly GCA_018904305.1 of Scaptomyza montana. Classification (NCBI taxonomy): domain Eukaryota; kingdom Metazoa; phylum Arthropoda; class Insecta; order Diptera; family Drosophilidae; genus Scaptomyza; species Scaptomyza montana. The sequence continues at coordinate 742,070 of JAEIGR010000045.1, forward strand.
CAAAGATCCGTATTATTAATGACTGTATCTCGCTCGTATTAACTGGCAAATAAATAAGATTATTTGGTTTCTCACTCAATTTATAGCCTGGCGTAACGTTGAGTGCAAACTCATGCAGAGCATGACTTGATACCTCATTTACATATGAACCGCTTACAATGTTACATTCCAGACGAATCGTATTTACTTTTAAAATGTCAACAGGTTGATCTGATATAAGCGTTGCATTTGGTTTTAGTTCTCTTTTATTAAATCCAAATAATTGGCCAATAGAACGCTCTTTGTTAAAATATATTGAATCTTTTTTAGATGAAATCACTACTTGAAGGGTATTATTATTGCTCTCGATAAGCGGGTGCTTTAATTCATTGGGCTCTATTTTCTTCATTTTCTCTTTAATAAATTCACTTATATCACTAAGCTCATATGATCCCACAGGTATCTCGAAAATATGCTCCCCAATATGGAATAAATTATTATCGTAGTCCACATTTGGAACCGAGTTGTACATATGGAAATCAATTAGTGCACATTCATAGCTCCCGCATAACTCTATGGGAGGATGATAATTAGCTATTAAAATCGAGTCGTTGCCCGTCAACGTTAGTGTTGTTGCCATTCCGAAAGATTATTGATAAGTGAATGAATAATGCTAGTTTATTTTATTTTATTTTATTTTAAATTTGAATAAAATCAGCGAACCCCCTTCTATAACGTCCATTTTCCAGTGGATCATCTTTACTTATTAATAAAAATCCATATTTTTCTCTCCAACAAAATTGACAAATATTCTTAAATGCATCAAACGACATGTCTACGCCTACATGATCCTGATACACATGTTTCATATTGACTTCATCCTGCCTAAACATAATAATTAGGTTTGCATTGTCACGCACAAGATGCTTTGGGATGCGTGTACACGTTTGACACAAATAGAACGCATCTATACTTTTATGTCTGCCCATGCAGAAGTATGCTCGAATATTATCCTGTTTTTCACATGCTACGTCATCAAAAATCATAATAGAGTTCTTTTTGGCATCGCTGGGTGCAACAACATTTTCATTTTCAGAAAATGTAAAGTAACCCATTCCTTTTATTGGTTCTATAAGTGTTTTTAAGTATTCATATTTAGGCTGATATAATGACTTTGAATATAAGTAAATATTCTCAAACTTTAATCCGTTAGGGCTTTCAATTAAATTAATCATAACATTGGTTTTCCCACAATTTGAAGGTCCGACAATTAGAGCTCTTATTGAATTGGGTAACAAGCTACTATGTCTAAGTTGTTTGATATCACCATTTTTGCAATCGATATTTTTTACTTCTATGTCATTTTTTTGTTTAATTAAACGCATATTAATGTAAATCTTTTAAGTAGATCGTTACTTGCTAAAATCTCATTGAAGAATAAACAACAAATAAAATGGTGTTGCGCTTTTATAAAACTACTAGTAACAAGCCACCACTCTACCTAGGAAGAGGTATTGTTAATAAAATAATAAACTCCTTACCAGTTGAGCTACACATACCGGGATATCAGTTTTGTGGTCCAGGTACAAAGCTTAAAGCACGTTTAGCACGTGGGGACAAAGGAATAAATCCCTTGGATGCCGCTTGTAGAGAACACGATATAGCCTATTCTAAACATAAAGATCTGGAAAATCGTCATATAGCTGACTCAATACTAGCTGAAAGAGCGTGGGAGCGTGTAAAAGCATCTGATAGTACTCTCGGTGAAAAATCTTCTGCATATTTCGTTACAAACGCAATGAAAGCAAAGAAAAATTTGGTATGGGACTCGCACAAAAGCAAAAGAAACGAAAAACATGTAAAAATAAAAAGAAATTTATGACTCTTGTTCGAGACGCAACCAGAGTGCTAAAGAAAGAAAAACCACTTGACATTGAAACTGCGATTAAAGTAGCCCGAAAAGCTATGTCTAAGGCCATTGGAAATAAGAAAAATACAGTTGTTATTCCTAGAGTAATCAACGTTCCTAAAATTGGAGCTTTTTTACCACTTGTGCCAATCTTGACAGCGCTCAGTGCATTAAGAGGAATGGCATCTGGTGGAGCAGCTATTGCTAAAAGCATTAATAGTGCTAAGAATGCAAAAAAAGAGTTAGAAGAGAATAAACGTCATAATAGAAAAATGGAGGCCATTGCTTTAGGTAGTGGACTCTATTTAAAACCGTATCAAAAAAGTTTTGGTATAACCACAAATAAAAAAATTAATTTTTTATGAATGAGCTACCCAATAAACCGCTTTCGAACATTGATATTATAAACTTCGCACGCAAACATATCCCACATTTTAGAGGGGTTTATATGAGAAACTCCTTACCGAAAAATGTAAGGAAAAGAGAATGCGGCATCGTTAACTTGGACTCGTCAACCGGAGCTGGAACTCATTGGGTAGCTTACTATAAGGCGGATCAGGAATGCAGATATTTTGATAGTTTTGGAAATTTACCACCCCCTATAGAACTTATAAGATATTTGGGAGAGAACATTCAATACAATTATAACCAAGTACAACGATTTGGTACTTTTAACTGCGGTCACTTATGTCTTAAATTTTTAATGCTCACCGCAAAATTATTTTAAAATAATTTGTATGTCAATCGAAATAAATACTTTACAAACAAGTAAATCAAAAAAAATTTTGAAGACATGCTTTTATACGCTTTCTTGCATACATTTGTAATCGAGATTTTTTATCACAATCTATGAAATACATAAATATCAAACATGTTTTTGCTATTTAAAAAAAAGATAAAAAAGTTTAAATAATACCAAAAAAAATATATCTCGGTCGGGGCTCGAACCCTCGATCTTCGACCTGTGAAGCGGCAGTTCTCCCTTCATGCCACCACAGCTTGTCATACTTGACAGTCTAATTAGTAAGTTAAGCAAAAGGGAAAACTGTTTTTCGTGGTTTTTACATGATATTACATATTTTATCGCGCCAAAAACTTTAAAAACATGTATTGTCATCTGAAACACATCTTTGGTAAAAATTTCAGAGCTCTAGGTAGTCGGGAACTTGGTGAAAATTTGATTACAAGATTCCGGTACAAACATACAGACAGACAAACAAGTCAAGTTAAATAAAAGCATGTAAAAAATAATAGAGTGTATATATATATATAAATATTGTCTGTAAACTATCTCAGTTTGTTTGGAGTATCTGATTAGTTCACATATAGCAGGCCCCCTGTTTCTTGAAAACCAAAAACATCAAACAACACCTTGTTTCTGAAAAAATCAAAAATATCAGCAGAAACAACACCTTGTTTCTGAAAAACATAAAAAATAGCAACAAAACAACACCTTGTTTCTGAAAAACATAAAAAATAACAACAAAACAACAAGCTGTTAAAACTACCCTCTTTTGCTCTGGCTGTTCAAGTTTATTGGCTTACTATCATAAATATATTAAAATGAATGAGCATATACTAAAGGAGCTAACAAAAACAAGAAACGCGCTAAAACGAAAATTTCGAAGTATTAAATTAGGTAAAGCCGCAAATGAATACCAGTTGGAGGAAACATTTAAGCCGATAACAGAACCACTCAAAAAGATTATTAAAGGAAATAAAGAAATTAAGCCATATCCCCGAATCAAAAAAGAAGAAAAAGATATAAGTGTAAATGAGGTGCAGGAGAATGAAAATAATACTAGCGAATTTTATGACGCAATAGATGAGGAAATTGATGAAAAACAGTCATTGCATGATTCGCTTATATCGAGTGAACAAAGCTATACTAACCCGTCTACAGTAGGCAATAAAGATTATAATCAGTCAAATGTAGTAAGTGATGATAGTTTTAATCTTAGTCTAAATGAGTAAGAGCGAGAGGGACAGTTAGATAAAGCATTTGGACCAACTAAAAATAAAGGAGAAACTAAATTAGGAAGCTTTAAAATAAACGTTAACAACAAAAAACTAGAACTGGAAACGGGTGAAAAGTGGAATCTTACTCCTGGATTGTATTCTTTAGTCTTTTTAAAAAATCCACATGCTTATAACCAATTGGGTCTGGATACATATAGGGAAATCTTGTCAAAAACAAATGCTCATAGAAGAAATCATCAGCCTAATGAAGCACTAAAGGGTAATCGCTCCAAAAAGTATACTGATATAATAAAAAAAACTTTTCCCGAAAGTTGTTGAGCCAAGTGCAGTGTCTACACCTTTGAATAATAAAAAATTTACACATAAAGGCGGAACTCTTATGATACTCAACAAGCATAAACCAAATTATGTATACTGGGATAATCCTAATGAAATTGTAAATAGACTTAAGCTTTTGATCGCTTCACAGGCAGCTGGTAACAGTAGTCAAAATAATGAAATTGTATCGATAATTAAAGAGTATGATATACACTCATTAAATATTCTTATTATTTATATGTCTCTTGACAAGTTTGGTCATTTCTCGAACGATAAAGAACGCTCGGAGAAGTTTAAAAGGGGGATTGAAGCTATGAGTGGGATTCATATTGATGAGGATGGTAACCTAAATGCCCAAAACACACGCATTAAAAATTCAATCAGTCCAATTAATAACGATGATTTGGTAATCAAAGAATACGTTGATGTTGAAGTATTTGAATTAAAAACAAGTGAAAACGTTGCAGTCGGACGCAACCGACTGTGGCATACTCGATACTAGTATTAAAACCGGTAAAAAGAGGCCTGATTGCAAAGGGGTACGGATGCGGCAGGGGTGTACGCTGCCTTAAAGATTCTCCGATGCAGATGGGGATACCACCAGCTATATTCCTTCCAAATTTGGTGACTCTAGCTCAAAGTTTGTAAAATGTAGGGAAAGGGGGGGGGGGGCTGGGGGCGGTATGGGTAGTTGTGGCATCAAAATTTTTGTTGCAGATCTTTGTAAAATGTCAATTGCTATCTTCATACCAAATTTGGTGGCTCTAGCTCGAAATTTGTAATAAGTGGGGAAAGGGGGGCTGGGGGCGGTATGGGTGGGCGAGGCATCCAAATTTTTGATGCAGATCTATGTGGAATGTCAATTGCTATCTACATACCAAATTTGGTGACTCTAGCTCGAAGTTTGTAAAAAGTGGTGCAAGGGCGGCTGGGGGCGGTATGGGTGGGCGTGGCATCAAAATTTTTGATGCAGATCATAGTAAGTGCCCCGCTTACTTCGCTGCGCAGATAGTTTATATTATTTTAGCAATAAAAGACAAATTAAAGCAAAGTATTTAATATTCTCTTTTCCACGCCACCATTGAGGTAGAGAATCAGGTGCGTAATTTTTTATTGTGGTTTCCCCAGTAGGCCTTATCCACTTGTTTAATTTAATTTGCAATTATTAACAACTGTTAAGAGCTTCTTGATAAACGACATTGGTTGTTTTTCCGTCAGGTGCTAATACAACTAAACTTTTTGGTGAACTGACTCTTGAGCAGGCTACATAAAATTGGCCATGAGAAAAACAATCGTGTCTTAAGTCTAGTCCGGCTAATTTAAGAGTTTGTCCCTGTGACTTATTAATTGTTAAGGCAAAGCAAACTTTTAAGGGAAATTGCAATCTTTTAAATTGAAATGGCAATTCAGAATCAGAAGGTATTAATGGAATTCTCGGTATAAAAACCGTTTCCCCTATACCACTGCCAGTAAAGACCATTGCTTCGACAACATTCTTATGAAGGGCTTTAACTTGCAATCTTGTACCATTGCACAGTTTTGGCGGCTTCAAGTTGCGAATCAACATTACAGGTGAACCAATCTTTAAAGTTAATTTATGTTGAGGCAGGCCAGCCGGATTTAATGAATTAAGAAACTCGACGGGGTAATGAACTGCATCTTCGACTTCAGTCACAGAATCAATAGAGTTATATGTCATTTCTTCACTTTGAAATGATTTTAATAAAAACTCGTTTATTTGCAATGCATTGTCATTTCTCGCAGTCAAAATAGCACGTTCTGAAAACCATTCCAGTGATTTTTTGAGATATATTTGTAATATCCGGAAATATTTTGAGAGTTAGTTCTTCAATACTTTTCACAACATGACACAAAGTTGATGGTAAAGTTATTTTGCCATCATGGGTTGGAAATAATCCATTTCCTATTTTAAGAAGCATTTCTGCAAATTCACCAGCTATGCTATCACCTTTTAAGTGCACTCGCATATTTTTTGTTAATGCAATTTTCTGTATTTTGGGCCACAAAATTGAAAACTTTAAGCACGCATTTATTTCATCTGCTCTTGTTCTTCTGGGGATCACTGGGAGAGTTTGTCGAAAATCACCAGCTAAGAGAACAGTTATGCCACCTATTAGGTATTCACTATCTCGAATGTCTTTCAAAGATCGATCTACAGCTTCAAAAGCACCTTTATGGGCCATAGTACACTCATCCCAAACAATAAGCTTGCAATCTTTGAGCACAGCAGCCATATTAGATTGCTTTGAAATTGAGCAATGTGGTGTTTCTAAATGAAACAAATTAAATGGAATCTTTAGAGTAGAATGCGCTGTGCGACCACCATTTAGTAAAGTGGCTGCGATACCGGAAGAAGCAACGGCCAATGCAATGTTTTTACTTTGCCGTACCTTTGCCAATAATAAATTTAAAAGAAACGTTTTACCTGTTCCACCAGGTGCATCTAAAAAATAGATTTCTCCTTTTTCTGCTTCAACGCTATGCAGTAACTTTTCGTATACTTGTTTTTGCTCAGCAGTAAGGAGTAGCTCATTATTAACAACAAAATTATCGCAATTTTCATAATTTGTTTCTCTATGATATTCATTATTTTGAACAATTTCCTCGGATCTGATTGGTAGTGGAAGTCCATAGTTAGTCAAGTTTTGACCACCAATAGACAGTACTATATCTTCAATGTACAAAAGACATTTATTAAATACATTATTCAGAATACTTTGATCAATATTTCTGTCTTGTGAAATATGAAAGACTCTTAAAATATCTTCTGAGAAACTCTCTTTATAAATATTCCAAAGTTTAAGAGCATCCGAAATTTGACAAAATACTAACATTATTGCAAAAAGTTCCCTCAGTTTTGTAGGATTTTGACATATGACAGCTTCGGCTATAGTTGAATCCCAGTGCTTATCATCTTCTAGTAATCCTAGAGCTTTACACGCCAACTGAAATGATGCGTATGCTATACCATTAACGGTTTTTAAATTTGATAATGAAGTTGGCCCTCTTACAAAATGTAGTAAAAGTCTTAAATAAAAACATTCTGTATTATTGGGATGAATAGTGTAAACTCTTCCCAAAGCTGAATCTCTTTTAACTCCAGGAAAATTTGGCACATCATGCCTTCGTTTTCTTCTTTTAAATTCTTTATTGTTCCATGTAAAATACGATGGAACTTCACAATATAGAAGCGTTCTTGCAAACTCATCACGTGTGCATAGCTCAAACAAGGCTAGCAAAGTGGTGTTGGGTGTAATGCTTAATCTGTCAAGTAATTGTTGCGGATTATTGGGGTTAAAATATATCCGTTGACCATTTTCTAAATGATTAGCTAAGTGTGTAATACCCGGATAACGTTCATGTATGGGAAATGCAAGGATTCTCCATACTGCTTCTGAGCTACTTATATACCGGCCACTTTCGTACATATTAATTTCATTGCGTTGGTCTTCAAGAGTAAATGATGCTTGATCACTGCCCTTGTTAACATATTTACAAATGTATTTAATAGACTTTACAGAACTACAATACTCAACATTTATATGAGCTTCAAATGTTCTCAATAGTACACAATTGTAAGGCACAACCCAACGATTATCTATGCAATTACCATTTGTATTAATTGCATTACCACCATCTTCTATCGCTCTTCTACGATATAGAGGGTAACTATCTTTTCCAGTCACAGTTTCTTTAAGAAATTGTCGAGGAAACCTTTTGGTACATTTTCCATCTCTCATGCATGGCGACTTATTGTTAAATGCACCGCTAGGACCATGAATCATATTTGATTTAACAATGTTAAATAACAATGGATCCTCATCTGCGTTTGGTATTTCGGCACAGATAATCTTATCGATCTGGTCTTTTTTTATTTTCTATCTAAAGAAGAATATGTATATGTAGTAAGCCCCGATTTTGCCATTCCACAGAGTACATGAAACATTGCACACTTCCAAACAAAGAACCTTTTGTCAATAGTGATATTAAAGCTTTAACTTTTAAATGAAAAACTTGAGCTATAATATCGTGACGATCATGTGGCTTTTGACCCGGTATCAAAACACTTTTGATGTCATTCCATTGTGGATTGCAGGTGAATGTTATGAAAAGATCTGGTCGCCCATAATGGCGAACATATGTCATAGCATCTTGAGTCTTTTCATGCATTTATCGTGCAGAGCTTGTAAGAGAAGATGGTAAAATTACCATCTGACCAAGTTGAGCTGCTTCAACATCTTGTTGGCCTATTGCATCTTGTAGATGTATACAGCTATCTGCTCTGAGTTTCGCTTGATTGTAGCGAATATAATTTAACCTTTCTGTTTCAATTTTAGCATACATATCAACCAAAAATTGACTATAAAGGGAACGACAATAAATTAAATGATTTATCTCGGATTGACGAATCATTATTTTATAGCTGTAAAAGCTTAACGCAGATATCATTTTTTTTTGGATACTCCCTTTTTAATAATGGATTCCATTGTGGTATATCCACTGAATAGCCATCTTCGCCATAAGGAAATAGCAAAGGGTAATGTAAGGCATCGTATGATCGATGCACCTCACTAATGCGATGTAATTTATTATTATGGCTTTCAATAATAATATCGCGCTTTGCAAATTGCTGACCAACAATAACTATAGCTACTTCGCTTAATAGAGGTGCATTGTAAAGCCCTTTGTGTGCACCAGCGGGTGTTCGATCAGCATGTATAACCAATTTATAATCTTTAGTACTTGTTGGTATTTTATTGAGAGCCATTTTTAGATGTTTAACATAACGATTATGCTGATGAAACATACATTGAAGATCCTTTACTACGCAGCTACAATCAACATTTGAAATATTTTTGCAACGTAGTTGAGCTTCCTTTTCATCATCACCAACAAAATAAATTTGAAGAAGCTGCATTTCTTCATTTGGCAAAGGTCGGACACTACCAATTAAGTGATACACTTGTACTTGGACTTTAAAGGTTGACCAACTTTCATTTATAGTTTTTGTACTTCCAAAAGAATTCATTTGAAAACATACTTTCTTACACGATCAAAGAAATGATCATGCTTGGGATGTCCACAAATTATTAAGCTTTTAAGTGGATCAGGCAAACTTTCATTATGGGAAAGCTTAACTTTTTTTGCTTTGTAACAGATACCCAGGGGCTCATTTTTCCATTTTAAAGCATTACAATGTTTGCATATCAAATTCATACCACCAAGTTGAGTAATTTTATCTGACTTGTAAGCTATTTCAAAATCATAGTTTAAGCCAGACATGGCTTTAACACTCCATGCACGCAAACGCCATCCTTGACGTGCATCAGGATTATTAGCCTGATGTCTTCTCACTGCAACACTTTGAGCTTCAGGATTATTAGCCTGATGTCTTCTCACTACAACTCTAATAACATCAGAATTATTAACACGATATCTTTTTGATGCTTCTATGCGCTTACCCCTATTGATATCACTATTTTTTTCAAATGAACGTTTTTTTTTTTTACCTTTTTTTCTGTTTTTCCGGTGAATCGACTACGTCTTTTAACAGGAATATTAACATTTTCAGTTATACATTCACTTGACGTATCAGATTCTTGAGTTAATACTTCCTCTAAAGAAATATAAACATCAAAATGTCCATTCATTAATTCGCCGGTAAAACGCAATTTTTTCACAGGATGCATATCATTTCGTAATGATAGATATAAGTTTCCATTTAGAAAAACTTGAAAATTTACAGCATAAATTTCTGCTGCTGCTTGAAGCTCACATGCAGTACCATAAGTATATGAATTTGACATAGTGCACTCATATTGTTCAGAAGAGCTATAACACTCTCCATTTATTTTCATGCTGAAGCAAGCAAAAGTTTCCCAGTTAGTAACGACATGAATTACAATTAGGGTATTCAGTAGCTATGCTATGTGCGTAAAGTGTTATATATAATACAGTGTAGCTAGTGAGTGCACTTTTTACGTTTCTTTTGTCGTATTTGTGCTAAGTCAGCTGTTTGCCAGTTCGATGACAATACAATCGAAAGTTAAATTAAATTGAGCAATTGATAAGCTGAAAAAAGTTGTTGTTTTCATAAATAATAATTGAAAAACTTTCTTTTTTATTCAGAAAATAAATGTTTTTTTATTTATATCAACACTTAAGCATTCTTATATTTTACTTCTAGCTCTAATTTTTGCATTCTATCCTCTTTTCCCAGCTGCAAATTTTTGAATTGAAAATCATTTCGTATTTTTTCTTCCTTTCCACTGTTAAAAACATCAGTTTAGTCTTTTAAATTAATTAATAATAAAATTTACTTACTTTTACAACCAAAACTCGCCTAGTGTGACCTAATTTCACCAATTCTATAATCTCGAAAGCAGCTGTTTTTATAAATAGTCTGGCAACCACTCAATAACACATATAGTACAATAGTAGCAAACATACCCAGGGGAATGTTTGCTGTGTTAAAAATGCTTTTGTGTGTTTGTTGTAAAGCTTTCATATAACACTTTAGCACTTTACGCACATAGCATAGCTACTGAATACCCTAAATATGTTGGCGTATGGTGCCATGGAAGCCTTGCCTACCATATAAAAGGTAGGAATTAGATCTAAAAAGGCAGGCTCCATCACCAAATATGCGAACAACTGAAAGCGGCACCAAAACACCACTTATGTATATCTAAAGTTTCAATAGACATCTTTTAATTTGGCTGTGAGACAATTGACTTCACTGTAAAACGATTGTTACAACGTTACAGTGTCAATAGGTAAGTATAAAATTCAATAAAATTGAATATGCCAACTCATGGTTGAATTATACATGGTTAGGTCATGAGCAACAGAAGGAGCCTGTTGATAAGACCACGCGAGTGCAAGAGAGATAGCATAATTGCTCTCTCGATATTGCTTTATCGTCTTGTTTTTGTGAGCAAAAAAGAGATAGAACGATGTGTGATTTTGTTTACATTTTTCAAAACAACACCACGACTGAAAACAGCTGCTTTTCGACTAACAACAGGCTCCTAAAAATTGAGCTCTCTCTCTCTCTCTCTCTCTCGACCTAACCATGTATAATTCAACCATGTGCCAACTTATATTATTTTAATAGAATATTCAGACTGCTTAGTTTTATTTGATTTTTAAATGCACTTAAGCAGCGTCTATATAACTATTATATAATATGCAAAATAGAAGACAACTATATATAATGTTGCTTCAATTATTAAGTCTAAAATCGACTTATTATTTTTGTTAAAAAAAAAAAAAACAACAAAACAAATTAACAACTTAATTTAAAGTAAGTATTATAAATAAATAAATACTTCAAAATAAGTCAAGAATTGACTTCACTGAACAACGTTACAGCGTCTATACAAAGTATAGAGTTCAATAAAATTGAATATGCCAACTTATATTATTTTTAAAAGAATATTCAGACTGCTTAGTTTTATTTGATTTTTAAATGCACTTAAGAAGCGTCTATATAACTATTATATAATATGCAAAATAGAAGACAACTATATATAATGTTGCTTCAATTATTAAGTCTAAAATCGACTTATTTTTCTTGTGTTTAAAAAACCACAAAAGAAATTAAAATACGTTGATCGTTAATGTTTTAAATTAAATATTTTTTATAACTTATCATTAAAATACGTATTTTATATGAATTGTATATAAATAATACGAAAATCAGAAAAATAAATAACTCACTGATCCAAAAGTAACTTTCGATGTTATCCTTTAATACAAACTATATTTAAAAATGAACTGAAACGAAACGTAACTTTCTATCTTCAAAATAAATATAAACTAAAATGCATAGCCAATTCCCCTAACCATTGTATGTAAAAACATAAAGTGGGAAAGAGTATTACAGTTATTCCTCTACACAACACACACCGAGATCTTACATACAACGCTTGTACTTAAGAGCTAGGTGTAGGTGGTACAAATTAGGCAATGTCATTCCCTTAAATGCAAACTCTTAGTTATGCTTAACTTAGCTTAGAGAGTGCGGAGGAGGAAGGGATATTAGGATTTATGTTTTACATGCAGAGCGTGCGCACAAAGAGCATTTAAAAACAAACAGCTGATAGAGAAATGACGAAATAACGGAGTCACGAATTTTTTTTTTCGCAAGGTGTGCGAAGTGCGAGACAAAGATTAGTTGTACCGCACTTTGCATTGCATTCGCTTGCTGCCGTTTATGATGCTTTTGCTCCTGCTGTTGCTGCGGCTGCTTAGTAAAATAGGGTGGTATAGACTTAATTGACTTATTAATTAATAAATGCAATATATAAAAATGTATTATTCATAATATATATTACCTTTCTTATTGGCATTAAATAATTGATAAAAACAATCTGTATAAAAATAAAATTATTTTGTTAATTAAATACCGAAAACAAATTGTTAGCAATGGCTGTTTATGAAATTTTAAAACATAGGGTTTTAAAATTTTGTGCTTTGTATTTCGAAGCAACTTGCAAGTGTTTAGCTTGTATTTTCTTTGCATTTGCCTATTCTCGATGTGTACACAGAACGCTATTGCTTGGCGAATGACCATTTGATCTACAGACCAGAGGGTATATTGCTTTTGTGCAAATGTATGTAACAGGTAGATGGAAGTATTTCTGACCCAATTATATGTATGTATATATTATATGTATATGCGGGACGTTCAGTCAATCAATTTTGTAAGATTTTATTTGCAATGCATGCTACTGCTGCTGATGTAGATTACATTTTCTTAAGTTTCTATTTGTTAGTGTGTTTGTTTTTGCACGGTATATATTTGGTGAACATTTTTTTGCTTTCTTTTAGCTTGCTTCAGAAGTCAACAATGTATGCATGCATTTACAATGTATGCGCGCGCTCTGCAAGTCTAACAAAGAGCGTAGTAACGCTACCTTCTTCGCACGCACTGAATTAACGCAAAACATATCTAAGAGGCTGCTGCTAAGTGAATTGCATATTGCCTTTAGCTTTAATTTAGTGTGTGCGGAGGAGTTAGGGTTATTAAACTTTATGATTGACATGCAAAGCGCGCACATAAAATAGAGAGTGAACGTAAATGAGCAACATCAAAGGAACATGATCGGAGCGAGATTTGTAATTACCTGATTATCTTAAGAGCAACACGCGCACTTATGTCAACGCCCTATGCTCGTTCGCAATTGCATATCAATAACATATTAATAATGTTAGTTAGTTTTGTCTAAGTTATATAAGCAGCAAGTAGGCAAATCCACCCCCATAAACAATTCTGGTGTGGGTAATTTTTCTAGACGCACCAAGTTTTGTTTTGTTGTTTTTGTTTTTTTAAATCAATCACACAAACAAAAAGTAGCAGTGCGGGCCCAACAACAACAACAACAACAAACGCTTCTTGCAAGTGTACGAACCTGTTTCTTATGACACTTTGCTTGCGGGACTCAAAGGCGTCATTGCCCATTGTTTTGTTTTTGTATTCTCGCTCGCGATCGAGCTCGCAGCTTGTGGGACAATCGGGCGACAGTAGTGGAATGGGTAATTGTTGTAATTATTTTATTATCTTAAGAGCAACACGCGCACTTATGTGAACGCCCTATGCTCGTTCGCAATTGCATATCAATAACATATTAATAATGTTAGTTAGTTTTGTCTAAGTTATATAAGCAGCAAGTAGGCAAGTCCACCCCCATAAACAATTCTGGTGTGGGTAATTTTTTTAGACGCACCATGTTTTGTTTTGTTGTTTGTTGTTTTTTTAAATCAATCACACCAACAAAAAGTAGCAGTGCGGGCCCAACAACAACAACAACAACAAACGCTTCTTGAAAGTGTACGAACCTTTTTTTATGACACTTTGCTTGCGGGACTCAACGGCGTCATTGCCCATTGTTTTGTTTTTGTATTCTCGATCGAGCTCTCAGCTTGTCCGACAATCTGGCGACAGTAGTGGAATGGGTAATTGTTGTAATTGTAATTTGATTTTTAAAATGTACGTCCCATCCTGGAGTATGGATCTTGTGTGTGGTCCCCACAATACTCGATTCACCAGGATAGATTTGAATCTGTGCAGAAGAAATTTCTTCTATTTGCCCTTAGAAGTTTTAACTGGGTTCCTGGAGTAGACTTACCCCCGTATTCAAGTAGACTCCTTTTGATTAATCTTCCCTCCCTGTTAAACCGTAGAACTATGCATGGAGTATTATTTATTACTAACTTACTTAATGGTGAAATCGACTCATCAGTTCTTTTGAGTCGAATTAAATTTAATGTCCCAATTAGATCTTCACGTAACTTTTTACCCCTTAGCCTTGATCGTTGCTTCAGCAACTATTTAATTCATGAACCATTTCGTGTTATATGTTCTGACTATAACAAACTTTATTCTCTTGTCTCCTTGGAGGCCTCATCTCCAGTACTAAAAAGATCGATCCTTTTTGCTTTATCTAATCGTAACCACTAACCACTAATCAAATGCTGGTCTGATTGGGTTTTTCTGGGTTTTTCCCAATCCTCGCAACAAATGTTGGACTACTCAATTTTTATTGAATTTCCCAGAGCTTTAACGTTAACTTTTGATTATATTTTCAGATTTATATATTAATCTATATTTTTATTTTAAATTATTTTAACTATTTTTTAATTTAAATTAATTTTGATTTCATTTTAATGTCAGCTGCTCTTAGCTGACAATAAATAAATAAATAAATAAATAAAAATAAAAAGTGCTCCAAATCGTATGGGAGGTACTTGAAGGAGTTGTCCAAATAAAAATTCCTTTCTTAGTGCTCACTTTCAACCTGCATAAAATATTGTGTGAAAATTTCAGCCTTGTAGCTCTTTTCGTTTAGGCTGTGGCAATGTCAACAATCACTTAGGACAAACTCTTTTATATATATAGATTATTCAGAATACTTTGATCAATATTTCTGTCTTGTGAAATATGAAAGACTCTTAAAATATCTTCTGAGAAACTCTCTTTATAAATATTCCAAAGTTTAAGAGCATCCGAAATTTGACAAAATACTAACATTATTGCAAAAAGTTCGCTCAGTTTTGTAGGATTTTGACATATGACAGCTTCGGCTATAGTTGAATCCCAGTGCTTATCATCTTCTAGTAATCCTAGAGCTTTACACGCCAATTGAAATGATGCGTATGCTTTACCATTAACGGTTTTTAAATTTGAAAATGAAGTTGGCCCTCTTACAAAATGTAGTAAAAGTCTTAAATAAAAACATTCTGTATTATTGGGATGAATAGAGAGTTTACACTATTCCCAAAGCTGAATCTCTTTTAACTCCAGGAAAGTTTGGCACATCATGCCCTCGTTTTCTTCTTTGAAATTCTTTATTGTTCCATGTAAAATACGATGGAACTTCACAATATAGAAGCGTTCTTGCAAACTCATCACGTGTGCATAGCTCAAACAAGGCTAGCAAAGTGGTGTTGGGTGTAATGCTTAATCTGTCAAGTAATTGTTGCGGATTATTGGGGTTAAAATATATTCGTTGACCATTTTCTAAATGAACAGCTAAGTGTGTAATAGCCGGAAAACGTTCATGTATGGGAAATGCAAAGATTCTCCATACCGCTTCTGAGCTACTTATATAACGGCCACTTTCGTACATATTAATTTCATTACGTTGGTCTTCAAGAGTAAATGATGCTTGATCACTGCCCTTGTTAACATATTTACAGATGTATTTAATAGACTTTACAGAACTACAATACTCAACATTTATGTGAGCTTCAAATGTTCTCAAAAGTACACAGTTGTAAGGCACAACCCAACGATTATCTATGCAATTACCATTTATATTAATTGCATTACCTCCATCTTTTATCGCTCTTCTACGATATAGAGGGTAACTATCTTTTCCAGTCACAGTTTCTTTAAGTAATTGTCGAGGAAACCTTTTGGTACATTTTCCATTTTTCACCGCAAGGACCATGAATCATATTTGACTTAACAATGTTAAATAACACAGGATCCTCATCTGCGTTTGGTATTTCGGCACAGATAATCTTATCGATTTTATCTGGTCTTATTTTATTTTCTAACCAAAGTAAAATATGAATATGTGGTAAGCCCCGCTTTTGCCATTCCACAGAGTACATGAAACATTGCACGCTTCCAAACAAAGAACCTTTTATCAATAGTGACATTAAAGCTTTAACTTTTAAATGAAAAACTCGAGCTATAATATCGTGACGATCATGTGGCTTTTGACCCGGTATCAAAACACTTTTGATGTCATTCCATTGTGGATTGCAGGTGAATGTTATGAAAAGATCTGGTCGCCCATAATGGCGAACATATGTCATAGCATCTTGAGTCTTTTCATGCATATATCGTGCAGAGCTTGTAAAAGAAGATGGTAAAATTACCATCTGACCAAGTTGAGTTGCTTCAACATCTTGTTGGCCTATTGCATCTTGTAGATGTATATAGCTATCTGCTCTGAGTTTCGCTTGATTGTAGCGAATATAATTTAACCTGTCTGTTTCAATTTTAGCATACATATCAACCAAAAATTGACTATTAAGGGAACGACAATAAATTAAATGATTTATCTCGGATTGACGAATCATTATTTTATAGCTGTAAAAGCTTAACGCAGATATCATTTTTTTTAGATCCTCCCTTTTTAATAATGGATTCCATTGTGGTATATCCACTGAATAATAATATTGCGCTTTTCAAATTGCTGACCAACAATAACTATAGCTACTTCACTTAATAGAGGTGCATTGTAAAGCCCTTTGTGTGCACCAGCGGGTGTTCGATCAGCATGTATAACCAATTTATAATCTTTAGTACTTATTGGTATTTTATTGAGAGCCATTTTTAGATCTTTTACATAACGATTATGATGATGAAACATACATTGAAGATCCTTTACTACGCTTAAATCAGCATTTGAAATATTTTTGCAACGCAGTTGAGCTTCCTTTTCATCATCACCAACAAAATAAATTTGAAGAAACTGCATTTCTTCATTTGGCAAAGGTCGGACACTACCAATTAAGTGATACACTTGTCCTTGGATGTTAAAGGTTGACCAACTTTCATTTATAATTTTTGTACTTCCAAAAGAATTCATTTGAAAGCATACTTTCTTACACGATCAAAGAAATTATCATGCTTGGGATGTCCACAAATTATTAAGCTTTTAAGTGGATCAGGCAAACTTTCATTTTGGGAAAGCTTAACTTTTTTTGCCTTGTAACAGATACCCAGGGGTCATTTTTCCATTTTAAAGCATTACAATGTTTGCATATAAAATTCATACTACCAAGTTGAGTAATTTTATCTGACTTATAAGCTATTTCAAAATCATAGCTTAGGCCAGACATGGCTTTAACACTCCATGCACGCAAACGCCTTTCTTGACGTGCATTAGGATAATTAGCCTGATGTCGTCTCACTGCATCTCTATTAGCTTGAGGATTATCAGCCTGATGTCTTCTCTTTGCAGCTTTATGAGCTTCTGGATTATTAACCTGATATCTTTTTGATGCTTTTATGTGCTTACCCTTATTTTTTCAAGATATTTTTCAACTATATGTTTTCGTACCGTTTGTGTTGTTTTGTCGGTGAACCGACTACGTCTTTTAACGGTATTTTTAACATTTTCAGTTATACATTCACTTGACGTATCGGTATCTTGAGTTAATACTTCCTCTAAAGGAATATAAACATCAAAATATCCATTCATTAATTCGCCGGTAAAACGCAATTTTTTCACAGGATGCATATCATTTCCTAATGATAGATATAAGTTTCCATTTAGAAAAACTTGAAAATTTACAGCATAAATTTCTGCTGCTGCTTGAAGCTCACATGCAGTACCATAAGTATATGAATTTGACATAGTGCACTCATATTGTTCAGAAGAGCTATAACACTCTCCATTTATGTTCATGCTGAAGCAAGCAAAAGTTTCCCAGTTGGTAACGACATGGGCTACAATATGTTGGCGTATGGTGCCATGGAAGCCTTGCCTACCATATAAAAGGTAGGAAATAGATCTAAAAAAGCAGGCTCCATCACCAAATATGCGAACAACTGAATACGGCACCAAAACACCACTTATATCTAAAGTTTCAATAGACATCTTTTAATTTGGCTGTGAGACAATTGACTTCACTGTAAAACGATTGTTACAACGTTACAGTGTCTATAGGTAAGTATAAAATTCAATAAAATTGAATATGCCAACTTATATTATTTTAATAGAATATTCAGACTGCTTAGTTTTATTTAATTACTATTAATATATATAACTATTATATAATATGCAAAATAGAAGACAACTATATATAATGTTGCTTCAATAATTAAGTCTAAAATCGACGTATTATTTTTGTTTAAAAAAAAACAAAAAAACAAATTAACAACTTAATTTAAAGTAAGTATTATAAATAAATAAATACTTCAAAATAAGTCAAGAATTGACTTCACTGAACAACGTTACAGTGTCTATAGGTAAGTATAAAATTCAATAAAATTGAATATGCCAACTTATATTATTTTAATAGAATATTCAGACTGCTTAGTTTTATTTGATTTTTAAATGCACTTAAGCAGCGTCTATATAACTATTATATAATATGCAAAATAGAAGACAACTATATATAATGTTGCTTCAATAATTAAGTCTAAAATCGACGTATTATTTTTTGTTTAAAAAAAAAACAAAAAAACAAATTAACAACTTAATTTAAAGTAAGTATTATAAATAAATAAATACTTCAAAATAAGTCAAAAATTGACTTCACTGAACAACGTTACAGCGTCTATACAAAGTATAGAGTTCAATAAAATTGAATATGCCAACTTATATTATTTTAATAGAATATTCAGACTGCTTAGTTTTATTTGATTTTTAAATGCACTTAAGCAGCGTCTATATAACTATTATATAATATGCAAAATAGAAGACAACTATATATAATGTTGCTTCAATTATTAAGTCTAAAATCGACTTATTTTTCTTGTGTTTAAAAAACCACAAAAGAAATTAAAATACGTTGATCGTTAATGTTTTAAATGTAGTAGGCCACCACTAACACACACCCAACCAGCATACTAGCCCTAATTATAATGATACGGCCACACTAGCTTAAGATACCTAGCATAAGAATGTAATACTGCTAATGAGCAGTAATGTAATACTCATAAGAGCTGTTAAACGAAGATGAGTAATGTTAGGCATGACACGCGAGAAACGCGCCAGGCAGTTGGTAGCCGATCGTGAAAAAGAACAGAAGTGTCGAATGAGCTGAAGCTGACAATAAATATATATACTAAAACACACCTAGGTCTCCAATTATAAACCGACTATCCTGTCACAATATCAGAAGTGGGATTACTCGCGATGAACAATACCGATTTAAAAAAATTTTCGTTGGTGCAACTTAAAAATTGGTTGGCCGTTCTGAGCTTGCCGACCACGGGCACCAAAGCAGAGCTTGTCGCTCGGCTGAACGCAATACCAGCGATGCATCGCGGTTCTCCGCCAGAGGCCGCACCAGTAGAGGAGAATCACGCTACGGCGCAAGTACAGCCACAGGCGCGTAGCGAGAGTGCACAAGCGGCACCTCAAGAACCGTTAGAATCGGCGAGCGACAGCGAAAGCGATATTCAGTGTGGTGTCGCAGCGGTGAGCGCATATTCGGTGATGGCGGCTGGCGAATTTCAACATGCTGGGGACAAGGAAGAAGAACTTAAAAAACTAGATAGTGAAATCAAGGCTAGCAAGAGATTACTGCAGCGGCTTCACATGAAAATAGCAAACGCAGCTCTAAAACAAAGAGGCAACCACAACAGCGACAACGGTAACGACGGCGACAATGGCAGCGACAACGGTAACGACGGCGACAATGACAGCGACAACGGTAACGACGGCGACAATGGCAGCGACAACCCTAACGGCGGCTACAATGATGAAAGCGGCAACAACAGCGACAACGGCGATCACGACAACGTTAACAGAGGAACGTCAACTGTTAACATTTGCGGGATCCAAAGACCATTTAACATCAAGATGGGTCTTAAGAATTGTTCAAGTTAACATGCTGTAAACCATGTCGCAACCACGAAGCGGACAAACTAGCGAGTAGAAAAGTCGGTTTCCCCTAGCGAAAAGCAGCTGCGCTTGTTTTGATTATTGCTTCTTTGTTTACAATACACATGCCGCTCTGTTTTTTGGTTTGTTTTTGTTTTGCACTGCTGTCTTGTTGGTGTGCAGTGCTTGCTAGCTTGTTGCCTAGGCAACTAAGTCAATTCTTCTATGCGTGTAATTTTGTGTGTATGCATGTGCGTGTGCCATTCGAGAATAGGCAAAACGCAAACGCTAAACAGCCAATATTTAGATTAAATTTGGTGCATATTTGTATTTTGCCTACAAAAACCTAAAAGCAATACTTCGAAAGCAGCCAAATATCATATTTTGTGCTGATCGACCATTTGCATTATCAGGCGAACAGCAAAAGAAACAAGCGTCTAGTAAAATAGGCAGGCAAATATCAGTTTTGCATTGCTGGTCATACATACTCTTTCATGTTTTTAGCTCTATGACACTTTCCAACAATTTTGCCATCGCAACTACCATACAGCTATGCAGCGATGCGCACAAATGCCGAAAGTGTATTCGGCTGTTCACTTGTCCAAGGCATTTGCCGAAAACTCGGAAGGCCCAGCAAGAATGAAACCAACGCACATGCATACGCATACTAACACATTTTTACCGTCTTTGCTTTCCGCTGGCCCGCCGCCTCTCCTTCAATGCACAAGCCGCTGAACGCAAAGCAGAACTCAAACAAAGCAAGCAACGCGCTGGCTTGTCGTAGATGAGACGCACAAACTGAACAAAGTAAAAATACCCCTTGTCCTAATATTCACTTATAGTCAATAATAACTCAAATATATTATTTTAATATATTGATAGTTTATTTTCAATATATGAATACCAAATACGTTTACTTTAGTGTTAGTTAATTTATTTATATACAACTTGTTTTATAAGTTGTGAAAACCCAAACTCATTGCCAACATATAAATAAGCATATAAACCAGACAATATATTAAAGTATCTAACGTTTATCTATTAAATTGCACAAAGTTCATATAAAGTCTATACCACCCTTTCTTGTTGAGCAGCAGCAAGCCGAAAAAAGCAAAGTCTAAAATTGTCGATTTAAAATTTTGTGACAACAACAAGAGAAACGAAGTGCGGCAACACTTAATTATGCCTTGCGCTTCGCACACTTTGCAGTCACAACAAAAAGCTAAACAATGATGGCCGACTTCGCACCAGCTGACATTGTAGCGAGTTTAGTAGGTATACGAATGATAAGAAATACTGGCTATTCGCTGTTTCCCCAGTTGTCCGCTTCGTGGTTGCGACTCTGTTAGTTAACATAACATTCCAGCTCTTAAGACCTGTCTTGTTACATTAATAGTCTCTGGCGGGATCAATACCAACATTAACAGTATCGATACTCATGCTGTTAACAGAATCGGTATTTGCGGCGATAGCAGTGTAGTGTTGGACAATGCTACTCACAGAGGCGGTATTCAACACCGAAACGCAAACGTAAACAAACTTTGCGATTCGTCAACGGCAGCATTTGCTTTGGCCAAAGAAGTTACCATGGACTACCTGGGAGAATCATGCGCACGCAACTGGGCCAGACAGGTGAAAAACATCGCGCAAATCTATGGGTTAAACTCAACATACTGCCATAGGTTAGTTTTGGCAAAACTAAAGGGCAAAGCTCAACAGTGGTTACATGTAAACGACACGCGTATGTTGGAACCAGTCGACCAGCTTTTAGAGCAACTAATTATGGCTTTTGGTGAAAGCGATTCCAAGGCGGAAAATCGCAATACGTTCCAGAAGCGGCAATGGCAGTTTGGAGAGCACTTCGCAGCATACTTCGAAGAGAAACTTATATTAGCAAGCAAAATAAACATTGATAAGGAGGAGCTACTGGAGAACATCATAGAGGGCATTCCATCACCAAGTCTGCGCAATCAAGCGCGCATTCAATGCTTCAACGAACCATCACAAGTGTTGAAGGCCTTCGCGGGAATACAACTTCCAAAAGGGAAGCTAACAACACGGCGCGTTCACAGCTCAAGTCAGTAGACGACAAGGAACGGCGCTGTCTTAACTGCAATTCAAAGGGGCACATTGCAAATGAATGCCGCAAGCCAAAACGCGAGCCTGGGTCATGCTACGCATGCGGAGTGTTTGGTCACTTCGTGGGACAATGTCCGGAAAGGAAGAGCAACATTCCAAACAATTATGTAAGACAGTTTAGAATATATTTTTCCGACGCTATCTTATATCCATTAATTGCAGAATGTCTCATAGACTCGGGAAGCCCCATATCTTTTATTAAAAAGTATCGAGTGCCAAATGAAGTAGCGCTACAACCAGTTTTAAGTTCTTATTACGGCCTTAACCATAGCCAACTCAAAATTTATGGGAAAGCCATTTCTTATGTATTAAAGAATAAATTGAAAAAATGTTATTTTCATTTAAACGTCGTATCCAACGAGTCTATGAGTCGTGATGTAGTTCTTGGGAGAGATTTTATGTACGCATGCGATCTTAGTTTAGATTTAAGCACCCTGAAGATGGTTACGGTTGAGAAAACAGAAACTCAAATTAGAGATAAAGAAACGGTTCGAATTAATAAACCAAGCTATGAGGCAAAAGGTGATGCCATTCCAATGACAACTAAAATTAGTAAAACGGTTATACCAACCACCATCTCAAAAATTTGTGAAAATAATATGAAAACAGTTAGTCCCAATTGTAATACAACAGCCAAGGAAACAGTTAGTCCCAATTTTAATGCAACAGTCAAGGAAATAGTTGGTCCCAATTGTAATACAACAGTCAAGACAACAGTTAGTCCCAATTTTAATGCAACAGTCAAGGAAACAGTTAGTCCCAATTTTAATGCAACAGTCAAGGAAACAGTTAGTCCCAATTTTAATACTACAGTCAAGACAACAGTTAGTCCCAATTTTAATGAAACACCTATGAAAACAGTTAGTACTAAAAATAGCTCAACAGTTAGACCAATAGTTAGTCACGAAAGGAAAAACACTATTTCAATAGTCGATCAGCAAAAAAACGAATCAGATAATACTGCAATTATTTCGCCAACTGAATTGATGGGTAAACCGATAGTCCGTAGTACAGCAAAATCAACACCAACAATCGAAGAAACAGTTAATCAGATTATTAATAACGCAATTATTGAAACAGGTAATACACAAGTAAATACAACAAACACCGATCATTCAACAGTAGGCAACGAACTACAGTTAGAAATTAATAAAATCGCAAACAGCACTGACGTTCTTCAAGAAAATTTTCACAATGAAATGCTCGACATTAATTTAACAGAAGACGGAACAACTGAATACAATATCGGAAACAATGTGTGCTATGCAACGCAATGCAAATTTAAACAGATAACAGAAAACTACTACGTAAACGCTGAAAAACGAAACGAGCCAGTAATGAAATGCGAGATAAAGCTTAATTTAGAAAAATCTAAACCATTTAGCTGCAACCCTAGACGTCTCTCGTATACAGAAAAGACAAATTACAACAACTGTTAGACGAATACTTAAAAAACGGCATTATACAACCCAGCTGTTCAGAATATGCTTCACCAATAGTTCTAGTTAAGAAAAAACAGGAGACCTAAGACTATGCATAGACTTCAGAAAACTCAACAAGGTGTTAATAAAAGATAACTATCCTTTACCACTGATTGACGATTTACTGGACAGTTTAGTTAACAAGACAGTGTTTTCCAAGTTAGATCTAAAAAATGGATACTTTCATATATTCGTAGAAAAGGAATCAGTTAAGTACACATCATTTGTCACACCTTTGGGACAATTCGAATTCCTCAGAATGCCAATGGGGCTGAAGACTGCTTCAGCAGTATTTCAACGATTTGTAAACAGAATTTTTTCCGACTTAATCAAAGAAAACAAAGTTACAGTATACATGGACGATATAATGGTTGCTAGTAAAAATATAAAAGAACATTTAGAAACGCTCATAGAAGTTTTTAAAAGACTGTCTCTAAACAAATTGGAATTACGTATGGACAAATGTGAATTTTTACAACCAAGTATTAAATACTTAGGATTTTTAATAACAAGAGAAGGCATTCGCGCTGATAACAAAGGCATAGAGGCAGTACAAAATTTTCCAGTACCAGAGAAAACACAGGCAGTCCAAGGTTTCCTCGGACTGTGCTCTTATTTTCGTAGATTTATAAAAGATTATTCAACGATAGCCAAACCATTATACGATTTACTTAAAAAAGATAGACATTTCGGGTTTACCGAAAAGGAGTTAAACTGTTTCCTAACGCTTAAAGAAAAGTTACTACAATCACCAGTCTTAGCAATATATAATTATAAAGACGAGATTGAGTTACACTGCGATGCTAGTGCTTTAGGATTTGGTGCAGTGTTACTCCAAAGAAAATCAGATGGAAAGCTTCACCCAATATTTTAATTTTCAAAGCGCACTACAGAAACGGAAGCTAAATACCACAGTTTCGAACTAGAAACCTTAGCGATACTGTATGCGTTACGTAGATTCCGCATATATCTCCAAGGGAAAAAGTTCAAAATCATTACTGACTGCAACTCTTTAACACTAACATTAAACAAGATTGAACTAAACCCTCGAATTGCTCGATGGGCTTTAGAGCTTCAAGACTACGACTATGAATTGGTTCATAGAGCAGGCACAAAGATGCAACACGTAGACGCGTTAAGTAGATACAATAATATACTAATTATAGAGACAAACAGTTTTGAAGACAATTTAATAATCTGCCAAGCTAAGGACCATAATATACAAAGACTTAAAAAACTGTTAGAAACAACCGAACACAAATTGTTCGAAATGCGAAACGGAATAGTATATCGTAAATTGAACGACGACAGAATACTGTTTTACGTTCCAGAAGAAATGGAAGATCATGTCCTTTACAAATACCATAATGAAGTAGGACACATAGGTAGAGACAAAATGACAAATTTAATAGGCAAAAGTTATTGGTTTCCCAAAATTAAAGAGAAATGCTGCAATCACATCGAGAACTGTTTAAAATGCATAGCATACTCTCCAAAAACGGGAAAAGGAGAAGGTCTATTACATTGCATTCCAAAAGGCAACAAGCCTTTTGAGCTTGTGCACATTGACCATTATGGACCTGTTGACAACAGTAGACCAAAAAAGCATATTTTCGTAATTATAGATGGTTTTACAAAATTTGTGCGACTATACGCAACAAAGACAACAAACACTAAAGAGGCAATCATTTCGCTAAAAGATTATTTTAGGGCGCACAGTAGGCCGAAATACATTATCTCAGACCGTGGCTCTTGTTTTACCTCGAAGGATTTCGATGAATTTTTAGATGAGAGCGGAGTTAAGCACATGAAGATTGCAACAGGATCACCACAGGCCAACGGCCAAGTGGAAAGAATCAACAGAAGTATTGGACCAATGATCGCAAAATTAGTAGAAACAGATAAAGGCTTACACTGGGACATGGTATTAGAAGATGTAGAGTTTGCGATTAACAACACGCAACACAGAAGCATTAATCAGATGCCAAGTACAATGTTATTCGGAATAGGACAAAGGGGAAAATCAAGAGACGATTTAAAAGAAAAATTGGAAGACATCAATGTCAACCAAACAGGGAAAAGTTTAATAGAAATAAGAACTGAGGCATCAGAGAAACAGAAACAGGCACAGGCTTACAATAAAATCAAATACGACAATAGCAAAGAAAACCGAAAAAAATACAAAAAAGGTGACTATGTTATGGTCAAAAATTTCGACAGCACAATAGGTGCATCTAGAAAATTAATACCAAAAAATAAAGGACCCTACATGATAGCAAAAGTTTTGAGAAACGACCGATTTCTATTAAAAGACGTTGAGGGTTTCCAAGTATCCCGTAACCCTTATCAAGGTGTTTGGAGCGTGCAGAATATAAGACATTGGTTTGGAAAAAGGAAAAAATCAACTTAATATATAAAATACTAAAGTCAAATAAATATATATATATATATATTATTATTTAGAATAAGATTTAGAAACTAAAAAAAAAAAAAAGATTGTAAATATAATAAAACGTGATCAGGAGATCCAAAACGTCAGGATGGCCGAGTTGTAGTAGGCCACCACTAACACACACCCAACCAGCATACTAGCCCTAATTATAATGATACGGCCACACTAGCTTAAGATACCTAGCATAAGAATGTAATACTGCTAATGAGCAGTAATGTAATACTCATAAGAGCTGTTAAACGAAGATGAGTAATGTTAGGCATGACACGCGAGAAACGCGCCAGGCAGTTGGTAGCCGATCGTGAAAAAGAACAGAAGTGTCGAATGAGCTGAAGCTGACAATAAATATATATACTTAAACACACCTAGGTCTCCAATTATAAACCGACTATCCTGTAACATAAATTAAATATTTTTTATAACTTATCATTAAAATACGTATTTTATATGAATTGTATAAAAATAATACGAAAATCAGAAAAATAAATAACTCACTGATCCAAAAAGTAACTTTCGATGTTATCCTTTAATACAAACTATATTTAAAAATGAACTGAAACGAAACGTAACTTTCTCTCTTCAAAATAAATATAAACTTAAATGCATAACCAATTTCCTAACCATTGTATGTAAAAACATAAATAAAAACACAACACGCACCGAGATCTTACATACAACGCTTGTACTTAAGAGCTAGGTGTAGGTGGTACAAATTAGGCAATGTCATTCCCTTAAATGCAAACTCTTAGTTATGCTTAACTTAGTTTAGAGAGTGCGGAGGAGGAAGGGATATTAGGATTTATGTTTGACATGCAGAGCGTGCGCACAAAGAGCATTTAAAAACAAACAGCTGATAGAGAAATGACGAAATAACGGAGTCGCGAATTTTTTTCGCAAAGTGTGCGAAGTGCGAGACAAAGATTAGTTGTACCGCACTTTGCATTGCATTCGCTTGCTGCCGTTTATGATGCTTTTGCTCCTGCTGTTGCTGCGGCTGCTTAGTAAAAAGGGTGGTATATACTTAATTGACTTATTAATTAATAAATGCAATATATAAAAATTATTACCGAGGTTTCATGTTTATTAAATTAAATTAACAGCGTTTCAATATTCAGTCACGATCTTTTACTAATGCTCTCATCAATGCTCTCCTTATGACTATCGTAGATATCGGTATTTACCAGTTATCGATAGGCGATCAGTAACGCGTTGTACAATAGTATCGAATAGCAAATGGTTATTAACTTTACAATAGTATCGATAGGCGCTTATATATTACAATGGTATTAACTAACCATGGCTGCTTACTCATATTACCCAATACAGCCTAACAGCTCGGCCAACCTGACAATTTAGATCGTCCTCGATCTACATATTTCGTATTACAATCGTAAATTATTAGTAAATGTGTAAATAAATTTAAAATACATTAATAATTAAAACTAGATAACAAATAAATAAAATAATAAGAATAATAAAAAAAAATTATTCAGAGTCAGAGCAATCTCCACACTGATCACGCCAATCTGCCCATTTTCGCAACCGACATGCCTCAACTATGCCCTCATATGGAACTTGGGTGATCTGACCATTTTCAATATCTTTAACAACGTAACGATCATTCGGTAATACCTTCGTTACGCAATATGGACCCTTGTACTTGGGGACAAATTTTTTATTTGTGCCAATCGTGGTATCAATGTTTCTTAATACAACAAAATCATCAACTGCGAATTTCAAATGAGCCTTATACTTTTCTCAAATTGCTCAGCACTTTTTCTTTGACTTTCGTCGATGTTGTTAAACGCCTTTTTACGAATTTCAAGTAGATCGCGATTATCAATTACTTTTTTATCCAAATATTCTGTCAAGGCATCAATATCACTACCTCGCTGCTGAACTCCAAATAATAAAACTGAGGGTAAATCTTTAGTTCCAGCATGAACAGAATTGTTAATGGCATACTCAGCTTTGTTGAGCAATTTGCACCAATCTTTATGCTGTACAGGTTCTGTAATTTTTGCTAAAATTGCTTTCAAAGTCCTATTCACTCGTTCAACCTGACCATTAGCCTGAGGCGATGCAGTAGCTACTTTTACGTGTTCAACGTTGTTCTCAAGTAGAAAATCACAAAACTCTAAAGAGGTAAAACACGATCCTCTATCACTTATGATTCGACGAGGTCTACTATAGTTTTCAAAATATTTACTCAGACATGCACAGACCTCTTTACTACTAGTTGTATTTACCGAGAACAATTTGACAAACTTAGTAAAACTGTCAATAACGACCAAAATATGTTTCTTTTTGGAAACAATAGATGGCAGAGGTCCAAAATGATCAATATGTAGGGTGTCAAATGGCACTGGTTTCTTTGGTATGTTGTGTAAAGTTCTATTTTTGGCATGGGAAGGGACTGTAAACGTAATACACTTTAAACAATTTTGGATAAAGGAATCAACCTTGGCCTTCATGTTGGGGAACCAATAATGTTTCTTTATTTCACTGACACACTTCTCTGTTCCAAGATGACAAAGCCTTTCATGTACGCTTCTTATCAAATTTGTTTCCATTTCTAAAGGGACATACAACAGATTATGTACTATTATTATCCGCTTGTCTATAAACAATGCCATCATCTAGAGTAAAATTTTTAACCAGTCCATTTTCCAATTTATCTTTTAATCTTATTATATTTTCATCTCTGTTTTGTGTTATCTGCAGCTGAAAATTAATGTCATCACTATCTATTACGGCAATCAATTGATTCTTATCATCATATTCTGTTATTGTTACTTCGGGCTCATACTTAAATTTTTCAAGTAATGGTGTAGTATATCTACTTAGGGCATCAACGTGTGTCATATATTTTCCGCTTCGATGTACAATAGTATAGTTGTAACTTTCGAGTTCTACAGCCCACCTTGCTATTCGTGCATTAATGCTTTTTCTATTCAATGTCAACGCCAAAGAGTTACAGTCAGTGATTATCTTAAATGGGATTCCTTCCAAATAAATTCTAAATTTATTCAATGAGTATATTATGGCTAAGGTTTCTAGCTCAAAACTGTGGTATCCTCTTTCAGATTTTGTTGTTGATTGCGAAAAGTAACAAACCGGATGAAATCTGTTGTCGGATTGTTTTTGCATAAGGATACCTCCAAATCCATCGGAGCTAGCATCGCAATGTAATTCTGTTTCTCTTTCCATATTATATAAAGCTAAAATTGGTACAGATAGAAGTTTCTCCCGCAAATATTCAAAAATAGCACAACACTTCTCATTCATTTCATATTTTGCATCCACTTTAACCAAATCGTTCAATGGTCTCACTGTACTGGAATACCCTGGAATAAAACGTCTAAAGTAAGAGAACAAACCAAGGCACTTTTTCAAATCAATAGCATTTTTCGGAATCGGAAGGTGTTTAATTGCATTAATATGCTCGTTGTTTGGGCTTATACCACTTCCGGAAACTGTATATCCCAAGAACTCGATACTCGTAAAGCAAAATTTGCACTTGCTTAGTTTAATTTCCAATCTGTATTCCGCAAGTAGCTTAAGTACTTTACCTAAGACAATAAAATGCTCTTCAACAGTTTTGGTACCAATTGCAATATCATCAATATAAACAATAACACTACCTACCCGAATCAATGGTTGCAAGACAAAATTAATGAATCTCTGAAACACTGAAGGTGCATTTCTTAATCCGAACGGCATTTTTATATATTCGTACTGGCCACCTGGTGTGACAAATGAAGTGTATTGTACTGAAGTCTCTGCCATTTTTACCTGATGAAAGCCTGATTTTAAATCTAGTATCGAAAAATACTGGTTACCCTCCATTCTTTCCAGACAATCATTGATAAGAGGCAATGGATATCCATCTCTGATAGTGATTTTATTTAACTGTCTATAATCCACACACATTCGTTTTTCACCCGTCTTTTTCTTTACAAGAACAATTGCTGATGTATATGGCGAGTTACTTTGTCTTATGTGGCCCTTAGCCAACAAATCTTCCACCATAGCGTCCACCTCGTGTCTATCCTGATAAGACAATCGTCTTGGACTTGAACAGATCGACGCGTCTGCTTGAAGTTTAATGTTCATTTCGTAGTTGTGGTCAATGGGCAAAATATTTTCCAAATCTAAATAATTAACATTTATGAGGTCAACAATTTTATTGCGATAGCATTCATTCAACTTTGGGTCAATATTATAATTATCCGTATCAATGTTTAGTATAAAGTCGCTAAGGTCACTATTCAGTACACTGTCAGTAAGGTCTAAATTTTCATCACATTTACTAATACAGGTCTCTTGTGCAATATACTTCTCAATAGAAAGATCGGAGGACAGCGCAGAAGCGTTTACAATTTTTACTTCATTTTCGGCTTAAAATTCGAGCACTTACTCATCAAGTCAGCAGTTTGCAATTTATTCAATTTATTTTGTAAGACTTTTTCAATTTTGTTTACAGATACTAAAACAATATTAAATAAACGTATAAATTCTCTGCCCAGAAGCAATTCAGTTGATAGGCATTTATCTGATACAATATAAAAACTTAAAAATTCTTTGATTCCATCAAACTCAATATTTAGTTCAATCTTTCCATATGCTAACAACTTAGATCTTCTGATACCACGAAATTCAATTGGGTACAGATTCTTTCCAATATTCCTGAAAGGCAATGCCGAGTATTTTATAAGGTTAATACAGCTACCGGTGTCGAACAGAGCAGAAAAAAATTTGGAATCAGATATAGGCGCTTCATCAGTGTAGAAATGTACTCTTACCCTATTTACTACAGGCATCCACAGTTCTTCATCGTCAGTCATCCTCGGAAAGTTATAAGTTGCTGTTTATCCATTGTCCGGAAATTGCGTATCACTTTAGGTATGCAGTGTCTTAAGAAGTACTTTCCGATACGTACGTATACACGCGGTTCACTTTTATTATGTGTATGTGCGCTTCACTTTTCATGTGCAGTGTCTCAAGAAGCACTTTCCGATACGTACGTATACACGCGGTTCACTTATATTATGTGTATGTGTGTACGTAAAAAAATGCACAGGCAATTTATTTCATGTTGTCAAGATGCGGAGAAATTATTTGGCGCACTGGGCTTCTATCCCACTTCTGAAGTTATTACCGAGGTTTCAATGTCTTTTAATGTTTATTAAATTAAATTAACAGCGTTTCAATATTCAGTCACGATCTTTAACTAATGCTCTCATCAATGCTCTCCTTATGACTATCGTAGATATCGGTATTTACCAGTTATCGATAGGCGATCAGTAACGCGTTGTACAATAGTATCGAATAGCAAATGGTTATTAACTATACAATAGTATCGATAGGCGCTTATATATTACAATGGTATTAACTAACCATGGCTGCTTACTCATATTACCCAATACAGCCTAACAAAATGTATTATTCATAATACATATAATTTTTCTTATTGGCATTAAATAATTGATAAAAACAATCTGTATAAAAATAAAATTATTTTGTTAATTAAATACCGAAAACAAATTGTTAGCAATGGCTATTTATGAAATTTTAAAACATAGGGTATTAAAATTTTGTGCTTTGTATTTCGAAGCAAGTGTTTAGCTTGTATTTTCTTTGCATTTGCCTATTCTCGATGTGTACACAGAACGCTATTGCTTGGCGAATGACCATTTGATCTACAGACCAGAGGGTATATTGCTTTTGTGCAAATGTATGTAACAGGTAGATGGAAGTATTTCTGACCCAATTATATGAATGTATATATTATATGTATATGCGGGAGGTTCAGTCAATCAATTTTGTAAGATTTTATTTGCAATGCATGCTACTGCTGCTGATGTAGATTAAATTTTCTTAAGTTTCTATTTGTTAGTGTGTTTGTTTTTGCACGGTATATATTTGGTGAACATTTTTTGCTTTCTTTTAGCTTGCTTCAGAAGTCAACAATGTATGCATGCATTTACAATGTATGCGCGCGCTCTACAAGTCTAACAAAGAGCGTAGTAACGCTACCTTCTTCGCACGCACTGAATTAACGCAAAACATATCTAAGAGGCTGCAGCTAAGTGAATTGCATATTGCCTTTAGCTTTAATTTAGTGTGTGCGGAGGAGTTAGGGTTATTAAACTTTATGATTGACATGCAAAGCGCGCACATAAAATAGAGAGTGAACGTAAATGAGCAACATCAAAGGAACATGATCGGAGCGAGATTTGTAATTACCTGATTATCTTAAGAGCAACACGCGCACTTATGTCAACGCCCTATGCTTGTTCGCAATTGCATATCAATAACATATTAATAATGTTAGTTAGTTTTGTCTAAGTTATATAAGCAGCAAGTAGGCAAATCCACCCCCATAAAATATTCTGGTGTGGGTAATTTTTCTAGACGCACCAAGTTTTGTTTTGTTGTTTGTTGTTTTTTTAAATCAATCACACCAACAAAAAGTAGCAGTGCGGGCCCAACAACAACAACAACAACAAACGCTTCTTGCAAGTGTACGAACCTTTTTTTATGACACTTTGCTTTTGTTTTTGTATTCTCGCTCGCGATCGAGCTCTCAGCTTGTCCAACAATCTGGCGACAGTAGTGGAATGGGTAATTGTTGTAATTGTAATTTGATTTTTTAAATGGGTAAAAAGTGCTCCAAATCGTATGGGAGGTACTTGAAGGAGTTGTCCAAATAAAAATTCCATTCTTAGTGCTCACTTTCAACCTGCATAAAATATTGTATGAAAATTTCAGCCTTGTAGCTCTTTTCGTTTAGGCTGTGGCAATGTCAACAATCACTTAGGACAAACTCTTTTATATATATAGACTAGGGGGTCCCCACCTGCTCGCTTCGCTCGCGAACCCCCCTCGCGCTGCGCGCTCGATTTTCGAATGCAAGCAATTATAACGTTTGAAAATAACCGTGTGTTGAAGCCCCTGTGTATTCACTTGCACATCTGATGAAATCCTACATTTCCGTTTATACGACATAGTAAGTGCCCCGCTTACTTCGCTGCGCAGATAGTTTATATTATTTAAGCAATAGTAGATAGATGTAAACGCCACCATTGAGGTAGAGCATCAGGTGCGTAATTATACTCGATACCGAAGGTAAAGAGTATATTGGTTTTGTGCAATGTCCGTCATGGTGTCTGTCCGTCTGTCCGTCCGTATGGTTGCAAGTTTTTTCCACACCCTTCAAGCTAGAGACTTGAAACTTTCCAATTCTCTTTATCTATGGGATAGTATATTAAAGTGTCAAGATGGGGGTTCTACGATAACTGGGGGGCTGGCAAATCGATAAATTCGATAACTCAAAACCAAGATAGGTGATGATGACCCCCTAAAAACTGCACCAAAAGTTTGGATACCACGCCCACCGATACTGCCCTAGCCTCCCCCATCCACCCCAACGCTTCGTCAAAAACGGGAATGTTGTGGAGCTAAAGCCACCAAATTTGGTAAGAAGATAGCTGGCAACGACCCCCAAAAATCTGCATCAAAGTTTTGGAGCCACGCCCTCCAATTCGCCCCCCTTTCCCCTTTTTTTTACAATTTTCGAGCTAGAGTCACCAAATTTGGTATGAAGATAGCAATTGACATTCACCAAAGATCTGCATCAAAAATTTGGATGCCACGCCCACCCATACCGCCCCCAGCCCCCCTTTCCCCAATATTTACAAATTTCCAGCTAGAGTCACCAAATTTGGTATGAAGATAGCAATTGACATTCCACATAGATCTGCATCAAAAATTTGGATGCCTCGCCCACCCATACCGCCCCCAGCCCCCCTTTCCCCACTCATTACAAATTTCGAGCTAGAGTCACCAAATTTGGTATGTAGATAGCAATTGACATTTCACAAAGATGTGCAACAAAAGTTTTGATGCCACAACTACCCATACCACCCCCAGCCCCACCCCCTCCCCTTACCCTACATTTTACAAACTTTGAGCTAGAGTCACCAAATTTGGAAGGAATATAGCTGGTGGCATCCCCATCTGCATCGGAGAATCTTTAAGGCAGCGTACACCCCTGCCGCATCCGTACCCCTTTGCAATCAGGCCTCTTTTTACCGGTTTTAATACTGGTATCGAGTATGCCGCAGTCGGTTGCGTCCGACTGCAACGTTTCCACTTGTTTTTTATTGTGGTTTCCCCAGTAGGCCTTATCCACTTGTTGAATTTAATTTGCAATTATTAAAAACTGTTAAGAGCTTCTTGATAAACGACATTGTTTGTTTTAACGTCAGGTGCTAATACTACTTAACTTTTTGGTGAACTGACTCTTGAGCAGGCTAAATAAAATTGGCCATGAGAGAAGCAATTGTGTCTTAAATCTAGTCCGGCTAATTTGAGAGTTTGTCCCTGTGATTTATTGATTGTTAGGGCAAAGCAAACTTTTAAAGGAAATTGCAATCTTTTAAATTGAAATGGCAATTCAGAGTCAGAAGGTATGAATGGAATTCTCGGTATAAAAACCGTTTCCCCTATATCACTGCCAGTAAAGACCATTGCTTCGACAACATTCTTATGAAGGGCTTTAACTTGCAATCTTGTACCATTGCACAGTTTTGGCGGCTTCAAGTTGCGAATCAACATTACAGGTGAACCAATCTTTAAAGTTAATTTATGTTGAGGCAGGCCAGCCGGATTTAATGAATTAAGAAACTCGACGGGGTAATGAACTGCATCTTCGACTTCAGTCACAGAATCAATAGAGTTATATGTCATTTCTTCACTTTGAAATGATTTTAATAAAAACTCGTTTATTTCCAATGCATTGTCATTTCTCGCAGTCAAAATAGCACGTTCTGAAAACCATTCGAGTGATTTTTCAGAGATATTTGTAATATCCGGAAATATTTTTAGAGTTAGTTCTTCAATACTTTTCACAACATGACACAAAGTTGATGGTAAAGTTATTTTGCCATCATGGGTTGGAAATAATCCATTTCCTATTTTAAGAAGCATTTCTGCAAATTTACCAGCTATGCTATCACCTTTTAAGTGCACTCGCATATTTTTTGTTAATGCAATTTTCTGTATTTTGGGCCACAAAATTGAAGACTTTAAGCACGCATTTATTTCATCTGCTCTTGTTCCTCTGGGGATCACTGGAAGAGTTTGTCGAAAATCACCAGCTAAGAGAACAGTTATGCCACCCATTAAGTATTCACTATCTCGAATGTCTTTCAAAGATCGATCTACAGCTTCAAAAGCACCTTTATGGGCCATAGTACACTCATCCCAAACAATAAACTTGCAATCTTTCAGCACAGCAGCCATATTAGATTGCTTTGAAATTGAGCAATGTGGTGTTTCTAAATGAAACAAATTAAATGGAACCTTTAGAGTAGAATGCGCTGTGCGACCACCATTTAGTAAAGTGGCTGCGATACCGGAAGAAGCAACGGCCAATGCAATGTTTTTACTTTGCCGTACCTTTGCCAATAATATATTTAAAAGAAACGTTTTACCTGTTCCACCAGGTGCATCTAAAAAATAGATTTCTCGTTTTTCTGCTTCAACGCTATGCAGTAACTTTTCGTATACTTGTTTTTGCTCAGCAGTAAGGAGTAGCTCATTATTAACAACAAAATTATCGCAATTTTCATAATTTGTTTCTCTATGATATTCATTATTTTGAACAATTTCCTCGGATCTGATTGGTAGTGGAAGTCCATAGTTAGTCAAGTTTTGACCACCAATAGACAGTACTATATCTTCAATGTACAAAAGACATTTATTAAATACATTATTCAGAATACTTTGATCAATATTTCTGTCTTGTGAAATATGAAAGACTCTTAAAATATCTTCTGAGAAACTCTCTTTATAAGTATTCCAAAGTTTAAGAGCATCCGAAATTTGACAAAATACTAACATTATTGCAAAAGTTCCCTCAGTTTTGTAGGATTTTGACATATGACAGCTTCGGCTATAGTTGAATCCCAGTGCTTATCATCTTCTAGTAATCCTAGAGCTTTACACGCCAATTGAAATGATGCGTATGCTATACCATTAACGGTTTTTAAATTTGAAAATGAAGTTGGCCCTCTTACAAAATGTAGTAAAAGTCTTAAATAAAAACATTCTATATTATTGGGATGAATAGTGTAAACTCTTCCCAAAGCTGAATCTCTTTTAACTCCAGGAAAATTTGGCACATCATGCCCTCGTTTTCTTCTTTGAAATTCTTTATTGTTCCATGTAAAATACGATGGAACTTCACAATATAGAAGCGTTCTTGCAAACTCATCACGTGTTCATAGCTCAAAGAAGGCTAGCAAAGTGGTTTTGGGTGTAATGCTTAATCTGTCAAGTAATTGTTGCGGATTATTGGGGTTAAAATATATTCGTTGACCATTTTCTAAATGAACAGCTAAGTGTGTAATAGCCGGAAAACGTTCATGTATGGGAAATGCAAAGATTCTCCATACCGCTTCTGAGCTACTTATATAACGGCCACTTTCGTACATATTAATTTCATTACGTTGGTCTTCAAGAGTAAATGATGCTTGATCACTGCCCTTGTTAACAAATTTACAGATGTATTTAATAGACTTTACAGAACTACAATACTCAACATTTATGTGAGCTTCAAATGTTCTCAAAAGTACACAGTTGTAAGGCACAACCCAACGATTATCTATGCAATTACCATTTATATTAATTGCATTACCTCCATCTTTTATCGCTCTTCTACGATATAGAGGGTAACTATCTTTTCCAGTCACAGTTTCTTTAAGTAATTGTCGAGGAAACCTTTTGGTGCATGCATATATCGTGCAGAGCTTGTAAAAGAAGATGGTAAAATTACCATCTGACCAAGTTGAGTTGCTTCAACATCTTGTTGGCCTATTGCATCTTGTAGATGTATATAGCTATCTGCTCTGAGTTTCGCTTGATTGTAGCGAATATAATTTAACCTGTCTGTTTCAATTTTAGCATACATATCAACCAAAAATTGACTATTAAGGGAACGACAATAAATTAAATGATTTATCTCGGATTGACGAATCATTATTTTATAGCTGTAAAAGCTTAACGCAGATATCATTTTTTTGGATCCTCCCTTTTTAATAATGGATTCCATTGTGGTATATCCACTGAATAATAATATTGCGCTTTTCAAATTGCTGACCAACAATAACTATAGCTACTTCACTTAATAGAGGTGCATTGTAAAGCCCTTTTGTGTGCACCAGCGGGTGTTCGATCAGCATGTATAACCAATTTATAATCTTTAGTACTTATTGGTATTTTATTGAGAGCCATTTTTAGATCTTTTACATAACGATTATGATGATGAAACATACATTGAAGATCCTTTACTACGCTTAAATCAACATTTGGATTATTTTTGCAACGTAGTTGAGCTTCCTTTTCATCATCACCAACAAAATAAATTTGAAGAAACTGCATTTCTTCATTTGGCAAAGGTCGGACACTACCAATTAAGTGATACACTTGTCCTTGGACTTTAAAGGTTGACCAACTTTCATTTATAATTTTTGTACTACCAAAAGAAGTCATTTGAAAGCAGCTTTTATACTTTCTTATACGATCAATGAAATGATCATGCTTGGGATGTCCACCAATTATTAAGCTCTTAAGTGGATCAGGCAAACTTTCATTTTGTGAAAGCTTAACTTTTCCTGCCTTGCAACAGATACCCAGAGGCTCATTTTTCCACTTTAAAGCATCACAATGTTTGCATATCAAACTACCAAGTTGAGTAATTTTATCTGACTTATAAGCTATTTCAAAATCATAGTTTAGGCCAGACATGGCTTTAACACTCCATGCACGCAAACGCCTTTCTTGACGTGCATTAGGATTATTAGCCTGATGTCGTCTCACTGCATCTCTATTAGCTTGAAGATTATCAGCCTGATGTCTTCTCTTTGCAGCTTTATGAGCTTCTGGATTATTAACCTGATATCTTTTTGATGCTTTTATGTGCTTACCCTTATTTTTTCAAGATATTTTTCAACTATATGTTTTCGTACCGTTTGTGTTGCTTTGTCGGTGAACCGACTACGTCTTTTAACGGGATTTTTAACATTTTCAGTTATACATTCACTTGACGTATCGGTATCTTGAGTTAATACTTCCTCTAAAGGAATATAAACATCAAAATGTCCATTCATTAATTCGCCGGTAAAACGCAATTTTTTCACAGGATGCATATCATTTCCTAATGATAGATATAAGTTTCCATTTAGAAAGACTTGAAAATTTACAGCATAAATTTCTGCTGCTGCTTGAAGCTCACATGCAGTACCATAAGTATATGAATTTGACATAGTGCACTCATATTGTTCAGAAGAGCTATAGCACTCTCCATTTATGTTCATGCTGAAGCAAGCAAAAGTTTCCCAGTTGGTAACGACATGGGTTACAATATGTTGGCGTATGGTGCCATGGAAGCCTTGCCTACCATATAAAAGGTAGGAAATAGATCTAAAAAGGCAGGCTCCATCACCAAATATGCGAACAACTGAATGCGGCACCAAAACACCACTTATATCTAAAGTTTCAATAGACATCTTTTAATTTGGCTGTGAGACAATTGACTTCACTGTAAAACGATTGTTACAACGTTACAGTGTCTATAGGTAAGTATAAAATTCAATAAAATTGAATATGCCAACTTATATTATTTTAATAGAATATTCAGACTGCTTAGTTTTATTTGATTTTTAAATGCACTTAAGCAGCGTCTATATAACTATTATATAATATGCAAAATAGAAGACAACTATATATAATGTTGCTTCAATAATTAAGTCTAAAATCGACGTATTATTTTGTTTAAAAAAAACAAAAAAACAAATTAACAACTTAATTTAAAGTAAGTATTATTAATATATAAATACTTCAAAATAAGTCAAAAATTGACTTCACTGAACAACGTTACACCGTCTATACAAAGTATAGAGTTCAATAAAATTGAATATGCCAACTTATATTATTTTAATAGAATATTCAGACTGCTTAGTTTTATTTGATTTTTAAATGCACTTAAGCAGCGTCTATATAACTATTATATAATATGCAAAATATTCAATTATTAAGTCTAAAATCGACTTATTTTTCTTGTGTTTAAAAAACCACAAAAGAAATTAAAATACGTTGATCGTTGTTTACGGGGTGGGCTGGCTTCTTCTGGTTACGCTGCTGTGATACGACTCCGTCGCACTTGTAGAAAAATCGTGGGAGTTGAAATATGCAAAACTTGGTGTGTGTTCACGTTTTTTCGCCTTCGCGGGTTTATTCAGAGTAATACATGTTTTGAGAGTACCTTAAAACTAGCCTTAATGTTACATGTTGCCAACGTGTGGTGAGTTTACGACCACTGCAGAGAGAGTAATATATAAGACGGCAGCTCCTTGTTCACTGCCTGCTTTTAGGCATGAACATACCGCCCCCCTTGCAGCGTCATGCAAAAAGAAAAGGATAATAATTATTTACAAAAAGAATGGAATTCCGCTACGGAGCCCATGCTTCTATTGGTGGGCGCATGAGCCGGACAACATCCAGCCGAACACCGTGTTTTGCGCCAACGGACCTCCTTGACTCGGAATCACCCCCGACAGGATGATCTCTGAATAGATGTCAGCCCCCAACACCAGGCTAGTCGTGATTGACCGGAACCAGCGGTCGTCTGCCAGAGTAATATTCGCCGTGTTGGCGCAATGCTGCTCCGCTATGTCCTTGATGGGGGTAAGGATTTTGGTTGGCATCGCCTGAAGAATGACCTCCTTCTGGAAGTCGGAGGAGCGCGACTTGATCACGGCCGTGCACGCTCTGTCGTTACCGACCCGAGTGACGGAAAGCCCGAGGGCCGTTGCCAAGGGCGTGTCGATACGACTGAGCGGACAGCACGGGTCGACTACAGCTCGCATGTCGAATATCTTGGACCCCGTGTCAAGTCTCACAATCGCTGTCGGCAGCACTGTTGTCCGCTGCCGCTCCATGATTGACGAAAGCGACAACGGTCGTACCGAAGGTGCTGGAGATGGTGAAACGGAAGGCTGTGGGGAGCCAGGTCGAGCCCGGGGTGCCGGTCGTGTGGGTGCCAACGAGCGTGGC
Source organism: Scaptomyza montana (assembly GCA_018904305.1). Lineage (NCBI taxonomy): Eukaryota > Metazoa > Arthropoda > Insecta > Diptera > Drosophilidae > Scaptomyza > Scaptomyza montana. Next base: position 782,546 of record JAEIGR010000045.1, read on the forward strand.
TGTGCCTCGTGCATGTGTAGGAGGGTGTGGTGGTCGCCCTGGCACACGTGGCATCGGTCTTTACGACGGCACGTCGCTCCCGAGTGCTGGTGAGCGAGGCATTTTGGGCAGTATTTGTTAATTAGTACGGCCCGTAATCTCTTTTCGGCCGCCAAACGCATGAAACGCTGGCATTTCCGCAACGCGTGAATACCGCGGCACACGCGGCATCGGAACGATGCCGTTCCTTTTGGGCCCTTCTTGAATTGTACCTTCTGGGGTGCCATCCTGCTGCGTAATGAAAAAGAGAACGAGACGGAAATTAGACATGGTAGGATTAGAAGGTATTTTTCGACTGGTTTCCAGTCTCTGCGGGAAGCAATATCAGCTTCGCTATTGGACGCTTAATAACGCCTCGGGCAGTTAAGACGTCGACTACTCGGACTTTGAGATCGACGCCAGGATATGTATTCTGGATACGCCCTAGGCGCCATTCATTCGATGGGAGATTATCCTCTTTGATTATGACCAAATCATTCTGTTGAAGATCTCGGGATGGCGACTGCCATTTATTCCTTTTGTGGAGTTCCTTGAGGTATTCCTCTTTCCACCTCAGACAGAAATGTTGATGAAGGGACTTCAGACGCTGCCAGCGATTCAAAATAGATGATGCGTCTGCGCCAATTTCTGGCTCAGGGTTGGATAGGAGTGGACCACCGACAAGGAAGTGACCCGGGCTTAATGCCAGCAGGTCGGTCGGGTCTTCGGACATTGGTGAAATTGGACGTGAGTTCAGGCACGCCTCTACTTTGGAGAGCAGAGTTGATAACTCCTCGAAGGTATGCTTGAACGTGGCCGTGGATTTGTAAAAGAGAGTTTTAAAACTCTTCACTCCGGCTTCCCATAAGCCACCCATGTGCGGGGCACTAGGAGGGTTGAAATGCCAAGATAAGTTCCGGTAGCTATATTTGGAGAGGACGAGATTCCTTGTAGCCTCAAGAAACTCAAGCGACAGGACCTTGGCAGCTCCGACAAATGTTTTCCCATTATCGGAGTGCATTGTCGCTGGACACCCACGCCTTGCTATAAACCTAGCGAATGCTGCCAAGAACTTTTCGGTCGTGAGGTCTGAAGTAGCTTCCAAGTGGATCGCTTTGGTGCTAAAACACACAAAGACGCACACGTACCCCTTGGTTATTAGACATGCTCGGCCTGTATAATTCTTAATATCAAAGGGGCCGGCAAAGTCAACACCGGTGTGTGTGAAAGGGCGCGAAAAGTCAGTACGCTGAACTGGTAGCTCCCCCATGAGTTGGGTCTGAAGCCGTTTTCGATGGATTATGCAAACCTTGCAGGAATTTATAGTGGATTTGACCAACACTTTGAGCTTTGGGATCCAGTATCTTGCTCGGATAAGGCGCATCATCAGCTGATTGCCCCCGTGCAACGAGATTTGGTGGGTGAAGCTCACAAGAAGGCGAGAGTACGAACAGGAATAGGGCAGTATGATGGGGTGACGCTCATCATAACTAAGAGTCTCGCTGGAACGGATGCGCCCACAGGCCCGAATAACTCCGTGGTTGTCTAAAAACGGGTTAAGATTAAGAAGACTGCTGGAACGCGGGACTGGTTTCCCTTGGAGAAATCCCTTATATTCTTCCGGAAACTCAGTTCTTTGCGCGAGACTGACCAGTTTCTCTTGAGCTTTGGAGAGCTCCTTGTGATGCAAATCTGCTGAGCATGGATCTGCGCTTCCCTTACAGCGCGCTATAAAACGTAGTACATAGGCAAACACGCGTATAGCCTTTTCGAACTTGGAAAATCGTTCGAGAAAGCTGAATGCGGAACTAGCGGTCGCCACATTGACCTTGATCGGACGCTGTTCCAGTTCAGTCTCGAGAGGGAATTCTATAGAGGCTAGCCACTGCTGTTGCGCACCTTGCAACCATTCTGGCCCGTGCCACCACAGTGAGCTGCCAAGTAATTCAACTGCTGACACTCCTCTGCTCGCGAGATCAGCCGGGTTGGACTCGGATCGTACGTGGCGCCACTGCTTGGAATCTGTGGCCTGAGTAATTCTGGTTACCCTGTTCGCCACAAAGGTTGACCACGCACATGGAGGCTTATTTAGCCATGCCAAAACTATTGTCGAGTCAGTCCAGTAGTAACACTCGCACTCTTTAAGCGGAAGTGTTGGAATCACTGCTGCTGACAATTCGGCTAACAATACAGCTCCGCACAATTCGAGTCGTGGGATGGACACCGTTTTTGTGGGAGCAACTCGAGTTTTTGCGGTAAGGAGGTGGACAGCGATTTTGTCCCTAGCTTCCGTGCGAACATAAAGCGCAGCGCCATATGCACGCTGAGAGGCATCACAGAACCCATGAATTTGTAGCCGGAGCTTTGGCCGGGTCTCTACCCATCGTGGAATGCGAACCTCTCCGAGGCTCGCAAAGTGGTCGAGGAATTCGTGCCACTTCGAAATAAGGTCATCGGGTAGCGGATCATCCCATCCTAGTTCCCTGAGCCATGTTTCTTGCATGAATATCTTTGCTCGGACAATGACTGGTGCTAACCACCCAGCGGGATCGAAAAGCTTCGCAATCTGCGAGAGAACTTCTCGTTTCGTAATAAGTGCTTTCGTCGGCAACTGGGAAGGTGAAAAGAAGAACTCATCAGAGTCTGCTTTCCATCGAATGCCGAGAGTTTTTGCAGCACTGGCTTCTTCTATCTCGAGGAAGTCGGATCTAAGGCGGTGCTGCTCTGGGATGACTTTGAGCAAGTCCTTTTTATTAGAAGTCCACTTTCTTAGTGGAAACCCTGCGGATTCAAGTGCATTAGAAAGTTCGGATATGCATTGCACTGCACAACTCTTAGAGTGAGCGCCTGCTAGCACATCATCAACATACATATAATTGGATATAATGTCACTTGCTAGGGGATAGCGATACTGCACATCTTTAGCTAGTTGCTGCAGTACCCTGATCGCTAGGAATGGGGCACAGTTCACTCCAAAGGTGACTGTGTTCAGCTCGAAATCTCGGAGCTCATTGTCCTTTGTTCGGAAAAGGATTCTTTGGTATGGAGTGTGTTTGGGATCCACCAGGATTTGTCTATACATTTTGGTAATGTCTGCGTTAAACACGTACTCAAAGAATCGCCATTTTAGGATCTGCATAGTCAGATCCGATTGGAGAACGGGTCCCGGATGTAGGACGTCGTTGAGACTTTTGCCGTTTGTAGACGGACTGGAGGCGTTAAACACAACGCGAAGCTTAGTAGTGGTGCTATCTGGCTTATAGACAGCATGGTGCGGGAGATAAAAATTGCCTGAGCCGTTTGTAGGGGGACTGGTCTCATGTGACCAAGGTCCGAATACTCCTGAAGGACCTTATCGTACTGCTCTTTGAGGGATGCGTTCTTATTCAAACGATTCTCATTGCGAAGGAGCTGAGCCAGTGCGATAGATCTTGAATGACCTAAGTTGATGGATTCAGGATTCTTAAAAGGGAGGGTGACAACATATCTCCCACCTTCGTTTCTCGTGATTGTCTGCTGAAACAACTTCTCACAAACTGCATCGGACTCCTTAATCAGTTTGACTGGGATATCCTCCACCTCCCAAAATTTCGTGAGAAGTTTTTCTAGCCTAACTTCTTGGCTATGCGAAATTCGAGTGGAGAACGACGAAATGTTTTTTGAACCAGTGTTGGAAATAGGACCCGTGATGGTCCAACCAAAAATCGTTTCCTGGCCTAACAGGGTACCACAAATATTGGTATATGACCCCTTAAGCAGTATTGAGGGAAGAACATCGGCTCCCAATAGGACATCTATCTGGGAACTCTTATAAAAGGTGGGGTCTGCCAGTTGTATATCAGGAAGACCTTCCAAAGAACTTTGTGGAATTGCGTAGGAGGGCAGATTTCCTGCCAACTTTGGAAGTACGTAGGCCGAAGTTTCAATCTGAATTCTCGGCTTAATTGGAGAGCCAATATGGAAATGGCATAAACGTTGAGGTTGAGCTGAAACAGCTCCATTGAGCCCCGAAACCTGAGCGTCAACGGACTGATACTGGGGTCGTATCAAGTTGAATAGCCGCTCAGAAATGAAGGTTGCTTCTGACCCAGAGTCTACCAATGCACGAGCTGTATATTTTGTTCCCAAAGAACATACTTGGATTATAGCCGTGCCGAGGAGAACGCTATGTGTGCTTGCCGAGAAATAATTTTGGACCGTCGTTTGTGGATGAGAAGTGGACTGTAAATTGACTGGAGTGTCCAAAACTGTCCCAGAACCACCTGTTTGGCAATTCGTCGGACGATGAAGAAGAGTGTTATGACGCCCCTTGCAAGTATGGCAATTATGCGCACTAGTGCAATCTTTGAGGTGGTGACCCCTGGCGAAACAATTTAAACACAGCTTATGCTGCTTCACAGTGTCGGATCGTTCCTGGACAGACATTTGTAAAAACTTTGGGCACGTACGGATTGGATGATTTTCTTTCGCGCAAAGTTTGCAAATCTGAATTTTGGCAGTGACTTTGGCTTCAAAGGAGTTCACCCTTTTGGAAGGGGGTTCCTTTTTCGTAACCTTAACTGCCAGCTGAGGAGCTACATGGGGCCGTACATCTTCAATTGCTTCTAAGGTTCGGTACCGCTCTAAAAGGAAATTATTCAACTCACCCCAAGTCGGAATATCTGCCGTACTATGTAGAGACTGTTCCCACAGTGATAGTGTGAGTTTCGGAAGCTTCGAGGAACACATAAAAACGAGGAGACAATCCCAATTCTCAGTGGAAATATTGGAAAGTTCTAAAGCCGACAGGCACCCTTGGATGGTGCTCTGTAAATCCTTTAATGCGGCCGCAGACTCGTGAGAAATGGGTTGGACATTAAAAAGAATCCGAAGTTGGCTGTTGACTAACAGTCTCTTGTTTTCAAATCTATTGACGAGCGCTTGCCACGCTGACGCAAAACCCTCATTCGTCAGGGGGGATTTGGACACGATAGCCTTAGCATCACCACTCGTCTTTGAATTTAAATGGAATAGTTTTTCGACTGGGGTAAGACTTGGATTGTTGATATACACCGCTGTGAAAATGTCCCGGAACGTAGGCCATTTCAAATAGTCTCCGGAAAAGACTTCGGTGTCAACAGGCGGTAATCGGCAGCCTCTCGGCTGATAGGAAAGGTTCGGACTCGGAATTGGTATCGTAGCGTTCTCAATTTGCTCGCTTAGCATGGATGCACAACGCTCGTACGCCCCATAGCAATGGTCATATTTCGAATGTAGGATTTCAGTGTCAGTAACATTGCTGAATCCCGCAGATTCGGAGAGCGCTCTTGAACAGCGCTCGAATTCCTGCTCGACCTTTTCCCACAAGGTCCGAATCTGTTCTTGTCTAACTTTGAGCGTGTGCAGTGACACGTCGGAATTGGAGGCGAATTTAGACTCAAATTGACTGAGACGATCGGTCACGGAAATGAATGTGGTTAAGGTAAACATACTCTGCATTTTTAGTTTCTGACCGACGGATCTAGTAATTAGCGGCGGAACTGTAACTGGACCCTTTGCAGATGTGGACGCTACGAATTTAGTTGGATCAGAACTAGATCTTTTATGGAGTCCGGACGGAACGGCAAGAAGACTATTTTTATCCTTGGCACTGTCACTTTGCATGCTAGGATTTTATGCAGCCAGAATAAAATAGCTTTTTATTTTTTTTTTTTCTTTCTCGGACGACGTACATATAAAATCAAAGATACAGTAAAGTTTGGAAGAGTGGAGTGGAACGACCAAAGAATGAATAATTAATAATAATTATTTAATACAAGGTCAGCAAAACGCACAAAAAATACTAATTTTAATAATCACGAATTATGTATATTATTATAATAATTATTATAGCATATGGAGTATTCAATTATCTTGCGATCGATAAAAAAAATAAATCACGAACATATAAAAATACGTGAAAGTCGGATGCTGAACGCAGCTTCAATGCTAAACGATATTATTTGTGTGAGTGCGTGGATATCGATAACTGATCGTGACGATAGTTTTGTATGTACATACAGTGAACAAAGAACTTGCAATGTTTTGTTATTATTACGAATAAATGTGACAAAAAATAGTGTTTATTTATGTTAATGAGTTATGTAATTGTATTTTGTGATCGGCCGCCTTGTTGAAATGTGTATATTTATTTATCTCTTTGTGTTGTGGCGGCCAGAATATTATTTAGTTATATTTTGTTCTTGTTGGTTATGTGCATGTGCAAGTCCAGTGTTTATTGGAAATTAATTATAATGGACAAAAAAATATTTAACAAGTAGAAGTTTGGAGTTTTATATATATATATATATATATATGTGTTGTTAAATATTAATAAAAATATGTCGGCATTGCGCGTTGAAATATATGTATATGTCGTACGCTTTGCTCTAGCCGACAGCTGTTTGTATGTTTGTATGTGTTATTTGAATTTTTGTGGTAAATTTTATATGTTTAAAATAATATGTGCGTATATATGTTTTTACCAATAAGTACAACTTGTAGTTTCGTAATGTTTGGAATTGTAAAAGTATTTAATTCTTATCAATCTGTGCGTGTTTTTATTATCATATGATTTGCATACATATGTCGGCCGCTATGTACATATGTACATATGTGCGCTCAAGTGCCGGCATATGCTTGTGGATATGTATGTACGTATGTATGTAGTTTGCAGTTTGTGTTGTTAACAAAATATATTTTGCCACTTAAGACAATTGAGGATTAACAATAAAAATATTTATATATTGTATAATATTACGTATGTATGGAAATTATTGTGGTAATGGAAAAGATTACCGAAATACATACATACATATAAATGAACAAACATATAAGTGTAGTGATATAGGAGAAACACGAATTAAGAAAAATAAATAATTGAGTTTCATCAAGAAAAAAAAAACTAAAATAAACTTGTGTTTTTAATTCGGACCTAGTGAAACTTCTCAATTTTTCAGAAAATAGACTTTTCACCAATATGGCGTCTTATGTACAAGGCTATGTAATGCACTTTTCTATACATAGTATGCAAATGCAAATATGGCGGCTGAATTTTTCTTACGCGATGGAAAAAAATATATATGAATATAATTAATGGACTTGTCCTTTATGTGGGCATTAATAAGTTGAACGGAGTGTTCTGATAAGTAAGTACCAGCACGATAAGTAAAATATTTCTTTCGGAGAAGTTGCCACTTGGCAAAGTGCATAAATATGGAGGAAATATTACTTATCTGTGCTTTTTTTTTTGGGTTACGAAGAAATCCAACGATGCTAGCTGATTTGCTGGTTTATCCAGATCCGGCTCGAAGGACCAATGTTTACGGGGTGGGCTGGCTTCTTCTGGTTACGCTGCTGTGATACGACTCCGTCGCACTTGTAGAAAAATCGTGGGAGTTGAAATATGCAAAACTTGGTGTGTGTTCACGTTTTTTCGCCTTCGCGGGTTTATTCAGAGTAATACATGTTTTGAGAGTACCTTAAAACTAGCCTTAATGTTACATGTTGCCAACGTGTGGTGAGTTTACGACCACTGCAGAGAGAGTAATATATAAGACGGCAGCTCCTTGTTCACTGCCTGCTTTTAGGCATGAACAATCGTTAATGTTTTAAATTAAATATTTTTTATAACTTATCATTAAAATACGTATTTTATATGAATTGTATATAAATAATACGAAAATCAGAAAAATAAATAACTCACTGATCCAAAAAGAAACTTTCCATGTTATCCTTTAATACAAACTATATTTAAAAACAAGTGGAAACGTTGCAGTCGGACGCAACCGACTGCGGCATACTCGATACCAGTATTAAAACCGGTAAAAAGAGGCCTGATTGCAAAGGGGTACGGATGCGGCAGGGGTGTAAGCTGCCTTAAAGATTCTCCGATGCAGATGGGGATGCCACCAGCTATATTCCTTCCGAATTTGGTGACTCTAGCTCAAAGTTTGTAAAATGTAGGGAAAGGGGAGGGGGTGGGGCTGGGGGCGGTATGGGTGGGCGTGGCATCAAAATTTTTGTTGCAGATCTTTGTTAAATGTCAATTGCTATCTTCATACCAAATTTGGTGACTCTAGCTCGAAGTTTGTAAAAAAGTGGGGAAAGGGGGGCTGGGGGTGGTATAGGTGGGCGAGGCATCCAAATTTTTGATGCAGATCTATGTGGAATGTCAATTGCTATCAACATACCAAATTTGGTGACTCTAGCTCGAAGTTTGTAAAAAAGTGGGGAAAGGGGGGCTGGGGGCGGTATGGGTGGGCGAGGCATCCAAATTTTTGATGCAGATCTATGTGGAATGTCAATTGCTATCTACATACCAAATTTGGTGAATCTAGCTCGAAGTTTGTAAAAAGTGGGGAAAGGTGGGCTGGGGGGCGGTATGGGTGGGCGAGGTATCCAAATTTTTGATGCAGATCTATGTGGAATGTCAATTGCTATCTTCATACCAAATTTGGTGACTCTAGCTCGAAAATTGTAAAAAGTGGGGAAGGGGGGCGAAATGGGGGCGTGGCTCCAAAACTTTGATGCAGTTTTTTGGGGGTCGTTAACAGCTATCTTCCCACCAAATTTGGAGGCTCTAGCTCCACAACTCTGGAAGATACACGCATTCCCGTTTTTGACGAAGCGTTGGGGCGGATGGGGGCGGCTAGGGCAGTATTGGTGGGCGTGGCATCCAAACTTTTGGTGCAGTTTTTAGAGGGTCATCATCACCTATCTTGGCACCAAATTTGGTGGCTATAGCTCAAAAACTGTGGGAGATATAGCCATTTCTGATTTCAAAATGCGGGGAGGCTGGGGGCGTAATGGGTGGGCTTGGCTCCAAAACTTTGATGCAGTTTTTTGGGGGTCGTTAGCAGCTATCTTCCCTCCAAATTTGGAGGCTCTAGCTCCACAACTCTGGAAGATACACGCATTCCCGTTTTTGACGAAGCGTTGAGGTGGATTGGGGCGGCTAGGGCAGTATCGGGGGGCGTGGCTCCAAAATTTTTGATGCAGTTTTTTGGAGGTTGCTAATAGCTATCTTCTTACCAAATTTGGTACTTCTAGCTGTAAGGATGTGCGAAATATGTGGATTTATCGGTTTTGGGTTATCGAATTTATCGATTTGCCAGCCCCCCAGTTATCGTAGAACCCCCATCTTGACACTTTAATTTACTATCCCATAGATAAAGAGAATTGGAAAGTTTCAAGTCTCTAGCTTGAAGGGTGTGGAAAAAACTTGCATACATACGGACGGACAGACGGACAGACGGACAGACACCATGACGGACATTGCACAAAACCAATATACTCTTTACCTTCGGTATCGAGTATAATGAACTGAAACGAAAAGTAACTTTCTATCTTCAAAATAAATATAAACTTAAATGCATAGCCAATTCCCTAACCATTGTATGTAAAACAAGTGGAAACGTTGCAGTCGGACGCAACCGACTGCGGCATACTCGATACCAGTATTAAAACCGGTAAAAAGAGGCCTGATTGCAAAGGGGTACGGATGCGGCAGGGGTGTACGATGCCTTAAAGATTCTCCGATGCAGATGGGGATGCCACCAGCTATATTCCTTCCAAATTTGGTGACTCTAGCTCAAAGTTTGTAAAATGTAGGGAAAGGGGGGCTGGGGGCGGTATGGGTAGTTGTGGCATCAAAATTTTTGTTGCAGATCTTTGTGAAATGTCAATTGCTATCTTCATACAAAATTTGGTGACTCTAGCTCGAAATTTGTAATAAGTGTGGAGAGGGGGGCTGGGGGCGGTATGGGTGTTCGAGGCATCCAAATTTTTGATGCAGATCTATGTGGAATGTCAATTGCTATCTACATACAAAATTTGGTGACTCTAGCTCGAAGTTTGTAAAAAAGTGGGGAAAGGGGGGCTGGGGGCGGTATGGGTGGGCGTGGCATCCAAATTTTTGATGCAGATCTTTGTGAAATATCAATTGCTATCTTCATCCCAAATTTGGTGACTCTAGCTCGAAATTTGTAAAAAGTGGGGAAAGGGGGGCTGGGGGTGGTATGGGTGGGCGTGGCATCCAAATTTGTGATGCAGATCTTTGTGGAATGTCAATTGCTATCTTCATACCAAATTTGGTGACTCTAGCTCGAAAATTGTAGAAAGTGGGGAAAGGGGGCGGTATGGGTGGGCGTGGCTCCAAAACTTTGATGCAGTTTTTTGGGGGTCGTTACCAGCTATCTTCCTACCAAATTTGGAGGCTCTAGCTCCTCAACTCTGGAAGATACACGCATTCCCGTTTTTGACGAAGCGTTGGGGTATATGGGGGCGGCTAGGGCAGTATCGGTGGGCGTGGCATCCAAACTTTGGTGCAGTTTTTAGGGGGTCATTATCACCTATCTTGGCACCAATTTTGGTGGCTATAGCTCAAAAACTGTAGGAGATATAGCCATTTCTGATTTCAAAATGCGGGGGGGCTGGGGGCGTTATGGGTGGGCGTGGCTCCAAAACTTTGATGCAGTTTTTTGGGAGTCGTTAACAGCTATCTTCCCACCAAGTTTGGAGGCTCTAGCTCCACAACTCTGGAAGATACACGCGTTCCCGTTTTTGACGAAGCGTTGGGGTGGATGGGGGCGGCTTGGGCAGTATCGGTGGGCGTGGCATCCAAACTTTTGGTGCAGTTTTAAGGGGGTCATCATCACCTATCTTGGCACCAAATTTGGTGGCTATAGCTCAAAAACTGTGGGAGATATGGGCTATTTTGACTTTAAAATGCGGGGGGGGGGGGCGGAATGGGGGGCGTGGCTCCAAAATTTTTGATGCAGTATTTTGGAGGTTGCTAATAGCTATCTTCTTACCAAATTTGGTACTTCTAGCTGTAAGGATGTGCGAAATATGTGGATTTATCGGTTTTGAGTTATCGAATTTATCGATTTGCCAGCCTCCCCCCCCGTTATCGTAGAACCCCCATCTTGACACTTTAATTTACTATCCCATAGATAAAGAGAATTGGAAAGTTTCAAGTCTCTAGCTTGAAGGGTGTGGAAAAAACTTGCAACCATACGGACGGACAGACGGACAGACGGACAGACGGTCAGACGGACAGACGGACAGACGGACAGACACCATGACGGACATTGCACAAAACCAATATACTCTTTACCTTCGGTATCGAGTATAAAAATAAAGTGGGAAAGAGTATTACAGTTATTCCTCTACACAACACACACCGAGATCTTACATACAACGCTTGTTCTTAAGAGCTAGGTGTAGGTGGTACAAATTAGGCAATGTCATTCCCTTAAATGCAAACTCTTAGTTATGCTTAACTTAGCTTAGAGAGTGCGGAGGAGGAAGGGATATTAGGATTTATGTTTGACATGCAGAGCGTGCGCACAAAGAGCATTTAAAAACAAACAGCTGATAGAAAAATGACGAAATAAAGGAGTCGCGAATTTTTTTTTCGCAAAGTGTGCGAAGTGCGAGACAAAGATTAGTTGTACCGCACTTTGCATTGCATTCGCTTGCTGCCGTTTATGATTTGCTCCTGCTGTTGCTGCGGCTGCTTAGTAAAATAGGGTGGTATAGACTTAATTGACTTATTAATTAATAAATGCAATATATAAAAATGTATTATTCATAATACATATTACCTTTCTTATTGGCATTAAATAATTGATAAAAACAATCTGTATAAAAATAAAATTATTTTGTTAATTAAATACCGAAAACAAATTGTTAGCAATGGCTGTTTATGAAATTTTAAAACATAGGGTATTAAAATTTTGTGCTTTGTATTTCGAAGCAACTTGCAAGTGTTTAGCTTGTATTTTCTTTGCATTTGCCTATTCTCGATGTGTACACAGAACGCTATTGCTTGGCGAATGACCATTTGATCTACAGACCAGAGGGTATATTGCTTTTGTGCAAATGTATGTAACAGGTAGATGGAAGTATTTCTGACCCAATTATATGTATGTATATATTATATGTATATGCGGGAAGTTCAGTCAATCAATTTTGTAAGATTTTATTTGCAATGCATGCTACTGCTGCTGATGTAGATTAAATTTTCTTAAGTTTCTATTTGTTAGTGTGTTTGTTTTTGCACGGTATATACATATTTGGTGAACATTTTTTTGCTTTCTTTTAGCTTGCTTCAGAAGTCAACAATGTATGCATGCATTTACAATGTATGCGCGCGCTCTGCAAGTCTAACAAAGAGCGTAGTAACGCTACCTTCTTCGCACGCACTGAATTAACGCAAAACATATCTAAGAGGCTGCTGCTAAGTGAATTGCATATTGCCTTTAGCTTTAATTTAGTGTGTGCGTAGGAGTTTGGGTTATTAAACTTTATGATTGACATGCAAAGCGCGCACATAAAATAGAAAGTGAACGTAAATGAGCAACATCAAAGGAACATGATCGGAGCGAGATTTGTAATTACCTGATTATCTTAAGAGCAACACGCGCACTTATGTGAACGCCCTATGCTTGTTCGAAATTGCATATCAATAACATATTAATAATGTTAGTTAGTTTTGTCTAAGTTATATAAGCAGCAAGTAGGCAAATCCACCCCCATAAAATATTCTGGTGTGGGTATTTTTTTAGACGCACCAAGTTTTGTTTTGTTGTTTGTTGTTTTTTTAAATCAATCACACCAACAAAAAGTAGCAGTGCGGGCCCAACAACAACAACAACAAACGCTTCTTGCAAGTTTACGAACCTTTTTTTTATGACACTTTGCTTGCGGGACTCAAAGGCGTCATTGCCCATTGTTTTGTTTTTGTATTCTCGCTCGCGATCGAGCTCTCAGCTTGTCCGACAATCTGGCGACAGTAGTGGAATGGGTAATTGTTGTAATTGTAATTTGATTTTTAAAATGGGTAAAAAGTGATCCAAATCGTATGGGAGGTACTTGAAGGAGTTGTCCAAATAAAAATTCCTTTCTTAGTGCTCACTTTCAACCTGCATAAAATATTGTGTGAAAATTTCAGCCTTGTAGCTCTTTTCGTTTAGGCTGTGGCAATGTCAACAATCACTTAGGACAAACTCTTTTATATATATAGATTTGTAGCAAACGAATTTTGTCTTTAATTTAAAACACCTCAAAAAGAACATTTTTCTTTGCGTGAATTAGATTTGATTAAAATTAAAGAAATATTTCTTAAGGTCCGTATCCAGTACAGCGAAAAAAAAAATTTTTCATACAAAATCGTCGCAGCAGGAATTGTTTTTTTTTTGGCTGCGTGTGTTCTAGGTATCCAGTAACGTAGCAAAAATACTAAACTGCTTATCGATAGTATCGATGTATTTAATATGTACACACTGGCGCTGGGCGCAGGAAATACCAAATCATATATCTTTTTGTGCCCAGGCCAGCAACCGACAAGTTATAAATAATAATGGAAAGGAAAACTGAAAAACGGGTTTAAAAGTATTAGCACTGCAACAACATATGATACCAACAACGGAATAAGCATATTCGCACTATTCATCTTTTCTTTTTATACTCGATACCGAAGGTAAAGAGTATATTGACTTTGTGCAATGTCCGTCATGGTGTCCGTCCGTCTGTCCGTCTGTCCGTCTGTCCGTCCGTATGTTCGCAACTTTTTTCCACACCCTTCAAGCTAGAGACTTGAAACTTTCCAATTCTCTTTATCTATGGGATAGTAAATTAAAGTGTCAAGATGGGGGTTCTGCGATAACTGGGGGGCTGGCAAATCGATAAATTCGATAACTCAAAACCGATAAATCCACATATTTCGCACATCCTTACAGCTAGAAGTACCAAATTTGGTAAGAAGATAGCTACTAGCAACCCCCAAAAAACTGCATCAAATAATTTTGGAGCCACGCCCCCCATTCCGCCCCCAGCCCCCCGAATTTTAAAGTTAAAAAAGCCTATATCTCCCACAGTTTTTGAGCTATAGCCACCAAATTTGGTGCCAAGATAGGTGATGATGACCCCTCAAAACTGCATCAAAAGATTGGATGCCACGCCTACCAATACCGCCCCAGCCACCCCCATGTGCCCCAACGCTTCGTCAAAAACGGGAATGCGTGTATCTTCCAGAGTTGTGTAGCTAGAGCCTCCAAATTTGGTGGGAAGATAGTTGGTAACGACCCCAAAAACTGCATCAAAGTTTTGGAGCCACGCCCACCCATTCCGCCCCCAGCCCCACCGCATTTTGAAATCAGAAATAGCTATATCTCCCACAGTTTTTGAGCTAGAGCCACCAAATTTGGTGCCAAGATAGGTGATGATGACCCCCCAAAAACTGCATCAAAAGTTTGGATGCCACGCCCACCAATACTGCCCTAGCCGCCCCCATCCACCCCAACGCTTCGTCAAAAACGGGAATGCCTGTATCTTCCAGAGTTGTGGAGCTAGAGCCACCAAATTTGGTAGGAAGATAGCTGGCAACGACCCCCAAAAATCTGCATCAAAGTTTTGGAGCCACGCCCTCCATTTCGCCCCCCTTTCCCCACTTTTTACAATTTTCGAGCTAGAGTCACCAAATTTGGTATGAAGATAGCATTTGACATTTCAGAAAGATCTGCATCAAAAATTTGGATTCCACGCCCACCCATACCGCCCCCAGCCCCCCTTTCCCCACTTATTACAAATTTCGAGCTAGAGTCACCAAATTTGGTATGAAGATAGCAATTGACATTTTACAAAGATATGCATCAAAAATTTGGATGCCACGCCCACCCATACCACCCCCAACCCCCCTTTCCCCAATTTTTACAAATTTCGAGCTAGAGTCACCAAATTTGGTATGAAGATAGCATTTGACATTTCAGAAAGATCTGCATCAAAAATTTGGATTCCACGCCCACCCATACCGCCCCCAGCCCCCCTTTCCCCACTTATTACAAATTTCGAGCTAGAGTCACCAATTTTGGTATGAAAATAGCAATTGACATTTTACAAAGATATGCATCAAAAATTTGGATGCCACGCCCACCCTTACCGCCCTCAGCCCCCTTTCCCCATCTTTTTAAACTTCGAGCTAGAGTCACCAAATTTGGTATATAGATAGCAATTGACATTCCACAAAGATCTGCATAAAAAATTTGGATGTCACGCCCACCCATACCGGCCCCAGCCCCCTTTCCCCACTTATTACAAATTTCGAGCTAGAGTCACCAAATTTGGTATGAAGATAGCAATTGACATTCCAAAAGATCTGCATCACAAATTTGGAAGTCACGCCCACCCTTAAAGGCCCCAGCCCCCCTTTCCCCACCTTTTACAAACTTCGAGCTAGAGTCACCAAATTTGGTATGAAGATAACAATTGACACACCACAAAGATCTGCATCAAAAGTTTTGATGCCTCGCCCACCCATACCACCCCTAGCCCCCCCTTTCCCCAAATTTTACAAATTTTAAGCTAGAGTCACCAAATTTGGTATGAAGATAGCCGGTGGCATCCCCATCTGCATCGGAAATTTCTTTAAGGCAGCTTAAACCCCTGCCGCATCCGTACCCCTTTGCATTCAGGCCTCTTTTTACCGGTTTTAATTCTGGTATCGAGTATGCCGCAGTCGGTTGCGTCCGACTGCAACGTTTCCACTTGTTTATTTTGTATTTGTGGGTTTGTGTACTTTTTAAATTTGATGCCTCAGTGTGACCATGTATCTCTTAAGCTATATAAGGCAAAATGCCTTATTTTTTACCACAAATTAGTGGACTATGGTCCCACTATAAAATCTTGTGCCCACGCTTCCAAAATATATGACAAATTCATGCCAGGAATTTTTTATTGTACTGGAACCGGACCTTTACGCACAAAATTGAAACACAGTTGGGGTGTTCAACAGCTCGTTTCATATGGGGTGCTCAACAGCTCCGTTTCATCGTTTCATGTTTCAAAGTTGAAACGATTAATTCGTGAACGGCATTTTGGGTGTCAATGCGTTTCAAGTTTGTGCAGTCAGCTGTTGTTTGTTTACATTCCTTATTCTTCAATTTTTGTCACTGTTGCTGTTTACCGCGGTTATACTTTATTAATAAAAAATGCTCAATTGCATGCTTTTAATATTTGGCGGCCATTAATCATATGTATTCATACTTTTTTGCACAAAAATACACCAAATATACTAAAAAGTACTGAACATCGATAGCAAATATCGACTAAATATCGTGCTCTTCTCATCTTTACTTTGTTGAAACTTGAAACACTTTTTGTATACATAAGCTGGGGTGTTCCAACGTTTCAAGAAACTTTCTATGTATGTTGTTGTTGCGATCCGTTTCAACTTTGAAACGTGAAACGATGAAACGAGCTGTTGTTATAGAAAAAGAGAATTTGCAAAACAAACCTCTAAATAAAGCTTCAAAGCCCAATAAATATGAAGTCATAACAAATGACGATGTACAAAAAGTAGTGACCTTGCAAACGAAAGATATGCTGTGTTGCTTTAAGCATGGCAAACAAATCATTGCAAGAATAGATGTTAGCGATCTGTATGCAAATGGAGTTATTGATTTAGGTCAATTTTTCCAACGGCTTGAAAGCAGAGCCGGTGTACATGATATACGCGAACTAAAAATGGCACCGAATGACATAATCTTTGAACATGTTTCAATAGAATTATTCAAAAACATGGGCAACAATGTATTCAAATTATTAAGAGTAGCGCTACTCAAGCCGGTGACCAATGTATCAAACGATATAGAAAAAGAAGCTATACTGTCTAAATTCCATGACGATTCAATACAAGGAGGTCATACAGGCATATCAAAAACTTTAGCTAAAGTACAAAGACATTACAAATGGAAAAATATGCGAAAAGATATAATAGAATAGATGTGTGTGTGATCAAGTGTCTAAAACGACAGTACATACAAAGACTCCTTTAAGACTGACAGAAACACCAATATATGCTTTCGACAGTGTAATTGTTGACACCATTGGTCCATTACCAAGATCACAACACGGTAACGAATATGCAGTAACGCTCATTTGCGATTTAAGAAAGTATCTCGTTGCCATTCCGATCCCTAATAAAAATGCTAATACTGTCGCTAAAGCTATATTCGAATCTTTTGTACTACAGTTCGGTCCAATGAAGACGTTCATCACGGACATGGGAACTGAATATAAAAATTCCATTATTAATGAATTGTGCAAAAATTTGAAAGTAGACAATATAACGTCTACAGCGCACCACCACCAGACAGTTGGAATGGTAGATAGAAGTCATAGAACTTTTAACGAACATATTCGCTCATACATTTCAGTCGATAAAACCGACTGGGATGTGTGGCTAAAATATTTTGTATACTGTTTCAACACGACTCCATCTATGGCACATAACTATTGTCCATATAGTTTATAGCAAACAAAATAATTTTTCCCAAATATTTTAATACAATAGACAATATAGAACCTTTATATAACATAGAAAACTATGCTAAGGAAAATAAATTTAGATTGGAACAAGCATATCAACGAGCTAGAATAATGTTAGAAAAACATAAGGCTAGGAATAAAGAATATTATGATAAAAATATAATTAATTTAGAATTGAAAAAAGGAGATAAAGTTATACTAAACAAGTAGAAACGTTGCAGTCGGACGCAACCGACTGCGGCATACTCGATACCAGTATTAAAACCGGTAAAAATAGGCCTGATTGCAAAGGGGTACGGATGCGGCAGGGGTGTACGCTGCCTTAAAGATTCTCCGATGCAGATGGGGATGCCACCAACTATTTTCCTTCCAAATTTGGTGACTCTAGCTCAAAGTTTGTAAAATGTAGGGAAGGGGGGGGGGGCTGGGAGCGGTATGGGTAGTTGTGGCATCAAAATTTTTTTTGCAGATCTTTGTGAAATGTCAATTGCTATCTTGATACCAAATTTGGTGACTCTAGCTCGAAATTTGTAAAAAGTGTGGAAAGGGGAGCTGGGGGCGGTATGGGTGGGCGAGGCACCCAAATTTTTGATGCAGATCTATGTGGAATGTCAATTGCTATCTACATACAAAATTTGGTGACTCTAGCTCGAAGTTTGTAAAAAGTGGGGAAAGGGGGCTTGGGGCGGTATGGGTGGGCGTGGCTCCAAAACTTTGATGCAGATTTTTGGGGGTCGTTGCCAGCTATCTTCCTACCAAATTTGGTGGCTCTAGCTCCACAACTCTGGAAGATACACTCATTCCCGTTTTTGACGAAGCGTTGTGGTGGATGGGGGAGGCTAGGGCAGTATCGGTGGGCGTGGTATCCAAACTTTTGGTGCAGTTTTTAGGGGGTCATCATCACCTATCTTGGCACTAAATTTGGTGGCTATAGCTCAAAAACTGTGGGAGATATAGCCATTTCTGATTTCAAAATGCGGGGGCTGGGGGCGGAATGGGTGGGCGTGGCTCCAAAACTTTGATGCAGTTTTTGGGGGTCGTTAACAGCTATCTTCCCACCAAATTTGGAGGCTCTAGCTCCACAACTCTGGAAGATACACACATTCCCTTTTGACGAAGCGTTGGGGTGGATGGGGGCGGCTAGGGCAGCATCGGTGGGCGTGGCATCCAAACTTTTGGTCCGGTTTTTAGGGGGTCATCATCACCTATCTTGGCACCAAATTTGGTGGCTATAGCTCAAAAACTGTGGGAGATATGGGCTATTTTGACTTAAAAAAGACGGTGGGCTGGGGGCGGAATGGGGGGGTGTGGCTCCAAAATTTTTGATGCAGTTTTTTGGGGGTTGCTAAAAGCTATCTTCTTACCAAATTTGGTACTTATAGCTGTAAGGATGTGCGAAATATGTGGATTTATCGGTTTTGAGTTATCGAATTTATCGATTTGCCAGCCCCCCAGTTATCGTAGAACCCCCATCTTGACACTTTAATTTACTATCCCATAGATAAAGAGAATTGGAAAGTTTCAAGTCTCTAGCTTGAAGGGTGTGGAAAAAACTTGCAACCATACGGACGGACAGACGGACAGACACCATGACGGACATTGCACAAAACCAATATACTCTTTACCTTCGGTATCGAGTATAAAAATGAAACTGGCCATTAGCTAGATTCACTATACTTAGGACCATTTAGCGTAGAGAAAATAGAAGATAAAAATAATATAATTATAAAAGACTAGGGGGTCCCCCCCTGCTCGCTTCGCTCGCGAACCCCCCTCGCGCTGCGCGCTCGATTTTCGAATGCAAGCAATTATAACGTTTGAAAATAACCGTGTGTTGAAGCCCCCTGTGTATTCACTTGCACATCTGATGAAATCCTACATTTCCGTTTATACGACATAGTAAGTGCCCCGCTTACTTTCGCTGCGCAGATAGTTTATATTATTTTAGCAATAAAAGATAGATGTAAAATAAATAAATTACAAAATATTTAACAACAAATTAAAGCAAAGTATTTAATATTCTCTTTTCCACGCCACCATTGAGGTAGAGAATCAGGTGCGTAATTATACTCGATACCGAAGGTAAAGAGTATATTGGTTTTGTGCGATGCCCGTCATGGTGTCTGTCTGTCTGTCCGTCCGTATGGTTGCAAGTTTTTTCCACACCCTTCAAGCTAGAGACTTGAAACTTTCCAAATCTCTTTATCTATGGGATAGTAAATTAAAGTGTCAAGATGGGGGTTCTACGATAACTGGGGGGCTGGCAAATCGATAAATTCGATAACTCAAAACCGATAAATCCACATATTTCGCACATCCTTACAGCTAGAAGTACCAAATTTGGTAGGAAGATAGCTATTAGCAACCCCAAAAAACTGCATCAAAAATTTTGGAGCCACACCCCCCATTCCGCCCCCCAGCCCCCCGCATTTTAAAGTCAAAAAAGACTATATCTCCCACAGTTTTTGAGCTACAGCCACCAAATTTGGTGCCAAGATAGGTGATGATGACCCCCTAAAAACTGCACCAAAAGTTTGGATGCCACGCCCACCGATACTGCCCTAGCCGCCCCCATCCACCCCAACGCTTCGTCAAAAACGGGAATGCGTGTATCTTCCAGAGTTGTAGAGCTAGAGCCTCCAAATTTGGTGGGAAGATAGCTGTTAACGACCCCCAAAAAACTGCATCAAAGTTTTGGAGCCACGCCCACCCATTACGCCCCCAGCCCCCCCGCATTTTGAAATCAGAAATGGCTATATCACCCACAGTTTTTGAGCTATAGCCACCAAATTTGGTGCCAAGATAGGTGATGATGACTCCCTAAAAACTGCACCAAAAGTTTGGATGCCACGCCCACCAATACTGCCCTAGCCGCCCCCATCCACCCCAACGCTTCGTCAAAAACGGGAATGCGTGTATCTTCCAGAGTTGTGGAGCTAGAGCCACCAAATTTGGTAGGAAGATAGCTGGCAACGACCCCCAAAAATCTGCATCAAAGTTTTGGAGCCACGCCCTCCATTTCGCCCCCTTTTCCCCACTTTTTACAATTTTCGAGCTACAGTCACCAAATTTGGTATGACGATAGCAATTCACATTCCACAAAGATCTGCATCACAAATTTGGATGCCACGCCTACCCATACCGCCCCCAGTCCCCCTTTCCCCAATTTTTACAAATTTCGAGCTAGAGTCACCAAATTTGGTATGAAGATAGCAGTTGATATTTCACAAAGATCTGCATCAAAAATTTTGATGCCACGCCCACCCATACCGCCCCCAGCCCCCCTTGCCCCACTTTTACAAACTTCGAGCTAGAGTCACCAAATTTGGTATGAAGATAGCAATTGACATTCCTTATAGATCTGCATCAAAAATTTGGATGCCTCGCCCACCCATACCGCCCCCAGCCCCCCTTCACCCACTTATTACAAATGTCGACCTAGAGTCACCAAATTTGGTATGAAGATAGCAATTGACATTCCACATAGATCTGCATCAAAAATTTGGATGCCTCGCCCACCCATACCGCCCCCAGCCCCCCTTTCCCCACTCATTACAAATTTCGAGCTAGAGTCACCAAATTTGGTATGTAGATGGCAATTGACATTTCACAAAGATGTGCAACAAAAATTTTGATGCCACAACTACCCATACCACCCCAGCCCCCCCTCCCCTTTCCCTACATTTTACAAACTTTGAGCTAGAGTCACCAAATTTGGAAGGAATATAGCTGGTGGCATCCCCATCTGCATCGGAGAATCTTTAAGGCAGCGTACACCCCTGCCGCATCCGTACCCTTTGCAATCAGGCCTCTTTTTACCGGTTTTAATACTGGTATCGAGTATGCCGCAGTCGGTTGCGTCCGACTGCAACGTTTCCACTTGTTTTTTATTGTGGTTTCCCCAGTAGGCCTTATCCACTTGTTGAATTTAATTTGCAATTATTAACAACTGTTAAGAGCTTCTTGATAAACGACATTGGTTGTTTTTCGGTCAGGTGCTAATACAACTAAACTTTTTGGTGAACTGACTCTTGAGCAGGCTACATAAAATTGGCCATGAGAGAAGCAATCGTGTCTTAAATCTAGTCCGGCTAATTTGAGAGTTTGTCCCTGTGATTTATTGATTGTTAGGGCAAAGCAAACTTTTAAAGGAAATTGCAATCTTTTAAATTGAAATGGCAATTCAGAGTCAGAAGGTATTAATGAAATTCTCGGTATAAAAACCGTTTCCCCTATACCACTGCCAGTGAAGACCATTGCTTCGACAACATTCTTATGAAGGGCTTTAACTTGCAATCTTGTACCATTGCACAGTTTTGGCGACTTCAAGTTGCAAATCAACATTACAGGTGAACCAATCTTTAAAGTTAATTTATGTTGATGTTGTTGTTGTTAACAACAAAATTATCGCAATTTTCATAATTTGTTTCTCTATGATATTCATTATTTTGAACAATTTCCTCGGATCTGATTGGTAGTGGAAGTCCATAGTTAGTCAAGTTTTGACCACCAATAGACAGTACTATATCTTCAATGTACAAAAGACATTTATTAAATACATTATTCAGAATACTTTGATCAATATTTCTGTCTTGTGAAATATGAAAGACTCTTAAAATATCTTCTGAGAAACTCTCTTTATTAATATTCCAAAGTTTAAGAGCATCCGAAATTTGACAAAATACTAACATTATTGCAAAAAGTTCCCTCAGTTTTGTAGGATTTTTGACATATGACAGCTTCGGCTATAGTTGAATCCCAGTGCTTATCATCTTCTAGTAATCCTAGAGCTTTACACGCCAATTGAAATGATGCGTATGCTATACCATTAACGGTTTTTATACTCGATACCGAAGGTAAAGAGTATATTGAGTTTGTGCAATGTCCGTCATGGTGTCTGTCCGTCTGTCCGTCTGTATGAACGCAACTTTTTTCCACACCCTTCAAGCTAGAGACTTGAAACTTTCCAAATCTCTTTATCTATGGGATAGTAAATTAAAGTGTCAAGATGGGGGTTCTACGATAACTGGGGGCTGGCAAATCGATAAATTCGATAACTCAAAACCGATAAATCCACATATTTCGCACATCCTTACAGCTAGAACTACCAAATTTAGTAAGAAGATAGCTATTAACAACCCCCAAAAAACTGCATCAAAAATTTTGGAGCCACGCCCCTCCATTTCGCCCCCAGCCCCCCGAATTTTAAAGTCAAAAAAGCCTATATCTCCCACAGTTTTTGAGCTTTAGCCACCAAATTTGGTGCCAAGATAGGTGATGATGACCCCTCAAAAACTGCATCAAAAGATTGGATGCCACGCCCACCAATACCGCCCTAGCCACCCCCATGTGCCCCAACGCTTCGTCAAAAACGGGAATGCGTGTATCTTCCAGAGTTGTGGAGCAACAGCCTCCAAATTTGGTGGGAAGATAGCTGGTAACGACCCCCAAAAAACTGCATCAAAGTTTTGGAGCCACGCCCACCCACTCCGCCCTCAGCACCCCCGCATTTTGAAATCAGAAATGGCTATATCTCCCACAGTTTTTGAGCTAGAGCCACCAAATTTGGTGCCAAGATAGGTGATGATGACCCCCTAAAAACTGCATCAAAAGTTTGGATGCCACGCCCACCAATACTGCCCTAGCCGCCCCCATCCACCCCAACGCTTCGTCAAAAACGGGAATGCGTGTATCTTCCAGAGTTGTGGAGTTAGAGCCACCAAATTTGGCAGGAAGATAGCTGGCAACGACCCTTAAAAATCTGCATCAAAGTTTTGGAGCCACGCCCTCCATTTCGCCCCCCTTTCCACACTTTTTTACAATTTTCGAGCTAGAGTCACCAAATTTGGTATGAAGATAGCAATTGACATTTCAGAAAAATCTGCATCAAAAATTTGGATGCCACGCTCACCCATACCGCCCCCAGCCTCCCTTTCCCCACTTATTACAAATTTCGATTTAGAGTCACCAAATTTGGTGTGAAGATAGCAATTGACATTTTACAAAGATCTGCATCAAAAATTTGGATGCCACGCCCACCCATAACGCCCCCAGCCCCCCTTTCCCCACCTTTTACAAATTTTGAGCTAGAGTCACCAAATTTGGTATGAAGATAGCAATTGACATTTCACAAAGATCTGCAACAAAAATTTTGATGCTACAACTTTCCATACCGACCCAGCCCCCCCCCTTTCCCCACCTCTTACAAACTTTGAGCACGAGTAACCAAATGTGGAAGGAATATAGCCGGTGGCATCCCCATCTGCATCGGAGAATCTTTAAGGCAGCGTACACCCCTGCCGCATCCGTACCCCTTTGCATTCAGGCCTCTTTTTACCGGTTTTAATTCTGGTATCGAGTATGCCGCAGTCGGTTGCTTCCGACTGCAACGTTTCCACTTGTTAAATTTGAAAATGAAGTTGGCCCTCTTACAAAATGTAGTAAAAGTCTTAAATAAAAACATTCTGTATTATTGGGATGAATAGTGTAAACTCTTCCCAAAGCTGAATCTCTTTTAACTCCAGGAAAGTTTGGCACATCATGCCCTCGTTTTCTTCTTTGAAATTCTTTATTGTTCCATGTAAAATACGATGGAACTTCACAATATAGAAGCGTTCTTGCAAACTCATCTCGTGTTCATAGCTCAAAGAAGGCTAGCAAAGTGGTTTTGGGTATAATGCTTAATCTGTCAAGTAATTGTTGCGGATTATTGGGGTTAAAATATATTCGTTGACCATTTTCTAAATGAACAGCTAAGTGTGTAATAGCCGGAAAACGTTCATGTATAGGAAATGCAAAGATTCTCCATACCGCTTCTGAGCTACTTATATAACGGCCACTTTCGTACATATTAATTTCATTACGTTGGTCTTCAAGAGTAAATGATGCTTGATCACTGCCCTTGTTAACAAATTTACAGATGTATTTAATAGACTTTACAGAACTACAATACTCAACATTTATGTGAGCTTCAAATGTTCTCAAAAGTACACAGTTGTAAGGCACAACCCAACGATTATCTATGCAATTACCATTTATATTAATTGCATTACCTCCATCTTTTATCGCTCTTCTACGATATAGAGGGTAACTATCTTTTCCAGTCACAGTTTCTTTAAGTAATTGTCGAGGAAACCTTTTGGTGCATGCATATATCGTGCAGAGCTTGTAAAAGAAGATGGTAAAATTACCATCTGACCAAGTTGAGTTGCTTCAACATCTTGTTGGCCTATTGCATCTTGTAGATGTATATAGCTATCTGCTCTGAGTTTCGCTTGATTGTAGCGAATATAATTTAACCTGTCTGTTTCAATTTTAGCATGCATATCAACCAAAAATTGACTATTAAGGGAACGACAATAAATTAAATGATTTATCTCGGATTGACGAATCATTATTTTATAGCTGTAAAAGCTTAACGCAGATATCATTTTTTTGGATCCTCCCTTTTTAATAATGGATTCCATTGTGGTATATCCACTGAATAATAATATTGCGCTTTTCAAATTGCTGACCAACAATAACTATAGCTACTTCACTTAATAGAGGTGCATTGTAAAGCCCTTTGTGTGCACCAGCGGGTGTTCGATCAGCATGTATAACCAATTTATAATCTTTAGTACTTATTGGTATTTTATTGAGAGCCATTTTTAGATCTTTTACATAACGATTATGATGATGAAACATACATTGAAGATCCTTTACTACGCTTAAATCAACATTTGGAATATTTTTGCAACGTAGTTGAGCTTCCTTTTCATCATCACCAACAAAATAAATTTGAAGAAACTGCATTTCTTCATTTGGCGAAGGTCGGACACTACCAATTATGTGATACACTTGTCCTTGGACTTTAAAGGTTGACCAACTTTCATTTATAATTTTTGTACTACCAAAAGAAGTCATTCGAAAGCAGCTTTTATACTTTCTTATACGATCAATGAAATGATCATGCTTGGGATGTCCACCAATTATTAAGCTCTTAAGTGGATCAGGCAAACTTTCATTTTGTGAAAGCTTAACTTTTCCTGCCTTGCAACAGATACCCAGAGGCTCATTTTTCCACTTTAAAGCATCACAATGTTTGCATATCAAACTACCAAGTTGAGTAATTTTATCTGACTTATAAGCTATTTCAAAATCATAGTTTAGGCCAGACATGGCTTTAACACTCCATGCACGCAAACGCCTTTTTTGACGTGCATTAGGATTATTAGCCTGATGTCGTCTCACTGCATCTCTATTAGCTTGAGGATTATCAGCCTGATGTCTTCTCTTTGCAGCTTTATGAGCTTCTGGATTATTAACCTGATATCTTTTTGATGCTTTTATGTGCTTACCCTTATTTTTTTCAAGATATTTTTCAACTATATGTTTTCGTACCGTTTGTGTTGTTTTGTCGGTGAACCGACTACGTCTTCTAACGGGATTTTTAACATTTTCAGTTATACATTCACTTGACGTATCGGTTTCTTGAGTTAATACTTCCTCTAAAGGAATATAAACATCAAAATGTCCATTCATTAATTCGCCGGTAAAACGCAATTTTTTCACAGGATGCATATCATTTCCTAATGATAGATATAAGTTTCCATTTAGAAAAACTTGAAAATTTACAGCATAAATTTCTGCTGCTGCTTGAAGCTCACATGCAGTACCATAAGTATATGAATTTGACATAGTGCACTCATATTGTTCAGAAGAGCTATAACACTCTCCATTTATGTTCATGCTGAAGCAAGCAAAAGTTTCCCAGTTGGTAACGACATGGGTTACAATATGTTGGCGTATGGTGCCATGGAAGCCTTGCCTACCATATAAAAGGTAGGAAATAGATCTAAAAAGGCAGGCTCCATCACCAAATATGCGAACAACTGAATGCGGCACCAAAACACCACTTATATCTAAAGTTTCAATAGACATCTTTTAATTTGGCTGTGAGACAATTGACTTCACTGTAAAACGATTGTTACAACGTTACAGTGTCTATAGGTAAGTATAAAATTCAATAAAATTGAATATGCCAACTTATATTATTTTAATAGAATATTCAGACTGCTTAGTTTTATTTGATTTTTAAATGCACTTAAGCAGCGTCTATATAACTATTATATAATATGCAAAATAGAAAACTATATATAATGTTGCTTCAATAATTAAGTCTAAAATCGACGTATTATTTTTGTTTAAAAAAAAAAACCAATTAACAACTTAATTTAAAGTAAGTATTATAAATAAATAAATAATTCAAAATAAGTCAAAAATTGACTTCACTGAACAACGTTACAGCGTCTATACAAAGTATAGAGTTCAATAAAATTGAATATGCCAACTTAAATTATTTTAATAGAATATTCAGACTGCTTAGTTTTATTTGATTTTTAAATGCACTTAAGCAGCGTCTATATAACTATTATATAATATGCAAAATAGAAGACAACTATATATAATGTTGCTTCAATTATTAAGTCTAAAATTGACTTATTTTTCTTGTGTTTAAAAAACCACAAAAGAAATTAAAATACGTTGATCGTTAATGTTTTAAATTAAATGTTTTTTATAACTTATCATTAAAATACGTATTTTATATGAATTGTATATAAATAATACGAAAATCAGAAAAATAAATAACTTAGGGTGTTCAACAGCTCGTTTCATCGTTTCAAGTTTCAAAGTTGAAACGTCTCGCAACAACAACATACATAGAAAATTTCTTGAAACGTTGAAACACCCCAGCCTATGTATACAAAAAGTGTTTCAAGTTTGAACAAAGTAAAGATGGGAGGAGCACGATATTTATTCGATATTTGCTATCGATGTTCAGTACTTTTTAGTATATTTGGTGTATTTTTGTGCAAAATAGTAAAAAACACATGTGATTAATGGCCGCCAAATTTTAAAAGCATGTAATTGAGCAACTAATTAAAACAACGAGCTCTTCTCACCTTCAATATCCTCTATTTCTCTAATAACTTGCTTTGCTAAAGCTTCGCATAGCATATCTTTAGCACTTTTAAATAGCATTTTTTATAAATAAAGTATAACCGCGGTAAACAGCAACAGTGACAAAAATTGAAGAATAAGAAATGTAAACAAACAACAGCTGACTGCACAAACTGGAAACGCATTGACACCCAAAATGCCGTTCACGAGTTAATCGTTTCAACTTTGAAACATGAAACGATGAAACGGAGCTGTTGAACACCCTAACTCACTGATCCAAAAAGTAACTTTCGATGTTATCCTTTAATACAAACTATATTTAAAAATGAACTGAAACGAAACGTAACTTTCTATCTTCAAAATAAATATAAACTTAAATGCATAACTAATTCCCTAACCATTGTATGTAAAAACATAAAGTGGGAAAGAGTATTACAGTTATTCCTCTACACAACACACACCGAGATCTTACATACAACGCTTGTACTTAAGAGCTAGGTGTAGGTGGTACAAATTAGGCAATATCATTCCCTTAAATGCAAACTTTTAGTTATGCTTAACTTAGCTTAGAGAGTGCGGAGGAGGAAGGGATATTAGGATTTATGTTTGACATGCAGAGCGTGCGCACAAAGAGCATTTAAAAACAAACAGCTGATAGAGAAATGATGAAATAACGGAGTCGCGAATTTTTTTTTTCGCAAAGTGTGCGAAGTGCGAAACAAGGTTAAGTTGTACCGCACTTTGCATTGCATTCGCTTGCAATGATGCTTTTGCTCCTGCTGTTGCTGCGGCTGCTTAGTAAAAAAGGGTGGTATAGACTTAATTGACTTATTAATTAACAAGTGGAAACGTTGCAGTCGGACGCAACCGACTGCGGCATACTCGATACCAGAATTAAAACCGGTAAAAAGAGGCCTGAATGCAAAGGGTACGGATGCGGCAGGGGCTTACGCTGCCTTAAAGATTCTCCGATGCAGATGGGGATGCCACCGGCTATCTTCATACCAAATTTGGTGACTCTAGCTCAAAGTTTGTAAAAGGTGTGGACAGGGGGGGGGCTGGGGGCAGTATGGGTAGTTGAGGCATCAAAATTTTTGTTGCAGATCTTTCTGAAATGTCAATTGTTATCTTCATACCAAAATTGGTGACTCTAGCTCAAAATTTGTAAAAGGTGGGGAAAGGGGGGCTGGGGGCGGTATGGGTGGGTGTGGCATCCAAATTTTTGATGCAAATCTTTGTGGAATGTCAATTGCTATCTATATACCAAATTTGGTGACTCTAGCTCGAAGTTTCTAAAAGATGGGGATAGGGGGGGCTGGGGGCGGTAAGGGTGGGCGTGGCATCCAAATTTTTGATGCAGATCTTTGTAAAATGTCAATTGCTATCTTCATACCAAATTTGGTGACTCTAGCTCGAAGTTTGTAAAAGATGCGGACAGGGGGGCTGGAGGCGGTAAGGGTGGGCGTGGCATCCAAATTTTTGATGCAGATCTTTGTGGAATGTCAATTGTTATCTTGATACCAAATTTGGTGACTCTAGCTCGAAAATCGAAAAAGGGGGGAAGGGGGGCGAAAGGGAGGGCGTGGCTCCAAAACTTTGATGCAGATTTTTGGGGGTCTTTGCCAGCTATCTTCCTACCAAATTTGGTGGCTCTAGCTCCACAACTCTGGAAGATACACGCATTCCCGTTTTTGACGAAGCGTTGGGGCGGATGGGGGCGGCTAGGGCAGTATTGGTGGGCGTGGCATCCAAACTTTTGATGCAGTTTTTAGAGGGTCATCATCACCTATCTTGGCACCAAATTTGGTGGCTATAGCTCAAAAAAATGTGGGAGATATAGCCATTTCTGATTTCAAAATGCAGGGGGCTGGGGGCGGGATGGGTGGGCGTGGCTCCAAAACTTTGATGCAGATTTTTGGGGTCGTTAACAGCTATCTTCCTACCAAATTTGGAGGCTCTAGCTCCACAACTCTGGAAGATACACGCATTCCCGTTTTTGACTAAGCGTTGGGGCACATGGGGGTGGCTAGGGCGGTATTGGTGGGCGTGGCATCCAATCTTATGATGCAGTTTTTGAGGGGTCATCATCACCTATCTTGGCACCAAATTTGGTGGCTATAGCTCAAAAACTGTGGGAGATATTGGCTTTTTTGACTTTAAAATTCGGGGGGCTGTGGGCGGAATGGGGGGGCGTGGCTCCAAAATTTTTGATGCAGTTTTTTGGGGGTTGCTAGTAGCTATCTTCTTAGCAAATTTGGTACTTCTAGCTGTAAGGATGAGTGAAATATGTGAATTTATCGGTTTTGAGTTATCGAATTTATCGATTTGCCAGCCCCCCAGTTATCGTAGAACACCCATCTTGACACTTTAATTTACTATCCCATAGATAAAGAGATTTGGAAAGTTTCAAGTCTCTAGCTTGAAGGGTGTGGAAAAAAGTTGCGTTCATACAGACGGACAGACGGACAGACGGACAGACACCATGACGGACATTGCACAAACTCAATATACTCTTTACCTTCGGTATCGAGTATAATAAATGCAATATATAAAAATGTATTATTCATAATACATATTACCTTTCTTATTGGCATTAAATAATTGATAAAAACAATCTGTATAAAAATAAAATTATTTTGTTAATTAAATACCGAAAACAAATTGTTAGCAATGGCTGTTTATGAAATTTTAAAACATAGGGTATTAAAATTTTGTGCTTTGTATTTCGAAGCAACTTGCAAGTGTTTAGCTTGTATTTTCTTTGCATTTGCCTATTCTCGATGTGTACACAGAACGCTATTGCTTGGCGAATGACCATTTGATCTACAGACCAGAGGGTATATTGCTTTTGTGCAAATGTATGTAACAGGTAGATGGAAGTATTTCTGACCCAATTATATCTATGTATATATTATATGTATATGCGGGAAGTTCAGTCAATCAATTTTGTAAGATTTTATTTGCAATGCATGCTACTGCTGCTGATGTAGATTACATTTTCTTAAGTTTCTATTTGTTAGTGTGTTTGTTTTTGCACGGTATATATTTGGTGAAAATTTTTTTGCTTTCTTTTAGCTTGCTTCAGAAGTCAACAATGTATGCATGCATTTACAATGTATGCGCGCTCTGCAAGTCTTACAAAGAGCGTAGTAACGCTACCTTCCTCGCACGCACTGAATTAACGCAAAACATATCTAAGAGGCTGCAGCTAAGTGAATTGCATATTGCCTTTAGCTTTAATTTAGTGTGTGCGGAGGAGTTAGGGTTATTAAACTTTATGATTGACATGCAAAGCGCGCACATAAAATAGAGAGTGAACGTAAATGAGCAACATCAAAGGAACATGATCGGAGCGAGATTTGTAATTACCTGATTATCTTAAGAGCAACACGCGCACTTATGTGAACGCCCTATGCTTGTTCGAAATTGCATATCAATAACATATTAATAATGTTAGTTAGTTTTGTCTAAGTTATATAAGCAGCAAGTAGGCAAATCCACCCCCATAAAATATTCTGGTGTGGGTATTTTTTAGACGCACCAAGTTTTGTTTTGTTGTTTGTTGTTTTTTTAAATCAATCACACCAACAAAAAGTAGCAGTGCGGGCCCAACAACAACAACAACAACAAACGCTTCTTGAAAGTGTACGAACCTTTTTTTATGACACTTTGCTTGCGGGACTCAAAGGCGTCATTGCCCATTGTTTTGTTTTTGTATTCTCGCTCGCGAACGAGCTCTCAGCTTGTCCGACAATCTGGCGACAGTAGTGGAATGGGTAATTGTTGTAATTGTAATTTGATTTTTAAAATGGGTAAAAAGTGCTCCAAATCGTATGGGAGGTACTTGAAGGAGTTGTCCAAATAAAAATTCCTTTCTTATTGTGTGAAAATTTCAGCCTTGTAGCTCTTTTCGTTTAGGCTGTGGCAATGTCAACAATCACTTAGGACAAACTCTTTTATATATATAGATAATGTTTTCGCCACTGCCTGGCCGCGTGCGGATCGTGTATTTCTCGCAATAAAAGGCTAAGCGCCAACACGTCCAGCTCAGTCGAAAAGTAATTTATTCTGATTCTTCTTCTTCTACTTATGCTAGGGCTACTTTTTCATTCAATACATCGATAAATCGATATTCATAGCGTTGTAACTATGTAACTTAACTATTTCCTATCTGTTATACAAATTCCGTTAACATTTCAACTGCTCAATTCAACTTAAATATCAAAAATATAATAAAATAAGAAAAGGCGCTACTTCGGCGCCAACATACTCCCGGCCTTGGAAGCTCCTTCCAACAAAACTAATCAGTCTGCTATTGGCAGGGGCAAATCCTATGTACGTTCCGCTTGTAGATTCCAGTTTTTGTTTTAAGAGTAACGACGCGAACTGCTCCATCAGCACTAGGATGAGTTTCTTGAATGCGACCGAGAACCCAGTGTCCAGGTGGGGCATTGTCTTCCATTATAAGCACCAACGTGCCAATTTGAACATTGTTGCAGACGGATGCCCACTTGCTTCGCTGCTGCAGCAAGGTAAGATATTCGGTTGACCAACGCTTCCAAAATGACTGAAGTACAGCCACGATTCGCTTCCATCTATTTGTAATTGATAACTTTAGGTCAGCTTCGTCGCAAGGTTCCACTAAAGCATTAACCGGTCGTCCAATTAAGAAGTGGCCTGGAGTCAACGGCTCGAGGTCTCCAGGATCTGTGGACATAGAATGAAGCGGCCGTGAGTTCATTACAGCCTCAGCTTGCGATATGACTGTAACGAGCTCCTCATAATTGAGCGCTGTCCCATTGAAGCATCTGAGCAATAGCTGCTTGGCCACCTTGACGGCGCTTTCCCAAAGCCCGCCGAAATGAGGCGAGCGTGGCTGTATGAAATGGAAGTCAAAACCCCGATGAGTAAATTGATTGACAATTTGCTGCTTGTTTTCGTCATCCCACAACTGTTTGGTCATTGTCGTTAGTTCGCGAGATGCACCAACAAAATTAGTAGCATTGTCACAGTACAATTCGCTACTAAGTCCTCGCCGAGAAAAAGAATCGCTTTAGAGCCGCGATGAAGGCGCTCGAGCTTAGATCCGATACTAACTCCAAATGACACGCTTTTGTCAAGAAGCATACAAAGACGCAGAGATACGCCTTTGTTGGCCGACGACCCCGCTGGCTATAATGCATCCAAAGTGGTCCGGCGAAATCCACGCCAGCTCGTTCGAATGGTTGCGCTCCGAGCTGCACTCTACCCGCCGGCAAAGGGCCCATGTGTTGATTCGATGATATGGGACGTTGACGGAAACAAGCCACACAGCTTCGAACCACCCTGCGAGCTACCTTTCTAGCATTGATCACCCAGTACCTCTGTCGCACAAAAGCGCATATAGTCTGCGCTCCGGCGTGCATATTAGTTCGGTGTGTATGCTCAAATAAAGAATTTACAACAATGTGCTCACTTGGCATTAAAATTGGGTGTCTTGTGTTATATGGTACG
This sequence comes from Scaptomyza montana, assembly GCA_018904305.1. Taxonomy (NCBI): domain Eukaryota; kingdom Metazoa; phylum Arthropoda; class Insecta; order Diptera; family Drosophilidae; genus Scaptomyza; species Scaptomyza montana. The sequence continues at coordinate 815,348 of JAEIGR010000045.1, forward strand.
TTGGCATGTGTGAGCCTGCCACCTACACGAACTATTTCGACTCCATTGGCAATTTCAAAAAAAGGGTTCAGCCCTTGTATTTTGGCCGATCGTATACATTTTTCTTTTCTAAGTTTGACTATCTCCTCATAGAATGATAAGTTTTGTACATTAAAAACTATGTAACGCAAACCACCTTCCATTTCCATAGCAGTTAAGGCTTCAGCCTTAGTTGAGTCAGTTTTACTGTGACGCCAACGATATATATAACCAAACACTCTATTCAACTTAAGGAAATCTTTTGCAAATTTGCATTTGCCAACGATATCACTAACATTCAGTTCCGCCCTAACTATCAAGGAAAATTTTGAATTTCGCTGCTCTGGAACTTCTTTTTGATTAGGTAGCTGCATCTCTGGCCGTTGATCGGCCGGAAGACGCAAGAATTCTGGACCCATCCACCACATCGTAGAATTTTTCAATTCTGCAGTAGCCCACGGGAGACAATGTCCGCCGGGTTAAATTTAGATGCTACCTTGAACCAGTTTTGCGCCTGCGTCAATTCTTGTATGCGTGCAACTCTATTCGCGACAAATGTGTTCCATCTGCTGGGATGCGAAGCAATCCAGTTAAGCACAATTGTCGAATCTGTAAAATATTTAGTCTGAGAAACCGAGACAGGGACGCAATTTTTGACCTTGGCCATTAGTTGGGCTAAGAGCCTTGCTCCTTCTAGTTCCAGACGAGGTAGCGATGTGACACGCACCGGTGCTACCTTAGATTTTGCCGTTAATAAATTTACTGAGATGACTCCTCCTTGATCTACCACTCGGGCATATATTGCTGCACCATAGGCACGACAAGATGCATCGGAGAAGCCATATAGCTCCAGCTCTTGAATCTCACTGTCTGTTGGTACCACTGCGCGGGGTAGAGAACACTTGCACACGAGATTCAAGTTTTCCCGGTATCTCTCCCACTGTTGGGCGTAACTGGAGGGCAATTCTTCATCCCAATCCTGATTGAGTAACCATAACTCCTGCATAAAAATCTTTCCTAGTATTAACAACGGACTGAGGAATCCCATGGGGTCAAATAGTTGCGCCAGTTCGGATAAAACCACGCGTTTTGTTATACCGGTCGACGTCCTTGCGGCGTACGTAAACTGAAATCGATCAGGAACTGACGCCCATTAGATGCCGAGAGTTTTCGCGGTGTCCATAGTTTTTAATTCTAAGGAATCAGGGAATTTTGTATCACTCAAAGGAGTCTCAGAATTAGTTCGCCACTTATGAAGCTCAAATCCTCCCAGCTTAAGCAATTTTGCGACTTCCCTTTTAAATCCCACAACGTCGCTATAGACTCTGCTCCACACAGCAAGTCATCCATATAAAAGTTACGCTGAATCGCTTCATAAGCTAATGGATACTGTGAACTGTAACGCTCCGCTAGATAATACAGACAACGCACACCAAGTTCAAGTTCATAGTACAATTTTAAATGTTTGGTCACAGTCACGAGTCAATACAGCAGGTCGTACAAAACTAATTATCAGGATAGCTCCTGCTTTCTTCGGGCTTTCTATCTTCTAGCATTGCCGCTTTTTGCTCCATGCTGTAACAACAAAAGTGCACAATTAGTTGATGATTCTCAAATATAAATTTTTAACATATGGATATTTAATGTCATTCACCTATTTGCTCTTATCCAGGAATATTTTTCATGTGTCATGGATTTTTTGAGAAGTGGAATTTGTTCCGGATGTGATAAAAATTTCTCGAACTCGTCACAACTCATGTCGTAGTTCAATTTGATGACCAGTTCAGCTTTGAAGTCTTCCACACGCAATCGATTCCTTAAATCAGTCCACACATTACCCATTATGGAAAATACTTTCTCCACATAGGCGTTGCTGATTGGAATGGATAGAATTTTCCCAACGATTTTCGGCAGTTCCTTGAATCCATCACAGCTCCGAAAGATCTCGGCGTACTTTTGATCCAAGCAAAGCTGAAGATCCTTAATTCGTGGAAAAACTGAAGCAAGTAGAATTGCTTCGTTATACAATGTATCTTCGTCTACTTTGATTTTGACAGCTTTTGCAGCTTTCAATAAATCCTGGTATGCCGGTGCGTTGTTTTCCAGGTTAATGATGGAAAAATATTGAAACGGGCTGTTCTCATAGTCGTACCATTTACAGAGATACTCAAGGGCTCTTTGATAAACCTTTTTCGCTTCCTTCGAATTTGGTCCTTTTTCCTCGGTCGAGATGATCCAAACTATTATTCACTTTGCTGCCGTAAAATCCATCATTCAGTCTTGACTGAATTTGATCTGCCAATTTCACCATGATATCATGTATATCACAGCTCATCACAGCATCAGCCTCCAAGGATTTTATATTTATTGTCAATACATTCATAAAGTGGTGCACAAAATACAAATAACATTCCGCCACGGTCAAAGGGGCGTTCAAGTCGTTCACTTCATTTTCCTGATCTCCCACAAACTTCGATACAGTTTTGTCTACTTCTTCTTCTCCTTGACTTATGAAATATTTCTTGATGGCTGGCCATTTGGCGATGATTCTTTCCACAGCGGGAAATAGAGACAACCACCTCGTGACGACATGTCGCAAAATGTCTTGAAATTCCATAAGCATTTTTTCAATTGTTCAATATTTTTTGCACTCGATGAGAATTCAGCATATGTTCTCAAGACCAAAGTTTCAACGTCATAAGGTAACAACTTGCAAGCGTGTCTGCCAGCATTATGTATGATATGGGCGTTGCAATTGCTTTTGATAATGTCCGGATGTATATCGGAAAGTTTTTGGAAAACTGAGTTGTGCTCGCCATAATTCACAGCAGCATTATCTGCAGAATAAGAGCTAACATTTTCCACATCGAGACCGTGCGTGTCCAAGCAATTCTTCATCTGGCTAAAAATAGCGTAAGAAGATTCCTTACTATCTTGGTAAAAGTCCAGAATCCGATTCCTCACGCCGTAATTAATATCGAAATATCTAATAGCGATGGGGTACAGCTTTCGATTTCCCTTGTTGGATGCATCTGTTGCGATAGAAAATGAAATCGGAGCATCGCTATTTACTCTCATTTCTGCGAGAACCATTTCGATGCTTTTGGGTGCCAAAATATTTTCTACGAGCATTTCCGCCTTCGTTCTGCCACATTGTAGCTTCCTCGCAATGCTGCTATCAGCGTATAATTTGCTGCATAACTTCATACCACAATCCATACTGAGATAACTGTGGTGGTGATTGATACCATGGTAAACTTGGACAAGTTCAGCCTTGGCGATTTTTAATTCTTCCGGCTTTCTAGAATTTTTCTGTTATTCGCTGACAATATAATGTAACTATAATGTATATAGAGTATCTTAGGAGGAATCAGTTTTTATCATTTATCTTGTTCATATATGAAATTTTATATCCACCTATAAAATTTTTTTCGTGCACAGTTCCATAAAATGGCATATATGTACAAGAGGGTCTTATGGATATTTTTTCATAGCATGTCTGAAATTCAATAATTTAAATTTGAAAACTCTAAATCTAAAGCCAATAAATAAATTGTTTACCTTTGACAGGCATAAAAGCTGTCATAAGTTGATTAGTCTGAATCGTTTGCGTAGTTTTGACGTGAGAAACACTTTTTAGATGGGCTTTAACAGCTTTTTCCCCATCATGTTTAACTGTGAATCTGATATTACACTTTGTGCACTCTGCCGTGTCAGTGTCTTTTTTTTCAACCACTCTTTATAAGCTTCAACTTTCAGCCATTCTTCTAAAAATTTACTGAAATATTTATTTTTCTTCGGGGGTCCACCGTCCACACTGGCCAGTTTCGACATTTTTGTATATTCAACGAATGGTTATGGTACGAACTATGGTGGAGGTGTAATTACACTTGAAGAACGACGGAGAGGAATCGTTTTTATACTTGCATCGCAGTATTGCACACGCCACATATATGTCACACTTGAATATCGTATACGCGAATATCAGCTATGATCACCGATTCACACTGTTCGCCTGATTCTATTGGCTAAAAATTTAGAGCAACGGCATTTAAAAAATGTGCAAGCCGTGCGACAGTAGGACAAGGTTTCAAATTTGATATAATTTTTATACTCGATACCGAAGGTAAAGAGTATATTGAGTTTGTGCAATGTCCGTCATGGTGTCCGTCCGTCTGTCCGTCTGTATGTGTCCAATTTTTTCCACACCCTTCAAGCTAGAGCCTTGAAACTTTTCAATTCTCTTTATCTATGGGATAGTAAATTAAAGTGTCAAGATGGCGGTTCTACGATAACTGGGGGGCTGGCAAATCGATAAATTCGATAACTCAAAACCGATAAATCCACATATTTCGCACATCCTTACAGCTAGAACTACCAAATTTGGTAAGAAGATAGCTACTAGCAACCCTCAAAAATCTGCACCAAGCAAGTTTTTGAGCCACGCCCACCCATTCCGCCTCCAGCCCCCCCGCATTTTGAAATCAGAAAAGCCTATATCTCCCACAGTTTTTGAGCTATAGCCACCAAATTTGGTGCCAAGATAGGTGATGATAACCCCCAAAAACTGCATTAAAAGATTGGATGCCATGCCCACCAATACTGCCCTAGCCGCCCCCATCCACCCCAACGCTTCGTCAAAAACGGGAATGCGTGTATCATCTAGAGTTGTGATGCTAGAGCCACCAAATTTGGAAGGAAGATAACTGGCAACGACCCCCAAAAATCTGCATCAAAGTTTTGGAGCCACGCCCTCCATTTCGCCCCCCTTTCCCCACCTTTTACAAACTTTGAGCTAGAGTGACCAAATTTGGTATGAAGATAGCAATTGACATTCCACAAAGATCTGCATCAAAAATTTGGATGCCACTACCACCTATACCACCCCCAGCTCTCCTTCCCCACTTTTTACAAACTTTGAGCTAGGGTCACCAAATTTGGTATTCAAATAGCAATTGATATTCCACAAAGATCTGCATCAAAAATTTGGATGCCATGCCCACCCATACCACCCCCAGCTCCCCTTCCCCTTTTTTAAAAACTTTGAGCTAGGGTCACCAAATTTGGTATGAAGATAGCAATTGACATTCCACAAAGATTTGCATCAAAAATGTTGATGCCACAACTACCCATACTGCCCCCAGCCCCCCTTTCCCCACCTTTTACAAACTTTGAGCTAGTCACCAAATTTGCAACGAAGACAGCTTGTGGCATCCCCATCTCCATCGGAGAATCTTTAAGGCAGCGTACACCCCTGCCGCATCCGTACCCTTCTGCAATCAGGCCTCTTTTTACCGGTTTAATACTGGTATCGATTATGCCGCAGTCGGTTGCGTCCGACTGCAACGTTTCCACTTGTTTAATAGCACTTAGTTCATGAATTATCTCATAAAAACTTTAGCTATTGTTATTTGTTTCAAATATAGCAACCAATACATAAATAAAAATTCCATGTCCTTATTAAATTACAAATTATTTACACTTTTTTTCTGTTTTTGGCTGCAACCGCCCACTGTGCACTTCATTTGGTGTATTCTTTAGGGTTACCAAACAACATAATATTCACTCGTTTTGTTTTTAATTTGTATGGCCTAAATTTATGTAAGAAAAACGTTACAGTGGCAACTCTTCGAATGAAACCAATGCCGTATTATAACGGGAACACACTCGGTTGTTGCAATCTGGTCTCTATCATTCTTTTTACAGTAGACATATAACCTCTTTATAACATATAAGTTTATTTATTTATTTATTATATTTATTTTGCCAGAGCGAGCAGCGCTCCCAAAGCTGTTGCGGGAAATTTGAAAAATTCACAAACAGAAAAAAATGAGAGACATTGAGCGCGTTTTGTCTTGTTTGGCTTCAGGCCCGGAGAAATTCGTTTTTTACCCGGAGACCCGTAGATCATCCTCGAAACCCGGAGCCTCCGGGTGAAACCCGGACAGTTGGTAATCCTAGTTGTCAAGCTGTCTGGTCTGATAATTGGATGGTGAGGTATAAAGTACTTAACATTGTGTACTTGCTCTGTGGGCACCTCCTCCATATGATTCAAAGACATGTATTCTTCTATGAACTCTACATAATGCCTTTTAAGCTCGGAGTTCCGATTTAATTTTCTTTCTAAATTTAAAAATCTGTTGAGTGCAATGTTATAGGAACTGCCTAAACCTTCCCTGGGCTCTTTAAATAAGAGGGACACTACAAATCTATTACACTCTGTTAGTTTTACTTTAGACAAAAAGGCGTGCTCGCATTGCTGTTCTTCTTGACTCCAGAAAGCCGAATCTTGAGTACCCTTAGCAGAGCGTTGAGGAATTTCCTCACACTCCCAAAACCTTTGAACCATTTTGTGCAACTCTTCTGCTTCATCTTGCTTAACCTTAGCTGAATGATTGCAGATTAATGCTACGTTATAGTCTGGTTCATATTCTCCTACTACGATCCAGCCCAGCAGTGATTTTTGAAGAATTGGTTTATTTAAACCTAGCTTGATTTGACCCGCAACTATAAGCTTGAAGAAAAGGTTCACCCCCAACAGCATACTTATTTCATTAGCCGAGTCCAAGCAAGGATCTGCTAGCTTGACTTTCTTCGCTTGCCGCAAGTCGAATGCTGTTGCTGCTGCTGTCGGGTTATATTGCGTTATTTTTGGTAGAACACAAAATCTGTCAGTTGCTTCAAAGTTTGTCACCAAAGATTTAAATGTCGTTTTTAATTCACCAAGAATTTCAAACTTGGAATTTCCTATACCATTAAGCGAATAGTGAACACTTATAATTGGCAACTCCAGTTTGGAAGCTAGCCAAGAGGTCACGAAATTCAACTGGCTTCCCGAGTCCAGCACACATCTACATTTGTGAAACCTTCCCATGGAATCCTTCACGAGCACTATCGCTGTTGCGAGAAAACTTACAGCCTTATTTGTCAATAAGGAACTATAAAGCGAGCTTGAACCCCCCTTTTGATCACTTGCATTTTCAGTATCTCCGGTCTCCCTATGAAGCAGTTCATGATGCGTCTTGTGACACGTACCGCAACGCGGCCCAGTGCAACCCTTCGTTAGATGACGCTTACTGAAGCAAACTAAACATAAGCCTATCCTTTTAACTTCGTGGTATTTCTGTAACGGTGTCAAGGATTTAAATTTTAAACACGCCTTCAAATGATGATGGCCAGAGCAATAATAACACGCACTTGCATTATCCATTGCAACCGCCAAGCTTGCCCTTTTTGCATCACCCTTGGGGGCTGTTTTGGCTGAAATGGCTTTTCTAACCTCGCGACTGGACAAATTTAATTCTCTGCTGCTGAGGAATTGGGCAAGCAGTTCCCAAGACGGTAGCTTTGAACAGTCGTACTCGCCATCCCATTTTTCTAATGTCGCATCATCTAGCTTGCTTCGTGTCAAATGAAAAACAAAAGCATCTAATATCTCCTTGTCGCTGCCTAACGAGCGAAGGGCGACCAATTGAGAGTTTACGGAATCGACTAGCGTCCTTAGCGACTCTGCATCCGCTTGCTTCATCTTCCGAGTGCTAAAAAGTTCGCAAATATGTGACTGCACAATAATAGCCTTGTGTTCGAAACGATCTCTGAGCAATTGAAGGGCCTTTCTGTAGTTACCTGCCGACAACTCTAAACATTCAATTGTTCGTGAGGGAACAGCACCTAAACAGGACCTTAGATGAATGAACTCTGAAAGCTCATCAAGGTCGTTGTCTGCTTCAATCAATGTCACAAATGAATTGTACCAGCTGGTTCAATCCGTGACTTTACCTGTAAATTGTGGTAATTTCAATGCAGGCAGCTTAGAACTGCGAGCACTGATACTATTTGCCATTGTAGAGTTTGCTGACGGCTCGGAACTCCCAGTTGAGTGACGACCCCTTTTTGTCAATTGGCTCAAAATCTTTGACTTTACTTCGCAATACGTTTCTTCTATAAGTTGACGAGTATCGAATTCCGCCGCATTTTCACCAGCCTGCTCAATCTGGCTTTGAATTTCACACAGCTGAGCGAACACTGACTCAACCAAGCTCAAGCGCGCTTCCAACTCCGTGGCGACCATAAACTGGCAGTTTGACATTACATAGTTCTTGTTGCGATTCAACGAATTCAATAAACTTTCTCTAAGAGGATAATGTTCTAAAGTTTTCTTGTTCTTTTTTGGAGCCATCTTGCTCGAGATCAAAATTTTAATTACTTAGTTTAAACTGATTTAAACAACGCGTTCAGTCTAATTCAAAGCAAGTAATCAACCTTTTAGGATTTACCAATAGCGTACAACGCGCCTTAAGTTTTTATTTTTATTTTTTAGTTTTAATTAATCTTGTGCCACTGTGCTGCTTAGATATATATTTGCACGCACCAACATATAAGTATATCGATCTGCCAAATTGAGAACCAAAATATTTATGTATGCACTACAAATCACATGTATTAAGCTGCAACGGGACCTATGTATTTTGTATTGAATCTGCTTAAGCGCAGCAGCCAACGTGTTTCGAACAAGTACAGCACCTTATCGGTACGCTGATTATGCCTACATATGCCTGCCTTCAGTCACCTATACATGTGTGCATGTAAGTGCCAGTCTATGTAAGCACTGCTTATCATATGTATTAAGCTGCAACGGGACTTATGTATTTCGTATCAACCACTCTTGAGCGCAGCAGCCAACCGTTTTAGAAAAAGTACAGCAACCTTTGGTTGCGCTGCTGATGCTCTCTACAATTGTGTCTTTGATCACTTTAACAATAAACTGGTGTGACTCTTGCATAAACATATGTACATACAGACCCTACACCGGCACATACAATTTACTGCAATGAATAAATGTATATCTGAATTTATGCCTATTTACATATGAACTGATTATGTACCAATAAGCACTTTCTCACAAACCAATGTACCACACACATTAGATTTATTATATTTTAATTTTTTGTTGAGACACTATTAAAACACACCGAACTTGAAATGCCTATAAGCCGTGCAAGAAGTACTAAATGCACCAAGCAGAAAGCTACTCACAGTTCGATAGGAAGATGCTGCCGTCGCCGTATGCGCCTCCAGCTATCCGTCTCTTTTATATTTGCAGTGCTTCAGTAGCGAGCTCTTCAACAGCTTCAAAATTAAGCTGCAATCGGGTGAGAACTTTATTCAAAAGTCCCTGCTCGGGCGCCAAATGTTTTCGCCACTGCCTGGCCGCGTGTGGATCGTGTATTTCTCGCAATAAAAGGCTAAGCGCCAACACGTCCAGCTCAGTCGAAAAGTAATTTATTCTGATTCTGATTCTTCTTCTTCTACTTATGCTACGGCTACTTGTTCATTCAATATTCATTCAATACATCGATAAATCGATATTCATAGCGTTGTAACTATGTAACTTAACTATTTCCTATCTGTTATACAAATTCCGTTAACATTTCATTTGCTCAATTCAACTTAAATATCAAAAATATAATAAAATAAGAAAAGGCGCTACTTCGGCGCCAACAGATAAGAAAAATAAAAAACAAAAAGTTCATAAAAATAGGTTAAAATTATTCAATAGTTAATAACTTTCATGAAAGCAAAGTCTGATCAACTGTTTTATAACCAAAAAAAAATTTTTTATTTTTCACAACACAAACACACATTTTTTAAACATATATAAGGGAGATGCCCTAATGTTGGACACCCCTTTGGTTTTTGTGACATAAGACTGTCCAAAATCAACGTATAGCTTATCTGTTAGTATCGTTGGAAAGCTTGTTCAATTGCGCATCGATATAATGATATATTTAACATTTAATGAAAAAACTCAAAATCACGATTTTCAAAAAAGTGCCCCGAAGTTGGACACCCCCTTATATCTTGTGAAAATGCAGCAAATTAAATAAAATAAAATGCCAAATCATTGTTTATATGTAAGATTTTGTTTTTTATGCAATTAATCAATGAAAATCAAACGAATTTATTATTTTATTAATTATTATTGCTCGTAATGAGCAGTATCGCAAGTAATGCATCGATATATCGATTGATGTATCGATCTATGCATCGCACGCTCATCATTGCTCACAAACCTTATTAATATGGCGCGAAATATGTAAACAAACTTATTACCCTTATTTATTATGAAATTATTATTCAATTAACTATGAAATTCAATAAAACCAATTTAATCGCGGCCAACAAATTTTGTTGCGAATGTACGTCTTCTCGTTGCGCGCTCATTTTGATACATGTATATGAAGATGACACGATCATCGATACAATTGAATGAAAATATCGATTACAACTAATCGTGTTCAATTGTGAAACATCAACAGTGTCCAGATTAGAAGAAATCACGGTTTTAACATTTTTGAATGTAAAACCCAAAATATTGAAGAAAAAAATGTTTGATTGCTGAATATGAAAGAGCATGATGAAACGAATAAGAAAAAATGTATTTATATATATATATATATATATATTAATTATTATTATTATTATATATATTAATATAAAATACACGTTCATAAAAAAAAAAAAATTTTTTTTCAAACTTATAAACGATATTATTAATAAATATGAAGACACTCTAATTAAAATACATATGCATAAAATAGATTTAAAGAAAAAAATAAATAAAAAAATTGAAAATAACTTCATAGTTTACGTTATTTTTCAAAAAGAGGGAGAACTAAGCACACATCTACAATCATTTGATATTCCACAAAGATCTGCATCAAAAATTTTGATGTCACGCCCACCCATACCATCCCTATACCGACCCCAGCCCCTCCTCTCCTAACTTTTTACAAACTTCGAGCTAGAGTCACCAAATTTGGTATGTAGATAGCAATTGACATTCCACATAGATCTGCATCAAAAATTTTGATGCCTCGCCACCCATAACGCCCCCAGCCCCCTTTCCCCACTTTATACAAATTTCGAGCTAGAGACACCAAATTTGGTATGAAGATCGCAATTGACATGCCACAAAGATCTGAAACAAAAATTTTGATGCCACAACTACCCATACCGCCCCCAGCCCTCTGTTTCCCCAACTTGTACAAACTTTGAGCTAGAGTCACCAAACTTGGAAGGAATATAGCTGGTGGCATCCCCATCTGCATCGGAGAATCTTTAAGGCAGCGTACACACCTGCCGCATCCGTACCCCTTTGCAATCAGTCCTCGTTTTACCGGTTTTAATACTGGTATCGAGTATACCGCAGTCGGTTGCGTCCGACTGCAACGTTTCCACTTGTTTTTTTTTTTTTTGCTTTTTTTTTTTTTGTCCAACGATTTTTGTCAGTCGCTGGCAGTACGTTTGTAATCCGATTCCGAAGGGGGCCCCAAGGAAGGTGGAGCGGTTTACAGAATCAAACAGCTGAAAAGTAAAGTTTGCGATGGTAAGCAAACGCTTGCATCGGTCTGTGTGTATCTCTGTGTGTATGTGAGTGTGCTTGTGTGCGTCCGTGATTCTGTAACGTCATCGCAACAATCAGTCCGAATCCGAATCAGTTAATTCAAGTAAATCAGACGCTGTTCGCCGCCGCTACCGCCACCGCCGTTGGCTTCTGTATTTGCCCATGAAATTTAAAGCGCCAGCTGTCGCGGCCTGAAATTAAAAGATGGTTTCAAAATCAATAAGCAACTCGAATTGAAAATTGGCCGATCAACGGCTATCGACCCCAACAAATTTGTAGGAGAAAACTTAGTACTGCCCGCAAACCAAAAAATCTTTTAAAGCCCTAAGTGTTAACCTAGACGGGCACACCAGGGACCAGGGCACAAGACCTTTTGCTTGAACAAAATTATTACATTCTTTTGTTGCTCTTGCTGTTGGTCGTGTGACTATTAATGCCGTTGTGTTTCTACGGCTTGAAAGCTGCCAGGATATCCGGCATTTATTTCGTTACAGCAGCAGCAGGCTTTATATGTATATGATTATTTTGTGTGCTTTTTGTTTTGTTTTAGCCTGGTGATAAGATGCGTTCAGCATGCTGGTGGCAACGTACGGTGCAGCAAATTCAAATGGGAAATGAAAGAGATTTTTATCGCCCAACAACATAAACTAGGCCAACTCGCAAATCAATTTTATCATCTTATAATATTAATATAGAATTTTTTTTGTTGCCAACACGTTTTATATTCATAAAAACAAAAAAATAAAGCTCGTTGGGTTTACTAGCATAATAAATGAGAGAGATCTTTCAAAAATTTGCCTAAACTCATATTGATTATTATTAAGAGTAATCAATTCATCATGAATCTTAGTCAATTTTCATTTTTTTTTTTTTTTTTAAGTACTAAATTCAAGTACAGGATAATTGAAGCATAAATATATAATGTACATGAATCAAAAGTTTGAGTTATGTTAAAAAAAGGTTTTCAATACTTACTTATATTCGAATTTTAGAGAATTAATTAATGCAATTTATATTACGTGGGTAAATTCATGTCACTGTTGAAAATGGCTTTCATATTCAATACTTTGCGTTTTTTAATTGGATCTTTTTCTTGTAAGGCGGCTATATCACAAACGCGCGAAAAAGCAGTGGCACGACACAATGCAGTGCCTAAATAGCCGTAGTTCCTGTGATATTGCGTTAAGCTTATGAAAGTGTTGCATAATTGGAGTACACATATTAACAAGTCGGTATTTAATGTACAAGGCGCTAATTATACTCGATACCGAAGGTAAAGAGTATATTGACTTTGTGCAATGTCCGTCATGGTGTCCGTCCGTCTGTCCGTCTGTCCGTCTGTCCGTCTGTCCGTCCGTATGTTCGCAACTTTTTTCCACACCCTTCAAGCTAGAGACTTGAAACTTTCCAATTCTCTTTATCTATGGGATAGTAAATTAAAGTGTCAAGATGGGGGTTCTGCGATAACTGGGGGGCTGGCAAATCGATAAATTCGATAACTCAAAACCGATAAATCCACATATTTCGCACATCCTTACAGCTAGAAGTACCAAATTTGGTAAGAAGATAGCTACTAGCAACCCCCAAAAAACTGCATCAATAATTTTGGATCCACGCCCCCCCATACCGCCCCCACCCCCCCGAATTTTAAAGTTAAAAAAGCCTATATCTCCCACAGTTTTTGAGCTATAGCCACCAAATTTGGTGCCAAGATAGGTGATGATGACCCCTCAAAAACTGCATCAAAAGATTGGATGCCACGCCTACCAATACCGCCCCAGCCACCCCCATGTGCCCCAACGCTTCGTCAAAAACGGGAATGCGTGTATCTTCCAGAGTTGTGTAGCTAGAGCCTCCAAATTTGGTGGGAAGATAGTTGGTAACGACCCCCAAAAAACTGCATCAAAGTTTTGGAGCCACGCCCACCCATTCCGCCCCCAGCCCCACCGCATTTTGAAATCAGAAATAGCTATATCTCCCACAGTTTTTGAGCTAGAGCCACCAAATTTGGTGCCAAGATAGGTGATGATGACCCCCCAAAAACTGCATCAAAAGTTTGGATGCCACGCCCACCAATACTGCCCTAGCCGCCCCCATCCACCCCAACGCTTCGTCAAAAACGGGAATGCCTGTATCTTCCAGAGTTGTGGAGCTAGAGCCACCAAATTTGGTAGGAAGATAGCTGGCAACGACCCCCAAAAATCTGCATCAAAGTTTTGGAGCCACGCCCTCCATTTCGCCCCCCTTTCCCCACTTTTTACAATTTTCGAGCTAGAGTCACCAAATTTGGTATGAAGATAGCATTTGACATTTCAGAAAGATCTGCATCAAAAATTTGGATTCCACGCCCACCCATACCGCCCCCAGCCCCCCTTTCCCCACTTATTACAAATTTCGAGCTAGAGTCACCAAATTTGGTATGAAGATAGCAATTGACATTCCAAAAAGATCTGCATCACAAATTTGGAAGTCACGCCCACCCTTAAAGGCCCCAGCCCCCCTTTCCCCACCTTTTACAAACTTCGAGCTAGAGTCACCAAATTTGGTATGAAGATAACAATTGACACACCACAAAGATCTGCATCAAAAGTTTTGATGCCTCGCCCACCCATACCATCCCTAGCCCCCCCTTTCCCCAAATTTTACAAATTTTAAGCTAGAGTCACCAAATTTGGTATGAAGATAGCCGGTGGCATCCCCATCTGCATCGGAAATTTCTTTAAGGCAGCTTAAACCCCTGCCGCATCCGTACCCCTTTGCATTCAGGCCTCTTTTTACCGGTTTTAATTCTGGTATCGAGTATGCCGCAGTCGGTTGCGTCCGACTGCAACGTTTCCACTTGTTTTCTTTGGATTTCTTTCCAAATGCGGTCGTATTATCGCAGATACATTAGGAATTTTCGGTAAAACTATCCCGAAGATTGCAGATATGCCTAGTTTATGCAATGCCATGAGAGAGCCATACACCGACATTAGGCATGGTTTGTCAAGTCCACTCTGGTACAAGCTGCAATCGATGATATCGATCAAACCAATACAATGAAATAAAATTATTTAGTATAAATAAGAACCAGAGTAGATTAAATTCAAATTACATACCTATCAAGTGGAAACGATTCAGTCGGACGCAACCGACTGCGGCATACTCAATACCAGTATTAAAACCGGTAAAAAGAGGCCTGACTGCAGAGGGGTTAGGATGCGGCAGGGGTGTTCGCTGCCTAACAGATTTTTCGATGCAGATGGGGATGCCACAAGCTATCTCCCTTACAAATTTGATGACTCTAGCTCAAAGTTTGTAAGTTTGTTGGGCAAGGGGGCTGGGGGCGGTATGGGTGGGCGTGGCATCCAAACTTTTGATGCAGATCTTTGTAAAATGTCAATTGCTACCTTCATACCAAATTTGGTGGCTCTAGATCAAAGTTTGTAGGTTTGTTGGGAAAGGGGGGCTGGGGGTGGTATGGGTGGGCGTGGCATCCAAATTTTTAGTGCAGATCTTTGTGGAATGTCAATTGCTACCTTCATACTAAGTTTGGTGACTCTAGCGCAAAGTTTGTAAAAGGTGGGGAAAGGGGGGTGGAAGGGGTGGGCGTGGCTCCAAAACTTTGATGCAGATTTTCGGGCGTTGTTACCAGCTATCTTCCTACTCATTTTGGTAGCTCTAGCTCCACAACTCTGGAAGATACACGCATTCCCGTTTTTGACGAAGCGTTGGGGCAGCTGGGGGCGGCTAGGGTGGTATTGGTGGGCGTGGCATTCAAACTTTTGATGCAGTTTTTGGGGGTCATCATCACCTATCTTGGCACCAAATTTGGTGGCTCTACTTCAAAAACTGTGGGAGATATAGGCATTTTTATACTCGATACCGAAGGTAAAGAGTATATTGAGTTTGTGCAATGTCCGTCATGGTGTCTGTCCGCCTGTCCGTCTGTCCGTCTGTATGAACGCAACTTTTTCCACACCCTTCAAGCTAGAGACTTGAAACTTTCCAAATCTCTTTATCTATGGGATAGTAAATTAAAGTGTCAAGATGGGGGTTCTACGATAACTGGGGGGCTGGCAAATCGATAAATTCGATAACTCAAAACCGATAAATCCACATATTTCGCACATCCTTACAGCTAGAAGTACCAAATTTGGTAAGAAGATAGCTACTAGCAACCCCCAAAAAACTGCATCAAAAATTTTGGAGCCACGCCCTCCCATTCCGCCCCAAGCCCTCCCGAATTTTAAAGTCAAAAAAGCCTATATCTCCCACAGTTTTTGAGCTATAGCCACCAAATTTGGTGCCAAGATAGGTGATGATGACCCCTCAAAAACTGCATCAAAAGATTGGATGCCACGCCCACCCATACCATCCCTATACCGACCCCAGCCCCTCCTCTCCTAACTTTTTACAAACTTCGAGCTAGAGTCACCAAATTTGGTATGTAGATAGCAATTGACATTCCACATAGATCTGCATCAAAAATTTTGATGCCTCGCCACCCATAACGCCCCCAGCCCCCCTTTCCCCCTTTTATACAAATTTCGAGCTAGAGACACCAAATTTGGTATGAAGATCGCAATTGACATGCCACAAAGATCTGAAACAAAAATTTTGATGCCACAACTACCCATACCGCCCCCAGCCCTCTGTTTCCCCAACTTGTACAAACTTTGAGCTAGAGTCACCAAACTTGGAAGGAATATAGCTGGTGGCATCCCCATCTGCATCGGAGAATCTTTAAGGCAGCGTACACACCTGCCGCATCCGTACCCCTTGCAATCAGTCCTCGTTTTACCGGTTTTAATACTGGTATCGAGTATACCGCAGTCGGTTGCGTCCGACTGCAACGTTTCCACTTGTTTTTTTTTTGCTGTTTTTTTTTTTTTTGTCCAACGATTTTTGTCAGTCGCTGGCAGTACGTTTGTAATCCGATTCCGAAGGGGGCCCCAAGGAAGGTGGAGCGGTTTACAGAATCAAACAGCTGAAAAGTAAAGTTTGCGATGGTAAGCAAACGCTTGCATCGGTCTGTGTGTATCTCTGTGTGTATGTGAGTGTGCTTGTGTGCGTCCGTGATTCTGTAACGTCATCGCAACAATCAGTCCGAATCCGAATCAGTTAATTCAAGTAAATCAGACGCTGTTCGCCGCCGCTACCGCCACCGCCGTTGGCTTCTGTATTTGCCCATGAAATTTAAAGCGCCAGCTGTCGCGGCCTGAAATTAAAAGATGGTTTCAAAATCAATAAGCAACTCGAATTGAAAATTGGCCGATCAACGGCTATCGACCCCAACAAATTTGTAGGAGAAAACTTAGTACTGCCCGCAAACCAAAAAATCTTTTAAAGCCCTAAGTGTTAACCTAGACGGGCACACCAGGGACCAGGGCACAAGACCTTTTGCTTGAACAAAATTATTACATTCTTTTGTTGCTCTTGCTGTTGGTCGTGTGACTATTAATGCCGTTGTGTTTCTACGGCTTGAAAGCTGCCAGGATATCCGGCATTTATTTCGTTACAGCAGCAGCAGGCTTTATATGTATATGATTATTTTGTGTGCTTTTTGTTTTGTTTTAGCCTGGTGATAAGATGCGTTCAGCATGCTGGTGGCAACGTACGGTGCAGCAAATTCAAATGGGAAATGAAAGATATTTTTATCGCCCAACAACATAAACTAGGCCAACTCGCAAATCAATTTTATCATCTTATAATATTAATATAGAATTTTTTTGTTGCCAACACGTTTTATATTCATAAAAACAAAAAATAAAGCTCGTTGGGTTTACTAGCATAATAAATGAGAGAGATCTTTCAAAAATTTGCCTAAACTCATATTGATTATTATTAAGAGTAATCAATTCATCATGAATCTTAGTCAATTTTCATTTTTTTTTTTTTTTTTAAGTACTAAATTCAAGTACAGGATAATTGAAGCATAAATATATAATGTACATGAATCAAAAGTTTGAGTTATGTTAAAAAAAGGTTTTCAATACTTACTTATATTCGAATTTTAGAGAATTAATTAATGCAATTTATATTACGTGGGTAAATTCATGTCACTGTTGAAAATGGCTTTCATATTCAATACTTTGCGTTTTTTAATTGGATCTTTTTCTTGTAAGGCGGCTATATCACAAACGCGCGAAAAAGCAGTGGCACGACACAATGCAGTGCCTAAATAGCCGTAGTTCCTGTGATATTGCGTTAAGCTTATGAAAGTGTTGCATAATTGGAGTACACATATTAACAAGTCGGTATTTAATGTACAAGGCGCTAATTTTCTTTGGATTTCTTTCCAAATGCGGTCGTATTATCGCAGATACATTAGGAATTTTCGGTAAAAACTATCCCGAAGATTGCAGATATGCCTAGTTTATGCAATGCCATGAGAGAGCCATACACCGACATTAGGCATGGTTTGTCAAGTCCACTCTGGTACAAGCTGCAATCGATGATATCGATCAAACCAATACAATGAAATAAAATTATTTAGTATAAATAAGAACCAGAGTAGATTAAATTCAAATTACATACCTATCAAGTGGAAACGATTCAGTCGGACGCAACCGACTGCGGCATACTCAATACCAGTATTAAAACCGGTAAAAAGAGGCCTGACTGCAGAGGGGTTAGGATGCGGCAGGGGTGTTCGCTGCCTAACAGATTTTTCGATGCAGATGGGGATGCCACAAGCTATCTCCCTTACAAATTTGATGACTCTAGCTCAAAGTTTGTAAGTTTGTTGGGCAAGGGGGGCTGGGGGCGGTATGGGTGGGCGTGGCATCCAAACTTTTGATGCAGATCTTTGTAAAATGTCAATTGCTACCTTCATACCAAATTTGGTGGCTCTAGATCAAAGTTTGTAGGTTTGTTGGGAAAGGGGGGCTGGGGGCGGTATGGGTGGGCGTGGCATCCAAATTTTTAGTGCAGATCTTTGTGGAATGTCAATTGCTACCTTCATACTAAGTTTGGTGACTCTAGCTCAAAGTTTGTAAAAGGTGGGGAAAGGGGGTGGAAGGGGTGGGCGTGGCTCCAAAACTTTGATGCAGATTTTCGGGCGTTGTTACCAGCTATCTTCCTACTCATTTTGGTAGCTCTAGCTCCACAACTCTGGAAGATACACGCATTCCCGTTTTTGACGAAGCGTTGGGGCAGCTGGGGGCGGCTAGGGTGGTATTGGTGGGCGTGGCATTCAAACTTTTGATGCAGTTTTTGGGGGTCATCATCACCTATCTTGGCACCAAATTTGGTGGCTCTACTTCAAAAACTGTGGGAGATATAGGCATTTTTATACTCGATACCGAAGGTAAAGAGTATATTGAGTTTGTGCAATGTCCGTCATGGTGTCTGTCCGCCTGTCCGTCTGTCCGTCTGTATGAACGCAACTTTTTTCCACACCCTTCAAGCTAGAGGCTTGAAACTTTCCAAATCTCTTTATCTATGGGATAGTAAATTAAAGTGTCAAGATGGGGGTTCTACGATAACTGGGGGGCTGGCAAATCGATAAATTCGATAACTCAAAACCGATAAATCCACATATTTCGCACATCCTTACAGCTAGAAGTACCAAATTTGGTAAGAAGATAGCTACTAGCAACCCCCAAAAAACTGCATCAAAAATTTTGGAGCCACGCCCCCCCATTCCGCCCCAAGCCCTCCCGAATTTTAAAGTCAAAAAAGCCTATATCTCCCACAGTTTTTGAGCTATAGCCACCAAATTTGGTGCCAAGATATGTGATGATGACCCCTCAAAAACTGCATCAAAAGATTGGATGCCACGCCCACCAATACCGCCCTAGCCACCCCCATGTGCCCCAACGCTTCGTCAAAAACGGGAATGCGTGTATCTTCCAGAGTTGTGGAGCTACAGCCTCCAAATTTGGTGGGAAGATAGCTGGTAACGACCCCCAAAAAACTGCATCAAAGTTTTGGACCACGCCCACCCATTCCGCCCCCAGCCCCCCCTCATTTTGAAATCAGAAATGGCAATATCTCCCACAGTTTTTGAGCTAGAGCCACCAAATTTGGTGCCAAGATAGGTGATGATGACCCCCTAAAAACTGCATCAAAAGTTTGGATGCCACGCCCACCAATACTGCCCTAGCCGCCCCCATCCACCCCAACGCTTCGTCAAAAACGGGAATGCGTGTATCTTCGAGAGTAGTGGAGCTAGAGCCACCAAATTTGGTAGGAAGATAGCTGGCAACGACCCCCAAAAATCTGCATCAAAGTTTTGGAGCCACGCCCTCTATTTCGCCCCCCTTCCCCACTTTTTACAATTTTCGAGCTAGAGTCACCAAATTTGGTATGAAGATAGCAATTGACATTTCAGAAAGATCTGCATCAAAAATTTGGATTCCACGCCCACCCATACCGCCCCCAGCCCCCCTTTCCCACTTATTGCAAATTTCGAGCGAGAGTCACCAAATTTGGTATGAAGATAGCAATTAACATTCCACAAAGATCTGCATCACAAATTTGGATGTCATGCCCACCCTTACCGGCCCCAGCCCCCCTTTCCCCATCTTTTACAAACTTCGAGCTAGAGTCACCAAATTTGGTATGAAGATAACAATTGACATTCCACAAAGATCTGCATCAAAAATTTGGATGCCACGCCCACCCAAACCGCCCCCAGCCCCCCCTTTCCCTATCTTTTACAAACTTCGAGCTAGAGTCACCAAATTTGGTATGAAGATAGCAATTGACATTTCAGAAAGATCTGCATCAAAAATTTGGATGCCACGCCCACCCAAACCGCCCCCAGCCCCCCCTTTCCCCACCTTTTACAAATTTTGAGCTAGAGTCACCAAATTTGGTATGAAGATAGCAATTGACATTTCAGAAAGATCTGCAACAAAATTTTTGATGCCACAACTACCCATACCGCCCCAGCCCCCCCCCCCTTTCCCCACCTTTTACAAACTTTGAGCTTGTCACCAAATTTGGTATGATGATAGCCGGTGGCATCCCCATCTGCATCGGAGAATCTTTAAGGCAGCGTAAACCCCTTCCGCATCCGTACCCCTTTGCATTCAGGCCTCTTTTTACCAGTTTTAATTCTGGTATCGAGTATGCCGCAGTCGGTTGCGTCCGACTGCAACGTTTCCACTTGTTTGACTTTAAAATGCGGGGGGGCTGGAGGCGTAATCCAAAATTTTTGATGCAGTTTTTCGGGGGTTCCTAGTAGCTATCTGCTTACCAAATTTGCTAGTTCTAGCTGTAAGGATGTGCGACATATGTGGATTTAGCGGTTTTGAGCTATCGAATTTATCGATTTGCTAGCCCCCCAGTTATCGTAGAACCCCCATCTTGACACTTAAATTTACTATCCCATAGATAAAGAGAATTGGAAAGTTTCAAATCTCTAGCTTGAAGGGTGTGGAAAAAAGTTGCGAACATACAGACACCATGATGGACATTGCACAAAACCAATATACTCTTTACCTTCGGTATCGATTTAAAAAACTCGTTGCCTCACGCATGCAAAACGCACCACAAACTGTGTGGCAATGTCGCATGCGTATTCACGGAATTACAAATGATTGATTCGGCTCTTGGGTCGAGACACCTTTTTGCCAAGAAGCAGCTGACTACAGCTGGCATTAAGATGTGCGTCTGTAATTACACAATAATTATAAGAATTTATGACTCTTAATGTATTGCAGCGAATGTTAACTTATAACGTTTTCGATTGTACCAAAAAATGTAGCATTTTTGATACATTCATTCCGGGTTGCACTTTTTATACTCGATACCGAAGGTAAAGAGTATATTGAGTTTGTGCAATGTCCGTCATGGTGTCCGTCCGTCTGTCCGTCTGTATGTGTCCAATTTTTTTCCACACCCTTCAAGCTAGAGACTTGAAACTTTCCAATTCTCTTTATCTATGGGATAGTAAATTAAAGTGTCAAGATGGGTGTTCTACGATAACTGGGGGGCTGGCAAATCGATAAATTCGATAACTCAAAACCGATAAATCCACATATTTCGCACATCCTTACAGCTAGAACTACAAAATTTGGTAAGAAGATAGCTACTAGCAACCCCAAAAACTACATCAAAAATGTTGGAGCCACGCCCACCCATTCCGCCCCCAGCCCCCTGCATTTTGAAATCAGAAATGGCTATATCTCCCACAGTTTTTAAGCTATAGCCACCAAATTTGGTGCCAAGATAGGTGATGATGACCCCCCAAAAACTGTATCAAAAGTTTGGATTCCACGCCCACCGATACTGCCCTAGCCGCCCCCATCCACCCCAACGATTCGTCAAAAACGGGAATGCGTGTATCTTCGAGAGTAGTGGAGCTAGAAACAATTGACATTCCACAAAAATCTACATCAAAAATTTGTATGCCACTACCACCCATACCACCCCCAGCCCCCCCTGTCCCCTCTTTTACAAACTTTGAGCTAGAGTCACCAAATTTGGTATGAAGATAGCAATTGACATTTTACAAAGATCTGCATCAAAAATTTGGATGCCACGCCCACCCTTACCGCCCCCAGCCCCCCTATCCCCATCTTTTAGAAACTTTGAGCTAGGGTCACCAAATTTGGTATGAAGATAGCAATTGACATTCCACAAACATCTGCATCAAAAATGTTGATGCCACGTCCACCCATACCACCCCCAGCCCTCCTTTCCACGCTTTTTACAAACTTCGAGCTAGAGACAACAAATTTGGTATGAAGATAGCAATTGACATTTCACAAAGATCTGCATCAAAAATTTTGATGCCACAACTACCCATACTGCCCCCAGCCCCCCTTTCAACACCTTTTACAAACTTTGAGCTAGTCACCAAATTTGCAACGAAGACAGCTTGTGGCATCCCCATCTGCATAGGAAAATCTTTAAGGCAGCGTACACCCCTGCCGCATCCGTACCCCTCTGCAATCAGGCCTCTTTTTACCGGTTTAATACTGGTATCGAGTATGCCGCAGTCGGTTGCGTCCGACTGCAACGTTTCCACTTGTTTCATTTTCGATTGTAATATCAGGCAGCCCTTCTTAAGTGTTATCGTGTTCGATTCTATTCAGTGTTGCCTTATGACAGTGCAGAAGGCAACATTTTCAACACTGTCAAAATCGGGAGTGCTGCATTTTTTATACTGCACTTTTTTTGTTCGATTGTGCCCATTAAAAATGCAAAACCAGTGCAGCACTGAAAAAATGTTTTGGCAGCATTTTTTAAGTGTAACATTATTATAGGGTTGCATTATTTTTTACAATCGAAAACGCTATTACATACAGGGGTGTGCCAGAAATCTCTAGAGATTTTGGCTCGAGCAGGTTTTCAAATCTCTAAAACAAAACCGTAGGTGTGCCAGAAGTAAGGGAGATTTCAATTTTCGGTAAAATTTTTCGGAGCAAATACGTAAAACGAAAATGGCCAAAAGAGTTTCGACCTTTTAAAATAAAAATTGCCTAAAATGAATTTGCTATTTTTGTCATTGTTTTCAAGGTTGGCCACAGGGCATTAGTGTTATATTTAATAAATGGTAAAATAAAAATATGTTAGGTCTTATCTCGTGTAATTCTTATACAAAATAAATATTTAATATTTTGCCCGCCAAGTAACTAATGTTGCTTGACAGTCCTGCCGTGATAGCTTGCTTGAACAGCTGTTCTACGTATTTCGTGAAAATAGTCTTAGAGATTTGTTACAGATTCATTCAAACTCAAAAAAAACAAGTGGAAACGTTGCAGTTGGACGCAACCGACTGCGGCATACTCGATACCAGTATTAAACCGGTAAAAAGAGGCCTGATTGCAGAGGGGTACGGATGCGGCAGGGGTGTACGCTGCCTTAAAGATTTTCCTATGCAGATGGGGATGCCACAAGCTGTCTTCGTTGCAAATTTGGTGACTAGCTCAAAGTTTGTAAAAGGTGTGGAAAGGGGGGCTGGGGGCAGTATGGGTAGTTGTGGCATCAAAATTTTTGATGCAAATCTTTGTGAAATGTCAATTGCTATCTTCATACCAAATTTGGTGACCCTAGCTCAAAGTTTGTAAAAAATGGGGAAGGGGAGCTGGGGGTGGTATGGGTGGGCATGCCATCCAAATTTTTGATGCAGATCTATGTGGAATGTCAATTACTGTTTTCATACCAAATTTGGTGACTCTAGCTCAAAGTTTGTAAAAGTGGGGACAGGGGGAGCTGGGGGTGGTATGGGTGGTAGTGGCATCCAAATTTTTGATGCAGATCTTTGTGGAATGTCAATTGCTATCTTCATACCAAATTTGGTGACTCTAGCTCAAAGTTTGTAAAAGAGGGGACAGGGGGGGCTGGGGGTGGTATGGGTGGTAGTGGCATCCAAATTTTTGATGCAGATCTTTGTGGTATGTCAATTGCTATCTTCATACCAAATTTGGTGACTCTAGCTCAAAGTTTGTAAAAGGTGGGGAAAGGGGGGCGAAATGGAGGGCGTGGCTCCAAAACTTTGATGCCGATTTTTGGGGGTCGTTGCCAGCTATCTTCCTACCAAATTTGGTGGTTCTAGCTCCACTACTCTCGAAGATACACGCATTCCCGTTTTTGACGAAGCGTTTGGGTGGATGGGGGCGGCTAGGGCAGTATCGGTGGGCGTGGCATCCAAACTTTTGATGCAGTTTTTGGGGGGTCATCATCACCTATCTTGGCACCAAATTTGGTGGCTATAGCTCAAAAACTGTGGGAGATATAGGCTTTTCTGATTTCAAAATGCATTGGGGCTGGGGCGGAATGGGGGCGTGGCTCCAAAATTTTTGATGTAGTTTTTTGGGGGATACTAGTAGCTATCTTCTTAGCAAATTTGGTAGTTCTAGCTGTAAGGATGTGCGAAATATGTGGATTTATCGGTTTTGAGCTATCGAATTTATCGATTTGTTAGCCCCCCAGTTATCGTAGAACCCCCATCTTGACACTTTAATTTACTATCCCATAGATAAAGAGAATTGGAAAGTTTCAAGTCTCTAGCTTGAAGGGTGTGGAAAAAAATTGGACACATACAGTGGTGTGCCAGAAATCTCTAGAGATTTTGGCTCGAGCAGGTTTTCAAATCTCTAAAACAAAACCGTAGGTGTGCCAGAAGTTAGGGAGATTTCAATTTTCGGTAAAATTTTTCGGAGCAAATACGTAAAACGAAAATGGCTAAAAAGAGTTGCTACCTTTGAAAAGAAAAATTGCCTAAAATGTATTTGCTATTTTAGTCATTGTTTTCAAGGTTGGCCACAGGGCATTAGTGTTAAATTTAATAAATAGTAAAATAAAAATATGTTAGGTCTTATCTCTTGTAATTCTTATATAAAATACATATTTAATATTTTGCCCGCCAAGTAACTAATGTTGCTTGACAGCCCTGCCGCTTGCTTGAACAGCTGTTCTACGTATTTCGTGAATATAGTCTTAGAGATTTGTTACAGATTCATTCAAAACTCAAAAAAAAAAAAAAAATTAATGCAATGCAAAGAATTAAATGCAATTTTAATTTAACTTACATTTTGGCGGCACAATGACTTGCCATACATTAAATTCTTCTTCTTACTGTAGACATTCACACACCTAACAAACACCGCAAAAGCTGCCACCTTATAAAAAAAGGATTGCTGCAATAACTTTGTTAAATTTACAACAAACTCTCCACTGCTCAACCATGCAATTTTGTTACCTAAAAGTAAGATTTTTTTATGTATATTTGCCACAAATAAGTGTCTTTTAAATTGACCTATTAAAGACTCCGAATAATAGTTTTTGTTAAACGAACAAGGTGGCACCTCTCTTGTTAGGGACGGTTTTGCACGCTTACATGGAACGGCAAATAGACTAGAGATTTGTTAGAGATTTATTAATATCGAAAATCATGAATTAAAATATTAATAAAATTCGAATGTATATGCAATATGCAATTAAGCTTAAAATTACCTTTCGAAAAAGTAACACTTGTTATGCATTACACATTTAATATTGCTTAAACTAACCAAATCTCTGACCAAATTTGTTGAGATTTCAAAACCATCTCGAACTCTGCTCTGGCACACCTAAAACCAGCTCGAGGTTGGTTTTAGGTTGGAATTCAGTTGGTTTTGATGGCTGGCACACCCCTGTTGATGTTTGTAGCTGACCATATACTTTATTTTTTTCGAGTAAAAGCTGCCCTTTTTGATCGACATATTCCTTGGCGTAAGTGTGATCAAAGTGTTTAAAAGGAATTGGTGCACTCATCACATTATCCTGATTCTCTTCCTTTTCGAGGGCAGTCATTATGCCGAGTACATCTTCATAAGACAGGAAGGCTGACAAATAAACGTCATACCTTTGTTGAAATAACTTTTGCACTTGCGGTGCCTGCTGTTGTTGTTGTTGTACCGCTGGGGGGTTGCTGAACTGCGCCAATTGGTGCCGGCTTAGGAATTTCCTGCTTTGTGCCGCTTTCGAGGTTATGTCTGATATTTGCTTGATCTTTATTGTTGTTTTACACAACTACCAACTGAATAAAATAGATCATATCGATCAGATTTACACTGTCTAATGGGTAACACGAACGAGAGTATACTTACACAGTCTGTCACAATAAGCGGGTCATAAGCGGCAACAAAAACTACAGAAATTTAATTTTAAACAAATGGCGGTTCATCAACTGCTGATCTTGTATGCGTCACCACGCCAGACAATGGCTCGATACAACAGAGATGCTCCTGTTGTTTATCGGGAACTGTTGCTATATGGTTGCAAAAATGGTTGCTAGCTTGACTTCGTTGCTTAACATTTGCATTATAAACTGTATTGCTCAGGTCTTATGATGGTTTAAAATAAGTGTAATATATATTTAAATTTAGTATTTCTGTGAATTAATTTTTGTATCGAAATTTGTATTATCTCTACTTTGTTATTCCTAATGAAAAATAGTTTATTTTCTTTTTAACATAATCATTAAACTTAAATTTCATTCGTAATACCTTTAAATATTTTCATAACATAATATTTCAGTGCTAACGAATATTAGCACCAAGTAAAAACAAGTGGAAACGTTGCAGTCGGACGCAACCGACTGCGGCATACTCGATACCAGAATTAAAACCGGTAAAAAGAGACCTGAATGCAAAGGGGTACGGATGCGGCAGGGGTTTACGCTGCCTTAAAGATTCTCCGATGCAGATGGGGATGCCACCGGCTATATTCCTTCTACATTTGGTAACTCTAGCTCAAAGTTTGTAAGAGGTGGGGAAAGGGGGGGGGGCTGGGTCGGTATGGGTAGTTGTGGCATCAAAATTTTTGTTGCAGATCTTTGTGAAATGTCAATTGCTATCTTCATACCAAATTTGGTGACTCTAGCTCAAAATTTGTAAAAGGTGGGGAAAGGGGGGCTGGGGGCGGTTTGGGTGGGCGTGTCATCCAAATTTTTGATGCAGATCTTTGTGGAATGTCAATTGTTATCTTCATACCAAATTTGGTGACTCTAGCTCAAAATTTTTAAAAAGTGAGGAAAGAGAGGGGGCTGGGGGCGGTTTGGGTGGGCGTGTCATCCAAATTTTTGTTGCAGATCTTTCTGAAATGTCAATTGCTATCTTCATACCAAATTTGGTGACTCTAGCTCGAAATTTGTAATAAGTTGGGAAAGGGGGGCTGGGGGCGGTATGGGTGGGCGTGGAATCCAAATTTTTGATGCAGATCTTTGTAAAATGTCAATTGCTATCTTCACACCAAATTTGGTGACTCTAGCTCGAAATTTGTAATAAGTGGGGAAAGGGGGGCTGGGGGCGGTATGGGTGGGCGTGGAATACAAAATTGTTGGTGCAGATCTTTCTTTCGTTGGGGTGGATGGGGGCGGCTAGGGCAGTATTGGTGGGCGTGGCATCCAAACTTTTGATGCAGTTTTTAGGGGGTCATCATCACCTATCTTGGCACCAAATTTGGTGGCTCTAGCTCAAAACTGTGGGAGATATAGCCATTTCTGATTTCAAAATGCGGGGGGCTGGGGGCGGAGTGGGTGGGCGTGGCTCCAAAACTTTGATGCAGTTTTTTGGGGGTCGTTACCAGCTATCTTCCTACCAAATTTGGAGGCTCTAGCTCCACAACTCTGGAAGATACACGCATTCCCGTTTTTGACGAAGCGTTGGGGCACATGGGGGTGGCTAGGGCGGTATTGGTGGGCGTGGCATCCAATCTTTTGATGCAGTTTTTTAGGGGTTATCATCACCTTTCTTGGCACCAAATTTGGTGGCTATAGCTCAAAAACTGTGGGAGATATAGGCTTTTTTGACTTTAAAATTCGGGGGAGCTGGGGGCGGAATGGGGGGCGTGGCTCCAAAATTTTTGATGCAGTTTTTTGGGGGTTGCTATTAGCTATCTTCTTACTAAATTTGGTACTTCTAGCTGTAAGGATGTGCGAAATATGTGGATTTATCGGTTTTGAGTTATCGAATTTATCGATTTGCCAGCCCCCCAGTTATCGTAGAACCCCCATCTTGACACTTTAATTTACTATCCCATAGATAAAGAGATTTGGAAAGTTTCAAGTCTCTAGCTTGAAGGGTGTGGAAAAAAGTTGCGAACATACAGACGGACAGACGGACAGACGGTCAGACGGACAGACGGACGGACACCATGACGGACATTGCACAAACTCAATATACTCTTTACCTTCGGTATCGAGTATAACAAGTGGAAACGTTGCAGTCGGACGCAACCGACTGCGGCATACTCGATACCAGTATTAAACCGGTAAAAAGAGGCCTGATTGCAGAGGGGTACGGATGCGGCAGGGGTGTACGCTGCCTTAAAGATTTTCCTATGCAGATGGGGATGCCACAAGCTGTCTTCGTTGCAAATTTGGTGACTAGCTCAAAGTTTGTAAAAGGTGTGGAAGAGGGGGCTGGGGGCAGTATGGGTAGTTGTGGCATCAAAATTTTTGATGCAAATCTTTGTGAAATGTCAATTGCTATCTTCATACCAAATTTGGTGACCCTAGCTCAAAGTTTGTAAAAAATGGGGAAGGGGAGCTGGGGGTGGTATGGGTGGGCATGCCATCCAAATTTTTGATGCAGATCTATGTGGCATGTCAATTACTATTTTCATACCAAATTTGGTGACTCTAGCTCAAAGTTTGTAAAAGTGGGGACAGGGGGGGCTGGGGGCGGTATGGGTGGTAGTGGCATCCAAATTTTTGATGCAGATCTTTGTGGAATGTCAATTGCTATCTTCATACCAAATTTGGTCACTCTAGCTCAAAGTTTGTAAAAGGTGGGGAAAGGGGGGCGAAATGGAGGGCGTGGCTCCAAAACTTTGATGCAGATTTTTGGGGGTCGTTAACAGCTATCTTCCTACCAAATTTGGAGGCTCTAGCTCCACAACTCTGGAAGATACACGCATTCCCGTTTTTGACTAAGCGTTGGGGCACATGGGGGTGGCTAGGGCGGTATTGGTGGGCGTGGCATCCAATCTTATGATGCAGTTTTTGAGGGGTCATCATCACCTATCTCGGCACCAAATTTGGTGGCTATAGCTCAAAAACTGTGGGAGATATTGGCTTTTTTGACTTTAAAATTCGGGGGGCTGTGGGCGGAATGGGGGCGTGGCTCCAAAATTTTTGATGCAGTTTTTTGGGGGTTGCTAGTAGCTATCTTCTTAGCAAATTTGGTACTTCTAGCTGTAAGGATGAGTGAAATATGTGAATTTATCGGTTTTGAGTTATCGAATTTATCGATTTGCCAGCCCCCCAGTTATCGTAGAACACCCATCTTGACACTTTAATTTACTATCCCATAGATAAAGAGATTTGGAAAGTTTCAAGTCTCTAGCTTGAAGGGTGTGGAAAAAAGTTGCGTTCATACAGACGGACAGACGGACAGACGGACAGACACCATGACGGACATTGCACAAACTCAATATACTCTTTACCTTCGGTATCGAGTATAATAAATGCAATATATAAAAATGTATTATTCATAATACATATTACCTTTCTTATTGGCATTAAATAATTGATAAAAACAATCTGTATAAAAATAAAATTATTTTGTTAATTAAATACCGAAAACAAATTGTTAGCAATGGCTGTTTATGAAATTTTAAAACATAGGGTATTAAAATTTTGTGCTTTGTATTTCGAAGCAACTTGCAAGTGTTTAGCTTGTATTTTCTTTGCATTTGCCTATTCTCGATGTGTACACAGAACGCTATTGCTTGGCGAATGACCATTTGATCTACAGACCAGAGGGTATATTGCTTTTGTGCAAATGTATGTAACAGGTAGATGGAAGTATTTCTGACCCAATTATATCTATGTATATATTATATGTATATGCGGGAAGTTCAGTCAATCAATTTTGTAAGATTTTATTTGCAATGCATGCTACTGCTGCTGATGTAGATTACATTTTCTTAAGTTTCTATTTGTTAGTGTGTTTGTTTTTGCACGGTATATATTTGGTGAAAATTTTTTTGCTTTCTTTTAGCTTGCTTCAGAAGTCAACAATGTATGCATGCATTTACAATGTATGCGCGCGCTCTGCAAGTCTTACAAAGAGCGTAGTAACGCTACCTTCTTCGCACGCACTGAATTAACGCAAAACATATCTAAGAGGCTGCAGCTAAGTGAATTGCATATTGCCTTTAGCTTTAATTTAGTGTGTGCGGAGGAGTTAGGGTTATTAAACTTTATGATTGACATGCAAAGCGCGCACATAAAATAGAGAGTGAACGTAAATGAGCAACATCAAAGGAACATGATCGGAGCGAGATTTGTAATTACCTGATTATCTTAAGAGCAACACGCGCACTTATGTGAACGCCCTATGCTTGTTCGAAATTGCATATCAATAACATATTAATAATGTTAGTTAGTTTTGTCTAAGTTATATAAGCAGCAAGTAGGCAAATCCACCCCCATAAAATATTCTGGTGTGGGTATTTTTTAGACGCACCAAGTTTTGTTTTGTTGTTTGTTGTTTTTTAAATCAATCACACCAACAAAAAGTAGCAGTGCGGGCCCAACAACAACAACAACAACAACAACAACAACAAACGCTTCTTGAAAGTGTACGAACCTTTTTTTATGACACTTTGCTTGCGGGACTCAAAGGCGTCATTGCCCATTGTTTTGTTTTTGTATTCTCGCTCGCGATCGAGCTCTCAGCTTGTCCGACAATCTGGCGACAGTAGTGGAATGGGTAATTGTTGTAATTGTAATTTGATTTTTTAAAATGGGTAAAAAGTGCTCCAAATCGTATGGGAGGTACTTGAAGGAGTTGTCCAAATAAAAATTCCTTTCTTAGTGCTCACTTTCAACCTGCATAAAATATTGTGTGAAAATTTCAGCCTTGTAGCTCTTTTCGTTTAGGCTGTGGCAATGTCAACAATCACTTAGGACAAACTCTTTTATATATATAGATAATGTTTTCGCCACTGCCTGGCCGCGTGCGGATCGTGTATTTCTCGCAATAAAAGGCTAAGCGCCAACACGTCCAGCTCAGTCGAAAAGTAATTTATTCTGATTCTTCTTCTTCTACTTATGCTAGGGCTACTTTTTCATTCAATACATCGATAAATCGATATTCATAGCGTTGTAACTATGTAACTTAACTATTTCCTATCTGTTATACAAATTCCGTTAACATTTCAACTGCTCAATTCAACTTAAATATCAAAAATATAATAAAATAAGAAAAGGCGCTACTTCGGCGCCAACATACTCCCCGGCCTTGGAAGCTCCTTCCAACAAAACTAATCAGTCTGCTATTGGCAGGGGCAAATCCCTATGTACGTTCCGCTTGTAGATTCCAGTTTTTGTTTTAAGAGTAACGACGCGAACTGCTCCATCAGCACCAGGATGAGTTTCTTGAATGCGACCGAGAACCCAGTGTCCAGGTGGGGCATTGTCTTCCATTATAAGCACCAACGTGCCAATTTGAACATTGTTGCAGACGGATGCCCACTTGCTTCGCTGCTGCAGCAAGGTAAGATATTCGGTTGACCAACGCTTCCAAAATGACTGAAGTACAGCCACGATTCGCTTCCATCTATTTGTAATTGATAACTTTAGGTCAGCTTCGTCGCAAGGTTCCACTAAAGCATTAACCGGTCGTCCAATTAAGAAGTGGCCTGGAGTCAACGGCTCGAGGTCTCCAGGATCTGTGGACATAGAATGAAGCGGCCGTGAGTTCATTACAGCCTCAGCTTGCGATATGACTGTAACGAGCTCCTCATAATTGAGCGCTGTCCCATTGAAGCATCTGAGCAATAGCTGCTTGGCCACCTTGACGGCGCTTTCCCAAAGCCCGCCGAAATGAGGCGAGCGTGGCGGTATGAAATGGAAGTCAAAACCCCGATGAGTAAATTGATTGACAATTTGCTGCTTGTTTTCGTCATCCCACAACTGTTTGGTCATTGTCGTTAGTTCGCGAGATGCACCAACAAAATTAGTAGCATTGTCACAGTACAATTCGCTACTAAGTCCTCGCCGAGAAAAGAATCGCTTTAGAGCCGCGATGAAGGCGCTCGAGCTTAGATCCGATACTAACTCCAAATGACACGCTTTTGTCAAGAAGCATACAAAGACGCAGAGATACGCCTTTGTTGGCCGACGACCCCGCTGGCTATAATGCATCCAAAGTGGTCCGGCGAAATCCACGCCAGCTCGTTCGAATGGTTGCGCTCCGAGCTGCACTCTACCCGCCGGCAAAGGGCCCATGTGTTGATTCGATGATATGGGACGTTGACGGAAACAAGCCACACAGCTTCGAACCACCCTGCGAGCTACCTTTCTAGCATTGATCACCCAGTACCTCTGTCGCACAAAAGCGCATATAGTCTGCGCTCCGGCGTGCATATTAGTTCGGTGTGTATGCTCAAATAAAGAATTTACAACAATGTGCTCACTTGGCATTAAAATTGGGTGTCTTGTGTTATATGGTACGTTGGCATGTGTGAGCCTGCCACCTACACGAACTATTTCGACTCCATTGGCAATTTCAAAAAAAGGGTTCAGCCCTTGTATTTTGGCCGATCGTATACATTTTTCTTTTCTAAGTTTGACTATCTCCTCATAGAATGATAAGTTTTGTACATTAAAAACTATGTAACGCAAACCACCTTCCATTTCCATAGCAGTTAAGGCTTCAGCCTTAGTTGAGTCAGTTTTACTGTGACGCCAACGATATATATAACCAAACACTCTATTCAACTTAAGGAAATCTTTTGCAAATTTGCATTTGCCAACGATATCACTAACATTCAGTTCCGCCCTAACTATCAAGGAAAATTTTGAATTTCGCTGCTCTGGAACTTCTTTTTGAATAGGTAGCTGCATCTCTGGCCGTTGATCGGCCGGAAGACGCAAGAATTCTGGACCCATCCACCACATCGTAGAATTTTTCAATTCTGCAGTAGCCCACGGGAGACAATGTCCGCCGGGTTAAATTTAGATGCTACCTTGAACCAGTTTTGCGCCTGCGTCAATTCTTGTATGCGTGCAACTCTATTCGCGACAAATGTGTTCCATCTGCTGGGATGCGAAGCAATCCAGTTAAGCACAATTGTCGAATCTGTAAAATATTTAGTCTGAGAAACCGAGACAGGGACGCAATTTTTGACCTTGGCCATTAGTTGGGCTAAGAGCCTTGCTCCTTCTAGTTCCAGACGAGGTAGCGATGTGACACGCACCGGTGCTACCTTAGATTTTGCCGTTAATAAATTTACTGAGATGACTCCTCCTTGATCTACCACTCGGGCATATATTGCTGCACCATAGGCACGACAAGATGCATCGGAGAAGCCATATAGCTCCAGCTCTTGAATCTCACTGTCTGTTGGTACCACTGCGCGGGGTAGAGAACACTTGCACACGAGATTCAAGTTTTCCCGGTATCTCTCCCACTGTTGGGCGTAACTGGAGGGCAATTCTTCATCCCAATCCTGATTGAGTAACCATAACTCCTGCATAAAAATCTTTCCTAGTATTAACAACGGACTGAGGAATCCCATGGGGTCAAATAGTTGCGCCAGTTCGGATAAAACCACGCGTTTTGTTATACCGGTCGACGTCCTTGCGGCGTACGTAAACTGAAATCGATCAGGAACTGACGCCCATTAGATGCCGAGAGTTTTCGCGGTGTCCATAGTTTTTAATTCTAAGGAATCAGGGAATTTTGTATCACTCAAAGGAGTCTCAGAATTAGTTCGCCACTTATGAAGCTCAAATCCTCCCAGCTTAAGCAATTTTGCGACTTCCTTTTAAATCCCACAACGTCGCTATAGACTCTGCTCCACACAGCAAGTCATCCATATAAAAGTTACGCTGAATCGCTTCATAAGCTAATGGATACTGTGAACTGTAACGCTCCGCTAGATAATACAGACAACGCACACCAAGTTCAAGTTCATAGTACAATTTTAAATGTTTGGTCACAGTCACGAGTCAATACAGCAGGTCGTACAAAACTAATTATCAGGATAGCTCCTGCTTTCTTCGGGCTTTCTATCTTCTAGCATTGCCGCTTTTGCTCCATGCTGTAACAACAAAAGTGCACAATTAGTTGATGATTCTCAAATATAAATTTTTAACATATGGATATTTAATGTCATTCACCTATTTGCTCTTATCCAGGAATATTTTTCATGTGTCATGGATTTTTTGAGAAGTGGAATTTGTTCCGGATGTGATAAAAATTTCTCGAACTCGTCACAACTCATGTCGTAGTTCAATTTGATGACCAGTTCAGCTTTGAAGTCTTCCACACGCAATCGATTCGTTAAATCAGTCCACACATTACCCATTATGGAAAATACTTTCTCCACATAGGCGTTGCTGATTGGAATGGATAGAATTTTCCCAACGATTTTCGGCAGTTCCTTGAATCCATCACAGCTCCGAAAGATCTCGGCGTACTTTTGATCCAAGCAAAGCTGAAGATCCTTAATTCGTGGAAAAACTGAAGCAAGTAGAATTGCTTCGTTATACAATGTATCTTCGTCTACTTTGATTTTGACAGCTTTTGCAGCTTTCAATAAATCCTGGTATGCCGGTGCGTTGTTTTCCAGGTTAATGATGGAAAAATATTGAAACGGGCTGTTCTCATAGTCGTACCATTTACAGAGATACTCAAGGGCTCTTTGATAAACCTTTTTCGCTTCCTTCGAATTTGGTCCTTTTTCCTCGGTCGAGATGATCCAAACTATTATTCACTTTGCTGCCGTAAAATCCATCATTCAGTCTTGACTGAATTTGATCTGCCAATTTCACCATGATATCATGTATATCACAGCTCATCACAGCATCAGCCTCCAAGGATTTTATATTTATTGTCAATACATTCATAAAGTGGTGCACAAAATACAAATAACATTCCGCCACGGTCAAAGGGGCGTTCAAGTCGTTCACTTCATTTTCCTGATCTCCCACAAACTTCGATACAGTTTTGTCTACTTCTTCTTCTCCTTGACTTATGAAATATTTCTTGATGGCTGGCCATTTGGCGATGATTCTTTCCACAGCGGGAAATAGAGACAACCACCTCGTGACGACATGTCGCAAAATGTCTTGAAATTCCATAAGCATTTTTTCAATTGTTCAATATTTTTTGCACTCGATGAGAATTCAGCATATGTTCTCAAGACCAAAGTTTCAACGTCATAAGGTAACAACTTGCAAGCGTGTCTGCCAGCATTATGTATGATATGGGCGTTGCAATTGCTTTTGATAATGTCCGGATGTATATCGGAAAGTTTTTGGAAAACTGAGTTGTGCTCGCCATAATTCACAGCAGCATTATCTGCAGAATAAGAGCTAACATTTTCCACATCGAGACCGTGCGTGTCCAAGCAATTCTTCATCTGGCTAAAAATAGCGTAAGAAGATTCCTTACTATCTTGGTAAAAGTCCAGAATCCGATTCCTCACGCCGTAATTAATATCGAAATATCTAATAGCGATGGGGTACAGCTTTCGATTTCCCTTGTTGGATGCATCTGTTGCGATAGAAAATGAAATCGGAGCATCGCTATTTACTCTCATTTCTGCGAGAACCATTTCGATGCTTTTGGGTGCCAAAATATTTTCTACGAGCATTTCCGCCTTCGTTCTGCCACATTGTAGCTTCCTCGCAATGCTGCTATCAGCGTATAATTTGCTGCATAACTTCATACCACAATCCATACTGAGATAACTGTGGTGGTGATTGATACCATGGTAAACTTGGACAAGTTCAGCCTTGGCGATTTTTAATTCTTCAGGCTTTCTAGATTTTTTCTGTTATTCGCTGACAATATAATGTAACTATAATGTATATAGAGTATCTTAGAGGAATCAGTTTTTATCATTTATCTTGTTCATATATGAAATTTTATATCCACCTATAAAATTTTTTTTCGTGCACAGTTCCATAAAATGGCATATATGTACAAGAGGGTCTTATGGATATTTTTTCATAGCATGTCTGAAATTCAATAATTTAAATTTGAAAACTCTAAATCTAAATCCAATAAATAAATTGTTTACCTTTGACAGGCATAAAAGCTGTCATAAGTTGATTAGTCTGAATCGTTTGCGTAGTTTTGACGTGAGAAACACTTTTTAGATGGGCTTTAACAGCTTTTTCCCCATCATGTTTAACTGTGAATCTGATATTACACTTTGTGCACTCTGCCGTGTCAGTGTCTTTTTTTCAACCACTCTTTATAAGCTTCAACTTTCAGCCATTCTTCTAAAAATTTACAGAAATATTTATTTTTCTTCGGGGGTCCACCGTCCACACTGGCCAGTTTCGACATTTTTGTATATTCAACGAATGGTTATGGTACGAACTATGGTGGAGGTGTAATTACACTTGAAGAACGACGGAGAGGAATCGTTTTTATACTTGCATCGCAGTATTGCACACGCCACATATATGTCACACTTGAATATCGTATACGCGAATATCAGCTATGATCACCGATTCACACTGTTCGCCTGATTCTATTGGCTAAAAATTTAGAGCAACGGCATTTAAAAAATGTGCAAGCCGTGCGACAGTAGGACAAGGTTTCAAATTTGATATAATTTTTATACTCGATAACGAAGGTAAAGAGTATATTGAGTTTGTGCAATGTCCGTCATGGTGTCCGTCCGTCTGTCCGTCTGTATGTGTCCAATTTTTTTCCACACCCTTCAAGCTATAGACTTGAAACTTTTCAATTCTCTTTATCTATGGGATAGTAAATTAAAGTGTCAAGATGGGGGTTCTACGATAACTGGGGGGCTGGCAAATCGATAAATTCGATAACTCAAAACCGATAAATCCACATATTTCGCACATCCTTACAGCTAGAACTACCAAATTTGGTAAGAAGATAGCTACTAGCAACCCTCAAAAATCTGCACCAAGCAAGTTTTTGAGCCACGCCCACCCATTCCGCCTCCAGCCCCCCGCATTTTGAAATCAGAAAAGCCTATATCTCCCACAGTTTTTGAGCTATAGCCACCAAATTTGGTGCCAAGATAGGTGATGATAACCCCCAAAAACTGCATTAAAAGATTGGATGCCATGCCCACCAATACTGCCCTAGCCGCCCCCATCCACCCCAACGCTTCGTCAAAAACGGGAATGCGTGTATCATCTAGAGTTGTGATGCTAGAGCCACCAAATTTGGAAGGAAGATAACTGGCAACGACCCCAAAAATCTGCATCAAAGTTTTGGAGCCACGCCCTCCATTTCGCCCCCCTTTCCCCACCTTTTACAAACTTTGAGCTAGAGTGACCAAATTTGGTATGAAGATAGCAATTGACATTCCACAAAGATCTGCATCAAAAATTTGGATGCCACTACCACCTATACCACCCCCAGCTCTCCTTCCCCACTTTTTACAAACTTTGAGCTAGGGTCACCAAATTTGGTATTCAAATAGCAATTGATATTCCACAAAGATCTGCATCAAAAATTTGGATGCCATGCCCACCCATACCACCCCCAGCTCCCCTTCCCCTTTTTTTAAAAACTTTGAGCTAGGGTCACCAAATTTGGTATGAAGATAGCAATTGACATTCCACAAAGATTTGCATCAAAAATGTTGATGCCACAACTACCCATACTGCCCCCAGCCCCCTTTCCCCACCTTTTACAAACTTTGAGCTAGCCACCAAATTTGCAACGAAGACAGCTCGTGGCATCCCCATCTCCATCGGAGAATCTTTAAGGCAGCGTACACCCCTGCCGCATCCGTACCCCTTCTGCAATCAGGCCTCTTTTTACCGGTTTAATACTGGTATCGATTATGCCGCAGTCGGTTGCGTCCGACTGCAACGTTTCCACTTGTTTAATAGCACTTAGTTCATGAATTATCTCATAAAAACTTTAGCTATTGTTATTTGTTTCAAATATAGCAACCAATACATAAATAAAAAATTCCATGTCCTTATTAAATTACAAATTATTTACACTTTTTTTCTGTTTTTGGCTGCAACCGCCCACTGTGCACTTCATTTGGTGTATTCTTTAGGGTTACCAAACAACATAATATTCACTCGTTTTGTTTTTAATTTGTATGGCCTAAATTTATGTAAGAAAAACGTTACAGTGGCAACTCTTCGAATGAAACCAATGCCGTATTATAACGGGAACACACTCGGTTGTTGCAATCTGGTCTCTATCATTCTTTTTACAGTAGACATATAACCTCTTTATAACATATAAGTTTATTTATTTATTTATTATATTTATTTTGCCAGAGCGAGCAGCGCTCCCAAAGCTGTTGCGGGAAATTTGAAAAATTCACAAACAGAAAAAAATGAGAGACATTGAGCGCGTTTTGTCTTGTTTGGCTTCAGCCCCGGAGAAATTCGTTTTTTACCCGGAGACCCGTAGATCATCCTCGAAACCCGGAGCCTCCGGGTGAAACCCGGACAGTTGGTAATCCTAGTTGTCAAGCTGTCTGGTCTGATAATTGGATGGTGAGGTATAAAGTACTTAACATTGTGTACTTGCTCTGTGGGCACCTCCTCCATATGATTCAAAGACATGTATTCTTCTATGAACTCTACATAATGCCTTTTAAGCTCGGAGTTCCGATTTAATTTTCTTTCTAAATTTAAAAATCTGTTGAGTGCAATGTTATAGGAACTGCCTAAACCTTCCCTGGGCTCTTTAAATAAGAGGGACACTACAAATCTATTACACTCTGTTAGTTTTACTTTAGACAAAAAGGCGTGCTCGCATTGCTGTTCTTCTTGACTCCAGAAAGCCGAATCTTGAGTACCCTTAGCAGAGCGTTGAGGAATTTCCTCACACTCCCAAAACCTTTGAACCATTTTGTGCAACTCTTCTGCTTCATCTTGCTTAACCTTAGCTGAATGATTGCAGATTAATGCTACGTTATAGTCTGGTTCATATTCTCCTACTACGATCCAGCCCAGCAGTGATTTTTGAAAAATTGGTTTATTTAAACCTAGCTTGATTTGACCCGCAACTATAAGCTTGAAGAAAAGGTTCACCCCCAACAGCATACTTATTTCATTAGCCGAGTCGAAGCAAGGATCTGCTAGCTTGACTTTCTTCGCTTGCCGCAAGTCGAATGCTGTTGCTGCTGCTGTCGGGTTATATTGCGTTATTTTTGGTAGAACACAAAATCTGTCAGTTGCTTCAAAGTTTGTCACCAAAGATTTAAATGTCGTTTTTAATTCACCAAGAATTTCAAACTTGGAATTTCCTATACCATTAAGCGAATAGTGAACACTTATAATTGGCAACTCCAGTTTGGAAGCTAGCCAAGAGGTCACTAAATTCAACTGGCTTCCCGAGTCCAGCACACATCTACATTTGTGAAACCTTCCCATGGAATCCTTCACGAGCACTATCGCTGTTGCGAGAAAACTTACAGCCTTATTTGTCAATAAGGAACTATAAAGCGAGCTTGAACCCCCTTTTGATCACTTGCATTTTCAGTATCTCTGGTCTCCCTATGAAGCAGTTCATGATGCGTCTTGTGACACGTACCGCAACGCGGCCCAGTGCAACCCTTCGTTAGATGACGCTTACTGAAGCAAACTAAACATAAGCCTATCCTTTTAACTTCGTGGTATTTCTGTAACGGTGTCAAGGATTTAAATTTTAAACACGCCTTCAAATGATGATGGCCAGAGCAATAATAACACGCACTTGCATTATCCATTGCAACCGCCAAGCTTGCCCTTTTTGCATCACCCTTGGGGGCTGTTTTGGCTGAAATGGCTTTTCTAACCTCGCGACTGGACAAATTTAATTCTCTGCTGCTGAGGAATTGGGCAAGCAGTTCCCAAGACGGTAGCTTTGAACAGTCGTACTCGCCATCCCATTTTTCTAATGTCGCATCATCTAGCTTGCTTCGTGTCAAATGAAAAACAAAAGCATCTAATATCTCCTTGTCGCTGCCTAACGAGCGAAGGGCGACCAATTGAGAGTTTACGGAATCGACTAGCGTCCTTAGCGACTCTGCATCCGCTTGCTTCATCTTCCGAGTGCTAAAAAGTTCGCAAATATGTGACTGCACAATAATAGCCTTGTGTTCGAAACGATCTCTGAGCAATTGAAGGGCCTTTCTGTAGTTACCTGCCGACAACTCTAAACATTCAATTGTTCGTGAGGGAACAGCACCTAAACAGGACCTTAGATGAATGAACTCTGAAAGCTCATCA
This sequence comes from Scaptomyza montana, assembly GCA_018904305.1. Lineage (NCBI taxonomy): Eukaryota > Metazoa > Arthropoda > Insecta > Diptera > Drosophilidae > Scaptomyza > Scaptomyza montana. Next base: position 855,385 of record JAEIGR010000045.1, read on the forward strand.
AGGTCGTTGTCTGCTTCAATCAATGTCACAAATGAATTGTACCAGCTGGTTCAATCCGTGACTTTACCTGTAAATTGTGGTAATTTCAATGCAGGCAGCTTAGAACTGCGAGCACTGATACTATTTGCCATTGTAGAGTTTGCTGACGGCTCGGAACTCCCAGTTGAGTGACGACCCCTTTTTGTCAATTGGCTCAAAATCTTTGACTTTACTTCGCAATACGTTTCTTCTATAAGTTGACGAGTATCGAATTCCGCCGCATTTTCACCAGCCTGCTCAATCTGGCTTTGAATTTCACACAGCTGAGCGAACACTGACTCAACCAAGCTCAAGGCGCTTCCAACTCCGTGGCGACCATAAACTGGCAGTTTGACATTACATAGTTCTTGTTGCGATTCAACGAATTCAATAAACTTTCTCTAAGAGGATAATGTTCTAAAGTTTTCTTGTTCTTTTTGGAGCCATCTTGCTCGAGATCAAAATTTTAATTACTTAGTTTAAACTGATTTAAACAACGCGTTCAGTCTAATTCAAAGCAAGTAATCAACCTTTTAGGATTTACCAATAGCGTACAACGCGCCTTAAGTTTTTATTTTTATTTTTTAGTTTTAATTAATCTTGTGCCACTGTGCTGCTTAGATATATATTTGCACGCACCAACATATAAGTATATCGATCTGCCAAATTGAGAACCAAAATATTTATGTATGCACTACAAATCACATGTATTAAGCTGCAACGGGACCTATGTATTTTGTATTGAATCTGCTTAAGCGCAGCAGCCAACGTGTTTCGAACAAGTACAGCACCTTATCGGTACGCTGATTATGCCTACATATGCCTGCCTTCAGTCACCTATACATGTGTGCATGTAAGTGCCAGTCTATGTAAGCACTGCTTATCATATGTATTAAGCTGCAACGGGACTTATGTATTTCGTATCAACCACTCTTGAGCGCAGCAGCCAACCGTTTTAGAAAAAGTACAGCAACCTTTGGTTGCGCTGCTGATGCTCTCTACAATTGTGTCTTTGATCACTTTAACAATAAACTGGTGTGACTCTTGCATAAACATATGTACATACAGACCCTACACCGGCACATACAATTTACTGCAATGAATAAATGTATATCTGAATTTATGCCTATTTACATATGAACTGATTATGTACCAATAAGCACTTTCTCACAAACCAATGTACCACACACATTAGATTTATTATATTTTAATTTTTTGTTGAGACACTATTAAAACACACCGAACTTGAAATGCCTATAAGCCGTGCAAGAAGTACTAAATGCACCAAGCAGAAAGCTACTCACAGTTCGATAGGAAGATGCTGCCGTCGCCGTATGCGCCTCCAGCTATCCGTCTCTTTTATATTTGCAGTGCTTCAGTAGCGAGCTCTTCAACAGCTTCAAAATTAAGCTGCAATCGGGTGAGAACTTTATTCAAAAGTCCCTGCTCGGGCGCCAAATGTTTTCGCCACTGCCTGGCCGCGTGTGGATCGTGTATTTCTCGCAATAAAAGGCTAAGCGCCAACACGTCCAGCTCAGTCGAAAAGTAATTTATTCTGATTCTGATTCTTCTTCTTCTACTTATGCTACGGCTACTTGTTCATTCAATATTCATTCAATACATCGATAAATCGATATTCATAGCGTTGTAACTATGTAACTTAACTATTTCCTATCTGTTATACAAATTCCGTTAACATTTCATTTGCTCAATTCAACTTAAATATCAAAAATATAATAAAATAAGAAAAGGCGCTACTTCGGCGCCAACAGATAAGAAAAATAAAAAACAAAAAGTTCATAAAAATAGGTTAAAATTATTCAATAGTTAATAACTTTCATGAAAGCAAAGACTGATCAACTGTTTTATAACCAAAAAAAAATTTTTTATTTTTCACAACACAAACACACATTTTTTTAAACATATATAAGGGAGATGCCCTAATGTTGGACACCCCTTTGGTTTTTGTGACATAAGACTGTCCAAAATCAACGTATAGCTTATCTGTTAGTATCGTTGGAAAGCTTGTTCAATTGCGCATCGATATAATGATATATTTAACATTTAATGAAAAAACTCAAAATCACGATTTTCAAAAAAGTGCCCCGAAGTTGGACACCCCCTTATATCTTGTGAAAATGCAGCAAATTAAATAAAATAAAATGCCAAATCATTGTTTATATGTAAGATTTTGTTTTTTATGCAATTAATCAATGAAAATCAAACGAATTTATTATTTTATTAATTATTATTGCTCGTAATGAGCAGTATCGCAAGTAATGCATCGATATATCGATTGATGTATCGATCTATGCATCGCACGCTCATCATTGCTCACAAACCTTATTAATATGGCGCGAAATATGTAAACAAACTTATTACCCTTATTTATTATGAAATTATTATTCAATTAACTATGAAATTCAATAAAACCAATTTAATCGCGGCCAACAAATTTTGTTGCGAATGTACGTCTTCTCGTTGCGCGCTCATTTTGATACATGTATATGAAGATGACACGATCATCGATACAATTGAATGAAAATATCGATTACAACTAATCGTGTTCAATTGTGAAACATCAACAGTGTCCAGATTAGAAGAAATCACGGTTTTAACATTTTTGAATGTAAAACCCAAAATATTGAAGAAAAAAAATGTTTGATTGCTGAATATGAAAGAGCATGATGAAACGAATAAGAAAAAATGTATTTATATATATATATATATATATATATTAATTATTATTATTATTATATATATTAATATAAAATACACGTTCATAAAAAAAAAAAATTTTTTTTTCAAACTTTTAAACGATATTATTAATAAATATGAAGACACTCTAATTAAAATACATATGCATAAAATAGATTTAAAGAAAAAAAATAAATAAAAAAATTGAAAATAACTGCATAGTTTACGTTATTTTTCAAAAAGAGGGAGAACTAAGCACACATCTACAATCATTTGATATTCCACAAAGATCTGCATCAAAAATTTGGATGTCACGCCCACCCATACCATCCCTATACCGACCCCAGCCCCTCCTCTCCTAACTTTTTACAAACTTCGAGCTAGAGTCACCAAATTTGGTATGTAGATAGCAATTGACATTCGACATAGATCTGCATCAAAAATTTTGATGCCTCGCCACCCATAACGCCCCCAGCCCCCTTTCCCCACTTTATACAAATTTCGAGCTAGAGACACCAAATTTGGTATGAAGATCGCAATTGACATGCCACAAAGATCTGAAACAAAAATTTTGATGCCACAACTACCCATACCGCCCCCAGCCCTCTGTTTCCCCAACTTGTACAAACTTTGAGCTAGAGTCACCAAACTTGGAAGGAATATAGCTGGTGGCATCCCCATCTGCATCGGAGAATCTTTAAGGCAGCGTACACACCTGCCGCATCCGTACCCCTTTGCAATCAGTCCTCGTTTTACCGGTTTTAATACTGGTATCGAGTATACCGCAGTCGGTTGCGTCCGACTGCAACGTTTCCACTTGTTTTTTTTTTGCTGTTTTTTTTTTTTTTGTCCAACGATTTTTGTCAGTCGCTGGCAGTACGTTTGTAATCCGATTCCGAAGGGGGCCCCAAGGAAGGTGGAGCGGTTTACAGAATCAAACAGCTGAAAAGTAAAGTTTAAGATGGTAAGCAAACGCTTGCATCGGTCTGTGTGTATCTCTGTGTGTATGTGAGTGTGCTTGTGTGCGTCGGTGATTCTGTAACGTCATCGCAACAATCAGTCCGAATCCGAATCAGTTAATTCAAGTAAATCAGACGCTGTTCGCCGCCGCTACCGCCACCGCCGTTGGCTTCTGTATTTGCCCATGAAATTTAAAGCGCCAGCTGTCGCGGCCTGAAATTAAAAGATGGTTTCAAAATCAATAAGCAACTCGAATTGAAAATTGGCCGATCAACGGCTATCGACCCCAACAAATTTGTAGGAGAAAACTTAGTACTGCCCGCAAACCAAAAAATCTTTTAAAGCCCTAAGTGTTAACCTAGACGGGCACACCAGGGACCAGGGCACAAGACCTTTTGCTTGAACAAAATTATTACATTCTTTTGTTGCTCTTGCTGTTGGTCGTGTGACTATTAATGCCGTTGTGTTTCTACGGCTTGAAAGCTGCCAGGATATCCGGCATTTATTTCGTTACAGCAGCAGCAGGCTTTATATGTATATGATTATTTTGTGTGCTTTTTGTTTTGTTTTAGCCTGGTGATAAGATGCGTTCAGCATGCTGGTGGCAACGTACGGTGCAGCAAATTCAAATGGGAAATGAAAGAGATTTTTATCGCCCAACAACATAAACTAGGCCAACTCGCAAATCAATTTTATCATCTTATAATATTAATATAGAATTTTTTTTGTTGCCAACACGTTTTATATTCATAAAAACAAAAAAAATAAAGCTCGTTGGGTTTACTAGCATAATAAATGAGAGAGATCTTTCAAAAATTTGCCTAAACTCATATTGATTATTATTAAGAGTAATCAATTCATCATGAATCTTAGTCAATTTTCATTTTGTTTTTTTTTTTTTTTAAGTACTAAATTCAAGTACAGGATAATTGAAGCATAAATATATAATGTACATGAATCAAAAGTTTGAGTTATGTTAAAAAAAGGTTTTCAATACTTACTTATATTCGAATTTTAGAGAATTAATTAATGCAATTTATATTACGTGGGTAAATTCATGTCACTGTTGAAAATGGCTTTCATATTCAATACTTTGCGTTTTTTAATTGGATCTTTTCTTGTAAGGCGGCTATATCACAAACGCGCGAAAAAGCAGTGGCACGACACAATGCAGTGCCTAAATAGCCGTAGTTCCTGTGATATTGCGTTAAGCTTATGAAAGTGTTGCATAATTGGAGTACACATATTAACAAGTCGGTATTTAATGTACAAGGCGCTAATTTTCTTTGGATTTCTTTCCAAATGCGGTCGTATTATCGCAGATACATTAGGAATTTTCGGTAAAACTATCCCGAAGATTGCAGATATGCCTAGTTTATGCAATGCCATGAGAGAGCCATACACCGACATTAGGCATGGTTTGTCAAGTCCACTCTGGTACAAGCTGCAATCGATGATATCGATCAAACCAATACAATGAAATAAAATTATTTAGTATAAATAAGAACCAGAGTAGATTAAATTCAAATTACATACCTATCAAGTGGAAACGATTCAGTCGGACGCAACCGACTGCGGCATACTCAATACCAGTATTAAAACCGGTAAAAAGAGGCCTGACTGCAGAGGGGTTAGGATGCGGCAGGGGTGTTCGCTGCCTAACAGATTTTTCGATGCAGATGGGGATGCCACAAGCTATCTCCCTTACAAATTTGATGACTCTAGCTCAAAGTTTGTAAGTTTGTTGGGCAAGGGGGCTGGGGGCGGTATGGGTGGGCGTGGCATCCAAACTTTTGATGCAGATCTTTGTAAAATGTCAATTGCTACCTTCATACCAAATTTGGTGGCTCTAGATCAAAGTTTGTAGGTTTGTTGGGAAAGGGGGGCTGGGGGCGGTATGGGTGGGCGTGGCATCCAAATTTTTAGTGCAGATCTTTGTGGAATGTCAATTGCTACCTTCATACTAAGTTTGGTGACTCTAGCTCAAAGTTTGTAAAAGGTGGGGAAAGGGGGGTGGAAGGGGTGGGCGTGGCTCCAAAACTTTGATGCAGATTTTCGGGCGTTGTTACCAGCTATCTTCCTACTCATTTTGGTAGCTCTAGCTCCACAACTCTGGAAGATACACGCATTCCCGTTTTTGACGAAGCGTTGGGGCAGCTGGGGGCGGCTAGGGTGGTATTGGTGGGCGTGGCATTCAAACTTTTGATGCAGTTTTTGGGGGTCATCATCACCTATCTTGGCACCAAATTTGGTGGCTCTACTTCAAAAACTGTGGGAGATATAGGCATTTTTATACTCGATACCGAAGGTAAAGAGTATATTGAGTTTGTGCAATGTCCGTCATGGTGTCTGTCCGCCTGTCCGTCTGTATGAACGCAACTTTTTTCCACACCCTTCAAGCTAGAGACTTGAAACTTTCCAAATCTCTTTATCTATGGGATAGTAAATTAAAGTGTCAAGATGGGGGTTCTACGATAACTGGGGGCTGGCAAATCGATAAATTCGATAACTCAAAACCGATAAATCCACATATTTCGCACATCCTTACAGCTAGAAGTACCAAATTTGGTAAGAAGATAGCTACTAGCAACCCCCAAAAAACTGCATCAAAAATTTTGGAGCCACGCCCCCCCATTCCGCCCCAAGCCCTTCCGAATTTTAAAGTCAAAAAAGCCTATATCTCCCACAGTTTTTGAGCTATAGCCACCAAATTTGGTGCCAAGATAGGTGATGATGACCCCTCAAAAACTGCATCAAAAGATTGGATGCCACGCCCACCAATACCGCCCTAGCCACCCCCATGTGCCCCAACGCTTCGTCAAAAACGGGAATGCGTGTATCTTCCAGAGTTGTGGAGCTACAGCCTCCAAATTTGGTGGGAAGATAGCTGGTAACGACCCCCAAAAACTGCATCAAAGTTTTGGACCACGCCCACCCATTCCGCCCCCAGCCCCCTCATTTTGAAATCAGAAATGGCAATATCTCCCACAGTTTTTGAGCTAGAGCCACCAAATTTGGTGCCAAGATAGGTGATGATGACCCCCTAAAAACTGCATCAAAAGTTTGGATGCCACGCCCACCAATACTGCCCTAGCCGCCCCCATCCACCCCAACGCTTCGTCAAAAACGGGAATGCGTGTATCTTCGAGAGTAGTGGAGCTAGAGCCACCAAATTTGGTAGGAAGATAGCTGGCAACGACCCCCAAAATCTGCATCAAAGTTTTGGAGCCACGCCCTCTATTTCGCCCCCTTCCCCCACTTTTTACAATTTTCGAGCTAGAGTCACCAAATTTGGTATGAAGATAGCAATTGACATTTCAGAAAGATCTGCATCAAAAATTTGGATTCCACGCCCACCCATACCGCCCCCAGCCCCCTTTCCCACTTATTGCAAATTTCGAGCGAGAGTCACCAAATTTGGTATGAAGATAGCAATTAACATTCCACAAAGATCTGAATCACAAATTTGGATGTCATGCCCACCCTTACCGGCCCCAGCCCCCTTTCCCCATCTTTTACAAACTTCGAGCTAGAGTCACCAAATTTGGTATGAAGATAACAATTGACATTCCACAAAGATCTGCATCAAAAATTTGGATGCCACGCCCACCCAAACCGCCCCCAGCCCCCCCCTTTCCCTATCTTTTACAAACTTCGAGCTAGAGTCACCAAATTTGGTATGAAGATAGCAATTGACATTTCAGAAAGATCTGCATCAAAATTTGGATGCCACGCCCACCCAAACCGCCCCCAGCCCCCCCTTTCCCCACCTTTTACAAATTTTGAGCTAGAGTCACCAAATTTGGTATGAAGATAGCAATTGACATTTCAGAAAGATCTGCAACAAAATTTTTGATGCCACAACTACCCATACCGCCCCAGCCCCCCCCCCCTTTCCCCACCTTTTACAAACTTTGAGCTTGTCACCAAATTTGGTATGATGATAGCCGGTGGCATCCCCATCTGCATCGGAGAATCTTTAAGGCAGCGTAAACCCCTGCCGCATCCGTACCCCTTTGCATTCAGGCCTCTTTTACCAGTTTTAATTCTGGTATCGAGTATGCCGCAGTCGGTTGCGTCCGACTGCAACGTTTCCACTTGTTTGACTTTAAAATGCGGGGGGCTGGAGGCGTAATCCAAAATTTTTGATGCAGTTTTTCGGGGGTTCCTAGTAGCTATCTGCTTACCAAATTTGCTAGTTCTAGCTGTAAGGATGTGCGACATATGTGGATTTAGCGGTTTTGAGCTATCGAATTTATCGATTTGCTAGCCCCCAGTTATCGTAGAACCCCCATCTTGACACTTAAATTTACTATCCCATAGATAAAGAGAATTGGAAAGTTTCAAATCTCTAGCTTGAAGGGTGTGGAAAAAAGTTGCGAACATACAGACACCATGACGGACATTGCACAAAACCAATATACTCTTTACCTTCGGTATCGATTTAAAAAACTCGTTGCCTCACGCATGCAAAACGCACCACAAACTGTGTGGCAATGTCGCATGCGTATTCACGGAATTACAAATGATTGATTCGGCTCTTGGGTCGAGACACCTTTTTGCCAAGAAGCAGCTGACCACAGCTGGCATTAAGATGTGCGTCTGTAATTACACAATAATTATAAGAATTTATGACTCTTAATGTATTGCAGCGAATGTTAACTTATAACGTTTTCGATTGTACCAAAAAATGTAGCATTTTTGATACATTCATTCCGGGTTGCACTTTTTATACTCGATACCGAAGGTAAAGAGTATATTGAGTTTGTGCAATGTCCGTCATGGTGTCCGTCCGTCTGTCCGTCTGTATGTGTCCAATTTTTTTCCACACCCTTCAAGCTAGAGACTTGAAACTTTCCAATTCTCTTTATCTATGGGATAGTAAATTAAAGTGTCAAGATGGGTGTTCTACGATAACTGGGGGGCTGGCAAATCGATAAATTCGATAACTCAAAACCGATAAATCCACATATTTCGCACATCCTTACAGCTAGAACTACAAAATTTGGTAAGAAGATAGCTACTAGCAACCCCCAAAAAACTACATCAAAAATGTTGGAGCCACGCCCACCCATTCCGCCCCCAGCCCCCCTGCATTTTGAAATCAGAAATGGCTATATCTCCCACAGTTTTTAAGCTATAGCCACCAAATTTGGTGCCAAGATAGGTGATGATGACCCCCCAAAAACTGTATCAAAAGTTTGGATTCCACGCCCACCGATACTGCCCTAGCCGCCCCCATCCACCCCAACGATTCGACAAAAACGGGAATGCGTGTATCTTCGAGAGTAGTGGAGCTAGAAACAATTGACATTCCACAAAAATCTGCATCAAAAATTTGTATGCCACTACCACCCATACCACCCCCAGCCCCCCTGTCCACTCTTTTACAAACTTTGAGCTAGAGTCACCAAATTTGGTATGAAAATAGCAATTGACATTCCACAAAGATCTGCATCAAAAATTTGGATGCCATGCCCACCCCTACCGCCCCCAGCTCCCATTCCCCACTTTTTACAAACTTTGAGCTAGGGTCACCAAATTTGGTATGAAGATAGCAATTGACATTCCACAAACATCTGCATCAAAAATGTTGATGCCACGTCCACCCATACCACCCCCAGCCCTCCTTTCCACGCTTTTTACAAACTTCGAGCTAGAGACAACAAATTTGGTATGAAGATAGCAATTGACATTTCACAAAGATCTGCATCAAAAATTTTGATGCCACAACTACCCATACTGCCCCCAGCCCCCTTTCAACACCTTTTACAAACTTTGAGCTTGTCACCAAATTTGCAACGAAGACAGCTTGTGGCATCCCCATCTGCATAGGAAAATCTTTAAGGCAGCGTACACCCCTGCCGCATCCGTACCCCTCTGCAATCAGGCCTCTTTTTACCGGTTTAATACTGGTATCGAGTATGCCGCAGTCGGTTGCGTCCGACTGCAACGTTTCCACTTGTTTCATTTTCGATTGTAATATCAGGCAGCCCTTCTTAAGTGTTATCGTGTTCGATTCTATTCAGTGTTGCCTTATGACAGTGCAGAAGGCAACATTTTCAACACTGTCAAAATCGGGAGTGCTGCATTTTTTATACTGCACTTTTTTTGTTCGATTGTGCCCATTAAAAATGCAAAACCAGTGCAGCACTGAAAAAATGTTTTGGCAGCATTTTTTAAGTGTAACATTATTATAGGGTTGCATTATTTTTTACAATCGAAAACGCTATTACATACAGGGGTGTGCCAGAAATCTCTAGAGATTTTGGCTCGAGCAGGTTTTCAAATCTCTAAAACAAAACCGTAGGTGTGCCAGAAGTAAGGGAGATTTCAATTTTCGGTAAAATTTTTCGGAGCAAATACGTAAAACGAAAATGGCCAAAAAGAGTTTCGACCTTTTAAAATAAAAATTGCCTAAAATGAATTTGCTATTTTTGTCATTGTTTTCAAGGTTGGCCACAGGGCATTAGTGTTATATTTAATAAATGGTAAAATAAAAATATGTTAGGTCTTATCTCGTGTAATTCTTATACAAAATAAATATTTAATATTTTGCCCGCCAAGTAACTAATGTTGCTTGACAGTCCTGCCGTGATAGCTTGCTTGAACAGCTGTTCTACGTATTTCGTGAAAATAGTCTTAGAGATTTGTTACAGATTCATTCAAACTCAAAAAAAACAAGTGGAAACGTTGCAGTTGGACGCAACCGACTGCGGCATACTCGATACCAGTATTAAACCGGTAAAAAGAGGCCTGATTGCAGAGGGGTACGGATGCGGCAGGGGTGTACGCTGCCTTAAAGATTTTTCTATCAAATCTATCTATCTTCAAATTTGGTGACTAGCTCAAAGTTTGTAAAAGGTGGGGAAAGGGGGGCTGGGGGCAGTATGGGTAGTTGCGGCATCAACATTTTTGATGCAGATCTTTGTGAAATGTCAATTGCTATCTTCATACCAAATTTGGTGACTCTAGCTCAAAGTTTGTAAAAAGTGGGGAAAGGGGGGCTGGGGGTGGTATGGGTGGACGTGGCATCCAAATTTTTGATGCAGATGTTTGTGGAATGTCAATTGCTATCTTCATACCAAATTTGGTGACCCTAGCTCAAAGTTTGTAAAAAGTGGGGAAGGGGAGCTGGGGTGGTATGGGTGGGCATGGCATCGAAATTTTTGATGCAGATCTTTGTGGAATGTCAATTGCTATTTTCATACCAAATTTGGTGACTCTAGCTCAAAGTTTGTAAAAGGGGGGAAAGGGGGGCTGGGGGTGGTATGGGTGGTAGTGGCATCCAAATTTTTGATGCAGATCTTTGTGGTATGTCAATTGCTATCTTCATACCAAATTTGGTGACTCTAGCTCAAAGTTTGTAAAAGGTGGGGAAAGGGGGGGCGAAATGGAGGGCGTGGCTCCAAAACTTTGTTGCCGATTTTTGGGGGTCGTTGCCAGCTATCTTCCTACCAAATTTGGTGGTTCTAGCTCCACTACTCTCGAAGATACACGCATTCCGTTTTTGACGAAGCGTTGGGGTGGATGGGGGCAGCTAGGGCAGTATCGGTGGGCGTGGCATCCAAACTTTTGATGCAGTTTTTGTAGGGTCATCATCACCTATCTTGGCACCAAATTTGGTGGCTATAGCTTAAAAACTGTGGGAGATATAGCTATTTCTGATTTCAAAATACGGGGGGGCTGGGGGCGTAATGGGTGGGCGTGGCTCCAAAACTTTGATGCAGATTTTTGGGGGTCGTTGCCAGTTATCTTCCTTCGAAAGTAGGTGGCTCTAGCATCACAACTCTAGAAGATACACGCATTCCCGTTTTTGACGAAGCGTTGGGGTGGATGGGGGCGGCTAGGGCAGTATTGGTGGGCGTGGTATCCAATCTTTTGATGCAATTTTGGGGGGTTATCATCACCTATCTTGGCACCAAATTTGGTGGCTATAGCTCAAAAACTGTGGGAGATATAGGCTTTTCTGATTTCAAAATTCGGGGGAGGGCGGAGGCTGGGGGTGGAATGGGGGGCGTGGCTCCAAAATTTTTGATGCAGTTTTTTGGGGGTTGCTAGTAGCTATCTTCTTACCAAATTCGGTAGTTCTAGCTGTAAGGATGTGCGAAATATGTGGATTTATCGGTTTTGAGTTATCGAATTTATCGATTTGCCAGCCCCCCAGTTATCGTAGAACCCCCATCTTGACACTTTAATTTACTATCCCATAGATAAAGAGAATTGGAAAGTTTCAAGTCTCTAGCTTGAAGGGTGTGGAAAAAAGTTGCGAACATACAGACGGACAGACGGACAGACGGACGGACACCATGACGGACATTGCACAAACTCAATATACTCTTTACCTTCGGTATCGAGTATAACAAGTGGAAACGTTGCAGTCGGACGCAACCGACTGCGGCATACTCGATACCAGTATTAAACCGGTAAAAAGAGGCCTGATTGCAGAGGGGTACGGATGCGGCAGGGGTGTACGCTGCCTTAAAGATTTTCCTATGCAGATGGGGATGCCACAAGCTGTCTTCGTTGCAAATTTGGTGACTAGCTCAAAGTTTGTAAAAGGTGGGGAAAGGGGGGCTGGGGGTGGTATGGGTGGTAGTGGCATCCAAATTTTTGATGCAGATCTTTGTGGAATGTCAATTGCTATCTTCATACCAAATTTGGTGACTCTAGCTCAAAGTTTGTAAAAGAGGGGACAGGGGGGGCTGGGGGTGGTATGGGTGGTAGTGGCATCCAAATTTTTGATGCAGATCTTTGTGGAATGTCAATTACTGTTTTCATACCAAATTTGGTGACTCTAGCTCAAAGTTTGTAAAAGTGGGGACAGGGGGAGCTGGGGGTGGTATGGGTGGTAGTGGCATCCAAATTTTTGATGCAGATCTTTGTGGAATGTCAATTGCTATCTTCATACCAAATTTGGTGACTCTAGCTCAAAGTTTGTAAAAGAGGGGACAGGGGGGGGCTGGGGGTGGTATGGGGTGTAGTGGCATCCAAATTTTTGATGCAGATCTTTGTGGTATGTCAATTGCTATCTTCATACCAAATTTGGTGACTCTAGCTCAAAGTTTGTAAAAGGTGGGGAAAGGGGGGCGAAATGGAGGGCGTGGCTCCAAAACTTTGATGCCGATTTTTGGGGGTCGTTGCCAGCTATCTTCCTACCAAATTTGGTGGTTCTAGCTCCACTACTCTCGAAGATACACGCATTCCCGTTTTTGACGAAGCGTTTGGGTGGATGGGGGCGGCTAGGGCAGTATCGGTGGGCGTGGCATCCAAACTTTTGATGCAGTTTTTAGGGGGTCATCATCACCTATCTTGGCACCAAATTTGGTGGCTATAGCTCAAAAACTGTGGGAGATATAGGCTTTTCTGATTTCAAAATGCGTTGGGGCTGGGGCGGAATGGGGGGCGTGGCTCCAAAATTTTTGATGTAGTTTTTTGGGGGATACTAGTAGCTATCTTCTTAGCAAATTTGGTAGTTCTAGCTGTAAGGATGTGCGAAATATGTGGATTTATCGGTTTTGAGCTATCGAATTTATCGATTTGTTAGCCCCCCAGTTATCGTAGAGCCCCCATCTTGACACTTTAATTTACTATCCCATAGATAAAGAGAATTGGAAAGTTTCAAGTCTCTAGCTTGAAGGGTGTGGAAAAAAATTGGACACATACAGTGGTGTGCCAGAAATCTCTAGAGATTTTGGCTCGAGCAGGTTTTCAAATCTCTAAAACAAAACTGTAGGTGTGCCAGAAGTTAGGGAGATTTCAATTTTCGGTAAAATTTTTCGGAGCAAATACGTAAAACGAAAATGGCTAAAAAGAGTTGCTACCTTTGAAAAAGAAAAATTGCCTAAAATGTATTTGCTATTTTAGTCATTGTTTTCAAGGTTGGCCACAGGGCATTAGTGTTAAATTTAATAAATAGTAAAATAAAAATATGTTAGGTCTTATCTCTTGTAATTCTTATATAAAATACATATTTAATATTTTGCCCGCCAAGTAACTAATGTTGCTTGACAGCCCTGCCGTGATAGCTTGCTTGAACAGCTGTTCTACGTATTTCGTGAAAATAGTCTTAGAGATTTGTTACAGATTCATTCAAAACTCAAAAAAAAAAAAAAATTAATGCAATGCAAAGAATTAAATGCAATTTTAATTTAACTTACATTTTGGCGGCACAATGACTTGCCATACATTAAATTCTTCTTCTTACTGTAGACATTCACACACCTAACAAACACCGCAAAAGCTGCCACCTTATAAAAAAAGGATTGCTGCAATAACTTTGTTAAATTTACAACAAACTCTCCACTGCTCAACCATGCAATTTTGTTACCTAAAAGTAAGATTTTTTTATGTATATTTGCCACAAATAAGTGTCTTTTAAATTGACCTATTAAAGACTCCGAATAATAGTTTTTGTTAAACGAACAAGGTGGCACCTCTCTTGTTAGGGACGGTTTTGCACGCTTACATGGAACGGCAAATAGACTAGAGATTTGTTAGAGATTTATTAATATCGAAAATCATGAATTAAAATATTAATAAAATTCGAATGTATATGCAATATGCAATTAAGCTTAAAATTACCTTTCGAAAAAGTAACACTTGTTATGCATTACACATTTAATATTGCTTAAACTAACCAAATCTCTGACCAAATTTGTTGAGATTTCAAAACCATCTCGAACTCTGCTCTGGCACACCTAAAACCAGCTCGAGGTTGGTTTTAGGTTGGAATTCAGTTGGTTTTGATGGCTGGCACACCCCTGTTGATGTTTGTAGCTGACCATATACTTTATTTTTTCGAGTAAAAGCTGCCCTTTTTGATCGACATATTCCTTGGCGTAAGTGTGATCAAAGTGTTTAAAAGGAATTGGTGCACTCATCACATTATCCTGATTCTCTTCCTTTTCGAGGGCAGTCATTATGCCGAGTACATCTTCATAAGACAGGAAGGCTGACAAATAAACGTCATACCTTTGTTGAAATAACTTTTGCACTTGCGGTGCCTGCTGTTGTTGTTGTTGTACCGCTGGGGGTTGCTGAACTGCGCCAATTGGTGCCGGCTTAGGAATTTCCTGCTTTGTGCCGCTTTCGAGGTTATGTCTGATATTTGCTTGATCTTTATTGTTGTTTTACACAACTACCAACTGAATAAAATAGATCATATCGATCAGATTTACACTGTCTAATGGGTAACACGAACGAGAGTATACTTACACAGTCTGTCACAATAAGCGGGTCATAAGCGGCAACAAAAACTACAGAAATTTAATTTTAAACAAATGGCGGTTTATCAACTGCTGATCTTGTATGCGTCACCACGCCAGACAATGGCTCGATACAACAGAGATGCTCCTGTTGTTTATCGGGAACTGTTGCTATATGGTTGCAAAAATGGTTGCTAGCTTGACTTCGTTGCTTAACATTTGCATTATAAACTGTATTGCTTAGGTCTTATGATGGTTTAAAATAAGTGTAATATATATTTAAATTTAGTATTTCTGTGAATTAATTTTTGTATCGAAATTTGTATTATCTCTACTTTGTTATTCCTAATGAAAAATAGTTTATTTTCTTTTTAACATAATCATTAAACTTAAATTTCATTCGTAATACCTTTAAATATTTTCATAACATAATATTTCAGTGCTAACGAATATTAGCACCAAGTAAAAACAAGTGGAAACGTTGCAGTCGGACGCAACCGACTGCGGCATACTCGATACCAGAATTAAAACCGGTAAAAAAGAGGCCTGAATGCAAGGGGTACGGATGCGGCAGGGGTTTACGCTGCCTTAAAGATTCTCCGATGCAGATGGGGATGCCACCGGCTATATTCCTTCTACATTTGGTAACTCTAGCTCAAAGTTTGTAAGAGGTGGGGAAAGGGGGGGGCTGGGTCGGTATGGGTAGTTGTGGCATCAAAATTTTTGTTGCAGATCTTTGTGAAATGTCAATTGCTATCTTCATACCAAATTTGGTGACTCTAGCTCAAAATTTGTAAAAGGTGGGGAAAGGGGGGGCTGGGGGCGGTTTGGGTGGGCGTGTCATCCAAATTTTTGATGCAGATCTTTGTGGAATGTCAATTGTTATCTTCATACCAAATTTGGTGACTCTAGCTCAAAATTTTTAAAAAGTGAGGAAAGAGAGGGGGGCTGTGGGCGGTTTGGGTGGGCGTGTCATCCAAATTTTTGTTGCAGATCTTTCTGAAATGTCAATTGCTATCTTCATACCAAATTTGGTGACTCTAGCTCGAAATTTGTAATAAGTTGGGAAAGGGGGGCTGGGGGCGGTATGGGTGGGCGTGGAATCCAAATTTTTGATGCAGATCTTTGTAAAATGTCAATTGCTATCTTCACACCAAATTTGGTGACTCTAGCTCGAAATTTGTAATAAGTGGGGAAAGGGGGGCTGGGGGCGGTATGGGTGGGCGTGGAATACAAAATTTTTGGTGCAGATCTTTCTTTCGTTGGGGTGGATGGGGGCGGCTAGGGCGGTATTGGTGGGCGTGGCATCCAATCTTTTGATGCAGTTTTTTAGGGGTTATCATCACCTTTCTTGGCACCAAATTTGGTGGCTATAGCTCAAAAACTGTGGGAGATATAGGCTTTTTTGACTTTAAAATTCGGGGGGGCTGGGGGCGGAATGGGGGGCGTGGCTCCAAAATTTTTGATGCAGTTTTTTGGGGGTTGCTATTAGCTATCTTCTTACTAAATTTGGTACTTCTAGCTGTAAGGATGTGCGAAATATGTGGATTTATCGGTTTTGAGTTATCGAATTTATCGATTTGCCAGCCCCCCAGTTATCGTAGAACCCCCATCTTGACACTTTAATTTACTATCCCATAGATAAAGAGATTTGGAAAGTTTCAAGTCTCTAGCTTGAAGGGTGTGGAAAAAAGTTGCGAACATACAGACGGACAGACGGTCAGACGGACAGACGGACGGACACCATGACGGACATTGCACAAACTCAATATACTCTTTACCTTCGGTATCGAGTATAACAAGTGGAAACGTTGCAGTCGGACGCAACCGACTGCGGCATACTCGATACCAGTATTAAACCGGTAAAAAGAGGCCTGATTGCAGAGGGGTACGGATGCGGCAGGGGTGTACGCTGCCTTAAAGATTTTCCTATGCAGATGGGGATGCCACAAGCTGTCTTCGTTGCAAATTTGGTGACTAGCTCAAAGTTTGTAAAAGGTGAGGAAAGGGGGGCTGGGGGCAGTATGGGTAGTTGTGGCATCAAAATTTTTGATGCAAATCTTTGTGAAATGTCAATTGCTATCTTCATACCAAATTTGGTGACCCTAGCTCAAAGTTTGTAAAAAATGGGGAAGGGGAGCTGGGGGTGGTATGGGTGGGCATGCCATCCAAATTTTTGATGCAGATCTATGTGGCATGTCAATTACTATTTTCATACCAAATTTGGTGACTCTAGCTCAAAGTTTGTAAAAGTGGGGACAAGGGGGGCTGGGGGCGGTATGGGTGGTAGTGGCATCCAAATTTTTGATGCAGATCTTTGAGGAATGTCAATTGCTATCTTCATACCAAATTTGGTGACTCTAGCTCAAAGTTTGTAAAAGGTGGGGAAAGGGGGGCGAAATAGAGGGCGTGGCTCTAAAATTTTGATGTCGATTTTTGGGGGTCGTTGCCAGCTATCTTCCTACCAAATTTGGTGGTTCTAGCTCCACTACTCTCGAAGATACACGCATTCCCGTTTTTGACGAAGCGTTTGGGTGGATGGGGGCGGCTAGGGCAGTATCGGTGGGCGTGGCATCCAAACTTTTGATGCAGTTTTTAGGGGGTCATCATCACCTTTCTTGGCACCAAATTTGGTGGCTATAGCTCAAAAACTGTGGGAGATATAGGCTTTTCTGATTTCAAAATGCGTTGGGGCTGGGGCGGAATGGGGGGCGTGGCTCCAAAATTTTTGATGTAGTTTTTTGGGGGATACTAGTAGCTATCTTCTTAGCAAATTTGGTAGTTCTAGCTGTAAGGATGTGCGAAATATGTGGATTTATCGGTTTTGAGTTATCGAATTTATCGATTTGTTAGCCCCCCAGTTATCGTAGAACCCCCATCTTGACACTTTAATTTACAATTCCATAGATAAAGAGAATTGGAAAGTTTCAAGTCTCTAGCTTGAAGGGTGTGGAAAAAATTGGCCCCAAAAAGTGGTGTGCCAGAAATCTCTAGAGATTTTGGCTCGAGCAGGTTTTCAAATCTCTAAAACAAAACCGTAGGTGTGCCAGAAGTTAGGAGATTTCAATTTTCGGTAAAATTTTTCGGAGCAAATACGTAAAACGAAAATGGCCAAAAAGAGTTGCTACCTTTGAAAAAGAAAAATTGCCTGAAATGTATTTGCTATTTTAGTCATTGTTTTCAAGGTTGGCCACAGGGCATTAGTGTTAAATTTAATAAATAGTAAAATAAAAATATGTTAGGTCTTATCTCTTGTAATTCTTATATAAAATACATATTTAATATTTTGCCCGCCAAGTAACTAATGTTGCTTGACAGCCCTGCCGCTTGCTTGAACAGCTGTTCTACGTATTTCGTGAATATAGTCTTAGAGCAGCGACCGGCAAAGTTAGCGTTTCCTATAGCTGGCTACAGGGCAGCAATTTTTTCGTTTTACACTGTACGCTATAAAAATACTAATACAAGCGCACGCTTTTCGGCTTTCGGCATTTGTGTTGCTCCCACTTCGGCAAAGCAAATCAAGTCAGTTGCTGTTCAGCATTCACTAACAGGGGTGTGCCAGCCATCAAAACCAACCGAATTCCAACCTAAAACCAACCTCGAGCTGGTTT
Organism: Scaptomyza montana; assembly: GCA_018904305.1. Lineage (NCBI taxonomy): Eukaryota > Metazoa > Arthropoda > Insecta > Diptera > Drosophilidae > Scaptomyza > Scaptomyza montana. Next base: position 873,878 of record JAEIGR010000045.1, read on the forward strand.
TAGGTGTGCCAGAGCAGAGTTCGAGATGGTTTTGAAATCTCAACAAATTTGGTCAGAGATTTGGTTAGTTTAAGCAATATTAAATGTCTAATGCATAACAAGTGTTACTTTTTCGAAAGGTAATTTTAAGCTTAATTGCATATTGCATATACATTCGAATTTTATTAATATTTTAATTCATGATTTTCGATATTAATAAATCTCTAACAAATCTCTAAGACTATTTGCCGTTCCATGTAAGCGTGCAAAACCGTCCCTAACAAGAGAGGTGCCACCTTGTTCGTTTAACAAAAACTATTATTCGGAGTCTTTAATAGGTCAATTTAAAAGACACTTATTTGTGGCAAATAAACATAAAAAATCTTACTTTTAGGTAACAAAATTGCATGGTTGAGCAGTGGAGAGTTTGTTGTAAATTTAACAAAGTTATTGCAGCAAATCTTTTTTATAAGGTGGCAGCTTTTGCGGTGTTTGTTAGGTGTGTGAATGTCTACAGTAAGAAGAAGTATTTAATTTATGGCAAGTCATTGTTCCGCCAAAATGTAAGTTGAATTAAAATTGCATTTAATTCTTTGCATTGCATTTATTTTATTTTTTTTGAGTTTTGAATGAATCTGTAACAAATCTCTAAGACTATTTTCACGAAATACGTAGAACAGCTGTTCAAGCAAGCTATCACGGCAGGGCTGTCAAGCAACATTAGTTACTTGGCGGGCAAAATATTAAATATGTATTTTGTATAAGAATTACAAGAGATAAGACCTAACATATTTTTATTTTACTATTTATTAAATATAACACTAATGCCCTGGGGCCAACCTTGAAAACAATGACAAAAATAGCAAATACATTTTAGGCAATTTTTATTTTAAAAGGTAGAAACTCTTTTTGGCCATTTTCGTTTTACGTATTTGCTCCGAAAAATTTTACCGAAAATTGAAATCTCCCTAACTTCTGGCACACCTACGGTTTTGTTTTAGAGATTTGAAAACCTGCTCGAGCCAAAATCTCTAGAGATTTCTGGCACACCCCTGTAAGGCAAGACCTCGCTGCGCAATTTTTCTATATGCCAAATATTAAACACTGCAAAAAAACTAAAAAATGAATGAATTTTTTTTCAATGAAAATATGGATGGCGAGTCCCAATGTTTAATTTGCCACCAAATTTTAGATTGTAGCAATATATATTTTTTAAAAGGCATTTTCAAAACAAGCACAGCAATTATGAATTGCTTGAAAAAAATGATTTGATTTGCCAACATATTCATTTTTCTCAGTGCACTGTTTTCTTCGTGCGCGAACACAGTTTTCAATACAAGCAAAGAGCAATAAAAGTATAGATGTGTGAGTTTGCCGGTCGCTGTCTTAGAGATTTGTTACAGATTCATTCAAAACTCAAAAAAAAAAAATAAAATTAATGCAATGCAAAGAATTAAATGCAATTTTAATTTAACTTACATTTTGGCGGCACAATGACTTGCCATACATTAAATTCTTCTTCTTACTGTAGACATTCACACACCTAACAAACACCGCAATAGCTGCCACCTTATAAAAAAAGGATTGCTGCAATAACTTTGTTAAATTTACAACAAACTCTCCACTGCTCAACCATGCAATTTTGTTACCTAAAAGTAAGATTTTTTATGTATATTTGCCACAAATAAGTGTCTTTTAAATTGACCTATTAAAGACTCCGAATAATAGTTTTTGTTAAACGAACCAGGTGGCACCTCTCTTGTTAGGGACGGTTTTGCACGCTTACATGGAACGGCAAATAGACTAGAGATTTGTTAGAGATTTATTAATATCGAAAATCATGAATTAAAATATTAATAAAATTCGAATGTATATGCAATATGCAATTAAGCTTAAAATTACCTTTCGAAAAAGTAACACTTGTTATGCATTACACATTTAATATTGCTTAAACTAACCAAATCTCTGACCAAATTTGTTGAGATTTCAAAACCATCTCGAACTCTGCTCTGGCACACCTAAAACCAGCTCGAGGTTGGTTTTAGGTTGGAATTCGGTTGGTTTTGATGGCTGGCACACCCCTGTTGATGTTTGTAGCTGACCATATACTTTATTTTTTCGAGTAAAAGCTGCCCTTTTTGATCGACATATTCCTTGGCGTAAGTGTGATCAAAGTGTTTAAAAGGAATTGGTGCACTCATCACATTATCCTGATTCTCTTCCTTTTCGAGGGCAGTCATTATGCCGAGTACATCTTCATAAGACAGGAAGGCTGACAAATAAACGTCATACCTTTGTTGAAATAACTTTTGCACTTGCGGTGCCTGCTGTTGTTGTTGTTGTACCGCTGGGGGTTGCTGAACTGCGCCAATTGGTGCCGGCTTAGGAATTTCCTGCTTTGTGCCGCTTTCGAGGTTATGTCTGATATTTGCTTGATCTTTATTGTTGTTTTACACAACTACCAACTGAATAAAATAGATCATATCGATCAGATTTACACTGTCTAATGGGTAACACCAGAGACTATTAATGTAATGTATGTTAAATAGTCTTTGGGTAACACGAACGAGAGTATACTTACACAGTCTGTCACAATAAGCGGGTCATAAGCGGCAACAAAAACTACAGAAATTTAATTTTAAACAAATGGCGGTTCATCAACTGCTGATCTTGTATGCGTCACCACGCCAGACAATGGCTCGATACAACAGAGATGCTCCTGTTGTTTATCGGGAACTGTTGCTATATGGTTGCAAAAATGGTTGCTAGCTTGACTTCGTTGCTTAACATTTGCATTATAAACTGTATTGCTTAGGTCTTATGATGGTTTAAAATAAGTGTAATATATATTTAAATTTAGTATTTCTGTGAATTAATTTTTGTATCGAAATTTGTATTATCTCTACTTTGTTATTCCTAATGAAAAATAGTTTATTTTCTTTTTAACATAATCATTAAACTTAAATTTCATTCGTAATACCTTTAAATATTTTCATAACATAATATTTCAGTGCTAACGAATATTAGCACCAAGTAAAAACAAGTGGAAACGTTGCAGTCGGACGCAACCGACTGCGGCATACTCGATACCAGAATTAAAACCGGTAAAAAGAGGCCTGAATGCAAAGGGGTACGGATGCGGCAGGGGTTTACGCTGCCTTAAAGATTCTCCGATGCAGATGGGGATGCCACCGGCTATATTCCTTCCACATTTGGTGACTCTAGCTCAAAGTTTGTAAGAGGTGGGGAAAGGGGGGGGGAATGGGTCGGTATGGGTAGTTGTGGCATCAAAATTTTTGATGCAGATCTTTGTGAAATGTCAATTGCTATCTTCATACCAAATTTGGTGACTCTAGCTCAAAATTTGTAAAAGGTGGGGAAAGGGGGGGGCTGGGGGCGGTTTGGGTGGGCGTGGCATCCAAATTTTTGATGCAGATCTTTGTGGAATGTCAATTGTTATCTTCATACCAAATTTGGTGACTCTAGCTCAAAATTTTTAAAAAGTGAGGAAAGAGAGGGGGGCTGGGGGCGGTTTGGGTGGGCGTGTCATCCAAATTTTTGTTGCAGATCTTTCTGAAATGTCAATTGCTATCTTCATACCAAATTTGGTGACTCTAGCTCGAAAGTTGTAATAAGTGGGGAAAGGGGGGCTGGGGGCGGTATGGGTGGGCGTGGAATCCAAATTTTTGATGCAGATCTTTGTAAAATGTCAATTGCTATCTTCACACCAAATTTGGTGACTCTAGCTCGAAATTTGTAATAAGTGGAGAAAGGGGGGCTGGGGGCGGTATGGGTGGGCGTGGAATACAAAATTTTTGGTGCAGATCTTTCTGAAATGTCAATTGCTATCTTCATACCAAATTTGGTGACTCTAGCTCGAAAATTGTAAAAAGTGGGGAAAGGGGGGCGAAATGGAGGGCGTGGCTCCAAAACTTTGATGCAGTTTTTTGGGGGTCGTTACCAGCTATCTTCCCACCAAATTTGGTGGCTCTAGCTCCACAACTCTGGAAGATACACGCATTCCCGTTTTTGACGAAGCGTTGGGGCACATGGGGGTGGCTAGGGCGGTATTGGTGGGCGTGGCATCCAATCTTTTGATGCAGTTTTTGAGGGGTTATCATCACCTTTCTTGGCACCAAATTTGGTGGCTATAGCTCAAAAACTGTGGGAGATATAGGCTTTTTTGACTTTAAAATTGGGGGGTTTGATGCAGTTTTTTTGGGGGTTGCTATTAGCTATCTTCTTACTAAATTTGGTACTTCTAGCTGTAAGGATGTGCGAAATATGTGGATTTATCGGTTTTGAGTTATCGAATTTATCGATTTGCCAGCCCCCCAGTTGTCGTAGAACCCCCATCTTGACACTTTAATTTACTATCCCATAGATAAAGAGATTTGGAAAGTTTCAAGTCTCTAGCTTGAAGGGTGTGGAAAAAAGTTGCGTTCATACAGACGGACAGACGGACAGACGGACAGACACCATGACGGACATTGCACAAACTCAATATACTCTTTACCTTCGGTATCGAGTATAAATATTCTAGAGCAATCACTTCGTTTTTCGTGCACGCGGTCGGGTTTCGCTGTACATTTGCACGGCACATGATAAAAATAAGTATAAGGTGGTCTCGTCGGCAGCCGACGCTAGCACGATTAAAGCCCTTAGCTTCAGTGCCATCGTGCTTGTTGAACAGAAAGGTTGTGCGCGGACGATTTTTTTTCTGAGCACTTAACCCTTAAGCGAACACAAAAAAATGAGCTACTGCAAATTTTGCCGCAAGCATGTACTGGGTGTGAAGTTTATTCATGCACCGAAATGTGTTGTGAAGCGAAAAAACAACGACTAATTGCTAATTCAAAATTATTAAAAATAAAACTATAAAACTAACTTCACCGCTTTGTTTTATATTGGGCTATTTTATTCCATGATGGATTCAACTTTACGGAAAACACTGCTTGCTGGTTACCCTCAATTTGACTTGAATTGAGTTGAATTGACTTGACTTGACAAACTGCAGAAAACAGAATTTCTAATTCAAGTTCAAGTTCTAGTTCATGTTCCAGTTCAGCAGCTGATTGCAAAATGGATGAGCACAAGCACCAAGGAAAAATATTATAGAGCAATCATTGCGTACGGGGCTTGTTGGGAACTCATGAGTGTACATTTGTGGAAAAAAACTTTCTGAGTGCTCCCATAGCACTTCGGGTGTCGAGCCGAATGGAAGCTCTCGATTTCTTGCTCAGAATTATTTTTGTTTGCGCTTAGACGCAGAGTGGCAGCCGAATGAGACGGTCGGTCCACGCAGCTCTGCTGTTTATATGCGTGTGAGATTTGCGTGTATGGTTTTGTTATTTTTGCGTGTGATGGTTTGTTATTTTGGGGTGGGATTTTTTAAATTTGAACAGTGCTTGAATGTATTGCGCTCACATTTATGCATTAATGGTACAAGAACCTGTCTCAGTTTTTATATTTTTCCTTAGTGATAATAGGCAAAACACAACAACAACACGTGCTGGCTCGTCGTAACCACGCATACATACATTTGAAACAAGAGTCTAGTAAAATTTGCCTGCCTATTTTACTAGACTCTTGTTTCAAATGTATGTATGCGTGGTTACGACGAGCCAGCACGTGTTGTTGTTGTGTTTTGCCTATTATCACTAAGGAAAAATATAAAAACTGAGACAGGTTCTTGTACCATTAATGCATAAATGTGAGCGCACACATTCAAGCACTGTTCAAATTTAAAAATCCCACCCCAAAAATAACAAAACCATCACACGCAAAAATAACAAAACCATACACGCAAATCTCACACGCATATAAACAGCAGAGCTGCGTGGACCGACCGTCTCATTCGGCTGCCACTCTGCGTCTAAGCGCAAACAAAAATAATTCTGAGCAAGAAATCGAGAGCTTCCATTCGGCTCGACACCCGAAGTGCTATGGGAGCACTCAGAAAGTTTTTTTCACAAATGTACAGCTCATGAGTTCCCAACCCCCCCAACAAGCCCCGTACGCAATGATTGCTCTATAATATTTTTCCTTGGTGGCACAAGCTAATTTGTTTGGTGCAAGAAAATGAATTATTTTACAATAAAGCTAGCAAAAATTTTAAAGATCCATCTAAAAAAAAAAGGAAGCTTGGATATTAATTCACTTCGTGAGTATAATATTATTTACATATAGTTTTTTTATTAGCGTTAGCAACAGATTAAAAAGGGTTTTGGACATTCTATTGTGCAGGTAAAATTGCGAATCATCCAACTTTTTAATTTTCCTGAACGTTTTCCTGTAGTAGCCAGATACATTCCAATCCCTATTTATAGGCCGAACTGCCCAACGCCGCTTCGCATTTCTAGCATTGCGCTGGCTATAATGCTCATTTGCACCAAGTACATATAAAAATGGCCACCATGTCATCCATTTTTATACTCGATACCGAAGGTAAAGAGTATATTGGGTTTGTGCAATGTCCGTCATGGTGTCCGTCCGTCCGTCCGTCCGTCCGTCTGTATGTTCGCAACTTTTTTCCACACCCTTCAAGCTAGAGACTTGAAACTTTCCAATTCTCTTTATCTATGGGATTGTAAATTAAAGTGTCAAGATGGGGGTTCTACGATAACTGGGGGGCTGGCAAATCGATAAATTCGATAACTCAAAACCGATAAATCCACATATTTCGCACATCCTTACAGCTATAAGTACCAACTTTGGTAAAAAGATAGCTACTAGCAACCCCCAAAACACTGCATCAAAAATTTTGGAGCCACGCCCACCCATTCCGCCCCCAGCCCCCCCGCAATTTAAAGTAAAAAAAGCCTATAACTCCCACAGTTTTTGAGCTAGAGCCACCAAATTTGGTGCCAAGATAGGTGATGATGACCCCCCAAAAATTGCATCAAAAGTTTGGATACTACGCCCACCGACACTGCCCTAGCCGCCCCCATCCACCCCAACGCTTCGTCAAAAACGGGAATGCGTGTATCTTCCAGAGTTGTGGAGCTAGAGCCTCCAAATTTGATGGGAAGATAGCTGGTAACGACCCCCAAAAACTGCATCAAAGTTTTGGAGCCACGCCCACCCATTACGCCCCCAGCCCCCCGCATTTTGAAATCAGAAATGGCTATATCTCCCACAGTTTTTGAGCTAGAGCCACCAAATTTGGTGCCAAGATAAGTGATGATGACCCCCTAAAACTGCATCAAAAGTTTGGATGCCACGCTCACCAATACTGCCCGCCCCCATCCACCCCAACGTTTCGTCAAAAACGGCAATGCGTGTATCTTCCAGAGTTAAGGAGCTAGAGACTCCAAATTTGGTGGGAAGATAGCTTGCAACGACCCCCAAAAGTTTTGGAGCCAAGCCCACCCATTCCGCCCCCCTTTCCCCACCATTTACAAACTTTGAGCTAGAGTCACCAAATTTGGTATGAAGATAACAATTGACATTCCACAAAGATCTGCATCAAAAATTTGGATGCCACGCCCACCCAAACCGCCCCCAGCCCCCCCTTTCCCCACATTTTACAAATTTTGAGCTAGAGTCACCAAATTTGGTATGAAGATAGCAATTGACATTTCACAAAGATCTGCATCAAAAATTGGGATGCCACGCCCACCCATACCGCCCCCAGCCCCCCTTTCCCCTTTATTACAATTTTCGAGCTAGAGTTTTAATATTTGGTATGAAGATAGCAATTGACATTTCACAAAGATCTGCATCAAAAATTGGGATGCCACGCCCACCCATACCGCCCCCAGCCCCCTTTCCCCAATATTTACAAATTTCCAGCTAGAGTCACCAAATTTGGTATGGAGATAGCAATTGACATTTCACAAAGATCTGCATCAAAAATTTCGATGCCACGCCCACCCATACCGCCCTTTCCCCACATTTTACAAGCTTTGAGCTAGAGTCACCAAATTTGCAACGAAGACAGCTGGTGGCATCCCCATCTGCATCGGAGAATCTTTAAGGCAGCGTACACCCCTGCCTCATCCGTACCCCTTTGCAATTAGGCCTCATTTTACCGGTTTTAATACTGGTATCGAGTATACCGCAGTCGGTTGCGTCCGACTGCAACGTTTCCACTTGTTAATTAAATTTTTCTGCAGACACTTAAACAATTCGCGCTCAATTCAGATTATATGAAAACAATGACAAACAGCTGTTCGATAAGTTCACGCCCACGGTTGCATTCACGTTCAGGTTCAGGTTCAAGTTAAGTTCACTTTGTGTTCAGTTCGGGTAATTGCTAAAATTTCACGTTCAAGTTCATGTTCAAGTCAATTTAAGTTCAAGTCAAGTTAATTTCGGGTAACTGAGCTTTTATTCCATCATGGCACGGCGGAACCCACAGAGCAGTTCGGCTGTTGAGCCGACTGCGTGCTCGAATTATTTAAGTTTGCGATTAATTGCAGAGAGGCAGTCGACTGAGACGGTCGATCCACGCAGCTCTGCTGTTTATATGCGTATTTGATTTACGTATTTGATTTGCGTGTAGGGTTTTGTTATTTTTCGGGTGGGTCGCTGAAAATTGAACAGCGTTGACTGAATTTGTGTTCACATGCATGCATTAATGTTTATTTGTATGCTAGTCAAGTGTACAAGAACCTGTCTCAGTTTGTTATGAAATTTTATTTTTTTACAGGTGTATATATTTAAGACTTTCTTACTTTATTTATTAAAAAGAACTTATGAAATAATTTGAAAATTTTGCCATATTATTTATATATTTAATTATATCTATGATTATATATATACTTATTCCATCATGCTCTAGAATATTTTGTACTTGGTGATATTAGTTAAATAGGCATAATGATATATTTTGATATTCACAACTATCGTCTTAAGAAACCTGCATCACATTATGCAACACTGTTGCGTAAGTTGATTAGGGCCTATCGATAGGTGTTTAGCTAAATTGCTGCAAGTCATGCGTTTAATTGTGTGCACGACGCAGTACAACTCAAGACGTGAATTGTTAGTGTGTGAGATAAAGAACATTGTGATTTTAAGTTAATACATCAAGGCCTATTGTAAGGCAGTCAGCAGCCGACACCATTGCAGTGCGCAGCACGTCATAGCATTGGAAAGACACGTCGAACATATTTTGCTACAGAATCAAATTGGGTTTTTATGAACGGAATAAGCTCGATTTTCACTTTGATCTTTGAAACTTAAGCGTTGAGTTATTTGACGATGATTGCATAACCTACCAAATAAAAATGTATGTAAGTCTAACATTTTTCTATTGAGCTTAAAAGCACCGAACACACCATATACATATTTTTGCGTAAATTCACACGCATTTATCGCCTAAATTTGTGCAAACTTTTGCTGAAAGCAAGAGCTCGTCGAGTAAATATGGAAGAACGCGCCGCTGCGAACCAAGCAAAATATGTGCAAAGCCCACACTCACCACACAAAAATACGCGCAAAACTTTGGGCAAAGACCCAAAATATCAAAACGGTTTTGATTTCTTGCTCGAGATGCGTGAATGCGTTTGTGTGACGCTTGCATTCACATTCCACAAATACATAGAAGCAAAAAAATTTCTCTGGTGTATTCGTTGCTTAAGGTACTGTCAAAGGGAGCAATTTTTCATAAAATCATTGCTTGAACGAAAAAAATTGGTCCGTCTGACAGCTCGTTCAGAACATTAAAGCTCTCAATATAAAATAGCTGACGTGGAACACACACACACAAGTGAATTCAATTATTTTCAAAAACCTCTAAGCTGTATATTAATTTTTTTTTATAATTTTTAGATTAAAAAGCTAAGGTTAGGAATAAAAAATAAAAAACTCAAGAATCGCGACATTTTTTTTGTGTACGAAACGCAACTAATATTCAAATAAAAAGCGATTTTGATTTCCTGAAAGAGCAAATAAGTTGTGATTACATACAATGGAAAACGATAAGCATGAGCACCAAAAATTGCATGACGAAATTCGTGAGAAACAGCTAAAATCAGAGAATTGCAAAAAACTAAAAAGAAAAGCCAAAAAAACCACTATACAAGACCATAAGCATGAAAAAATGCATAAAAAACTGATAAAATTGGAGACTCTCCATCGAGTGAAAACAGTTAGCAAACAATCAGAACATGAGCCCGAAAAAATTCATGAGCTTATTCTTGAAAAGCAACGAAAATCTGAGATTTTCAAAAAGCCCGAAAAAATTGAAGAGCTCATGCGTAAAGAACAACGAAAATATAAAATTCTCCAAACATTCAATTCTGGAGGCAAAAAAACTGAATCCGAATTCGCAATTAATGCTGGACGAAAGACCGAAAAAATTAATGAGCTCATGAGTGAAGTCCAGCGAAAATCTGAGATTCTCCAAACATTCAATACTGGAGGTAAAAAAACTGGATCCGATTTCGCAAGTAAGGCTGGACGAAAGCCCGAAAAAATTGACGAGCTCGTGGGTGAAAAAGAGCGAAAATCAAAGATTCTCAAAACATTCAATACTGGAGGCAAACAAACTGAATCTGATTTAGCAAACAAAGCTGGACGAAAGCCAGAAAAAATTGCTGAGATCATACGTGAAAAAAAACGAAAATCTGAGATTCTCCAAACATTCAATACTGGAGGCAAAAAAACTGGATCCGATTTCGCAAGTAAAGCTGGACGAAAGCCCGAAAAAATTGACGAGCTCATGCGTGAAGAACAGCGAAGATCTGAGATTCCCAAACATTCAAAAACTGGGCAGGAGTCGAGCAAATAGATTTTGAAAATAATATGATATTCGAAACTGAGGAATCAGACCCTGATAAAGCGAGTACTTGGTTCCATTTTACAAGTCAAGGAGATTATCAGCGCCAAAAGCGAATTTGTCGCGATCAAGAACAATCTAAGCTGCAAGAAGCAGATAAACTAGACGCAAAATCACGAGAAGAACAGGAAAGAGAACCGCGAGAAAATACATTGGCTTTGCAGTCAATAGAGCCAAAAAATAAATATGTAGAAGATTTAACAGGATTGTATGAAGATGTTTTGCAAATGATAAAAAAACTAAAATGCCAGCTTCGTTGGGAACTGCGTGAAGAAAAACAAAGGGAAGAGGCAGAATTGTTTGGAAATAACTCACAAAATCAGTCTGTTTGTGAGAGTATTCCAGAGGAGTTGAGCGTTCCTGAGTTTAACATGTAAGTATAAAATCATACAAGAACCACCCCATAAACTGCCAGAAAGTATAGGATGTGAGACTTTACGTATACACAATGAACTGAAGTGGCATAGAGTCAAAAATTTCGTTTAAACAAACTTTAATTTTTACTTAATATCTATGAAGAATCAATAAATATTTTTGCTGAGAATGCAACCCTACAATTTCAATCAAGTTTCAAAGTAAGGTGATTAACTGACTTCTGTGAAAAAATTGGCGGGAACCTTTTGTTGACTTTGTGCGCTTGGATTTTGATGGCCAGGGTATGTGGACTGAATTGAGTAAAACATGCATCTGGGGGTTGACGTCTGCGATTACCCGCGCCTTAGCCCGCTCGGTCAACGATCGCAGGTAAAGTGCTGGGATAAACGAGTAGTACTAAAAATTATAAGCCACCTTAAGTCCAAAGGAGAGTTAGACCCCATTTACACGCTGAAGTTTTTTCATGAATTTTCTCTCTGAATCTTTTGTTTGTAGGCAGGAGAGTAGAGGGGTAAAATTTCAAGCAAAAATTCACTACTTGTTAAGTCGTGAATTTTTATACCCTTCACATGTGAATCAGGGTATATTGACTTTGTCATAAATCTGTAACGCCTTAAAGGAACGATGGGAGACCCCATAAACTATATATCAAAATGATCAGGACGAGCTCAGGAATTGATTTCCGTCCGTCCGTCAGTCTGTCCGTCTGTCTGTTTCAACACGATTTCCGGCCAAACTGCTGAACCGATCTTGATGAAACTTTCACAGATTGCTTAGATCATGTCGGGTTTGTTCACTATGAAATTTCATCCCGATCGGAGCATTCTACGATATAGCCACCATATAAATTTACCATATCAACACGATTTCCGGCCAAACTGCTGAACCGATCTTGATGAAACTTTCACAGATTGCTTAGATCATGTCGGGTTTGTTCACTATGAAATTTCATCCCGATCGGAGCATTCTACGACATAGCCACCATACAAATTTACCATATCAACACGATTTCCGGCCAAACTGCTGAAACGATCTTGATGAAACTTTCACAGATTGCTTAGATCATGTCGGGTTTGTTCACTATGAAATTTCATTTCGATCGGAGCATTCTACGACATAGCCACCATACAAATTTACCATATCGTACTATCAATTGTTGTCTCTGTCGTGCACTTTCAAGTACCTACATGTCAAATTGTTGTTGTTGCACACGAATAAGTAAATGACGCTCAAGAGTAAAAATATTAGCGAAAAATTACCAACAACTGCACAGAAACATAAGAGGGGGGAGCATTGATTTGGCTGTGTGAAGGGTATCATAGTCTTGGCATAGCCAAAATTAACTATGCGCCACTATGTTTTTATTTTTTTTTCTAATTTTGCTTTGCCTTATTCCGATAGAATGTAAACACAGAGTTGCACAGTGCTTGATGTGAATAATAAAGTTTTCGATACGAAATATCGCACAAGCAAATATTAGCGCCAATAGTAAATACATAGTTTTGGTTAAAAAATTATTAATAGTAATGTTCACTGAATCCATTTTATTTACTTGTTACTTCTTAAATCAATTATATGTTAAAAATAATACAATCGATGGCAAAGATGTATGTTTATCGACCATAAATTTAAACCAGAGTTGCATTTTCAAAGGAAAAATTTCACTGAAAAACTTCAGCGTGTAAATGCGATCTGAATTCCGAAGAATTTTCAAAACGGAATGAAAAAAAATTCACGAAAAATCTTCAGCGTGTAAATAGGGTCTTACATACAAACATACAGGTGAGGCTAATAAAAACGTACTAATAAAGTAAAAAGTGTGTATTAAGAGATAACAGCAACCCTATTTGCGGTACTTTAATTTTGTAGATGAGCTTGTGTTCCGTCTTGCAACGCTGCTGGACGTATGACTCGACAACGGTCGCACTTCTTCCGCGCTTGCAAATTTGATAGTAAAGGAATAAACGCTTACCGATTTAGAAATTTGTGAAATTAACACAAGTTTTGAAATTTATGTTAGTTCGCATCTGCAAAAGTGCAGCCGAAATATGCTAACATTCAGAGACAAACAAAAATCAAGAAAATATGCGCAGTAACAAAGTGGGTAGACTAAAGCTAGCATATGATGAAGCAGGGGCACTTCTTAAAAGAAAACTAGCTGCTGATGTAGCATTTAATTAATAAAATGATACAAAACTTTTAATTCATGCAGACATAGTGACAGCAGAGATATCAAATAAAAACACCACAAATTTTAATGTCTCTGAAAGCCAGGCAATTGAAGCAAAAAGAAAGCTTGGTATAGCAGAACCAATACCAAAACAAGTGGAAACGTTGCAGTCGGACGCAACCGACTGCGGCATACTCGATACCAGTATTAAAACCGGTTAAAAGAGGCCTGACTGCAGAGGGGTACGGATGCGGCAGAGGTGTACACTCCCTAAAAGATTTTCCGATGCAGATGGGGATGCCACAAGCTATCTTCCTTACAAATTTGATGACTCTAGCTCAAAGTTTGTAAGTTTGTTGGGAAAGGGGGGCTGGGGGCGGTATGGGTGGGCGTGGCATCCAGATTTGTGATGCAGATCTTTGTGAAATGTCAATTGCTATCTTCATACCAAATTTGGTGACTCTAGCTCGAAAATTTTAGAAAGTGGGAAAAGGGGGGCTGGGGGCGGTATGGGTGGGTGTGGCATCCAAATTTTTGCTGCAGATCTATGTAGGATGTCAATTGCTATCTTCATACCAAATTTGGTGACTCTAGCTCGAAAATTGTAAAAAGTGGGGAAGGGGGGCGAAATAGAGGGCGTGGCTCCAAAACTTTGATGCAGATTTTTGGGGGTCAATGCCAGCTATCTTCTTACCAAATTTGGTGGCTCTAGCTCCACAACTCTGGAAGATACACGCATTCCCGTTTTTGACAAAGCGTTGGGGTGGATGGGGTCGGCTAGGGCAGTATTGGTGGGCGTTGTGCAGTTTTTTGGGGGTCATCATCACCTATCTTACCAAATTTGGTGGTTATAGCTCAAAAACTGTGGGAGATATAGCCATTTCTGATTTCAAATTGCGGGGGGGCTGGGGGCGGAATGGGTGGGCGTGGCTCCAAAACTTTGATGCAGTTTTTTGGGGGTCGTTGTCAGCTATCTTTCTGCCAAATTTGGAGGCTCTAGCTCTACAACTCTGGAAGATACACGCATTCCCGGTTTTGACGAAGCGTTGGGGTGGATGGGGGTGGCTGGGGCAGTATTGGTGGGCGTGGCATCCAAACTTTTGATGCAGTTAATTTGGTGGCTCTAGCTCAAAAACTGTGGGAGATATTGCCATTTCTGATTTCAAATTGCGGTGGGGCTGGGGGCGGAATGGGGGGGCGTGGCTTCAAAATTGTTGATGCAGTTTTTTGGGGGTTGCTAGTAGCTATCTGCTTACCGAATTTGGTAGTTCTAGCTGTAAGTATGTGTTAAATATGTGGATTTATCGGTTTTGACTTATCGAATTTATCGATTTTCCAGCCCCCCAGTTATCGTAGAACCCCCATCTTGACACTTTAATTTACTATCCCATAGATAAAGCGAATTGGAAAGTTTCAAGTCTCTAGCTTGAAGGGTGTGGAAAAAAGTTGCGAACATACGGACGGACAGACGGACGGACATTGCACAAACCCAATATACTCTTTACCTTCGGTATCGAGTATAACAAATGATGCAAACAAATTAAGCAAAATATTGTACAATAAAATTCTTCATATAAGCGAACAACATTATATACAGATGGATGGACAAAGTATGTATAGAAACCAGCAAATCAGTCACTTCAGATCAGACTTTGTTACTTCCGATATACCGCTGAAGCTTAAACTATATGAAGCGGGCACAATTTTTTGGAATAATATAACTCTGCAGTCTGCGAGATTTTGTCAGACCCTAAAATAGAGTTCGCCAACAAGAATATAAACTAATCCCAGTTGCAATAAATAAATTAAATTTATAATTGACTTTGGTAACTTAAATTCAATCGATTAAATTCGATATCTCCGGTGTTTCTTAACTGATTTGGATGAAATATTCAGAAAAATTCTATCGTTGCCCATTATTTTAACCCCCATTTTTACATTTTCAAAATTCGATATTTTTTTGTAATCGATTGCATGTATATATCGGAAACCAGAATAGTTATCGATAATTTGAAACAAACTTGTTCTGCTTATGGTATAGGAGAACTTATATTCAAAATCTGAAGTCTCTAGCTCTTGTAGTCTCTGAGATCGACGTGTTCATACAGACGGACCGACGGGCTTGGCTATATCGACTCGGCTGTTGATGCAGATCAAGAATATATATATGTACTTTATGGAGTCGGAGATGCTTCCTTCTGCCTGTTACATACTACTTTTGCACAAAACCATTATACCCTTTTTACCCATTTCATGGGTTCAGGGTATAAAAAATCACAAATCCTTTTCAAATATTAGCTTATACACTGCTCTCTAAACTCTGTATCATAATCACGTATACGCTATGTTGCCTTGAATGAGCAGGCAGAATAGACGTGGTCAAATTGCCTTAAGAATTTGTTTAAATAATAAGAGTGGTTTATTTATAAAATATGCTTATTTTCAGCTCGGCATCTGCAATATTCGACTTTATGCCAATTATTTGGCATTTGCACTGTGCAATGAAATCGAGGATACCTGGACAATACATGCAAGAAATATTTGAGTCTGAGGAATGGACGATCCTTGGAGAAGCCACTGCTTCAAGCGATGAAAAAGTATCAGATTTATATTGCTATGGTGATAGACGCAGTCTGACAAGTATTGAAGATTTGATGAAGAAGTATAAATATGGTTTCGACATTCTTCGCGCAATATCCGATCATCTTGGTAATTACGGCAAGACAACATTAACAGAAAACAAATTATGCTTAATCAAAGAATCAGGCGATATACAAAAAGGATACACATTGTAAAAGGTGCACTTTATCATTGTGGTGTATACAAAGTTTATATTGAATGCATTACAAATGTGATGCAAACAACGCAACATCCTTCGAATTTGAGTAAGATATTTCACATGCCCGATCCAGACGCAGTGCGTTTTAAGACAGTTGTGCAGCCTCATCTTAAATTGGATCAACAGAAATTCTTTGTGCAAATCACAGAAGCGTGCACGGGACACAGCGAAGAAGACCGCGTTAAGGCGCTGGAGCAGCTACGAAACGATGCCGCAGTGTATCGAATTATGCCAGAATTAAGTCAGTTTATTGTCGATGCAATCGAACTTAATATATATCTGAAGGATGTAAGAATATTGTTGTATCTAGTTAGAATCGTGGAAAACTTGCTAGCCAATAAATATTTGAATATCCAAAACTATGTAAGTTAACATTCGCTGCGATACATTAAGACCCCATTTACACGCTGAAGTTTTTTGTGAATTTTTTTTTCATTCCGTTCTGAAAGTTCTTCGGAATTCAGGTCGCATTTACACGCTGAAGTTTTTCAGTGAAATTTTTCCTTTGAAAATGCAACTCTGGTTTAAATTTATGGTCGATAAACATACATATTTGCCATCGATTGTTTTATTTGTTAACATATAATTGATTTAAGAAGTAACAAGTAAATGAAATGGATTCAGTTAACATTACTATTAATAATTTTTTAACCAAAACAAAGTATTTACCATTGGCGCTTATATTTGCGTGTGCGATATTTCGTATCGAAAACTTTATTACTCACATCAAACACTGTGCAACTCTGTATTTACATTCTATGGGAATAAGGCAAAGCAAAATTAGAAAGAAAAATTCTCGACATAACCAGTAGTGAATTTTTGCTTGAAAGTTTACTCCTCTACACCCTTGCCTACAAACAAAAGATTCAGAGAGAAAATTCACGAAAAAACTTCAGCGTGTAAATGGGCACTAAGAGTGATAAATTCTTATAATTATTGTGTTATTACAGACGCACATCTTAATGCCAGCTGTGGTCAGCTGCTTCTTGGCAAAAAAGGTGTCTCGACCCAAGAGCCGAATCAATCATTGGCAATTCCGTGAATACGCATGCGACATTGCCACACAGTTTGTGGTGCGTTTTGCTTGCGTGAGGCAACGAGTTTTTAGGTATGTAATTTGAATTTACTCTACTCTTGTTCTTATTAATACTAAATAATTTTATTTCATTGTATTTGTTTGATCGATTTGATCGATTGCAGCTTGTACCAGAGTGGACTTGACAAACCATGCCTAATGTCGGTCTACGGCTCTCTCATGGCATTGCATAAACTAGGCATATCTGCAATCTTCGGGGTAGTTGTACCGAAAATTCCTAATGTATCTGCGATAATACGACCGCATTTGGAAAGAAATCCAAAGAAAATTAGCGCCTTGTACATTAAATACCGACTTGTTAACATGTGTACTCCAATTATGCAACACTTTCATAAACCGTCGTTCAGCTTAACGCAATATCGCAGGAACTACGGCTATTTAGGCACTGCATTGTATCGTGCCACTGCTTTTTCGCGCATTTGTGATATAGCCGCCTTACAAGAAAAAGATCCAATTAAAAAACGCAAAGTATTGAATATGAAAGCCATTTTCAACAGTGACATGAATTTACCCACGTAATATAAATTGCATTAATTAATTCTCTAAAATTCGAATATAAGTAAGTATTGAAAACCTTTTTTTAACATAACTCAAACTTTTGATTCATGTACATTTTATATTT
This sequence comes from Scaptomyza montana, assembly GCA_018904305.1. NCBI lineage: Eukaryota > Metazoa > Arthropoda > Insecta > Diptera > Drosophilidae > Scaptomyza > Scaptomyza montana. The sequence continues at coordinate 891,745 of JAEIGR010000045.1, forward strand.
ATGCTTCAATTATCCTGTACTTGAATTTAGTACTTGAAAAAAAAAACAAAATGAAAATTGACTAAGATTCATGATGAATTGATTACTCTTAATAATAATCAATATGAGTTTAGGCAAATTTTTGAAAGATCTCTCTCATTTATTATGCTAGTAAACCCAACGAGCTTTATTTTTTATACTCGATACCGAAGGTAAAGAGTATATTGAGTTTGTGCAATGTCCGTCATGGTGTCTGTCCGTCTGTATGAACGAAACTTTTTTCCATACCCTTCAAGCTAGAGACTTGAAACTTTCCAAATCTCTTTATCTATGGGATAGTAAATAAAAGTGTCGAGATGGGGGTTCTACGACAACTGGGGGGCTGGCAAATCGATAAATTCGATAACTCAAAACCGATAAATCCACATATTTCGCACATCCTTACAGCTAGAAGTACCAAATTTGGTAAGAAGATAGCTACTAGCAACCCCCAAAAAACTGCATCAAAAATTTTGGAGCCACGCCCCCATTCCGACCCCAGCCCCCCCGAATTTTAAAGTCAAAAAAGCCTATATCTCCCACAGTTTTTGAGCTATAGCCACCAAATTTGGTGCCAAGATACGTGATGATGACTCCTCAAAAACTGCATCAAAAGATTGGATGCCACGCCCACCAATACCGCCCTAGCCACCCCTATGTGCCCCAACGTTGCGTCAAAAACGGTAATGCGTGTATCTTCCAGAGTTGTAGAGCTAGAGCCTCCAAATTTGGTGGGAAGATAGCTGGTAACGATCCCCAAAAAACTGCATCAAAGTTTTGGAGCCACGCCCACGCATTCCGCCCCCAGCCCCCCGCATTTTGAAATCAGAAATGGCTACATCTGCCACAGTTTTTGAGCTAGAGCCACCAAATTTGGTATAAAGATAGCAATTGACATTTTACAAAGATCTGCATCAAAAATTTGGATTCCACGCCCACCCATACCGCCCCCAGCCCCCTTTCCCTATCTTTTACAAACTTCGAGCTAGAGTCACCAAATTTGGTATGAAGATAACAATTGACATTCCACAAAGATCTGCAGCAAAAATTTGGATGCCACGCCCACCCAAACCGCCCCCAGCCCCCCCTCTCCCCACCTTTTACAAATTTTGAGCTAGAGTCACCAAATTTTGTATGAAGATAGCAACTGACATTTCAGAAAGATCTGCAACAAAAATTTTGATGCCACAACTACCCATACCGCCCCAGCCCCCCCTCTTTCCCCACCTTTTACAAACTTTGAGCTAGAGTCACCAAATTTGGTATGAAGATAGCCGGTGGCATCCCCATCTGCATCGGAGAATCTTTAAGGCAGCGTAAACCTCTGCCGCATCCGTACCCGTTTGCATTCAGGCCTCTTTTTAACGGTTTTAATTCTGGTATCGAATATGCCGCAGTCGGTTGCGTCCGACTGCAAAGTTTCCACTTGTTTGTTTTTATGAATATAAAACGTGTTGGCAACAAAAAAATTCTATATTAATATTATAAGATGATAAAATTGATTTGATTTGATTTTTCTCTTTCATTTCCCATTTGAATTTGCTGCTGCCGTATGTTGCCACTAGCATGCTGAACGCATCTTATCACCAGGCTAAAACAAAACAAAAAAGCACACAAAATAATCATATACATATAAAGCCTGCTGCTGCTGTAACGAAATAAATGCCGGATATCCTGGCAGCTTCCATGCAGCGTTTACCATGTCAGCGTGAGATTGGAAAATGTTTTGTTCCTGTCTGACACACATATTTTTCACATAAGTTTGTCTCCCTCATTTCCAATCTGTAACCGGTCTCGCTTGCATCTCAGCTTGGAGTGGAAAAAAGCTATTCAAAAATTGAGTTTTAAAAGCTGTCAATAGGTGTCGCATTTCCGAAATTAGCATTATTTGCTTGAAAGCACCAAAGCTCTAACCTCTATTTTACTCAAAATGGCTGTCAATAGGTGTCGAATCTTCGTAAGCTCCAATGTTTTTACCACTATTTTACTCAATACAGAGGTAAATGTTAATGTAATTCACTATTTTATATTTATTTAGTACTTATTAACGCATATATAACAATAAAATCTCCAAGCTAAGCTGACATTGTAAACGCTGCCTCAAGCCGAAGAAACACAACGGCATTAATAGTCACACGACCAACAGCAAGAGCAACAAAAGAATGTAATAATTTTGTTCAAGCAAAAGCTCTTGTGCCCTGGTCCCTGGCATGATGGAATAAGTATAAGGTGGTCTCGTCGGCAAAAGCACAGCCTTAGCGTATGCTAGCAGTAAGTGCGAGTGAAACGCACACTTTACAGTGAGTGTGAATGAAACGGTTGGATATTGTGTTGATTAACCCTTAGCTGGTCCCCGGGGTTTAAAATAGCCCAATATAAAACAAAGCGGTGAAGTTAGTTTTTATAGTTTTATTTTTAATAATTTTGAATTAGCAATAAGTCGTTGTTTTTTCGCTTCACAACACATTTCGGTGCATGAATAAACTTCACACCCAGTACATGCTTGCGGCAAAATTTGCAGAAGCTCATTTTTTTGTGTTCGCTTAAGGGTTAAGTGCTCAGAAAAAAAATCGTCCGCACACAACCTTTCTGTTCAACAAGCACGAACGCACTGAAGCTAAGGGCTTTAATCGTGCTAGCGTCGGCTGCCGACGAGACCACCTTATACTTATTTCATCATGGTCCCTGGTGTGCCCGTCAAAGACTATTTAACATAAAGATGGGTTTTAAGAATTGTTCAAGTTAACATGCTGTAAACCAAGTCGCAACCACGAAGCGGACAAATTAACGAGTAGAAAAGTCGGTTTCCCTAACGACAACCAGCTGCGCTTGTTTTGATTATTGCTTTTTGTTTACAATACACATGCCGCCCTGTTTTGTTTGGTTTGTTTTTGTTTTGCACTGCTGTCTTGTTGGTGTGCAGTGCTAGCTAGCTTGTTGCCTAGGCAACTAAGTCAATTCTTCTTTGCGTGTAATTTTGTGTGTATGCATGTGCGTGTGCCATTCGAGAATAGGCAAAATTCATTGACCTTTCTCTACGCAAACGCTAAACAGCCAATATTTAGACTAAATTTGGTGCATATTTGTATTTTGCCTACAAAAACCTTAGAAAAACAATACTTCCAAGGCATTTTTGGTGATGGTCGATAATTTGCTGATCGGGCGCACAAAACAAAAAACAAGCGTCTTGTAAAATAGGCAGGCAAATATCAGTTTTGCATTGCTGGTCATACATACTCTTTCATGTTTTTAGCTCTATGACACTTTCCAACAATTTTGCCATCGCAACTACCATACAGCTATGCAGCGATGCGCACAAACGCCGAAAGTGTATTCGGCTGTTCACTTGTCCAAGGCATTTGCCGAAAACTCGGAAGGCCCAGCAAGAATGAAGCAAACGCACATGCATACGCATACTAACACATTTTTACCGTTCTTGCTTTCCGCTGGCCCGCCGCCACTCCTTTAATGCACAAGCCGCTGAACGCAAAGCAGAACTCAAACAAAGCAAGCAACGCGCTGGCTTGTCGTAGATGAGACGCACAAACTGAACAAAGTAAAAATACCCCTTGTCCTAATATTCAGTTATAGTCAATAATAACTCAAATATATTATTTTAATATATTGATAGTTTATTTTCAATATATGAATACCAAATACCAGAGACTATTAATGTAACAAGACAGGTCTTAAGAGCTGGAATGTTATGTTAACTAACAGAGTCGCAACCACGAAGCGGACAACTGGGGAAACAGCGAATAGCCAGTATTTCTTATCATTTGTATACCTACTACACTCGCTACAATGTCAGCTGGTGCGAAGTCGGCCATCATTGTTTAGCTTTTTGTTGTGACTGCAAAGTGTGCGAAGCGCAAGGCATAATTAATTGTTGCCGCTTTTCAGTTCTCTTGTTGTTGTCACAAAATTTTAAATCGACAATTTTAGACTTTGCTTTTTTCGGCTTGCTGCTGCTCAACAAGAAAGGGTGGTATAGACTTTATATGAACTTTGTGCAATTGAATAGATAAACGTTAGATACTTTAATATATTGTCTGGTTTATATGCTTATTTATATGTTGGCAATGAGTTTGGGTTTTCACAACTTATAAAACAAGTTGTTTATAAATAAATTAACTAACACTAAAGTAAACGTATTTGGTATTCATATATTGAAAATAAACCATCAATATATTAAAATAATATATTTGAGTTATTATTGACTATAACTGAAAATTACGACAAGGGGTATTTTTACTTTGTGCAGTTTGTGCGTCTCATCTACGACAAGCCAGCGCGTTGCTTGCTTTGTTTGAGTTCTGCTTTGCGTTCAGGGGCTTGGTCATTTAAGGAGAGGCGGCGGGCCAGCGGAAAGCAAGAACGGTAAAAATGTGTTAGTATGCGTATGCATGTGCTTTTGTTTCATTCTTGCTGGGCCTTCCGAGTTTTCGGCAAATGCCTTGCACAAGTGAACAGCCGAATACACTTTCGGCATTTGTGCGCATCGCTGCATAGCTGTATGGTAGTTGCGATGGCAAAATTGTTGGAAAGTGTCATAGAGCTAAAAACATGAAAGAGTATGTATGACCAGCAATGCAAAACTGATATTTGCCTGCCTATTTTACAAGACGCTTGTTTTTTGGGCTGTGCGCCTGATCAGCAAATTATCGACCATCACCAAAAATGCCTTGGAAGTATTGTTTTTCTAAGGTTTTTGTAGGCAAAATACAAATATGCACCAAATTTAATCTAAATGTATTGGCTGTTTAGCGTTTGCGTAGAGAAAGGTCAATGAATGCCACGGCAAATGCTACGCATACATTTAAATATGCACATGTAGATATACAAGGACGCGCACACACGGGCGCTAAAAAAACAAAATATGAAAAATTATTACGCACATGCAAACACACAAAATTACACGCATAGAAGAATTGACTTAGTTGCCTAGGCAACAAGCTAGCTAGCACTGCACACCAACAAGACAGCAGTGGAAAACAAAAACAAACAACAAAAAACAGGACGGCATGTGTATTGTAAACAAAAAAGCAATAATCAAAACAAGCGCAGCTGGTTGTCGTTAGGGGAAACCGACTTTTCTACTCGTTAATTTGTCCGCTTCGTGGTTGCGACTTGGTTTACGGCATGTTAACTTGAACAATTCTTAAGACCCATCTTTATGTTAAATAGTCTTTGCCAAATACGTTTACTTTAGTGTTAGTTAATTCATTTATATACAACTTGTTTTATAAGTTGTGAAAACCCAAACTCAAACTTTGACAATTCTTAAAACCCATCTTTATGTTAAATAGTCTTTGAAGATGGGTCTTAAGAGCTGGAATGTTATGTTAATTAACAGAGTCGCAACCACGAAGCGGACAACTGGGGAAACAGCGAAAAGCTACTATTTCTTATCATTTGTTTACCTTCTACACTCGCTACAATGTCAGCTGGTGCGAAGTCGGCCATCATTGTTTAGCTTTTTGTTGTGACTGCAAAGTGAGCGAAGCGCAAGGCATAATTAAGTGTTGCCGCACTTCGTTTTTCTTGTTGTTGTCTCAAAATTTTAAATCGACAATTTTAGACTTTGCTTTTTTCGGCTTGCTGCTGCTCAACAAGAAAGGGTGGTATAGACTTTATATGAACTTTGTGCAATTTAATAGATAAACGTTAGATACTTTAATATATTGTCTGGTTTATATGCTTACTAGTGGACCCCGACCACGCGTCGCTGTGGTGCTTTTTTGATGTTTTCTCTGTGAATGTAACACATAATAGAAAAGAACACAAAATACACATGGGACGCCATGTATGTAGCCTGCTGAAGACGCCAAGCTTGAGTCGCCCGTTGAGATGCCAGATATTCAGCGTTCTGTTGACGTCGAGCTTGAGACTGTTCGGGTGTCTCCAAAGCCCGTTGAGATGCTTTATATTAAGCATGCTGTCGACGCCGAGCTTGGGACTGCTCAGGTATCTCGGCAGCACTGTGAGCCTCACGCTCTGCCTATTCAAGCCTTCGCAGTTCGTCTTGTGGAACAGTCTCGCAAAGTCTAGCTACTTTCATTGTTCGAGCTTTGTTAGAGCTTTGGGAAAGATTAGACTTACGCTGTCGTGGCATAATTCCTAAAACGTGGTTTTTCTACACTTCCAAAAAATACAATTGATTCCTTTGCTTTATTAACAAAATTCTATTTTAACAAACTCATTAAGAAAATATCTTGACAGATAAGAAAAAGTGGGCAAAGAAGGTTGGCGTGGCAAGTTTTCTTGCGTTTGTCTTTATAAATTGTATCCTATGTGTTTCTCCTGGTTCTAAGCTACCTCCCCACCAATTTTCAGCCAAATCAGCTCTAAAGTTATAAATAGTGTAACTAACACGACTTTCTTTTCTATTTATAGATATATATGAATATATGTATGCATACATATACACATATATATGTATACATATATACATATACACATATATATGTATACATATTATACATATATCAATATATATAAAATTCTCGTGTCAGGGGTCTCGAGCGAAAACACCTCCGAAACGGCTAGATCGATTTTGATATATACATTGTCGGACAATACTAAAGCACCCCCCTAGGCAATTTTTTTCGTTTGACTTCTTTTTTGTTGATGTTGTAGATTTATTGTGGTAGTATTTATGCTCGTTACCGAAGGTAACACCCTTCAAGCAAGAGACTTGAAACTTGCCAATTCTCTTTATCTATGGGATAGCATATTAAAGTGTCAAGATTGGGGTTCTACGATAACTGGGGCTGGCAAATTGATTAATTCGATAACTCAAAACCGATAAACCCACATATTTCGCACATCCTTACAGCTAGAACTACCAAATTTGGTGTGAAGATAGCTAATAGCAACCCCCAAAAAAAAATTTTGGAGCCACGCCCACCCATTCCACCCCCTTTTTCTCGCCGTAAAAACCATCCTTGAACTTCAACGAACATTTAGAAAAAGATTTGGCCAAATTGGTCCAGGCGTTGTTGAGTTATGCGCTTACCAACACATTTTGCGATTCCTTTTTATATTATAGATTATTTATATGTTGGCAATGAGTTTGGATTTTCACAACTTATAAAACAAGTTGTATATAAATGAATTAACTAACACTAAAGTAAACGTATTTGGTATTCATATATTGAAAATAAACTATCAATATATTAAAATAATATATTTGAGTTATTATTGACTATAACTGAATATTAGGACAAGGGGTATTTTTACTTTGTTCAGTTTGTGCGTCTCATCTACGACAAGCCAGCGCGTTGCTTGCTTTGTTTGAGTTCTGCTTTGCGTTCAGCGGCTTGTGCATTAAAGGAGTGGCGGCGGGCCAGCGGAAAGCAAGAACGGTAAAAATGTGTTAGTATGCGTATGCATGTGCGTTTGCTTCATTCTTGCTGGGCCTTCCGAGTTTTCGGCAAATGCCTTGGACAAGTGAACAGCTGAATACACTTTCAGCATTTGTGCGCATCGCTGCATAGCTGTATGGTAGTTGCGATGGCAAAATTGTTAGAAAGTGTCATAGAGCTAAAAACATGAAAGAGTATGTATGACCAGCAATGCAAAACTGATATTTGCCTGCCTATTTTACAAGACGCTTGTTTTTGTGCTGTGCGCCTGATCAGCAAATTATCGACCATCACCAAAAATGCCTTGGAAGTATTGTTTTTCTAAGGTTTTTGTAGGCAGAATACAAATATGCACCAAATTTAGTCTAAATATTGGCTGTTTAGCGTTTGCGTAGAGAAAGGTCAATGAATTTTGCCTTTTCTCGAATGGCACACGCACATGCATCACACAAAATTACACGCAAAGAAGAATTGACTTAGTTGCCTAGGCAACAAGCTAGCTAGCACTGCACACCAACAAGACAGCAGTGCAAAACAAAAACAAACCAAACAAAACAGGGCGGCATGTGTATTGTAAACAAAAAAGCAATAATCAAAACAAGCGCAGCTGGTTGTCGTTAGGGAAACCGACTTTTCTACTCGTTAATTTGTCCGCTTCGTGGTTGAGACTTGGTTTACAGCATGTTAACTTGAACAATTCTTAAAACCCATCTTTATGTTAAATAGTCTTTGATTTTTTGGTTTGCGGGCAGTACTAAGTTTTCTCCTACAAATTTGTTGGGGTCGATAGCCGTTGATCGGCCAATTTGCAATTCGAGTTGCTTATTGATTTTGAAACCATCTTTTAATTTCAGGCCGCGACAGCTGGCGTTTTAAATTTCATGGACAAATACAGAAGCCAACGGCGGTGGCGGTAGCGGCGGCGAACAGCGTCTGATTTACTTAAATTAACTGATTCGGATTCGGACTGATTGTTGCGATGACGTTACAGAATCACGGACGCACACTCACATACACACAGACCGATGCAAGCGTTTGCTTACCACCGCAAACTTTACTTTACAGCCGTTTGATCGCCAACTAATAAAACTAAAACATAAACTTAAAAAAAATATGTGTATAATTATACTCGATACCGAAGGTAAAGAGTATATTTAGTTTGTGCAATGTCCGTCATGGTGTCTTGTCGTCTGTCCGTCTGTATGTTCGCAACTTTTTTCCACACCCTTCAAGCTAGAGACTTGAAACTTTCCAATTCTCTTTATCTATGGAATAGTAAATTAAAGTGTCAAGATGGGGGCTCTACGATAACTGGGGGGCTGGCAAATCGATAAATTCACATATTTCGCACATCCTTACAGCTAGAACTACCAAACTTGGTGAGAAGATAGCTACTAGCAACCCCCAAAAAAACTGCATCAAAAATTTTGGAGCCACGCCCGCTCATTCCACCCCCCTTTCCCCACCATTTACAAACTTTGAGCTAGAGTCACCAAATTTGGTATGAAGATAGCAATTGACATCCCACATGGATCTGCAGCATGATACAATCAATACGGTAGTGTCATGGGAGACTGTGCCCTCTTTTTTTCGGTACTACTTGTCAGTCGCTAAGTGCTTGTCGTTGAGGTAAGACGTTGATACGGACGATTTTAACAGACTCAAGAGAGTAAAATTAAGAGAGCATCTTAGCCCTCTCCTTCGCACTCGCACATCATATGGCAAGTACGGGCTGAGCTCGCATGACACTACCGTATTGATTGTATCATGATCTGCAGCAAAAATTTGAATGCCAAGCCCAACTATACCGCCCCCAGCCCGCACTTTTACAAACTTTGAGCTAGAGTCACCAAATTTGGTATGAAGATAGCAATTGATATTTCATAAAGATCTGCATCAAAAATTTGGATGCCACTCCCACCCATACCGCCCCAGCTCTACCTTTCCCCACCTTTAACAAACTTTGAGCTAGAGTCACCAAATTTGGAAGGAAGATAACTGGTGGCATCCCCATCTGCATCGGAGAATCTTTAAGGCAGCGTACACCCCTGCCGCATCCGTACCCCTTTGCAATCAAGCCTCTTTTCACCAGTTTAAATGCTGGTAACGATTATACCGCAGTCGGTTGCGTGCAACTGCAACGTTTCCACTGGTTATTTTTATACTTGATACTGAAGGTAAAGAGTATATTGAGTTTGTGCAATGTCCGTCATGGTGTCCGTCCATCTGTCCAATTTTTTTCCACACCCTTCAAGCTAGAGACTTGAAACTTTCCAAATCTCTTTATCTATGGGATAGTAAATTAATGTGTCGATAACTGGGGGGCTGGCAAATCGATAAATTCGATAACTCAAAACCGATAAATCCACATATTTCGCACATCCTTACAGCTAGAAGTACCAAATTTGGTAATAAGATAGCTACTTGCAACCCCCAAAAAACTGAATCAAAAATTTTGGAGCCACGCCCCCATTTCCGCCCCCAGCCCCACCAAATTTTAAAGTCAAAAAAGCCTATATCTCCCACAGTTTTTGAGCTATAGCCACCAAATTTGGTGCCAAGATAGGTGATGATGACCACCTAAAAACTGCATCAAAAGTTTGGATGCCACGCCCACCAATACTGCCCCAGCCGACACCATCCACCCCAACGCTTCGTCAAAAACGGGAATGCGTGTATCTTCCAGAGTTGTGGAGCTAGAGCCTCCCAATTTGGTGGGAAGATAGCTGGTTACGACCCCCCAAAACTGCATCAAATTTTGGAGCCACGCCCAACCATTCCGCCCCCCTTTCCCCATCTTTTACAAACTTCGAGCTAGAGTCACCAAATTTGGTATGAAGATAACAATTGACATTCCACAAAGATCTGCATCAAAAATTTGGATGCCACGCTCACCCAAACCGCCCCCAGCTCCCTTTCCCCACTTTTACAAATTTTGAGCTAGAGTCACCAAATTTGGTATGAAGATAGCAATTGACTTTTCAGAAAGATCTGCAACAAAAATTTTGATGCCACAACTACCCATACCGCCCCAGCCCCCCCCTTTCCCCACCTTTTACAAACTTTGAGCTAGAGTCACCAAATTTGGTATGAAGATAGCCGGTGGCATCCCCATCTGCATCGGAGAATCTTTAAGGCAGCGTAAACCCCTGCCGCATCCGTACCCCTTGCATTCAGGCCTCTTTTTACCAGTTTTAATTCTGCTATCAAGTATGCCGCAGTCGGTTGCGTTCGACTGCAACGTTTCCACTTGTTTTAAATTGAGTACTTATGTTTGGAGTATTTTTCTCATTAGCTGTTTAGTTTTTTTTTGGTCATTATTCTTTTCAGTTTAGTTTTAGCCAGCTTAAAAAATCTCTAAAACTTAAGCATTATTTTTTCTTTCTGCCATTCAGCACTTGACTTAAAGGTAGATGCTAAATGTTTGTCAAATATGAGACAAATGCAAATGTGAAGTAGAATCATTAAACAAATCAACAACGTTTAGACAAGGCATCGCACGGTCGTTGTTCAGGTACTGTGTTTGGCCACCAAACAGACGGTAGTAGGGGGTGGACACTACCTGCAGGTCATTCGGAAACCGGAAGTTTACGGCAGCAGTTGCAGGACTAGACCAGGCAGCGGCACTAAAGAGGAAATTAAAATATGCAGACACAAAACCGCGCGTTTTGAATTTTGGCGCGATTTTTGGTTACGGCTTTGCATAATTTTTTGGAATAATAGAACTCTGCAGTCTGCGAGATTTTGTCAGACCCTAAAATAGAGTTCGCCAACAAGAATATAAACTTATCCCAGTTGCAATAAATAAATTAAATTTATAATTGACTTTGGTAACTTAACTTCAATCGATTGAATTCGATATCTCCGGTGTTTCTTAACTGATTTTGATGAAATATTCAGAAAAATTCTATCGTTGCCCATTATTTTAACCCCCATTTTTACATTTTCAAAATTCGATATTTTTTTGTAATCGATTGCATGTATATATCGGAAACCAGAATAGTTATCGATAATTTGAAACAAACTTGTTCTGCTAATGGTATAGGAGAACTTATATTCAAAATCTGAAGTCTCTAGCTCTTGTAGTCTCTGAGATCGACGTGTTCATACAGACGGACAGACGGGCTTGGCTATATCGACTCGGCTGTTAATGCAGATCAAGAATATATATACTTTATGGAGTCGGAGATGCTTCCTTCTGCCTGTTACATACTACTTTTGCATTAAAACCATTATACCCTTTTTACCCATTTCATGGGTTCAGGGTATAAAAAAAATCACAAATCCTTTTCAAATATTAGCTTATACACAGCTCTCTAAACTCTGTATCATAATCACGTATACGCTATGTTGCCTTGAATGAGCAGGCAGAATAGACGTGGTCAAATTGCCTTAAGAATTTGTTTAAATAATAAGAGTGGTTTATTTATAAAATATGCTTATTTTCAGCTCGGCATCTGCAATATTCGACTTTATGCCAATTATTTGGCATTTGCACTGTGCAATGAAATCGAGGATACCTGGACAATACATGCAAGAAATATTTGAGTCTGAGGAATGGACGATCCTTGGAGAAGCCACGGCTTCAAGCGATGAAAAAGTATCAGATTTATATTGCTATGGTGATAGACGCAGTCTGACAAGTATTGAAGATTTGATGAAGAAGTATAAATATGGTTTCGACATTCTTCGCGCAGTATCCGATCATCTTGGTAATTACGGCAAGACAACATTAACAGAAAACAAATTATGCTTAATCAAAGAATCAGGCGATATACAAAAAAGGATGAACATTGTAAAAGAAGCACTTTATCATTGTGGTGTATATAAGGTTTATATTGAATGCATTACAAATGTGATGCAAACAACGCGACATCCTTCGAATTTGAGTAAGATATTTCACATGCCTGATCCAGACGCAGTGCGTTTTAAGACAGTTATGCAGCCTCATCTTAAATTGGATCAACAGAAATTCTTTGTGCAAATCACAGAAGCGTGCACGGGACACAGCGAAGAAGACCGCGTTAAGGCGCTGGAGCAGCTACGAAAGGATGCCGCAGTGTTTCGTATTATGCCAGAATTAAGTCAGTTTATTGTCGATGCAATCGAATTTAATATATATCTGATGGATGTAAGAATATTGTTGTATCTAGTTAGAATCGTGGAAAACTTGCTAGCCAATAAATATTTGAATATCCAAAACTATGTAAGTTAACATTCGCTGCGATACATTAAGACCCCATTTACACGCTGAAGTTTTTTGTGAATTTTTTTTTTCATTCCGTTCTGAAAGTTCTTCGGAATTCAGGTCGCATTTACACGCTGAAGTTTTTCAGTGAAATTTTTCCTTTGAAAATGCAACTCTGGTTTAAATTTATGGTCGATAAACATACATATTTGCCATCGATTGTTTTATTTGTCATTAATATTATTATTATAATTGGGGTAAAGTGCTCTGCGACCTAAAAGATCTATTGTGCCCCCTTCTTGGCTCAAAGCTCTTCCATCAGACCCAGTCCTTGTACGAAGGCAAGTATATTTACTGGATCGATGGTCTTCAGGTCAGTGAACTAAAAAACATGTTTTCCTAGAAACCTGCTTCTCTTCCCCACTAAGGCTACACATTCTGCTATGATATGCAAGGAGGATTCCCTTTCCATATCGCAGAATCTACATGTATCATTACTAGCGATTCCTAGCTTGGCTAGGTGACCCCTTAGTCTGCAGTGTCCTGTCAAAAGACCGGTGATTATCCTGAGTCTATTCTTTCCCATATTTATAATCTGCTTGAATCTTTTCAGATTGTAAGTTCCAAAAAGACACTTGGCTTGTCTGAGTCTTGGGGACTGCGCCCAGCTCATTTCTCGCAAGAGTTTCTCTTCACTCCTAAGTTCCTGCCGTATTGTGCTTCTTCCTATCCCACAGTACGGCTCGGGCCCTATGAGGGGTGTCGCTGCCCCCAGCCTTGCTTGCTTGTCTGCCTCTTCGTTCCCAGCTATGTTAACATGTCCTGGGACCCATCTTAGGGTTAGCCTATTATGTAGTCCCAGAGTGTTTAGCTTGGTTCGCACCTCGCGAACTACCTTCGACCTAATTTCGATCTTGCTGAGTGCTATAATGGCTGCTTGACTATCTGATAATATAGCTATATCCCTATTCCGATAGTTACGCTTCAGATTAAAGTCCACACACCTCCCTATTGCACATACCTCAGCCTGGAAGATGCTGGTGTGCTTACCTAGGGACTCATGGTATTTTAGCCGAGGGCCTACCACTCCAAGACCGGAGCCTTGGCTGGTAAGGGATCCATCGGTGTACCATTTGATGGTGTGGGATTTCATTTGGTGGACCTCTTCAAGAGATGTCCACTCCCTTTTGCTGCTCAGGTGAACTTGAAATTTTTGCTCGAACATGTGCTCGGCTTTCATATCGTCCCTAGGCTGTGCCAATAGGGGAAGTTCACCTGACTGCATATCTGCCTCTAGTTGGCTCAGAAAATGCTCTTTGACAACTCCCTCGACCGACATTCTTAATAATGCAGCTTTCTGTTGTAGCCTAATTGTGTGATGAAGTGGGGTAATCTCCAACAGAACCTCTAGCGCCGATGTGGGACAGGTCCTCATCGCTCCAGTGATTCCTACACAGGCCATTCTTTGCAATTTATGTAATTGCCTCTGCACAGTGATTTGCTGTGCCTTGTCCCCCCATGCAATTGCTCCGTATGTGAGCATGGGCCTTACTACCATGAGGTATAGCCATCTCAAAATTTTTGGAAAGGTTCCCCATGATTTCCCCGCTATGCTACGACATGTGTAGAGTGCTCTGCAGCACTTTAGAATCGTATTCTGAATATGGGTCCCAAAGTTCAATTTACTGTCAAATGTGACCCCAAGGTATTTGACTTCCTTGCTTGTTTCTATTCGACTCCCCGCGAGCCTAATATCTCTCATCCTCTGCAACTTATACCTCCTGGTGAACGGAACTATGACGGTTTTGTAGGGTTTAGGTTGAGTCCAACCTCGCTACACCAGTCATACGTGATCCTAAGTCCCAGTTGGATATTTTTACATAGAGTTTCCTCATACTTGACCCGCGCTATTATCACAATGTCATCGGCATTGTCGGGGACCAAACACTGGGGCTACTAGGAGCTTCGTGAGGGAGGAGTTGTTCAAAAATATTGAAGCTAGAGGGTCAGTGTTGGTAGCAGAAGAGAAAGCACACTTAGCGGACGGCACGACAGTAGCCCAGCGCAGACCTTCACCATAAAACATTTCGATATTTGTATTTAATTGTTTATCGTAACATGCTTTGCATTTAACATAAGTATAGTACGGTGAAGGTTAATAGAATAAGCATAGCTTAAGGAAGAGTAAGTCGTGCGTGCCCTCGCGACACACGATCAAAATGAAAAGTCGCGCTCAGGCCGAAAGCGAGAATGGCAAATTAGTCGGCAGCTGGCATTGGATACCCCTGCTGGCAAGTCTACTTAACAATTCGTCTACTAACATACTCCATAAGAGCGGTGATAAAACCCCCCTTTGTGGACAGCCTCTTGTGGTTGTCACTGTTACAGTACTATCTTGTATAGTTGCCGTAGCTTGTCTGGACCTGAGTAGCGATGATATCCATCTGCTAGTTGTCATGTCCAGACCCCTTCTATTTAGGGCAGCCCTGACAGCATCGTGTGAGGTGTTGTCAAAGGCGCCCTCAATATCTAAAAATGCACATATTGCTACTTCTTTGTTTAAAACTGCAGAGCGCAAAGTGCGGTGCAGTTTATAAAGTGCCGTATCCGTAGATCGGCCTGCTCTGTATGCGTGCTGCGTAGCTTGCAGCGTACTCCGTGTCAACAGAGTACTCCTAATGTAGTTGTCCACTAGATTTTCCAACGTTTTCAACAAAAACGATGTTAAGCTAATGGGTCTGAAGGACTTTGGGTTGGTGATATCTGTCTTCCCTACTTTGGGGATGAAGACCACCCTAGCTCTACTCCAAGTGCTCGGTATATGACCGAGTGCTAGGCTACTGACTAGTATTTTCCTCAGGGTGGGTAGGAGTATGTCCTGCCCCTGCTAAAGGAATACTGGCGATATACTGTCCAGACCGGGAGATTTATAGGGCTGGAAAGTTCCAATTGCCCATTGTGTCTTCTCCATTGTGACTACTGACTTGGCTAGTGCCCAGTCTAGAGCAGTCGGTCTGTGTCTGTCTTCCGTTTCGAGTGTTTCGCATGGGCCACAGGGAATACTTCCTGGGAAGTGCGTCTCGAATAGAAGCTCTAGCTTGTCCATGTTACTGGTCGTAAAGGTGTTGTCCCTACGTTTCAGGGCTAGATTTGCCTCCGGTGCCCGTTTGGATAATGCTCTGTGGAGCCGTGCACCTTCAGTCGTACTAGCTATGCTTTCGCAGAAGTCCCTATAGTTCCTACGTTTGGCCTTTCGGATTTCCCTGCTGTACAGGGTGAGGCTTTCCCGATAGCTATCCCATGATCCGTCACTCTTGGCTCTGTGGAAGAGATGACGAGTGGATTTAAAGCCGAGTTCTTGGAGTTCTTTCTACCGCCCCAGTATTTCGACAGGTTAGAAGACGGGATCCGGGCACGACGGCAGCATGATAACGAGCCGTTCAAGGACTACTTGCTCGAGCTGCGGGGTATGATGTACCACGCAGGGTACAGGGCAGAACAAGAATTGCATAGGATATATGAGAATTTGGCACCAGAGTACCGTTTGTACATTCGTAGAGGGGACTTCTCCTCTCTGGCGCAGCTAACTCAAATGGCAGCCGAGTACGAGAACGTGAGTCAACAAAGCCGCGAGCGTGCAGCACGGGGTAGGACCAGGGTTAATAGGTATTCGGATGGATTAGCCGGTGAGGTAGCTCCCGCCAAACATGTTAATACGCCACAGTTCGGGCATACGGGAGTAATCTCAAACGGGATGATCAGCCAAGAGCAGTCGAGGGCTCTAGGCGGGAAGAGGCTATGCTACAACTGTTCGCAGGAGGGTCATTTTGCCCAATCCACGAGTACAGTTTTTTCGGCAGTGCGGGACCAAGGGGGTCAATACCAGCCAGTGTTGTCAGCAGTCAAGGGCGGGAAACGATATGCGGCACCATCCGGGACGGGATCTGATGGGGGCCGACGTGAACCAGTCCCGAACCTAGAATACCCTTTAAGAGTGGAAGACGGGCGGATAGTCGCTACTGTAAGAGTCGGGGACCAAGTAGCGACTATCCGCCCGTCTTCCACTCTTAAAGGGTATTCTAAAACTGTAAGAGTCGGGGACCAAGTAGCGACTATCCGCCCGTCTTCCACTCTTAAAGGGTATTCTAGGGTTTTTTTGTCTCTCTAGACTATCGTTCCACCATGGGGCATCTATTTCTCTGCGCGTTTTGCCTAGTGGGCAGCTTTCTTCAAATGCGTTACTGATGCATTTGCTTAAATTCCGTACAACTCTATTTAGCTCACCTGTGCGTTTGGCTATTCCAAAACTTTCGGAGGCTAGGTTAAGTTTTAGGGTTGACCTAAACTTTTCCCAGTTGGTTTTCTGGGGTTGCGAGTTGTAACGTTACTTTCCGTATTAAACTGAAGCTTAAAAAGGATGATCTTATGATCAGACATAGATTCTTCTGAGGAGACATGCCATTCTCTAAGATGTGACCGTAAAGACCGACTGGTCAGGGTGATGTCTAAAACTTCCTCTCTTATTCTAGTTACTAATGTCGGTGTTGACCCGACATTTAAAATTTCTAAGTTATATTTGAATAAAAAGTCAGTGAGGCACTCACCCTGTGTGTTGATGTCGCTGCTGCCCCATATTGTGTGGTGCGCATTGGCATCGCAGCCGATTAAAATTGGCAGCTTCTCTCTCCTGCAGTAATCCACCAGCTTTTCCACTTCCGGTGGAGGGCATGCCTCATCACCCGCGAAGTAGGCGGATACCACTACTATAAGGGGGGCGCTTCCTTTGCCTTTAACGGCAATGGGCACGCAGTCCCTAGTAAGGAATTCTGAAAGAATATTAAAGTTAATGCCTTTTCTTACCATGATACATGTCCTAGGTATCGGATCTCTTTGGTCCCAGATTACCTTCGAATTAGCGGTGTACAGGCCTTTGACGCCATCGTTCACCCATGGCTCCTGTACAAGGGCCAGCCCAAGATGTTTTTTGATAAACATCCTGGCTAGGACGGCCGAGGCCGCCTTAGCCTGATGGAGGTGGTGGCGACTAGAGGCGTCACCATCACTTTACCGCCGCTCCGCTTCCTGACGATGAAGGCCCGGAGTTGCCCCCATCATCGCTGCCCGTCATCGTCACATCAGCTTCATCTTCTGCCTCCATCTCTGCAGCCAGCTCCTGCGACGATATTGGCGCCTGCTCGTCTAGCCCATCCTCCAGCATTTCTGGAGGGGGGGGTATCACCTCTGGTGAGGGGGACGGTTTGGGTGCCGGTACTGGGGGCGGGGGCGGGGGCATTTTGGCCGGCAGTCGACTTCTTGAGGCCACTAACGGGGATGGTCCCGTAGCGGAAAGAGACCTGGTGGCCCTTCACCACAATGGCATCCTTGGAGGCTTCATCGATGCCGATCACCATCAGCGCACCTCCACCCTCCGTTCTTCTCGAAATTACTTTCCACGCCTCGGTCTCGATCATGTTCTGATTCCTCAGCAAAATCAGTAGTGACTCGGTAGACCGATCAGCGCTCCTTGGACAAAAAATGGTGATGGTATGTGGCGAGGGGATATCCTCACCTACCCTACAGTCAAGGGGTACTCCCTTCCACGTCTGCAACCTCGATGTCATGGTCCTCAGCCCATCTGCGGAGCATTCGTCAGAGCATTCGATCACCAGGTGTCCCACCCTGAAATGAATGCCCGCGAACGCAACCGCGGTGCCCCATCCCGAGAGAATAATCTCATCGAGGATGGCCTCCTCCAATGTGGACAAGTCCCCGTGACTGAACATTACCTGGGGATATTCCACAGGTAACACGGCCACTTTGACCCTTTTTGCCATCGTTGCGTAGGACGGGCGAGCCGCAGTGGGCACTGGAGGAGAAGGTTTCCTCACAGCCGTAGGGACGGAAGCAGCAGCAGCAGCCTTCGACGTGCTTGGACGCTCCTCCTGATACACCCTTTTGGGGGCATCAGTAGGTGGCGTCAAAGTGTCATTCAGGCGTTTGGGGGTTGGTCCCCTTGCCTGCTGCGCCGTCTCTCTGCCGGTGGTCGCCTTTTTCAGCGCCTCAGCAGGGGATAGTCCCTGCTGCAGATAACTGAGGTACCACTTCACCTTTGATCCACATAGGCCCTTCCTATTTGGATCATCTATACCCCCCGGCTCTCCTAGTTTCGGAAGGGTCTTCTTCGGCTGCTGACTCCCATGTGCCGCCTGACTGTGCCGCCTGACTGTGCCGCCTGACCGCATTAACCGTCGGCCGCGCCGGTTGGCGTATGCTTTCAGTTGCGGGGGCGGCGTCTCGACGGGGATGTCCCGTCGCGGCGCTGGTCGCCTGACGCCTCCTTTGACTCTCCTTCGGGCGATGTGGGGTTGGTTCCACGCTGGAGGGCCGGTCTCCGTCAAGGAGCCATACCCAGGTAAGGCTGGATAGAACAGGCGGTCGCCATCTGCCTGAGCCCACCGTTAGAGACTGGGCTAGTTTTTAATCCAGGCCCCCAGCCAGGCTGACTCTCGGCACGGTCCGATTGACACCTTAGCCCAGCCCGGAGTGAGATGTGAGGGAAGGGATGTAGATGGGTATTTGTGGGGGAGTTGGGAGTGTGTGAGGCTATGATTGAAAGACGGCGACACAAGCGTCTTGTCAATGCGATAAAACCTACCGCACCCGCTGTTTGTCCGGGACTGCTTATTCACGAAGATTTCTCGCTATTCGCAGCTAACCCCGAAGGGCCGTTCGCTATCCGCAACCCGCGACCCCCCTGGTTGCCTCAGCTTAGCCCCCTCCGAACCATCCCACAAGTTCTCAGACCAGGGTTTTATTTGTTAACATATAATTGATTTAAGAAGTAACAAGTAAATGAAATGGATTCAGTGAACATTACTATTAATAATTTTTTAACCAAAACAAAGTATTTACTATTGGCGCTTATATTTGCGTGTGCGATATTTCGTATCGAAAACTTTATTATTCACATCAAACACTGTGCAACTCTGTGTTTACATTCTATGGGAATAAGGCAAAGCAAAATTAGAAAAAACAAGTAGAAACGTTGCAGTCGGACGCAACCGACTGCAGCATACTCGATACCAGTATTAAAACCGGTAAAAATAGGCCTGATTGCAAAGGGGTACGGATGCGGCAGAGGTGTACGCTGCCGTAAAGATTCTCCGATGCAGATGGGGATGCCACCAACTATATTCCTTACAAATTTGGTGAGAGTGATTTGATGCAGATCTTTGTGAAATGTCAATTGCTATCTTCATACCAAATTTGGTGACTCTAGCTCGAAGTTTGTAACAAGTGGGGAAAGGGGGCTAGGGGTGGTATGGGTGGGCGTGGCATCCAAATTTTTGATGCAGATCTTTGTGAAATATCAATTGCTATCTTCATACCAAATTTGGTGACTCTAGCTCGAAATTTGTAAAAATTGGGGAAAGGGGGGTTGGGGGTGGTATGGCTGGGCGTGGCATCCAAATTTTTGATGCAGATCTTTGTGGAATGTCAATTGCTATCTTCATACCAAATTTGGTGACTCTAGCTCGAAATTTGTTAAAATTGGGGAAAGGGGGTTGGGGGTGGTATGGGTGGGCGTGGCATCCAAATTTTTGATGCAGATCTTTGTGGAATGTCAATTGCTATCTTGATACCAAATTTGGTGACTCTACCTCGAAAATTGTAAAAAGTGGGGAAAGGGGGGCGAATTGGAGGGCGTGGCTCCAAAACTTTGATGCAGATTTTTGGGGGTCGTTGCCAGCTATCTTCTTACCAAATTTGGTGGCTTTAGCTCCACAACTCTGGAAGATACACTCATTCCCGTTTTTGACGAAGCGTTGGGGTCGATGGGGGAGGCTAGGGAAGTATCGGTGGGCGTGGTATCCAAACTTTTGGTGCAGTTTTTAGGGGGTCATCATCACCTATCTTGGCACCAAATTTGGTGGCTCTAGCTCAAAAACTGTGGGAGATATAGCCATTTATGATTTCAAAATGCGGGGGGGCTGGGGGCTTAATGGGTAGACGTGGCTCCAAAACTTTGATGCAGCTTTTGGGGGTCGTTAACAGCTATCTTCCCACCAAATTTGGAGGCTCTAGCTCCTCAACTCTGGAAGATACACGCATTCCCGTTTTTGACGAAGCGTTGGGGTGGATGGGGGCGGCTAGGGCAGTATCGGTGGGCGTGGCATCCAAACTTTTGGTGCGGTTTTTAGGGGGTCATCATCACCTATCTTGGCACCAAATTTGGTGGCTATAGCTCAAAAACTGGGGGAGATATGGGCTATTTTGACTTAAAATTCGGGTGGCTGGGGGCGGAATGGGGGGCGTGGCTCCAAAATTTTTGATGCAGTTTTTTGGGGGTTGCTAATAGCTATCTTCTTACCAAATTTGGTACTTATAGCTGTAAGGATGTGCGAAATATGTGGATTTATCGGTTTTGAGTTATCGAATTTATCGATTTGCCAGCCCCCCAGTTATCGTAGAACCCCCATCTTGACACTTTAATTTACTTTCCCATAGATAAAGAGAATTGGAAAGTTTCAAGTCTCTAGCTTGAAGGGTGTGGAAAAAACTTGCAACCATACGGACGGACAGACGGACAGACACCATGACGGACATTGCACAAAACCAATATACTCTTTACCTTCGGTATCGAGTATAAAAATTCTCGACTTAACAAGTAGTGAATTTTTGCTTGAAAATTTACCCCTCTACTCCCCTTGCCTACAAACAAAAGATTCAGAGAGAAAATTCACGAAAAAACTTCAGCGTGTAAATGGGCACTAAGAGTCATAAATTCTTATAATTATTGTGTTATTACAGACGCACATCTTAATACCAGCTGTGGTCAGCTGCTTCTTGGCAAAAAAGGTGTCTCGTCCCAAGAGCCGAATCAATCATTGGCAATTCCGTGAATACGCATGCGACATTGCCACACAGTTTGTGGTGCGTTTTGCTTGCGTGAGGCAACGAGTTTTTAGGTATGTAATTTGAATTTACTCTACTCTTGTTCTTATATATACTTAATAATTTTATTTCATTGTATTTGTTTGATCGATTTGATCGATTGCAGCTTGTACCAGAGTGGACTTAACAAACCATGCCTAATGTCGGTGTATGGCTCTCTCATGGCACTGCATAAACTAGGCATATCTGCAATCTTCGGGATAGTTGTACCGAAAATTCCTAATGTATCTGCGATAATACGACCGCATTTGGAAAGAAATCCAAAGAAAACAAGTGGAAACGTTGCAGTCGGACGCAACCGACTGCGGCATACTCGATACCAGTATTAAAACTGGTAAAAAAAGGCATGATTGCGGAGGGGTACGGATGCGGCAGGGGTGTACGCTGCCTTAAAGATTTTCCGATGCAGATGGGGATGCCACAAGCTATCTTCCTTACAAATTTGGTGACTCTAGCTCATAGTTTGTAAAAGGTGGGGAAAGGGGGGGCGGGCTGGGGGCGGTATGGGTGGGCGTGGCATCCACATTTTTGATGCAGATCTTTGTGGAATGTCAATTGCTATCTTCATACCAAATTTGGTGACTCTAGCTCAAAGTTTGTAAAAGGTGGGGAAAGGGGGGCTGGGGCGGTTTGGGTGGGCGTGGCATCCAAACTTTTGATGCAGATCTTTGTGGAATGTCAATTGCTATCTTCATACCAAATTTGGTAACCCTAGCTCAAAGTTTGTAAAAAGTGGGGAAAGGGGGGCTGGGGGCAGTATGGGTGGGCGTGGCATCCAAATTTTTGATGCAGATCTTTGTGAAATGTCAATTGTTATATTCATACCAAATTTGGTGACTCTAGCTCAAAGTTTGTAAAATGTGGGGAAAGGGGGGCTGGGGGGCGGTATGGGTGGGCGTGGCATCTCAATTTGTGATGCAGATCTTTGTGGAATGTCAGTTGCTATATTCATACCAAATTTGGTGGCTCTAGCTAAAAGTTTGTAAAAAGTGGGGAAAGGGGGGCGAAATGGGTGGGCGTGGCTCCAAACTTTTGATGCAGTTTTTGGGGGGTCATCATCACCTATCTTGGCACCAAATTTGGTGGCTATAGCTCAAAAACTGTGGGAGATACAGCCATTTGTGATTTCAAAATGCTGGGGGCCTGGGGGCGGAATGGGTGGGCGTGGCTCCAAAACTTCGATGCAGTTTTTGGGGGGTCGTTTCCAGCTATCTTCCTACCAAATTTGGAGGCTCTAGCTCCACAACTCTGGAAGATACACGCATTCCCGTTTTTGACGAAGCGTTGGGGTGGATGGGGGCGGCTAGGGCAGTATCGGTGGGCGTGGTATCTAAACTTTTGATGCAGTTTTTGGGGGTCATCATCACCTATCTTGGCACCAAATTTGGTGGGTCTAGCTCAAAAACTGAGGGAGATATGGGCTTTTTTGACTTTAAAATGCGGGGGGTTGGGGGCGGAAAGAGGGGGCGTGGCTCCAAAATTTTTGATGCAGTTTTTGGGGGTTGCTAATAGCTATCTTCTTACCAAATTTGGTAGTTCTATCTGTAAGGATGTTTGAAATATGTGGATTTATCGGTTTTGAGTTATCGAATTTATCGATTTGCCAGCCCCCCAGTTATCGTAGAACCCCCATCTTGAAACTTTAATTTACTATCCCATAGATAAAGAGAATTGGAAAGTTTCAAGTCTCTAGCTTGAAGGGTGTGGAAAAAAGTTGCGAACATACAGACGGACAGACGGACGGACACCATGACGGACATTGCACAAACTCAATATACTCTTTACCTTCGGTATCGAGTATAATTAGCGCCTTGTACATTAAATACCGACTTGTTAACATGTGTACTCCAATTATGCAACACTTTCATAAACCGTCGTTCAGCTTAACGCAATATCGCAGGAACTACGGCTATTTAGGCACTGCATTGTATCGTGCCACTGCTTTTTCGCGCATATGTGATATAGCCGCCTTACAAGAAAAAGATCCAATTAAAAAACGCAAAGTATTGAATATGAAAGCCATTTTCAACAGTGACATGAATTTACCCACGTAATATAAATTGCATTAATTAATTCTCTAAAATTCGAATATAAGTAAGTATTGAAAACCTTTTTTTAACATAACTCAAACTTTTGATTCATGTACATTATATATTTATGCTTCAATTATCCTGTACTTGAATTTAGTACTTAAAAAAAAAAAAACAAAATGAAAATTGACTAAGATTCATGATGAATTGATTACTCTTAATAATAATCAATATGAGTTTAGGCAAATTTTTGAAAGATCTCTCTCATTTATTATGCTAGTAAACCCAACGAGCTTTATTTTTTTGTTTTTATGAATACAAAACGTGTTGGCAACAAAAAAATTCTATATTAATATTATAAGATGATCAAATTGATTTGCGAGTTGGCCTAGTTTATGTTGTTGGGCGATAAAAATCTCTTTCATTTCCCATTTGAATTTGCTGCTGCCGTACGTTGCCACCAGCATGCTGAACGCATCTTATCACCAGGCTAAAACAAAACAAAAAGCACACAAAATAATCATATACATATAAAGCCTGCTGCTGCTGTAACGAAATAAATGCCGGATATCCTGGCAGCTTTCAAGCCGTAGAAACACAACGACATTAATAGTCACACGACCAACAGCAAGAGCAACAAAAGAATGTAATAATTTTGTTCAAGCAAAAGGTCTTGTGCCCTGGTCCCTGGTGTGCCCGTCTAGGTTAACACTTAGGGCTTTAAGAGATTTTTTGGTTTGCGGGCAGTACTAAGTTTTCTCCTACAAATTTGTTGGGGTCGATAGCCGTTGATCGGCCAATTTGCAATTCGAGTTGCTTATTGATTTTGAAACCATCTTTTAATTTCAGGCCGCGACAGCTGGCTTTTAAATTTCATGGGCAAATACAGAAGCCAACGGCGGTGGCGGTAGCGGCGGCGAACAGCGTCTGATTTACTTGAATTAACTGATTCGGATTCGGACTGATTGTTGCGATGACGTTACAGAATCACGGACGCACACAAGCACACTCACATACACACAGAGATACACACAGACCGATGCAAGCGTTTGCTTACCACCGCAAACTTTACTTTTCAGCCGTTTGATTCTGTAAACCGCTCCACCTTCCTTGGGGCCCCCTTCGGAATCGGATTACAAACGTACTGCCAGCGACTGACAAAAATCGTTGGACAAAAAAAAAACAACAGAAAAAAAAAACAAGTGGAAACGTTGCAGTCGGACGCAACCGACTGCGGTATACTCGATACCAGTATTAAAACCGGTAAAACGAGGACTGATTGCAAAGGGGTACGGATGCGGCAGGTGTGTACGCTGCCTTAAAGATTCTCCGATGCAGATGGGGATGCCACCAGCTATATTCCTTCCAAGTTTGGTGACTCTAGCTCAAAGTTTGTAAAAGTTGGGGAAACAGAGGGCTGGGGGCGGTATGGGTAGTTGTGGCATCAAAATTTTTGTTTCAGATCTTTGTGGCATGTCAATTGCGATCTTCATACCAAATTTGGTGTCTCTAGCTCGAAATTTGTATAAAGTGGGGAAAGGGGGGCTGGGGGCGTTATGGGTGGCGAGGCATCAAAATTTTTGATGCAGATCTATGTGGAATGTCAATTGCTATCTACATACCAAATTTGGTGACTCTAGCTCGAAGTTTGTAAAAAGTTAGGAGAGGAGGGGCTGGGGTCGGTATAGGGATGGTATGGGTGGGCGTGACATCCAAATTTTTGATGCAGATCTTTGTGAAATATCAAATGATTGTAGATGTGTGCTTAGTTTTCCAGACATTTAAAAAACACGTCTATTTCAAAGTAAGTTCTTTATTGAATAATTGAAGGTTCTTACTTCTAAGTATATATATAGTATAAGGCAGACCGCTGCTTCGGCAGAGAAGTCAGCGCGCGAGCCATACATAGTCTAATACATAATATAAAGAGATTGTGAGTATGCACATATGTAGTCTGTATGAGGTCACAGCGTGAGAGTGCTGACGCTGCATCGTTTGTGCGCGTTGCAACCTTACGCGATCATTTTACCAGCGCTTGAAGGTGAGCTGGGTGACCCACTTAATCAGGGGTGTGCCAGAAATCTCTAGAGATTTTGGCTCGAGCAGGTTTTCAAATCTCTAAAACAAAACCGTAGTTGTGCCAGAAGTTATGGAGATTTCAATTTTCGGTAAAAATTTTCGGAGAAAATACGTAAAACGAAAATGGCCAAAAAGAGTTTTTACCTTTTAAAATAAAAATTGCCTAAAAAGTTTTTGCTATTTTTGTCATTGTTTTCAAGGTTGGCCACAGGGCATTAGTGTTATATTTAATAAATGGTAAAATAAAAATATGTTAGGTCTTATCTCTTGTAATTCTTATACAAAATAAATATTTAATATTTTGCCCGCCAAGTAACTTATGTTGCTTGACAGCCCTGCCGTGATAGCTAGCTTGAATAGCTGTTCTACGTATTTCGTCCTGTTGTGGTGAACGGTGTTTTCCCCTATGGACCAAAAATAAAATAAATGCAATACAAAAAATTAAATGCAATTTTTATTCAACTTACATTTTGGCGGCACAATGACTTTCCATAAATTAAATTCTTCTTCTTATTATTCATCATCCAATTTCAATGCACAAAATAACTCAAGTATTAGGTTTCTATCATTTTGAACGAATTTCTTCCAAATTGGTGTTCCAAAAACGGCATCACTATTATCTTTAATATATTGAACTACAATTAATTGAATGTCTTCAAAAATAGGAGCGCACCCAGTGTAAATGAATCGCAGCATTTCAAGGACAACTTTGTATTTGAATTCGCTGATTTTAACACAATTCTGCTGACTCTCCTTCAACGGATGCTTAAACATTCTAGCAAAAACTTTGCTGCTTGATGAGTGAAATGAAATTCTCATTAAGATCAAGTTCTATCATGGTTGAATTATACATGGTTAGGTCATGAGCAACAGAAGGAGCCTGTTGATAAGACCACGCGAGTGCAAGAGAGATAGCATAATTGCTCTCTCGATATTGCTTTATCGTCTTGTTTTTGTGAGCAAAAAAGAGATAGAACGATGTGTGATTTTGTTTACATTTTTCAAAACAACAACACGACTGAAAGCAGCTGCTTTTCGACTAACAACAGGCTCCTAAAAATTGAGCGAGCTCTCTCTCTCTCGACCTAACCATGTATAATTCAACCATGAGTTCTATAATCGCCCGTATTCCCGTTGTCGTCGTCGACGTAAAACGTTGTCGTCTGACGACGACAAACCAAATTTGGTATTCTCGTAGTCGTCATCGTTACCTATCGACAACTATCGTCACATAATCGGTATTCTGTAAATAAAAGTGACGACGATATTGTCTTGATACGACTCTGTTTTTGTCGTTGAGATTTTTGTGACGACTGCCAACGACTGTTTAAGAAATTAATTGATTTTGTTAAAAAAATATAAAAATTGAGTTTAAATGAAAATAACAAATTCAAAACAATTTGAAAAGCTTGTGGAAGAGTTGGAAAAAAATCCATCGTTTGCAAAAGGATTCCGAAGAGGAACTGTTCCATGCAATTTCAACGAGGATTGGAAGAACATCGGCAGTTTATTAAACGCTTTTGGACCGCCGATAAGAAATGGCGATGGCTGGCAGAAGGTATAATATCGCATTGCATCGCATTAGATTTGTCGCGATTTTAACAATTTTATTAAATTTTAGGTTTGGAGAGATTTAAAGTTTAAGGTGAAAAAAAAAATGCTTAATAATAAGGCAGAATGTAGGGCAACCGATGGTGGGCTGAACAAGCAAGTTGCGCTAAGTTCTTTGGAGGAATCCGTGGCAAACTTGCTGCAGTTTGAAAAACAGCTTAATCCCGGGGGAAGTGCTCAAGGAATTGCAATTTCGGACGATTCCGATGTGTTGGATGAACCGCCAGAAATGGTACCGGATAATTGTACTGAAGTTGAATCGGCGGGTGACGAAGAACAACCAACAACATCGCGAAACGCAGAAATGTCAACCACTCTATTATCAAACAAAAAACCAACAAGCAAGCATACTTTACTGGAAAGTCATAGTGGCATGCAACACAAGGTGCTTTCAGATATTTCAAACACTTTAACATCCATCAAGCGCACTATGGAAGATGCGTCCCAGAAACTATTGGAAGTCGAGGAGAAAAAACTGAAGCTCCTGGAAAAGCGTGATTTACGAGAAATCGAGCTACACGAAAAAGAGCTGCAATTAAAAACACTTGATATTGCTTTTAAAGAAAAAAAACTACAAATTTTAAGTATAAATAATTAAAAACTAAATTTTATTTTTGTTATTTTTTTATATTTAAATGAAACTTAATTTTATTTGGTTTCGAATATCCGTGGCTTCGGAACTTGGTGAATGGTCAATGTCACCGATTCCAACGTCCATTTGATCAATTTCTTCTGATTCTTCGATTTCCTCATGTACACTTGTAGCATATTTAACACATACATTATGCACTGCTGCACAAACATTGACGATTTGAGTTGCCTTTGCCGGTTTGTAGTGGAGTTGGCGGGCACCGATTATACATCGGAATCTGTTCTTCAAAACACCAATTGTGCGCTCTACAACATTTCTTGCCTTGGCGTGCTTTACGTTGTAAATCGCCTCAGCACTTCTACTTTCGGCAGATCGATAAGGCGTCATTAGAAAAGGTTGCAGAGGATATCCAGTATCACCTTAATTAAATCTTTTAAAATGGTGGGCTTTGTATGTTAATCATTCATACCTAAAAGCCAATTGTGTTGATCACCAGCACGATAATTTTCTTCCAAAACGCGTTTCGCATGGCTTACATTCCATATTAAGCTATCATGCGCTGAACCAGCATACCGGGCATCCACAAAGCGAATTTTCATTTTGTGATCGCAAATCTGGATTAAATTGAAATAAATCTTGATTTATGTAAGACTTTATATACTTATAAATTATACTTACAATCATGGCATTCAAACTGAAAAATCCTTTTCGATTGTAATAGAGGTGCTGGTCTTCCTTGTTTGGAGCCATGATTTTAATGTGGGTGCCATCCCACACCCAATTACACCGGGAAATCCGGTTTTCTCAAAGAAATATAGTTTGGCCTCAGCTTTTTAATCTTCAGTCATCTCTAGCTTTATCCAAAAGGGGCAAATAACACTTTCTAGTACATCAATTGTCTCCGACAAAACCCTTGAGACAACCGGCTGCGACAAACCAAGATTAAAGTCGTTGCCGACACTAAGTTGGTAGGATCCCTGAGCCAAAAACAACAATGTTGCAGCCAACTTCGATTTGTTGCTCACGGAAGACGACCTGACTCTATTTTTCATTCCAGGCTCTATTTTTTGGAGAACATTTCTGAATGCTTCTTTGCTAAGGCGAAAGTATGTTTCAAATCTTTAAAAAAAAAAAAAAAGTTAGCGCCCACTATTGAACCCAAATTGTGATTTTATTACTTACTTCTTGTCAGGCAAGTTCATTATGTCTGACGTGTTCCTTATGTTTCTCCTAATTTTTATAAGATTACATTTTTTTTCATCATCACTAGATGCATCATGCCCTGTCCTCATTAGGGCTGCATCTTGCATCTTCGCATCTTGAGCCAAGATGTTGAACATCTCCCATGCAAATTGTATGGGTGCTAGATATGGCAGATGCTGGCGTCTAGCCAAGATGTGAGTACATCTGGTGTTAACAGTACTCGATACTCTAAAAAAATACCTGTTATGCTCGATAATTTCTTTTATCGGCATGGTGACACCACTAGTCAAATAATTACTGGAAAGTGAGACTCAAAATGGCAAACGGTAAAAATCAAATTAATTTTGTTTTTATTATATTATAAACAAGTGGAAACGTTGCAGTCGGACGCAACCGACTGCGGTATACTCGATACCAGTATTAAAACCGGTAAAATGAGGCCTAATTGCAAGGGGTACGGATGAGGCAGGGGTGTACGCTGCCTTAAAGATTCTCCGATGCAGATGGGGATGCCACCAGCTGTCTTCGTTGCAAATTTGGTGACTCTAGCTCAAAGCTTGTAAAATGTGGGGAAAGGGCGGTATGGGTGGGCGTGGCATCCAAATTTTTGATGCAGATCTTTGTGAAATGTCAATTGCTATCTCCATACCAAATTTGGTGACTCTAGCTGGAAATTTGTAAATATTGGGGAAAGGGGGGCTGGGGGCGGTATGGGTGGGCGTGGCATCCCAATTTTTGATGCAGATCTTTGTGAAATGTCAATTGCTATCTTCATACCAAATATTAAAACTCTAGCTCGAAGTTTGTAATAAGTGGGGAAAGGGGGCTGGGGGCGGTATGGGTGGGCGTGGCATCCCAATTTTTTGATGCAGATCTTTGTTAAATGTCAATTGCTATCTTCATACCAAATTTGGTGACTCAAGCTCAAAGTTTGTAAATGGTGGGGAAAGGGGGGCTGGGGGCGGTATGGGTGGGCTTGCCATCCCAATTTTTGGTGCAGATCTTTGTGAAATGTCAATTGCTATCTTCATACCAAATTTGGTGACTCTAGCTCAAAGTTTGTAAATGGTGGGGAAAGGGGGGCGGAATGGGTGGGCTTGGCTCCAAAACTTTTGGGGGTCGTTGCAAGCTATCTTCCCACCAAATTTGGAGTCTCTAGCTCCACAACTCTGGAAGATACACGCATTGCCGTTTTTGACGAAGCGTTGGGGTGGATGGGGGCGGCTAGGGCAGTATTGGTGAGCGTGGCATCCAAACTTTTGATGCAGTTTTAGGGATTGGCCGTATTTCGATTGCGTGAAGGCTATACTAGGCGTATCGCAATCTGTAAACTTTAAAGATATGATGGTGGAGAGCACAAGTAAGAACATATCCATACAATAACATAAGCCGGTGCTAACTCAGGAGACTGAAAAAGAACCAGAAGCAAAAAGTAGCGGCAAAAAGCGCAAAAGGGACGTTAGCCATGGAGATGGAAAAGGAAAAACTAGAAATAGAAAAAGAAAAATTACGCGTATTGAAGGAAGTGGCAGAAGAGAACAAAGCTTTTCACGAGAAAATATTAAAAATGTATGAGGTTTAAAAAATAAATCAACAGAATAGTTTTAAGAACTAAATTATGTCTTTATTTAGTTATTATTATTAAAATACATTGCAAGAGCACTTCTTATGTTTTCCGCAACATTATTGGTGTCACCAAGTTGTGCAGCTTCATCAGGCTGCGGTCGGTCCACCGGCACATCCGTTTGCCAACTTTCTGGCACTTTACTCATGTGAGTGTTGAAAAAATTGTGCAAAATGCAGCAACAACTTATAATCTGTGCGTTATTTGTTTGGGAATTTTCCAATCCCCTTCCTATGCGACGAAAGCGCGCTTTTAGTTGGCCGAAAGCATTCTCCACAACTCGTCTCACTTTAGCGAGGTTGTAGTTAAAAGCACGTTGTTCCTCGGATGCCTCTAAATAAAAAGGGTACGGCTTCATTACTGATGTTGTGAACCTGAAAGCCGAGTCCCCCAAAATGAAAACGGGAATATTGGCTCCACAGATTTGTTTTGCATTCTCATTGAACAAATTCGACGCATTTAATAAACTCTTTAAAGAGGATTGTTCAAAAATCTGTGAGTCGTGAACTCGTCCAGGTACACCAACATTAATGTATGTAAATCTGTAACTGTAAATTGCGTTAGCAACACTTGTTTATTTATATAATTATTTGCAAAAACTTACCGATAGTCGACCAGAGCAAACAGTACAGTTGAGTACCAACCCTTATAGTTACGGTAGTCAACTGCGTGCTCTGCCGGCGGTTTGATTTCAATATGGCAGCCGTCTGTAACCAGAAATAACATTGATACATATTATTAAATTCATGCTTTACATTTTGCGTCGTTTTTACCAATTCCTCCAAAGCATTGTGGGAATCCCAGATTTTCGAACCCCTTAACGCGGTCAACCAATTTTTTTTGCGTCAAGAAGTCCGGTGGCATGTACTTGTCTGCCAACTTGGAAATGACTTCCATACAAAAATCAATCAAAATCGAGCCAACCATCGTTTTTGAAATACCGAACAGTCTTCCAACTGTTCGGTACTCTGACGACGAACCCAACGTGTACAGCGCAACTGCTATGCGCTTGTCGAGGGGAATAGCCTGGCGAAATGTGGTGTCCTTCTTTGCCAGTCCAGGTAACTGAGCTACCAGCATTTCGAAAACTTTCCACTCACACCGAAAACTTTCTTTGAAGAACTCGACCGAGTTCCTCGGCACATCCCGCACCCAAAAACTTCCAAACCGAGTCTATATTATAAAATGGCATTTCATAAAATAAAATGCATAATTTTGCAATATGGGATATTATACGTACATATTTCCATACGCTACGAACGCTCTGATCATGATTAAATGATAAGCTCGACGACCCAAACAAATTTAACAAAAATTGCGCCTCCATCTTAGCGTCGTTCGCCAAAATAGATAATAAAACAGAATCCATATACGCACGTGTTAGCTCAATTTATAATTGTAAACTGTCAACAAGATGCAGATGCTGATGTTGTGTATGAGGACAGCTCTCCGTCTTGTTATCGATAATTGCTGTAAATGCTGATGTAAAGTGCTAGTGAGGAAAGGGCATTAGACGCCGTCTAATAGGGATGTGCTATCGCTATCGATAATATCGGAATATCGGTTTTTTTTTAAAATAGTAGTCTGAAAAATCAGGTGATATTTTGGTTTCGATAATATCGATGTATCAATATTTTTTTGCATATATCGGTGGTTGTAAATACATAACAGAAGCAGGCTTACTGGAGAGCACATTAAAGAGCGCGTTTTTATACTCGATACCGAAGGTAAAGAGTATATTGGTTTTGTGCAATGTCCGTCGTGGTGTCTGTCCGTCTGTCCGTCCGTATGGTTGCAAGTTTTTTCCACACCCTTCAAGCTAGAGACTTGAAACTTTCCAATTCTCTTTATCTATGGGATAGTAAATTAAAGTGTCAAGATGGGGGTTCTACGATAACTGGGGGGCTGGCAAATCGATAAATTCGATAACTCAAAACCGATAAATCCACATATTTCGCACATCCTTACAGCTATAAGTACCAAATTTGGTCAGAAGATAGCTATTAGCAACCCCCAAAAAACTGCATAAAAAATTTTGGAGCCACGCCCCCCATTTCGCCCCAGCCCCCCGCAATTTTAAGTCAAAATAGCCCATATCTCCCACAGTTTTTGAGCTAAAGCCACCAAATTTGGTGCCAAGATAGGTGATGATAACCCCCTAAAAACCGCACCAAAAGTTTGGATGCCACGCCCACCGATACTGCCCTAGCCGCCGCCATCCACCCCAACGCTTCGTCAAAAACGGGAGTGCGTGTATCTTCCAGAGTTGTGGAGCTAGAGCCTCCAAATTTGGTGGAAAGATAGCTGTTAACGACCTCCAAAAAACTGCATCAAAGTTTTGGAGCCACGCCCACCCATTCCGCCCCCAGCCCCCCGCGTTTTGAAATCAGAAATGGCTATATCTCCCACAGTTTTTGAGCTATAGCCACCAAATTTGGTGCCAAGATAGGTGATGATAACCCCCTAAAAACCGCTCCAAAAGTTTGGATGCCACGCCCACCGATACTGCCCTAGCCGCCCCCATCCACCCCAACGCTTCGTCAAAAACGGGAGTGCGTGTATCTTCCAGAGTTGTGGAGCTAGAGCCTCCAAATTTGGTGGGAAGCTTAAGCTTAAGTTTGACAAGCATATTTCTTCAAATTCCAATCGAGCATCTGGTGTCTTGGGGTTCATTAAGCGCTGGTCGAAGGAGTTTAACGATCCCTACTTAACAAAAACTCTGTATACTTCTCTTGTTCGACCGATTCTGGAATATGGATCTTGTATATGGTTTCCGAAATACGAAATTCATCAGAATAAAATAGAATCGGTACAAAAACAATTTCTGCTCTTCGCACTTAGAGGTCTTAACTGGGACACTAACAATAATTTGCCGTCTTATCGTAGTAGACTTTTACTAATAGATCTTCCTTCTCTAAATGATCGTAGAATAATGCTATCATTTTCCTTTTTTCACAAATTAATTAATGGTGAAATTAACCAAATTAACTTTGCTGTTCCTATCAGAAATACTAGAAATTTTGTACCTCTTCAAACTTGTAATTCTAATTATGCTCTTCATAACCCTTTTCGTATTCTGTGTTCTATTTATAACGATCTTTCCCACTTAATACACAGTGCCACTCCTACTTGCTCTATTAAAAAGTTAGTTTTGTGTCATTTGTCTACATGTTCGCGATCATCGTAACCGCACGATAAGCGGAGCGCCCTTCGGTCGGATGGGCGGGAGGTGGGTCGCTTTGTGCGTGGGTCCGCGCGTTAACAAGCCGGTGCTTGGTATCGTTGGGCCACTTGACTGTACTGTTCGTTAGTACATCTACGTCCACTAATAATAAAGAAAGATAGCTGTTAACGACCCCGAAAAATCTGCATGAAAGTTTTGGAGCCACGCCCTCTATTTCGCCCCCCTTTCCCCACTTTTTACAATTTTCGAGCTAGAGTCACCAAATTTGGTATGAAGATATCAATTGACATTCCACAAAGATCTGCATCAAAAATTTGGATGCCACGCCCACCGATACTGCCCTAGCCGCCCCCATCCACCCCAACGCTTCGTCAAAAACGGGAATGCGTGTATCTTCCAGAGTTGTAGAGCTAGAGACTCCAAATTTGGTGGGAAGATAGCTGTTAACGACCCCCAAAAAAGTTTTGGAGCCACGCCCACCTATTACGCCCCCAGCCCCCCGCCTTTTTTAAGTCAAAATAGCCCATATCTCCCACAGTTTTTGAGCTATAGCCACCAAATTTGGTGCCAAGATAGGTGATGATGACCGCTCAAAAACTGCATCAAAATATTGGATGCCACGCCCACCAATACCGCCCTAGCCACCCCCATGTGCCCCAACGCTTCGTCAAAAACGGGAATGCGTGTATCTTCCAGAGTTGTGGAGCTAGAGCCTCCAAATTTGGTGGGAAGCTTAAGCTTAAGTTTGACAAGCATATTTCTTCAAATTCCAATCGAGCATCTGGTGTCTTGGGGTTCATTAAGCGCTGGTCGAAGGAGTTTAACGATCCCTACTTAACAAAAACTCTGTATACTTCTCTTGTTCGACCGATTCTGGAATATGGATCTTGTATATGGTTTCCGAAATACGAAATTCATCAGAATAAAATAGAATCGGTACAAAAACAATTTCTGCTCTTCGCACTTAGAGGTCTTAACTGGGACACTAACAATAATTTGCCGTCTTATCGTAGTAGACTTTTACTAATAGATCTTCCTTCTCTAAATGATCGTAGAATAATGCTATCATTTTCCTTTTTCACAAATTAATTAATGGTGAAATTAACCAAATTAACTTTGCTGTTCCTATCAGAAATACTAGAAATTTTGTACCTCTTCAAACTTGTAATTCTAATTATGCTCTTCATAACCCTTTTCGTATTCTGTGTTCTATTTATAACGATCTTTCCCACTTAATACACAGTGCCACTCCTACTTGCTCTATTAAAAAAGTTAGTTTTGTGTCATTTGTCTACATGTTCGCGATCATCGTAACCGCACGATAAGCGGAGCGCCCTTCGGTCGGATGGGCGGGAGGTGGGTCGCTTTGTGCGTGGGTCCGCGCGTTAACAAGCCGGTGCTTGGTATCGTTGGGCCACTTGACTGTACTGTTCGTTAGTACATCTACGTCCACTAATAATAAAGAAAGATAGCTGTTAACGACCCCGAAAAATCTGCATGAAAGTTTTGGAGCCACGCCCTCTATTTCGCCCCCCTTTCCCCACTTTTTACAATTTTCGAGCTAGAGTCACCAAATTTGGTATGAAGATAGCAATTGACATTCCACAAAGATCTGCATCAAAAATTTGGATGCCACGCCCACCCATACCACCCCCAACCCCCCTTTCCACAATTTTTACAAATTTCGAGCTAGAGTCACCAAATTTGGTATGAAGATAGCAATTGATATTTCACAAAGATCTGCATCAAAAATTTGGATGCCACGCCCACCAATACCGCCCCCAGCCCCCTTTTCCCCACTTTTTACAAACTTCGAGCTAGAGTCACCAAATTTGGTATGTAGATAGCAATTGACATTCCACATAGATCTGCATCAAAAATTTGGATGCCTCGCCCACCCATACCGCCCCCAGCCCCCCTTTCCACACTTTTTACAAATTTCGAGCTAGAGTCACCAAATTTGGTATGAAGATAGCAATTGACATTTCACAAAGATCTGCATCAAAAATTTTGAAGCCTCAACTACCCATAATGCCCCCAGCCCCCCCCTGTCCCTACATTTTACAAACTTTGAGCTAGAGTCACCAAATTTGGAAGGAATATAGCTGGTGGCATCCCCATCTGCATCGGAGAATCTTTAAGGTAGCGTACACCCCTGCCGCATCCGTACCCCTTTGCAATCAGGCCTCTTTTTACCGGTTTTAATACTGGTATCGAGTATGCCGCAGTCGGTTGCGTCCGACTGCAACGTTTCTACTTGTTTCTTATGCTTATGATAACGGGGGATTTTAAACAATTTAAAATTTGCGAAAAAAGAGTTTAGGAGGGCCTGATACCACTTGTTCGATTGTTGGCAAACATTCTCACCAGAGATCTTCTGCTTAGAATTAGCATTTAAAATCAATCTGATCGTATATGAAAGAAACTGTAGTCCGGGCCGATCAGATTGATTTTAAATACAAAAACAATTCTGAGCAAGAACGCGAGAGCTTCCATTCGGCTCGACACCCGAAGTGCTATGGGAGCACTCAGAAAGTTTTTTTTCACAAATGTACAGCTCATGAGTTCCCAACAAGCCCCGTACGCAATGATTGGTCTATAATATTTATTCTTAGTGCTATTATGCATGTGCGTTATTGAATGTGACTTTTGCCTACACATTTATTTCAACAATTTGCCTAAACTCATATTGATTATTATTAAGAGTAATCAATTCATCTTGAATCTTAGTCAATTTTCATTTTTTTTTTTTTCAAGTACTAAATTCAAGTACAGGATAATTGAAGCATAAATATATAATGTACATGAATCAAAAGTTTGAGTTATGTTAAAAAAAGGTTTTCAATACTTACTTATATTCGAATTTTAGGGAATTAATTAATGCAATTTATATTACGTGGGTAAATTCATTTCACTGTTGAAAATGGCTTTCATATTCAATACTTTGCGTTTTAATTGGATCTTTTTCTTGTAAGGCGGCTATATCATGTATGCGCAAAAAAGCAGTGTCACGATACAATGCAGTGCCTAAATAGCCGTAGTTCCTGCGATATTGCGTTAAGCTGAACGACGGTTTATGAAAGTGTTGCATAATTGGAGTACACATGTTAACAAGTCGGTATTTAATGTACAAGGCGCTAATTTTCTTTGGATTTACGGACGGACAGACGGACAGACACCATGACGGACATTGCACAAAACCAATATACTCTTTACCTTCGGTATCGAGTATAAAAATTCACAAAAAACTTCAGGGTGTAAATGGGGTCTTAATGAATCGCAGCGAATGTTAACTTACATAGTTTTGGATATTCAAATATTTATTGGCTAGCAAGTTTTCCACGATTCTAACTAGATACAACAATATTCTTACATCCTTCAGATATATATTAAGTTCGATTGCATCGACAATAAACTGACTTAATTCTGGCATAATTCGATACACTGCGGCATCCTTTCGTAGCTGCTCCAGCGCCTTAACGCGGTCTTCTTCGCTGTGTCCCGTGCACGCTTCTGGGATTTGCACAAAGAATTTCTGTTAATCCAAATTAAGATGAGCCTGCATAACTGTCTTAAAACGCACTGCGTCTGGATCGAAATACCAAATTTGGTAAGAAGATAGCTACTAGCGCAACCCCCAAAAAACTGCATCAAAAATTTTGGAGCCACGCCCCCCATTCTGCCCCCAGCCCCCCGCATTTTGAAATCAGAAATGGCTATATCTCCCACAGTTTTTGAGCTATAGCCACCAAATTTGGTGCCAAGATAGGTGATGATGACCGCTCAAAAACTGCATCAAAATATTGGATGCCACGCCCACCAATACCGCCCTAGCCACCCCCATGTGCCCCAACGCTTCGTCAAAAACGGGAATGCGTGTATCTTCCAGAGTTGTCGAGCTAGAGCCTCCAAATTTGGTGGGAAGATAGCTGGTAACGACCCCCAAAAAACTGCATCAAAGTTTTGGAGCCACGCCCACCCATTCCGCCCTCAGCCCCCCGCATTTTGAAATCAGAAATGGCTATATCTCCCACAGTTTTTGAGCTATAGCCACCAAATTTGGTGCCAAGATAGGTGATGATGACCCCTCAAAAACTGCATCAAAATATTGGA
The DNA here is from genome assembly GCA_018904305.1 of Scaptomyza montana. Lineage (NCBI taxonomy): Eukaryota > Metazoa > Arthropoda > Insecta > Diptera > Drosophilidae > Scaptomyza > Scaptomyza montana. The sequence goes on from JAEIGR010000045.1 coordinate 929,709, forward strand.
TGCCACGCCCACCAATACCGCCCTAGCCGCCCCCATCCCCCCAACGCTTCGTCAAAAACGGGAATGCGTGTATCTTCCAGAGTTGTGGAGCTAGAGCCACCAAATTTGGTATGAAGATAGCAATTGACATTTCAGAAAGATCTGCAACAAAAATTTGGATGCCACGCCCACCCAAACCGCCCCCAGCCCCCCCTTTCCTCACCTTTTACAAATTTTGAGCTAGAGTCACCAAATTTGGTATGAAGATAACAATTGACATTCCACAAAGATCTGCATCAAAAATTTGGATGCCACGCCCACCCATACCGCCCCCAGCCCACCTTTCCCCTGTAATACAGTTGTCCTCAAGTTGATTAAATACTTTAAAACACAAGACATCGACGTCCGTTTGTTTTAACAGTTCTTTATTGAATGATTTTTGAATATTAATTCTAACTTAAAGCTGGCCACTGCTTCGGCAGAGAAGTCAGCGCGAGAGCCGTACATAGTTTTGTATATAATATAAAGAGAGCGAGAGTATACACATATGTATAGTAAATGGTCTAAACGTGAGAACGCTGACGCGGCATCGTTGTGCGCGTTGCATTCTTACGCGATCATGTTACCAGCACTGGGTGCTTGGCTTATTGTTTATGCAACGACAAAGTGTCGTTGCTCGATTTAATGTTTAGACAACAACAAAGTGTTGCTGTTTATTACATTTGAATATATATGAATATATGTGTATACTACATCTCCCTCCTTTTGAAAAATAACGTAATAATATGAAGTTATTTTAATAGTTTAATTATGTTTATGTTTTTTAATTAATTTTAATTTAATTTTAATTAATTATATTGTTATATTTATGTGTCTAAAAATGTATTAAAAATTAAAAAATGATTGAAATTGTTTTGTGTTATTTTTTTTTTGAAATGGGAAGTAATGAAAAAAATTTTTATACTCGATACCGAAGGTAATGAGTATATTGGGTTTGTGCAATGTCCGTCATGGTGTCCGTCCGTCCGTCCGTCTGTATGTTCGCAACTTTTTTCCACACCCTTCAAGCTAGAGACTTGAAACTTTCCAATTCTCTTTATCTATGGGATAGTAAATTAAAGTGTCAAGATGGGGGTTCTACGATAACTGGGGGACCTACAAATCGATAAATTCGATAACTCAAAACCGATAAAACCACATATTTCGCACAGCCTTACAGCTAGAACTACCAAATTTGGTAAGAAGATAGCTACTAGCAACCCCCAAAAAACTGCATCAAAAATTTTGGAGCCACGCCCCCCATTCCGCCCCCAGCCCCACCGCATTTTAAAGTCAAAAAAGCCTATATCTCCCACAGTTTTTGAGCTATAGCCACCAAATTTGGTGCCAAGATAGGTGATGATGACCCCCCAAAAACTGCATCAAAAGTTTGGATGCCACGCCCACCCATACTGTTCTAGCCGCCCCCATCCACCCCAACGCTTCGTCAAAAACGGGAATGCGTGTATCTTCCAGAATTGTGGAGCTAGAGCCACCAAATTTGGTAGGAAGATAGCTGGTAACGACCCCCAAAGAACTGCATCGAACTTTTGGAGCCACGCCCACACCTTCCAACCCCCTTTCCCCACCATTTACAAACTTTGAGCTAGAGCCACCAAATTTGGTATGAAGATAGCAATTGACATTTCAGAAAGATCTGCAACAAAAATTTGGATGCCACGCCCACCCAAACCGCCCCCAGCCCCCCCTTTCCTCACCTTTTACAAATTTTGAGCTAGAGTCACCAAATTTGGTATGAAGATAGCAATTGACATGCCACAAAGATCTGCAGCAAAAATTTGGATGCCACGCCCACCCATACCGCCCCCAGCCCCCCTTTCCCAACAAACTTACAAACTTTGAGCTAGAGCCACCAAATTTGCAACGAAGACAGCTGGTAGCATCCCCATCTGCATCGGAGAATCCTTAAGGCAGCGTACACCCCAGGCCTCTTTTTACCGGTTTTAATACTGGTATCGAGTATACCGCAGTCGGTTGCGTCCGACTGCAATGTTTCCACTTGTTGGTTTTGTGACTGCCAAATTCTTCTTTCAACTCAAAAATAACAATTAAAAAATGGAAATGAGAACACAAACAAGTTTAATGAGCTCAGTTGAGAACAGAAAGCGACCACATTGCGTGGATGTTAAAAATTCTTTGATGCGATGCCATTTTGCTTGAATAATAAAATGTAAACAATGCAAGTGTCAGCCACAGTCAGCTGTTTGCCTAACGATGATTTCATCGATATTTATATCGGCACTTAACGAGAGAACAAATTTTAACCGGCACTCAGGCCTCATGTTAGTTTTTATCACGAACAACCCTAACCAGACATTGAGAAACTCAATTTTGACTAACCATCAGATAGTTAAGCTAACCATCTGTTAGTTTAGCTAACCAGACATTGAGAAACTGGCCCTTACACTAATATACACTCTTTGCTTTGCTAGACTGCGACACCACGAATTAAAAAGTAACGGAGTTAAAAAATGTCTAAAGCGTGTGACAGTGGGACAAGGATATAAATTTCACCTTTTTTTTTAATAGTACATAGTTCATGAATTATCTCATAGAAGTCATAGATATTGTTATTTATTTCAACTATAGCAACCGTTACCTAAATTAAACATTCCATGTCCTAATTCAATTACAAATTCTTACACATTTTTGTGTCTTTGGCTGCAACCGCTCACTGTGCACTTCATTGTGGTGTTTTTTTAAGATTCGGATGATGAAGACCAAGGCGAATTGCAGATCGGAAATACTATTAAAGCTTCCGAAGTTATAGACAGTTTTGACAATGCTATTGCATGGGCTGAGCCCAATACTACTGACTTTTCTGCGATTCTAAAAATGCGCAGTCTACGTGAAAAAGCTGTCCAAAAATTAATTTCTGGACACAAAAAGCAAACATTAATTCGCGATTTTTTTCAATAAATATACATATTTACTTTAATTTGTTTACAAATTTATTTAATTGATTTGAAATATAGCATTTCCATACACAAATGTCTATTTTGAGCAAAAAATGTGAGTCTCGAAAAAGTGAACAACCTCGGAATAGTGAACAGGCCTTGCAAAAATTAGTTCACTATATCCAGACACGACTGTATATTATCTTTATCTTCTATTTTTTCTACGCTAAATGGTCCTAAATATACTGAGTCTAGCTTATGGCCAGTTTCATTTTTTTGTAAAACTGTATCTCCTATTTTTAATTCGAAATTAATTATATTTCTATCATAATATTCTTTATTCCTAGCCTTATGTTTTTCTAGCATTATTCTAGCTCGTTTATATGCCTGTTCTAATCTAAATTTACTTTCTTTAGCATAGTTTTCTATGTTATATAGAGGTTTTATATTGTCTACTGTATTAAAATATTTGGGTAAATTATTTTGTTTGTTATAAACTAATTCATATGGACAATAGTTGTGTGCCATAGATGGGGTCGTGTTGAAACAGTACACAAAATATTTTAGCCACACATCCCAGTCGGTTTTATCAACTGAAATGTATGAGCGAATATATTCGTTAAAAGTTCTATGACTTCTTTCTACTGTTCCAACTGTCTGGTGGTGGTGTGCTGTAGACGTTATATTGTCTATTTTCAAATTTTTGCACAATTCATTAATAATCGAATTTTTATATTCAGTTCCCATGTCCGTAATGAACGTCTTCATTGCACCAAACTGCAATATAAAAGATTCAAATATAGCTTTAGCGACAGTACTAGCATTTTTGTTTGGGATCGGAAGGGCAACGAGATATTTTGTTAAATCGCAAATAAGCGTTATTGCATATTCGTTACCATGTTCGGATCTTGGTAATGGACCAATAGTGTCAACAATTACCCTGTCGAAAGCATATATTGGTGTTTCTGTCAGTGTTAAAGGGGTCTTTGTATGTAATGTCGTTTTAGACATTTGGCATTTTTGACATCTACGTACGTATTCTATTATGTTTTTTCGCATATTTTTCCATTTGTAATGTCTTTGTACTTTAGCTAAAGTTTTTGATATGCCAGTATGACCTCCTTGTATTGGATCATCATGAAATTTAGACAGTATAGCTTCTTTTTCTATATCATTTGATATATTGGTCACCGGCTTGAGTAGCGCTACTCTTAATAATTTTAATATATTATTGCCCATTTTCTTGAATAATTCTATTGAAACTTGTTCAAAGATTATATCATTCGGTGCCATTTTTAGTTTGCGTATATCGTGTACACCGGCTCTGCTTTCAAGCCGTTGGAAAAATTGACCTAAATCAATAACTCCATTTGCATACAGATCGCTAACATCTATTCTTGCAATGATTTGTTTACCATGCTTAAAGCAACACAGCATATCTTTCGTTTGCAAGGTCACTACTTTTCGTACATCGTCATTTGTTATGACTTCATATACGTTGGGCTTTGAAGCTTTATTTAGAGATTTATTTTTCAAATTCTCTTTTTCTATATCTTTTTCATTTCCTGCGCAGGAAATTTTCTGTCTTTTGTCTTGTCTAGTAGTGACTTTTAATATTTGATTCGTCATGTTGTAGCTCTTTAATGGTTATTCTTGATAACGCATCGGCTACAAAATTATCCTTAATTATGTTAAGTGAACAAAAACACGGAAGGTGTTTGTGAGAGTTTAAAATTATTGTCAGTTTTAACTAATGCATAATCTTTTCTGATTTCAAAAACTATTATGTAAATTTACTTTAAGTTTCAAGTGGTATAGTCAGTATCAAATGTTTGTACGTCAGTTATGTTTTACAAGAATGGCCAGAGGGCGATGCGATTACTTTGACCTTGCACGCATCTTTTGCGCTTACGTCTCAAGCTTCGCATACGCTTCTTACGGCACTTAGTGGTCATTTTTTTTCGATTCGAAAACGGTCAGGGAATTTATACTTATATGTTTTTTCTTTTTGTTCTTTCTTATTCATAAAAATCTGTTTGCTTCATAATAAAATTTGTTTTTTTTTATTTATTTATATTTCGCGTAACTAGCGTAATGCGCAAGATGGTTACTTTTGGTAATTTTTTTTTTCTCGTTTATTATATGTTTACATCCCTATTGTAAGTCATATTGATCGCCTGTCTATGTGTTGTATGGCTTTACGGGCCATACGCTACTACCAAGCAACTAAGATGTCGCTCAGTATTACTATTTTCTTATATTTACGTATGTGTGTATTAATATATATATATATATATATATATATATATATATTTTTTTTTTACAACCAGCACTTGTGGTGCATCTAGTTGAATTTCAGGTATTATTTTTATAGTCAGCTTGCTGATTCGCCGCTTGGGGTCTTCTTGCCAGGATCTGATGGGGCGCCGGTGCTGGTCCTCGCACAGGCTATTGATGTTTCTGTTTTTTCCTTTTCGGTGTCCGTGGCCCAGCTTGATGCGCTGGGTGATGCCGGTGCTGGTCTTCGCACAAGCTGTTGTTAGTATTGGCAGTGACTAACGTGCTGTTCCTGTTGCCGTTATTCATTGTTGCTGTTGCTGCTGATGCTGTTTTCGTCGGCTCAAAGGTTTATTTTTTATCCCTCGTGGCTGTAGATGTTAGTGTCCCTCGTTGTTGTACTGGACTTTTTTTTTATATTTTTTATCCCTCGTGGATGTAGAGGACTAGCAGACCGCTGTCCTCCGCATTAAATTTAAGTGGCTGGTGCTGGCTAACAGGCATCTCCTCATTCGTTTTTATTTATTATACTCGATACCGAAGGTAAAGAGTATATTGGGTTTGTGCAATGTCCGTCATGGTGTCCGTCCGTCCGTCCGTCCGTCCGTCCGTCCGTCTGTATGTTCGCAACTTTTTTCCACACCCTTCAAGCTAGAGACTTGAAACTTTCCAATTCTCTTTATCTATGGGATAGTAAATTAAAGTGTCAAGATGGGGGTTCTACGATAACTGGGGGGCTGGCAAATCGATAAATTCGATAACTCAAAACCGATAAATCCACATATTTCGCACATCCTTACAGCTATAAGTACCAACTTTGGTAAGAAGATAGCTATTAGCAACCCCCAAAAAACTGCATCAAAAATTTTTGAGCCACGCCTCCCCATCCCGCCCCCAGCCCCCCCCCGCCCTTTTTTAAGTCAAAATAGCCCATATCTCCCACAGTTTTTGAGTTATAGCCACCAAATTTGGTGCCAAGATAGGTGATGATGACCCCCCAAAAATTGCATCAAAAGTTTGGATACTACGCCCACCGACACTGCCCTAGCCGCCCCCATCCACCCCAACGCTTCGTCAAAAACGGGAATGCGTGTATCTTCCAGAGTTGTGGAGCTAGAGACTCCAAATTTGGTGGGAAGATAGCTTGCAACGACCCCTAAAAAAACTGCATCAAAAATTTGGATGCCACGCCCACCCATACCGCTCCAGCTCTCCCACCAAATTTGGTATGAAGATAGCAATTGACAATCCACAAAGATCTGCATCAAAAATTTGGATGCCACTACCACCCATACCGCCCCAGCTCTCCCTTTCCCCACCATTTACAAACTTTGAGCTAGAGTCACCAAATTTGGTATGAAGATAGCAATTGACATTTCACAAAGATCTGCACCAAAAATTGGGATGGCAAGCCCATCCATACCGCCCCCAGCCCCCCTTTCCCCACCATTTACAAACTTTGAGCTAGAGTCACCAAATTTGGTATGAAGATAGCAATTGACATTTAACAAAGATCTGCATCAAAATTGGGATGCCACGCCCACCCATACCGCCCCCAGCCCCCCTTTCCCCACTTATTACAAACTTCGAGCTAGAGTTTTAATATTTGGTATGAAGAAAGCAATTGATATTTCACAAAGATCTGCATCAAAAATTGGGATGCCACGCCCACCCATACCGCCCCCAGCCCCCTTTTCCCCAATATTTACAAATTTCCAGCTAGAGTCACCAAATTTGGTATGAAGATAGCAATTGACATTTCACAAAGATCTGCATCAAAAATTTCGATGCCACGCCCACCCATACCGCCCTTTCCCCACATTTTACAAGCTTTGAGCTAGAGTCACCAAATTTGCAACGAAGACAGCTGGTGGCATCCCCATCTGCATCGGAGAATCTTTAAGGCAGCGTACACCCCTGCCTCATCCGTACCCCTTTGCAATTAGGCCTCATTTTACCGGTTTAAATACTGGTATCGAGTATACCGCAGTCGGTTGCGTCCGACTGCAACGTTTCCACTTGTTTTTTTTTTGATTTTCGTTTAATTATTAATTATTGAGTAATAATTTGTTAAATTTTGTTTGCTTTCATCCATTATAGTTCATAATATTGTGTATTGCACTTTTAATTTGTTGAACATGAACATGAACATGAATGTATAACCAAAATGTTTATATTTTGTTTGTTTGTTTGTAAAAGTTAATTAAATTTACAAGACCTTTTTGATCTCACATGAATGTATTAACCAAAATGTTTTATATTTTGTTTGTTTGTTTGTAAAAGTTAATTATTTAATTTACAAGACCTTTTTGATCTCACATCGTTATCGTTTTATTTTCGTACATAACAAGCACTGTATTATTTATTATTACATTTTTTCGTACATAACAAGCACTGTATTATTTATTATTACATTTTTATACTCGATACCGAAGGTAAAGAGTATATTGGTTTTGTGCAATGTCCGTCATGGTGTCTGTCCGTCCGTATGTATGCAAGTTTTTTCCACACCCTTCAAGCTAGAGACTTGAAACTTTCCAATTCTCTTTATCTATGGGAAAGTAAATTAAAATGTCAAGATGGGGGTTCTACGATAACTGGGGGCTGGCAAATCGATAAATTCGATAACCCAAAACCGATAAATCCACATATTTCGCACATCTTTACAGCTAGAACTACCAAATTTGGTAAGAAGATAGCCACTAGCAACCTCCAAAAAACTGCATGAAAAAGTTTAGAGCCACGCCCCCCCATTCCGCCCCCAGCCCCAACGTATTTCAAAGTCAAAAAAGCCTATAACTCCCACAGTTTTTGAGCTATAGCCACCAAATTTGGTGCCAAGATAGGTGATGATGACCCCTCAAAAACTGCATCAAAAGATTGGATGCCACACTCACCAATACCGCCCTAGCCACCCCCATGTGCCCCAACGCTTCATCAAAAACGGGAATGCTTGTATCTTCCAGAGTTGTGGAGCTAAAGCCTCCAAATTTGGTGGCAAGATAGCTGGTAACGAACCCAAAAATCTGCATCAAAGTTTTGGAGCCACGCCCACCCATTCCGGCCCCAGCCCCCCTCGCAAATTTGGTGCCAAGATAGGTGATGATGACCCCCTAAAAACTGCATCAAAAGTTTGGATGCCACGCCCACCAATACTGCCCTAGCCGCCCCCATCCACCCCAACGCTTCGTCAAAAACGGGAATGCGTGTATCTTCCAGAGTTGTGGAGCTAGAGCCACCAAATTTGGTAGGAAGGTAGCTGGCAACGACCCCCAAAAATCTGCATTTTGGAGCCACGCCCTCCATTTCGCCCCCCTTTCCCCACCTTTTACAAACTTTGAGCTAGAGTCACCAAATTTGGTATGAAGATAGAAATTGACATTTTACAAAGATCTGCATCAAAAATTTGGATGCCACGCCCACCCTTTCCCCATCTTTTACAAACTTCGAGATAGAGTCACCAAATTTGGTATATAGATAGCAATTGAAATTCCACAAAGATATGCATCACAAATTTGGATGTCACGCCCACCCTTACCGGCCCCAGCCCCCCTTTCCCCACCTTTTACAAATTTCGAGCTAGAGTCACCAAATTTGGTAGGAAGATAGCAATTGACATTCCACAAAGATCTGCAACAAAAATTTTGATGCCACGCCCACCCAAACCGCCCCCAGCCCCCCTTTCCCCACCTTTTACAAATTTTGAGCTAGAGTCACCAAATTTGGTATGAAGATAGCAATTGACATTTCAGAAAGATCTGCAACAAAAATTTTGATGCCACAACTACCCATACCGCCCCAGCCCCCCTTTCCCAACAAACTTACAAACTTTGATCTAGAGTCACCAAATTTGGTATGAAGATAGCCGGTGGCATCCCCATCTGCATCGGAGAATCTTTAAGGCAGCGTAAACCCCTGCCGCATCCGTACCCCTTTGCATTCAGGCCTCTTTTTACCGGTTTTAATTCTGGTATCGAGTATGCCGCAGTCGGTTGCGTCCGACTGCAACGTTTCCACTTGTTTATTTCTACCATGCTGCTGTTTTATACCTTTTATAGCAGCTTCTCGTATAATGTCAAATGAGTCTTCTCGATTAAAAGTGACGGACCGATCTTCTAACATTTGCAAGTTTCGAAAGTGTTGATAAGTGGATCCGCTAGTAATCATTTGTTGACCGAACGCAACGCGAAATGGACTGCTACATATAGCTGTATGAACACTAGATCGTAAAGCAAAACAGATTCGACTAAGATTCTCATCCCAGTTAGTTTGACTTGGGTTTATATATGCTTTAATGCCTGCAATAACTGAACGGTTAACGCGCTCAGAAGCATTTGCTTGCGGTGCATATACAGGGGTGTAGCAGTGTTGCACGTCATATGACATTTAAATTGGGCACCATTGTCCGACACTACTAATTCCGGAACTCCGAAGGTAAAAAATATATCATCCTCTATAAAACGAATTATGGCTTCAGCCGTAAATTTCTTTACTGCTTTTATAAATGGGTATTTTGACAAATGATCTACCACCACAAAAATGCCTATATTACCTGCTCGGCTGCGAGGATAAGGACCAAGGAAATCCACAAATATCTTTTGAATGCATCTTTGAGTATTATTGGACGGCTGTAATGGTGGACGTAACGAACGATTTGGGTACTTCGTGCACTTACAAATATCGCAGCTGGTAATAAACGATTTAACATCATTTACTAGATTTGGGAATCCAAAGCTTCCAACACATACCATCTGCGACTTGTTCGCCAGGGGCATGCTCGGCACGGCGATAAATAATATTATCCACAATTTTAATGTCCGGCATAAGGGTCTGTTGGCTTTCAATCTTTCTCCTTAGCTCTTGGTATTCCTCAGAATAAAAAATGTTTATCCTTAAGGTCGATAATGCTATCAATTCCGATCGACGATAGGTTTTCACCATGAGTTCGAGACAGCGCATCAGGAACCACATTTTGGCTTCCCTTGCGGTGATAAATTTTAAATTCAAACCCTTGCAACTTAAGAGCCCATCTGGCCAAGCGAGAGCTTAGATCCGACTGTGACATGAGCCACTTCAAGGAAGCATGGTCCGTGTGTATAGAGAACTCCTGTCCCTCAATGTATGCTCTAAATTTCTTAACACACATTATGGCGGCTAAGCATTCTTTCTCCGTGACAGAATAATTTCTCTGAGCCTGGTTTAACTTACGTGACATGAAAGCAATGGGAACATCGTTTCCATCGCAATCATGCTGCATCAATACGCCACCCACACCAGTATGACTTGCATCACAATGAATAGCGAAAGGCAATGCAAAATCGGGGATGTGTAATACAGGCGCAGTACACAGTTTATGTTTGAGATCTACAAACGCATTCTGCGCTTCGTCTGTCCAAACAAACTTGCGATGCTGCTTCAACGTGTCAGTAATTAGAGAGGCAACTGAGGCATAGTTATACTCGATACCGAAGGTAAAGAGTATATTGAGTTTGTGCAATGTCCGTCATGGTGTCTGTCCGTCTGTCCGTCTGTATGAACGCAACTTTTTTCCACACCCTTCAAGCTAGAGACTTAAAACTTTCCAAATCTCTTTATCTATGGGATACTAAATTAAAGTGTCAAGATGGGGGTTCTACGATAACTGGGGGGCTGGTAAATCGATAAATTCGATAACTCAACACCGATAAATCCACATATTTCACTCATCCTTACAGCTAGAAGTACCAAATTTTGTAAGAAGATAGCTACTAGCAATCCCCAAAAAACTGCCACGCCCCCCATTCCACCCCCAGCCCTCCGAATTTTAAAGTCAAAAAAGCCTATATCTCCCACAGTTTTTGAGCTATAGCCACCAAATTTGGTGCCAAGATAGGTGATGATGACCCCTAAAAACCTGCATCAAAAGATTGGATGCCACGCCCACCAATACCGCCCTAGCCACCCAGCATTTTGAAATCAGAAATGGCTATATCTCCCACAGTTTTTGAGGTAGAGCCACCAAATTTGGTGCCAAGATAGGTGATGATGACCCCCTAAAAACTGCATCAAAAGTTTGGATGCCACGCCCACCAATACTGCCCTAGCCGCCCCCATCCACCCCAACGCTTCGTCAAAAACGGGAATGCGTGTATCTTCCAGAACTGTGGAGCTAGAGCCACCAAATTTGGTAGGAAGGTAGCTGGCAACGACCCCCAAAAATCTGCATCAAAGTTTTGGAGCCACGCCTTCCATTTTGCCCCCCTTTCCCCACCTTTTACAAACTTTGAGCTAGAGTCACCAAATTTGGTATGAAGATAGCAATTGACATTTTACAAAGATCTGCATCAAAAATTTGGATGCCACGCCCACCCTTACCGCCCCCAGCCCCCCTTTCCCCATCTTTTACAAACTTCGAGCTAGAGTCACCAAATTTGGTATATAGATAGCAATTGAAATTCCACAAAGATATGCATCACAAATTTGGATGTCACGCCCACCCTTACCGGCCCCAGCCCCCCTTTTCCCACCTTTTACAAATTTCGAGCTAGAGTCACCAAATTTGGTAGGAAGATAGCAATTGACATTCCACAAAGATCTGCAACAAAAATTTTGATGCCACGCCCACCCAAACCGCCCCCAGCCCCCCTTTCCCCACCTTTTACAAATTTTGAGCTAGAGTCACCAAATTTGGTATGAAGATAGCAATTGACATTTCAGAAAGATCTGCAACAAAAATTTTGATGCCACAACTACCCATACCGCCCCAGCCCCCTTTCCCAACAAACTTACAAACTTTGATCTAGAGTCACCAAATTTGGTATGAAGATAGCCGGTGGCATCCCCATCTGCATCGGAGAATCTTTAAGGCAGCGTAAACCCCTGCCGCATCCGTACCCTTGCATTCAGGCCTCTTTTTACCGGTTTTAATTCTGGTATCGAGTATGCCGCAGTCGGTTGCGTCCGACTGCAACGTTTCCACTTGTTTATTTCTACCATGCTGCTGTTTTATACCTTTTATAGCAGCTTCTCGTATAATGTCAAATGAGTCTTCTCGATTAAAAGTGACGGACCGATCTTCTAACATTTGCAAGTTTCGAAAGTGTTGATAAGTGGATCCGCTAGTAATCATTTGTTGACCGAACGCAACGCGAAATGGACTGTTACATATAGCTGTATGAACACTAGATCGTAAAGCAAAACAGATTCGACTAAGATTCTCATCCCAGTTAGTTTGACTTGGGTTTATATATGCTTTAATGCCTGCAATAACTGAACGGTTAACGCGCTCAGAAGCATTTGCTTGCGGTGCATATACAGGGGTGTAGCAGTGTTGCACGTCATATGACATTTAAATTGGGCACCATTGTCCGACACTACTAATTCCGGAACTCCGAAGGTAAGAAATATATCATCCTCTATAAAACGAATTATGGCTTCAGCCGTAAATTTCTTTACTGCTTTTATAAATGGGTATTTTGACAAATGATCTACCACCACAAAAATGCCTATATTACCTGCTCGGCTGCGAGGATAAGGACCAAGGAAATCCACAAATATCTTTTGAATGCATCTTTGAGTATTATTGGACGGCTGTAATGGTGGACGTAACGAACGATTTGGGTACTTCGTGCACTTACAAATATCGCAGCTGGTAATAAACGATTTAACATCATTTACTAGATTTGGGAATCCAAAGCTTCCAACACATACCATCTGCGACTTGTTCGCCAGGGGCATGCTCGGCACGGCGATAAATAATATTATCCACAATTTTAATGTCCGGCATAAGGGTCTGTTGGCTTTCAATCTTTCTCCTTAGCTCTTGGTATTCCTCAGAATAAAAAATGTTTATCCTTAAGGTCGATAATGCTATCAATTCCGATCGACGATAGGTTTTCACCATGAGTTCGAGACAGCGCATCAGGAACCACATTTTGGCTTCCCTTGCGGTGATAAATTTTAAATTCAAACCCTTGCAACTTAAGAGCCCATCTGGCCAAGCGAGAGCTTAGATCCGACTGTGACATGAGCCACTTCAAGGAAGCATGGTCCGTGTGTATAGAGAACTCCTGTCCCTCAATGTATGCTCTAAATTTCTTAACACACATTATGGCGGCTAAGCATTCTTTCTCCGTGACAGAATAATTTCTCTGAGCCTGGTTTAACTTACGTGACATGAAAGCAATGGGAACATCGTTTCCATCGCAATCATGCTGCATCAATACGCCACCCACACCAGTATGACTTGCATCACAATGAATAGCGAAAGGCAATGCAAAATCGGGGATGTGTAATACAGGCGCAGTACACAGTTTATGTTTGAGATCTACAAACGCATTCTGCGCTTCGTCTGTCCAAACAAACTTGCGATGCTGCTTCAACGTGTCAGTAATTAGAGAGGCAACTGAGGCATAGTTATACTCGATACCGAAGGTAAAGAGTATATTGAGTTTGTGCAATGTCCGTCATGGTGTCTGTCCGTCTGTCCGTCTGTATGAACGCAACTTTTTTCCACACCCTTCAAGCTAGAGACTTAAAACTTTCCAAATCTCTTTATCTATGGGATACTAAATTAAAGTGTCGAGATGGGGGTTCTACGATAACTGGGGGGCTGGTAAATCGATAAATTCGATAACTCAACACCGATAAATCCACATATTTCACTCATCCTTACAGCTAGAAGTACCAAATTTTGTAAGAAGATAGCTACTAGCAATCCCCAAAAAACTGCCACGCCCCCCATTCCACCCCCAGCCCTCCGAATTTTAAAGTCAAAAAAGCCTATATCTCCCACAGTTTTTGAGCTATAGCCACCAAATTTGGTGCCTAGATAGGTGATGATGACCCCTAAAAACCTGCATCAAAAGATTGGATGCCACGCCCACCAATACCGCCCTAGCCACCCAGCATTTTGAAATCAGAAATGGCTATATCTCCCACAGTTTTTGAGGTAGAGCCACCAAATTTGGTGCCAAGATAGGTGATGATGACCCCCTAAAAACTGCATCAAAAGTTTGGATGCCACGCCCACCAATACTGCCCTAGCCGCCCCCATCCACCCCAACGCTTCGTCAAAAACGGGAATGCGTGTATCTTCCAGAGTTGTGGAGCTAGAGCCACCAAATTTGGTAGGAAGGTAGCTGGCAACGACCCCAAAAATCTGCATCAAAGTTTTGGAGCCACGCCTTCCATTTCGCCCCCTTTCCCCACCTTTTACAAACTTTGAGCTAGAGTCACCAAATTTGGTATGAAGATAGCAATTGACATTTTACAAAGATCTGCATCAAAAATTTGGATGCCACGCCCACCCTTACCGCCCCCAGCCCCCTTTCCCCATCTTTTACAAACTTCGAGCTAGAGTCACCAAATTTGGTATATAGATAGCAATTGAAATTCCACAAAGATATGCATCACAAATTTGGATGTCACGCCCACCCTTACCGGCCCCAGCCCCCCTTTCCCCACCTTTTACAAACTTCGAGCTAGAGTCACCAAATTTGGTAGGAAGATAGCAATTGACATTCCACAAAGATCTGCAACAAAAATTTTGATGCCACGCCCACCCAAACCGCCCCCAGCCCCCCTTTCCCCACCTTTTACAAATTTTGAGCTAGAGTCACCAAATTTGGTATGAAGATAGCAATTGACATTTCAGAAAGATCTGCAACAAAAATTTTGATGCCACAACTACCCATACCGCCCCAGCCCCCTTTCCCAACAAACTTACAAACTTTGATCTAGAGTCACCAAATTTGGTATGAAGATAGCCGGTGGCATCCCCATCTGCATCGGAGAATCTTTAAGGCAGCGTAAACCCCTGCCGCATCCGTACCCCTTTGCATTCAGGCCTCTTTTTACCGGTTTTAATTCTGGTATTGAGTATGCCGCAGTCGGTTGCGTCCGACTGCAACGTTTCCACTTGTTTATTTCTACCATGCTGCTGTTTTATACCTTTTATAGCAGCTTCTCGTATAATGTCAAATGAGTCTTCTCGATTAAAAGTGACGGACCGATCTTCTAACATTTGCAAGTTTCGAAAGTGTTGATAAGTGGATCCGCTAGTAATCATTTGTTGACCGAACGCAACGCGAAATGGACTGCTACATATAGCTGTATGAACACTAGATCGTAAAGCAAAACAGATTCGACTAAGATTCTCATCCCAGTTAGTTTGACTTGGGTTTATATATGCTTTAATGCCTGCAATAACTGAACTGTTAAAGCGCTCAGAAGCATTTGCTTGCGGTGCATATACAGGGGTGTAGCAGTGTTGCACGTCATATGACATTTAAATTGGGCACCATTGTCCGACACTACTAATTCCGGAACTCCGAAGGTAAGAAATATATCATCCTCTATAAAACGAATTATGGCTTCAGCCGTAAATTTCTTTACTGCTTTTATAAATGGGTATTTTGACAAATGATCTACCACCACAAAAATGCCTATATTACCTGCTCGGCTGCGAGGATAAGGACCAAGGAAATCCACAAATATCTTTTGAATGCATCTTTGAGTATTATTGGACGGCTGTAATGGTGGACGTAACGAACGATTTGGGTACTTCGTGCACTTACAAATATCGCAGCTGGTAATAAACGATTTAACATCATTTACTAGATTTGGGAATCCAAAGCTTCCAACACATACCATCTGCGACTTGTTCGCCAGGGGCATGCTCGGCACGGCGATAAATAATATTATCCACAATTTTAATGTCCGGCATAAGGGTCTGTTGGCTTTCAATCTTTCTCCTTAGCTCTTGGTATTCCTCAGAATAAAAAATGTTTATCCTTAAGGTCGATAATGCTATCAATTCCGATCGACGATAGGTTTTCACCATGAGTTCGAGACAGCGCATCAGGAACCACATTTTGGCTTCCCTTGCGGTGATAAATTTTAAATTCAAACCCTTGCAACTTAAGAGCCCATCTGGCCAAGCGAGAGCTTAGATCCGACTGTGACATGAGCCACTTCAAGGAAGCATGGTCCGTGTGTATAGAGAACTCCTGTCCCTCAATGTATGCTCTAAATTTCTTAACACACATTATGGCGGCTAAGCATTCTTTCTCCGTGACAGAATAATTTCTCTGAGCCTGGTTTAACTTACGTGACATGAAAGCAATGGGAACATCGTTTCCATCGCAACCATGCTGCATCAATACGCCACCCACACCAGTATGACTTGCATCACAAGGAATAGCGAAAGGCAATGCAAAATCGAGCTGTGTAATACAGGCGCAGTACACAGTTTATGTTTGAGATCTACAAACGCATTCTGCGCTTCGTCTGTCCAAACAAACTTGCGATGCTGCTTCAACGTGTCAGTAATTAGAGAGGCAACTGAGGCATAGTTAGGTAGAAGGTAAAGAGTATATTGAGTTTGTGCAATGTCCGTCATGGTGTCTGTCCGTCTGTCCGTCTGTATGAACGCAACTTTTTTCCACACCCTTCAAGCTAGAGACTTAAAACTTTCCAAATCTCTTTATCTATGGGATAGTAAATTAAAGTGTCGAGATGGGGGTTCTACGATAACTGGGGGGCTGGTAAATCGATAAATTCGATAACTCAACACCGATAAATCCACATATTTCACTCATCCTTACAGCTAGAAGTACAAAATTTTGTAAGAAGATAGCTACTAGCAATCCCCAAAAAACTGCCACGCCCCCATTCCACCCCCAGCCCTCCGAATTTTAAAGTCAAAAAGCCTATATCTCCCACAGTTTTTGAGCTTTAGCCACCAAATTTGGTGCCAAGATAGGTGATGATGACCCCTAAAAACCTGCATCAAAAGATTGGATGCCACGCCCACCAATACCGCCCTAGCCACCCAGCATTTTAAAATCAGAAATGGCTATATCTCCCACAGTTTTTGAGGTAGAGCCACCAAATTTGGTGCCAAGATAGGTGATGATGACCCCCTAAAAACTGCATCAAAAGTTTGCCCTAGAGTCACCAAATTTGGTATGAAGATAGCAATTGACATTCCACAAAGATCTGCATCACAAATTTGGATGCCACGCCCACCCATACCGCCCCCAGCCCCCTTTCCTCATCTGTTACAAACTTCGAGCTAGAGTCACCAAATTTGGTATATAGATAGCAATTGAAATTCCACAAAGATATGCATCACAAATTTGGATGTCACACCCACCCTTACCGGCCCCAGCCCCCTTTCCCCACCTTTTACAAATTTCGAGCTAGAGTCACCAAATTTGGTAGGAAGATAGCAATTGACATTCCACAAAGATCTGCAACAAAAATTTTGATGCCACGCCCACCCAAACCGCCCCCAGCCCCCCTTTCCCCACCTTTTACAAATTTTGAGCTAGAGTCACCAAATTTGGTATGAAGATAGCAATTGACATTTCAGAAAGATCTGCAACAAAATTTTGATGCCACAACTACCCATACCGCCCCAGCCCCCCTTTCCCAACAAACTTACAAACTTTGATCTTGAGTCACCAAATTTGGTATGAAGATAGCCGGTGGCATCCCCATCTGCATCGGAGAATCTTTAAGGCAGCGTAAACCCCTGCCGCATCCGTACCCCTTTGCATTCAGGCCTCTTTTTACCGGTTTTAATTCTGGTATCGAGTATGCCGCAGTCGGTTGCGTCCGACTGCAACGTTTCCACTTGTTTATTTCTACCATGCTGCTGTTTTATACCTTTTATAGCAGCTTCTCGTATAATGTCAAATGAGTCTTCTCGATTAAAAGTGACGGACCGATCTTCTAACATTTGCAAGTTTCGAAAGTCACCATTTGTTGACCGAACGCAACGCGAAATGGACTGCTACATATAGCTGTATGAACACTAGATCGTAAAGCAAAACAGATTCGACTAAGATTCTCATCCCAGTTAGTTTGACTTGGGTTTATATATGCTTTAATGCCTGCAATAACTGAACGGTTAACGCGCTCAGAAGCATTTGCTTGCGGTGCATATACAGGGGTGTAGCAGTGTTGCACGTCATATGACATTTAAATTGGGCACCATTGTCCGACACTACTAATTCCGGAACTCCGAAGGTAAGAAATATATCATCCTCTATAAAACGAATTATGGCTTCAGCCGTAAATTTCTTTACTGCTTTTATAAATGGGTATTTTGACAAATGATCTACCACCACAAAAATGCCTATATTACCTGCTCGGCTGCGAGGATAAGGACCAAGGAAATCCACAAATATCTTTTGAATGCATCTTTGAGTATTATTGGACGGCTGTAATGGTGGACGTAACGAACGATTTGGGTACTTCGTGCACTTACAAATATCGCAGCTGGTAATAAACGATTTAACATCATTTACTAGATTTGGGAATCCAAAGCTTCCAACACATACCATCTGCGACTTGTTCGCCAGGGGCATGCTCGGCACGGCGATAAATAATATTATCCACAATTTTAATGTCCGGCATAAGGGTCTGTTGGCTTTCAATCTTTCTCCTTAGCTCTTGGTATTCCTCAGAATAAAAAATGTTTATCCTTAAGGTCGATAATGCTATCAATTCCGATCGACGATAGGTTTTCACCATGAGTTCGAGACAGCGCATCAGGAACCACATTTTGGCTTCCCTTGCGGTGATAAATTTTAAATTCAAACCCTTGCAACTTAAGAGCCCATCTGGCCAAGCGAGAGCTTAGATCCGACTGTGACATGAGCCACTTCAAGGAAGCATGGTCCGTGTGTATAGAGAACTCCTGTCCCTCAATGTATGCTCTAAATTTCTTAACACACATTATGGCGGCTAAGCATTCTTTCTCCGTGACAGAATAATTTCTCTGAGCCTGGTTTAACTTACGTGACATGAAAGCAATGGGAACAACGTTTCCATCGCAATCATGCTGCATCAATACGCCACCCACACCAGTATGACTTGCATCACAATGAATAGCGAAAGGCAATGCAAAATCGGGGCTGTGTAATACAGGCGCAGTACACAGTTTATGTTTGAGATCTACAAACGCATTCTGCGCTTCGTCTGTCCAAACAAACTTGCGATGCTGCTTCAACGTGTCAGTAATTAGAGAGGCAACTGAGGCATAGTTATACTCGATACCGAAGGTAAAGAGTATATTGAGTTTGTGCAATGTCCGTCATGGTGTCTGTCCGTCTGTCCGTCTGTATGAACGCAACTTTTTCCACACCCTTCAAGCTAGAGACTTAAAACTTTCCAAATCTCTTTATCTATGGGATACTAAATTAAAGTGTCGAGATGGGGGTTCTACGATAACTGGGGGGCTGGTAAATCAATAAATTCGATAACTCAACACCGATAAATCCACATATTTCACTCATCCTTACAGCTAGAAGTACCAAATTTTGTAAGAAGATAGCTACTAGCAATCCCCAAAAAACTGCCACGCCCCCCATTCCACCCCCAGCCCACCGAATTTTAAAGTCAAAAAAGCCTATATCTCCCACAGTTTTTGAGCTTAAGCCACCAAATTTGGTGCCAAGATAGGTGATGATGACCCCTAAAAACCTGCATCAAAAGATTGGATGCCACGCCCACCAATACCGCCCTAGCCACCCAGCATTTTGAAATCAGAAATGGCTATATCTCCCACAGTTTTTGAGGTAGAGCCACCAAATTTGGTGCCAAGATAGGTGATGATGACCCCCTAAAAACTGCATCAAAAGTTTGGATGCCACGCCCACCAATACTGCCCTAGCCGCCCCCATCCACCCCAACGCTTCGTCAAAAACGGGAATGCGTAAATCTTCCAGAGTTGTGGAGCTAGAGCCACCAAATTTGGTAGGAAGATAGCTGGCAACGACCCCCAAAAATCTGCATCAAAGTTTTGGAGCCACGCCCTCCACTTCGCCCCCCTTTCCCCACCTTTTACAAACTTTGAGCTAGAGTCACCAAATTTGGTATGAAGATAGCAATTGACATTCCACAAAGATCTGCATCACAAATTTGGATGCCACGCCCACCCATACCGTCCCCAGCCCCCCTCTCCCCTCTTATTTTAAATTTGGAGCTAGAGTCACCAAATTTGGTATGAAGATAGCAATTGACATTTTACAAAGATCTGCATCAAAAATTTGGATGCCACGCCCACCCTTACCGCCCCCAGCCCCCCTTTCCCCATCTTTTACAAACTTCGAGCTAGAGTCACCAAATTTGGTATATAGATAGCAATTGAAATTCCACAAAGATATGCATCACAAATTTGGATGTCACGCCCACCCTTACCGGCCCCAGCCCCCCTTTCCCCACCTTTTACAAATTTCGAGCTAGAGTCACCAAATTTGGTAGGAAGATAGCAATTGACATTCCACAAAGATCTGCAACAAAAATTTTGATGCCACGCCCACCCAAACCGCACCCAGCCCCCCCCTTTCCCCACCTTTTACAAATTTTGAGCTAGAGTCACCAAATTTGGTATGAAGATAGCAATTGACATTTCAGAAAGATCTGCAACAAAAATTTTGATGCCACAACTACCCATACCGCCCCAGCCCCCTTTCCCAACAAACTTACAAACTTTGATCTAGAGTCACCAAATTTGGTATGAAGATAGCCGGTGGCATCCCCATCTGCATCGGAGAATCTTTAAGGCAGCGTACACCCCTGCCGCATCCGTACCCCTTTGCATTCAGGCCTCTTTTTACCGGTTTTAATTCTGGTATCGAGTATGCCGCAGTCGGTTGCGTCCGACTGCAACGTTTCCACTTGTTTATTTCTACCATGCTGCTGTTTTATACCTTTTATAGCAGCTTCTCGTATAATGTCAAATGAGTCTTCTCGATTAAAAGTGACGGACCGGTCTTCTAACATTTGCAAGTTTCGAAAGTGTTGATAAGTGGATCCGCTAGTAATCATTTGTTGACCGAACGCAACGCGAAATGGACTGCTACATATAGCTGTATGAACACTAGATCGTAAAGCAAAACAGATTCGACTAAGATTCTCATCCCAGTTAGTTTGACTTGGGTTTATATATGCTTTAATGCCTGCAATAACTGAACGGTTAACGCGCTCAGAAGCATTTGCTTGCGGTGCATATACAGGGGTGTAGCAGTGTTGCACGTCATATGACATTTAAATTGGGCACCATTGTCCGACACTACTAATTCCGGAACTCCGAAGGTAAGAAATATATCATCCTCTATAAAACGAATTATGGCTTCAGCCGTAAATTTCTTTACTGCTTTTATAAATGGGTATTTTGACAAATGATCTACCACCACAAAAATGCCTATATTACCTGCTCGGCTGCGAGGATAAGGACCAAGGAAATCCACAAATATCTTTTGAATGCATCTTTGAGTATTATTGGACGGCTGTAATGGTGGACGTAACGAACGATTTGGGTACTTCGTGCACTTACAAATATCGCAGCTGGTAATAAACAATTTAACATCATTTACTAGATTTGGGAATCCAAAGCTTCCAACACATACCATCTGCGACTTGTTCGCCAGGGGCATGCTCGGCACGGCGATAAATAATATTATCCACAATTTTAATGTCCGGCATAAGGGTCTGTTGGCTTTCAATCTTTCTCCTTAGCTCTTGGTATTCCTCAGAATAAAAATGTTTATCCTTAAGGTCGATAATGCTGTCAATTCCGATCGACGATAGGTTTTCACCATGAGTTCGAGACAGCGCATCAGGAACCACATTTTGGCTTCCCTTGCGGTGATAAATTTTAAATTCAAACCCTTGCAACTTAAGAGCCCATCTGGCCAAGCGAGAGCTTAGATCCGACTGTGACATGAGCCACTTCAAGGAAGCATGGTCCGTGTGTATAGAGAACTCCTGTCCCTCAATGTATGCTCTAAATTTCTTAACACACATTATGGCGGCTAAGCATTCTTTCTCCGTGACAGAATAATTTCTCTGAGCCTGGTTTAACTTACGTGACATGAAAGCAATGGGAACATCGTTGCCATCGCAATCATGCTGCATCAATACGCCACCCACACCAGTATGACTTGCATCACAATGAATAGCGAAAGGCAATGCAAAATCGGGGCTGTGTAATACAGGCGCAGTACACAGTTTATGTTTGAGATCTACAAACGCATTCTGCGCTTCGTCTGTCCAAACAAACTTGCGATGCTGCTTCAATGTGTCAGTAATTAGAGAGGCAACTGAGGCATAGTTATACTCGATACCGAAGGTAAAGAGTATATTGAGTTTGTGCAATGTCCGTCATGGTGTCTGTCCGTCTGTCCGTCTGTATGAACGCAACTTTTTTCCACACCCTTCAAGCTAGAGACTTAAAACTTTCCAAATCTCTTTATCTATGGGATAGTAAATTAAAGTGTCGAGATGGGGGTTTTACGATAACTGGGGGCTGGTAAATCGATAAATTCGATAACTCAACACCGATAAATCCACATATTTCACTCATCCTTACAGCTAGAAGTACCAAATTTTGTAAGAAGATAGCTACTAGCAATCCCCAAAAAACTGCCACGCCCCCCATTCCACCCCCAGCCCTCCGAATTTTAAAGTCAAAAAAGCCTATATCTCCCACAGTTTTTGAGCTTTAGCCACCAAATTTGGTGCCAAGATAGGTGATGATGACCCCTAAAAACCTGCATCAAAAGATTGGATGCCACGCCCACCAATACCGCCCTAGCCACCCAGCATTTTGAAATCAGAAATGGCTATATCTCCCACAGTTTTTGAGCTAGAGCCACCAAATTTGGTGCCAAGATAGGTGATGATGACTACCTAAACACTGCATCCAAAGTTTGGATGCCACGCCCACCAATACTGCCCTAGCCGCCCCCATCCACCCCAACGCTTCGTCAAAAACGGGAATGCGTGTATCTTCCAGAGTTGTGGAGCTAGAGCCACCAAATTTGGTAGGAAGAAATCTGGCAAAGACCCCCAAAAATCTGCATCAAAGTTTTGAAGCCACGCCCTCCATTTCGCCCCCCTTCCTCACTTTTTACAATTTTCGAGCTAGAGTCACCAAATTTGGTATGAAGATAGCAATTGACATTTCAGAAAGATCTGCATCAAAAATGTGGATTCCACGCCCACCCATACCGCCCCCAGCCCCCCTTGCCGCACATTTTAAAAATTTCGAGCTAGAGTCACCAAATTTGGTATATAGATAGCAATTGAAATTCCACAAAGATATGCATCAAAAATTTGGATTCACCACCCACCCATACCGCCCCCAGCCCCCTTTCCCAATTTTTTACAAACTTCGAGCTAGATTCACCAAATTTGGTATTAAGATAACAATTGACATTCCACAAAGATCTGCATCAAAAATTTGGATGCCACGCCCACCCAAACCGCCCCCAGCCCCCTTCCCACACTTATTACAAATTTTGAGCTAGAGTCACCAAATTTGGTATGAAGATAGCAACTGACATTTCAGAAAGATCTGCAACAAAAATTTTGATGCCACAACTACCCATACCGCCCCAGCCCCCCCCTTTCCACACCTTTTACAAACTTTGAGCTTGAGTCACCAAATTTGGTATGAAGATAGCCGGTGGCATCCCCATCTGCATCGGAGAATCTTTAAGGCAGCGTACACCCCTGCCGCATCCGTACCCCTTTGCATTCAGGCCTCTTTTTACCGGTTTTAATTCCGGTATCGAGTATGCCGCAGCCGGTTGCGTCCGACTGCAACGTTTCCACTTGTTTATATCATACATCCTTTGCAATTTCGTTAAATTTAAACCTCCGCAATGTCGACTGAGCCTTCTAAAGATCCTGCCGTTGCGCATAAAACGCAACTTTGCAAGCGAAGGGCAAAATCGTTTTTGGTGCAATTGCTTAATTTCAACTCAGCGCACGACCAGCTAGAAGAACTTGATTTTGAAGAAATTGGGAGTGAGCTGCGCGAAAACTTTGACGTCGTGCTTGTAGACGTAATTACCCGTGTCCGATCTCGCCTCTGCCCTTCGCAAGCGCAACTAGCAATTTGGATGCAACTCAGGAGCCAAGCTTCAATGCGTCCGTCAATCGTCCTCGTCGAGCTCGTCTGCCAGAGCTCAAGATTCCGCAGTTTTCTGGAGGCTACACTGAGTTTGCCAATTTCATCTCCATGTTTGAATCGGTCATAGACAAGGATGTGGATTTAACAAACATTGAGCGTTTTCAACACTTACGCTCTTGTCTGTCGGGCTCAGCGCTTGATGCCGTATCATCTCTGGAATTCTCTGAGGCCAACTATCAAATTTCTCTCAGCATTCTGCATAAACGCTTTAATAATAAACGCCTTGTTTTTCAGTCCCACATTAAGGGTATTCTTGGACTCAAGAAGGTAGAGACGGCGTCGGCTGGCAAACTTCGTGAGCTTTCGGACCAGATTACTGGTCACATGCGTGCCTTGGAAACGCTTGGCAGTTCAGAGGAGATTGCTGGATGTATGATCATCAATCTACTGCTCGCCAAAGTGGACGTCGCAACGCAGACCAGCTGGGAAGAGAGCATCGCCTTAAATAAAATTTCCTCATCGGAGGAGTTTTTTACTTTTCTGGAAGGGCGCTGTCAAAGAATGGAAATCATGCACCACGCTATGCTGAATTCACCGGTGATAAAAGGCAATCCAGCTACTAGTCCATGCAAAAAGGCGTTTGTAGCGACACAAACCAACAACGCATGCTGTTGTTGTGGCACCCCAATGCATGCCATATATGCGTACAACAAATTTGAAAATTTGTCTCCATCGTTACGTTTCAAGGAGGCAAAGAAACTTGCACTATGCATAAACTGTCTAAAGAATGGACATCAAGCACAGTCATGCTCAAGTCGAAATTGTTTGACTTGCAATGCTCGGCATCATACGCTGCTACATTTTCAGGCAACCCCGGAAACGTCATCGCAGTCGTTGACTACGGCTTCCTCGCTTCACGTGTCGACCTCGCTTGCTGCCTCTGGAAATGGTGCTCTGTTAGCCACAGCAATTGTGCTAATTAGAGATCGCTCTGGCTCCTTAATTCCGGCACGTGCGTTGCTAGACTCGGGTTCGCAGCTTCACCTGATCACTTCTCGCTTGGCCCAGCAGCTGCGTTTGAAGAGAAGTCGCTCTTCAACAGTTATCTCTGGTCTAGGTGATGCTAGCGTACCCACTTCAGGATCTAACGTCGACATTGGACTGCAGGCTCAGCATTCTGATTATTTTACATCAATCAATGCATTAATTGTTCCTACCATTACAGACTGTCAACCCAGCAAGTCGATCGACATCTCAACGTGGAGCATTCCTTCAAACATTCATTTGGCAGACCCAGCGTTCCACAAGCGACAGCACGTCGATCTACTCATTGGAGCAAGCATGTTTTACGATCTTCTCTGCGTCGGCCAAATTAAACTTCTGCCAGGTTTGCCTCTATTGCAAAAAACTCGACTTGGCTGGGTCGTTACTGGAGGATGTAAAACAAACGGTATCGGCTCTCTATTGGCTGTTTGCGAGCCAATTGATGATCGCACTTTGGACGATAGGCTTGAGCATATTGTCAGGCGATTTTGGGAAGTTGAAGGCTGTGGTGAAAGCAACGCACCAGCTACCAAGCAGGAAGTGGAATGTGAAGAACATTTTACAAAAACTGTTTCTCGCTTGCCGTCTGGTGAATACTCAGTTATGCTGCCATTCAAACCAAACTCTGAAAACTTAGGCGATTCGTATAGACAAGCCTACCAGCGATTTTTAAGCTTGGAGCGTAAACTGGAACGGAAGCCTAATACAAAACAACGATATTCGGCATTTGTTAAGGAGTACCTCGATTTGAAACATATGTCGCTCGTCCAACCGGAATTAGCTGGTTCCTGTCGCTATTTTCTGCCACACCATTGCGTATTGAAGGAAGATAGCACAACAACCAAACTACGTGTCGTTTTCGATGGTTCCGCAGCAACTTCTTCGGGTGCGTCTCTCAACGATGTTCTCATGGCTGGACCTGTCATACAAGCCAAACTTTTCAAATTGCTGATTCAATTTCGCACGTATGTTGTCGCTCTCACTGGAGACATCTGCAAGATGTATAGATGCGTTCGAGTGAGCTGCCCTGACACATATTTCCAGTGCATTTTATGGCGGAACTCTCCAAGGGAAAACATCAAAGTGTACAAGCTTGACACTGTCACATATGGAACGAAGCCTGCATCATTCCTATCAGTTCGGACGATGCATCAATTAGCCCATGATGATGGACATTTGTTTCCCCTTGGTGCGTCAGCTGTCTTGCATGATTTCTACGTCGATGAATTGATAACTGGTGGGAATTCTGTGGATGAGGCTATTGAGAAGATGAAACAGACAACGAAGATCATTGCCCGAGGCAACTTTCAGCTTCGAAAGTTTTGCTCGAGCCATTCGACAGTTTTGGAAGGAGTTCCTGAGTCCGAACGAGAAACTTGTCTCAAATTTGATGATGACAGCAACATCATTAAAACGCTCGGCCTATTGTGGGATCCTGGATCTGATCAGCTTCTGTTTTCATCGGCTCCAGCGCAGCCTTAATTCGTTAACCATCGGCCCGCTTTGTATGTCGCCGCTTGCATATCATTCTATTAGTTGTTCAAACACATTCGGTGTGAACAGGTCAAAGATTTGTGACAATTGCAAATAAAGCATCGGTCTAATTTGTAATTCTGTCTATTGGTTTTCATTTCGGAAAATAAAGCTCTAAAAAATATTAGAGCTCAAAACATTGGTGACCCCGACGTGATTTTCGTTTATTATTTTGTTTTGTCTGCATAACAGCAAGTCGGGTTTTTGTGCAACTTAAACAAATAATACGTCACGCAAAAAACAATTAAACATTCGAAAAACTAATAAGTGCATTGTGCAGTTGCGATTACATACATATATATACCGGCATATGCATATATATATATTAATCCACAATTAAGTGCGCGGTTCGCACAGTGTTTTTTAACCGCAAATTTACTAATCTCTTTCGCTTTGTGCAGTGCTTTGTCTTCTGCAATCGGCAAAAATTTGGCACCTGCATACAGACGCAAACTTGAGTAAAACGAATAGCCGGCACAAGACAAGTGAACATTTGCCTATTGCCCTTTGGTGACTATCTGTTGTATATAAGAAACTGTACGCAGGTTAATAACCTTTTATACGGACTTGGTTAATATTGTTGGTGCGCTTTACACTTCGCGATTGTGTTTTCACACATGTTTTTGAACAGTGTCTGCGAGCAATTGTCGGTCATCTTCGCATTCTGGTGTGCATGAAAAATAAACGCATTTGTTAATTGTACAAATTAGTGAATTTGTACTCGCGTGAGAACGTTGTTGAACAGTGTCGGTGCGCAGTTTTCGTACATGTTCACCACATGTAAAAACATAAACATAAATAAAACAAATTAAATAGTGAAAGGTGTAAAACTATTGCATTTATATTTGCTAACGGTGTGCTTCAGTTTTTTTTATATCATACATCCTTTGCAAATTCGTTAAATTTAAACCTCCGCAATGTCGACTGAGCCTTCTAAAGATCCTGCCGTTGCGCATAAAACGCAACTTTGCAAGCGAAGGGCAGAATCGTTTTGGTGCAATTGCAGCGTCTCAAAGATTCATCAACGCCCGATCTTTTGGAGGCACTCTCGAACATATAACTCATTGTTCGTTTAGAGCTGCTGAAGAAACTTGAGCTTAATTTCAACTCAGCGCACGACCAGCTAGAAGAACTTGATTTTGAAGAAATTGGGAGTGAGCTGCGCGAAAACTTTGACGTCATGCTTGTAGACGTAATTACCCGTGTCCGATCTCGCCTCTGCCCTTCGCAAGCGCAACTAGCAGCATCGTCAATCTCGCAAGGCAATTTGGATGCAACTCAGGAGCAAAGCTTCAATGCGTCTGTCAATCGTCCTCGTCGAGCTCGTCTGCCAGAGCTCAAGATTCCGCAGTTTTCTGGAGGCTACACTGAGTTCGCCAATTTCATCTCCATGTTTGAATCGGTCATAGACAAGGATGTGGATTTAACAAACATTGAGCGTTTTCAACACTTACGCTCTTGTCTGTCGGGCTCAGCGCTTGATGCCGTATCATCTTGTTTTTCAGTCCCACATTAAGGGTATTCTTGGACTCAAGAAGGTAGAGACGGCGTCGGCTGGCAAACTTCGTGAGCTTTCGGACCAGATTACTGGTCACATGCGTGCCTTGCTGGATGTATGATCATCAATCTACTGCTCGCCAAAGTGGACGTCGCAACGCAGACCAGCTGGGAAGAGAGCATCGCCTTAAATAAAATTTCCTCATCGGAGGAGTTTTTTACTTTTCTGGAAGGGCGCTGTCAAAGAATGGAAATCATGCACCACGCTATGCTGAATTCACCGGTGATAAAAGGCAATCCAGCTACTAGTCCATGCAAAAAGGCGTTTGTAGCGACACAAACCAACAACGCATGCTGTTGTTGTGGCACCCCAATGCATGCCATATATGCGTGCAACAAATTTGAAAATTTGTCTCCATCGTTACGTTTCAAGGAGGCAAAGAAACTTGGACTATGCATAAACTGTCTAAAGAATGGACATCAAGCACAGTCATGCTCAAGTCGAAATTGTTTGACTTGCAATGCTCGGCATCATACGCTGCTACATTTTGAGGCAACCCCGGAAACGTCATCGCAGTCGTTGACTACGGCTTCCTCGCTTCACGTGTCGACCTCGCTTGCTGCCTCTGGAAATGGTGCTCTGTTAGCCACAGCAATTGTGCTAATTAGAGATCGCTCTGGCTCCTTAATTCCGGCACGTGCGTTGCTAGACTCGGGTTCGCAGCTTCACCTGATCACTTCTCGCTTGGCCCAGCAGCTGCGTTTGAAGAGAAGTCGCTCTTCAACAGTTATCTCTGGTCTAGGTGATGCTAGCGTACCCACTTCAGGATCTAACGTCGACATTGGACTGCAGGCTCAGCATTCTGATTATTTTACATCAATCAATGCATTAATTGTTCCTACCATTACAGACTGTCAACCCAGCAAGTCGATCGACATCTCAACGTGGAGCATTCCTTCAAACATTCATTTGGCAGACCCAGCGTTCCACAAGCGACAGCACGTCGATCTACTCATTGGAGCAAGCATGTTTTACGATCTTCTCTGCGTCGGCCAAATTAAACTTCTGCCAGGTTTGCCTCTATTGCAAAAAACTCGACTTGGCTGGGTCGTTACTGGAGGATGTAAAACAAACGGTATCGGCTCTCTATTGGCTGTTTGCGAGCCAATTGATGATCGCACTTTGGACGATAGGCTTGAGCATATTGTCAGGCGATTTTGGGAAGTTGAAGGCTGTGGTGAAAGCAACGCACCAGCTACCAAGCAGGAAGTGGAATGTGAAGAACATTTTACAAAAACTGTTTCTCGCTTGCCGTCTGGTGAATACTCAGTTATGCTGCCATTCAAACCAAACTCTGAAAACTTAGGCGATTCGTATAGACAAGCCTACCAGCGATTTTTAAGCTTGGAGCGTAAACTGGAACGGAAGCCTAATACAAAACAACGATATTCGGCATTTGTTAAGGAGTACCTCGATTTGAAACATATGTCGCTCGTCCAACCGGAATTAGCTGGTTCCTGTCGCTATTTTCTGCCACACCATTGCGTATTGAAGGAAGATAGCACAACAACCAAACTACGTGTCGTTTTTGATGGTTCCGCAGCAACTTCTTCGGGTGCGTCTCTCAACGATGTTCTCATGGCTGGACCTGTCATACAAGCCAAACTTTTCAAATTGCTGATTCAATTTCGCACGTATGTTGCGCTCTCACTGGAGACATCTGCAAGATGTATAGATGCGTTCGAGTGAGCTGCCCTGACACATATTTCCAGTGCATTTTATGGCGGAACTCTCCAAGGGAAAACATCAAAGTGTACAAGCTTGACACTGTCACATATGGAACGAAGCCTGCATCATTCCTATCAGTTCGGACGATGCATCAATTAGCCCATGATGATGGACATTTGTTTCCCCTTGGTGCGTCAGCTGTCTTGCATGATTTCTACGTCGATGAATTGATAACTGGTGGGAATTCTGTGGATGAGGCTATTGAGAAGATGAAACAGACAACGAAGCTCATTGCCCGAGGCAACTTTCAGCTTCGAAAGTTTTGCTCGAGCCATTCGACAGTTTTGGAAGGAGTTCCTGAGTCCGAACGAGAAAATTGTCTCAAATTTGATGATGACATCAACATCATTAAAACGCTCGGCCTATTGTGGGATCCTGGATCTGATCAGCTTCTGTTTTCATCGGCTCCAGCGCAGCATGTTGCAAAGCCTTGCAAACGCTCTATTTTATCGGCGATAGCACACTTCTACGACCCTCTTAGGCTTATAGGACCGGCTATTGTGAAGGCAAAGGTGTTTTTGCAGCATTTGTGGAAGGCGAAGCTTGATTGGGACGAGAGCTTGCCACTGGACCTCAGCACAGCTTGGATGGAGATATACAATGGCTTCAACAATTTTCCACGTCTATCGTTTCCTCGTTGCGTTATCGCCCAGCACTGTTCTTTAGAAGTACACGGATTCTGTGATGCCAGCATCGACGCATTTGGAGCTTGCATTTATTTCGTATCAAAGGGTGAGCAACCTTCGAGCTACCTACTTTGTTCGAAGTCT
Source organism: Scaptomyza montana (assembly GCA_018904305.1). Classification (NCBI taxonomy): domain Eukaryota; kingdom Metazoa; phylum Arthropoda; class Insecta; order Diptera; family Drosophilidae; genus Scaptomyza; species Scaptomyza montana. The sequence continues at coordinate 960,465 of JAEIGR010000045.1, forward strand.
CGTGTCGCGCCTCTGAAGACACTTACCGTATCGAAGTTGGAACTATCTGGAGCCAGGCTGCTTGCTCAGCTAATGTTTGAAATAGCCCAATCCGGACTTTTCAATGGCTCTTTCTACTGCTGGTGAGACTCTTCCATAGCTCTGTCGTGGATTCACAATGAGCCTGCCCGATTTAATGTATTCGTCGCAAATCGAGTAGCTTCTATTCAGGAGTTGACGGCCAACATGCAATGGCGTCACGTTCCCACAAATGTTAACCCGGCAGACATACTTTCTCGTGGATTGCTTCCGAGTCAACTTGCTCAATTGGATCTATGACTGTATGGTCCTCAATTCGTGACCTTGGATGAGGATTCCTGGCCTCTTGTACATGCTGTCGTTGAGCCAAGCCTGGAAGTTCGAAAGAAGGTCTCTGTCGTCAGCACACAATCCTTCTCCAGATTGCAACGTGTATTCGCTTACATATACAAATTCGTCAAAGGAATACGACATCCTGGGCTTTACGTGAGTGACGTTCATAGTGGCACTCAATTGCTTATTAGGCTTATTCAATGTCGAAGCCTAAGCCAAAACCTTAAGGAACTGAAGGAAAAAGGAGTAGTGCAAGGTTCCAGTTCGATTGCATCCTTATGCTCGTTCATCGATGAATTTGGACTTGTTCGTGTGGGCGGTCGTCTAAAAAACTCAAACTTGCCGTTCGAGTCTCGCCATCCAATCATCTTACCCAAAGGACATCCAGTTACTGTCTCCGTTATTACACATTTTCATGAACGCGACTTGCATGCTGGGCCTCGTGCACTTCTAGCTAACATCCGGCTTCAGTATTGGCCAATCGGTGGTTTGAAGACAGTAGCCAAAGTCATCAACAAATGCGTTCGATGCTTTCGGGCAAGGCCCCGGCTTTTAACGCATATCATGGCTGATCTTCCTAAAGAACGGTGTACAGGATCTCGAGCCTTTGATGTTACCGGTGTGGACTACTGTGGACCTTTCTTCTACAAATCGGGAGTTCGTAGTAGACCTCCGATAAAGGCACACATCAGCGTCTTTATTTGTTTCAAGACCAAGGCCGTACACCTGGAGCTTGCCAAGGATTTGTCAACACCAACCTTTATCGGCGCGTTAAAGCGGTTTATATCTCTTCGTGGGATGCCAAGTCAAATTTGGTCAGATAACGCTACAAATTTCGTTGGAGCCAAAAATGAGCTGCTGGGTTTAAAAAAGCTTCTCCTAAGCGACCCTCATCAGGATGCAGTGCAAAGATTTTGCTTATCCGACAACATCGACCGGCGTTTCATTCCTCCTCGCTCTCCTTACTTTGGTGGACTTTGGGAGGCCGCAGTCAAGAGTGCAAAGTATCACCTGCATCGTTCTATTGGTCGAAACACGCTCCATCTTGATGAACTACAAACGCTTGTTTATCAAATCACCGCAATCATTAATTCTAGACCCTTAGTTCCCATTACAGAGAATCCTGAGGACCTAGACGTGTTAGCACCATAATCGAGCCAGCCCTCACCTTGACTTCAAACCTGCGTTTCGTTAGGTATGAATGCATTAGCATGAAATAGGGAGCTAGGAGGCGCGTTTTTATTTTTTGAAGCAGACCTCTAATCCAGACGCGGTCGAACGCCTGCTGGACATCCACAAAGATACCATAGCAATAGCTCTTGTCATCGAATGCCTTGAGTATGTGGTTAACCACTCTGTGAACCTGTTCAATTGCACCATGCCCTCTCCTGAATCCAAATTGGTGGTCATCCATAAGCCTAACAAGCCGTGCAGCAATAAGCCTCTCCCAAACCTTAGACAGAGATGGCAAGAGGCTGATCGGTCGATATGACTCAGGGTCATCCTCCGGCTTACCCGACTTATGAATCATGTGGATTTTTGCTAACTTCCACTGGGCAGGAAAGTGCTGGGTTCTTAGTATAGCGTTGAAAATCAACGTTATAAAAAGAAGCGCTTGAATTGGCAGGGCCCTCAGGGTGGTGTGGCAAATACCGTCATGACCAGGAGCCTTAGATCTGGGAAGGATATGAATAGCTTCCTTGACCTCCTCCACTCTGATGGGGTTGATGGGCAAAGACATCTGCAGCGGAGTCTCCAGTGCTTGGGCGGTCTCATTAAGGTTATTCTGATCAGCTAGGTCAAGCGGCGTAAAGCGTTCTTCAAGGTGACTTGCAAACGTCTCAGCTTGCTCGTCGTCAGTTTGGCAGTGCCCGTTTCCAGGACAGCGAAGCGGTACAGTTCTCCAAGGTTGGCACTTTAGATTACGTGTGGCACGCCACAGAGAGTAACCAGCATCACATGTGTAATCCATACTCTCTAACCTCCTAGTAAAAGTTTCACTTTTAAGCCTGCGTAGTGCCTCCTTAAGCTCCCTCTCAGATCTTCGCCATACTGCCTTGTCCTGAGGGCTATGGGTTGTCTGGTATCTGTGTCTGTTTTGCCTCTTGATTCTGAGCAAGTTCGCTATATCCGCTGGGAGTCTGTTTCCAGAATTATCCTGGCGTCTTACCATAGGGGGCGGGGTGGTTTCAGCTGCAGCCAACCGGATCTTGGCGATTAGCAGATCAATGGAATTTTCAACATCCAATCCAGTGTTGATGGTAGTGTTAAGCTGGATACTTTCGCCAAGCTGTCTTTGAAACTCCTCAATGTTGGTACGTGCGTTGATGAGCCTTGGTGGTCCACTGACAATTCTTGCGCTGCTATCCAATGTAACTATCAGGGCAAGGTGGTCACTAGGGAGGTCCCAATCATCAGATATGGAAAGGAGCTGGTCTGGAATCCCCTGGTATATGGCAAAAACAATGCAGGAAGGAGTACCTCTTGCTCCATAAGGGTACCTTGTTGGTGATCCCGTTGCAAGGATCTTTGCTTGTCTACGAGACAGGCTCCCAGCAAGCTGTATGCCTCTTGCATTGCTGCTTCGTCCACCCCACAGCCAATGATGAGCGTTCCAATCTCCACCCACCAAGTACTTGTTACCAGCCGAGTTAAGGATATTATTAAAATCATTAATCAATATCCTCTCATTTGGCCTGCAATAGATAGCTCCAAAAACCACATCTCCAGCATCTGTCGAAACTCTAACCGTTGAATACTGGTAAGCCCGATTAACGAAAGTCAACTGAGGGAAATGTATGAGGGAAATGCCGTTGGCATTCCAGATAAGAACCTTTAATGGTGAATTCATTTTGACAGCAACGCGGTCATAAGCGTGAGGATTTGCTGTTGCATCCCCAAAACTTGCTGTTGCATATCTGCCATTCTCTCAATAGCTCGACTCATATCCTTGATGGCAGAAGAGATCTCATCTCCGTTGACTGGCATCTGTTGCTCAACTTGTTGTCGGTTTTGACTCTGTGCTTGCTGCTGCCTCAAGCCGCGTCTAGCCACAGCAGCATATGATTGCCCTCCGACTTGTTCCTTAATGAATGAACTATTACTGGCTCGGGTCCATGTGTTCTGATTCTCCGGATCTGGTTTGGCAATTTTGGGGTTAGGTTGGCGTTTTTAATGGCCTTAGGAGCTCCCGCTCGCCTTATGTACTCGATGAAAACCGTGCACCCCTTATAATTTGCCGGGTGGCTGCAAGAGCAGTGTACGCATGTAGCTGGCACGTCAGGTGACCTGGTGCATTCAGTAGACCGATGGTTATCGCCGCATTTTACGCACCTTGGCTGTTTAGTGCAGTATTTGGCTGTGTGTCCATACTCCTGACATCTGTGGCATTGCACAACTTCATGACTTCTACGAGCAGTCTCAATTTTAACCACCTGTTTGCACAGTTTCCCAATAGCAAGAACCCCCTTGTTATTAGGCGCTGGTTCTATATTAAGAAAGTGTAGGTTCATAGGCTCATTAGAGTCCTTCTTTTTTGGGTTATGTAAGTGGAGAACTGTGTGACCTTTGCTCTTAAGTTCATCAATAATCTCTCGATTAAGCGTAGAGTGGTGCAGTCCCTTAATGACAATGCGATAAGGCTTCTCCTCATGAAGCTGGTATGAGTGGAACTCAATTTTGTGCTCGTTAAGCTTGTTCACTATAGCTCAATAGGTGGACACATCGCTGGCAAGGAGTCGCATGGTTTTACCCATATTGGATTTTATAACCAATCTTTTTTCATCCACAACATTCATCAGAAGTTGCCACACGTCATAGATATTATCAATGTTATTGACTACAATAGGGGGTGGCTTCTTACCAACAGCGGTGGCTATAGGCTGCGCAGATGTTGATGCTCCATAATCCAAGGGGTCCGCCTGATTTGATTAATATTTTAAGATGATAAAATTGATTTCCGAGTTGGCCTAGTTTATGTTGTTGGGCGATAAAAATCTTTTTCATTTCCCATTTGAATTTGCTGCTGCCGTATGTTGCCACCAGCATGCTGAACGTAGAAACACAACGGCATTAATAGTCACACGACCAACAGCAAGAGCAACAAAAGAATGTAATAATTTTGTTCAAGCAAAAGGTCTTGTGCCCTGGTCCCTGGTGTGCCCGTCTAGGTTAACACTTAGGGCTTTAAAAGATTTTTTGGTTTGCGGGCAGTACTAAGTTTTCTCCTACAAATTTGTTGGGGTCGATAGCCGTTGATCGGCCAATTTGCAATTCGAGTTGCTTATTGATTTTGAAACCATCTTTTAATTTCAGGCCGCGACAGCTGGCGTTTTAAATTTCTTGAACAATATATTCGGATTCGGACTGATTGTTGCGATGACGTTACAGAATCACGGACGCACACTCACATACACACAGACCGATGCAAGCGTTTGCTTACCAACGCAAACTTTACTTTTCAGCCGTTTGGTTCTGTAAACCGCTCCACCTTCCTTGGGGCCCCCTTCGGAATCGGATTACAAACGTACTGCCAGCGACTGACAAAAATCGTTGGACAAAAAAAAACAAGTGGAAACGTTGCAGTCGGACGCAACCGACTGCGGTATACTCGATACCAGTATTAAAACCGGTAAAAAGAGGCCTGATTGCAAAGGGGTACGGATGCGGCAGGGGTGTACGCTGCCTTAAAGATTCTCCGATGCAGATGGGGATGCCACCAGCTATATTCCTTACAAATTTGGTGACTAGCTCAAAGTTTGGGACTGGGGCGGTATGGGTAGTTGTGGCATCAAATTTTTTGATGCAGATCTTTGTGAAATGTCAATTGCTATCTTCATACCAAATTTGGTGACTCAAGCTCGAAGTTTGTAATAAGCGGGAAAGGGGGGCTGGGGGCGGTATGGGTGGGCGAGGCATCAAAATTTTTGATGCAGATCTATGTGGAATGTCAATTGCTATCTACATACCAAATTTGGTGACTCTAGCTCGAAGTTTGTGAAAAGTGGGGAAAGGGGGGCTTGGGGCGGAATGGGTGGGCGTGGCATCAAAATTTTTGATGCAGATCTTTGTGAAATATCAATTGCTATCTTCATACCAAATTTGGTGACTCTAGCTCGAAGTTTGTAAAATGTGCGGCAAGGGGGGCTGGGGGCGGTATGGGTGGGCGTGGCATCCAAATTTTTTATGCAGATCTTTGTGGAATGTCAATTGCTATCTTCATACCAAATATGGTGACTCTAGCTCGAAAATTGTAAAAAGTGGGGAAAGGGGGGCGAAATGGAGGGCGTGGCTCCAAAACTTTGATGCAGATTTTTGGGGGTCGTTGCCAGCTATCTTCCTATCAAATTTGGTGGCTCTAGCTCCACAACTCTGGAAGATACACGCATTCCCGTTTTTGACGAAGCGTTGGGGTGGATGGGGGCGGCTAGGGCAGTATTGGTGGGCGTGGCATCCAAACTTTTGGTGCAGTTTTCAGGGGGTCATTATCACCTATCTTGGAACCAAATTTGGTGGCTAAAGCTCAAAAACTGTGGGAGATATAGCCATTTCTGATTTCAAAGTGCGGGGGGGCTGGGGGCGTAATGGGTGGGCGTGGCTCCAAAACTTTGATGCAGTTTTTTGGGGGTCGTTAACAGCTATCTTCCCACCAAATTTGGAGGCTCTAGCTCCACAACTCTGGAAGATACACGCGTTCCCGTTTTTGACGAAGCGTTGGGGTGGATGGGGGCGGCTAGGGCAGTATTGGTGGGCGTGGCATCCAAACTTTTGGTGCAGTTTTTAGGGAGTCATCATCACCTATCTTGGCACCAAATTTGGTGGCTATAGCTCAAAAACTGTGGGAGATATGGGCTATTTTGATTTTAAAATGCGGGCGGCTTGGTCGGAAGGGGGGGGCGTGGCTCCAAAATGGAAAAAACTTGCAACCATACGGACGGACAGACGGACAGACACCATGACGGACATTGCACAAAGCCAATATACTCTTTACCTTCGGTATCGAGTATACAAAATAAATCACAAAATGAATTCACTACAGCGGAAGAACACCACAAAATAAAATCGAAACAGGAAAGTGAATTCGATGCGTTAGCCGACACTTAAATGCACTTCTTTTGGTTTTACATAACATTTTTGTTATTTGTTCAACTCGCCAACTAATAAAACTAAAACATAAACTTAAAAAAAATATGTGTATAATTGTACTCGATACCGAAGGTAAAGAGTATATTGAGTTTGTGCAATGTCCGTCATGGTGTCTTGTCGTCTGTCCGTCTTTATGTTCGCAACTTTTTTCCACACCCTTCAAGCTAGAGACTTGAAACTTTCCAATTCTCTTTATCTATGGGATAGTAAATTAAAGTGTCAAGATGGGGGCTCTACGATAACCGGGGGAATGGCAAATCGATAAATTCACATATTTCGCACATCCTTACAGCTAGAACTACCAAACTTGGTGAGAAGATAGCTACTAGCAACAAAAAACTGCATCAAAAGTTTTGGAGCCATGCCCACTCATTCCACCCCCCTTTCCCCACCATTTACAAACTTTGAGCTAGAGTCACCAAATTTGGTATGAAGATAGCAATTGACATCCCACATGGATCTGCAGCATGATACAATCAATACGGTAGTGTCATGCGAGACTGTGCCCTCTTTTTTTCGGTACTAGTTGTCAGTCGCTAAGTGCTTGTCGTTGAGGTAAGACGTTGATACGGACGATTTTAACAGACTAAAGAGAGTAAAATTAGGAGAGCATCTTAGCCCTCTCCTTCGCACTCGCACATCATATGGCAAGTACGGGCTGAGCTCGCATGACACTACCATATTGATTGTATCATGATCTGCAGCAAAAATTTGAATGCCAAGCCCAACCATACCGCCCCCAGCCCGCACTTTTACAAACTTTGAGCTAGAGTCACCAAATTTGGTAGGAAGATAGCTGGCAACGACCACCAAAAATCTGCATCAAAGTTTTGGAGAGACGCCCAACCATACCGCCCCCAGCCCACCCGTTCCCCACTTTTACAAACTTTGAGCTAGAGTCACCAAATTTGGTATGAAGATCCACAAAGATCTGCATCAAAAATTTGGATGCCACTACCACCCATACCGCCCCAGCTCTCCCTTTCCCCACCTTTAACAAACTTTGAGCAAGAGTCACCAAATTTGGAAGGAAGATAACTGGTGGCATCCCCATCTGCATCGGAGAATCTTTAAGGCAACGTACACCCCTGCCGCATCCGTACCCCTTTGCAATCAGGCCTTTTTTCACCAGTTTAAATGCTGGTAACGAGTATACCGCAGTCGGTTGCGTCCAACTGCAACGTTTCCACTGGTTATTTTTTAAATTGAGTACTTATTTTTGGAGTATATTTTTCATTAGCTGGTTAGCTGTTTTTTGGTCTTTATTCTCTTCAGTTTAGTTTTAGCCAGCTTAAAAAATCTCTAAAACTTAAGCATTATTTTTTCTTTCTGCCATTCAGCACTTGACTTAAATGTTTGTCAAATATGAGACAAATACAAATGTGAAGTAGAATCAACAAACAAATCAACAACGTATAGACAAGGCATCGCACGGTCGTTGTTCAGGTACTGTGTTTGGCCACCAAACAGACGGTAGTAGGGGGTGGACACTACCTGCAGGTAATTCGGAAGCCGGAAGTTAACGGCAGCAGTTGCAGGACTAGACCAGGCAGCGGCATTAAAGAGGAAATTAAAATATGCAGACACAAAACCACGCGTTTTGAATTTTGGCGCGATTTTTGGTTACGGCTTTGCATAAATTTTTTGGAATAATAGAACTCTGCAGTCTGCGAGATTTTGTCAGACCCTAAAATAGAGTTCGCCAACAAGAATATAAACTTATCCCAGTTGCAATAAATAAATTAAATTTATAATTGACTTTGGTAACTTAACTTCAATCGATTGAATTCGATATCTCCGGTGTTTCTTAACTGATTTTGATGAAATACTCAGAAAAATTCTATCGTTGCCCATTATTTTAACCCCCATTTTTACATTTTCAAAATTCGATATTTTTTGTAATCGATTGCATGTATATATCGGAAACCAGAATAGTTATCGATAATTTGAAACAAACTTGTTCTGCTTATGGTATAGGAGAACTTATATTCAAAATCTGAAGTCTCTAGCTCTTGTAGTCTCTGAGATCGACGTGTTCATACAGACGGACATGGCTATATCGACTCGGCTGTTGATGCAGATCAAGAATATATATACTTTATGGAGTCAGAGATGCTTCCTTCTGCCTGTTACATACTACTTTTGCACAAAACCATTATACTCTTTTTACCCATTTCATGGGTTCAGGGTATACAAAAAATCACAAATCCTTTTCAAATATTAGCTTATACACAGCTCTCTAAACTCTGTATCATAATCACGTATACGCTATGTTGCCTTGAATGAGCAGGCAGAATAGACGTGGTCAAATTGCCTTAAGAATTTGTTTAAATAATAAGAGTGGTGTATTTATAAAATATGCTTATTTTAAGCTCGGCATCTGCAATATTCGACTTTATGCCAATTATTTGGCATTTGCACTGTGCAATGAAATCGAGGATACCTGGACAATACATGCAAGAAATATTTGAGTCTGAGGAATGGACGATCCTTGGAGAAGCCACGGCTGCAAGCGATGAAAAAGTATCAGATTTATATTGCTATGGTGAAAGACGCAGTCTGACAAGTATTGAAGATTTGATGAAGAAGTATAAATATGGTTTCGACATTCTTCGCGCAATATCCGATCATCTTGGTAATAACGGAACGACAACATTAACAGAAAACAAATTATGCTTAATCAAAGAATCAGGCGATATACAAAAAAGGATACACATTGTAAAAGGTGCACTTTATCATTGTGGTGTATATAAGGTTTATATTGAATGCATGTAGGAATCGAATATTTGCGAAAGACGCGTAGTGGTAATCGATATTAGTATCGATAAAGAATGCTAGTTTACGGCCGAGGTTGGAGTGGGCCGGCAGTCGCTATTCTCGTCAGCTATGCATCGGACGTGATTTAAGAACTCCCGAAGAATTATAAGTTGTATTAGAGCTATATCATTATAAATAAAAAATCGTAATCAAACGAGGAAAACTAAAAACTACAATTGGGGGCTCAACCGGGATAAAGCCTAAGATAAAAGCAATTATAATTTGTTTGGCGAAAAGTGATCGGTGCATTTGGTACGTGCGAAATACGGCAGCAGCACAGGCTGGAATTGATAACTGTACGTATTGTGCGATAAAGTGGCGCAGGTGAAAAGAAAGAAAGAAAGACATTGGAAGAGCGACTGGAAGACGGGAAACTGCATACGTTTGTTCGGTGTGCCACCGAAACGGGGAGCGAAGCGACTACCAACAGGAAGCAGTAAAAAGTGGAATTCAACAGAAACGTTCTATCGTGGTATTCGTGCGCTGTCGCAGACAAAGAAGTCCCGTTAAGTTAACGACGCATACACAACGTGATACAGAAGTTAATATAGGTTGCGGGTGGTAGAAATTAAAAGGCGAAGTCACGTGGTGAAATCGCAAGGGTACGTATCGTGGTGAGATTGCAGCGTGTACGTACGTTTTGGGATTGCAAGAGTGCGTAACGTGGTGAGATTGCAGCGTGTACGTCCGTGGTGGAAATTAAAAGGCGAAGTCACGTGGTGAAATCGCAAGGGAGTGCGTAACGTGGTGAGATTGCAGCGTGTACGTCCGTGGTGGAAATCTGATGCGGTGGTCGTCAATAAAAAAGGTCGTCGCGTGGTGAAATTGCAGCGCGAACCTTTTTTGGTAAAAGTGAGGGCAGTCACAGGCCCCGACATAGCAGGATAAAAGGCAAAGTAAAGCATCGTTAACGCATGCGAGAAGGCCGGTGCGTTGGACGGAAAAGTGTTTTGCAAAAGCTACAGATCGGTAACGCAGGCGAGAAGGCCGGTGCGTTGGACGGAAAAGTGTTTTGCAAAAGCTACAGATCGGTAACGCAGGCGAGAAGGCCGGTGCGTTGGACGGAAAAGTGTTTTGCAAAAGCTACAGATCGGTAACGCAGGCGAGAAGGCCGGTGCGTTGGACGGAAAAGTGTTTTGCAAATCTACAGATCGGTAACGCAGGCGAGAAGGCCGGTGCGTTGGGAATCACAGTTATCTGCACAACGTGAGAAAGCGTCACACAGGAGGTAATTGGAAAACGCGACGAAAGCAAATTGTGGTAAGGGAACGGCAGGAGCAACATCCGCAGGCAGGTTAATTGATCCGATTGTTGGCTACACTGCGTCAAGCTTGGGCGCTGAAAGGCTTGGAAATCAGCGGTGTTTATTATCATCGAGTTGTTAACAGAGACGAGCGTTAACAGAGCAGCTGTACAGAGCTAACAGCGTGTTATACCATCGAGGGAATATCAGCGACGATCGTTAACATAGCCTTACGGAGTTAACAGAGTGTTGTAGCAATCGCACTCAACATTATTGCGAAGATCAACGGGAGAGTATTAATAATTTTATAATCAAAAGTAAACTGTAAACGGTCAAGATGCTAGTTGATGAGATTATGGTAATGCTTGTCGCAGATTTGCGACAGAAGTTAGCCCAGCTCAATTTGCAAACTAGCGGGGTTAAACGCGACTTGCAAAACAGATTACTAGTTCATTTTGGTCACCAGGAAGACGACGAAGATGAAGATGACGAATCAGTTGTTACAGCAGAAGATAGCCCAGTACCTAACCAAGCTTTACCGAATGTAGTATCGACAATGGCAAACAAGCCATGGTTCACCTTGAAAGACGTGGAGGGCAGTGTGTCACAATTTAGTGGTTCTGATAATACTGATATAACTAATTGGGTAGAAGAGTTGGAAGAATGTGCAACAACCGTGCAGTGGAATAAGCTACAACTTTTTATATATGCTAAACAGTTATTAGTGGGAGCTGCGAAGTCGTTTGTGCGAAGCCTACGTGACGTACGAAACTGGGAATCGTTGAAGTCCGCTCTACTGGAAGAATTTACAGTTAGATTGTCTTCAGCAGAGATTCATCGAAAGTTGCAGAAACGTCAGCAAAAGAAAGGGGAATCCCTGCTAGAGTTTTTGTACGCGTTATTGGAAATAGCTAAACCAATTAAATTAGATGACGCTAGCATTATAGAATATTTTGTTGCAGGTGTTCCAGACACAAAGGCAAACAAAGCAATGTTGTATCAGGCCAAGAACATTAGAAACTTGAAATCGCAGATCGAGATATATGCAAAATCTCGTAGTGGACCTGATCAATATAAGAAAAATTTGTCAGAGTTAGTGAATGTTGGTAACGCAGGTAGAGAGGCGACAATAGGAAAATCTAGAAAGTGTTTTAAATGCGGTGATGAGTCTCATTTAAGAAAGGATTGTACCAAAAAAAGATTTCAAATGTTTCAAATGTGGTAAGCCAGGCCATCGTGCTGCAGAGTGCAAAGAGAAGGTTGAACCAAAAAAGGAGACTGAACCGAACGCAAATGTGGTGCAGTTTGATAAAGTGATCCAAAAGCCAACCAGTTCCTTTACTGCTTCAGGGCTTGAATTAAAAGATGTTACTTATGCAGGCAATCAATTCAAAGGTCTTATAGACACAGGCGCGGACATATGTTTACTGCGAAGAAGCATATTTTTCAAATTTGGGAAGTTGACATTGAATGGTTCCGGGAAATGTTTGACAGGGATTGGAGAAAGTCAAATATTAACATTTGGTAGTTTCTTTATACCAGTCCAGATTGACAATATAGAAATGAGAGTTGAATTTCATGTAATTCCAGATGGAGATATTGGTTTTGATGCCATTTTAGGAAGGACAATTCTTGAGCATGTTGATATGCAAATAACTTCAGGAAGAACGCAATTTAAAAAACGGTCAAAAGAATGCATTCATGATATGATAGAAACTAATAAAAGTTTGCAGTCGTCATGCGCGGATTTGTTAGTTGAGTTTAAAGACATGTGCATGATAGTTTCGGAAAAAGTTGAAACTGAAAAAGAGGTTAAGTTGTCTCATCTTAATGATATTCATAGTACTGAGGTGAAAAATATGATACGGAAGTATGTGCCACAGAGGAACGTTAACGCACCAGTAAAAATGAAAATAATTTTGACCGATGAAATTCCAGTTTATCAACATCCGAGGCGCCTAGCATATTGCGAGCAGCAAATTGTCGATAATCAAATAGATGAATGGTTAGAAGAAGGAATAATACGTCCAAGTTTTTCAGAATACGCATCACCGGTAGTGTTGGTAGCAAAAAAGAATGGAAAGAAACGCCTATGTTGCGATTACAGAAAGTTGAATGAAAAAATAGTCCGAGATAATTTTCCAATGGCTCAGATGGAGACAGTGATAGAAAAACTTCAAGGCGCAAAGCTATTTACAACTTTGGATTTAACAAATGGTTTTTTCCATGTTCCGATAGAGCCAGATTCTCAAAAATACACATCCTTCGTAACTCAGAGAGGGCAATATGAGTTCTTGTTTGTACCATTCGGTATATCGAACTCACCAGCTGTATTCACACGGTTTATAATGGCGGTACTACATGATTTGATAAAAAATATGGATGCTGTTGTGTACATGGACGATTTGATAATTCCAAGCAGTGATATAGAAGAAAGTGTGGTAAAGCTAGGTAGAGTCTTAAAGGTAGCGGCACAGAATGGGCTACGAATAAATTGGGAAAAGTGTCAAATTTTGCAGAGACGGGTTGATTTTTTGGGATATATAATAGAGGACAACACTATTAAGCCTAGCAATGAAAAGACACAAAATTTGAATTTAATGAATTACAACAGATTGCGTTTAAACAACTGAAAGAAGCATTAATTAACAGACCGCTGTTGAAAATATATAACCCAGGTTTAGAGACGGAAATACATACCGACGCGTCAAAATGGGGCTATGGAGCTGTTTTGTTACAGAAAGATTTAGAAGACAGTTTGTTCCACCCGGTACAGTATATGAGTCATAAAACAAAGCCCAGTGAAGAAAAATATCCAGCTTATGATCTTGAGGTATTAGCAATTATTGAAGCTCTGACTAAATGGCGTGTTTATGTTCTGGGAATTAGTTTTAAAATCGTTACCGATTGTAATGCTTTTACAATGACAATGAAAAAGAAAGACGTACCATTAAGAGTAGCGCGTTGGGCAATGTTCTTACAAGATTTTAATTATGTTATTGAACATCGATCAGGAACGAAAATGAAGCACGTAGATGCATTAAGCCGAGTTGTTTGCTATATGTTGTCAGAAAGTATTGTTCACAGATTAAAAGAAGCGCAGTTAACAGATGATTGGATTAAGGCTGTGCGAAAGATTGTTGAAGAAAAAGCTTATGAAGACTACTATATTGCAAATGGTATATTGTTTAAGGACCCAAGCCGAGAGCTTATTGTAGTACCAGCTCAAATGGAAAATGAGATCATACAGATAGCGCACAGACAAGGTCATTTCTCTTACAAAAAGACTCAGGACTTGGTTGAGAAATCTTATTTTATTCCTAAAGTTAAAGAGAAAGTTTCACGCATAATAGATAGTTGCGTTGAATGTATTATTGTTAATGAGAAATCTGGAAAGAGAGAGGGGTTTCTACAACCTATTGATAAAGGTGATAGACCATTGTTGACATACCACATCGACCACGTTGGACCGTTAGAAATTACTAAAAAACGTTATAACTATATTTTTGTAGTAGTAGACGCATTTTCTAAGTATGTTTGGATGTACCCTACGCGTAGCACTGGTGTTGAAGAGGTAATAAAATGTCTGGAATTACAGGCTACCAATTTTGGCAATCCATTGAAAATAGTTTCGGATAGAGGTGCTGCATTTACTTCCAATTTGTTCCGCGAGTATTGTGAAGCCCAAAGTATCCAACACTTAATGATCGCTACTGGTGTTCCTCGAGGAAATGGCCAGGTAGAACGCATGCACAAGATTGTGATACCAATGCTTTCAAAGTTGAATCAAGGAGATACAGGTACTTGGTATAGGCACTTACGCAAGGTTCAGCAGATAATAAACAAGGTAGAACCACGAAGTACAAAAGTCTCACCTTTTAAAATATTAACTGGTCTCGAAATGCGTATCCAGAATGACCAAAAATTAAATGAGTTACTCCAAACATCGTTGATAGAAGAGTTAGACGATAGACGTAAAAAGGTACGAGACGAAACTCGTGAAAACATAGGTCGGATACAGAAGGAAAATAAGAATACTTTCGATTCAAACCGCAAAGCAGACAGACAGTACAGTGTTAATGATGTCGTGGCTATAAAACGGACCCAGTATGGGACAGGCTTAAAACTTAAGGGAAAGTATCTTGGACCATACAAAGTAGTCAAGGTTAACCCACATGGAAGGTATGAAGTAGTGAAGATTGGTCAAACGGAAGGACCTTGTCAGACATCGACAGTTGTGGAGTTCATGAAGCCATGGGTAGACAAATTCGGGGCGAATAGTCCGTCAGGACAGCCGAATGTAGGAATCGAATATTTGCGAAAGACGCGTAGTGGTAATCGATATTAGTATCGATAAAGAATGCTAGTTTACGGCCGAGGTTGGAGTGGGCCGGCAGTCGCTATTCTCGTCAGCTATGCATCGGACGTGATTTAAGAACTCCCGAAGAATTATAAGTTGTATTAGAGCTATATCATTATAAATAAAAAATCGTAATCAAACGAGGAAAACTAAAAACTACATGCATTACAAATGTGATGCAAACAACGCGACATCCTTCGAATTTGAGTAAGATATTTCACATGCCCGATCCAGACGCAGTGCGTTTTAAGATAGTTATGCAGCCTCATCTTAAATTGGATCAACAGAAATTCTTTGTGCAAATCACAGAAGCGTGCACGGGACACAGCGAAGAAGACCGCGTTAAGGCGCTGGAGCAGCTACGAAAGGATGCCGCAGTGTATCGAATTATGCCAGAATTAAGTCAGTTTATTGTCGATGCAGTCGAACTTAATATATATCTGAAGGATGTAAGAATATTGTTGTATCTAGTTAGAATCGTGGAAAACTTGCTAGCCAATAAATATTTGAATATCCAAAACTATGTAAGTTAACATTCGCTGCGATACATTAAGACCGACCCCATATACACGCTGAAGTTTATTGTGAATTTTTTTTTCATTCTGTTCTGAAAGTTCTTCGGAATTCAGGTCGCTTTTACACGCTGAAGTTTTTCAGTGAAATTTGTCCTTTGAAAATGCAACTCTGGTTTAAATTTATGGTCGATAAACATACATATTTGCCATCGATTGTCTTATTTGTTAACATATAATTGATTTAAGAAGTAACAAGTAAATGAAATGGATTCAGTGAACATTACTATTAATAATTTTTTAACCAAAACAATGTATTTACTATTGGCGCTTATATTTGCGTGTGCGATATTTCGTATCGAAAACTTTATTATTCACATCAAACTCTGTGTTTACATTCTATCGAAATAAGGCAAAGCAAAATTAGAAACATAGTGGCGCATAGTTAATTTTGGCTATGCCAAGACTATGATACCCTTCACACAGCCAAATCAATGCTCCCCCCTCTTATGTTTCTGTGCAGTTGTTGGTAATATTTCGCTAATATTTTTACTCTTGAGCGTCATTTACTTGTTCGAGACAACAATTGATAGTACGATATGGTCAATTTGTATGGTGGCTATGTCGTAGAATGATCCGATCGAAATGAAATTTCATAGTGAACAAACCCGACATGATCTAAGCAATCTGTGAAAGTTTCATTAAGATCGGTTCAGCAGTTTGGCCGGAAATCGTGTTGATATGGTAAATTTATATGGTGGCTATATCGTAGAATGCTCCGATCGGGATGAAATTTCATAGTGAACAAACCCGACATGATCTAAGCAATCTGTGAAAGTTTCATCAAGATCGGTTCAGCAGTTTGGCCGGAAATCGTGTTGAAACAGACAGACGGACAGACTGATAGACGGACAGACGGACGGACGGACGGAAATCAATTCCTGAGCTCGTCTTGATCATTTTGATATATAGTTTATGGGGTCTCCCATCATTCCTTTAAGGCGTTACAGATTCATGACAAAGTCAATATACCCTGATTCACATGTGAAGGGTATAAAAAAAAATTCTCGACTTAACAAGTAGTGAATTTTTGCTTGAAAGTTTACCCCTCTACTCCCCTTGCCTACAAACAAAAGATTCAGAGAGAAAATTCACGAAAAAACTTCAGCGTGTAAATGGGCACTAAGAGTCATAAATTCTTATAATTATTGTGTTATTACAGACGCACATCTTAATGCCAGCTGTGGTCAGATGCTTCTTGGCAAAATAGGTGTCTCGACCCAAGAGACGAATCAATCATTTTCAATTCCGTGAATACGCATGCGACATTGCCACACAGTTTGAATTTACTCTACTCTTGTTCTTATTTATACTAAATAATTTCATTTCACTGTATTTGTTTCATCGATTTGATCGATTGCAGCATGTACCAGAGTGGACTTGACAAACCATGCCTAATGTCTGTGTATGGCTCTTTCATGGCATTGCATAAACTAGGCATATCTGCTATCTTCGGGATAGTTGTACCAAAAATTCCTAATGTATCTGCGATAATACGACCGCATTTGGAAAGAAATCCAAAGAAAATTAGCGCCTTGTACATTAAATACCGACTTGTTAACATGTGTACTCCAATTATGCAACACTTTAATAAACGTCGTTCAGCTTAACGCAATATCGCAGGAACTACGGCTATTTAGGCACTGCATTGTATCGTGCCACTGCTTTTTTGCGCATATGTGATATAGCCGCCTTACAAGAAAAAGATCCAATTAAAACGCAAAGTATTGAATATGAAAGCCATTTTCAACAGTGAAATGAATTTACCCACGTAATATAAATTGCATTAATTAATTCCCTAAAATTCGAATATAAGTAAGTATTGAAAACCTTTTTTTAACATAACTCAAACTTTTCATTCATGTACATTATATATTTTTGCTTCAATTATCCTGTACTTGAATTTAGTACTTGAAAAAAAAAACAAAATGAAAATTGACTAAGATTCATGATGAATTGATTACTCTTAATAATAATCAATATGAGTTTAGGCAAATTGTTGAAATAAATGTGTAGGCAAAAGTCACATTCAATAACACACATGCATAATAGCACTAAGAATAAATATTATAGAGCAATCATTGCGTACGGGGCTTGTTGGGAACTCATGAGCTGTACATTTGTGAAAAAAAACTTTCTGAGTGCTCCCATAGCACTTCGGGTGTCGAGCCGAATGGAAGTTCTCGCGTTCTTGCTCAGAATTGTTTTTGTATTTAAAATCAATCTGATCGGCCCGGACTACAGTTTCTTTCATATACGATCAGATTGATTTTAAATGCTAATTCTAAGCAGAAGATCTCTGGTGAGAATGTTTGCCAACACTCGAACAAGTGGTATCAGGCCCTCCTAAACTCTTTTTTCGCAAATTGTAAATTGTTTAAAATCTCCCGTTATCATAAGCATAAGAAACAAGTAGAAACGTTGCAGTCGGACGCAACCGACTGCGGTATACTCGATACCAGTATTAAAACCGGTAAAAAGAGGCCTGATTGCAAAGGGGTACGGATGCGGCAGGGGTGTACGCTACCTTAAAGATTCTCCGATGCAGATGGGGATGCCACCAGCTATATTCCTTCCAAATTTGGTGACTCTAGCTCAAAGTTTGTAAAATGTAGGAACAGGGGGGGGGCTGGGGACAGTATGGGTAGTTGAGGCATCAAAATTTTTGATGCAGATCTTTGTGAAATGTCAATTGCTATCTTCATACCAAATTTGGTGACTCTAGTTCGAAATTTGTAATAAGTGTGGAAAGGGGGGCTGGGGGCGGTATGGGTGGGCGAGGCATCCAAATTTTTGATGCAGATCTTTGTGGAATGTCAATTGCTATCTACATACCAAATTTGGTGACTCTAGCTCGAAGTTTGTAAAAAGTGGGGAAAAGGGGGCTGGGGTGGTATGGGTGGGCGTGGCATCCAAATTTTTGATGCAGATCTTTGGGAAATATCAATTGCTATCTTCATACCAAATTTGGTGACTCTAGCTCGAAATTTGTAATAATTGGGGAAAGGGGGGTTGGGGGTGGTATGGGTGGGCGTGGCATCCAAATTTTTGATGCAGATCTTTGTGGAATGTCAATTGCTATCTTCATACCAAATTTGGTGACTCTAGCTCGAAAATTGTAAAAAGTGGTGAAAGGGGGGCAAAATGGAAGGCGTGGCTCCAAAACTTTGATGCAGATTTTGGGGGGTCGTTGCCAGCTATCTTCCCACCAAATTTGGAGGCTCTAGCTCCACAACTCTGGAAGATACACGCATTCTCGTTTTTGACGAAGCGTTGTGGTGGATGGGGGAGGCTAGGGCAGTATCGGTGGGCGTGGTATCCAAACTTTTGGTGCAGTTTTTAGGGGGTTATCATCACCTATCTTGGCACCAAATTTGGTGGCTATAGCTCAAAAACTGTGCGAGATATAGCCATTTCTGATTTCAAAGTGCGGGGGGGCTGGGGGCGTAATGGGTGGACGTGGCTCCAAAACTGGCAATAGCTCAAAAACTGTGGGAGATATGGGCTTTTTTGACTTAAAAAAGGCGGGGGGCTGGGGGGCGGAATGGGGGGCATGGCTCCAAAATTTTTGATGCAGTTTTTTGGGGTTGCTAATAGCTATCTTCTTACCAAATTTGGTACTTATAGCTGTAAGGATGTGCGAAATATGTGGATTTATCGGTTTTGAGTTATCGAATTTATCGATTTGCCAGCCCCCAGTTATCGTAGAACCTCCATCTTGACACTTTAATTTACTATCCCATAGATAAAGAGAATTGGAAAGTTTCAAGTCTCTAGCTGGAAGGGTGTGGAAAAAACTTGCAACCATACGTCACCAAATTTGGTATGAAGATATTAATTGACATTCCACAAAGATCTGCATCAAAAGTTTGGATGCCATGCCCACCCATACCGCCCCCAGCCCCCCTTTCCCCACCTTTTACAAACTATGAGCTAGAGTCACCAAATTTGGAAGGAATATAGCTGGTGGCATCCCCATCTGCATCGGAGATTTTTTAAGGCAGCGTACACCCCTGCCGCATCCGTACCCCTTTGCAATCAGGCCTCTTTTTACCGGTTTTAATACTGGTATCGAGTATGCCGCAGTCGGTTGCGTCCGACTGCAACGTTTCCACTTGTTTAATAATGGATTCCATTGTGGTATATCCACTGAATAGCCATCTTCGCCATAAGGAAATAGCAAAGGGTACTGTAAGGCATCGTATGATCGGTGCACCTCACTTATACGATGTAATTTATTATTATGGCTTTCTATAATAATATCGCGCTTTTCAAATTGCTGACCAACAATAACTAAAGCTACTTCGCTTGATTGAGGTGCATTGTAAGGCCCTTTGTGTGCACCAGCGGGTGTTCGATCAGCATGTATAACCAATTTATAATCTTTAGTACTTATTGGTATTTTATTGAGAGCCATTTTTAGATCTTTTACATAACGATTATGATGATGAAACATACATTGAAGATCCTTTACTACGCTTAAATCAACATTTGGAATATTTTTGCAAAGTAGTTGAGCTTCCTTTTCATCATCACCAACAAAATAAATTTGAAGAAACTGCATTTCTTCATTTGGCAAAGGTCGGACACTACCAATTAAGTGATACACTTGTCCTTGGACTTTAAAGGTTGACCAACTTTCATTTATAGTTTTTATACTACCAAAAGAAGTCATTTGAAAGCAGCTGTTATACTTTCTTATACGATCAATGAAATGATCATGCTTGGGATGTCCACCAATTATTAAGCTTTTAAGTGGATCAGGCAAACTTTCATTTTGTGATAGCTTAACTTTTCCTGCTTTGCAACAGATACCCAGAGGCTCATTTTTCCACTTTAAAGCATCACAATGTTTGCATATCAAATTCATACTACCAAGTTGAGTAATTTTATCTGACTTATAAGCTATTTCAAAATCATAGTTTAGGCTAGACATGGCTTTAACACTCCATGCACGCAAACGCCTTTCTTGACGTGCATTAGGATTATTAGCCTGATGACGTCTCACTGCATCTCTATTAGCTTGAGGATTATCAGCCTGATGTCTTCTCTTTTTATTTTTTATTTTATTTATTTTAAGATATTTTTCAACTACATATATGTTTTCGTACCGTTTGTGTTGTTTTGTCGGTGAACCGACTACGTCTTTTAACGGGATTTTTAACATTTTCAGTTATACATTCACTTGACGTATCGGTATCTTGAGTTAATACTTCCTCTAAAGGAATATAAACATCAAAATATCCATTCATTAATTCGCCGGTAAAACGCAATTTTTTCACAGGATGCATATCATTTCCTAATTTTATTTTGAAAAACTTGAAAATTTACAGCATAAATGTCTGCTGCTGCTTGAAGCTCACATGCAGTACCATAAGTATATGAATTTAACATAGCGCACTCATATTGTTCAGAAGAGATATAACACTCACCATTTAAGTTTAAGCTGAAGCAAGCAAAAGTTTCCCAGTTGGCTACAACATATTCTACAATATGTTGGCGTACGGTGCCATGGAAGCCTTGCCTACCAAATAAAAGGTAGGAAATAGATCTAAAAAGACAGGCTCCATCACCAATTATGGCAACAACTGAATGCGGCACCAAAACACCACTAATATCTAAAGTTTCAATAGACATATTTCAATTTGGCTGAGAGTCAATTGACTTCACTGTAATACCCCGATTCCATTAGGCTGCATCTTTCATTAACAGCGAGTCGAAGATGTAGGTGATTCCACTATATATCCAATTGCATAGTTGCATCTTGGTTTGTGTATTAAACGTTTATATTTAATTGGAAGCAAATATGAGCTCGAACACAAATAAAATTAGTGACACCTAAAAAACAAACATAATTGCTTTAATTTGTGCGCAAAATGCAAACATGGTTTAACGAATTTCTCAGTTTGTTTAGACATGCACTTGATGACAAGCTGTTTTACTCAATTCAGCACTGTTTAAACCAAGTATCGATTACAAATTTCATACTATCGACTATGTTAAAGCTCTGTTCAGTGCTCTGTAATGTTAACTTCTAACATTCCCAAAGACTATTTAACATTAATTAATTAATTACATTAATAGTCTCTGAACATTCCCAGTAGGTCGGTTTCGAACCAACTGGGAATGCAGCCGACCAACGGGGAAAATTTGAATAAAATTCCCATTGTACAAATGGGATTCTAATATAAAACGATTGTTACAACGTTACAGTGTCTATACGTAAGTATAGAATTCAATAAAATTGAATATACCAACTTATATTATTTTAATAGAATATTCAGACTGCTTAGTCTTATTTGATTTTTAAATGCACTAAAGCAGCGTCTATATAACTATTATATAATATGCAAAATAGAAGACAACTATATATAATGTTGCTTCAATTGCTTCAATTATTGAGTCGAAAAACGACTTATTAATTTTGTTTAAAAAAAAACAACAAAACAAATTAACAACTTAATTTAAGGTAAGTATTATAAATAAATAAATACTTCAAAATAAGTCAAAAATTGACTTCACTGTACAACGTTACAGCGTCTATACAAAGTATAGAATTCAATAAAGTTGAATATACCAACTTATATTATTTTAATAGAATATTCAGACTGCTTAGTTTTATTTGATTTTTAAATGCACTAAAGCAGCGTCTATATAACTATTATATAATATGCAAAATAGAAGACAACTATATATAATGTTGCTTCAATTGCTTCAATTATTGAGTCGAAAAACGACTTATTAATTTTGTTTAAAAAAATAACAACAAAACAAATTAACAACTTAATTTAAAGTAAGTATTATAAATAAATAAATACTTCAAAATAAGTCAAAAATTGACTTCACTGTACAACGTTACAACGTCTATACAAAGTATAGAATTCAATAAAGTTGAATATACCAACTTATATTATTTTAATAGAATATTCAGACTGCTTAGTTTTATTTGATTTTTAAATGTACTAAAGCAGCGTCTATATAACTATTATATAATAAGCAAAATAGAAGACAACTATATATAGTGTTGCTTCAATTATTAAGTCGAAAATCAACTTAATTTGCTTGTGTGCAAAAAACAACAAAAGAAATTAAAATACGTTGATTGTTATTTTTGAGAAATAGCAAAAGCCACATTAAAGAACAATCAAGAATGTACGAAGAAACGAAACAGAAGAAATAACGGAACTATCGAACATTCCTCCAGTGGCATCATATACTCTTTATCGTTCTTTATTTCTCTCCGTTAGTGTTTTAGTTCTTCCTAAGCGACGAGTGCGTGCAGACGAAAATATCAGAGCTAATAAATACACAGCATATATATATATCGTACATAAATTAACCAAGTCTTATTATTTAAAACATTATTGCCTACTGCATAATCTAATAGGTTATGGGCCCAGGCATAGACAAATAATAAAGTGCTTTGGTTTTGCGATAATAAATAAGTGAAAAAATTAAATAAAAAGTAAAATATATGTACACGTGTTTTTACATGCATAAGTGTTAAGTACTGCACGCGTTTACTTAAACGATATTTGATATACATATGTATGTATTACACATGTTGGTTATATATACACAATCTTTTGTAAACGTATCAAATTTATTGTGTATATGTACATACATAAATAATATATAAAATAAAAATATCTACAATTAAAAATTTCTAATTTCATATTGCCAGCGGAGTCTCATCAAAATAACGGAACCTTGCTGAATTTCACAATTCTGAGAAAGGCACACAAGCGACTCGAACGAGGAAGTGCAGACAGAATAAAATTGAGTGAAACGTTGTGTTGAGCAGAAAGGTTGCAAAGTTGAGTGTAGTTAGCAAATTGATAGAAATTACGAGAAGCAATGGAAAAGGGAAAAAGGAATATTAAACCATTTGATGGTGAAAAATATTCAATTTGGAAATTTAGGATTAGAGCACTTTTAGAGGAAAATGATTTACTAAGTGTTGTTGACAATGAACCCGCAGAAAAGACAGAGGCATCTAGAAAAGCAGATAGATGTGCTAAAAATGTAATTATTGAATATTTAAGTGATTCGTTTCTTGTGTTTGCAAATTCTGATAAAAGTGCCAAAGAAATTTTTGATAATTTAGATGCTATTTATGAGAGAAAAAGTTTAGCTTCCCAACTTTCGTTGCGAAAGCAGTTACTGGCACTTAAATTAAAAGGCGACTCTTCGCTCGTAAACCATTTTCACACATTTGACGATTTGATCACTGAGCTCATTTCTTCAGGAGCGAAAATTGATGAAATGGACAAGATCTCGCATCTTCTGTTAAGTCTTCCTTCAAATTATGATGGGGTCATTACGGCAATTGAGACTTTGGCTGAAAGTAATTTAAAGTTAGCGTTTGTCAAAACTCGTCTATTAGATCACGAAATAAAAATAAAAACGATTAGTAAAGATACAAGTGCAAAGGTTTTGCAAGCCGTAAATTTCAAAGAACAAAATGAAAACAAAACTAAATTTATTAACAAGCAAAATAAAAAGGTTTTTAAAAATAAAATAAAGCATAGACCTAAGTGCTACCACTGTGGGAAACTAGGTCATGTGAAGAAGGATTATTTTGTTTTCAAGAGACTAAACACCAATCAAAACATAAATAAAAGTGGAAAAGAAAAACAAGCTCAAGTAGCAACAGCTCAGGTAGATCGTGGTTTTGCATTTATGATGAGGCAGAGAGTTGATTCTTTAAATGGAAGCGAAGTTGTATTTATCTTAGACTCAGGAGCTTCGGACCATTTAATAAAAGAAAAAGTATTGTTTGCCGATTATGTCAATTTGGAAAATCCTATCGAAATTGCAATTGCCAAACAAGGAGAAAATATCCATGCAACAGCAAAAGGAATTGTTCAACTAAAAACTCAAGGTAATGAGATAACGCTGGAGGACGTGCTATTTTGCAAAGACGTCCCACATAATCTGTTATCTGTACGCAAAATGCAAAATGCTGGAATGACTGTAGAATTTAATTCTGAAGGTGTAAAGGTCACCAAGGATGGTCAATTAGTATTCACTGGAGCAAGTGAGTATAATGTCCCATTTGTTAAATTTGAAATAAATAACAAAGCATATGCGTGTAATTTAAAATTAACAAAAAGTGCTGAAAGTCGATTGTGGCATGAAAGGTTGGGCCACATAAGGGTTGGCAAATTTATGGAAATAAAACGTAACGATATGTTTGAAGATATTAGTTTATTAAAAGAGGTAGATATAAATAATGAACTATGTGAAGCTTGCGTTAATGGAAAGTTATCGAGACTTAAGTTTGAAAAATATAAAATAAAGATTTCATTAATAGGCCCTTATTTGTTATTCATTCAGATATCTGTGGTCCCATAACACCGTGTACAATCGATAATAAAAACAAGTGAAAACGTTGCAGTCGGACGCAACCGACTGCGGCATACTCGATACCAGAATTAAAACCGGTAAAAAGAGGCCTGAATGCAAAGGGGTACGGATGCGGCAGGGGTTTACGCTGCCTTAAAGATTCTCCGATGCAGATGGGGATGCCACCGGCTATTTTCATACCAAATTTGGTTGCAGATCTTTCTGAAATGTCAATTGCTATCTTCATATCAAATTTGGTGACTCTAGCTGGAAATTTGTAAATATTGGGGAAAGGGGGGGCTGGGGGCGGTATGGGTGGGCGAAGCATCCAAAATTTTGATGCAGATCTTTCTGAAATGTCAATTGCTATCTTCATACCAAATTTGGTGACTCTAGCTCGAAGTTTGTAATAAGTGGGGGAAAGGGGGGCTGGGGGCGGTATGGGTGGGCGTGGCATCCAAATTTTTGATGCAGATCTTTGTAAAATGTCAATTGCTATCTTCATACCAAATTTGGTGACTCTAGCTCGAAATTTGTAATAAGTGGGGAAAGGGGGGCTGGGGGCGGTATGGGTGGGCGTGGAATCCAAATTTTTGATGCAGATCTTTCTGAAATGTCAATTGCTATCTTCATACCAAATTTGGTGACTCTAGCTCGAAAATTGTAAAAAGTGGAGAAAGGGGGCGAAATGGAGGGCGTGGCTCCAAAACTTTGATGCAGATTTTTAAGGGTCGTTGCCAGCTATCTTCCTACCAAATTTGGTGGCTCTAGCTCCACAACTCTGGAAGATACACGCATTCCCGTTTTTGACGAAGCGTTGGGGTGGATGGGGGCGGCTAGGGCAGTATCGGTGGGCGTGGCATCCAAACTTTTGATGCAGTTTTTAGGGGGTCATCATCACCTATCTTGGCACCAAATTTGGTGGCTCTAGCTCAAAAACTGTGGGAGATATAGCCATTTCTGATTTCAAAATGGGGGGGCTGGGGGCGGAGTGGGTGGACGTGGCTCCAAAATTTTTGATGCAGTTTTTTGGGGGTTGCTAGTAGCTATCTTCTTACCAAATTTGGTACTTCTAGCTGTAAGGATGTGCGAAATATGTGGATTTATCGGTTTTGAGTTATCGAATTTATCGATTTGCCAGCCCCCCAGTTATCGTAGAACCCCCATCTTGACACTTTAATTTACTATCCCATAGATAAAGAGATTTGGAAAGTTTCAAGTCTCTAGCTTGAAGGGTGTGGAAAAAAGTTGCGTTCATACAGACGGACAGACGGACAGACACCATGACGGACATTGCACAAACTCAATATACTCTTTACCTTCGGTATCGAGTATAATTATTATGTAGTTTTTATTGATCAGTACACACATTATTGTGTGACGTACTTAATAACGTATAAATCTGACTTGTTTTCGGTTTTTAAAGATTTTATTGCGAAAGGAGAAAGCCATTTTAATCTTAAAGTAGTAAATTTCTATATTGCCAATGGAAGGGAATATTTGTCTAACGAGATGCGTGAATTTTGTTCTGAAAAAGGTGTCAGCTATCATTTGACTATTCCTCACACTCCACAGCTAAATGGTGTTTCTGAACGAATGATCAGAACAATTACAGAAAAGGCTCGTTCCATTGTTAATGGAGCTAAACTGAATAAAAGTTTTTGGGGCGAAGCAGTTTTAACTGCAACTTATTTAATAAATAGATGCCCAACTAGAGCTTTAAAAGATATTAAGAAAACACCATTTGAAATGTGGCATAATAAAAAGCCTGTTTTGAAATATCTTAAGATATTTGGCTCAACAGTATACGTTCTTAATAAAGTAAGAAAACGAAAAATCGATGAAAAATCGATTAAGTGTATACTCGTTGCATATGAACCAAATGGTTTAAAGCTGTGGAATGTAGAATCAAGGAAGTTTATGACAGCTAGAGATGTTGTGGTGGATGAAACAAATATGTTGAATTCAAGGTCGGTAGAAGACTGTGCTTCACAGTCAGAAGAGTCAATGTTCCAAAATGACAGACTGGAACAATTAGAAGATTCTTGTTTGGAAAATAAAAGCGAAAAACAGGAAGTCGATTTTCAGGATGCAAAAACTGAAAATGTAGAGTCTTGCTTTCCATTACCTGAAATGGAAAATATTGAAGCTGTTAATGACAGTTCAAAAACAAGTGGAAACGTTGCAGTCGGACGCAACCGACTGCGGCATACTCGATACCAGTATTAAAACCGGTAAAAAGAGGCCTGATTGCAAGGGGTACGGATGCGGCAGGGGTGTACGCTGCCTTAAAGATTCTCCGATGCAGATGGGGATGCCACCAGCTATATTCCTTCCAAATTTGGTGACTCTAGCTCAAAGTTTGTAAAATGTAGGGAAAGGGGAGGGGGGCTGGGGGCGGTATGGGTAGTTGTGGCATCAAAATTTTTGTTGCAGATCTTTGTGAAATGTCAATTGCTATCTTCATACCAAATTTGGTGACTCTAACTCGAAATTTGTAATAAGTGGGGAAAGGGGGCTGGGGGCGGTATGGGTGGTTGAGGCATCCAAATTTTTGATGCAGATCTATGTGGAATGTCAATTGCTATCTACATACAAAATTTGGTGACTCTAGCTCGAAGTTTGTAAAAAGTGGGGCAAGGGGGGCTGGGGGCGGTATGGGTGAGCGTGGCATCAAAATTTTTGATGCAGATCTTTGTGAAATATCAACTGCTATCTTCATACCAAATTTGGTGACTCTAGCTCGAAATTTGTAAAAAGTGGGGAAAGGGGGGCTTGGGGTGGTATGGGTGGGCGTGGCATCCAAATTTGTGATGCAGATCTTTGTGGAATGTCAATTGCTATCTTCATACCAAATTTGGTGACTCTAGCTCGAAAATTGTAAAAAGTGGGGAAAGGGGGGCGAATTGGAGGGCGTGGCTCCAAAACTTTGATGCAGATTTTTGGGAGTCGTTGCCAGCTATCTTCCTACCAAATTTGGAGGCTCTAGCTCCACAACTCTGGAAGATACACGCATTCCCGTTTTTGACGAAGCGTTGGGGTGGATGGGGGCGGCTAGGGCAGTATCGGTGGGCGTGGCATCCAAACTTTTGGTGCAGTTTTTAGGGGGTCATCATCACCTATCTTGGCACCAAATTTGGTGGCTATAGCTCAAAAACTGTGGGAGATATATTCTTTTTTGACTTTAAATTGCGGGGGAGCTGGGGGCCGAATGTGGGGGCGTGGCTCCAAAATTTTTGATGCAGTTTTTTGGGGGTTGCTAGTAGCTATCTTCTTACCAAATTTGGTACTTCTAGCTGTAAGGATGTGCGAAATATGTGGATTTATCGGTATTGGGTTATCGAATTTATCGATTTGCCAGCCCCCCAGTTATCGTAGAACCCCCATCTTGACACTTTAATTTACTATCCCATAGATAAAGAGAATTGGAAAGTTTCAAGTCTCTAGCTTGAAGGGTGTGGAAAAAACTTGCATACATACGGACGGACAGACGGACAGACACCATGACGGACATTGCACAAAACCAATATACTCTTTACTTTCGGTATCGAGTATAACAAGTAGAAACGTTGCAGTCGGACGCAACCGACTGCGGCATACTCGATACCAGAATTAAAACCGTAAAAGAGGGCCTGAATGCAAAGGGGTACGGATGCGGCAGGGGTTTACGCTGCCTTAAAGATTCTCCGATACAGATGGGGATGCCACCGGCTATCTTCATACCAAATTTGGTGACTCTAGCTCACAGATTGTAAAAGGATGTGGAAAGGGGGGGGGCTGGGGCGGTATGGGTAGTTGTGGCATCAAAATTTTTGTTGCAGATCTTTCTGAAATGTCAATTGCTATCTTCATACCAAATTTGGTGACTCTAGCTCAAAATTTGTGAAAGGTTGGGAAAGGGGGGGCTGGGGGCGGTTTGGGTGGGCGTGGCATCCAAATTTTTGATGCAGATCGTTGTGGAATTTCAATTGCTATCTTCATACCAAATTTGGTGACTCTAGCTAGAAATTTGTAATAAGTGGAGAAAGGGGGGCTGGGGGCGGTATGGGTGGGCGTGGCATCCAAATTTTTGATGCAGATCTTTGTGGAATGTCAATTGCTATCTATATACCAAATTTGGTGACTCTAGCTCGATGTTTGTAAAATATGGGGAAAGGGGGGCTGGGGGCGGTAAGGGTGGGCGTGGCATCAAAATTTTTGATGCAGATCTTTGTAAAATGTCAATTGCTATCTATATACCAAATTTGGTGACTCTAGCTCGAAGTTTGTAAAAGATGGGAAAGGGGGGCTGGGGGCGGTAAGGGTGGGCGTGGAATCCAAATTTTTGATGCAGATCTTTGTAAAATGTCAATTGCTATCTTCATACCAAATTTGGTGACTCTAGCTCGAAATTTGTAATAAGTGGCGAAAGGGGGGCTGGGGGCGGTATGAGTGGAATCCAAATTTTTGATGCAGATCTTTCTGAAATGTCAATTGCTATCTTCATACCAAATTTGGTGACTCTAGCTCGAAAAATGTAAAAAGTGGAGAAAGGGGGGTGAAATGGAGGGCGTGGCTCCAAAACTTTGATGCAGACTTTTGGGGGTTGTTGCCAGCTATCTTCCTACCAAATTTGGTGGCTCTAGCTCCACAACTCTGGAAGATACACTCATTCCCGTTTTTGACGAAGCGTTGGGGTGGATGGGGGCGGCTAGGGCAGTATTGGTGGGCGTGGCATCCAAACTTTTGATGCAGTTTTTAGGGGGTCATCATCACCTATCTTGGCAGTTTTCAGGTAGTCATCATCACCTATCTTGGCACCAAATTTGGTGGCTCTAGCTCAAAAACTGTGGGAGATATAGCCATTTCTGATTTCAAAATGCGGGGGGGCTGGGGGCGGAATACGTGGGCGTGGCTCCAAAACTTTGATGCAGTTTTTTGGGGGTCGTTACCAGCTATCTTCCCACCAAATTTGGAGGCTCTAGCTCCACAACTTTGGAAGATACACGCATTCCTGTTTTTGACGAAACGTTGGGGCACATGGGGGTGGCTAGGGCGGTATTGGTGGGCGTGGCATCCAATCTTTTGATGCAGTTTTTGAGCGGTCATCATCACCTATCTTGGCACCAAATTTGGTGGCTAAAGCTCAAAAACTGTGGGAGATATAGGCTTTTTTGACTTCAAAATTCGGGGGCGTGGCTCTAAAATTTTTGATGCAGTGTTTTGGGGGTTGCTATCTTCTTACCCAATTTGGTACTTCTAGCTGTAAGGATGTGCGAAATATGTGGATTTATCGGTTTTGAGTTATCGAATTTATCGATTTGCCAGCCCCCCAGTTATCGTAGAACCCCCATCTCGACACTTTAATTTACTATCCCATAGATAAAGAGATTTGGAAAGTTTCAAGTCTCTAGCTTGAAGGGTGTGGAAAAAAGTTGCGTTCATACAGACGGACAGACGAACAGACACCATGACGGACATTGCACAAACTCAATATACTCTTTACCTTCGGTATCGATTATAATTAGAATTTATAATTAAAAAGCAATGTGAAGTAGGCCGCATCGGCCCCTTCACAAAGAGTTATATTTATTATATTTATAGTTTTTAAGTCGCAAGAAGCGCATCGGTTGTTTGAATTACCTGTATTATATTTATAATTGTT
The DNA here is from genome assembly GCA_018904305.1 of Scaptomyza montana. NCBI lineage: Eukaryota > Metazoa > Arthropoda > Insecta > Diptera > Drosophilidae > Scaptomyza > Scaptomyza montana. The sequence continues at coordinate 990,944 of JAEIGR010000045.1, forward strand.
AATCGCAAGAAGCGCATCGTGTGTTTAAGCTATAGTTATAATTTTTGTTAGACGCAAGGAATGTGCAGTATTTATATTTAGTAAACGCAAGGAGCGTAAGATATTTGTAGTTAGTGAACGTAAGGAGCGAAAAGTATTTATATTTAAATATAACCGCCCCGAAACGCAGAGTCGCAAGATGCAGCGCGCCAGCTGCGATCAACAAATCCACCACGGTCACGAGCAAGTGTGGGGAGTGACAAAATCTGCAACTTGGGCCGAAGCCGAAGCGTGGGCGAGGGAGTGGTGATTGGCCTCCGCAAGTGAGCAGACGCGTACGCTGCAGAGAGAAGAAAAATGGTTAGGTTATAAGAACAGAAAAGAGAGGCAGTGTGTTCGCAGCAAAGGTATAGGATTTTATAGAGATAAGGTAAGAGGGGATAGTTCGCGACAACCCATATATATAGGTATATATATATGCAATTAGGTCTTAGGTTAGGTTTGATGGTACGAGTAATATTTGGTATAATCTGAATAAATTGGTCACCGGCAAATCCGTGACCCAGTGGAGTGCAATTGCTGTGTGTTTTCTTTTGTTCTATTTCCTCGCTTTGGGTTTTTTTTTTGCACACGCGCGTACGCGAGTCAAGCTGAGTCGCTTTATACCCTGGCCGCTGAGTGTGCCTTTTAACTTGTAAAACCGCGCACAGTAAAGTCTCACCAAAAATATATAAATATTCTTGTGAGGTGTACCTGGCCAGACTGAGCTCATACCCTGGCTAAATTACTCCTTTACAAGTGGCGCCCGAGCAGGGACTTTAAAGTGCAAAGGTGTGGTATAAGCTGGAATTAAAGCCCCAGAAATATCACCAACAAGTGTGGAAGTGAAGTGCATAAAAGTGAAGTGCGGGTATACCCGGCGTTACCCTGCTTTACAAGTGGCCAGCGAGAACGGTTTTCGAGCGTGGTTTTGTGCAGTCGTCGCGGCACAACGAAAGTGACGGCGTAAGGCAAGTGCAGATAAGAATAACTGTTCGCGTTCGAGAAGCATTGCCTTAGCAACATTTGCGGCGCAACGAAATTGACAGTGGAAGAAGACCCACCGATCAAACTAGCGGTTCGCGTTCGAGGCTGTGCATAAGTGAACACCTGCGGCGCAACGAAAGTGCCGGCAAAGTGCGTGAGCGGTCAACGAACGGCGTAACAGTAGCTGGTACAGGCCGCTGCAAAAGTCGTGGTCGCGTCGCACAGTGGGCTGCGACCGCGAAAATCAGCAAATTAAAACTGACTATTGTTCTGAGTGCGGAATTGTCCCATCGGTTCTGGTCGAGTATCGGACTAACGTGAAGTCGTCGTACAGTGGGCCTCGATCGTATAAACGTACAGTGTGGAAAAAAAAAATTTAATGATTTGTTTTTTTTTGGGAAAAAAAATAGAGCAACCGTGATAAACAGTGACCTGCTAGCAGAATTTTTTTTTTGGAAAAAAAATTCGTAATACCGTGGATCGAAAAAAAAATAATTTTTTTATTTCGTAATGAAATAGAATAACCGCGATAGACAGTGACCAGTTAACAGGAAAAATTTTATCACACTGCAAAACAAAAAAAAATATAAAATTAATTTCGCAATAAAATAAAATAACCGCAATAAACAGTGACAAGTTAACAAAAAAAAAAGGAATAACCGCGACAGACAGTGACAAGCAAAAAGTTTTTTTTTACACCGGAAAAAAAATTTGGAAAAAAAAAAAATTTTTTTTTTAATTTCGTAACTAACCGGTTACCGCGATAAACCGTGCCAGATTAAGAGTACAAATTTTTGCGAAGCGGGACATATACGGCTCGAGACGGAATTTTTTGTTTTTTTTGCGTTCGTTTTTTTGTCGGTTAAATGGAGAAACCCAAGACTATCGAGCCCGCCCGAGTGGAGGTCGTAGAAAGCAGCAACCCCGGTGTGGGTGTGCAATGGGTCTACCACTGCCATAAGGAGGATCTAGAGGATATCGTCCGGGAGTTCGGATTGGAAAAGTGTGCCACGGTAACTGACTACCGGAAGCTGGTATGTACTTTCATAAGGCAAAGTGGTCATAACACCGATATATGGGCCCGGTTAGCGGAATGGGAGTTGCGGTTCGCAAAGATCCCAGTGTCGCCTACCCGGATTGCCACTTCTGTTGGAGGAATACGACCTAGGCAGAACTCTGAATCAGATGCGGCAGTCCCATCAATACAGACCGTTGGCACGGAACATTTGCGTCCGCTCTCCAACAGTACGATTTATAATGAATTTTCCCCACAGAGTACAGCATGTATCCCCGATATACGAGTAGGGTCACCTCTGGCATCCGGGGAAGGTACCCCGGTGAGACAGGTGAACCCCCATCTTAATTCTAGTGATAGCTATAGTACCCCTAGGAACGGGATGGTCGTCCCCGAACTAGTCCGGAAGTGGGGTATCCGGTTCGATGGGTGCACCGACCCACTAGTTTTCTTGGAGACAATTGAGGACAGGGCGTGGTCATACGACATAGGCTTAGACCGGTTGCCGAGGGCAATGAGCGAGGCTCTAACGGGTAAGGCAGCGCGGTGGCTAACTATAAGTAGGCTGAGGGACGTGACTTGGGCGGCGTTTAAAGCCGAGTTCTTGGAGTTTTTTCTACCGCCCCAGTATTTCGACAGGTTAGAAGACAGTATCCGGGCACGACGGCAACAGGATAACGAGCCGTTCAAGGACTACTTGCTCAAGCTACGGGGTATGATGTACCACGCGGGATACAGGGTAGAACAAGAATTGCATAGGGTATACGAGAATTTGGCGCCAGAGTACAGGTTGTACATTCGTAGAAGGGACTTCTCCTCTCTGGCGCAGCTGACTCAGATGGCAGCCGAGTACGAGAACGTGAGACAACAAAGTCGCGAGTGTGCAGTACGGGGTAGGACCGGGGGCGGTAGGTATTCGGACGGATTAGCCGGCGAGGCAACCCCCGCTAAACTTTTTAACCCATTCCGGACGCAACCACAATCAGGATCAAGCGGTAACGTGGGGAGTACGCCACCGCTCGGGCATACGGGAGTAATTTCAAACGGGATAATCAGCCAAGAGCGGGCGAAGGCTCTAGACGAGAAGAGGCTTTGCTACGACTGTTCGCAAGAGGGTCATTTTGCCAAGGAGTGCCCCAATCCACGGGTACAGTTTTGTCTGCAGTGCGGGACCAAGGGGGTCAATACCAGCCAGTGTTGTCAGCAGCCAAGGGCGGGAAACGATATGCGGCACCATCTGGGACGGGATCCGATGGGGGCCGACGTGAACCAGTCCCGAACCTAGAGTACCCTTTAAGAGTGGAAGACGGGCGGATAGTCGCTACTGTAAGAGGCGGGGACCAAGTAGTGACTGCAACAGTAGATACAGGGGCGACGAGGAGTTTTATTAGTGAGGAATTTTCAAGTAAGGTGACCAGCGGTGGTGAGATGCTGGCCGCCTGTGCGAAAATTCGCCTGGCCGATGGGTCCACCTTAGAGGTAAAAAAATCTATTGAGGGTAAAGGTTGGTCTGGCGGGGACAGAGGTCACGGTGAGTATGCTCGTGATGCCCTCGATGCCAGACAACATTATACTAGGGATAGACTTTTGTGCCGGGTGGGGACGACCGTCGAGTGTGGCAAGGCTAGGTTAATTTTGGAAGCTGTAGAAGTACCAGATATAGAGGAGGAGCAGGTCCTGATGGAACGTGAGCCAGCTGTGGGTAAACCGGAGGGGGACGGCGGATCAGGGCAGCAGGAGGATGCCCCGGGGGCACCTCAGCCCAGTATCGCCGTGGGAACGGTTCGAGAAGACAGCGTGGACGCAACGACGGCGGCGGGAGTACAACGGTTCGGTGAGGTAGGAGGGTGCGTCATACCCGGCCCCGCAATAACACCGGTGGAAAGCGTCGAAACCAGGGAAAACGAGTGGCCAGAGGATTTGGAACCAAAGAAAAGGGAAATATTGAAAGCGAAATCGGCTCTCTTTGATGAGCTGCAAGGGGTGTCCCACGTAGCTGAGCACCGGATCATCAGGAAGGACGTCAAGCCGATTAAGCAGAGGAACTATAACCTCAGGAGGAGAGAATGGCGACCAGGACTCAAAACGTTGGTGCTACTAAGAGCACGGAGAAGATGGCCAACCCGACCGAGAGTCTGACAAAGAGCAGACTTGTCACAGTTTTAATTAATCTCTTTATTCTCTTTTTATTAACACTAACCAAAGTTGAATTCAGAAGGCTAAGACTAACCGATTGTGTTTATAAATCCCACAGAATACCCAAGATGAGCGACCAATTCCCTTATGTTATCAGCAGCGGCGGCGAGGATGACAGAGCCGCCAACCCAGGGGCAGGTATTACCGCCGAAAATGTGGGCGATACGCCCCGCAAATCGGGCTGTCTTCCCGGACGAGGACGAGCTGACCGACGCCGCGGTCGCGGCCATATTAGAGGCGTTGGAAAATTGTACGTCGAGAGCCCGCCGTTCCAGGTTCAAGGTAGAGGTGGACGGGGAGCTACACGGCGTGACGAGGAACGCGTACGGACACGTAACTGTCACGCTACCCAAGAAAGGGGGGGGTGTGAAGTAGGCCGCATCGGCCCCTTCACAAAGAGTTATATTTATTATATTTATAGTTTTTAAGTCGCAAGAAGCGCATCGGTTGTTTGAATTACCTGTATTATATTTATAATTGTTAATCGCAAGAAGCGCATCGTGTGTTTAAGCTATAGTTATAATTTTTGTTAGACGCAAGGAATGTGCAGTATTTATATTTAGTAAACGCAAGGAGCGTAAGATATTTGTAGTTAGTGAACGTAAGGAGCGAAAAGTATTTATATTTAAATATAACCGCCCCAAAACGCAGAGTCGCAAGATGCAGCGCGCCAGCTGCGATCAACAAATCCACCACGGTCACGAGCAAGTGTGGGGAGTGACAAAATCTGCAACTTGGGCCGAAGCCGAAGCGTGGGCGAGGGAGTGGTGATTGGCCTCCGCAAGTGAGCAGACGCGTACGCGGCAGAGAGAAGAAAAATGGTTAGGTTATAAGAACAGAAAAGAGAGGCAGTGTGTTCGCAGCAAAGGTATAGGATTTTATAGAGATAAGGTAAGAGGGGATAGTTCGCGACAACCCATATATATAGGTATATATATATGCAATTAGGTCTTAGGTTAGGTTTGATGGTACGAGTAATATTTGGTATAATCTGAATAAATTGGTCACCGGCAAATCCGTGACCCAGTGGAGTGCAATTGCTGTGTGTTTTCTTTTGTTCTATTTCCTCGCTTTGGGTTTTTTTTGCACACGCGCGTACGCGAGTCAAGCTGAGTCGCTTTATACCCTGGCCGCTGAGTGTGCCTTCCAACTTGTAAAACCGCGCACAGTAAAGTCTCACCAAAAATATATAAATATTCTTGTGAGGTGTACCTGGCCAGACTGAGCTCATACCCTGGCTAAATTACTCCTTTACAGCAAAAACAAATAGAGAAACAAAACGAAATAAAATTAAATGGGTTAAAATTAGAAATAAGGATCGAATATAAATTAGAAATTAAAAACCTGCAAAATGAAATAAAAACAAGTGGAAACGTTGCAGTCGGACGCAACCGACTGCGGCATACTCGATACCAGTATTAAAACCGGTAAAAAGAGGCCTGATTGCAAAGGGGTACGGATGCGGCAGGGGTGTACGCTGCCTTAAATATTCTCCGATGCAGATGGGGATGCCACCAGCTATATTCCTTCCAAATTTGGTGACTCTAGCTCAAAGTTTGTAAAATGTAGGGAAAGGGGGGCTGGGGGCGGTATGGGTGGGCGTGGCATCAAAATTTGTAATGCAGATCTTTGTGAAATATCAATTGCTATCTTCATACGAAATTTGGTGACTCTAGCTCGAAATTTGTAAAAAGTGTGGAAAGGGGGGCTGGGGGCGGTATGGGTGGGCGTGGCATCCAAATTTGTGATGCAGATCTTTTATGGAATGTCAATTGCTATCTACATACCAAATTTGGTGACTCTAGCTCGAAGTTTGTAAAAAGTGGCGAAAGGGAGGCTTGGGGCGGAATGGGTGGGCGTGGCATCAACATTTTTGATGCAGATCTTTGTGAAATATCAATTGCTATCTTCATACCAAATTTGGTGACTCAAGCTCGAAATTTGTAAAAATTGGGGAAAGGGGGGTTGGGGGTGGTATGGATGGGCGTGGCATCCAAATTTGTGATGCAGATCTTTGTGGAATGTCAATTGCTATCTACATACCAAATTTGGTGACTCTAGCTCGAAGTTTGTAAAAAGTGGCGAAAGGGGGGCTTGGGGCGGAATGGGTGGGCGTGGCATCAAAATTTTTGATGCAGATCTTTGTGGAATGTCAATTGCTATCTTCATACCAAATTTGGTGACTCTAGCTCGAAAAATGTAAAAAGTGGAGAAAGGGGGGCGAAATGGAGGGCGTGGCTCCAAAACTTTGATGCAGATTTTTAGGGGTCGTTGCCAGCAATCTTCCAACCAAATTTGGTGGCTCTATCTCCACAACTCTGGAAGATACACTCATTCCCGTTTTTGACGAAGCGTTGGGGTGGATGGGGGTGGCTAGGGCGGTATAGGTGGGCGTGGCATCCAATCTTTGGATGCAGTTTTTGAGGGGTCATCATCACCTGTCCTGGCACCAAATTTGGTGGCTATAGCTCAAAATTTGTGGGAGAAATAGGCTTTTTTGACTTTAAAATTCGGGGGGCTGGGGCGGAAAGGAGGGGCGTGGCTCTAAAATTTTTGATGCAGTTTTTAGGGGGTCATCATCACCTATCTTGGCACCAAATTTGGTGGCTATAGCTCAAAAACTGTGGGAGCTATAGGCTTTTTTGACTTCAAAATTCGTGGGGGGGCTGGGGTCGGAACGGGGGGGCGTGGCTCCAAAATTTTTGATTCAGTTTTTTGTGGGTTGCTATCTTCTTACCCAATTTGGTACTTCAAGCTGTAAGGATGTGCGAAATATGTGGATTTATCGGTTTTGAGTTATCGAATTTATCGATTTGCCAGCCCCCCAGTTATCGTAGAACCCCCATCTCGACACTTTTATTTACTATCCCATAGATAAAGAGATTTGGAAAGTTTCAAGTCTCTAGCTTGAAGGGTGTGGAAAAAAGTTGCGTTCATACAGACGGACAGACGGACAGACACCATGACGGACATTGCACAAACTCAATATACTCTTTACCTTCGGTATCGATTATAATTAGAATTTATAATTAAAAAGCAAAAACAAATAGAGAAACAAAACGAAATAAAATTAAATGGGTTAAAATTAGAAATAAGGAACGAATATAAATTAGAAATTAAAAACCTGCAAAATGAAATAAAAACAAGTGGAAACGTTGCAGTCGGACGCAACCACTGCGGCATACTCGATACCAGTATTAAAACCGGTAAAAAGAGGCCTGATTGCAAGGGGTACGGATGCGGCAGGGGTGTACGCTGCCTTAAATATTCTCCGATGCAGATGGGGATGCCACCAGCTATATTCCTTCCAAATTTGGTGACTCTAGCTCAAAGTTTGTAAAATGTAGGGAAAGGGGGGCTGGGGGCGGTATGGGTGGGCGTGGCATCAAAATTTGTGATGCAGATCTTTGTGAAATATCAATTGCTATCTTCATACGAAATTTGGTGACTCTAGCTCGAAATTTGTAAAAAGTGTGGAAAGGGGGGCTGGGGGCGGTATGGGTGGGCGTGGCATCCAAATTTGTGATGCAGATCTTTGTGGAATGTCAATTGCTATCTACATACCAAATTTGGTGACTCTAGCTCGAAGTTTGTAAAAAGTGGCGAAAGGGGGGCTTGGGGCGGAATGGGTGGGCGTGGCATCAAAATTTTTGATGCAGATCTTTGTGAAATATCAATTGCTATCTTCATACCAAATTTGGTGACTCAAGCTCGAAATTTGTAAAAATTGGGGAAAGGGGGGTTGGGGGTGGTATGGGTGGGCGTGGCATCCAAATTTGTGATGCAGATCTTTGTGGAATGTCAATTGCTATCTACATACCAAATTTGGTGACTCTAGCTCGAAGTTTGTAAAAAGTGGCGAAAGGGGGGCTTGGGGCGGAATGGGTGGGCGTGGCATCAAAATTTTTGATGCAGATCTTTGTGGAATGTCAATTGCTATCTTCATACCAAATTTGGTGACTCTAGCTCGAAAAATGTAAAAAGTGGAGAAAGGGGGGCGAAATGGAGGGCGTGGCTCCAAAACTTTGATGCAGATTTTTAGGGGTCGTTGCCAGCAATCTTCCAACCAAATTTGGTGGCTCTATCTCCACAACTCTGGAAGATACACTCATTCCCGTTTTTGACGAAGCGTTGGGGTGGATGGGGGTGGCTAGGGCAGTATTGGTGGGCGTGGCATCCAAACTTTTGGTGCACTTTTTAGGAGGTCGTCATCACTTATCTTGGCACCAAATTTGGTGGCTATAGCTCAAAAACTGTGGGAGATATAGCCATTTCTGATATCAAAATGCGGGGGGGCTGGGGGCGGAGTGGGTGGGCGTGGCTCCAAAACTTTGATGCAGTTTTTTGGGGGTCGTTACCAGCTATCTTCCCACCAAATTTGGAGGCTCTAGCTCCACAACTTTGGAAGATACACGCATTCCCGTTTTTGACGAAGCGTTGGGGTGGATGGGGGCGGCTAGGGTGGTATAGGTAGGCGTGGCATCCAATCTTTTGATGCAGTTTTTGAGGGGTCATCATCACCTGTCCTGGCACCAAACTTGGTGGCTATAGCTCAAAATTTGTGGGAGAAATAGGCTTTTTTGACTTTAAAATTCGGGGGCTGGGGGCGGAAAGGAGGGGCGTGGCTCCAAAATTTTTGATGCAGCTTTTTGGGGGTTGCTAGTAGCTTTCTTCTTACCAAATTTGGTACTTCTAGCTGTAAGGATGTGCGAAATATGTGGATTTATCGGTTTTGAGTTATCGAATTTATCGATTTGCCAGCCCCCCAGTTATCGTAGAACCCCCATCTTGACACTTTAATTTACTATCCCATAGATAAAGAGATTTGGAAAGTTTCAAGTCTCTAGCTTGAAGGGTGTGGAAAAAAGTTGCGTTCATACAGACGGACAGACGGACAGACACCATGACGGACATTGCACAAACTCAATATACTCTTTACCTTCGGTATCGAGTATAAAAAGGCAAAGCTGCGCCAGCAACAGACTGTCACCAAGCTGCACAGCCAGATCAAAAAAATCAACAAGAAACAAACTTTGCAGTCGGACGCAACCGACTGCGGCATACTCGATACCAGAATTAAAACCGGTAAAAAGAGGCCTTAGTGCAAACGGGTACGGATGCGGCAGAGGTTTACGCTGCCTTAAAGATTCTCCGATGCAGATGGGGATGCCACCGGCTATCTTCATACCAAATTTGGTGACTCTAGATCAAAGTTTTTAAAAGGTGGGGAAAGAGGGGGGGCTGGGGCGGTATGGGTAGTTGTGGCATCAAAATATTTGTTGCAGATCTTTGTGGAATGTCAATTGCTATCTTCCTACCAAATTTGGTGACTCTAGCTCGAAATTTGTAAAAGGTGGGGAAAGGGGGGCTGGGGCCGGTAAGGGTGGGCGTGACATCCAAATTTGTGATGCATATCTTTGTGGAATTTCAATTGCTATCTATATACCAAATTTGGTGACTCTATCTCGAAATTTGTAAAAGATGGGGGAAAGGGTGGGCGTGGCATCCAAATTTTTGATGCAGATCTTTGTAAAATGTCAATTGCTATCTTCATACCAAATTTGGTGACTCTAGCTCGAAAATTGTAAAAAGTGGGGAAAGGGGGGTGAAATGGAGGGCGTGGCTCCAAAACTTTGATGCAGATTTTTGGGGGTCGTTGCCAGATATCTTCTTACCAAATTTGGTGGCTCTAGCTCCACAACTCTGGAAGATACACGCATTCCCGTTTTTGACGAAGCGTTGGGGTGTATGGGGGCGGCTAGGGCAGTATTGGTGGGCGTGGCATCCAAACTTTTGATGCAGTTTTCAGGTAGTCATCATCACCTATCTTGGCACCAAATTTGGTGGATCTAGCTCAAAAACTGTGGGAGATATAGCCATTTCTGATTTAAAAATGCGGGGGGGCTGGGGGCGGAATGCGTGGGCGTGGTTCCAAAACTTTGATACTGATTTTTGGGGGTCGTTGCCAGATATCTTCCTACCAAATTTGGTGGCTCTAGCTCCACAACTCTGGAAGATACACGCATTCCCGTTTTTGACGAAGCGTTGGGGTGTATGGGGGCGGCTAGGGCAGTATTGGTGGGCGTGGCATCCAAACTTTTGATGCAGTTATCAGGTAGTCATCATCACCTATCTTGGCACCAAATTTGGTGGCTCTAGCTCAAAAACTGTGGGAGATATAGCCATTTCTGATTTCAAAATGCGGGGGGCTGGGGGCGGAATGCGTGGGCGTGGCTCCAAAACTTTGATGCAGTTTTTTGGGGGTCGGTACCAGCTATCTTCCCACCAAATTTGGAGGCTCTAGCTCCACAACTCTGGAAGATACACGCATTCCCGTTTTTGACGAAACGTTGGGGCACATGGGGGTGGCTAGGGCGGTATTGGTGGGCGTGGCATCCAATCTTTTGATGCAGTTTTTGAAGGGTCATCATCACCTATCTTGGCACCAAATTTGGTGCCTATAGCTCAAAAACTGTGGGAGATATAGGCTTTTTTGACTTTAAAATTCGGGGGGGGGGCTGGGGTCGGAATGGGGGGGCGTGGCTCCAAAATTTTTGATGCAGTTTTTTGGGGGTTGCTAGTAGCTATCTTCTTACCAAATTTGGTACTTCTAGCTGTAAGGATGTGCGAAATATGTGGATTTATCGGTTTTGAGTTATCGAATTTATCGATTTGCCAGCCCCCCAGTTATCGTAGAATCCCCATCTCGACACTTTAATTTACTATCCCATAGATAAAGAGATTTGGAAAGTTTCAAGTCTCTAGCTTGAAGGGTGTGGAAAAAAGTTGCGTTCATACAGACGGACAGACGGACAGACACCATGACGGACATTGCACAAACTCAATATACTCTTTACCTTCGGTATCGAGTATAATTAGAATTTATAATTAAAAAGCAAAAACAAATAGAGAAACAAAACGAAATAAAATTAAATGGGTTAAAATTAGAAATAAGAAACGAATATAAATTAGAAATTAAAAACCTGCAAAATGAAATAAAAACAAGTGGAAACGTTGCAGTCGGACGCAGCCGACTGCGGCATACTCGATACCAGTATTAAAACCGGTAAAAAAGAGGCCTGATTGCAAAGGGGTACGGATGCGGCAGAAATCTGTTTTGTCAATCTAGGAGTTGACCGATGCATTTATATTATAGATAAAGGAGATATATCTTTAAATATATATGTACTATTGTACGTGGATGATGTAGTGATAGTCACTCAAAAGATTGAAACAATGTCAAAATTTAAATCTTATTTGATGAAGAAATTTAAAATGACCGATTTAAAAGACATCCGACATTTTATTGGCATAAAAATAGATAGGCATAGGGATCAATTATATCTCAGTCAGTGAGCTTATATAAATAATGTTTTAAGAAAATTTAATATGGAAAATTGTAATCCTGTTAGTACACCACTACCCAGCAAACTGTACTATAAAGACTTAGAATCAGAAGAGGCACATGATGCGCCATGTCGTAACTTAATTGGATGTTTGATGTACATTATGTTATGTACTCGCCCAGATTTAAGTACATCGATAAGTATATTAAGTAGGTACACCAATAATAATAATAAAGAGTTATGGCAATGTCTGAAAAGAGTACTACGATATCTTAAAGGCACTGTAAATTTAAAATTAACTTTCACAAAGAATGTTAATCCTGAAAATATTATTATGGGCTATGCCGATTCTGATTGGGCGGGAAACGAAACAGACAGACGAAGTACAACAGGATACTTATTTAAAATGTTTGAAAAATGTCTCATTTGCTGGAGTACTATAAAACAGAAATCAGTTGCCGCTTCATCTACTGAAGCGGAGTACATGGCTTTATTTGAAAGTGTTAGAGAAGCCTTATGGTTAAAATCCTTAATTAATGAAATAAAGCTGGAGTTAAATGAACCAAACTATATTTGAGGACAACCAGGGTTGTATAAGTATAGCTAATAATCCAACCTGCCACAAGAGAACTAAGCACATAAATATTAAATATCATTTCACTCGAGAACAAATTGAAAAAAAACTAATTTCTATCAAGTATATTTCTACAGATGAGCAGTTGGCTGATGTTTTGACGAAACCATTACCAGCAGTAAGATTCCTCTATTTACGGAGCCAATTGGGACTTACTGAATAGAAGCCCTCTATAACAGCAACATCATTATTAACAATTATGTTTATTTGTAGTTTCTTTTTATGAAGTAATTAACTGAAATTACAAAAATTTTATAATTTATTAATGTTACTGTTTGATATATTTATTGAATTGAACTATTTTATTTATTAATTGAATTTAAAATGAATTGTTTATCTGAAATTACGGAAGCTATAATTTATAAATATTAATTTGATATATTAATTGAATTTAAAGAAATTATAATTAAGAAATATTATTTTGATGTAATTGAATTTTATAATTTTGATTGGACGAATTTGGTTTTTCTGGGTTTTCCCAAATTCCTCGCAGCGAATGCTGGACCATGATTTTTGTACTCCCCAGTATATGCACAATCGTCAGATAAGATATTTTGTATTTTATATTTTAAACTTATTAATTTAACTTTTGAGGAGGTGTGTTGAGAAATAGCAAAAGCCACATTAAAGAACAATCAAGAATGTACGAAGAAACGAAACAGAAGAAATAACGGAACTATCGAACATGCCTCCAGTGGCATCATATACTCTTTTTCGTTCTTTATTTCTCTCCGTTAGTGTTTTAGTTCTTCCTAAGCGACGAGTGCGTGCAGACGAAAATATCAGAGCTAATAAATACACAGCATATATATATATCGTACATAAATTAACTAAGTCTTATTATTTAAAACATTATTGCCTACTGCATAATCTAATAGTTATTTAAATATTTAAATATGTAATAGCAATTCAATTTTTGTTTAACTTATCATAAAATACGTATTTTAAATGAACTTAAATATATACAGCTGTTGACAACTAATTAGAAACGCTAATTTATTAATAATGAAAACTATAAGACGTTTTTATTGTTTTACCGTTACTTTTTATACTCGATACCGAAGGTAAAGAGTATATTGAGTTTGTGCAATGTCCGTCATGGTGTCCGTCCGTCTGTCCGTCTGTCCGTCCGTCCGTCTGTATGTGTCCAATTTTTTTCCACACCCTTCAAGCTAGAGACTTGAAACTTTCCAATTCTCTTTATCTATGGGATAGTAAATTAAAGTGTCAAGATGGGGGTTCTACGATAACTGGGGGACTGGCAAATCGATAAATTCGACAACTCAAAACCGATAAACCCACATATTTCGCATATCCTTACAGCTAGAACTACCAAATTTGGTAAGAAGATAGCTACTAGCAACCCCCAAAAAACTGCATCAAAAATTTTGGAGCCACGCCCCTCCATTCCGCCCCCAGCCTCCCCGCATGTTAAAGTAAAAAACGCCTATATCTCCCTCAGTTTTTGAGCTAGACCCACCAAATTTGGTGCCAAGATAGGTGATGATGACCTTCCAAAAACTGCATCAAAAGTTTGGATGCCACGCCCACCGATACTGCCCTAGCCGCCCCCATCCACCCCAACGCTTCGTCAAAAACGGGAATGCGTGTATCTTCCAGAGTTGTGGAGCTAGAGCCTCCAAATTTGGTAGGAAGATAGCTGGCAACGACTCCCAAAAATCTGCATCAAAGTTTTGGAGCCACGCCCCCCAATGCCCCCTTTCCCCACTTTTTACAATTTTTCGAGCTAGAGTCACCAAATTTGGTATGAAGATAGCAATTGACATTTCACAAAGATCTGCATCAAAAATTTTGATGCCTCAATACTCCCCTCCGCCCCCTGTCCCTACATTTTACAAACTATGAGCTAGAGTCACCAAATTTGGAAGGAATATAGCTGGTGGCACCCCCATCTGCATCGGAGATTTTTTAAGGCAGCGTACACCCCTGCCGCATCCGTACCACTCCGCAATCAGGCCCTTTTTTTACCGGTTTTAATACTGGTATCGAGTGTGCCGCAGTCGGTTGCGTCCGACTGCAACGTTTCCACTTGTTGACTCTTATGCTGTTGAATGTTTTTCAATAGATTATTTATTCTCATATTTACTCATTTATTTGAATGTACGCTTAACGTTCCGTAATTTTTTCATAATTTCTGTTGAGTCATAATTTTGTACTATTTAAAGCGCGGCACCTAATTAGAAACGCCGATAAAAGTACACTAATCTGTGACTATTGGTGACTATTTTTTATGTGATTCTGTTTAAATTGTGTTTCGTAGTAAGTATCATCAAATTAAAAAAAGAAATAAATGTTTAATTATTACATTAATTTTTTTAGTAATTAATATGGGAAAGGCCAATTCTTGCACTCCTGCTATGAGAAGCGCTATTTTAACCCTTCACCGGAATGGGAATAGCTACAGAGATATAGGAGAAAACTTGATATATTAAAAAAAATGGTATTTGGTGCTCTACAGCACACAAAACAATTAGAAACGTTGCAGTCGGACGCAACCGACTGCGGCATACTCGATACCAGTATTAAAACCGGTAAAAAGAGGCCTGATTGAAAAGGGGTACGGATGCGGCAGGGGTGTACGCTACCTTAAAGATTCTCCGATGCAGATGGGGATGCCACCAGCTATATTCCTTCCAAATTTGGTGACTCTAGCTCAAAGTTTGTAAAATGTAGGGACAGGGGGGCTGGGGGCAGTATGGGTAGTTGAGGCATCAAAATTTTTGATGCAGATCTTTGTGAAATGTCAATTGCTATCTTCATACCAAATTTGGTGACTCTAGCTCGAAATTTGTTATAAGTGTGGAAAGGGGGGCTGGGGGCGGTATGGGTGGGCGAGGCATCCAAATTTTTGATGCAGATCTATGTGGAATGTCAATTGCTATCTACATACCAAATTTGGTGACTCTAGCTCGAAGTTTGTAAAAAGTGGGGAAAAAGGGGCTGGGGGCGGTATGGGTGGGCGTGGCATCCAAATTTTTGATGCAGATCTTTGTGAAATATCAATTGCTATCTTCATACCAAATTTGGTGACTCTAGCTCGAAATTTGTAAAAATTGGGGAGAGGGGGGTTGGGGGTGGTATGGGTGGGCGTGGCATCCAAATTTGTGATGCAGATCTTTGTGGAATGTCAATTGCTATCTTCATACCAAATTTGGTGACTCTAGCTCGAAAATTGTAAAAAGTGGTGAAAGGGGGGCGAAATGGAGGGCGTGGCTCCAAAACTTTGATGCAGATTTTTGGGGGTCGTTGCCAGCAATCTTCCTACCAAATTTGGTGGTTCTAGCTCCACAACTCTAGAAGATACACGCATTCCCGTTTTTGACGAAGCGTTGGGGTGGATGGGGGAGGCTAGGGCAGTATCGGTAGAGGTGGTATCCAAACTTTTGGTGCAGTTTTTAGGGGGTTATCATCACCTATCTTGGCACCAAATTTGGTGGCTCTAGCTCAAAAACTGTGGGATATATGGACTACTTTTACTTTAAAATGCGTGGGTGATGAGGGCGGAATGGGGGGGCGTGGCTCCAAAATTTTTGATGCAGTTTTTGGGGGTTGCTAATAGCTATCTTCTTACCAAATTTGGTTCTTATAGCTGTAAGGATGTGTGAAATATGTGGATTTATCGGTTTTGAGTTATCGAATTTATCGATTTGCCAGCCTCCCAGTTATCGTAGTACCCCCATCTTGACACTTTAATTTACTATCCCATAGATAAAGAGAATTGGAAAGTTTCAAGTCTCTAGCTTGAAGGGTGTGGAAAAAACTTGCAACCATACGGACGGAAAGACGGACAGACGGACAGACACCATGACGGACATTGCCCAAAACCAATATACTCTTTACCTTCGGAATCGAGTATAAAAATTCAACTAAGTCACACAAACAAGCAAAGTCATTCAAACCAAGATTGATTGCTGACTGTTAGTAAAACAAGTAGAAACGTTGCAGTCGGACGCAACCGACTGCGGCATACTCGATACCAGTATTAAAACCGGTAAAAATAGGCCGGATTGTGGTAGGGTACGGATGCGGCAGGGGTGTACGCTGCCTTAAAGATTCTCCGATGCAGATGGGGATGTCACCAACTATTTTCCTTCCAAATTTGGTGACTCTAGCTCAAAGTTTGTAAAATGTTGGGAAAGGGGGGGCTGGAGGCGGTATGGGTAGTTGTGTCATCAAAATTTTTTTTGTAGATCTTTGTGAAATGTCAATTGCTATCTTGATACTAAATTTGGTGACTCTAGCTCGAAATTTGTAAAAAGTGTGGAAATGGGGAAAGGGGGGTGGTATGGGTGGGCGTGGCATCCAAATTTTAGATGCAGATCTTTGGTGAATGTCAATTGCTATCTTCAGTGGCATCCCCATCTGCATCGGAGAATCTTTAAGGCAGCGTAAACCCCTGCCGCATCCGTACCCCTTTTCATTCAGGCCTCTCTTTACCGGTTTTAATTCTGGTATCGAGTATGCCGCAGTCGGTTGCGTCCGACTGCAACGTTTCCACTTGTTGAAATGTTGTTGTTGTTGAGGCTGGCGCTGATGCTGCGGCTGGTGTGGCTGAAACAGCTGCTGCTGATGCGGCTGAAGCTGCTGCTGCGGCTGAAGCTGCTGCTGCTGATGGTGTTGCGGCTGAAGCTGCAGCGGCTGCGGTTGAAAATTTTGTTGCGGCTGCTGCTGATACAGCTGCTGAAGCTGTGGCTGCAGCGGCTGCATATAATACTGTGGCAGGGCCACAGCAGGCAAAGCACCCCAATAATTTTGTGCGTTCAATCGCATTCCTCTTAGTCCTCCCTTGTTGTTTCAAATTCGTGTGTGCATACAACGGCTTATAATAAGCCTGAAGCGATAGACAAAAACAGCAACAACAAATCTTTTGCATTCACAGTTATATTTATACCCTGAAATGGGTAAAAAAGGGTATAATTGTTTTGTGCAAAAGTATGTAACAGGCAAAAAGAAGCATCTCCGACCCCTGTGAGGTAGGCCGCCCACGGGCCTCCCCACATTCGAATGCGGCGCATCTTAATATTAAGAGTATTAATAACATAACGGATTACTGTTAAGAGTCAAGGAGACAGAATATTACTCACTGTATAAGTAAACATAAGCTACAAATATAACATTAACTCGTAACATAATTAAGACAGAATTAACAGAAGGGCCGAGCGACCAGATCAGTAGAAAGAGAACATAGGTCGTGCCCGCTCTCGCGACCCACAACCTCAAATGTCGCGATCCACAAGCGACGAAGGCAGCGACGAAGGCAAGCTCAGGTCGAGCGCGAGACCGGCAAGGTAGTTGCCCAGTAGCGTGACAAGCAGACGGACGCGTAGTTGCCGAGAACGGTCGAGAAGTTTTGCGCAAAGTGAAAGGAAACGGATGAAGCGATTTTTTAGTGAAAGAGACATTGTACGAATTATTAGAACAAAAACCCAGTATATTGTTTAAAAGGAATTAGTAAGTATAAGTGAGCCCGATGAAGAGGGAATAAAAAAGCAATCTAAAACTGAAACGAAATCCCACGTGTCATATTAGTTTTGTGTAAGACGAGCGAGAATCGCCGCATACATATATATATGCGATCATATATATATGCACGCGCACGGCGTCAACTCGCGATACGTTCTCCCTCTTTCTTTCCCCAGCATTCCTACTGATCGGCGGATCAAGCCCCGATTTGTATGGAGCAACATTAGCGGAGTTGGTGGAGACTGTACGAATGTACGTCAAACCCTGACATCCCTGTCCTTCGACGCGTTTCCCCTTTCCTCCCCCGCATTCCTACTAATCGGTGGATCGAGCCCCGATTCGTACGGAGCGGCATTGGTGGAGTCAGCGGAGACTGCGCAAGAGTACGTCAACCCCTGACGCCCCCCCTTCACTCTTTTGGCCACGCACCCCGGGGTTGTATCGTTTCATTGAAACTCGCCTCTAAGATAGCTAACGCGTTTCGGAAATTTATAAATTACTTGTAACGCGGGCCTTGGCCAGACTGAGATCTGTACTTCGGCATAATTCACTACTTTACAAGTGGCGCCCGAGCAGGGACCTGTTAGCTAAAGAGAGGTAATATAAATCGGTAATAAAGCCCCGAACATATTACCAAAGTTTAAAGTTTCGCAAAAAAAAAAAAAAAAACCGATATACCCCATCATACCCTGTTCTGAACACGCGCATCGAAATCGACGAAAAGGTAACGGTGCCAGGAAAAAAAAAAAAAACGCACGCCAGATGGTCATTTGTCGCTCACGAAAATAAGCAAGTGTCACGACGTTTTGGTTTTTGTAACGGGATCGAGTTAAGCTGAGCGCACAATTCGAGCTGTCGCGGCGCAACGAAAGTGATGGTAGAAGCAAATACCACGATTAAGAAAACGGGATCTGGCCAGGCGAGCGCACGATTCGAGTTGTCGCGATGCAACGAAAGTGTCGGTAGAAACGGGCGAGCTGATAAAAGGAACGGGAATTGCGCACGTGCAAGGCGGGTCGTCGGCGTATGCGACAAATAGTGAAAAGTACAGCACGCGCTGCAGAACCAAAGCGAAATTGGTTTTGGGCGTGGTGATCGGCAGTGTACAGTGGGACAAGTGCACACGAAAAGTGGAGAACGAACAGTGGGACGAGCACGATTAAGAAACAATAATTAAACACAGTGACAAAAGTTAAATAAATAATAAATAATAATAAAATAAAAATTTAATAATAATTAAATGAATAATAAATAAAAAATAAAATAATAATTAAATAATAATGAAATAAAAATTTAATAATAATTAAATAATAATAAAATAAAAATTTAATAATAATTAAATAAATAATAAATAAAAATAAAATAAATATTTAATAATGATTAAATAATAAATAAAAATAAAATAAAAATTTAATAATAATTAAATAAATAATAAAAATAAACGGAAATAAAACAGATAATATATATATGTATATGAAACAAAATAAAATAACGCCAAACACCAGAGGAACTACAAGCAGCAACAATGGATGACACTAACGATACCGGAACACAGGAGAGCGGCAACCCAGGGGTGGGCACCCGCTGGGTGTACTATTGCCGAAAAGAGGAATTGGAGGACATCGCACAAGAACTCGGCCTGGACAGATTCGGAAAGGTAGAAGAGTTAAGAAAGCGGGTATGTACGTCGATTAAGGAGGGGAATCATAGTCCGTTAATATGGAACTTGCTGAGGGATTGGGAGCGTAAATCCGCCAGAAGGCCGGAATCGCCCGCCCCGCCCAGCATTCATGCTGAAGGGGCGCAGTCACAGCAGAAATCGGAATCCGATTGTCTAGCTCCATCGGGGCAATCCAGAGAATTTCTCCCGCCACCCAGCCTCAGGGAATATAGGCCGGCCAGCGACGAGAAGTTCAGTAAAGAACCAGCCCTTGGCATACGAATAGGGCTGCCTGTTAACTCACCTGTGAATAGTACCCAGGCGGAGCAAGCGAGCCATAGACCCGGTATGAGCACCGATAACGCGTTCGTCAACCCTAGTGGACATTACGTGTTAGTTCCTGAGCAGGTTAGGAAATGGGGAATAAAATTCGATGGGTATGGTGATCCGCTCGTGTTCGTAGAATCACTGGAGGAGCGTGCGAGGACGTACGAGATAGAACTAGATCGCATCCCCAGAGCAATGAGTGAAGCATTCACCGGCATGACGGCGGATTGGTTTTCGACGAGCGACCTGAGAGACGCAACCTGGGGGGTGTTTAGGATAAACTTTTTGGATTTCTTCCTACCTCCCCAGTATTTTGACAAACTAGAAGACGAGATAAGGGCCCGGCGGCAACGCGTAGGGGAAGGGTATAAAGAGTATCTGGTCAGCCTGAAAAGACTAATGCGGCATGCCAATTATAGTCCAGAACAAGAGCTGAATAGGGTGTACGAGAACCTTGCACGGGAGTACCGCTTGTATATTCGTAGGAGAGATTTTACGAGCCTAGCCCAATTAACACAGATAGCCGCGGAGTTTGAGAATATACCGGGTCAGGGTCACGGGGAAGCGACACGTGGCCAGGCCATGAGTTTCGGACACCCGGGCAGACTAGGAAGCGTAATGGATCCCGCAAGGCAACCGAATCCTTTTCGGACCCTGCCAGCTCAAGTACCGCTGGTGAGGAGCGAGCCGGGTAGCTGTCCAGTCGCTGAGCGTGAAGACATCTCAAACAACATGGTGGGTCATGAACAAATGAGGTCGACAGAAAAGAGTCGCGTGTGTTATAACTGCGCACAAGGGGGACATTTCGCTAGGGAATGCGCGAACCCGAAAGTGTTGTTCTGCAGGAGATGTGGCACACGGGGCGTGAGTAGTGAGGCGTGTTGTGGGAGAAGGACGGGAAACGGACAGCCGCGTCATCCGGAACGGGATCGGATGGGCGCCGGCGCGAGTCGGTCCCGGAATTGATATACCCACTCAGCGTCGAAAAAAATCGCATAGTCGCCGCGGTGAGGATAGGCGATCGGATGGCGAAGGCGACGGTCGATACCGGAGCCACGAGAAGCTTCATGAGTGAGAAATTTTTCAGAGAAATTGAGACAAAGTGTTGGCAATAACCGCGAACACGCACTTAGCGGACGGTTCGAAGGTAGTCGTAGATAAGCTATTGCGGACGAAGGTGGGGCTAGTTAGCGAAGAAATATTGATGGACATGCTCGTAATGCCATCCATGTTAGACAGTTTGATCCTAGGGATGGACTTTCTATGCAAGATGGGTACGACCATAAAGTGCGGTGAGGCGAAATTAGTCTTACAAAGCGTTGACGCCCCGGCCGAGCCGAGTTGCAGAGCCGAAGTGAAGCCTGAGGGGGAAAAGACACGCGGTACGAGAGACGGAAAACGATGGAATGTACTGGGGACATATCGGAAGGAAAATGCCACGCCAGCCAAGCAAGAGGGCGGCCGAGACGCAGTTACAGTCGTCAAGGAGCCATCGCTGGGCCAGTTGGGAAGTACAGGAGCAGAGGCACCTCAAGATGGAGACCCCAAATCCCGGGCAGGATCGAGGTCAGAAGGCACCACCATGGAAGAAGCGGAGTGGCCAGTGGATTTGGAGCCAGCCACACAGGAGTTTTTGAAAGCGGAGTTACAGCTTTTCGAAGGGCTAAAAGGAGTGTCCCACGTGGCTGAGCATCGGATTATCTTGAAAGTTGAGACACGCCCGTTACATTTCAACATTGGATTTGAAACACGGTTACTGGCAGATCCCCATGGCGGCGGACAGCCGAGAATGCACGGCATTTACGGTGCCCGGTCGAGGGCTATTCCAATGGCGAGTCATGCCATTCGGACTGCACTCGGCCGGTGCAACTTTCCAGAGAGCATTGGATACGGTAATTGGCCCAGAGATGGAGCCTCACGCGTTCGCCTACCTGGACGATATCATAGTGATAAGCGCAACGAAGGAACAACATTTAGAGAATTTAAAGGAAGTCTTTCGCCGGCTGAGGGCAGCAAACTTGAAGCTGAACAGGAAAAAGTGCTCGTTCTTCCGCAGGAAGTTGGTCTACCTAGGGCACTTGGTAAGCGCCGAAGGGATTCAGACGGATCCATCGAAGGTCGAAGCAATAAGCAATCTGAAGGCCCCGACGAACTTAAAGGAGCTCAGACGTTGCCTAGGGATGGCATCCTGGTACAGGCGCTTCGTGCCCAACTTCACGACGGTGGTACAGCCGATGACACTCCTGCTGAAGAAGGCTAAGAGATGGTCGTGTGCGGAACAGCAAACGGCATTAGACAGCTTAAAACACTGTCTAACGACCGCTCCCGTTCTCGCATGTCCCGATTTTTCCGAGAAGTTTACGTTGCAAACGGATGCCAGCGACTACGGCCTAGGAGCAGTGTTGACGCAGACCATCGACCAGCAAGAGCGAGTCATCGCCTATGCAAGCCGGAAGTTATCCAAGGCCGAGGAAAACTATTCGGCAACCGAGAAGGAATGCTTGGCAATAGTTTGGTCGATTCGGAAGCTGAAATGCTATCTAGAAGGATATCGGTTCGATGTAGTGACGGACCATATGGCACTAAAGTGGTTGGAATCAATAGAGAGCCCGTCGGGAAGAATCGCACGCTGGGCGTTAGAGCTTCAGCAGTACCAATTCGATGCACGGTACAGGAAAGGAAAGCTCAACGTGGTAGCGGATGCATTGTCGCGAGATCCCTTAGACAAACTCCAGCAAGTCGTATTCCAACAATCCCCAGGGATGTGGATTCAAGGAATGAGGGACAAAATCGCTAAGGAACCAGCTAAGTATGCAGATTACGTCGAGGAGAATGGACAGCTGTACCGACACCTGGGCCACCGCGCGGACGATGAGGACTACATCCCATGGAAGTTGTGCGTCGACGAAGAACAAAGGAAAAGAGTGTTAAACGAATGCCACGATGCACCGACGGCAGGACACCAAGGGATCCGCAAGACGATAATGAGGCTATCGCAGCGTTACTACTGGCCGGGTATGTTTCGGGACGCAGCCAAATACGTCAAATGCTGCGAGACATGTCAGAAATTCAAGACGGAGCAGAGGAGGCCAGCCGGATACATGCTGACCCGCCAGGTGGCAGAACCAATGGCCATTCTGTGCGCGGATTTTGTGGGCCCCCTACCGCGATCAAAACAAGGCAACACGATGTTGTTGGTGTTTCACGACGCGTTTACGAAGTGGGTAGAATTGGTTCCCCTGAGACGGGCGACAGCGGCCACGTTGCAAAAGGCCTTTCGCGAGCGCATTTTATGCCGGTTCGGGGTACCCAAAAAGTTTGTCTGCGACAACGGAGTGCAGTTCGCAAGTCGGAATTTCAAAGAATTTTTGAGTTCGCTGGGAGTGGAGATGGAACATACCGCCCCGTACTGCCCGCAGGAAAACCCGACTGAGAGGACTAACAGGACGGTAAAGACGATGATTGCCCAATACATATCTGGAAATCAAAGTTCGTGGAATCAGTTAATTCCAGAAATCTCACTAGCCGTCAACTCAAGCATTGCGGATTCGACTGGATTCTCCCCAGCATTTTTGATGCAAGGAAGGGAACCGCGTCTGCCAGCCACATTATATGAGGAAAAGACACCAGGCACAGGAAATACGCCGCAAACGCCGGAGGAGAAAGCAAATAGGCTGAAGGAAGTGTTCGACATAGCGCGAAGTAACCAGCAGCGAGCATCAAAAGACCAGGGTAGGAGTTATAACCTAAGGAGGAGAGAATGGCGCCCTGTCCTTAACGAGCTGGTATTGTTGAGAACACACCAGTTGTCCAAAGCTAGTGATGGATTCGCAGCGAAATTGGCCGCGAAATACGACGGACCCTTCATCGTGAAGAAATTCGTGTCACCCAACGTTGTACGTCTCGCAAAAGTCGGAGAACGCAAGAGGAAAACTGCCAGCATCTCACAACTAAAACCCTTCCACCGAGAAAGCGACGACTTCGAAACGAGTCAACAACAAGAGAAGGAATCAGGCGAAAGCCACTCAACGACCTAAAAACACTACGAAAATCGTCAGTAGCGGGTTTTTTTTTCTCGTCGCTTTCGCCATTTTTTTTTCTCTATCAAAAAAAAAAAAAAAGTCACTAACAACTAATCTTGCCAAATGTATAAAATTTGTAACAATTTCATCAACACCCCATATAAAGTATATGTAATCTTGATCAGCATCAACAGCCAAGTCGATACAGCCATGTGAGTCTGTCCGTCCGTCCGTCCGTATGAATAAACTATAAAAGCTAGAGTCTTCAAATTTGGAACATAGCTACTCCTAAGTCATAGGCAGATGAACTTTATTTCAAACAATCGATAACTATTCTCGTTTCCGATATACATATGGAATCGATAACGAAAAATCTCGAACTAAGAAAATATAAAAATATAAGTTGAAACTATGGAAAACTTTATTACTTCTGCGAAAATTTGATCCATTTGATTTTGATTTGGTTTGAAACACCGGAGAGATATTTATACTCGATACCGAAAGTAAAGAGTATATTGGTTTTGTGCAATGTCCGTCATGGTGTCTGTCCGTCTGTCCGTCTGTATGAACGCAACTTTTTTCCACACCCTTCAAGCTAGAGACTTGAAACTTTCCAAATCTCTTTATCTATGGGATAGTAAATTAAAGTGTCAAATTGGGGGTTCTACGATAACTGGAGGGCTGGCAAATCGATAAACTCGCTAACTCAAAACCGATAAATCCACATATTTCGCACATCCTTACAGCTAGAACTACCAAATTGGGTAAGAAGATAGCTACTAGCAACCCCCAAAAAACAGCATCAAAGTTTTGGAGCCACGCCTCCCCATTCCGCCCCCAGGCCCAACGAATTTTAAAGTCAAAAAAGCCTATATCTCCCACAGTTTTTGAGCAATAGCCACCATTTGGTGCCAGGATAGGTGATGATGACCCCCTTAAAACAGCACCAAAAGTTTGGATGCCACGCCCACCGATACTGCCCTAGCCGCCCCCATCCACCCCAACGCTTCGTCAAAAACGGGAATGCGTGTATCTTCCAGAGTTGTGGAGCTAGAGCCTCCAAATTTGGTGGGAACATAGCTGTTAACGACCCCCAAAAAACTGCATCAAAGTTTTGGAGCCACGCCAACCCATTACGCCCCCAGCCCCCCGCATTTTGAAATCAGAAATGGCTATATCTCCCACAGTTTTTGAGCTATAGCCACCAAATTTGGTGCCAAGATAGGTGATGATGACCCCCTAAAAACTGCACCAAAAGTTTGGATACCACTCACACCGATACTGCCCTAGCCTCCCCCATCCACCCCAACGCTTCGTCAAAAACGGGAATGAGTGTATCTTCCAGAGTTGTAGAGCTAGAGCCACCAAATTTGGTATGAAGATAGCAATTGATATTTCACAAAGATCTGCATCAAAAATTTGGATGCCAAGCCCACCCATACCACCCCCAGCCCCCCTTTCCCCACTTATTACAAATTTCGAGCTAGAGTCACCAAGTTTGGTATGAAGATAGCAATTGACATTTCACAAAGATTTGCAACAAAAATTTTGATGGCTCAACTACCCATACTGCCCCCAGCCCCCTCCCCCCTTTCCCTACATTTTACAAACTTTGAGCTAGAGTCACCAAATTTGGAAGGAATATAGCTGGTGGCATCCCCATCTGCATCGGAGAATCTTTAAGGCAACGTACACCCCTGCCGCATCCGTACCCCTTTGCAATCAGGCCTCTTTTTACCGGTTTTAATACTGGTATCGAGTATGCCGCAGTCGGTTGCGTCCGACTGCAACGTTTCCACTTGTTTATATTAAAGTTAAGTCAAGAAAAACTGCACTTCTGCAAGTCACTTCATTCACGGGTTCAGGGTATCTTTTAACCTTCCTACATGTTTTCAGATTCGCTCATTCTCGTGTTGTGGTGAATTGAACGCAGTTGGTCATAAACCCAAAGAGGCAACTTAAACTTGAACGCGCTCGCGCATCGCTCTTCATGTTCGACGCTGGATGACAAAGTATGCGCGCGCTCTGCAAGTCAAACAAAAAGCGTAGTATCGCTGCCTTCTTCGCACGCACTGAATCAAAACAAAACATATCTAAGAGGCTGCAGTTAAGTGAATTGCATAGCCTAAACTCACGCGTACTTTAGCCTTGAGCTTTGATTTAGTGAGTGCGGAGGAGGTAGGGCTATTGAACTTTATGATTGACATGCAAAGCGCGCACAAAAAATATAGAGTGAACGTAAATGAGCAACAACAGAGGAGCATGATCGGAGAGAGATATAAACAAGTGGAAACGTTGCAGTCGGACGCAACCGACTGCGGCATACTCGATACCAGAATTAAAACCGGTAAAAAAGGCCTGAATGCAAAGGGTAAGGATGCGGCAGGGGTTTACGCTGCCTTAAAGATTCTACGATGCAGATGGGGATGCCACCGGCTATCTTCATACCAAATTTGGTGACTCTAGCTCGAAAATTGTAAAAGTGGGGAAAGGGGGCGAAATGGAAGGCGTGGCTCCAAAACTTTGATGCAGATTTTTGGGGGTCGTTAACAGCTATCTTCCTACCAAATTTTGTGACTCTAGCTTCACAACTCTGGAAGATACACGCATTCCCGTTTTTGACGAAGCGTTGGGGTGGATGGTGTCGGCTAGGGCAGTATCGGTGGGCGTGGCATCCAAACTTTTGATGCAGTTTTTGAGGGGTCATCATCACCTATCTTGGCACCAAATTTGGTGGCTATAGCTCAAAAACTGTGGGAGATATAGGCTTTTTTGACTTTAAAATTCGGGGGGTTGGGGGCGGAATGGGGAGCGTGGCTCCAAAATTTTTGATGCAGTTTTTTGGGGGTTGCTAATAGCTATCTTCTTACCAAATTTGGTACTTATAGCTGTAAGGATGTGCGAAATATGTGGATTTATCGGTTTTGAGTTATCGAATTTATCGATTTGCCAGCCCCCCAGTTATCGTAGAACCCCCATCTTGACACTTTAATTTACTATCCCATAGATAAAGAGATTTGGAAAGTTTCAAGTCTCTAGCTTGAAGGGTGTGGAAAAAAGTTGCGTTCATACAGACGGACAGACGGACAGACACCATGACGGACATTGCACAAACTCAATATACTCTTTACCTTCGGTATCGAGTATAAAAATTTAAATTTTAAGCGGCTCTTTGAGTTTGGGACGAACAGCGTACATAGATTTGTATAAAAACTAATGTGAACGGCCTTTGCTTGTTCGAAATTGTATATTATTAATGTAAGTTATACGTTTTGTCTAAGTTATATTAGCAGCAAGTAGGCAAATCCACCCCCACAACATATGTATTTTGGTAAGCAAAATTTTTCTACACGGACCAAGTTATGTTTTGTCGTTGTTTTTTTTTTTTTTAATCAACGACACCAACAAAAAGTAGCAGTGCGGGCCCAACAACAACACTTACAACAACAACAAACGCTACTTGGGCCGTAAATCAATTGTCAAAGGCACACAAATATGAGAAAAACTAGTGGAAACGTTGCAGTCGGACGCAACCGACTGCGGTATACTCGATACCAGAACTAAAACCGGTAAAAAGAGGCCTGAATGCAAAGGGGTACGGATGCGGCAGGGGTGTACGCTGCCTTAAAGATATCCGATGCAGATGGGCATGCCACCGGCTATCTTCATACCAAATTTGATGACTCTAGCTCAAAGTTTGTAAAATGTGGTGAAAGGGGGGGGCGGTATGGGTAGTTGTGGCATCAAAATTTTT
Organism: Scaptomyza montana; assembly: GCA_018904305.1. NCBI lineage: Eukaryota > Metazoa > Arthropoda > Insecta > Diptera > Drosophilidae > Scaptomyza > Scaptomyza montana. Next base: position 1,018,387 of record JAEIGR010000045.1, read on the forward strand.
GCTGCAGATCTTTGTGGAATGTCAATTGTTATCTTCATACCAAATTTGGTGACTCTAGCTCAAAATTTGTAAAAGGTGGGGAAAGGGGGGCTGGGGGGCGGTTTGGGTGGGTGTGGCATCAAAATTTTTGTTGCAGATCTTTGTGGAATGTCAATTTATATCTTCATACCAAATTTGGTGACTCTAGCTCATAGTTTGTAAAAGGCGAGGAGGGGGGGGCTGGGGCCGGTAAGGGTGGGCGTGACATCCAAATTTAATATGAAGATCTTTGCGGAATTTCAATTGCTATATATATATCAAATTTGGTGACTCTAGCTCGAAGTTTGTAAGAGATGGGGAAAGGGGGCTGGGGGCGGTATGAGTAGGCGTGGCATCCAACTTTTTGATGCAGATCTTTGTAAAATGTCAATTGCTATCTTCATACCAAATTTAGTGACTCTAGCTCGAAAATTGTAAAAAGTGCGGAAAGGGGGGTGAAATGGAGGGCGTGGGTCCAAAACTTTGATGCAGATTTTTGGGGGTCGTTGCCAGCTACCTTCCTACCAAATTTGGTGGCTCTAGATCCACAACTCTGGAAGATACACGCATTCCCGTTTTTGACGAAGCGTTGGGGCAGCTGGGGGCGGCTAGGGTGGTATTGGTGGGCGTGGCATTCAAACTTTTGATGCAGTTTTTGGGGATCATCATCACCTATCTTGGCACCAAGTTTGGTGGCTCTAGCTCAAAAACTGTGGGAGATAAAGGCTTTTTGACTTTAAAATGCGGGGGGCTGGGGGCGTAATGGGTGTGCGTGGCTCCAAAATTTTTGATGCAGTTTTTCGGGGGTTCCTAGTAGCTATCTGCTTACCAAATTTTGTAGTTCTAGCTGTAAGGATGTGCGAAATATGTGGATTTATCGGTTTTGAGTTATCGAGTTAATCGATTTGCCAGCCCTCCAGTTATCGTAGAACCCCCATCTTGACACTTTAATTTACTATCCCATAGATAAAGAGATTTGGAAAGTTTGTCAATTTGTTATATTCGAATTTTAGGGAATTAATTAATGCAATTTATATTACGTGGGTAATTCATGTCACTGTTGAAAATGGCTTTCATATTCAATACTTTGCGTTTTTTAATTGGATCTTTTTCTTGTAAGGCGGCTATATCACAAATGCACAAATGCAAATGGCACGATACAATGCAGTGCCTAAAAAGCCGTAGTTCCTGCGATATTGCGTTAAGCTGAACGACGGTTTATGAAAGTGTTGCATAATTGGAGTACACATGTTAACAAGTCGGTATCTAATGTACGAGGCGCAAATTTTCTTTGGATTTCCTTCCATATGCGGTCGTATTATCGCAGATACATTAGGAATTTTCGGTACAACTATCCCGAATATTGCAGATATGCCTAGTTTATGCAATGCCATGAGAGAGCCATACACCGACATTAGGCATGGTTTGTCAAGTCCACTCTGGTACAAGCTGCAATCGATCAAATCGATCAAACAAATACAATGAAATAAAATTATTTAGTATAAATAAGAACAAGAGTAGAGTAAATTCAAATTACATACCTAAAAACTCGTTGCCTCACGCAAGCAAAACGCACCACAAACTGTGTGGCAATGTCGCATGCGTATTCACGGAGTTACCAATGATTGATTCGGCTCTTGGGTCGAGACACCTTTTTTGACAATAAGCCGCTGACCACAGCTGGCATTAAGATGTGCGTCTGTAATTACACAATAATTATAAGATTTTATGACTTAATGTATCGCAGCGAATGTTAACTTACATAGTTTTGGATATTCAAATATTTATTGGCTAGCAAGTTTTCCACGATTCTAACTAGATACAACAATATTCATACATCCTTCAGATATATATTAAATTCGACAACAAACTGACTTAATTCTGGCATAATACGAAACACTGCGGCATCCTTTCGTAGCTGCTCCAGCGCCTTAACGCGGTCTTCTTCGCTGTGTCCCGTGCACGCTTCTGTGATTTGCACAAAGAATTTCTGTTGATCCAATTTAAGATGAGGCTGTATAACTGTCTTAAAACGCACTGCGTCTGGATCGGTCATGTGAAATATCTGATTCAAATTCGAAGGATGTCGCGTTGTTTGCATCACATATGTAATGCATTCAATATAAACCTTATATACACCACAATGATAAAGTGCTTCTTTTACAATGTTCATCCTTTTTTGTATATCGCCTGATTCTTTGATTAAGCATAATTTGTTTTCTGTTAATGTTCAAATCATCAATACTTATCATACTGCGTCTATCACCATAGCAATATAAATCTGATACTTTTTCATTGCTTGAAGCCGTGGCTTCTTCAAGGATCGTCCATTCCTCAGACTCAAATATTTCTAGCATGTATTGTCCAGGTATCCTCGATTTCATTGCACAGTGCAAATGCCAAATAATTGGCATAAAGTCGAATATTGCAGATGCCGAGCTGAAAATAAGCATATTTTATAAATAAACCACTCTTATTATTTAAACAAATTCTTAAGGCAATTTGACCACGTCTATTCTGCCTGCTCATTCAAGGCAACATAGCGTATACGTGATTATGATACAGAGTTTTGAGAGCTGTGTATAAGGTAATATTTGAAAAGGATTTGTGATTTTTTTTATACCCTGAACCCATAAAATGGGTAAAAAGGGTATAATGGTTTTGTGCAATAAAAAAAGTATGTAACAGGCAGAAGAAAGCATCTCCGACTCCATCAAATTATCGATAACTATTCTGGTTTCCGATATATACATGCAATCGGTTACAAAAAATATCGAATTTTGAAAATGTAAAAGTGGGGGTTGAATAATGGGCAACGATAGAATTTTTCTGAATATTTCATCCAAATCAGTTAAGAAACACCGGAGATATCGAATTTAATCGATTGAAGTTAAGTTACCAAAGTCAATTATAAATTTATTTTATTTATTGCAACTGGGATTAGTTTATCTTCTTGTTGGCAAACTCTATTTTGAGGGTCTGACAAAATCTCACAGACTGCAGAGCTCTATTTTTCCAAAAAATAGTGCCCGCTTCATATAGTTTAAGCTTCAGCGGTATATCGGAAGTAACAAAGTCTGATCTGAAGTGGCTGGTTTGCTGGTTTCTAAACATACTTTGTCCATCCATCAAACAGTATGCGAATATCTCCTCCTGAACCTTGTTGTAGCTTGGGAGTATGTATATAATGCTGTTCTCTTATATGAAGAATTTTATTATACAATATTTTTATTAATTTGTTTGCATCATTTGTTTTAAAGGTAGTGGTTCTGCTTTACAAGCTTTCTTTTTGCTTCAATTGCCTGGCTTTCAGAGACATTAAAATTTGTGGTGTTTTTATTTGATTTCTCTGCTGTCACTATGTCTGCATGAATTAAAAGTTTTGTATCATTTCTTTAATTATACTCGATACCGAAGGTAAAGAGTATATTGAGTTCGTGCAATGTCCGTCATGGTGTCTGTCCGTCCGTCCGTCTGTATGTTCGCAACTTTTTTCCACACCCTTCAAGCTAGAGACTTGAAACTTTCCAATTCTCTTTATCTATGGGATAGTAAATTAAAGTGTCAAGATGGGGGTTCTACGATAACTGGGGGGCTGGCAAATCGATAAATTCGATAACTCAAAACCGATAAATCCACATATTTCGCATATCCTTACAGCTAGAACTACCAAATTTGGTAAGAAGATAGCTACTAGCAACCCCCAAAAAACTGCATCAAAAATTTTGGAGCCACGCCCCCAATTCCGCCCCCAGCCCCCCTGCATTTTGAAATCAGAAAAGCCTATAGCCACCAAATTTGGTGCCAAGATAGGTGATGATGACCCCTCAAAAACTGCATCAAAAGATTGGATGCTACGCCCACCAGTACCGCCCTAGCCACCTCCATGTGCCCCAACGCTTCGTCAAAAACGGGAATGCGTGTATCTTCATGAGTTGTGGAGCTAGAGCCTCCAAATTTGGTGAAAAGATAGCTGGTAACCACCCCCAAAAATCTGCATCAAAGTTTTGGAGCCACGCCCACCCATTCCGCCCCCAGGATCCCAGCATTTTGAAATCAGAAATGGCTATATCTCCCACAGTTTTTGAGCTATAGCCACCAAATTTGGTACCAAGATAGGTGATGATGACCCCCCAAAAACTGCATCAAAAGATTGGATGCCACGCCCACCAATACTGCCCTAGCCGCCCCCATCCACCCCAACGCTTCGTCAAAAACGGGAATGCGTGTATCTTCGAGAGTTGTGATGCTAGAGCCACCAAATTTGGTAGGAAGATAGCTGGCAACGACCCCCAAAAATCGGCATCAATGTTTTGGAGCCACGCCTTCCATTTCGCCCCCCTTTCCTCACCTTTTACAAACTTTGAGCTAGAGTCACCAAATTTGGTATGAAAATAGCAATTGACATTCCACAAAGATCTGCATCAAAAATTTGGATGCCATGCCCACCCATACCACCCCCAGCCCCCCTTTCCCCACTTTTACAATATTTGAGCTAGGGTCATTAAATTTGGTATGAAGATAGCAATTGACATTCCACAAAGATCTGCATCAAAAATTTGGATGCCATGCCCACCCATACCACCCCCAGCCCCCCTTTCCCCAATTTTACAATATATGAGCTAGGGTCATTAAATTTGGTATGAAGATAGCAATTGACATTCCACAAACATCTGCATCAAAAATTTGGATGCCACGTCCACCCATACCACCCCCAGCCCCCCTTTCCCCACTTTTACAATCTTTGAGCTAGAGTCACCAAATTTGGTATGAAGATAGCCGGTGGCATCCCCATCTGCATCGGAGAATCTTTAAGGCAGCGTACACCCCTGCCGCATCCGTACCCCTTTGCAATCAGGCCTCTTTTTACCGGTTTAATACTGGTATCGAGTATGCCGCAGTCGGTTGCGTCCAACTGCAACGTTTCCACTTGTTAAATGCTACATCAGCAGCTAGTTTTCTTTTAAGAAGTGCCCCTGCTTCATCATATGCTAGCTTTAGTAACCAAGTTTAACGGTTATAGTGCAATCATTGCGTACGGAACTTGTTGGGAACGCATAAGCTGTACATTTGTGCGAAAAACTTTCTGAGTGCTCCCATAGCACTTCGGGTGTAGAGCCGACTAAGCAGTCTCGCGTTCTTGCTCAGAATTATTTTTGTTTGCGCTTAGAAGCAGAGAGGCAGCCGAATGAGACGGTCGGTCCACGCAGCTCTGTTGTTTATATGCGTGTGAGATTTGCGTGTGATGGTATTGTTATACTCGATACCGAAGGTAAAGAGTATATTGAGTTTGTGCAATGTCCGTCATGGTGTCCGTCCGTCTGTCCGTCTGTATGTTCGCAACTTTTTTCCACACCCTTCAAGCTAGAGATTTGAAACTTTCCAAATCTCTTTATCTATGGGATAGTAAATTAAAGTGTCAAGATGGGGGTTCTACGATAACTGGGGGGCTGGCAAATCGATAAATTCGATAACTCAAAACCGATAAATCCACATGTTTCGCACATCCTTACAGCTAGAAGTACCAAATTTGGTAAGAAGATAGCTATTAGCAACCCCCAAAAAACTGAATCAAAAATTTTGGAGCCACGCTCCCCCATTCCGCCCCAGCCCCCCGCATTTTGAAATCAGAAATGGCTATATCTCCCACAGTTTTTGAGCTAGAGCCACCAAATTTGGTGCCAAGATAGGTGATGATGACCACCTAAAAACTGCATCAAAAGTTTGGATGCCACGCCCACCAATACTGCCCCAGCCGACCCCATCCACCCCAACGCTTCGTCAAAAACGGGAATGCGTGTATCTTCCAGAGTTGTGCAGCTAGAGCCACCAATTTTGGTAGGAAGATAGCTGGCAACGACCCCCAAAAATCTGCATCAAAGTTTTGGAGCCACGCCCTCCATTTCACCCCCCTTTCCCCACTTTTTACAATTTTCGAGCTAGAGTCACCAAATTTGGTATGAAGATAGCAATTGACATTTCAGAAAGATCTGCATCAAAAATTTGGATTCCACTGCCACCCATACCGCCCCCAGCCCCCCTTTCCCCATTTATTACAAACTTCGAGCTATAGTCACAAAATATGGTATGAAGATAGCAATTGACATTTTACAAAGATCTACATGAAAAATTTGGATTCCACGCCCACCCATACCGCCCCCAGGCCCCCTTTCCCCATCTTATACAATTTCGAGCTAGAGTCACCAAATTTGGTATGAAGATAACAATTGACATTCCACAAAGATCTGCATCAAAAATTTGGATGCCACTACCACCCAAACCGCCCCCAGCCCCCCTTTCCCACCTTTTTCAAATTTTGAGCTAGAGTCACCAAATTTGGTATGAAGATAGCCGGTGGCATCCCCATCTGCATCGGAGAATCTTTAAGGCAGCGCAAACCCCTGCCGCATCCGTACCCCTTTGCATTAAGGCCTCTTTTTACCGGTTTTAATTTTGGTATCGAGTATGCCGCAGTCGGTTGCGTTCGACTGCAACGTTTCCACTTGTTATTTTTGCGTGTGATGGTTTTGTTATTTTTGGGGTGGGATTTTTAAATTTGAACAGTGAATGAATGTATGCGCTCACATTTATGCATTAATAGTTATTTGTATGCATGTCATGTGTACAAGAACCTTCCTCAGTTTTTATGATATTTTTATTTATTTTTACAGGTGTATATATTTAAGACTTTCTTATTTTGTTTATTAAAAAGCACATATGAAATAATTTTAAAATTTTGCCATATTTTTTATTTGCATATTTAATTATATCTATGATTGATGATTATATAATAAATTTCTATTCTTTTAATATATGAGGGAACTATCTAAATTGAAAAACGCGAAGACAAGATCATATACAAAATTTAAAAAATCGGGAGCTACTTTAGATTTATCTTCGTATTTAGTAGCAAAATCTAGTTTTCTTTCTCTTAACACATCTTGTTATAATAATTATCTTAATCGTTGTAGACTAAACTTTTCACGTGACCCTAAACAGTTTTATAAATTTGTTAACTCTAAACGTAAGTCTTCTTGCTTGCCTACCTCAGTATACCTTGATAATACAAAAGCAAGTTCTGATCAGGCAGTAGCCGATCTATTTGCTGAGTATTTTCAATCAGTATATTCAACGAATTTACATAGTTGCAGTAATTACTATCCTTTTCGAGTTCAATCGAAAAATTGCTTATATATCCCAGTTATAACTGAGTGTACGCTTCTAAGTGACCTTAACTCTATCAAACCAGGCTATCTGCCTGGTCCTGATGGAGTGCCAGGTTGTATACTTAGATACTGTGCGGATTCACTTTGTAAATTATTTAACTTGTCGGTTGACTCAACAGTGTTTCCTGCTATATGGAAGGAATCTTTTATTATTCCACTCCATAAAAAATTCTTCTAAGTCTAACGTTAAAAATTATAGAGGCATATCCAAGTTGTCTGCCATTCCAAAAGTCTATGAAAAAAATTATATGTTCTCAACTGCAACACACATGTAGTTCAATTATATCGCCTTATCAACACGGTTTTGTTAGGCGTAGATCTACTACCACTAACCTTCTTGAATTCACTTCGCTTGTTATCAAAGGGTTTCAGGAAAAAATGCAAACTGACGTTGTTTACACCGATTTTAGTAAGGCATTTGATTCTGTTAGTCATTCTCTGTTGCTTCAAAAATTAAATATTATTGGATTTCCATCAAAACTCGTATTGTGGCTTTCGGAGTACTTGTGTGGCCGAACACAAAAAGTTGTTTTTAAGTCGTCTGTATCTAAACCTATTTTAGTTACCTCTGGTGTTCCCCAAGGTAGTCACCTTGGTCCTTTGCTATTTAATTTGTTTATTAACGATCTCCCAGCTGTTATTACTAACTCTTTTGTTTATATGTTTGCTGATGATGTAAAACTATGTTTCACCTACAATGATGCTTCTCTGTGCAACTTACTACAGTCGGATTTGTGTGCGCAATTTAAACTGTTCAAAATGTAAAGTCATGTCTTTTTGTAGAAGTACCCCTCATACTGCTCACTACTTGCTTGATGCTTCACCACTTGATCGCGTGTTTGAAATTAAAGATTTAGGCATTATTCTTCATACTAAGCTAAAGTTTGACTCTCATATTTCGTCTATGGTTAATAAGGCCATTAATGTCTTTGGCTTCATCAAGCGGTGGTCTAAAGAGTTTAACGATCCCTACACCACTAAAACGCTTAATACATCCCAAGTACGTCCCATCCTGGAGTATGGATCTTGTGTGTGGTCCCCACAATACTCGATTCACCAGGATAGAATTGAATCTGTGCAGAAGAAATTTCTTCTATTTGCCCTTAGAAGTTTTAACTGGGTTCCTGGAGTAGACTTACCCCCGTATTCAAGTAGACTCCTTTTGATTAATCTTCCCTCCCTGTTAAACCGTAGAACTATGCTTGGAGTATTATTTATTACTAATCTACTTAATGGTGAAATCGACTCATCAGTTCTTTTGAGTCGAATTAAATTTAATGTCCCAATTAGATCTTCACGTAACTTTTTACCCCTTAGCCTTGATCGTTGCTTCAGCAACTATTTAATTCATGAACCATTTCGTGTTATATGTTCTGACTATAACAAACTTTATTCTCTTGTCTCCTTGGAGGCCTCATCTCCAGTACTAAAAAGATCGATCCTTTTTGCTTTATCTAATCGTAACCACTAACTACTAATCTAATGCTGGTCTGATTGGGTTTTTCTGGGTTTTTCCCAATCCTCGCAACAAATGTTGGACTACTCAATTTTTATTGAATTTCCCAGAGCTTTAACGTTAACTTTTGATTATATTTTCAGATTTATATATTAATCTATATTTTTATTTTAAATTATTTTAACTATTTTTTAATTTAAATTAATTTTGATTTCATTTTAATGTCAGCTGCTCTTAGCTGACAATAAATAAATAAATAATAATAATAATAATAATTAAGTCATATCAAAACAATACAATTAAGATAAAGCATTTTTCACAAGCAGCAACCAAAATATGTAAACATCCAGAAATCTATGAATTCTTTTTTGTATGCCCACCAGAGCCATTCTTTTATTGCCCTTCATTCAGCGAAAAAACAGGAAAAATCAAGTGGAAACGTTGCAGTCGGACGCAACCGACTGCGGCATAAAACCGGTAAAGAGAGGCCTGAATGCAAAGGGGTACGGATGCGGCAGGGGTTTACGCTGCCTTAAAGATTCTCCGATGCAGATGGGGATGCCACCGGCTATCTTCATACCAAATTTGGTGACTCTAGCTCAAAGATTGTAATAGGTGGGGAAAGGGGGGGGCTGGGGCGGTATGGGTAGTTGTGGCATCAAAATTTTTGTTGCAGATCTTTCTGAAATGTCAATTGCTATCTTCATACCAAATTTGGTGACTCTAGCTCAAAATTTGTGAAAGGTTGGGAAAGGGGGGGCTGGGGGTGGTTTGGGTGGCGTGGCATCCAAATTTTTGATGCAGATCGTTGTGGAATGTCAATTGCTATCTATATACCGAATTTGGTGACTCTAGCTCAAAATTTGTAAAAGGTGTGGAAAGGGGGGAATGGGGCGAATTGGTTGGGCGTGGCATCCAAATTTTTGTTGCAGATCTTTCTGAAATGTCAATTGCTATCTTCATACCAAATTTGGTGACTCTAGCTAGAAATTTGTAATAAGTGGGGAAAGGGGAGCTAGGGCAGTATCGGTGGGCGTGGCATCCAAACTTTTGGTGCAGTTTTTAGGGGGTCATCATCACCTGTCTTGGCACCAAATTTGGTGGCTATAGCTCAAAAACTGTGGGAGATATAGCCATTTCTGATTTCAAAATGCGGGGGGGCTGGGGGCGTAATGGGTGGGCGTGGCTCCAAAACTTTGATGCAGTTTTTTGGGGGTCGTTAACAGCTATGTTCCCACCAAATTTGGAGGCTCTAGCTCCACAACTCTGGAAGATACACGCATTCCCGTTTTTGACGAAGCGTTGGGGTGGATGGGGGCGGCTAGGGCAGTATCGGTGGGCGTGGCATCCAAACTTTTGATGCAGTTTTCAGGGGGTCATCATCACCTGTCTTGGCACCAAATTTGGTGGCTATAGCTCAAAAACTGTGGGAGATATAGCCATTTCTGATTTCAAAATGCGGGGGGGCTGGGGGCGTATTGGGTGGGCGTGGCTCCAAAACTTTGATGCAGTTTTTTGGGGGTCGTTACCAGCTATCTTCCCACCAAATTTGGAGGCTCTAGCTCCACAACTCTGGAAGATACACGCATTCCCGTTTTTGACGAAGCGTTGGGGTGGATGGGGGCGGCTAGGGCAGTATCGGTGGGCGTGGCATCCAAACTTTTGGTGCAGTTTTTTGGGGGTTGCTAATAGCTATCTTCTTACCAAATTTGGTTATTCTAGCTGTAAGGATGTGCGAAATATGTGGATTTATCGGTTTTGGGTTATCGAATTTATCGATTTGCCAGCCCCCCAGTTATCGTAGAACCCCCATCTTGACACTTTAATTTACTATCCCATAGATAAAGAGACTTGGAAAGTTTCAAGTCTCTAGCTTGAAGGGTGTGGAAAAAACTTGCATACATACGGACGGACAGACGGACAGACACCATGACGGACATTACACAAAACCAATATACTCTTTACCTTCGATATCGAGTATAAAAAGGTTTTGTCTGTTATGTTGGTTTACGTACGATTGTTTTACGTGACAACGTACATTAGCAAAACAGTGATAAAATGATTGAATAGTTTTATGAATATACTAGTAAGTGGCCCGCTTACTTCGCTGCGCGGATAGTTTATAAATTTTAGCAATATAAGATAGATACAAAATAAATAAATTAGAAAATATTTCACAAAATATTTAAGCAAAGTATTTAATATTCTCTTTTCCACGCCACCATTGAGGTAGAGAATATTGTGGTTTCACCAGTAGGCCTTATTCACTTATTGAACTTACTTTGCAATTATTAACAACTTTAAGAGCTTCTTTATAAACGACAATGGTTGTTTTTCCGTCAGGTGCTAATACAAATAAACTTTTTGGTGAACTGATTCTTGAGCAGGCTACATAAAATTGGCCATCAGAAAAACAATCGTGTCTTAAGTCTAGTCCGGCTAATTTCAAAGTTTGTCCCTGTGATTTATTAATTGTTAAGGCAAAGCAAACTTTTAAAGGAAATTGCAATCTTTTAAATTGAATTGGCAATTCAGAATCAGAAGGTATTAATGGAATTCTCGGTATAAAAACCGTTTCACCTATACCATTGCCAGTAAAGATAATTGCTTCGACAACATTCTTATGAAGGACTTTAACTTGCAATCTTGTACCATTGCACAGTTTGCAATGTTATTTTGCCATCATGGGTTAGAAATAATTCATTTCCTTTTTGAAGAAGCATTTCTGCAAATTCACCAGCTATGCTATCACCTTTTAAGTGCACTCGCATATTCTTCGTTAATGCAATTTTCTGTATTTTGGGCCACTAAATTGAAGACTTTAAGCACGCATTTATTTCATCTGCTCTTGTTCCTATGGGGATCACTGGAAGAGTTTGTCGAAAATCACCAGCTAAGAGAACAGTTATGCCACCCATTAAGTATTCACTATCTCGAATGTCTTTCAAAGATCGATCTACAGCTTCAAAAGCACCTTTATGGGCCATAGTACACTCATCCCAAACAATAAGCTTGCAATCTTTGAGCACAGCAGCAATATTAGATTGCTTTGAAATTGAGCAATGTGGTGTTTCTAAATGAAACAAATTAAATGGAATCTTTAGAGTAGAATGCGCTGTGCGACCACCATTTAGTAAAGTCGCTGCGATACCGGAAGAAGCAACGGCCAATGCAATTTTTTTGCTTTGCCGTACCTTTGCCAATAATAAATTTAAAAGATACGTTTTACTTGTTCCACCAGGTGCATCTAAAAAATATATTTCTCCCTTTTCTGCTTCAACGCTATGTAGTATCTTTTCGTATACTTTTTTTTGCTCAGCAGTCAGGAGGAGCTCATTATTAACAACAAAATTATCGCAATTTTTATAATTTGTTTCTCTTTGATATTCATTATCTTGAACAATTTCCTCGGATCTAATTGGTAGTGGAAGTCCATAATAAGTCAAGTTTTGACCACCAATAGACAGTACAATATCTTCAATGTAAATAAGACATTTATTTAATACATTATTCACAATGCTTTCATCAATATTTTTGTCTTGTGATATATGAAAGGCTCTTAAAATATCTTCTGAGAAACTCTCTTTATAAGTATTCCAAAGTTTAAGAGCATCTCTCAGTTTTGTAGGATTTTGACATATGACAGCTTCGGTTATAGTTGAATCCCAGTGCTTATCATCTTCTAGTAACCCTAGAGCTGTACACGCCAATTGAAATGATGCGTATGCTATACCATTAACGGTTTTAAAATTTAAAAAAATTAAATAAAAACATTCAGTATTATTGGGATGAACAGTGTAAACTCTTCCCAAAGCTGAATCTGTTTTAACTCCAGGAAAATTTGGCAAATCATGCCCTCGTTTTCTTCTTTGGAATTCTTTATTGTTCCATGTAAAATACGATGGAACTTCACAATATAGAAGCGTTCTTGCAAACTCATCACGTGTGCATAGCTCAAAGAAGGCTAGCTAAGTGGTTTTGGGTGTAGTGCTTAATCTGTCAAGTAATTGTTGCGGATTATTGGGGTTAAAATATATCCGTTGACCATTTTCTAAATGAACAGCTAAGTGAGTAATAGCCGGATAACGTTCATGTATGGGAAATGCAAGGATTCTCCATACCGCTTCTGAGCAAATTATTTAACGGCCACTTTCGTACATAGTAATTTCATTACGTTGGTCTTCAAGAGTAAATGATGCTTGATCACTGCCCTTGTTAACATATTTACAGATGTATTTAATAGACTTTACAGAACTACAATACTCAACATTTATGTGAGCTTCAAATGTTCTCAATAGTACACAGTTGTAAGGCACAACCCAACGATTATCTATGCAATTACCATTTATATTAATTGCATTACCACCATCTTCTATCGCTCTCTACGATATAGAGGGTAACTTTCTTTTCCAGTCACAGTTTCTTTAAGTAATTCTCGAGGAAACCTTTTGGTACATTTTCCATTTTTCATGCATGGCGATTTATTGTTAAATGCACCGCAAGGACCATGAATCATATTTGACTTAACAATGTTAAATAACAAAGTATCCTCATCTGCGTTTGGTATTTCGGCACAGATAATTTTATCGATTTTATCTGGTCTTATTTTATTTTCTAACCAAAGTAGAATATGTGTATGTGGTAAGCCCCGCTTTTGCCATTCCACAGAGTACATGAAACATTGCACGCTTCCAAACAAAGAACCTTTTATCAATAGTGACACTTAAGCTCTAACTTTTAAATGAAAAACTCGAACTATAATATCGTGACGATCATGCGGTTTTTGACCCGGTAATAAAACACTTTTGATGTCATTCCATTGTGGATTGCATGTGAATTTTATGAAAAGATCTGGTCGCCCATAATGGCGAACATATGTCATAGCATCTTGAGTCTTTTCATGCATATATCGTGCAGAGCTTGTAAAAGAAGATGGTAAAATTACCATCTGACCAAGTTGAGCTGCGACAACATCTTGTTGGCCTATTGCATCTTGTAGATGTATATAGCTATCTGCTCTGAGTTTCGCTTGATTGTAGCGAATATAATTTAACCTGTCTGTTTCAATTTTAGCATACATATCAACCAAAAACTGACTAAAAAGGAACGAAAATCAATTAAATGATTTATCTCAGATTGACGAATAATTATTTTATAGCTTTAAAAGCTTAACGCAGATCTAATTTATTTTGGTTCCTCCTTTTTATACTCGATACCGAAGGTGAAGAGTATATAGGTTTTGTGCAATGTCCGTCATGGGGTCTGTCCGTCTGTCCGTCCGTATGGTTGCAAGTTTTTTGCACACCCTTCAAGCTAGAGACTTTATACTTTCCAATTCTCTTTATCTATGGGATAGTAAGTGAAAGTGTCAAGATGGGGGTTCTACGATAACTGGGGGGCTGGCAAATCGATAAATTCACATATTTCGCACATCCTTACAGCTAGAACTTCCAAACTTGGTGAGAAGATAGCTACTAGCAACCCCCCAAAAACTGCATCAAAAGTTTTGGAGCCACGCCCACTCATTCCACCCCCCTTTCCCCACCATTTACAATGTTTGAGCTAGAGTCACCAAATTTGGTATGAAGATAGCAATTGACATCCCACATGGATCTGCAGCATGATACAATCAATACGGTAGTGTCATGCGAGACTGTGCCCTCTTTTTTTCGGTACTAGTTGTCAGTCGCTAAGTGCTTGTCGTTGAGGTAAGACGTTGATACGGACGATTTTAACAGACTCAAGAGAGTAAAATTAAGAGAGCATCTTAGCCCTCCTTCGCACTCGCACATCATATGGCAAGTACGGGCTGAGCTCGCATGACACTACCGTATTGATTGTATCATGATCTGCAGCAAAAATTTGAATGCCAAGCCCAACCATACCGCCCCCAGCCCGCACTTTTACAAGCTTTGAGCTAGAATCACTAAATTTGGGATGAAGATCCACAAAGATCTGCATAAAAAATTTGGATACCACTACCACCCATACCGCCCCAGCTCTCCCTTTCCCCACTTTTTACAAACTTTGAGCTAGAGTCACCAAACTTGGTATGAAGATAGCAATTGACATTCCACAAAGATCTGCATCAAAAATTTGGATGCCACTACCACCCATACCGCCCCAGCTCTCCCTTTCACCACATTTTACAAACTTTGAGCTAGAGTCACCAAATTTGGTATGAAGATATCAATTGACAATCCACAAAGATCTGCATCAAAAATTTGGATGCCACTACCACCCATACCGCCCCAGCTCTACATTTCCCCACCTTTTACAAACTTTGAGCTAGAGTCACCAAATTTGGAAGGAAGATAACTGGTGGCATCCCCATCTGCATCGGAGAATCTTTAAGGCAGCGTACACCCCTGCCGCATCCGTACCCCTTTGCAATCAGGCCTCTTTTCACCAGTTTAAATGCTGGTAACGAGTATACTGCAACGTTTCCACTGGTTATTTTTTTAAATTGAGTACTTATGTTTGGAGTATTTTTCTCATTAGCTGTTTAGCTGTTTTTTTGGTCTTTATTCTCTTCAGTTTAGTTTTAGCCAGCTTAAAAAATCTCTTAAACTTAAGCATTATTTTTTCTTTCTGCCATTCAGCACTTGACTTAAAGGTAGATGATAAATGTTTGTCAAATATGAGACAAATACAAATGTGGAGTAGAATCAACAAACAAATCAACAACGTATAGACAAGGCATCGCACGGTCGTTGTTCAGGTACTGTGTTTGGCCACCAAACAGACGGTAGTAGGGGGTGGACACTACCTGGAGGTCATTCGGAAGCCGGAAGTTAACGGCAGCAGTTGCAGGACTAGACCAGGCAGCGGCATTAAAGAGGAAATTAAAATATGCAGACACAAAACCACGCGTTTTGAATTTTGGCGCGATTTTTGGTTACGGCTTTGCATACATTTTTTGGAATAATAGAACTCTGCAGTCTGCGAGATTTTGTCAGACCCTAAAATAGAGTTCGCCAACAAGAATATAAGCTTATCCCAGTTGCAATAAATAAATTAAATTTATAATTGACTTTGGTAACTTAACTTCAATCGATTGAATTCGATATCTCCGGTGTTTCTTAACTGATTTGGATGAAATATTCAGAAAAATTCTATCGTTGCCCATTATTCAACCCCCATTTTTACATTTTCAAAATTCGATATTTTTTTGTAATCGATTGCATGTATATATCGGAAACCAGAATAGTTATCGATAATTTGAAACAAACTTGTTCTGCTTATGGTATAGGAGAACTTATATTAAAAATCTGAAGTCTCAAGCTCTTGTAGTCTCTGAGATCGACGTGTTCATACAGACGGACATGGCTATATCGACTCGGCTGTTGATGCAGATCAAGAATATACTTATATACTTTATGGAGTCGGAGATGCTTCCTTCTGCCTGTTACATACTACTTTTGCACAAAACCATTATACCCTTTTTACCCATTTCATGGGTTCAGGGTATAAAAAAAATCACAAATCCTTTTCAAATATTAGCTTATACACAGCTCTCTAAACTCTGTATCATAATCACGTATACGCTATGTTGCCTTGAATGAGCAGGCAGAATAGACGTAGTCAAATTGCCTTAAGAATTTGTTTAAATAATAAGAGTGGTTTATTTATAAAATATGCTTATTTTCTGCAATATTCGACTTTATGCCAATTATTTGGCATTTGCACTGTGCCATGAAATCGAGGATACCTAGACAATATATGCAAGAAATATTTGAGTCTGAGGAATGGACGATCCTTGGAGAAGCCACGTCTTCAAGCGATGAAAAAGTATCAGATTTATATTGCTATGGTGAAAGACGCAGTCTGACAAGTATTGAAGATTTGATGAAGAAGTATAAATATGGTTTCGACATTCTTCGCGCAATTTCCGATCATCTTGGGAATTACGGCAAGACAACATTAACATAAAACAGCATTATGCTTAATCAAAAAATCAGGCGATATACAAAAAAGGATACACATTGTAAAAGAAGCACTTTATCATTGTGGTGTATATAAGGTTTATATTGAATGCATTACAAATGTGATGCAAACAACGCGACATCCTTCGAATTTGAGTAAGATATTTCACATGCCCGATCCAGACGCAGTGCGTTTTAAGACATGCAGCCTCATCTTAAATTGGATCAACAGAAATTCTTTGTGCAAATCACAGAAGCGTGCACGGGACACAGCGAAGAAGACCGCGTTAAGGCGCTGGAGCAGCTACGAAAGGATGCCGCAGTGTTTCGTATTATGCCAGAATTAAGTCAGTTTGTTGTCGAATTTAATATATATCTGAAGGATGTATGAATATTGTTGTATCTAGTTAGAATCGTGGAAAACTTGCTAGCCAATAAATATTTGAATATCCAAAACTATGTAAGTTAACATTCGCTGCGATACATTAAGAGTCATAAAATCTTATAATTATTGTGTAATTACAGACGCACACCTTAATGCCAGCTGTGGTCAGCTGCTTCTTGGCAAAAAAGGTGTCTCGACCCAAGAGCCGAATCAATCATTGGTAACTCCGTGAATACGCATGCGACATTGCCACACAGTTTGTGGTGCGTTTTGCATGCGTGAGGCAACGAGTTTTTTTAATCGATACCGAAGGTAAAGAGTATATTGGTTTTGTGCAATGTCCGTCATGGTGTCTAGCCGTCCGTCCGTCTGTATGTTCGCAACTTTTTTCCACACCCTTCAAGCAAGAGGTTTGAAACTTTCCAATTCTCTTTATATGCGGGATAATAAATTAAAGTGTCAGTTCTACAATAACTGGGGGGCTAGCAAATCGATAAATTCGATAGCTCAAAACCGCTAAATCCACATATTTCGCACATCCTTACAGCTAGGACTACCAAATTTGGTAAGCAGATAACTACTAGGAACCCCCGAAAAACTGCATCAAAAATTTTGAGCCACGCCCACCCATTACGCCCCCAGCCCCCCGCATTTTAAAGTCAAAAAAGCCTATATCTCCCTCAGTTTTTGAGATAGAGCCACCAAGTTTGGTGCCAAGATAGGTGATGATGACCCTCCGAAAAACTGCATCAAAAGTTTGAATGCCACGCCCACCAATACAACCCTAGCCGCCCCCAGCTGCCCCAAAGCTTCGTCAAAAACGGGAATGCGTGTATCTTCCAGAGTTGTGGAGCTAGAGCTACCAAATTGAGTAGGAAGATAGCTGGTAACAACGCCCAAAAACTGCATCAAAGTTTTGGAGCCACGCCCACCCCTTCTACCCCCTTTCCCCACCTTTTACAAACTTTGAGCTAGAGCCACCAAACTTAGTATGAAGGTAGCAATTGACATTCCACAAAGATCTGCAGCAAAAATTTGGATGCCACGCCCACCCATACCGCCCCCAGCCCGCCTTTCCGAACAAACTTACAAACTTTGAGCTAGAGTCACCAAATTTGTAAGGAAGATAGCTTTTGGCATCCTCATCTGCATCGGAAAATCTGTTAGGCAGCGTACACCCCTGCCGCATCCTTACCCCTCTGCAGTCAGGCCTCTTTTTACCGGTTTTAATACTGGTATTGAGTATGCCGCAGTCGGTTGCGTCCGACTGAATCGTTTCCACTTGTTAGGTATGTAATTTGAATTTACTCTACTCTTGTTCTTATTTATACTAAATAATTTTATTTCATTGTATTTGTTTGATCGATATCATCGATTGCAGCTTGTACCAGAGTGGACTTGACAAACCATGCCTTATGTCGGTGTTTGGCTCTCTCATGGTATTGCATAAACTAGGCATATCTGCAATCTTCGGGACAGTTTTACCGAAAATTCCTAATTTATCTGCGATAATACGACCGCATTTGGAAAGAAATCCAAAGAAAATTAGCGCCTTGTACATTAAATACCGACTTGTTAACATGTGTACTCCAATTATGCAACACTTTCATAAACCGTCGTTCAGCTTAACGCAATATCGCAGGAACTACGGCTATTTAGGCACTGCATTGTATCGTGCCACTGCTTTTTCGCGCATTTGTGATATAGCCGCCTTACAAGAGAAAGATCCAATTAAAAAACGCAAAGTATTGAATATGAAAGCCATTTTCAACAGTGACATGAATTTAAACACGTAATATAAATTGCATTAATTAATTCCCTAAAATTCGAATATAAGTAAGTATTGAAAACCTTTTTTTAACATAACTCAAACTTTTGATTCATGTACATAATATATTTATGCTTCAATTATCCTGTACTTGAATTTAGTACTTGAAAAAAAAAAACTATATGAAAATTGACTAAGATTCATGATGAATTGATTACACTTAATAATAATCAATATGAGTTTAGGCAATTTTTTAAAAGATCTCTCTCATTTATTATGCTAGTAAACCCAACGAGCATTATTTATTGTTTTTATGAATATAAAACGTGTTGGCAACAAAAAAAATTCTATATTACTATTATAAGATGATAAAATTGATTTGCGAGTTGGCCTAGTTTATGTTGTTGGGCGATAAAAATCTCTTTCATTTCCCATTTGAATTTGCTGCTGCCGTACGTTGCCACCAGCATGCTGAACGCATCTTATCACCAGGCTTAAACAAAACAAAAAGCACACAAAATAATCATATAACAAGTGGAAACGTTGCAGTCGGACGCAACCGACTGCGGCATACTCGATACCAGAATTAAAACCGGTAAAAAGAGAGGTTTACGCTGCCTTAAAGATTCTCCAATGCAGATGGGGTGCCACCGGCTATCTTCATACCAAATTTGGTGACTCTAGCTCAAAGTTTGTAAAAGGTGGGGAAAGGGGGGGCTGGGGCGGTATGGGTAGTTGTGGCATCAAAATTTTTGATGCAGATCTTTGTGGAATGTCAATTGTTATCTTCATACCAAATTTGGTGACTCTAGCTCAAAGTTTGTAAAAGATGGGGAAAGGGGGGCTGGGGGCGGTATGGGTGGGCGTGGCATCCCAATGTTTGATGCAGATCTTTGTGGCATGTCAATTGCTATCTTCATACCAAATTTGGTGACTCTAGCTCGAAATTTGTAAAAAGTGGGGAAAGGGGGGCTGGGGGCGGTATGGGTGGGCGTGGAATCCAAATTTTTGATCAGATCTTTCTGAAATGTCAATTGCTATCTTCATACCAAATTTGGTGACTCTAGCTCGAAAATTGTAAAAAGTGGGGAAAGGGGGCGAAATGGAGGGCGTGGCTCCAAATCTTTGATGCAAATTTTTGGGGGTCGTTGCCAGATTTGGTGGCTCTAGCTCCACAACTCTGGAAGATACACGCATTCCCGTTTTTGACGAAGCGTTGGGGTGCACGGGGGCGGCTAGGGCAGTATCGGTGGGCGTGGCATCCAAACTTTTGATGCAGTTTTTAGGGGGTCATCATCACCTATCGTGGCACCAAAATTGGTGGCTATAGCTCAAAAACTGTGGGAGATATAGGCTTTTTTGACTTTAAAATTTGGGGGGGCTGGGGGCGGAATGGGGGGCGTGGCTCTAAAATTTTTGATGCAGTTTTTGGGGTTTGCTAGAAGCTATCTGTTTACCGATTTTGGTAGTTCTAGCTGTAAGGATGTGCAAAATATGTGGATTTGTCGGTTTGTAATTATCGAATTTATCGATTTGCTAGCCCCCCAGTTATCGTAGAGCCCCCATCTTGACACTTTAATTTATTATCCCACATATAAAGAGAATTGGAAAGTTTCAAACCTCTTGCTTGAAGGGTGTGGAAAAAAGTTGCGAACATACAGACGGACGGACGGACAGACACCATGACGGACTCAATATACTCTTTACCTTCGGTATCGAGTATAAAAAGCCTGCTGCTGCTGTAACGAAATAAATGCCGGATATCCTGGCAGCTTTCAAGCCGTAGAAACACAACGGCATTAATAGTCAATTGACCAACAGCAAGAGCAACAAAAGAATGTAATAATTTTGTTCAAGCAAAAGGTCTTGTGCCCTTGTCCCTGGTGTGCCCGTCTAGGTTAACACTCGGACGCAACCGACTGCGGCATTCTCGATACCAGTATTAAAACCGGTAAAACGATGACTGATTGCAAAGGGGTACGGATGCGGCAGGTGTGTACACTGCCTTAAAGATTCTCCGATGCAGATGGGGATGCCACCAGCTGTATTCCTTCCAAGTTTGGTGACTCTAGCTCAAAGTTTGTAAAAGGTGGGGAAACGGGGGGCTGGGGGTGGTATGGGTAGTTGTGGCATCAAAATTTTTGTTTCAGATATTTGTGGCATGTCAATTGCGATCTTTATACCAAATTTGGTGTCTCTAGCTCGAAATTTGT
Organism: Scaptomyza montana; assembly: GCA_018904305.1. Lineage (NCBI taxonomy): Eukaryota > Metazoa > Arthropoda > Insecta > Diptera > Drosophilidae > Scaptomyza > Scaptomyza montana. Next base: position 1,039,378 of record JAEIGR010000045.1, read on the forward strand.
ATTAAGTGTGTAAAGGGGGGCTGGGGGCGTTATGGGTGGGCGAAGCATCAAAATTTTTGATGCAGATCTATGTGGAATGTCAATTGCTTTCTACATACCAAATTTGGTGACTCTAGCTCGAAGTTTGTAAAAAGTTAGGAGAGGAGGGGCTGGGGTCGGTATGGGGATGGTATGGGTGGGCGTGACATCCAAATTTTTGATGCAGATCTTTGTGGAATGTCAAATGATTGTAGATGTGTGCTTAGTTTTCCAGACATTTAAAAAACACGTCTATTTCAAAGTAGGTTTCTTTATTGAATAATTGAAGGTTCTTACTTCAAAGTATATATATAGTATAAGGCAGACCGCTGCTTCGGCAGAGAAGTCATCGCGCGAGCCATACATAGTCTAATACATAATATAAAGAGAGTGTGAGTATGCACATATGTAGTCTGTATGAGGTCACAGCGTGAGAGTGCTGACGCTGTATTGTTTGTGCGCGTTGCAACCTTACGCGATCATTTTACCAGGTGAGCTGGGTGACCCACTTAATGTTAATGTTTGGGCAAAGTGTTGCTATTTAATATATTTGAAGTGTGTACAGTGTACACTCGATATATGTGTATACTACATCTCCCTCCTTTTGAAAAATAACGTAAACTATGAAGTTATTTTCAATTTTTTTTATTATTTTTTTTTTCTTTAAGTCTATTTTATGCATATGGGCAATTCTCTGGTGTCGTTCGTGACGGTCGTACGCATTGCAAGTGGTAAAAAGGTCAAAATAAGACGGATTTTCAAAATTCCTTTTTCACTATATTGTTGCTCTTGATTAGCCTTACAATTGGTGCTTAGGTCATTTTTGGGTAAGAATTAGTTTTCGAGATTTTTGAAAAAAACCGACGGGTACGCACGTGACAAACACAGAAGTGGTTTTCGCGACGAGCAATTCAAACTCAGATTTCAGCGAAAGTAAAAGCAGTATTTTGATGCGGTTAAATGATAAATGTTGTGATTGAATAACCTTTAAAATGGCTTTTATTTTACGCGAATGCGACTTGTACTTTTTATACTCGATACCGAAGGTAAAGAGTATATTGGGTTTGTGCAATGTCCGTCATGGTGTCCGTCCGTCTGTCCGTCTGTCCGTCCGTATGTTCGCAACTTTTTTCCACACCCTTCAAGCTAGAGACTTGAAACTTTCCAATTCTCTTTATCTATGGGATAGTAAATTAAAGTGTCAAGATGGGGGTTGCACGATAACTGGGGGGCTGGCAAATCGATAAATTCGATAACTCAAAACAGATAAATCCACATATTTAACACATACTTACAGCTAGAACTACCAAATTCGGTAAGCAGATAGCTACTAGCAACCCCCAAAAAACTGCATCAAAAATTTTGGAGCCACGCCCCCCCATTCCGCCCCCAGCCCCAACGCAATTTGAAATCAGAAATGGCTATATCTCCCACAGTTTTTGAGCTAGAGCCACCAAATTTGGTGCCAAGATAGGTGATGATGACCCCCAAAAACTGCATCAAAAGTTTGGATGCCACGCCCACCGATACTGCCCTAGCCGCCCCCATCCACCCCAACGCTTCGTCAAAAACGGGAATGCGTGAATCTTCGAGAGTTGTGATGCTAGAGCCTCCAAATTTGGTAGGAAGATAGCTGGTAACGACCCCCAAAAAACTGCATCAAAGTTTTGGAGCCACGCCCACCCATTCCGCCCCCAGCCCCTCCGCAATTTGAAATCAGAAATGGATATATCTCCCACAGTTTTTGAGCTAAAGTCACCAAATTTGGTGGCAAGATAGTGGATGATGACCCCAAAAAACTGCATCAAAAGTTTGGATGCCACGCCCACCAATACTGCCCAAGCCGCCCCCATCCACCCCAACGCTTCGTCAAAAACGGGAATGCGTGTATCTTCCAGAGTTGTGGAGCTAAAGCCACCAAATTTGGTAGGAAGATAGCTGGCAACGAGCCCCAAAAATCTGCATCAAAGTTTTGGAGCCACGTCCACCCATTCCGCCCCCCTTTCCCCACCTTTTACAAACTTTTAGCTATGGTATGAAGATAGCAATTGACATTCCACAAAGATCTGCATCACAAATTTGGATGCCACGCCCACCCATACCGCCCCCAGCCCCCCTTTCCCCACTTTTTACAAACTTTGAGCTAGATTCACCAAATTTGGTATGAAGATAGCAATTGACATTCCACAAAGATCTGCATCAAAAATTTTGATGCCACAACTACCCATACCGCCCCCAGCCCCCCATTCACCACCTTTTACAAACCTTGAGCTAGAGTCACCAAATTTATAAGGAAGATAGCTTATGGCATCCCCATCTGCTTCGGAAAATCTTTAAGGCAGAGTACACCCCTGCCGCATCCGTACCTTTCTGCAATCAGGCCTCTTTTTACCGGTTTTAATACTGGTATCGAGTATGCCGCAGTCGGTTGCGTCCGACTGCAACGTTTCCACTTGTTTTTTAATTCAATTTAACCCAGGTTCGTTACGTTACGTAACGTTCGTGACATTTTTTCCACAATGAAATTTATGGTGTTTCGGTCGCTTTTTTTTCGAAAATGTATAAAGAAAACTGCTTAAGAAAACATGTTTCAAGAAAAGCATCCAATACAATTTTTTTATATATTTTATTTTAACAATTTTTATATATAGCAAAAATAAGGAGAGTTATAAACGTAATTTCAATTCCGAGTATGCAGTTCTAGCTGCTGTTAATTCTTGGAATTGGTTAGAAAAAAAGTGTAATTGTGAAATACCATGTATGCTTTTCACTTCTTTCCATTTTTCATTTAACTTATTCAATAAGGAATCATTTTCAATTTGTTCGGTCGACATAAACATCATCTTAACACCATTAATATTATTTTCTGCCAATCGATAAAATGCAAACGCATCTGCTAGAATAGTGTTTTGAGATTTTGTGACTTTTCTTTTAATTATTGCTCCGACTCCATCAACAGATGGTATATATTTGTTTTTAAACTGAGAGCAGCTCCCATCAGAAAAAATAAATACTTTTGAGACATTTTTAAATGTCATATTAATTTCTTTTAGGATATTAATTAAAAAACAAGTGGAAACGTTGCAGTCGGACGCAACCGACTGCGGTATACTCGATACCAGTATTAAAACCGGTAAGAAGAGGCCTCATTGCAAAGGGGTACGGATGAGGCAGGGGTGTACGCTGCCTTAAAGATTCTCCGATGCAGATGGGGATGCCACCAGCTATATTCCTTCCAAATTTGGTGACTCTAGCTCAAAGTTTGTACAAGGTTTGGAAAGGGGGGGGGGGGGGGGCTGGGCCGGTAAGGGTAGTTGTGGCATCAAAATTTTTATTGCAGATCTTTCTGAAATATCAATTGCTATCTTCATACCAAATTTGGTGACTCTACCTCAAAATTTGTAAAATGTGGGGAAAGGGGGGGACTGGGGGTGGTTTGGGTGGGCGTGGCATCAAAATTTTTGTTGCAGATCTTTTGGAATGTCAATTGCTATCTTCATACCAAATTTGGTGACTCTAGCTCGAAGTTTAAAAAAGTTGTGGAAGGGGGGCTGGGGGCGGTATGGGTGGGCGTGACATCCAAATTTTTGATGCAGATCTTTGTAAAATGTCAATTGCTATCTTCGTACCAAATTTGGTGACTCTAGCTCGAAGTTTGTAATAAGTGGGGAAAGGGGGGCTGGGGGCGGTATGGGTGGGCGTGGAATCCAAATTTTTGATGCAGATCTTTCTGAAATGTCAATTGCTATCTTCATACCAAATTTGGTGACTCTAGCTCAAAAATTGTAAAAATTAAGGAAAGGGGGCGAAATGGAGGGCGTGGCTCCAAAACTTTGATGCAGATTTTTGGGGGTCGTTGCCAGCTATCTTCCTACCAAATTTGGTGGCTCTAGCTCTACAACACTGGAAGATACACGCTTTCCCGTTGTTGACGAAGCGTTGGGGCACATGGGGATGGCTAGAGCGGTATTGGTAGGCGTGGCATCCAATCTTTTGCAGTTTTTGAGAGGTCATCATCACCTATCTTGGCACCAAATATGGTGGCTATAGCTCAAAAACTGTGGGAGATATAGGTTATTTTGACTTTAAAATTCAGGGGGCTAGAGACTTGAAACTTTCCAATTCTCTTTATCTATGGGATAGTTAATTAAAGTGTCAAGATGGGGGTTCTACGATAACTGGGGGGCTGGCAAATCGATAAATTCGATAACTCAAAACCGATAAATCCACATGTTTTGCACATCCTTACAGCTAGAAGTACCAAATTTGGTAAGAAGATAGCTATTAGCAACCCCCAAAAAACTGCATCAAAAATTTTGGAGCCACGCCCACCCATTACGCCCCCAGTCCCCCCGCATTTTGAAATCAGAAATGGCTATATGTATCTCCCACAGTTTTTGAGCTATAGCCACCAAATTTGGTGCCAAGAAAGGTGATGATGACTCCCTAAAAACTGCATCAAAAGTTTGGATGCCACGCCCACCGATACTGCCCTAGCCGCCCCCATCCACACCAACGCTTCGTCAAAAACGGGAACGCGTGTATCTTCCAGAGTTGTGGAGCTAGAGCCACCAAATTTGGTAGGAAGATAGCTGGCAACGACCCCCAAAAATCTGCATCAAAGTTTTGGACCCACGCCCTCCATTTCACCCCCCTTTCCGCACTATTTACAATTTTCGAGCTAGAGTCACCAAATTTGGTATGAAGATAGCAATTGACATTTCAGAAAGATCTGCATCACAAATTTGGATGCCACGCGCACCCATACCGCCCCCAGCCCCCCTTTCCCCACTTTTTACAAATTTCGAGCTAGAGTCACCAAATTTGGTATGAAGATAGCAATTGACATTTCACAAAGATCTGCATGAAAAGTTGAGATGCCACGCCCACCCATACCGCCCCCAGCCCCCTTTCCCCACTTTTTACAAACTTCGAGCTAGAAACACCAAATTTGGTATGTAGATAGCAATTGACATTACACATAGATCTGCATCAAAAATTTGGATGCCTCGCCCACCCATACCGCCCCCAGCCCCCTTTCCCCACTTATTACAAACTTCGAGCTAGAGTCACCAAACTTGGTATGTAGATAGCAATTGACATTCCACATAGATCTGCATCAAAAATTTGGATGCCTCGCCCACCCATACCGCCCCCAGCCCCCTTTCCCCACTTATTACAAACTTCGAGCTAGAGTTACCAAATTTGGTATGAAGATAGCAATTGACATTTCACAAAGATTTGCAACAAAAATTTTGATGCCACAATTATGGTGGCATCTCCATCTGCATCGGAGAATCTTTAAGGCAGCGTACACCCCTGCCGCATCCGTACCCCTTTGCAATCAGGCCTCTTTTAACCGGTTTTAATACTGGTATCGAGTATGCCGCAGTCGGTTGCGTCCGACTGCAACGTTTCCACTTGTTATACTCGATACCGAAGGTAAAGAGTATATTGAGTTTGTGCAATGTCCGTCATGGTGTCCGTCCGTCTGTCCGTCTGTCCGTCTGTCCGTCTGTCCGTCTGTCCGTCTGTATGTGTCCAATTTTTTTCCACACCCTTCAAGCTAGAGACTTGAAACTTTCCAATTATCTTTATCTATGGGATAGTAAATTAAAGTGTCAAGATGGGGGTTCTACGATAACTGGGGGGCTGGCAAATCGATAAATTCGATAACTCAAAACCGATAAATCCACATATTTCGCACATCCTTACAGCTAGAACTACCAAATTTGGTAAGAAGATCGCTACTAGCAACCCCCAAAAACTGCATCAAAAATTTTGGAGCCACGCCCCCCTATTCCGCCCCCAGCTCCCCCGCGTTTTAAAGTCAAAAAAGCCTATATCTCCCACAGTTTTTGAGCTATAGCCACCAAATTTGGTGCCAAGATAGGTGATGATGACCCCCCAAAAACTGCATCAAAAGTTTGGATGCCACGCCCACCAATACTGCCCTAGCCGCCCCAATCCGCCCCAACGCTTCGTCAAAAACGGGAATGCGTGTATCTTCTAGAGTTGTGATGCTAGAGCCACCAAATTTGGTAGGAAGATAGCTGGCAACGACCCCCAAAAATCTGCATCAAAGTTTTGGAGCCACGCCCACCCATTCCGCCCCCAGCTCCTCCGCAATTCGAAATCAGAAATGGCTATATCTCCCACAGTTTTTGAGCTAGAGCCACCAAATTTGGTACCAAGATAGGTGATGATGACCCCCAAAACTGCATCAAAAGCTTGGATGCCACGCCCACCGACACTGCCCTAGCCGCCCCCATCCGCCCCAACGCTTCGTCAAAAACGGCAATGCGTGTATCTTCCAGATTTGTGGAGCTAGAGCCACCAAATTTGGTAGGAAGATAGCTGGCAACGACCCCCAAAGTTTTGGAGCCACGCCCACCCATTTCGCCCCCCTTTCCCCACTTTTTACAAAATTTTAGCTAGAGTCACCAAATTTGGTATGAAGATAGCAACTGACATTCCACAAAGATCTGCATCACAAATTTGGATGCCACGCCCACCCATACCGCCCCCAGCCCCCCTTTCCTCACTTTTTACAAACTTTGAGCTAGAGTCACCAAATTTGGTATGAATATAGCAATTGACATTCCAAAAAAGATCTGCATCAAAAATTTGGATGCCACGCCCACCCATACCGCCCCAGCCCCCCTTTCCCCACTTTTTACAAACTTCGAGCTAGATTCACCAAATTTGGTTTGAAGATAGCAATTGACATTTCACAGAGATCTGCATCAAAAATTTTGATGCCACAACTACCCATACCGCCCCCAGCCCCCCCTTTCCCTACATTTTACAAACTTTTAGCTAGAGTCACCAAATTTGGAAGGAATATTGCTGGTGGCATCCCCATCTGCATCGGAAAATCTTTAAGGCAGCGTACACCCCTCCCGCATCCGTACCCCTCTGCAATCAGGCCTCTTTTTACCGGTTTTAATACTGGTATCGAGTATGCCGCAGTCGGTTGCGTCCGACTGCAACGTTTCCACTTGTTATACTCGATACCGAAGGTAAAGAGTATATTGGTTTTGTGCAATGTCCGTCATGGTGTCTGTCCGGCTGTCCGTCTGTCCGTCCGTATGGTTGCAAGTTTTTTCCACACCCTTCAAGCTAGAGACTTGAAACTTTCCCATTCTCTTTATCTATGGGATAGTAAATTAAAGTGTCAAGATGGGGGTTCTACGATAACTGGGGGCTGGCAAATCGATAAATTCGATAACTCAAAACCGATAAATCCACATATTTCGCACATCCTTACAGCTATAAGTACCAAATTTGGTAAGAAGATAGCTATTAGCAACCCCAAAAAACTGCATCAAAAATTTTGGAGCCACGCCCCCATTCCGCCCCCAGCCACCCGAATTTTAAGTCAAAATAGCCCATATCTCCCACAGTTTTTGAGCTATAGCCACCAAATTTGGTGGGAAGATAGCTGTTAACGACCCCCAAAAAACTGCATCAAAGTTTTGGAGCCACGCCCACCCATTACGCCCCCAGCCCCCCCGCATTTTGAAATCAGAAATGGCTATATCTCCCACAGTTTTTGAGCTATAGCCACCAAATTTGGTGCCAAGATAGGTGATGATGACCCCCTAAAAACTGCACCAAAAGTTTGGATACCACGCCCACCGATACTGCCCTAGCCTCCCCCATCCACCCCAACGCTTCGTCAAAAACGGGAATGAGTGTATCTTCCAGAGTTGTGGAGCTAAAGCCACCAAATTTGGTAAGAAGATAGCTGGCAACGACCCCCAAAATCTGCATCAAAGTTTTGGAGCCACGCCCTCCAATTCGCCCCCCTTTTCCCACTTTTTACAATTTTCGAGCTAGAGTCACCAAATTTGGTATGAAGATAGCAATTGACATTCACCAAAGATCTGCATCAAAAATTTGGATGCCACGCCCACCCATACCAACCCCAACCCCCTTTCCCCAATTTTTACAAATTTCGAGCTATAGTCACCAAATTTGGTATGAAGATAGCAATTGACATTCCACATAGATCTGCATCAAAAATTTGGATGCCACGCCCACCCATACCACTTCCAACCCCCTTTCCTCAATTTTTACAAATTTCGAGCTAGAGTCACCAAATTTGGTATGAAGATAGCAATTGATATTTCACAAAGATCTGCATCAAAAATTTGGATACCTCGCCCACCCATACCGCCCCCAGCCCCCTTTCCCCACTTTTTACAAACTTCGAGCTAGAGTCACCAAGTTTTGTATGTAGATAGCAATTGACATTCCACATAGATCTGCATCAAAAATTTGGTTGCCTCGCCCACCCATACCGCCCCCAGCTCCCCTTTCCACACTTTTTACAAATTTCGAGCTAGAGTCACCAAATTTGGTATCAAGATAGCAATTGACATTCCACAAAGATCTGCATTAAAAATTTTGATGCCACTATCACCCATACCACCCCCAGCCCCCTTTCCCCACTTATTACAAATTTCGAGCTAGAGTCACCAAATTTGGTATGAAGATAGCAATTGACATTTCACAAAGATCTGCAACAAAAATTTTGATGCCCCAACTCCCCCTCCCTTTTCCCTACATTTTACAAACTTTGAGCTAGAGCCACCAAATTTGGAAGGAATATAGCTGGTGGCATCCCCATCTGCATCGCAGAATCTTTAAGGCAGCGTACACCCCTGCCGCATCCGTACCCCTTTGCAATCAGGCCTCTTTTTACCGGTTTTAATACTGGTATCGAGTATGCCGCAGTCGGTTGCGTCCGACTGCAACGTTTCCACTTGTTTAGTATAACTTTATCTCCTACTTTCAATTCTAAATTAATTATATTTCTATCATAATATTCTTTATTCCTAGCCTTATGTTTTTCTAACATTATTCTAGCTCGTTTATATGCTTGTTCCAATCTAAATTTACTTTCCTTAGCATAGTTTTCTATGTTATATAAAGGTTCTATATTGTCTATTGTATTAAAATATTTGGGAAAAATTATTTTGTTTGCTATAAACTATATGGACAATAGTTATGTGCCATAGATGGAGTCGTGTTGAAACAGTATACAAAATATTTTAGCCACACATCCCAGTCGGTTTTATCGACTGAAATGTATGAGCGAATATGTTCGTTAAAAGTTCTATGACTTCTATCTACCATTCCAACTGTCTGGTGGTGGTGCGCTGTAGACGTTATATTGTCTATTTTTAAATTTTTGCACAATTCATTAATAATGGAATTTTTATATTCAGTTCCCATGTCCGTGATGAACGTCTTCATTGGACCGAACTGTAGTATAAAAGATTCGAATATAGCTTTGGCGACAGTATTAGCATTTTTATTAGAATTCGGAATGCCAACGAGATACTTTGTTAAATCGCAAATGAGCGTTACTGCATATTCGTTACCGTGTTCTGATCTTGGTAATGGACCAATGGTGTCAACAATTACACTGTCGAAAGCATATTTTGGTGTTTCTGTCAGTGTTAAAGGAGTCTTTGTATGTACTGTCGTTTTAGACATTTGACATTTTTGACATCTACGTACGTATTCTATTATATCTTTTCGCATATTTTTCCATTTGTAATGTCTTTGTACTTTAGCTAAAGTTTTTGATATGCCTGTATACCTGTATTGAATCATCATGGAATTTAGACAGTATAGCTTCTTTTTCTATATCGTTTGATACATTGGTCACCGGCTTGAGTAGCGATACTCTTAATAATTTTAATACATTGCTGCCCATTTTTTTTAATAATTCTATTGAAACATGTTCAAAGATTATGTCATTCGGTGCCATTTTAAGTTTGCGTATATCATGTACACCGGCTCTGCTTTCAAGCCGTTGGAAAAATTGACCTAAATCAATAACTCCATTTGCATACAGATCGCTAGCATCTATTCTTGCAATGATTTGTTTGCCATGCTTAAAGCAACACAGCATATCTTTCGTTTGCAAGTTCACTACTTTTTGTACATCGTCATTTGTTATGACTTCATATACATTGGGCTTTGAATTTTTGATGCAGATCTTTGTAAAATGTCAATTGCTATCTTCATACCAAATTTGGTGACTCTAGCTCGAAGTTTGTAATAAGTGGGGAAAGGGGGGCTGGGGGCGGTATGGGTGGGCGTGGAATCCAAATTTTTGATGCAGATCTTTCTGAAATGTCAATTGCTATCTTCATACCAAATTTGGTGACTCTAGCTCGAAAATTGTAAAAATTAAGGAAAGGGGGGCGAAATGGAGGGCGTGGCTCCAAAACTTTGATGCAGATTTTTGGGGGTCGTTGCCAGATATCTTCCTACCAAATTTGGTGGCTCTAGCTCTACAACTCTGGAAGATACAGGCTTTCCCGTTTTTGACGAAGCGTTGGGGCACATGGGGATGGCTAGAGCGGTATTGGTAGGCGTGGCATCCAATCTTTTGCAGTTTTTGAGGGGTCATCATCACCTATCTTGGAACTAAATATGGTGGCTATAGCTCAAAAACTGTGGGAGATATAGGCTATTTTGACTTTAAAATTCAGGGGGCTAGAGACTTGAAACTTTCCAATTCTCTTTATCTATGGGATAGTAAATTAAAGTGTCAAGATGGGGGTTCTACGATAACTGGGGGGCTGGCAAATCGATAAATTCGATAACTCAAAACCGATAAATCCACATATTTTGCACATCCTTACAGCTAGAAGTACCAAATTTGGTAAGAAGATAGCTATTAGCAACCCCCAAAAAACTGCATCAAAAATTTTGGAGCCACGCCCCCCATTCCGCCCCCAGCCCACCGCATTTTAAAGTCAAAAAAGATTATATCTCCCACAGTTTTTGAGCTAAAGCCACCAAATTTGGTGCCAAAAATAGGTGATGATGACCCCCTAAAAACTGCACCAAAAGTTTAGATGCCACGCCAACCGATACTGCCCTAGCCGCCCCCATCCACCCCAACGCTTCGTCAAAAACGGGAATGCGTGTATCTTCCAGAGTTGTGGAGCTAGAGCCTCCAAATTTGGTGGGAAGAAAGCTGTTAACGACCCCCAAAACAACTGCATAAAAGTTTTGGAGCCACGCCCACCCATTACGCCCCCAGTCCCCCCGCATTTTGAAATCAGAAATGGCTATGTCTCCCACAGTTTTTGAGCTATAGCCACCAAATTTGGTGCCAAGAAAGGTGATGATGACCCCCTAAAAACTGCATCAAAAGTTTGGATGCCACGCCCACCGATACTGCCCTAGCCGCCCCCATCCACACCAACGCTTCGTCAAAAACGGGAATGCGTGTATCTTCCAGAGTTGTGGAGCTAGAGCCACCAAATTTGGTAGGAAGATAGCTGGCAACGACCCCCAAAAATCTGCATCAAAGTTTTGGAGCCACGCCCTCCATTTCACCCCCCTTTCCGCACTTTTTACAATTTTCGAGCTAGAGTCACCAAATTTTTTATGTAGATAGCAATTGACATTTCAGAAAGATCTGCATCACAAATTTGGATGCCACGCCCACCCATACCGCCCCCAGCCCCCCTTTCCCCACTTATTACAAATTTCGAGCTAGAGTCACCAAATTTGGTATCTTGATAGCAATTGACATTTCACAAAGATCTGCATGAAAAGTTGAGATGCCACGCCCACCCATACCGCCCCCAGCCCCCTTTCCCCACTTTTTACAAACTTCGAGCTAGAAACACCAAATTTGGTATGTAGATAGCAATTGACATTACACATAGATCTGCATCAAAAATTTGGATGCCTCGCCCACCCATACCGCCCCCAGCCCCCCCCCCCCTTTCCGCATCTTTTACAAACTTCGAGCTAGAGTCACCAAATTTGGTATGTAGATAGCAATTGACATTCCACATAGATCTGCATAAAAAATTTGGATGCCTCGCCCACCCATACCGCCCCCAGCCCCCTTTCCCCACTTATTGCAAACTTCGAGCTAGAGTTAAAAAATTTGGTATGAAGATAGCAATTGACATTTCACAAAGATTTGCAACAAAAATTTTGATGCCACAATTATGGTGGCATCCCCATCTGCATCGGAGAATCTTTAAGGCAGCGTAAACCCCTGCCGCATCCGTATCCCTTTGCAATCAGGCCTCTTTTTACCGGTTTTAATACTGGTATCGAGTATGCTGCAGTCGGTTGCGTCCAACTGCAACGTTTCCACTTGTTATACTCGATACCGAAGGTAAAGAGTATATTGGTTTTGTGCAATGTCCGTCATGGTGTCTGTCCGGCTGTCCGTCTGTCCGTCCGTATGGTTGCAAGTTTTTTCCACACCCTTCAAGCTAGAGACTTGAAACTTTCCAATTCTCTTTATCTATGGGATAGTAAATTAAAGTGTCAAGATGGGGGTTCTACGATAACTGGGGGCTGGAAAATCGATAAATTCGATAACTCAAAACCGATAAATCCACATATTTCGCACATCCTTACAGCTATAAGTACCAAATTTGGTAAGAAGATAGCTATTAGCAACCCCCAAAAAACTGCATCAAAAATTTTGGAGCCACGCCCCCCATTCCGCCCCCAGCCACCCGAATTTTAAGTCAAAATAGCCCATATCTCCCACAGTTTTTGAGCTATAGCCACCAAATTTGGTGCCAAGATAGGTGATGATGACCCCCTAAAAACCGCACCAAAAGTTTGGATGCCACGCCCACCGATACTGCCCTAGCCGCCCCCATCCACCCCAACGCTTCGTCAAAAACAGGAATGCGTGTATCTTCCAGAGTTGTGGAGCTAGATCCTCCAAATTTGGTGGGAAGATAGCTGTTAACGACCCCCAAAATCTGCATCAAAGTTTTGGAGCCACGCCCACCCATTACGCCCCCAGCCCCCCGCATTTTGAAATCAGAAATGGCTATATCTCCCACAGTTTTTGAGCTATAGCCACCAAATTTGGTGCCAAGATAGGTGATGATGACCCCCTAAAAACTGCACCAAAAGTTTGGATACCACGCCCACCGATACTGCCCTAGCCTCCCCATCCACCCCAACGCTTCGTCAAAAACGGGAATGAGTGTATCTTCCAGAGTTGTGGAGCTAAAGCCACCAAATTTGGTAAGAAGATAGCTGGCAACGACCCCCAAAAATCTGCATCAAAGTTTTGGAGCCACGCCCTCCAATTCGCCCCCCTTTTCCCACTTTTTACAATTTTCGAGCTAGAGTCACCAAATTTGGTATGAAGATAGCAATTGACATTCACCAAAGATCTGCATCAAAAATTTGGATGCCACGCCCACCCATACCAACCCCAACCCCCCTTTCCCCAATTTTTACAAATTTCGAGCTAGAGTCACCAAATTTGGTATGAAGATAGCAATTGACATTCCACATAGATCTGCATCAAAAATTTGGATGCCACGCCCACCCATACCACTTCCAACCGCCCTTTCCTCAATTTTTACAAATTTCGAGCTAGAGTCACCAAATTTGGTATGAAGATAGCAATTGATATTTCACAAAGATCTGCATCAAAAATTTGGATGCCACGCCCACCCATACCGCCCCCAGCCCCCTTTCCCCACTTTTTACAAACTTCGAGCTAGAGTCACCAAACTTGGTATGTAGATAGCAATTGACATTCCACATAGATCTGCATCAAAAATTTGGATGCCTCGCCCACCCATACCGCCCCCAGCTCCCTTTCCACACTTTTTACAAATTTCGAGCTAGAGTCACCAAATTTGGTATCAAGATAGCAATTGACATTCCACAAAGATCTGCATTAAAAATTTTGATGCCACTATCACCCATACCACCCCCAGCCCCCCTTTCCCCACTTATTACAAATTTCGAGCTAGAGTCACCAAATTTGGTATGAAGATAGCAATTGACATTTCACAAAGATCTGCAACAAAAATTTTGATGCCCCAACTCCCCCTCCCTTTTCCCTACATTTTACAAACTTTGAGCTAGAGTCACCAAATTTGGAAGGAATATAGCTGGTGGCATCCCCATCTGCATCGCAGAATCTTTAAGGCAGCGTACACCCCTGCCGCATCCGTACCCCTTTGCAATCAGGCCTCTTTTTACCGGTTTTAATACTGGTATCGAGTATGCCGCAGTCGGTTGCGTCCGACTGCAACGTTTCCACTTGTTTAGTATAACTTTATCTCCTACTTTCAATTCTAAATTAATTATATTTCTATCATAATATTCTTTATTCCTAGCCTTATGTTTTTCTAACATTATTCTAGCTCGTTTATATGCTTGTTCCAATCTAAATTTACTTTCCTTAGCATAGTTTTCTATGTTATATAAAGGTTCTATATTGTCGATTGTATTAAAATATTTGGGAAAAATTATTTTGTTTGCTATAAACTATATGGACAATAGTTATGTGCCATAGATGGAGTCGTGTTGAAACAGTATACAAAATATTTTAGCCACACATCCCAGTCGGTTTTATCGACTGAAATGTATGAGCGAATATGTTCGTTAAAAGTTCTATGACTTCTATCTACCATTCCAACTGTCTGGTGGTGGTGCGCTGTAGACGTTATATTGTCTATTTTTAAATTTTTGCACAATTCATTAATAATGGAATTTTTATATTCAGTTCCCATGTCCGTGATGAACGTCTTCATTGGACCGAACTGTAGTATAAAAGATTCGAATATAGCTTTAGCGACAGTATTAGCATTTTTATTAGGATTCGGAATGCCAACGAGATACTTTGTTAAATCGCAAATGAGCGTTACTGCATATTCGTTACCGTGTTCTGATCTTGGTAATGGACCAATGGTGTCAACAATTACACTGTCGAAAGCATATTTTGGTGTTTCTGTCAGTGTTAAAGGAGTCTTTGTATGTACTGTCGTTTTAGACATTTGACATTTTTGACATCTACGTACGTATTCTATTATATCTTTTCGCATATTTTTCCATTTGTAATGTCTTTGTACTTTAGCTAAAGTTTTTGATATGCCTGTATACCTGTATTGAATCATCATGGAATTTAGACAGTATAGCTTCTTTCTCTATATCGTTTGATACATTGGTCACCGGCTTGAGTAGCGATACTCTTAATAATTTTAATACATTGTTGCCCATTTTTTTTAATAGTTCTATTGAAACATGTTCATGTACACCGGCTCTGCTTTCAAGCCGTTGGAAAAATTGACCTAAATCAATAACTCCATTTGCATACAGATCGCTAACATCTATTCTTGCAATGAATTGTTTGCCATGCTTAAAGCAACACAGCATATCTTTCGTTTGCAAGGTCACTACTTTTTGTACATCGTCATTTGTTATGACTTCATATACATTGGGCTTTGAAGCTTTATTTAGAGGTTTGTTTTGCAAATTCTCTATTTCTTTTACAACAAATATCGAATAAATATCGTGCCCTTCTCATCTTTACTTTGTTGAAACTTGAAACACTTTTTGTATACATAGGCTGGGGTGTTTCAACGTTTCAAGAAATTTTTTATGTATGTTGTTGTTGCGATCCGTTTCAACTTTGAAACATGAAACGATGAAACGGAGCTGTTGAACACCCCATATGAAACGAGCTGTTGAACACCCCAACTGAGTTTCAATTTTGTGCGTAAGAAATATTTCTTTAATTTTAGTCACGCAAAGAAAAATGTTCTTTTTGATGTGTTTTAAATTAAAGACAAAATTCGTTTGCTACAAATTAAAGAATAATTTCTTTGGCGTAAAGGCATTTTGAGTGCAATAAGCAGTAAATATTGTACGTATCTTACTTATTGTACCGAATTCTTAATCACATTGCCGCACCAATTATTTCAAATAAATAACAATTTATTAACGGCAAGTTTCGTAGTTAACATAAGAAGCCAGGAAAGCTTGCAATGCTGCATATCAACGTGAATTAAGAGCACGAGAGCGCCAAAATTTATTAGATGCAACTGGAGCAAGTACCGGAAATCGTACCATACGAACATTTTCAACATCATTATAATGCTCATGAGAAATTTAAAACTATGTTTATTGACAATCCATTCGGATATGCGTGCGCAGTGTGTGAAAGATTGAGGTTTAAAAACGATTTATAACTAATTACACCTAAGTACACACTTAACTTTCCAACTGCTCGCGTTTGCATTACATGCCATACCTCCTTTTTAAACTCCATACCGAAGGTAAAGAGTGTAATGGTTTTGTGTATGGTTGCAAGTTTTTTCCACACCCTTCAAGCTAGAGACTTGAAACTTTCCAATTCTCTTTATCTATGGGATATAAAATTTAAGTGTCAAGATGGGGGTTCTTCGATAACTGAAGGGCTGGCAAATCGATAAATTCGATAACTCAAAACCGATAAATTCACATATTTTGCCCATCTTTACAGCTAGAAGTACCAAATTTGGTAAGAAGATAGCTATTAGCAACCCCCAAAAAACTGCATCAAAAATTTTGGAGCCACGCCCCCATTACGCCCCCACCCCCCGCATTTTAAAGTCAAAAAAGCCTATATCTCCCACATTTTTTGAGCTAGAGCCACCAAATTTGGTGCCAAGATGGGTGATGATGACTCCCCAATCCCCATCCACCCCAACGCTTCGTCAAAAACGGGAACGCGTGTATTATTCAGAGTTGTGGAGCTTGAGTCACCAAATTTGGTAGGAAGATAGCTGGCAACGACCCCCAAAAATCTGCATCATGCCACGCCCTCCATTTCGCCCCCCTTTCCCCACTTTTTACAATTTTCGAGCTAGAGCCACCAAATTTGGTATGAAGGTAGCAATTGACATTTTACAAAGATCTGCATCAAAAGTTTGGATGCCACGCCCTTCCATAAGGCCCCAGCCCCCCCTTTCCTCACATTTTACAAACTTTGAGCTAGAGTCATCAAATTTGTAAGGAAGATAGCTTGTGGCATCCCCATCTGCATCGGAAAATCTGTTAGGCAGCGTACACCCCTGCCGCATCCGTTCCCCTTTGCAGTCAGTCCTCTTTTTACCGGTTTTAATACTGGTATCGAGTATGCCCCACTCGGTTGCGTCCGACCGCAACGTTTTCACTTGTTTTGATTGAATACACCAAAAGTAAAAGCGATAGCAAATAACATCTGTTATCGGAAAATGTTATTTTTTATATAAATTCTGCGCAAAATTATGCTCGCTTTAGTGAATATGCCTTTGGCACTTGCCATGAAAAGAGAATGAGTTTGTAATATTGTCAGTAGCGATTCCAAAATATTGCGTATCAGTAAGGAGAAGCCCCAATCTCGGACACTGCACATTATTTAGACACCCCCCTTTATTTTGCGAGTTTTGATGCTAGCGCGGTCTAATTTCTGTGACAGATAGCTTACAGTGCATGCTTTCTTTCAACATGGTCTACAGGTGTTAATACCTAGTTTTGGCTAATTCAGAGACAAAAATTAAAATACCGACATTCCGACCTAAACTTTTTAATACATATTTCAAAGCTTATGTAATTGAATTAATCCAAGATTCAGCAAAGATACATACATTTTTTTCTAATTTGTTTTATCATGGTCTTTCATATTTCGCACATAAACAATTTTTTTTTTCAATATTTTGGGTTTTTCATTCAAAAATTTTAAAACCGTGCTTTCTTGTGAACTGGACACTGTCGATGTTTCACAATTGAACACGATAAGTTGTAATCGATATTTTCATTCAACTGCATCGATGATCGTGTCATCTTCATATACATGTATCAAAGAGAAGACGTACATTCGCAACAAAATTTGTTGGCCGCGATTAAATTGGTTATATTGAATTTCATAGTTAATTGAATAAATAATTTCATAATAAATGGTTTAGATGAAAAACACCCAAAAAAAAAAGAATAATTAAAGTAGATGCCGGATATAACGATACTCAAGGGACCGGCAATATAGCATCGTTTTAACCGATATTCGTTATATGTAGCTACGGTGACCATCCGTCCTCAATTCAATTACGGAAATAAAAATAGATTTGGGAAGCGTTAATTCTGTGACTATTTATACAGACTGTTCCAATCATGGAAGTGTAAAGGTATGCCCAATCCTAATAAGATATTTCGATCATCAAAATGGAATTTCAATAAAAATATTAGAGTGCAAGGATCTGCCAGGAGAAACATCGGATATAATTTCCAAATAAGTGAAAAACTACTTGCTGTTTGTGCTAACAATACTTACTAAAAATTTATTCTTTCTTTTATATCTACACGATTTGAACAAAAAAGCTCGAAGAAATTTGTGCAAATTCGGAAACAGAATACCGTAAGCTTCTTGGGTTTAGCAAAACTCGATGGCTTACTCTTAAGCCGTCTAATGACAGAATTATTAAGTTACACACACCATTAAAAGAATATTTTCTTATAGAAAAAAAAGTGACAACAATTTTTTTAAAAAATCCAAATTCAGAATTATGGCTGTAATTTATCAATAGCCAAGCTGCATTATTTCATTCCAAAATTTCTTTAATCGAATCGCAAGACATAAGCATTAAAGATATTAAACTAAAATTGATACAACGAAGAGATGAAATGTTTTTGCCCTAAGATGTTAAAAAGTTACTTGTCGAGCTAGATAAAAAAAATCTCATTGAATTAAATAAATTTAAACAAAATGTGACTGCATTTTATGACACTTGCCATGAATACCTAAGTCAGTGGGACTCTTCTTTTCGATAAATTGAATGTTTTAATTGGGTTATTCTGAACGAAGTACCGTCCTGGGACGATGTGGAAAAAAGCTTAGAGTTTGTCCTGGCAAAGCAATCCAATGGCTCTTTAGGGTCACGTGAAAAGTTTAGTCTACAACGATTAAGATAATTATTATAACAAGATGTATTAACAGAAAGAAAACTAGATTTTGCTACTAAATACGAAAATAAATCTTAAGTGGTTTCCGATTTTTTAAATTTTTTATAAGATTTTGTCTTCGCGTTTTTATACTCGATACCGAAGGTAAAGAGTATATTGGTTTTGTGCAATGTTCGTCATGGTGTCTGTCCGTCTGTCCGTCTGTATGAACGCAACTTTTTTCCACACCCTTCAAGCTAGAGACTTGAAACTTTCCAATTCTCTTTATCTATGGGATAGTAAATTAAAGTGTCAAGATGGGGGTTATACGATAACCACCCCCAGCCTCCCTTTCCCCACTTTTTACAAACTTTGAGCTAGACTCACGAAATTTGGTATGAAAATAGAGATTGACATTCCACAAAGATCTGCAGCATAAATTTGGATGCCACGCCCACCCATACTGCCCCAGCCCCCTCTTTGCTCACATTTTACAAATTTCAAGCTAGAGTCACCAAATTTGTAAGGAAGACAGCTTGTGGCATCCCCATCTGCATCGGAGAATCTTTAAGGCAGCGTACACCCCTGTCTCATCCGATCCCCTTTGCAATCAGGCCTCTGTTTACCGGTTTTATTACTGGTATCGAGTATGCCGCAGTCGGTTGCGTCCGACTGCAACGTTTCCACTTGTTTTGAATAATTCTATTGAAACATGTTCAAAGATTATGTCATTCGGTGCCATTTTTAGTTCGCGTATATCATGTACACCGGCTCTGCTTTCAAGCCGTTGGAGAAATTGACCTAAATCAATAACTCCATTTGCATACATATCGCTAACATCTATTCTTGCAATGATTTGTTTGCCATGCTTAAAGCAACACAGCATATCTTTCGTTTGCAAGGTCACTACTTTTTGTACATCGTCATTTGTTATGACTTCATATACATTGGGCTTTGAAGCTTTATTTAGAGGTTTGTTTTGCAAATTCTCTATTTCTATAACAACAGCTCGTTTCATCGTTTCACGTTTCAAAGTTGAAACGGATCGCAACAACAACATACATAGAAAATTTCTTGAAACGTTGAAACACCCCAGCCCATAGTTGAATTATGCATGGTTAGGTCGAGAGAGAGAGCTCGCTCAATTTTTAGGAGCCTGTTGTTAGTCGAAAAGCAGCTGCTTTCAGTCGTGCTGTTGTTTTTTGCTCACAAAAACAAGACGATAAAGCCATATCGAGAGAGCAATTATGCTATCTCTCTTGCACTCGCGTGGTCTTATCAACAGGCTCCTTCTGTTGCTCATGACCTAACCATGTATAATTCAACCATGCCCCAGCCTATGTATACAAAAAGTGTTTCAAGTTTCAACAAAGTAAAGGTGAGAAGAGCTCGATATTTAGTCGATACTTGCTATCGATGTTCAGTACTTTTTAGTATATTTGGTGTATTTTTGTGCAAAAAAGTATGAATACATATGATTAATGGCCGCCAAATATTAAAAGCATGCAATTGAGCAACTAATTCAAACAACGAGCTCTTCTCACCTTCAATATCCTCTATTTCTCTAATAACTTGCTTTGCTAAAGCATCGCATAGCATATCTTTGGCACTTTAAAATAGCATTTTTTATAAATAAAGTATAACCGCGGTAAACAGCAACAGTGACAAAAATTGAAGAATAAGGAATGTAAACAAACAACAGCTGACTGCACAAACTTGAAACGCATTGACACCCAAAATGCCGTTCACGAATTAATCGTTTCAACTTTGAAACATGAAACGATGAAACGGAGCTGTTGAACACCCCATATGAAACGAGCTGTTGAACACCCCAACTGTGTTTCAATTTTGTGCGTAAGAAATATTTCTTTAATTTTAGTCACGCAAAGAAAAATGTTCTTTTTGATGTGTTTTAAATTAAAGACAAAATTCGTTTGCTACAAATTAAAGAATAATTTCTTTGGCGTAAAGGCATTTTGAGTGCAATAAGCAGTAAATATTGTACGTATCTTACTTATTGTACCGAATTTTTAATCACATTGCCGCACCAATTATTTCAAATAAATAACAATTTATTAACGGCAAGTTTCGTAGTTAACATAAGAAGCCAGGAAAGCTTGCAATGCTGCATATCAACGTGAATTAAGAGCACGAGAGCGCCAAAATTTATTAGATGCAACTGGAGCAAGTACCGGAAATCGTACCATACGAACATTTTCAACATCATTATAATGCTCATGAGAAATTTAAAACTATGTTTATTGACAATCCATTCGGATATGCGTGCGCAGTGTGTGAAAGATTGAGGTTTAAAAACGATTTATAACTAATTACACCTAAGTACACACTTAACTTTCCAACTGCTCGCGTTTGCATTACATGCCATAACTCCTTTTTATACTCGATACCGAAGGTAAAGAGTATATTGGTTTTGTGCAATGTCCGTCATGGTGTCTGTCCGTCTGTCCGTCCGTATGGTTGCAAGTTTTTTCCACACCCTTCAAGCTAGAGACTTGAAACTTTCCAACTCTCTTTATCTATGGGATAGTAAATTAATGTGACAAGATGGGGGTTCTACGATAACTGGGGGGCTGGCAAATCGATAAATTCGATAACTCAAAACCGATAAATCCACATATTTCGCACATTCTTACAGCTATAAGTACCAAATTTGGTAAGAAGATAGCTATTATCAACCCCCAAAAAACTGCATCAAAAATTTTGGAGCCACGCCTACACATTCCGCCCCCAGCCCCCCCGCATTTTAAAGTCAAAATAGCCCATATCTCCCACAGTTTTTGAACTATAGCCACCAAATTTGGTCCCAAGATAGGTGATTATGAACCCCTAAAAACCGCACCAAAAGTTTGGATGCCACGCCCACCGATACTGCCCTAGCCGCCCCCATACACCCCAACGCTTTGTCAAAAACGGGAATGCGTGTATCTTCCAGAGTTGTGGAGCTAGAGCCTCCAAATTTGGTGGGAAGATAGCTGTTAACGACCCCCAAAAAACTGCATCAAAGTTTTGGAGCCACGCCCACCCATTACGCCCCCAGTCCCCTCGCATTTTGAAATCAGAAATGGCTATATCTCCCACAGTTTTTGAGCTATAGCCACCAAATTTGGTGCCAAGATAGGTGATGATGACCCCCTAAAAACTGCACCAAAAATTTGGATACCACGCCCACCGATACTGCCCTAGCCTCCCCCATCCACCCCAACGCTTCGTCTAAAACTGGAATGCGTGTGTCTTCCAGAGCTGTGGAGCTAGAGCCTCCAAATTTGGTGGGAAGATAGCTGGCAACGACCCCCAAAAATCTGCATCAAAGTTTTGGAGCCACGCCCTCCATTTCGCCCCCCTTTCACCAATTTTTATAATTTTCGAGCTAGAGTCACCAAATTTGGTATGAAGATAGCAATTGACATTCCACATAGATCTGCATCAAAAATTTGGATGCCACGCCCACCCATACCACCCCCAACCCCCCTTTCCCCAATTTTTATTAATTTCGAGCTAGAGTCACCAAATTTGGTATGAAGATAGCAATTGACATTTCACAAAGATCTGCAACAAAAATTTTGATGCCTCAACTACCCATACTGCCCCCACATACCCCCCCCTCCTGACCCTACATTGTACAAACTTTGAGCTAGAGTCACCAAATTTGGAAGGAATATAGCTGGTGGCATCCCCATCTGCATCGGAGAATCTTTAAGGTAGCGTACACCCCTGCCGCATCCGTACCCCTTTGCAATCAGGCCTCTTTTTACCGGTTTTGATACTGGTATCGAGTATGCCGCAGTCGGTTGCGTCCGACTGCAACGTTTCTACTTGTTTAAACTCGATACTGAAGGTAAAGAGTGTATTGGTTTTGTGTATGGTTGCAGGTTTTTTCGACACCCTTCAAGCTAGAGACTTGAAACTTTCCAATTCTCTTTATCTATGGGATATGAAATTTAAGTGTCAAGATGGGGGTTCTACGATATGGGGGGCTGGCAATTCGATAAATTCGATAACTCAAAACCGATAAATCCACATATTTTGCCCATCTTTACAGCTAGAAGTACCAAATTTGGTAAGAAGATAGCTACTAGCAACCCCCAAAAAACTGCATCAAAAATTTTGGAGCCACGCCCCCCATTACGCCCCCACCCCCCGCATTTTAAAGTCAAAAAAGCCTATATCTCCCACATTTTTTGAGCTAGAGCCACCAAATTTGGTGCTAAGATGGGTGATGATGACTCCCCAATCCCCATCCACCCCAACGCTTCATCAAAAACGGGAACGCGTGTATTATTCAGAGTTGTGGAGCTAGAGCCACCAAATTTGGTAGGAAGATAGCTGGCAACGACCCCCAAAAATCTGCATCAAAGTTTTGGAGCCACGCCCTCCATTTCGCCCCCCTTTCCTTAATTTTTACAATTTTCGATCTAGAGCCACCAAATTTGGTATGAAGGTAGCAATTGACATTCCACAAAGATGTGCATCACATATCTGGATGCCACACCCACCCCTACCGCCTTCAGCCCCCCTTTCCCAACAAACTTACAAACTTTGAGCTAAAGTCATCAAATTTGTAAGGAAGATAGCTTGTGGCATCCCCATCTGCATCGGAAAATTTTTTAGGCAGTGTACACCTCTGCCGCATCCGTACCCCTCAGCAGTCAGGCCTCTTTTTACCGGTTTTAATACTGGTATCGAGTATGCCGCAGTCGGTTGCGTCCGACTGCAACGTTTCCACTTGTTATATATGAAATGTATCTGTGAATATTCAATTTTTGTGTTTATTTATTTATTTATTTATTTATTGTCAGCTAAGAGCAGCTGACATTAAAATGAAATCAAAATTAATTTAAATTAAAAAATAGTTAAAATAATTAAATTAAGTAAAATATAATATAATAATAATATAATAAAAATAAAATATATATATATATATACATATAAATCTGAAAATATATTTAAAAGTTAACGTTAAAGCTCTGGGAAATTCAATAAAAAATTGAGTAGCAACATTTGTTGCGAGGATTGGGAAAAAACCCAGAAAAACCCAATCAGACCAGCGTTAGATTAATAATAACAAGAATTCACTAATATATGTATGTTGGTATTAATTCGCTCATTTGCTTTTCTGGTCGAGCCCATAGGATAGATAAGCAATAAAATACGCGCATATAAAGAATACAAGGAAAACAAGTGGAAACTTTGCAGTCGGACGCAACCGACTGCGGCATACTCGATACCAGAATTAAAACCGGTAAAAAGAGGCCTGAGTGCAAACGGGTACGGATGCGGCAGAGGTTTACGCTGCCTTAAAGATTCTCCGATGCAGATGGGGATGCCACCGGCTATCTTCATACCAAATTTGGTGACTCTAGCTCAAAGTTTGTAAAAGGTGGGGAAAGAGGGGAGGCTGGGGCGGTATGGGTAGTTGTGGCATCAAAATATTTGTTGCAGATCTTTCTGAAATGTCAGTTGCTATCTTCATACAAAATTTGGTGACTCTAGCTCAAAATTTGTAAAAGGTGGGGAAAGGGGGGCTGGGGGCGGTTTGGGTGGGCGTGGCATCCAAATTTTTGCTGCAGATCTTTGTGGAATGTCAATTGTTATCTTCATACCAAATTTGGTGACTCTAGCTCGAAGTTTGTAAATGATGGGGAATGGGGGGCTGGGGGCGGTATTGGTGGGCGTGGAATCCAAATTTTTGATGCAGATCTTTGTAAAATGTCAATTGCTATCTTTATACCAAATTTGGTGACTCTAGCTCGAAATTTGTAATAAGTGGGGAAAGGGGGGCTGGGGGCGGTATGGGTGGGCGTGGAATCCAAATTTTTGATGCAGATCTTTCTGAAATGTCAATTGCTATCTTCATACCAACTTTGGTAACTCTAGCTCGAAAATTGTAAAAGGTGGGGAAAGGGGGGCGGAATGGGTGGACGTGGCTCCAAAACTTTGATGCAGATTTTTGGGTGTCGTTGCCAGCTATCTTCCTACCAAATTTGGTGGCTCTAGCTCCACAACTCTGGAAGATACACGCATTCCCGTTTTTGACGAAGCGTTGGTGTGGATGGGGGCGGCTAGGGCAGTATCGGTGGGCGTGGCATCCAAACTTTTGATGCAGTTTTTAGGGGGTCATCATCACCTATCTTGGCACCAAATTTGGTGGCTATAGCTCAAAAACTGTGGGAGATATAGCCATTTCTGATTTCAAAATGCGGGGGGGGCTGGGGGCGGAATGCGTGGGCGTGGCTCCAAAACTTTGATGCAGTTTTTTGGGAGTTGCTAGTAGCTATCTTCTTACCAAATTTGGTAGTTCTAGCTGTAAGGATGTGCGAAATATGTGGATTTGTCGGTTTGTAATTATCGAATTTATCGATTTGCCAGCCCCCCAGTTATCGTATAACCCCCATCTTGACACTTTAATTTACTAACCCATAGATCTATTTGCTGAGTATTTTCAATCAGTATATTCAACGAATTTACATAGTTGCAGTAATTCCTATCCTTTTCGAGTTCAATCGTCAAATTGCATATATATCCCAGTTATAACTGAGTGTACGCTTCTAAGTGACCTTAACTGTACCAAACCAGGCTATCTGCCTGGTCCTGATGGAGTGCCAGGTTGTATACTTAGATACTGTGCGGATTCACTTTGTAAACCCTTACATAAATTATTTAACTTGTCGGTTGACTCAACAGTGTTTCCTGCTATATGGAAGGAATCTTTTATTATTCCACTCCATAAAAATTCTTCTAAGTCTAACGTTCAAAATTATAGAGGCATATCCAAGTTGTCCGCCATTCCTAAAGTCTTTGAAAAATAATATGTTCTCAACTGCAACACACATGTAGTTCAATTATATCGCCTTATCAACACGGTTTTGTTAGGCGTAGATCTACTACCACTAACCTTCTTGAATTCACTTCGCTTGTTATCAAAGGGTTTCAGGAAAAAATGCAAACTGACGTTGTTTACACCGATTTTAGTAAGGCATTTGATTCTGTTAGTCATTCTCTGTTGCTTCAAAATTAAATATTATTGGATTTCCATCAAAACTCGTATTGTGGCTTTCGGAGTACTTGTGTGGCCGAACACAAAAAGTTGTTTTTAAGTCGTCTGTATCTAAACCTATTTTAGTTACCTCTGGTGTTCCCCAAGGTAGTCACCTTGGTCCTTTGCTATTTAATTTGTTTATTAACGATCTTCCAGCTGTTATTACTAACTCTTTTGTTTATATGTTTGCTGATGATGTAAAACTATGTTTCACCTACAATGATGCTTCTCTGTGCAACTTACTACAGTCGGATTTATGTGCGCTGTCGGCCTGGTGTCGTTTTAACTTACTCAATTTAAACTGTTCAAAATGTAAAGTCATGTCTTTTGTAGAAGTACCCCTCATACTGCTCACTACTTGCTTGATGCTTCACCACTTGACCGCGTGTTTGAAATTAAAGATTTAGGCATTATTCTTGATCCTAAGCTAAAGTTTGACTCTCATATTTCTTCTATGGTTAATAAGGCCATTAATGTCTTTGGCTTCATCAAGCGGTGGTCGAAAGAGTTTAACGATCCCTACACCACTAAAACGCTTTATACATCCCTAGTACGTCCCATCCTGGAGTATGGATCTTGTGTGTGGTCCCCACAATACTCGATTCACCAGGATAGAATTGAATCTGTGCAGAAGAAATTTCTTCTATTTGCCCTTAGAAGTTTTAACTGGGTTCCTGGAGTAGACTTACCCCCGTATTCAAGTAGACTCCTTTTGATTAATCTTCCCTCCCTGTTAAACCGTAGAACTATGCATGGAGTATTATTTATTACTAACTTACTTAATGGTGAAATCGACTCATCAGTTCTTTTGAGTCGAATTAAATTTAATGTCCCAATTAGATCTTCACGTAACTTTTTACCCCTTAGCCTTGATCGTTGCTTCAGCAACTATTTAATTCATGAACCATTTCGTGTTATATGTTCTGACTATAACAAACTTTATTCTCTTGTCTCCTTGGAGGCCTCATCTCCAGTACTAAAAAGATCGATCCTTTTTGCTTTATCTAATCGTAACCACTAACCACTAATCAAATGCTGGTCTGATTGGGTTTTTCTGGGTTTTTCCCAATCCTCGCAACAAATGTTGGACTACTCAATTTTTATTGAATTTCCCAGAGCTTTAACGTTAACTTTTGATTATATTTTCAGATTTATATATTAATCAATATTTTTATTTTAAATTATTTTAACTATTTTTTAATTTAAATTAATTTTGATTTCATTTTAATGTCAGCTGCTCTTAGCTGACAATAAATAAATAAATAAATAAATAAATAAATAAATAAATAAAGAGATTTGGAAAGTTTACCTTCGGTATCGAGTATAAAAAGGGGGTACAGCTATTGAAGAAGCCACTGCGCGCAACAAAATCGCACGCTAGCGGCGCATACACACAATATGGCTGGCTGGTTGTGCTATCAACAAAAATGTTGTAGCAAAGTTTGCGAGTAAAGTGGCTGGCGAATGACACACGAAGCACGAGAGAAACCCGAAGTGCGCTCTCAGAGCGAGTGGTAGCTACGCTAAGTTACGTTACGTCTTCCAATTCAGTGTTGGAATTTTGCGGTTTGGCAGCTCTATTTAGTGAATTCTTGTTGGTATTATCAAGGTTTACTGAGGACGGCAAGCAAGAAGACTTACGTTTAGAGTTAACAAATTTATAAAAATGTTTAGGGTCACGTGAAAAGTTTAGTCTACAACGATTAAGATAATTATTATAACACTAGGGGGTCCCCCCCTGCTCGCTTCGCTCGCCAACCCCCCTCGCGCTGCGCGCTCGATTTTCGAATGCAAGCAATTATAACGTTTGAAAATAACCGTGTGTTGAAGCCCCTGTGTATTCACTTGCACATCTGATGAAATCCTACATTTCCGTTTATACGACATAGTAAGTGCCCCGCTTACTTCGCTGCGCAGATAGTTTATATTATTTTAGCAATAGAAGATAGATGTAAAATAAATAAATTAGAAAATATTTAACAACAAATTAAAGCAAAGTATTTAATATTCTCTTTTCCACGTCACCATTGAAGTAGAGAATCAGGTGCGTAATTTTTTATTGTGGTTTCCCCAGTAGGCCTTATCCACTTGTTGAATTTAATTTGCAATTATTAACAACTGTTAAGAGCTTCTTGATAAACGACATTGGTTGTTTTTCCGTCAGGTGCTAATACAACTAAACTTTTTGGTGAACTGACTCTTGAGCAGGCTACATAAAATTGGCCATGAGAGAAGCAATTGTGTCTTAAATCTAGTCCGGCTAATTTGAGAGTTTGTCCCTGTGATTTATTGATTGTTAGGGCAAAGCAAACTTGCAATCTTTTAAATTGAAATGGCAATTCAGAGTCAGAAGGTATTAATGGAATTCTCGGTATAAAAACCGTTTCCCCTATACCACTGCCAGTAAAGACCATTGCTTCGACAACATTCTTATGAAGGGCTTTAACTTGCAATCTTGTACCATTGCACAGTTTTGGCGGCTTCAAGTTGCGAATCAACATTACAGGTGAACCAATCTTTAAAGTAAATTTATGTTGAGGCAGGCCAGCCG
The DNA here is from genome assembly GCA_018904305.1 of Scaptomyza montana. Lineage (NCBI taxonomy): Eukaryota > Metazoa > Arthropoda > Insecta > Diptera > Drosophilidae > Scaptomyza > Scaptomyza montana. The sequence goes on from JAEIGR010000045.1 coordinate 1,067,721, forward strand.
GATTTAATGAATTAAGAAACTCGACGGGGTAATGAACTGCATCTTCGACTTCAGTCACAGAATCAATACAGTTATATGTTATTTCTTCACTTTGAAATGATTTTAATAAAAACTCGTTTATTTCCAATGCATTGTCATTTCTTGCAGTCAAAATAGCACGTTCTGAAAACCATTCGAGTGATTTTTCAGAGATATTTGTAATATCCGGAAATATTTTGAGAGTTAGTTCTTCAATACTTTTCACAACATGACACAAAGTTGATGGTAAAATTATTTTGCCATCATGGGTTGGAAATAATCCATTTCCTATTTGAAGAAGCATTTCTGCAAATTCACCAGCTATGCTATCACCTTTTAAGTGCACTCGCATATTTTTTGTTAATGCAATTTTCTGTATTTTTTGGCCACAAAATTGAAGACTTTAAGCACGCATTTATTTCATCTGCTCTTGTTCCTCTGGGGATCACTGGAAGAGTTTGTCGAAAATCACCAGCTAAGAGAACAGTTATGCCACCCATTAAGTATTCACTATCTCGAATGTCTTTCAAAGATCGATCTACAGCTTCAAAAGCACCTTTATGGGCCATAGTACACTCATCCCAAACAATAAGCTTGCAATCTTTGAGCACAGTAGCCATATTAGATTGCTTTGAAATTGAGCAATGTGGTGTTTCTTAATGAAACAAATTAAATGGAATCTTTAGAGTAGAATGCGCTGTGCGACCACCATTTAGTAAAGTGGCTGCGATACCGGAAGAAGCAACGGCCAATGCAATGTTTTAACTTTGCCGTACCTTTGCCAATAATAAATTTAAAAGAAACGTTTTACCTGTTCCACCAGGTGCATCTAAAAAATAGATTTCTCCTTTTTCTGCTTCAACGCTATGCAGTAACTTTTCGTATACTTGTTTTTGCTCAGCAGTAAGGAGTAGCTCATTATTAACAACAAAATTATCGCAATTATCGTAATTTGTTTCTCTATGATATTCATTATCTTGAACAATTTCCTCGGATCTGATTGGTAGTGGAAGTCCATAGTTAGTCAAGTTTTGACCACCAATAGACAGTACTATATCTTCAATGTACAAAAGACATTTATTAAATACATTATTCAGAATACTTTGATCAATATTTCTGTCTTGTGAAATATGAAAGACTCTTAAAATATCTTCTGAGAAACTCTCTTTATAAATATTCCAAAGTTTAAGAGCATCCGAAATTTGACAAAATACTAACATTATTGCAAAAAGTTCCCTCAGTTTTGTAGGATTTTGACATATGACAGCTTCGGCTATAGTTGAATCCCAGTGCTTATCATCTTCTAGTAATCCTAGAGCTTTACACGCCAATTGAAATGATGCGTATGCTATACCATTAACGGTTTTTATACTCGATACCGACGGTAAAGAGTATATTGAGTTTGTGCAATGTCCGTCATGGTGTCCGTCCGTCTGTATGTGTCTAATTTTTTTCCACACCCTTCAAGCTAGAGACTTGAAACTTTCCAATTCTCTTTATCTATGGGATAGTAAATTAAAGTGTCAAGATGGGGGTTCTACGATAACTGGGGGGCAGGCAAATCGATAAATTCGATAACTCAAAACCGATAAATCCACATATTTCGCACATCCTTACAGCTAGAACTACCAAATTTGGTAAGAAGATAGCTATTAGCAACCCCCAAAAAACTGAATCAAAAATTTTGAAGCCACGCCCCTCCATTCCGCCCCAGCCCCCCCGCATGTTAAAGTCAAAAACGCCTTTATCTCCCTCAGTTTTTGAGCTAGACCCACCAAATTTGGTGCCAAGATAGGTGATGATGACCCCCCAAAAACTGCATCAATATTTTGGATACCACGCCCACCGATACTGCCCTAGCCACCCCCATCCACCCCAACGCTTCGTCAAAAACGGGAATGCGTGTATCTTCCAGAGTTGTGGAGCTAGAACCTCCAAATTTGGTGGGAAGATAGCTGGTAACGACCCCCCAAAAACTGCATCAAAGTTTTGGAGCCACGCCCACCCATTCCGCCCCCAGCCCCCAGCATTTTGAAATCACAAATGGCTGTATCTCCCACAGTTTTAGAGCTAGAGCCACCAAATTTGGTGCCAAGATAGGTGATGATGACCCCCCAAAAACTGCATCAAAAGTTTGGATACCACGCCCACCGATACTGCTCTAGCCGCCCCCATCCACCCCAACGCTTCGTCAAAAACGGGAATGCGTGTATCTTCCAGAGTTGTAGAGCTAGAACCTCCAAATTTGGAAAGAAGAATCTGCATCAAAGTTTTGGAGCAACGCCCACCCATTTCGCCCCCCTTTCCCCACTTTTTACAAACTTTTAGCTAGAGTCACAAAATTTGGTATGAATATAGCAACTGACATTCCACAAAGATCTGCATCAAAAATTGGGATGCCACGCCCACCCATACCGCCCCCAGCCCCCCCCCCTTTCCGCATCTTTTACAAACTTTGAGCTAGGGTCACCAAATTTGGTATGAAGATATTAATTGACATTCCACAAAGATCTGCATCAAAAAATTGGAAGCCACGCCCACCCATACCGCCTCCAGCCCCCCTTTCCCCACTTTTTACAAACTTTGAGCTAGGGTCACCAAATTTGGTATGAAGATAGCAATTGACATTTCACAAAGATCTGCATCAAAAATTTGGATTCCACGCCCACCCATACCACCCCCAGCCCCCCTTTCCCCACCTTTTACAAACTATGAGCTAGAGTCACCAAATTTGTAAGGAAGATAGCTTGTGGCATCCCCATCTGCATCGGAAAATCTTTAAGGCAGCGTACACCCCTGCCGCATCCGTACCCCTCCGCAATCAGGCCTTTTTTTTACCGGTTTTAATACTGGTATCGAGTATGCCGCAGTCGGTTGCGTCCGACTGCAACGTTTCCACTGTTTTTTATTTTTTTTAGTGCAAAAGAAACTGGAAAAAAACAAACAACTTTGACAAGAGATCTTGATCTGGCGAGTCCATTAAGACATGGAACTGAGCCGCAACTATCAACAAGTTCATCGAAAACATCTGCAGTGGAAAAATTTGTAAAAGCTCATACACCATTTGATGCCGCAAATGACAGCTATGTGGAAAATATATATGAGACACCTAAAAAAAAAGTAAGACAACTGTCCATTATACAATCAATGGAACGCAAACTTTCGTATTCGGATGGCGGAAAAGATCATTCAAAACTCTGCAAGTGCATGCTTTACTTTATTTGCCCCGACAAAAGACCGTTTGATATCGTTAAAGGGCGTGGATTTAAAAAATTAATGAAGAATGCGTGCCCATCATTCAAAATTCCAAGCGTTGATACGCTAAAAGCTCAATTGGACGATTTTTATACTATAATCGTAATGCGTTACGAGAAAAGCAAGCTCGCTCTCAACCTCTTAAACTGATTTTGGATGTAAAGACACGGTGGAATTCCTTTTATTATATGATCCAGAGATTTATTGAGCTAACGCCTATCATTTATCAAGTTTTAATGTTGAATGTTAAATCACCGCCCACACTCTCAGCTTTAGAAATTCAAAATATTAAAACATTGATGAGTATTTTGAAACCATTAGAGTATGTTACCAAAGAGCTGTCGGGTGAACAATATGTGACCATAAGCAAAATTATACCGATGGTGAACTGCCTGAAGGCGCAGATTAATGATGTACCTGTGGCTGTAGGTGCGGACGCCGATGGTATGACAGTCATACATGGATCCGAGATTCAAAAACATTCATTTTAAAGATAAGATAGCTTGTGCGAAATCAATTTATTTAATAAGACAATATATAACATCCAGTTCTAGTGGTCACTCGAGTGAAAATGACAGCGATTCTTCCATAGAATTAACATACGATTTTTAAAGTCATCATAAGTAGTTGGTGCACAATGAGAAACGGAACAAAAAATCAAGTTTTGCAACAAACTTTTCATACAATGACGAATTAAGTCCTTACCTGTCTGCCCAGGTTTCACCACTTTATATTGACCCTTTAAAACAATGGGAAGACATGAAAGTGGTATATCCAAAACTATACAACTTGTCGCAGGAGTATTTGGGAATTCCTACGACATCTTTGCCCTCTGAACGTTTATTTTCTAAAGCTGGGAATACTATTACAAAAACTCGCAACCGACTTTCACCGAAACGGCTCGACAAACTGCTTTTTTAAGCGATTGTACGGAGGAGGAGTGGGATATTTAAAATAATGTTTTCATGTTTAATCCTAAATTGCGATTGACGGCAAAGCTACTAGTATAAGTAATTTTAAATTTACTTTTATTTAATGCAAGAAAACATTTGCCCCAAATATAAATAATCGATACCTTGCAGCATCGAGACTTTCGTTTCGATATTTTTATGAGTACGATGACTTTTTTGAAAATACTACTCATGAGTACATGATCGATACTTTACATTCGATATCGTGTCCCTACCAAACAGGTTTCTGTTTTTCTATAAACGTACAATTGTATGCACATTTGTGTTTGTAAAGCAACAATTTTTCGGTATGGACAAGGGCTTTAACCGATATCATCATTGCCCGTGACTTTGCAACAATGTTTATATACCCTGTGCTCAAATAAAAAACAAAAACGGTTTTTTAGCTAGCTACAAAAATAAACTATACTTTTACTACTAGATGCTCGAGGGTATCGGCCAGTCCAGAAAAGTAAAGTCCCTATGTTATGATTGTTATTATTGTTGAAATACCAACAACCCTTAAAATCTCTTTGGGAATTTGGTATTCATTTTAGTTATTTTCATTTTTATACTCGATACCGAAGGTAAAGAGTATATTGGGTTTGTGCAATGTCCGTCATGGTGTCTGTCCGTCTGTATGAACGCAACTTTTTTCCACACCCTTCAAGCTAGAGACTTGAAACTTTCCAATTCTCTTTATCTATGGAATAGTAAATTAAAGTGTCAAGATGGGGGTTCTACGATAACTGGGGGGCTGGCAAATCGATAAGTTCGATAACTCAAAACCGATTAATCCACATATTTCGCACATCCTTACAGCTAGAAGTACCAAATTTGGTAAGAAGATAGCTACTAGCAACCCCCAAAAAACTGCATCAAAAATTTTGGAGCCACGCCCCCATTCCGCCCCCAGCCCCCCCTGAATTTTAAAGTCAAAAAAGACTATATCTCCCACAGTTTTTGAGCTATAGCCACCAAATTTGGTGCCAAGATAGGTGATGATGACCCCTCAAAAACTGCAATAGATTGGATGCCACGCCTACCAATACCACCCTAGCCATCCCCATGTTGGATACCACGCCCACCGATACTGCTCTAGCCGCCCCCATCCACCCCAACGCTTCGTCAAAAACGGGAATGCGTGTATCTTCCAGAGCTGTGGAGCTAGATTTGGTAAGAAGATAGCTGGCAACGACCCCCAAAAATCTGCATCAAAGTTTTGGAGCAACGCCCACCCATTTCGCCCCCCTTTCCCCACTTTTTACAAACTTTTAGCTAGAGTCACAAAATTTGGTATGAATATAGCAATTGACATTTCACAAAGATCTGCATCAAAAATTTGGAGACCCCCCCCCCCCAAACCCCCCCCCCCCCCCCTCCCCCTTTTAAAAATTTTAAATTAGGGACAAAATTTGTAAAAAAAAAAAAAAATAAACACCCCAAAAAAATCTAAAAAAAAATTTGGAACCCCCCCCCCCCCCCCCCCCCCCCCCCCCCCCCCCCCCCCCCTTTAAAAAAAAAAAAAAAAAAAAAAAAAATAAAAAAATAAGTTTTTTCCCCCCCCCCCTCCCCAAAAAAATATTTAATTTAACCTAAACCCCCCCCCCACCCCCCCCCCCCCCCCAAAACCCCCTTTTTTTTTTTTTTTTAAAATTTTAAACAAGTATCCCCCATCCGTTCCCTCCACAAAACTCTTTTTTTTTTTTATTTAAAAAAAAAAAAAAAAAAAAAAAAAAAAAAAAAAAAAAAAAAAAAATTAGAAAAAAAAAAAAAAAAAAAAAAAAAAAACAAAAAAAAAAAAAAAAAAAAATAAAAAAAAAAAATAGAAAAAAAAAAAAAGATCATTCAAAACTCTGCAAGTGCATGCTTTACTTTATTTGCGCCGACAAAAGACCGTTTGATATCGTTAAAGGGCGTGGATTTAAAAAATTAATGAAGAATGCGTGCCCATCATTCAAAATTCCAAGCGTTGATACGCTAAAAGCTCAATTGGACGATTTTTATACTATAATCGTAATGCGTTACGAGAAAAGCAAGCTCGCTCTCAACCTCTTAAACTGATTTTGGATGTAAAGACACGGTGGAATTCCTTTTATTATATGCTCCAGAGATTTATTGAGCTAACGCCTATCATTTATCAAGTTTTAATGTTGAATGTTAAATCACCGCCCACACTCTCAGCTTTAGAAATTCAAAATATTAAAACATTGATGAGTATTTTGAAACCATTAGAGTATGTTACCAAAGAGCTGTCGGGTGAACAATATGTGACCATAAGCAAAATTATACCGATGGTGAACTGCCTGAAGGCGCAGATTAATGATGTACCTGTGGCTGTAGGTGCGGACGCCGATGGTATGACAGTCATACATGGATCCGAGATTCAAAAACATTCATTTTAAAGATAAGATAGCTTGTGCGAAATCAATTTATTTAATAAGACAATATATAACATCCAGTCCTAGTGGTCACTCGAGTGAAAATGACAGCGATTCTTCCATAGAATTAACATACGATTTTTAAAGTCATCATAAGGAGTTGGTGCACAATGAGAAACGGAACAAAAAATCAAGTTTTGCAACAAACTTTTCATACAATGACGAATTAAGTCCTTACCTGTCTGCCCAGGTTTCACCACTTTATATTGACCCTTTAAAACAATGGGAAGACATGAAAGTGGTATATCCAAAACTATACAACTTGTCGCAGGAGTATTTGGGAATTCCTACGACATCTTTGCCCTCTGAACGTTTATTTTCTAAAGCTGGGAATACTATTACAAAAACTCGCAACCGACTTTCACCGAAACGGCTTGACAAACTGCTTTTTTTAAGCGATTGTACGGAGGAGGAGTGGGATATTTAAAATAATGTTTTCATGTTTAATCCTAAATTGCGATTGACGGCAAAGCTACTAGTATAAGTAATTTTAAATTTACTTTTATTTAATGCAAGAAAACATTTGCCTCAAATATAAATAATCGATACCTTGCAGCATCGAGACTTTCGTTTCGATATTTTTATGAGTACGATGACTTTTTTGAAAATACTACTCATGAGTACATGATCGATACTTTACATTCGATATCGTGTCCCTACCAAACAGGTTTCTGTTTTTCTATAAACGTACAATTGTATGCACATTTGTGTTTGTAAAGCAACAATTTTTCGGTATGGACAAGGGCTTTAACCGATATCATCATTGCCCGTGACTTTGCAACAATGTTTATAAACCCTGTGCTCAAATAAAAAACAAAAACGGTTTTTTAGCTAGCTACAAAAATAAACTATACTTTTACTACTAGATGCTCGAGGGTATCGGCCAGTCCAGAAAAGTAAAGTCCCTATGTTATGATTGTTATTATTGTTGAAATACCAACAACCCTTAAAATCTCTTTGGGAATTTGGTATTCATTTTAGTTATTTTCATTTTTATACTCGATACCGAAGGTAAAGAGTATATTGAGTTTGTGCAATGTCCGTCATGGTGTCTGTCCGTCTGTATGAACGCAACTTTTTTCCACACCCTTCAAGCTAGAGACTTGAAACTTTCCAATTCTCTTTATCTATGGGATAGTAAATTAAAGTGTCAAGATGGGGGTTCTACGATAACTGGGGGCCTGGCAAATCGATAAGTTCGATAACTCAAAACCGATTAATCCACATATTTCGCACATCCTTACAGCTAGAAGTACCAAATTTGGTAAGAAGGTAGCTACTAGCAACCCCCAAAAAACTGCATCCGCCCCCAGCCCCACCGCATTTTGAAATCAGAAATGGCTATATCTCCCACAGTTTTTGAGCTATAGCCACCAAATTTGTTGGCAAGATAGGTGATGACGACCCCTCAAAAATCTGCATCAAAAATTTGGATGCCATGCCCACCCATACCACCCCCATGCCCCCCTTTCCCCAATTTTTACAATTTTCGAGCTAGAGTCACCAAATTTGGTATGAAGATAGCAATTGACATTTCAGAAAGATCTGCATCAAAAATTTGGATTCCACGCCCACCTAACCGCCCCCAGCCCCCCCTTCCCCACTTTTTACAAACTTTGAGCTAGAGTCACCAAATTTGGTATGAAGATAGCAATTGACATTTTACAAAGATCTGCATCACAAATTTGGATGTCACGCCCACCCTTACCGGCCCCAGCCCCCCTTGCCAAACCTTGTACAAACTTTGAGCTAGAGTCACCAAATTTGGTGTAAAGATAGCCGGTGGTATCCCCATCTGCATCGGAGAATCTTTAAGGCAGCGTAAACCCCTGCCGCATCCGTACCCCTTTGCATTCAGGCCTCTTATTACCGGTTTTAATTCTGGTATCGAGTATGCCGCAGTCGGTTGCGTCCGACTGCAACGTTTCCATTTGTTTTAAACTTATATAAAGGAGAAGCCCTAATGTTGGACACCCCTTTGGTTTTTGTGACATAAGACTGTCCAAAATCAACGTACAGCTTATCTGTTAGTATCGTTGGAAAGCTTGTTAAATTTGAAAATGAAGTTGGCCCTCTTACAAAATGTAGTAAAAGTCTTAACCCTCTAATGCTACTTTCTAAAATAATTGAACAAATGTTGTCGAATAATTTTTTTTTAAGTAATATTGTTGTCACTGAGTTCAAAAATTACTTCAGAAATGGTGTAGAAGCTTTCGTTTACCTGTAAGTTGAGAAAGAATGAATAAGTGCCTCAAGGCACTTTTGGGGCTTCAAGCGAAAAAAAATCGTTATTGCGTAACTGAGAAAGAAATTATGTTTTAATGTGATATTCGTAAAAACTATTTTTGTTAGCTGTGCAGCATAAGTGCAAATTACATTTTGAGCATATACACTGAGTTTGTGAAGTTTTGCAGTGTTTGCACCACTTTCGCCCACTATCTCGACCCAACCAACGAGGAAAATGATTAGGCTGGTCATGCCGCAAATCTGAAATGGGATGTTTACATTTTTCACCACGCTTTAAAGCTGGTTGGAAGGGTTGGTGAGATAATAGAGATCGACCCGGTGAAGGTCGCTGACAGGATGGAGACCGTGTTGTCCATTGAGCACTGCGTGGGCGACCTTGCATTTGCTTGTTTTTAAGTGCTATCAATCCAGCTGCAATCGCTTCCCGAAATTCGGGGAGTTCGAGCATCTTGCTCGTTTTTCCAGTTTCCTGTTTTTCTTTGAATATACGCTTATATAAAATAAAAGCGTTTGTTTCTGCCATATCAATGCAATGATAAAATATTCGAGTGGCGCAATCCTGAGTTTTGGCTCTAATGTGGTAACGGCCCATAAGTCCATCCATTAGATCTACGCCGCCCATATGGGCGTTGTATTCGCGAATAACTTGCGGACAATCAATGTCTAAGTACTGCTTAGATTTTCTTTCGTATCTAGCAATCTTTAATAATCCATCATGCGAACTGTTCGTTATAAATGGCTTGACTCCAACATAGGTGGACAGCAAGCGGACGACTTTGTTGTCTTTCCACAACACATTGCTTACTTGGATACCATAAGATGTGCCCACATACTCATCCGAAAATCTTCTAGTCTCCTTTTTAATGGAATTATCATTGGGCAGCTTACAATTCGGGATACGATTTTCACGCACAGTGCCAAGGCTATAAAAACCTTTGGCACGCAGATAGACCATCAAAGGTAATGACGTGTAAAAATTGTCGAAATAAATTATGTGGTGCTTGAAAGTATTTACCGAGTTTGTTAAACGTACAACAATGTTAGCTGCAGCACCAAGATCTGGGTGACCAGGCAGGATTACATTATCAACTGCGCCAGTGTAGACCTCAAAGTGTTAAGCATATCCAAAAGAATCGCACAGTACGAATAACTTTATACCCCATTTGTGGGGCTTATTAGGCATATATTGCCGCAGGTGGTGCTTCATTTTCGTGCTACACTTCTGTTCGTCGACACAAAGACGTGCTTACTTTTTCATCACGCATTGAGAAATATTGTTTAATCAGTTCGAATTTGCTTCGTGTAATGCAGTATCGTATGGGTTCAAAAGCATTTCTTCCCCAGTAGCTTTTCAAATTCGGGTAACGATAGATTGACATATATATCAATATCCCAATGTAATTATACATTTCGTCAATGGTCGTTTTGAATTGATTAGCAATGTTAGCTGTGAAAGCTGCGCGAATAGTCTCCTCCACAATCATATTCATGATATTTGTATCGAAAAAGTAACAAAAGATCTTTAATGGAGTTTTGAGATCCATTATATAAGCGTCGTTCAGTGCTGCGTATAGTGCATTTTCCAAATTTAAGTTGAAACAATCCTCGTCACTTGAAACGTTTGACAATTCATCGTCGGTACTGACAGAATCGAACATGTCCAAAAGTTGTTCATCCGTCAAATCCAACAATTTGTAGCGTTTTCGCATTGGTTGAGACATTTTTTCTTTTCAAACTCAGTTTCTGTGAAGAAAAGTTGTGCACTAAACAAAACTTGCCATGTAAAAACGCCTTGTCGATGTGAAATATTTTCGTCAAAAAGTACGCCCAACGGCCCAAGAGTGTCTCAAGGCACTTATCGCTATTTCACTGCTCCAACGCACAACTTTTATAGATTCACAAATGTGAAACTTGATTTTGACTAAGAATAAACATACCTGTAACGGAAAAAAATGCAGGTTACTTATATATTAGTCTTAACACTTTATTAAAACCAGCAATCTGCTGCACGTTCCACGTACAGTTTTGCGCGCGGAATAACATATGTTCTGTGCAAGTCAAAGTAAAAGTACCGTAAAAGCTTCAAAAGCTCTGAAAGCTTTTAAAAATATGATTGCCACGATCTTAGGGACCCAACAAAAGTATTTAGCTAAGATCAAACCCAACCACTTTTTTTTTAAGAATATAATGTGATAAGTGTCTTGAGGCACTCTTAAGTGCTAGAGGGTTAACTAAAAACATTCTGTATTATTGGGATGAATAGAGAGTTTACACTATTCCCAAAGCTGAATCTCTTTTAACTCCAGGAAAATTTGGCTCATCATGCCCTCGTTTTCTTCTTTGAAATTCTTTATTGTTCCATGTAAAATACGATGGAACTTCACAATATAGAAGCGTTCTTGCAAACTCATCACGTGTGCATAGCTCAAAGAAGGCTAGCAAAGTGGTTTTGGGTGTAATGCTTAATCTGTCAAGTAATTGTTGCGGATTATTGGGGTTAAAATATATTCGTTGACCATTTTCTAAATGAACAGCTAAGTGTGTAATAGCCGGAAAACGTTCATGTATGGGAAATGCAAAGATTCTCCATACCGCTTCTGAGCTACTTATATAACGGCCACTTTCGTACATATTAATTTCATTACGTTGGTCTTCAAGAGTAAATGATGCTTGATCACTGCCCTTGTTAACATATTTACAGATGTATTTAATAGACTTTACAGAACTACAATACTCAACATTTATGTGAGCTTCAAATGTTCTCAAAAGTACACAGTTGTAAGGCACAACCCAACGATTATCTATGCAATTACCATTTATATTAATTGCATTACCTCCATCTTTTATCGCTCTTCTGCGATATAGAGGGTAACTATCTTTTCCAGTCACAGTTTCTTTAAGTAATTGTCGTGGAAACCTTTTGGTACATTTTCCATTTTTCATGCATGGCGATTTATTATTAAATGCACCGCAAGGACTTAACAATGTTAAATAACAAAGGATCCTCATCTGCGTTTGGTATTTCGGCACAGATAATCTTATCGATTTTACCTGGTCTTATTTTATTTTCTAACCAAAGTAAAATATGAATATGTGGTAAGCCGCGCTTTTGCCATTCCACAGATTACATGAAACATTGCACGCTTCCAAACAAAGAACCTTTTATCAATAGTAACATTAAAGCTTTTACTTTTAAATGAAAAACTCGAGCTATAATATCGTGACGATCATGTGGCTTTTGACCCGGTATCAAAACACTTTTGATGTCATTCCATTGTGGATTGCAGGTGAATGTTATGAAAAGATCTGGTCGCCCATAATGGCGAACATATGTCATAGCATCTTGAGTCTTTTCATGCATATATCGTGCAGAGCTTGTAAAAGAAGATGGTAAAATTACCATCTGACCAAGTTGAGTTGCTTCAACATCTTGTTGGCGTATTGCATCTTGTAGATGTATATAGCTATCTGCTCTGAGTTTCGCTTGATTGTAGCGAATATAATTTAACCTGTCTGTTTCAATTTAAGCATACATATCAACCAAAAATTGACTATAAAGGGAACGACAATAAATTAAATGATTTATCTCGGATTGACGAATCATTATTTTATAGCTGTGAAAGCTTAACGCAGATATCATTTTTTTTGGATCCTCCCTTTTTAATAATGGATTCCATTGTGGTATATCCACTGAATAATAATATTGCGCTTTTCAAATTGCTGACCAACAATAACTATAGCTACTTCACTTAATAGAGGTGCATTGTAAAGCCCTTTGTGTGCACCAGCGGGTGTTCGATCAGCATGTATAACCAATTTATAATCTTTAGTACTTATTGGTATTTTATTGAGAGCCATTTTTAGATCTTTAACATAACGATTATGATGATGAAAAATACATTGAAGATCCTTTACTACGCTTAAATCAACATTTGGAATATTTTTTGCAACGTAGTTGAGCTTCCTTTTCATCATCACCAACAAAATAAATTTGAAGAAACTGCATTTCTTCATTTGGCAAAGGTCGGACACTACCAATTAAGTGATACACTTGTCCTTGGATGTTAAAGGTTGACCAACTTTCATTTATAATTTTTGTACTTCCAAAAGAATTCATTTGAAAGCATACTTTCTTACACGATCAAAGAAATTATCATGCTTGGGATGTCCACAAATTATTAAGCTTTTAAGTGGATCAGGCAAACTTTAATTTTGGGAAAGCTTAACTTTTTTTGCCTTGTAACAGATACCCAGGGGTCATTTTTCCATTTTAAAGCATTACAATGTTTGCATATAAAATTCATACTACCAAGTTGAGTAATTTTATCTGACTTATAAGCTATTTCAAAATCATAGTTTAGGCCAGACATGGCTTTAACACTCCATGCACGCAAACGCCTTTCTTGACGTGCATGATGTCTTCTCTTTGCAGCTTTATGAGCTTCTGGATTATTAACCTGATATCTTTTTGATGCTTTTATGTGCTTACCCTTATTTTTTCAAGATATTTTTCAGCTATATGTTTTCGTACCGTTTGTGTTGTTTTGTCGGTGAACCGACTACGTCTTTTAACGGGATTTTTAACATTTTCAGTTATACATTCACTTGACGTATCGGTATCTTGAGTTAATACTTCCTCTAAAGGAATATTTTTTTTTTTTTTTTTTTTTTTTTTAGATTGCTGGGTTTATTTATTGAATCTTTTCTAGTGAATAAGAAAACTAGCAATAAGTATACAAATCTTATTAATAAATCTTAGCTAACAGTACATTTTCTTTTTTTGACTGTATTCTGAGTGTGCGTCCCTAAAAAATCATCGCTGGGTTGGTAAGTCGTTACGACGAAGACGGGATCGGCTGCGCAGCCTTGTGAGACCTCTCGCGAGATGATTTGTGTGCGATGTGAGCTTGCTAAAATATTTTACTTTTTGTTCCGCTATTTCCTCCTTGACTGTTAAGATGTTTAAATCTTTGTGAATGTTTTCGTTCCGAACATACCACGGTGCCCCGGTGATGGTTCTTAAGATTTTTGACTGGGCTCTCTGGACAATGTCAATGCTGCTGTTGCAAGCGTTCCCCCATAACTGGGAACCATAGGTCCAGATTGGTTTTAGAACAGAGTTGTAAAGCAGGACCTTGTAGTCCAAACTAAGGGAAGAGCGAGCATTGATGAGCCAATGGAGGCTATTGGCTTTCAGTTTGAGATGTGTTCTTTTAGCTTCAATGTGTCGCCGCCATGTAAGTCTTCTGTCTAAGTGTACGCCCAGATACGTTACATCGTTTGCTTTTGGAAGTGTGGTGTTGTTTAACGTGAGCGGTGGACAATCTTGCCTGTTAAGGGTGAAAGTTACTTGCTTACATTTTTGTTCGTTTACCTTAATTCGCCAATCTGATAACCATTTTTCCACGTTGACCAGATGAAGGGCTAGTTGCGCTGTTGCTTGTATTGGGCATCTGGAGCGGCTGAGAATAGCTGTATCATCAGCAAAGGTAGATGTTGTCAATCGGCTGCTTATTGGGATGTCTGCTGTGAAAAGCACGTACAGTGTTGGTCCAAGTACGCTGCCCTGTGGAACACCAGCTTCGATATTGTGTTCGTCAGACATTGCAGTGTTACATCTTACTGTGAACTTCCTGTCGTAGAGGTACGACTTAAGCAGCTTATGTGTGTTGTTTGGGAGCATTGTTTTGATCTTATGCATCAGACCTTCCAACCAAACTTTGTCGAATGCCTGGGAAACATCCAGAAATATTGCAGTGCAGTATTCTCTATTTTCGAACGCGCTTCGTATCTCTGATGTTATTCTGTTAACCTGCTCAATTGTTCCGTGCTTTTCACGAAAGCCAAATTGGTGTGATGGGATTATGTTGTGAAGATTCAGGAATTGATTTATCCGGGACAGCAAACATTTTTCAAAAAGTTTTGATAGACACGATAATAAGCTTATAGGTCTATACGACGTGGGAACTGTGTGATCTTTTCCAGGCTTTGGTATCATAATGATGATTGACTTTTTCCATCTGTCTGGATAGTGGCCAAGTTTGGTGATAGCATTGAAGAGCTGGGCAATTAGGCAGATCGCACAGTAAGGAAGCTCAATAATCATCTTTGGGGTTATTTGGTCAACTCCTGGAGATTTTTTGGGTTCAATTGCTCTTTAACGATTCTAACGATTTCATTCGGGCGAAACTTGATTGGCTCATGTTGAAGCTGAGAGCCGTTTGAAGCAGTCGGTAGTGCAAACGTATTTGTTGTAGGGTTAGGTTGGAACACTTTTTGAAGATGAGTAGCAAATGTATTAGCTCTTTCTTCATCGCTGCGGGCCCAGCCGCCTGCGAAGTTTCTTATAGGCGTTACTGTTTCTGTTGGTGAGCTTAGAGTTGGGTGAGCTCTCCACAATGAGTTTTTCGTACTGGTGGTTGATAATTGCTCGATGTAACGGCGTTGAGCGCGCTCGTCCTCGATTTTTAACGCTTTGGTGAGTTTATGTGTGGCGTCTTTTAGTTTTTGCTTTGCCGATGGCGATCTGTTCGATTGCCAGTCACGTCGTAAGCGCCGCTTTTCAAGAACGAGCTGTTCAATTTGTAGATTTGTTGTCCTTTGGTTGTGTATTGTATTTGGTGTTTGAGGCGTAGCGGTGCGAGCTGCGGCGACGAAGACCGTCTCCAGAGTGTTAACAAAACTGTCAATGTCAGCTTCACCTACGAGACGTGGCTTAAGCTCAATGTGTGAGCTTATATATTTTTTGTATCTGAGCCAGTTAGTTTTATGTGAAGTTAACTTACCGGGTCGATTTATGAATTCAGGGTGTCGTAGCAGATTTATTAGGACTGGCGAGTGATCGGATGATAGATCCGAAAGGCACTCTGCACTTATCAGTCTACGCGAAATGTTTTTGGTAACTGCAAAGTCAATCAGATCGGGTAGTTTTTTGGGATCTGTCGGCCAGTATGTTGGTCTGCCAGGAGAAACGTAGTCGAGCTTGTTGTTAGCTTTTATAATTGCATTGTAGAGCTGCTTTCCTTTTGGATTCACGAGACGAGATCCCCAGTGTGTGTGCTTGGCATTGTAGTCTCCTGCTGCTATAAAGCATTCTCCTATTGAGTTAAAAAATTCCATAAATTGGTCTTCAGATATGGTATAACGCGGGGGGCAGTATACAGCGGCTAGAGTAAGCTGGTTCCCACTGTCCAAATGTATTTTAAGAGATGTGGCCTGTAGAAAGTTTTCAGCAAACTCTTTATAGTAGTGGTGCTTGAGGCGGCTTCTGATCAAAATACCAGTACCACCGTGTGCCTTACCGTCGGGATGATTTGTACCGTAGAATAAGTATCCACTTATGTTAAAGTTATATTTGTTTGTAAGGTGTGTTTCAGAAAGTAGCATTACGTCGATGTGCTTATTTAGTAGGAATTGAGCTAATTCATGTTTATGCTGTGAGACGCCATTAGCGTTCCACGTAGATATTCGTATCGCAGCCATTGATTATTTTGACTGTTGTGATACAAGCATTTGTATCAAAAGATTTTGATTACGCATTAGTTCTTGCATAGTTGTTTTCATGAATGACATAAACTCGTTCATGCTCTGTTGCAGGGTACATATGAGTGCTTCGAGGTTGCTTTGTTGCTGCTCCTGTGCAGCGTTTATGCTCACTTCTCTAGGTTGTAAATACGGTGCGTTAGAGGCAGGAAGAGCCAGTCCAGATCTTAGGGCGCTTGCATAAGTTGCGTTATTGGTTGAGAATTCTGGGCCAAGTGAGGATCTGGCTGCAGAGGAAAAGAAGACGTCTGGGTTGTGTTTTGATGGAGTGAAGGTAATCGGTCCGTTTTGCGACCGTACAGTGGTAACGCGCTGATGGATACGGTTTTTAAGTTCCTTATAGACTTGGCAGCCTCTATAGTTGGCTGTATGCTTGCCTTCGCAGTTGTTGCAAAATTTTTTGCTAGAGTCTTCTTTACTTGCTGGGCAACTTGCGGAGTTATGCAGTTCCCCACAGTAAACGCATACCGAGCGCAGTGTACAGTAAGCTTTTGTATGGCCGTACTCTTGGCAGTTCATACATTGTACCGGACCGTTTCGTTTGTGCGGTTCTTCTACGGTTACTCTTCGGTGAAGTAAAAGCTGAAGTTTGTATATTGGGTGCACCTCGTTTTTTTTAAGCATCTTCGTTTCTGGTTCAAGTTCTATTTTAAAGAGTGGTTGCGGCATCCTGTTCCTGTTTAAGATGTTAATGACTGTTTTTGCTCGAAATCCTTTCTCCTGCAGCGCTTGCTTTATTTCTCCTGGTGTTACATCAGGTTCTATGCCTTTTATTACGACTTGCAGGCCCTTGCAGCTTTTTAATTGATACGTATAATAATTCATTTTTTTTTCGTTTAGATGTTTAATCAGAACTCTGTAATTATCTTCCGACTTTGTCTGGACTTTAATTTCTTGAATTTTACCCTGTACGAGAGGAACTATGTAGAAATTATCTTTGCCTATGAGCTCGATAACTTTGTTTACAAAAGCACTGGAGCTTTCTCGCGTATATATATTGGGGGTGGCTTTGGCTTTTTCGTGACAACCCAACGGCTTCAGAAGGCAGATCATCAATGTTTTCTGCCAAGATGTGAAATCTATTGCTATTGTTTGTAGTATCGTTCGAGGGTATATTTAAATTGCTACGGGTAATTTTTGGTTTGTTCGTTGAATTTTGCGGACTTAGCTTTCTTTTGATATAAATGTAGCGATCCATACCAGTCTGCGTAGCCGGCTTAACATTTTTGCTGTTTGCAGTTTGATTTGCTGACGGCGCAGCATTCGTTGTGCTTGTTGAACGGGAAGTAGGTATCGGTGCAGTTGTTGTTAGAGTCGCTGTTGCGGTACCTAGAGAGGGCGCAGCACTTGCAGTCGTTGCTAAGAGAGACGGGGAGCACGAAAACTTTCGGTCGCGTGCTGTGTGCAAGACTTCATTTGTCGGGTTGGGTGTTGGCGACCGCGCGCGTTCGGATTGCGTTGACTCGATAGATAGCAGGGACGGAGACGGTGAGCAAGAACGTTCGCTGACACGCGCTGTGTAAGAGCGTTCGATTTGCGGGTTGGGGGTAATTGACCGCTCGGGCTGCTCCGAAACTACAGAGAAATACGCGTTGCTCTGCCGACGACGCTCGTCTTGCTCGCGTTGTCGCTGGCCACGATTCTCGCTTTGACTCATTGTCTTAAGAGAGGTGAAGAATTTATTATTGCCTTTTGTTTTATATGTTATTATTTGTTAAAAGTCAGTTGTTTTGTTTAAATTGCAGATTTTTAAAAAGCAATTTGTGCAGATACATTGCACTTAGCGTCTTTTCGCATAAAATATATATTTTATTACAGTTGACAATACTCCTCGGAATATAAACATCAAAATGTCCATTCATTAATTCGCCGGTAAAACGCAATTTTTTCACAGGATGCATATCATTTCCTAATGATAGATATAAGTTTCCATTTAGAAAAACTTGAAAATTTACAGCATAAATTTCTGCTGCTGCTTGAAGCTCACATGCAGTACCATAAGTATATGAATTTGACATAGTGCACTCATATTGTTCAGAAGAGCTATAACACTCTCCATTTATGTTCATGCTGAAGCAAGCAAAAGTTTCCCAGTTGGTAACGACATGGGTTACAATATGTTGGCGTATGGTGCCATGGAAGCCTTGCCTACCATATAAAAGGTAGGAAATAGATCTAAAAAGGCAGGCTCCATCACCAAATATGCGAACAACTGAATGCGGCACCAAAACACCACTTATATCTAAAGTTTCAATAGACATCTTTTAATTTGGCTGTGAGACAATTGACTTCACTGTAAAACGATTGTTACAACGTTACAGTGTCTATAGGTAAGTATAAAATTCAATAAAATTGAATATGCCAACTTATATTATTTTAATAGAATATTCAGACTGCTTAGTTTTATTTGATTTTTAAATGCACTTAAGCAGCGTCTATACAACTATTATATAATATGCAAAATAGAAGACAACTATATATAATGTTGCTTCAATAATTAAGTCTAAAATCGACGTATTATTTTTGTTTAAAAAAAAAAACAACAAAACAAATTAACAACTTAATTTAAAGTAAGTATTATAAATAAATAAATACTTCAAAATAAGTCAAAAATTGACTTCACTGAACAACGTTACAGCGTCTATACAAAGTATAGAGTTCAATAAAATTTAATATGCCAACTTATATTATTTTAATAGAATATTCAGACTGCTTAGTTTTATTTGATTTTTAAATGCAAAATAGAAGACAACTATATATAATGTTGCTTCAATTATTAAGTCTAAAATCGACTTATTTTTCTTGTGTTTAAAAAATCACAAAAGAAATTAAAATACGTTGATCGTTAATGTTTTAAATTAAATATTTTTTATAACTTATCATTAAAATACGTATTTTATATGAATTGTATATAAATAATACGAAAATCAGAAAAATAAATAACTCACTGATCCAAAAAGTAACTTTCGATGTTATCCTTTAATACAAACTATATTTAAAAATGAAGTGAAACGAAACGTAACTTTCTATCTTCAAAATAAATATAAACTTAAATGCATAACCAATTCCCTAACCATTGTATGTAAAAACATAAAGTGGGAAAGAGTATTACAGTTATTCCTCTACACAACACACACCGAGATCTTACATACAACGCTTGTACTTAAGAGCTAGGTGTAGGTGGTACAAATTAGGCAATGTCATTCCCTTAAATGCAAACTCTTAGTTATGCTTAACTTAGCTTAGAGAGTGCGGAGGAGGAAGGGATATTAGGATTTATGTTTGACATGCAGAGCGTGCGCACAAAGAGCATTTAAAAACAAACAGCTGATAGAGAAATGACGAAATAACGGAGTCACGAATTTTTTTTTTCGCAAAGTGTGCGAAGTGCGAGACAAAGATTAGTTGTACCGCACTTTGCATTGCATTCGCTTGCTGCCGTTTATGATGCTTTTGCTCCTGCTGTTGCTGCGGCTGCTTAGTAAAAAAGGGTGGTATAGACTTAATTGACTTATTAATTATTAAATGCAATATATAAAAATGTATTATTCATAATACATATTACCTTTCTTATTGGCATTAAATAATTGATAAAAACAATCTGTATAACAAGTGGAAACGTTGCAGTCGGACGCAACCGACTGCGGCATACTCGATACCAGTATTAAAACCGGTAAAAAGAGGCCTGATTGCAAAGGGGTACGGATGCGGCAGGGGTGTAAGCTGCCTTAAAGATTCTCCGATGCAGATGGGGATGCCACCAGCTATATTCCTTCCGAATTTGGTGACTCTAGCTCAAAGTTTGTAAAATGTAGGGAAAGGGGGGCTGGGGGCGGTATGGGTGGGCGTGGCATCAACATTTTTGTTGCAGATCTTTGTTAAATGTCAATTGCTATCTTCATACCAAATTTGGTGACTCTAGCTCGAAGTTTGTAAAAAGTGGGGAAAGGGGGGCTGGGGGCGGTATAGGTGGGCGAGGCATCCAAATTTTTGATGCAGATCTATGTGGAATGTCAATTGCTATCAAGATACCAAATTTGGTGACTCTAGCTCGAAGTTTGTAAAAAGTGGGGAAAAGGGGGCTGGGGGCGGTATGGGTGGGCGAGGCATCCAAATTTTTGATGCAGATCTATGTGGAATGTCAATTGCTATCTACATACCAAATTTGGTGACTATAGCTCGAAGTTTGTAAAAAGTGGGGAAAGGTGGGCTGGGGGCGTTATGGGTGGGCGAGGTATCCAAATTTTTGATGCAGATCTATGTGGAATGTCAATTGCTATCTTCATACCAAATTTGGTGACTCTAGCTCGAAAATTGTAAAAAGTGGGGAAGGGGGGGCGAAATGGGGGGCGTGGCTCCAAAACTTTGATGCAGTTTTTTGGGGGTCGTTAACAGCTATCTTCCCACCAAATTTGGAGGCTCTAGCTCCACAACTCTGGAAGATACACGCATTCCCGTTTTTGACGAAGCGTTGGGGCGGATGGGGGCGGCTAGGGCAGTATTGGTGGGCGTGGCATCCAAACTTTTGGTGCAGTTTTTAGGGGGTCATCATCACCTATCTTGGCACCAAATTTGGTGGCTATAGCTCAAAAACTGTGGGAGATATAGCCATTTCTGATTTCAAAATGCGGGGGGGCTGGGGGCGTAATGGGTGGGCGTGGCTCCAAAACTTTGATGCAGTTTTTTGGGGGTCGTTAGCAGCTATCTTGTCTCCAAATTTGGAGGCTCTAGCTCCACAACTCTGGAAGATACACGCATTCCCGTTTTTGACGAAGCGTTGGGGTGGATGGGGGCGGCTAGAGCAGTATCGGTGGGCGTGGCATCCAAACTTTAGGTGCAGTTTTTAGGGGGTCATCATCACCTATCTTGGCACCAAATTTGGTGGCTATAGCTCAAAAACTGTGGGAGATATAGTCTTTTTTGACTTTAAAATGCGGGGGGGGCTGGGGGCGGAATGGGGGGCGTGGCTCCAAAATTTTTGATGCAGTTTTTTGGAGGTTGCTAATAGCTATCTTCTTACCAAATTTGGTACTTCTAGCTGTAAGGATGTGCGAAATATGTGGATTTATCGGTTTTGGGTTATCGAATTTATCGATTTGCCAGCCCCCCAGTTATCGTAGAACCCCCATCTTGACATTTTAATTTACTATCCCATAGATAAAGAGAATTGGAAAGTTTCAAGTCTCTAGCTTGAAGGGTGTGGAAAAAACTTGCATACATACGGACGGACAGACGGCAGACACCATGACGGACATTGCACAAAACCAATATACTCTTTACCTTCGGTATCGAGTATAAAAATAAAATTATTTTGTTAATTAAATACCGAAAACAATTTGTTAGCAATGGCTATTTATGAAATTTTAAAACATAATAGTATTAAAATTTTGTGCTTTGTATTTCGAAGCAACTTGCAAGTGTTTAGCTTGTATTTTCTTTGCATTTGCCTATTCTCGATGTGTACACAGAACGCTATTGCTTGGCGAATGACCATTTGATCTACAGACCAGAGGGTATATTGCTTTTGTGCAAATGTATGTAACAGGTAGATGGAAGTATTTCTGACCCAATTATATGTATTTATATATTATATGTATATGCGGGAGGTTCAGTCAATCAATTTAGTAAGATTTTATTTGCAATGCATGCTACTGCTGCTGATGTAGATTTCATTTTCTTAAGTTTATATTTGTTAGTGTGTTTGTTTTTGCACGGTATATATTTGGTGAACATTTTTTTGCTTTCTTTTTAGCTTGCTTCAGAAGTCAACAATGTATGCAACCATTTACAATGTATGCGCGCGCTCTGCAAGTCTAACAAAGAGCGTAGTAACGCTACCTTCTTCGCACGCACTGAATTAACGCAAAACATATCTAAGAGGCTGCAGCTAAGTGAATTGCATATTGCCTTTAGCTTTAATTTAGTGTGTGCGGAGGAGTTAGGGTTATTAAACTTTATGATTGACATGCAAAGCGCGCTCATAAAATAGAGAGTGAACGTAAATGAGCAACATCAAAGGAACATGATCGGAGCGAGATTTGTAATTACCTGATTATCTTAAGAGCAACACGCGCACTTATGTGAACGCCCTATGCTTGTTCGAAATTGCATATCAATAACATATTAATAATGTTAGTTAGTTTTGTCTAAGTTATATAAGCAGCAAGTAGGCAAATCCACCCCCATAAAATATTCTGGTGTGGGTAATTTTTTTAGACGCACCAAAATTTGTTTTGTTGTTTGTTGTTTTTTTTAAATCAATCACACCAACAAAAAGTAGCAGTGCGGGCCCAAAAACAACAACAACAACAAACGCTTCTTGCAAGTGTACGAACCTTTTTTTATGACACTTTGCTTGCGGGACTCAAAGGCGTCATTGCCCATTGTTTTGTTTTTGTATTCTCGCTCGCGATCGAGCTCTCAGCTTGTCCGACAATCTGGCGACAGTAGTGGAATGGGTAATTGTTGTAATTGTAATTTGATTTTTAAAATGGGTAAAAAGTGCTCCAAATCGTATGGGAGGTACTTGAAGGAGTTCGTTTCGTTTAGACTGTGGCAATGTCAACAATCACTTAGGACAAACTCTTTTATATATATAGAAGACATTGACCAACTAACAGTAAGACGGCATAACAGAACTGGTAATGTTAACGCGCCCTGGAAATGGACGCAAGATCGAAGCGAACGAAGTAACGAGTAGAAAAGTCGGTTTCCCCTAGCGGCAAACAGCTGCGCTTGCTTTGATTATTGCTTCTTTGTTTACAATACACATGCCGCCATGTTTCATATGCTTTGTTGATGTTTTGCACTGCTGTCTTGTTGGTATTCAATACAAGGCAACTAAGTCAATTCATTTTTGCATATTATATTGCCAAACTGTAACAAGCAATTTATCATTTTGTTCTAATTTCTTCATTTAAATTATTTATATATATTATATTTTAGATAAAATTATAATACATATTACATACAATTATTTTAAAATGTAATTAAATTAAGCAGCTTTAGTTTGTCGCTTCTTGTCAGCCGTAAAATTGGATGCATGTTTTTGAAAATACAAGAAAATCGCATTAGTATTATATACTTAATAAAGTATACAAATGAGTAAAAAACTTATCTTTTTTTATGCTGTTTTAATAAAGCCCGCCTTCTATGTCCAGATGACAAATGAATCATTTCCAACGTATGTATATAAGCCAATGCACTCGCAATAAAAAAGAAAATAAATTATATTAATATCATCAAAATACAAAACATATTATTTTCAATACTTACAGAGCTGCCCAGCAGCTCAGCTTGCCTTTGCACATCTTTCCGGTGTCATCCCTCTGGCACATCCTTCTTGGTGCGTTTCTGGTCGGCCGTAAAATTGGATTAATTTTCTAAAAGAATACAAAAAACGCATTACTAGTATACTTTATAAAGTATACAAATATGTGCAAAACTTATCTTTCTATGTTCAGATGACTAGTGAATCATTTTGTCGCTCCATTTTGTCCAGTCCAGCGCGAATTCACAGGAAATAAAAAAATAAAATAAATTATAAGTATTAATATCATGACAATACAAAATATATTATTTTCAATACTTACTTGCTCAGCGCGCCTTTGCACATATTTCCGGTGTCATCCCTCTGGCACATCCTTCTTGGGGTTTGTTACTGGGGCACATCCATCCGTCCATGTTGGCGCACCATCTAGGGTCATCCTTCTAAGCGCATGCCTCCAAAGTAATCCTTCTGTTCCAGGGCTATTCAATAATAATAATAATAATCAAAAATAAAAAACACACATTTATTATTTACCCCTTAGCGCATGTATGCTGGTAGCCATATACATATGTGGGAGACCAATGCAAGGGCTGCCTATAGTTGAAATTAGAATTAGAATTAATGCATTTACATATTAATTCGTTGAATACTAACCATACTTATGTGGGCACCCTGCCACTTTGCTCTTTTTCTTGTTAATAAGCATATTAACATGTAACAAACATTTTCAATTTGCCGACGGCAAAACGGAACAGCTGACTTATAAAAAAATGTGGGTCAAGTTCATCTTTGTGTGTATGCATGTGCGTGTGCCATTTGATAATAGCACTAAGAATAAAGATTATAGAGCAATCATTGCGTACGGGGCTTGTTGGGAACTCATGAGCTGTACATTTGTGAAAAAACTTTCTGAGTGCTCCCATAGCACTTCGGGTGTCGAGCCGAATGGAAGCTCTCGATTTCTTGCTCAGAATTATTTTTGTTTGCGCTTAGACGCAGAGTGGCAGCCGAATGGGACGGTCGGTCCACGCAGCTCTGCTGTTTATATTCGTGTGAGATTTGCGTGTATGGTTTTGTTATTTTTGCGTGTGATGGTTTTGTTATTTTTGGGGTGGGATTTTTAAATTTGAACAGTGCTTGAATGTGTGCGCTCACATTTATGCATTAATGGTACAAGAACCTGTCTCAGTTTTTATATTTTTCCTTAGTGATAATAGGCAAAACACAACAACAACACGTGCTGGCTCGTCGTAACCACGCATACATACATTTGAAACAAGAGTCTAGTGAAATAGGCAGGCAAATATCAGTTTTGCATTGCTGGTCATATATACTCTTTCATGTTTTTAGCTCTATGACACTTTCCATAAATTTTGCCAACGCAACTACCATGCAGTTATGCAGCGATGCACAAAAATGCCGAAAGTGTATTCCGTCGTTCACTTGTCCATGGCATTTGCCGACAAATCGGAAGGCCTAGCAAGAATGAAAATCAAACGTTTAGCTATTTAATTGCACAAAGTTCATATGAAGTCTATACCACCCTTTCTTGTTGAGCAGCAGCAAGCAGATAGAAGCCAAAATCTAAAATTGTCGATTTCAAATTTTGTGACAACAACAAGAGAACTGAAGTGCGGCAACAGCCTATTATGCCTTGCGCTTCGCACACTTTGCAGTCACAACAAAAAGCTAAACAATGGTGGCCGCCTTTGCACCAGCTGGCATTGTAGCGAGTGAAGTAGGTAAACAAGTGATAGGAAATACTGGCTTCTCGCCGTTTCCCCAGTTGTATGCTTGCATCACGCATAATGTTAACAAACATAACATACCAGGTTGGCGAAAATCCTCAACTGAACCCTCCACGAGGGTGCCGGCTGGGCAATGGGCATCGTGCTACCTCGAGACAGACGAGGGGTACCAGGTGCTATTTGCCTTGCGGAGGGACAGGACGGCGTCTAGCTAAAAGTGAACCCCAAACCATTCAAAGGCTTCGGCACTGCGAAGGCGAGGGGCTAACCGAAGCAGATGCCGTCATGCCCCAAAACAAACGAATGTACTACGAACTTACTTGCCTGTGGAGAGGTAGTACTATGTCTAGCTAAGGTGAACTCTACACCACTCAAAAGCTTCGGCACAGCGAGGGCGTAGAGCAAACCATGGTTCGAGGTCCTTGGCAGTAAGGATAAAATGCTATGGGTAGACTTCCCAAAAATAAAAATCAAATGGAGGTGACTAAGGGTCAAGCACGGGTTGGGATGTCAACCCAAACGTCGGTGGAAAAGGGTGCTACCACCGGCGGGCAGGGGGGAGAAATCCTCTCTGCGTGTCGCCAGCAACCCACCCTCCGTACTGGTTGGAGCAGGCCAGGACGGTTGCATAGCTACTGCCAAAAATACACCCAAAATGTGGCGCGATACCGCAGTCCAAGGAGACTCGGATTGCGAATCACAGGAAGGGACTCGAAAACCGGTTTCTCAATGTCTTCCAGGCCCGGCGAGCACCAGCACCCCCAGTAGGGTCGGGCTCAAAAGGTCAAAGGAGGGATTGAAAGCCAAAGCTCAGTACAAGTCCGCCTTAAAAATCCGGGCTCGGCTCGCTAACTGCAAGCGAGAACTCACACAAGATGAGATCCGCCAGCAGAAGTGGGCCGACGAAAGGATTGAAGAGGGCAGGGCTCATTTCGAACAGAGGAAAAACATGGCGTCTGAGAACGCCAGTTTTGCCAACAAGGTGGAGGAGAG
This sequence comes from Scaptomyza montana, assembly GCA_018904305.1. Lineage (NCBI taxonomy): Eukaryota > Metazoa > Arthropoda > Insecta > Diptera > Drosophilidae > Scaptomyza > Scaptomyza montana. The sequence goes on from JAEIGR010000045.1 coordinate 1,094,185, forward strand.
TTTGGCCGTCAAACGCCAGCGCTCCGCTGAAACCGCGAAAGCAGAGGTGCCAGCCAGCAAGCGGCCCTGCAAAAAGCCAGTGACGCAAGCAAAACTGACGGCCAGTGATGTGGCGAGGCGACATCTTGTCGTCGCGCTCATCGACCGGAGCGACCCAAATGGCAAGATGAAGCCAGAGCAGTGGAAGAAGGTGGAGGAGCTACTGTTCAACGCGCTTCTGAGTCGTATGGGCGAACCGGACTCGCTACCCATCTCTTTTGATGGAGCGGGCTGGCTCTCAGGCGTTAAAATCCTGAGCTGCAAGGATGACCACACTCTGAAGTGGGTCACCGGTGTCGTGGCTGCTCTGGACGCTCCGTGGGAGGGTGCCAAGCTGGAGGTAGTGGACAGAACTTGCATTCCGTCCCTACCAAAGGCAAAAGTACTTTTCCCGCGGGTCGTACCAGCGGACCAGGCACTGCAGCTACTGCAATGGCAAAATCCGGACGTGCCAACTGTCGATTGGAAGGTGATCCACGTTGCGAAGCCCGATAACAAGGGTCAGCAAATGGTGATCCAGATCAATAAGGAGGCCGACGATTTGCTATACGGAAGGTTCGGAAAGATGGCGTGGGGCGTGGGTAGCGTATACCTACGTCTCAAAAAGCGCCACCCCGACGACAAAAATACGAATACGCTGGAGGCGGGTGAGGTGGAGAAAGACCTGGCGGAGGTCACACTCGCAACCAAGAGCCTGGAAATAGAAGATGACGAGGATGCGGACAGTACCGTGGTGGAAGTCCCATCCGTGGAAGATGCCACAGCCAATTATGGAGCTGAGGGTCATCCAAATCAACTTACATAAGAGCAAGTTGGCATCGGCGGAGCTCCTGTTAACCCTGGAGACAGGGCTCGCCGATGTAGCCTTGGTCCAGGAGCCCTGGATAGCCTCAGGCAACAAGGTTTCTGGACTAAAGACTCCCAACTACAACATATTCCACCCAACAACAGTGAGTAGAGCAAGGACCGCAATCCTAGTAAGGAAAGGTATCTATGCTTACTTATTGTCTAATTACAGCACTGACGACCTCACTGTGGTCGCACTAGAAGGTGGCAGAGATGAGCCAATCCTAATGGCATCCTGCTACATGGCGCACGACACCGAAGCGCCCCCTCAAGAGCTCACTCGACTGGTGACAGAGGCCGACTCTAAGAAGCAGGCCCTCACCATCGGAGCTGACGCCAACGCTCATCACACGGTATGGGGAAGCAGAGATATTAACGAAAGAGGTGAGTCACTGCTTGATTTCATATTACAGACTAATCTTAAGATAGTAAACGAGGGAGATGAACCAACATTTGTTGGCCCTACCTCATCTAACGTCTTAGATATAACTCTTGCGTCGGTAACGAATACCGTGGCTCAGGATTGGAGAGTCCTTAGTAGACATTCCTTCTCGGACCACAGGTACATTCAATTCCGGGTAAACTTTGAACGAATAGTGAAGAAAAATGTGTTTAGAAACCCGCGAAATACGGACTGGGAGCAGTTCGTTAAAGAGGTTGAAGGAAATCTTCCACGACCACCCAATATAGTCTCCACAAAAAATTTAGAGAAGTCCCTAGAGACACTCAATAAAAATCTAGTGGCAGCCTACAATAAAACGTGCAGACCATCCCAAGAGAAGAAGAGACACACGCCCCCGTGGTGGACTCCAGAACTCAAAGGAATAAGGAAAGACGTACTAGAACTCTTCAAACTCGCAAAACAAGCGGAAGAAGAGCTAGTATGGATCGAATACAAAATACGGCTCCGTGACTTTAAGAAAAAAGTACGAGTAGCCAAAAGACACGCATGGCAAAACTTCTGCTCAGGCATTGAGAAGACAGCCGACACCGCAAGGTTAAGGAAACTGCTAGCTCGCCAACAGACGGTACAAAGCCAACTAAAAACCGAAGACGGCAGATGGACGGAAAGCAGTGAAGATGCGGCAAATGTGCTCCTGGAGGCGCATTTCCCTAACTGCACTGAATTCAACGCAAACACGCAATCGATACACCCAACCACAACAGTGGAAATTCCGGAAGGTATCACGACAACGCGACGGATAATGTGGGCGATAGACTCCTTTGAGAGCTACAAATCACCAGGTCCAGACGGAATATTCCCGGCCATGATGCAGAAGGTCAAACATGTGATCACTCCATGGCTGAGGGAAATTTTCAGAGGTTGTCTTAGGTATGGCTATGTGCCGGAGGCCTGGAGGACAGCACGGGTAATTTTCCTGCCAAAAGCTGGAAAATGTAGCCACGTGCTGCCGAAGGACTTCAGACCCATTAGCCTGACTTCGTTCCTCCTGAAAACGCTTGAAAAGCTGATAGATCTCCACATCAGAGAGAATACAGAAATGACTCTAGAGCAGAACCAACACGCATACACAAAGGGCAAGTCGGTGGAAACAGCGCTACACTCCCTTGTAGCTACCATAGAGGAAGCACTACACCACAAAGAATACGCCCTAGGCGCATTTCTCGACATCTCAGGCGCATTCAACAATGTGTCGACGGAAGCAATAATGCACAGCCTAAGAGCTGTGACCCCAGCAGTAGCAGTATACTCTTGGGTTCAGAGCTTACTGAGCAGCAGGAGAATACTAGCGGAATGGGGAACCACTACCGCAATCAGGGAAGCCAAGTGTGGCACTCCCCAAGGAGGAGTGCTCTCACCCCTACTGTGGAACTTGGTGGTAAACGGACTTCTTAAAAATTCAAACGGAAAGCCCCGAAGATAACTGCCTATGCAGACGACATAAGCATAATTATCACAGGCAAGTGTCCATCGACAATCAGCTCTGTCATGGATCACACACTTAAAGAGATACTAGAATGGGCCATGGAAGCCGGTCTAAGTATCAACGCGGACAAGACGGACCTCATTCTCTTCACAAAGAGATACAAGGTACCTCGCTGGACTCCACCAAAAATAAACGATAAGGCACTGATACCGAAAGAGAGTATCAAATACCTAGGGATAGTATTGGATAGCAAGTTGAGTTGGAAGCTCAATGTGGAGGAAAGGGTGAAGAAAGCCACCAATGCACTTTATACATCGCAAAAGATGTTGGGTAGCACTTGGGGACTCTCACCACGACTGACACACTGGATTCTCATCTCGATTGTGCGCCCCATACTACTCTACGGAATACTGGTATGGTGGGAAGCCACAGAGAAATCCACATACCTAAAACGAATGGAAAAAACTCAGCGACATGCACTTATATGCATCACAGGGGCGCTGAGGACAACACCAACCAAAGCACTACAGACAATACTTAATGTCAACCCCGTGGACATACAGGCACGCCTAACAGCAAAAAAGACTGCTCAACGTCTTTGCACGATAGGCAACATGAAGACACTCAATTACGGGCATAGTATAATTGGAAGAGGGATCCAAGTCGAAACAGACTATATGATCCAAAGAAACAATTTTAACTATACGCCCACGCTCCTAGGAAAAGATGATTGGCGCTCAGGAGCTGAGCAGACGGCCATCAACGTATATACAGACGGCTCAAAAATGATGGAGGGAGTCGGTGCAGCAGTATACTGCGCCGAACCACCCATGAGCCTGTCTTACAAACTCCCGGACCACTGCAGCATATTCCAAGCGGAGATATTCGCAATCAGGAAAGCAGCAGAAGTAGTCTCAAAAACGAATACAACGCAGGACATGGTGAACATATTCGTAGATAGCCAGGCGGCAATCAAAGCCCTACAGGCTCACCACATAAGCTCTCGGAATGTCCTGGCGTGCAGGGAAACGCTAGATGCACTCGGCACCTTTAAAAAAGTGCGCATTTACTGGATTCCAAGCCACCAGGGCTTCGAGGGCAACGAAACAGCGGACACTCTGGCTAAGCAAGGTGCAACGGGACTCAACAGTGACATTGTTGATGTCCCGATCTCCCTGCGAACGTTACACTCCTATATGGAGACACAGGCACGGGACACAGCAGTACGAAGGTGGACATACACCTCCGACTGCAGAATCTCAAGAATAATGTGCAAAACCTACGACGAGAAACTAACGAAATATGCACTAATGCTAAAAAGGCATGACTGCCGAAGGCTGGTAGGTCTCTTCACAGGCCACTGCCTAACCGCAGTACACGCGAAAAGGCTAGGCATAACTGACAACGACGAATGCCGGAAATGCAACGTTTCTGGTGTCAAAGAAACGCTTGAGCATCTCCTGTGCAGCTGCCCCGCACTGGCAGCACAAAGACTACGCTATCTACATGCTCCCTTTCTAGCTTCACTCGATGAAGCCAGTAAGCGGGAACCCAACAAGCTTCTGGCATTTGCCCGAAGTACGCTTACCCAGCTGGACACCACTTGGACACCATCGGGATAGCCCTCAACACCTCTAAACACCGGCCTCACTAAGGACCCTTCAGCGGTCTATGTGTGGCGCTCCCCCTGGGAGTGCCAGCCGGCATAACCTAACCTAACCTAACATACCAGTTCTGTTATGCCGTCTTACTGTTAGTTGGTCAATGATGGAAGATGTATTAACAGAAAGAAAACTAGATTTTGCTGCTAAATACGAAGATAAATCTAAAGTGGTTTTCGATTTTTTAAATTTTTTATAAGATTTTGTCTTCGCGTTTTTATACTCGATACCGAAGGTAAAGAGTATATTGGTTTTGTGCAATGTTCGTCATGGTGTCTGTCCGTCTGTCCGTCCGTATGAACGCAACTTTTTTCCACACCCTTCAAGCTAGAGACTTGAAACTTTCCAATTCTCTTTATCTATGGGATAGTAAATTAAAGTGTCAAGATGGGGGCTATACGATAACTGGGGGCTGGCAAATCGATAAATTCGATAATTACAAACCGATAAATCCACATATTTCGCACATCCTTACAGCTAGAACTACCAAATTTGGTGGGAAGATAGCTGTTAACGACCCCCAAAAAACTGCATCAATTCACCATTCCGCCCCCAGCCCCCCCGCATTTTGAAGTCAAAAAAGTCTATATCTCCCACAGTTTTGGAGTAACAGCCACCAAATTTGGTGCCAAGATAGGTGATGATGACCCCCTAAAAACTGCATCAAAAGTTTGGATGCCACGCCCACCAATACTGCCCTAGCCACCCCCATCCACCCAAACGCTTTGTCAAAAACGGGATTTCGTGTATCTTCCAGAGTTGTGGAGCTAGAGCCTCAAAATTTGGTGGGAAGATAGCTGGGAACGACCAGCAAAAAACTGCATCAAAGTTTTGGAGCCACGCCCACCCATTCCGCCCCCCTTTCCCCACTTTTTACAATTTTCGAGCTAGAGTTAACAAAATTTGGTATGAAGATAGCAATTGACATTCCACATAGAATTTCATCAAAAATTTGGATGCCTCGCCCACCAATACAGCCCCCAGCCCCCCCTTTTCCCATCTTTTACAAACTTCGAGCTAGAGTCACCAATTTTGGTATGAAGATAGCAATTGTCATTCCACAAAGATCTGCATCACAAATTTGGATGCCACACCCACCCATACCGCCCCCAACCCCCCTTTCCACCATGTCCTCGATTTTTACAAACTTTGAGCTAGAGCCACCAAATTTGATAGGAAGATAGCTGGCAACGATCCCCAAAAATCTGCATCAAAGTTTTGGAGCCGCGCCCTCCATTTCGCCCCCCTTTCCACACTTTTTACAATTTTCGAGCTAGAGTTAACAAAATTTGGTATGAAGATAGCAATTGACATTCCACATAGAATTTCATCAAAAATTTGGATGCCTCGCCCACCAATACAGCCCCCAGCCCCCTCTCTTCCCATCTTTTACAAACTTCGAGCTAGAGTCACCAATTTTGGTATGAAGATAGCAATTGTCATTTCACAAAGATCTGCATCAAAAATTTTGATGCCACAACTACCCATGGCCGTGGCCGTCAGCCGATTGGAGCAACAAGGGGATAAAGCGTACTGACATCACACGTCCATGCATACTGACAATTTGTGTGTACGTTGATGCCGTGCGCTCCGTCCTTGCGGCTCACAATTGGTAGTGCGACTATACTCTCCACGCGAGGGCGGCTGGAAGCAGATCCTTGGTACGGTCATGTCTCTGCCAAGGGTGCTGACCAATTGTAGTCGGGCGAGAGAAGAAAACTCTATAAAATTACCCCAATCCAAGGTGGAACAGCATTGTGCCGAGGGATTCGTGGCCGAGGGGGTGCTCGGTCTCTACTTTGCGAACTCTGGATACCTGCCGACCTCCAGTTTAAATTAGGCTTCCCGCGATACACGGGCTATGTCGCGGGTGACCGTCCTTCCCGTCTACTCGTGGGATTCTAATATGAAATCAAATCTAAGTAAAAACACAGTGACCGGGACACTCTCAAACCCGGGGGGACAAGCCAATCCCTCTGTCGGTGGAAACACCCCCACGTCTGGTAAGCCAGCAGACGTCCACAAGCCCACCAGCGGCATAAGTGGAAAACGGCCAAGCCAGCCGTCATCCCACTTCGGTGGTCTGCCCAGCTCCGCTCCTGGTGCAAGTGGTGTGCAACCAAAGGTTGCCAACTCGGCACCCAGGACGGTAGCGCCAACGGGCAACACCACAAAATCCGTTGCTCCTGAGGGAGTCAAAGCGTCCTTCCAGGACCGTAGGCGCGCAGCCGACATTCTCGGAAAAAGTCTGTCCGCTCAGCCCGCATCACCGGATGAGGTCCGACTAGTGGAGTGGGCCAGAAAAATCATCCCAAATTTCAAGCCAGCCCCCCCTGCGTCCTCTTCCAAGTCCAAGCAGAAACGCCAGCGGTCCGTTGAGGATTCGGCCCCGCAAGCAAAGCGGATTAGACCTCCTCCACCTCGTCCGCAGCCGTTGACGAAATCTTTCGCCGAAGCCACAAGGGAGAAAATTGTCATTGGGGTCCTTGACAGGGGCCACAATGAGGGTCATATCCCCAGGAATCGGTGGGGGATTATCGAAAATGAGCTGCAGGACAGGTTCGTCGACCTCATGACAGAATTCATGGGTCCCCCCCGTTGCTCTGATGCAGGCTGGCATCAGGGCAACATTAAAGCAATAGCTTGTGAGGATGAGCGATCTGCCGGGCTGTATAAGAAGGCGGTTGCAATGCTGGGAGAGATCTACCCTGGCGCGAAACTGGAGGCGGTGGACTGGAAGGATGTGCCCAGTAGACCTCGCGCCAGGGTATGGGTTTCTGCCAAGCCCGAGGACCCCGAAAAGGTCCTGAAAATCTTCCAGCTGAGCAATCCCACGCTTGACACAGCTGATTGGAGGGTCGCCAAAGTCGACGAGCCAGAAGGCAACTCGAGGCAGGTGATCCTCATAATCAACGAGAGATCGGCGGAGGCACTTGCGGGTTCGGATGGCGCGGCTTACTACGGCTTCAAAACCGTAGCTATCCGCGTCTATAAAACCGACACCAACAAGCTCTCGGCAGCAGACGAGGAGCTCCCTGATAAACCGGTTGACACTACAGACAATTGTGTCAACCGGCCTGTAGCAGTGGGTACCACAGACAATGGTGCCCCCGTCAAGACCTTGGTATGGAGCCGGCAGATGGGAAGGAGGCCGGCTACCACTCAGAGGGCTCTGAATTGGCCCATGACATGGCCAAGCTAGCGAGCTTCAGTGAAGAGTCCTTTGACTTGGATGACACGGACGAGGAAGCGAACAGGACAGTGGTGGAGCGTCGGTCTGAAGATGTCACTAAGATTTCTTCAGATTAACCTCCACCACTGCAAAGCGGCGGCGGCCGCTCTGCTGCTCCGCATAAGCCAATGTGGAGCAGACGTTGTCCTCATCCAGGAACCTTGGGTCTGTGGTGGCAAGGTGACTGGACTGGGGACCAAAGACTATAAGCTAATAGTAGCTCAAAATAAAGGTAAAATTCGTACCTGCATTCTAGCAAAAGAACACCTAAATATATTTTTGCTCCCTAACTACAGCGATGGTGACAACACAGCTGTCTGCCTGGAGTTGAAGGCTGGGAATGTGAGAGTTTGCTCAACATACTTGGCCCATGACCACCAAGGGCCATTCCCACATCCACTCCTGCAAGGGTTGGTGACCGACAGCGAAACCACGCACACCGACCTCATAATTGGGTGTGACGCCAACGCCCATCATCATCAGTGGGGAAGCACTGACACAAATGAACGGGGTGAGTTGCTTTTTAACTACATTCTGTCCACTAACCTCATGATTTGTAATACGGGCAACGACCCTACCTTCATTACAAAGAACAGGGAAGAAGTACTAGATATTACGCTAGTCTCAACCTCCCTCTGTAGCAAACTAACAAGATGGAGAGTACTAGACGAGCACTCCTTCTCAGACCATAGATACATCGAAATAGTCTTTTCGTTCGACGTACCCAAGCCCAAATGGCACCAGAATGTTAGACGTACAAACTGGTCCACTTTCAAAAATCACTTAAACACTCTCGTCCCTGAGTCCCCCCACTGGGAAACCCCACTACTGAAACCACAGACCTACTTATAAAAAAGCTTACGGAGGCATGCGAGTCCGCCCTAAACGAGTCGTGCCCCCGTAGCAAACCCAGAGGTAAGACTAAGCCACCATGGTGGTCTCCCAACTGGGTGAGCTGCGTAAGACATTGCGCAAGCTTTTTAATAAAGCTAGGTCTCTCGGAGATGACCAGTCATGGAGTCTCTACAAAACCAGCCTCGCCTCCTATAAGAAGGCACTCAGACAAGCTAAACGCTCCTCATGGCAGACATTCTGCTCTAATATTGAAAGTACCACAGAGGCCGCAAGGCTCAGAAAAGTTCTTTCTCAAACCACCCCATCGGTAGGTTTTCTCAAAAAACCAGATGGCTCATGGACTTCGTCCAGCTCTGAGTCCTTAGAACTCTTGATGGAAACTCATTTTCCGGGCTGCTCAGCAGTAGCAATCCCACAGACAAACACAGGGGTTCATATGGATAGACCTTCCACAAACTTCCTGACTAAAGAATTAATCTCATGGGCTATCAACAGCTTCATGCCCATCAAATCCCCAGGGCCAGACGGCATCTTTCCAGCCCAACTGCAGCATGCAGGTGAGACTGCCTTAAACTGGCTCCTACAAATTTTCACTGGAGTCTGGACGACGGGACTCATCCCAACGCCCTGGCTTGAATCCAAAGTCGTCTTCATTCCAAAGGCGGGCAAAGCCTCCCACACAACTCCCAAGGACTTTCGTCCAATAAGCCTAACATCCTTTCTACTCAAGACCTTTGAAAGGGTGCTGGGCCTTCACTTAAGGAATTCGATACCGACACATCAATTCTCCCGTGCGCAACATGCGTATCAAAAAGGCAAATCCACGGAAACAGCACTTCATGCTGTAATCTCCACAGTGGAAAAATCGCTTCACCAAAAGGATTATTCTCTAGTCGCCTTCCTTGACATAGAGGGTGCTTTCAACAACGTCAACCCAGAGGCAATCACAGAGGCGCTAACGGATTTGGGTGTCGGGCACCGTGCTGTGCATCTGATCGATCAACTGCTAAGACGCAGGATCGTCAGGTCAACTCTCGGTTCCACGACAATCTCCAGGTCCGTCTGCAGAGGCACCCCTCAAGGTGGAGTTCTCTCTCCTCTCCTTTGGAACGTGGCAGTAAATTCTCTGCTGCGCTCCATTGAGGGAGGTGGCTGCAGGGTGATTGCCTATGCGGATGACGTTGCGATTGTTTTCTCGGGAAAATTCCCCCAAACCCTGTGCGAACGCATGACCGTAGTGCTTCGCACTCTGTCCACTTGGGCAAAGAAAAACGGACTTGGACTGAACCCAGCGAAGACTGATCTTGTCCTCTTTACTAGGAAATATAAAATCCCGAATCTTAGGCCGCCCACCCTTGACGGGGTGGAACTAACCTTCAGCAAATCAGCCAAATACTTAGGGCTCACTTTAGACAGCAAAATGGACTGGAATCTTAACACCGAAGAGCGTGTTAGGAAAGCCCTAGTTGCTCTTTACACGTGCAGAAAGTCGATCGGACTGAAATGGGGCATGGCCCCCCACATAACTCTGTGGCTGTACACGGCCATCATTCGGCCAATCCTACTGTACGGAGTATCAGTATGGTGGCCAACACTTTCAAAGAAAAAGTCAGTTCGCTTGCTAGGCAAGGTGCAGCGCGCTGCAGGACTGACCGCCACTGGAGCCCTCAGAACAACCCCTAACGAGGCTCTCGATAATATACTCAATCTTTTGCCTATCGACCAGATGGGCAAACTAGTAGCAACCCTCTCAGCACTTCGCATGAGGGAAACAAACCAGTGGACCGCACAGACACACGGTCACTCAAGTATTCTAAATGGAAACTCGCTTCTTCCCCCAGCAACTGACTACTGCTGCCCTCAGGAGTTTCTTAATACTTCTTTCCACTCAATTATCCCATCGAGGGAAGAGTGGAGAGAAGGGATACCAGGGCCGACAGACTCAATTAGAATTTTTACGGACGGTTCAAAGCTAGACAACCGGGTAGGGGGAGGTGTCTTCTGCGAAGAACTGTCCATAAATAATTCCTTTAATATACCTGACCATTGCAGTGTTTTCCAGGCAGAAATCACCGCTATACAAGAAGCGCTCAAATCCTTACAAGGAATTGAACGCTCTGCAGCCAAAATCTGCATCTTTTCTGATAGCCAAGCAGCTATCAAATCGCTCTACGCGATATCGTCGAACTCGATATCCGTCACAAACTGCCGCAAATCTCTGCAAGAGATGGCAGAGCAGTTCGATCTCTACCTCATATGGGTGCCCGGTCACAAAGGCATCGAGGGCAATTGTAGGGCGGATGAGCTGGCAAGACATGGTACTACCATGCCTCTCCTCTCGGATAAGGAGGGTTTGGGCATGCCCATGGCCAGCTGTAAACTTAAGATTCGCGAGCATTTTGAACGCGAAGCAAATAAAAGGTGGCAGCACACCACCGGTAGATGCAATATAGCCAGACAGACATGGCCAACGCGCTGCAAAAAGCGCTCCTCAAGCCTAATCCACCTAAATAGATCAGGTTGCGCCTCCGTAGTGAGGGCTGTTACGGGGCACTGGCTAGTGGGATCTCATGCAGCGAGACTACTAGCCCCTTCTAACGATTTCTGCAGAAGTTGTCGGGACGAGGAAGAGGAGGAAACTGTTTCCCATCTTTTCTGCGACTGTCCTGCACTCTGCAAAAATAGAAATCGCTTTCTCGGTTCCTATTTCCTAACAGACCTCTCAGAGATAGCGAACACCACCCCCAAGAGTATTCTCTCCTTTATTCATGCTTCGGGCTGGAACCACGCCCTCTCAAATAGTATCACACACCCTGTTCTCGGGTAGACGGAGTTGTGGACGCAGTCCATCGCGGCATCACAATGGGCCAACAATTGGCCTAAGTGAGTGGAAGGGTCTCTCACCTGCCCACTACCGCTCTAACCTAACCTAACCTACCCATACCGCCCCCAGCCCCCCTTTCCCCACCTTTTACAAACTTTGAGCTAGAGTCACCAAATTCGGAAGGAATAAAGCTGGTGGCATCCCCATCTGCATCGGAGAATCTTTAAGGCAGGGTACACCCCTGCCACATCCGTACCCCTTTGCAATCAGGCCTCTTTTTACCGGTTTTAATACTGGTATCGAGTATGCCGCAGTCGGTTGCGTCCGACTGCAACGTTTCGACATGTTTTTAGTTTGTTTTATTATAACAATAACGATATTTCGTCAATATTGACGACGTCTTCAACCGTATCTTTGTATTTTTCGGGTTCCGAAATCATCCTCAGATAATTTGCTGACACTGTGTAATTAAAGCAAAACGTTCCACTTCTTTTAAGTCCATATCTGTGAATCAACAATAATTTTTATACTCGATACCGAAGGTAAAGAGAATATTGGGTTTGTGCAGTGTCCGTCCGTCCGTCCGTCAGTATGTTCGCAACTTTTTTCCACACCCTTCAAGCTAGAGACTTGAAACTTTCCAATTCGCTTTATCTATGGGATTGTAAATGAAAGTGACAAGATGGGGGTTCTACGATAACTGGGGGGCTGGCAAATCGATAAATTCGATAACTCAAAACCGATAAATCCACATATTTCGCACATCCTTACAGCTAGAACTACCAAATTTGGTCAGAAGATAGCTACTAGCAACCCCCAAAAAAATGCATCAAAAAATTTTGGAGCCACGCCCCCCATTCCGCCCCCAGCCCCCCGAATTTTAAAGTCAAAAAAGCCTATTTCTCCCACAGTTTTTGAGCTATAGCCACCAAATTTGGTGCCAAGATAGGTGATGATGACCCCCCAAAAACTGCATCAAAAGTTTGGATGCCACGCCCACCCATACTGCCTTAGCCGCCCCCATCCCCCCAACTCTTCGTCAAAAACGGGAATGCGTGTATCTTCCAGAGTTGTGAAGCTAGAGCCACCAAATTTGGTAGGAAGATAGCTGGCAACGACCCCCAAAAATCTGCATCACAGTTTTGGAGCCACGCCCTCCCCTTTTTCCCCCTTTCTACACCTTTTACAAACTTTGAGCTAGAGTCACCAATTTTGGTATGAAGATAGCAATTGTCATTTCACAAAGATCTGCATCAAAAATTTTGATGCCACAACTACCCATACCGCCCCCAGCCCCCTTTCCCCACCTTTTACAAACTTTGAGCTAGAGTCACCAAATTTGGAAGTAATATAGCTGGTGGCATCCCCATCTGCATCGGTGAATCTTTAAGGCAGCGTACACCCCTGCCGCATCCGTACCCCTTTGCAATCAGGCCTCTTTTTACCGGATTTAATACTGGTATCGAGTATGCGGCAGTCGGTTGCGTCCGACTGCAACGTTTCCACTTGTTCAATTTCGATAGTTCCCTCGTAAACCAAGGTGGCTTATTAACACTTGAAGAATAAGTGAGGGGAACGAAAATATCCAAAAGCGAATTCAAAGACCTATAAAATATGACAATGGCAGTTTCTGTATCACTACAAGAATAAAGACGAGACCAATTAGTATGTTGAAGAAGATAATTTAATTTAGTAAAGTTAGTTTTACGAAAGCAACGGGTTTTTAAAGTATTATAAGATATTGCACTAGGGTTAAAAATTTCTATGGATAGCTCTAAGGTTGGATGGTAGGTGTCTTCCGGAAGCACTAGAGGGGGTATTCTACAAGCATTACTGCAATCTGAGTCCGAAACAAATATCAAGTCCAACATTCTACCACTACAGTTATGCACAATTTAAATTTATAAATACAATAAATAATTTTCTTTTCAACAAAAAACATATACCTAGTTATTCCCTATTGTTGAATTTTTTGTTTTCTAATTTTTTTTCATTCCCGTATTTGGCTGCCGTAAATATGGTCACCGTAGTTATCATACATAAATGGTATTATAGCTTAGTGGAACAACAAAGCAGTGTTGCCAGAATTTCATGGGCTGAAATAGCTAAATTGCAAAAAAATATTGCTTATTTAATTTAAAATTGCTAGAAAAAAAGCTAAATTTTTTTACTCGATACCGAAGGTAAAGAGTATATTGGTTTTGTGCAATGTCCGTCATGGTGTCTGTCCGTCTGTCCGTCCGTATGTATGCAAGTTTTTTCCCCACCCTTCAAGCTAGAGACTTGAAACTTTCCAATTCTCTTTATCTATGGGATAGTAAATTAAAGTGTCAAGATTGGGGTTCTACGATTTTGAGCTATATCCACCAAATTTGGTGCCAAGACAGGTGATGATGACCCCCTGAAGTTGCATCAAAAGTTTGGATGCCACGCCCACCGATACTGCCCTAGCCGCCCCCATCCACCCAAACGCTTCGTCAAAAACGGGAATGCGTGTATCTTCCAGACTTGTGGAGCTAGAGCCACCAAATTTGGTAGGAAGATAGCTGGCAACGACCCCCAAAAATCTGCATCAAAGTTTTGGAGCCACGCCTTCCATTTCGCCCCCCCTTTCCCCAATTTTTACAATTTTCGAGCTAGAGTCACCAAATTTGGTATGAAGATAGCAATTGACATTTCAGAAAGATCTGCATCAAAAATTTGGATGCCACGCCCAACCATACCGCCCCCAGCCCCCTTTCCTCACTTATTACAAATTTCGAGCTAGAGTCACCAAATTTGGTATGAAGATAGCAATTGACATTTCACAAAGATCTGCATGAAAAATTGGGATGCCACGCCCACCCATACCGTCCCCAGCCCCCCTTTCCCCACCATTTACAAACTTCGACCTAGAGTCACCAAATTTGGTATGTAGATAGCAATTGACATTCTACATAGATCTGCATCAAAAATTTGGATGCCTCGCCCACCCATACCGCCCCCAGCCCCACCGCATTTTGAAATCAGAAATGGCTATATCTCCTACAGTTTTTGAGCTATAGCCACCAAATTTGGTGCCAAGACAGGTGATGATGACCCCCTGAAGTTGCATCAAAAGTTTGGATGCCACGCACACCGATACTGCCCTAGCCGCCCCCATCCACCCCAACGCTTCGTCAAAAACGGGAATGCGTGTATCTTCCAGACTTGTGGAGCTAGAGCCACCAAATTTGATAGGAAGATAGCTGGCAACGACCCCCAAAAATCTGCATCAAAGTTTTGGAGCCACGCCTTCCATTTCGCCCCCCCTTTCCCCAATTTTTACAATTTTCGAGCTAGAGTCACCAAATTTGGTATGAAGATAGCAATTGACATTTCAGAAAGATCTGCATCAAAAATTTGGATGCCACGCCCACCCATACCGCCCTCAGCCCCCCTTTCCCCACTTATTACAAATTTCGAGCTAGAGTCACCAAATTTGGTATGAAGATAGCAATTGACATTTACATAGATCTGCATGAAAAATTGGGATGCCACGCCCACCCATACCGCCCCCAGCCCCCCTCTCCCTACATTTTACAAACTTTGAGCTAGAGTCACCAAATTCGGAAGGAATAAAGCTGGTGGCATCCCCATCTGCATCGGAGAATCTTTAAGGCAGCGTACACCCCTGCCACATCCGTACCCCTTTGCAATCAGGCCTCTTTTTACCGGTTTTAATACTGGTATCGAGTATGCCGCAGTCGGTTGCGTCCGACTGCAACGTTTCCACTTGTTTATAGAGTTAAATTGAGAATAAAATTCGAAAAAAACAGAATGTTGGTATGTAAGTAAAACACAATGCTTTTTATACTCGATACCGAAGGTAAAGAGTATATTGGTTTTGTGCAATGTCCGTCATGGTGTCTGTCCGTCTGTCCGTCCGTATGTATGCAAGTTTTTTCCACACCCTTCAAGCTAGAGACTTGAAACTTTCCAATTCTCTTTATCTATGGGATAGTAAATTAAAATGTCAAGATGGGGGTTCTACGATAACTGGGAGGCTGGCAAATCGATAAATTCGAAAACCCAAAACCGATAAATCCACATATTTCGCACATCCTTATAGCTAGAAGTACCAAATTTGGTCAGAAGAAAGCTATTAGCAACCCCCGAAAAACTGCATCAAAAATTTTGGAGCCACGCCCCCCATTCCGCCCCAGCCCCCCCGCATTTTAAAGTCAAAAAAGACTATATCTCCCACAGTTTTTGAGCTATAGCCACCAAATTTGGTGCCAAGATAGGTGATGATGACCCCCTAAAAACTGCACCAAAAGTTTGGATGCCACGCCCACCGATACTGCCCTAGCCGCCCCCATCCACCCCAACGCTTCGTCAAAAACGGGAATGCGTGTATCTTCCAGAGTTATGGAGCTAGAGCCTCCAAATTTGGAGGGAAGATAGCTGCTAACGACCCCCAAAAAACTGCATCAAAGTTTTGGAGCCACGCCTACCCATTTCGCCCCCCCCCCATCCCCACTTATTACAATTTTCGAGCTAGAGTCACCAAATTTGGTATGAAGATAGCAATTGACATTCCACATTAATCTGCATCAAAAATTTGGATGCCTCGCCCACCCATTCCGCCCCCAGCCCCCCTTTCCCTACTTTTTACAAACTTCGAGCTAGAGTCACCAAATTTGGTATGAAGATAGCATTTGACATTTAACAAAGATCTGCATCAAAAATTTTGATGCCACGCCCACCCATACCGCCCCCAGCCCCCCTCTCCCTACATTTTACAAACTTTGAGCTAGAGTCACCAAATTCGGAAGGAATAAAGCTGGTGGCATCCCCATCTGCATCGGAGAATCTTTAAGGCAGCCTACACCCCTGCCACATCCGTACCCCTTTGCAATCAGGCCTCTTTTTACCGGTTTTAATACTGGTATCGAGTATGCCGCAGTCGGTTGCGTCCGACTGCAACGTTTCCACTTGTTTATAGAGTTAAATTGAGAATAAAATTCGAAAAAACAGAATGTTGGTATGTAAGTAAAACACAATGCTTTTTATACTCGATACCGAAGGTATGGTATGGTTTTGTGCAATGTCCGTCATGGTGTCTGTCCGTCTGTCCGTCCGTATGTATGCAAGTTTTTTCCACACCCTTCAAGCTAGAGACTTGAAACTTTCCAATTCTCTTTATCTATGGGATAGTAAATTAAAATGTCAAGATGGGGGTTCTACGATAACTGGGGGGCTGGCAAATCGATAAATTCGAAAACCCAAAACCGATAAATCCACATATTTCGCACATCCTTACAGCTAGAAGTACCAAATTTGGTAAGAAGAAAGCTATTAGCAACCCCATCCACCCCAACGCTTCGTCAAAAACGGGAATGCGTGTATCTTCCAGAGTTGTGGAGCTAGAGCCTCCAAATTTGGAGGGAAGATAGCTGCTAACGACCCCCAAAAAACTGCATCAAAGTTTTGGAGCCACGCCTCCCCATTCCGCCCCCAGCCCCCCCGCATTTTAAAGTCAAAAAAGATTATATCTCCTACAGTTTTTGAGATATAGCCACCAAATTTGGTGCCAAGATAGGTGATGATGACCCCCTAAAAACTGCACCAAAAGTTTGGATGCCACGCCCACCGATACTGCCCTAGCCACCCCCATCCACCCCAACGCTTCGTCAAAAACGGGAATGCGTGTATCTTCCAGAGTTGTGGAGCTAGAGCCTCCAAATTTGGTGGGAAGATAGCTGTTAACGACCCCCAAAAAACTGCATCAAAGTTTTGGAGCCACGCCTACCCATTGCGCCCCCCCCATCCCCACTTTTTACAATTTTCGAGCTAGAGTCACCAAATTTGGTATGAAGATAGCAATTGACATTCCACATTATTCTGCATCAAAAATTTGGATGCCTCGCCCACCCATTCCGCCCCCAGCCCCCCTTTCCCCTACTTTTTACAAACTTCGAGCTAGATTCGCCAAATTTGGTATGTAGATAGCAATTGACATTCCACATAGATCTGCATCAAAAATTTGGATGCCTCGCCCACCCATACCGCCCCCAGCCCCCCTTTCCCCACTTTTTACAAACTTCGAGCTAGAGTCACCAAATTTGGTATGTAGATAGCAATTCACATTCCACATAGATCTGCATCAAAAATTTGGATGCCTCGCCCAACTATACCGCCCCCAGCCCCCCTTTCCCCACTTTTTACAAACTTCGAGCTAGAGTCACCAAATTTGGTATGAAGATAGCAATTGACATTTAACAAAGATCTGCAACAAAAATTTTGATGCCACGCCCACCCATACTGCCCCCAGCCCCCCTTTCCCTACATTTTACAAACTTTGAGCTAGAGTCACCAAATTCGGAAGGAATAAAGCTGGTGGCATCCCCATCTGCATCGGAGAATCTTTAAGGCAGGGTACACCCCTGCCACATCCGTACCCCTTTGCAATCAGGCCTCTTTTTACCGGTTTTAATACTGGTATCGAGTATGCCGCAGTCGGTTGCGTCCGACTGCAACGTTTCCACTTGTTTTTAGTTTGTTTTATTATAACAATAACGATATTTCGTCAATATTGACGACGTCTTCAACCGTATCTTTGTATTTTTCGGGTTCCGAAATCATCCTCAGATAATTTGCTGACACTGTGTAATTAAAGCAAAACGTTCCACTTCTTTTAAGTCCATATCTGTGAATCAACAAGAATTTTTATACTCGATACCGAAGGTAAAGAGAATATTGGGTTTGTGCAGTGTCCGTCCGTCCGTCCGTCCGTCAGTATGTTCGCAACTTTTTTCCACACCCTTCAAGCTAGAGACTTGAAACTTTCCAATTCGCTTTATCTATGGGATTGTAAATGAAAGTGACAAGATGGGGGTTCTACGATAACTGGGGGGCTGGCAAATCGATAAATTCGATAACTCAAAACCGATAAATCCACATATTTCGCACATCCTTACAGCTAGAACTACCAAATTTGGTCAGAAGATAGCTACTAGCAACCCCCAAAAAGCTGCATCAAAAATTTTGGAGCCACGCCCCCATTCCGCCCCCAGCCCCCCGAATTTTAAAGTCAAAAAAGCCTATTTCTCCCACAGTTTTTGAGCTATAGCCACCAAATTTGGTGCCAAGATAGGTGATGATGACCCCCAAAAACTGCATCAAAAGTTTGGATGCCACGCCCACCCATACTGCCTTAGCCGCCCCCATCCCCCCAACTCTTCGTCAAAAACGGGAATGCGTGTATCTTCCAGAGTTGTGAAGCTAGAGCCACCAAATTTGGTAGGAAGATAGCTGGCAACGACCCCCAAAAATCTGCATCACAGTTTTGGAGCCACGCCCTCCCCTTTTTCCCCCTTTCTACACCTTTTACAAACTTTGAGCTAGAGTCACCAATTTTGGTATGAAGATAGCAATTGTCATTTCACAAAGATCTGCATCAAAAATTTTGATGCCACAACTACCCATACCGCCCCCAGCCCCCTTTCCCCACCTTTTACAAACTTTGAGCTAGAGTCACCAAATTTGGAAGTAATATAGCTGGTGGCATCCCCATCTGCATCGGTGAATCTTTAAGGCAGCGTACACCCCTGCCGCATCCGTACCCCTTTGCAATCAGGCCTCTTTTTACCGGATTTAATACTGGTATCGAGTATGCGGCAGTCGGTTGCGTCCGACTGCAACGTTTCCACTTGTTCAATTTCGATAGTTCCCTCGTAAACCAAGGTGGCTTATTAACACTTGAAGAATAAGTGAGGGGAACGAAAATATCCAAAAGCGAATTCAAAGACCTATAAAATATGACAATGGCAGTTTCTGTATCACTACAAGAATAAAGACGAGACCAATTAGTATGTTGAAGAAGATAATTTAATTTAGTAAAGTTAGTTTTACGAAAGCAACGGGTTTTTAAAGTATTATAAGATATTGCACTAGGGTTAAAAATTTCTATGGATAGCTCTAAGGTTGGATGGTAGGTGTCTTCCGGAAGCACTAGAGGGGGTATTCTACAAGCATTACTGCAATCTGAGTCCGAAACAAATATCAAGTCCAACATTCTACCACTACAGTTATGCACAATTTAAATTTATAAATACAATAAATAATTTTCTTTTCAACAAAAAACATATACCTAGTTATTCCCTATTGTTGAATTTTTTGTTTTCTAATTTTTTTTTCATTCCCGTATTTGGCTGCCGTAAATATGGTCACCGTAGTTATCATACATAAATGGTATTATAGCTTAGTGGAACAACAAAGCAGTGTTGCCAGAATTTCATGGGCTGAAATAGCTAAATTGCAAAAAAATATTGCTTATTTAATTTAAAATTGCTAGAAAAAAGCTAAATTTTTTTACTCGATACCGAAGGTAAAGAGTATATTGGTTTTGTGCAATGTCCGTCATGGTGTCTGTCCGTCTGTCCGTCCGTATGTATGCAAGTTTTTTCCCCACCCTTCAAGCTAGAGACTTGAAACTTTCCAATTCTCTTTATCTATGGGATAGTAAATTAAAGTGTCAAGATTGGGGTTCTACGATTTTGAGCTATATCCACCAAATTTGGTGCCAAGACAGGTGATGATGACCCCCCTGAAGTTGCATCAAAAGTTTGGATGCCACGCCCACCGATACTGCCCTAGCCGCCCCCATCCACCCAAACGCTTCGTCAAAAACGGGAATGCGTGTATCTTCCAGACTTGTGGAGCTAGAGCCACCAAATTTGGTAGGAAGATAGCTGGCAACGACCCCCAAAAATCTGCATCAAAGTTTTGGAGCCACGCCTTCCATTTCGCCCCCCTTTCCCCAATTTTTACAATTTTCGAGCTAGAGTCACCAAATTTGGTATGAAGATAGCAATTGACATTTCAGAAAGATCTGCATCAAAAATTTGGATGCCACGCCCACCCATACCGCCCCCAGCCCCCCTTTCCTCACTTATTACAAATTTCGAGCTAGAGTCACCAAATTTGGTATGAAGATAGCAATTGACATTTCACAAAGATCTGCATGAAAAATTGGGATGCCACGCCCACCCATACCGTCCCCAGCCCCCCTTTCCCCACCATTTACAAACTTCGACCTAGAGTCACCAAATTTGGTATGTAGATAGCAATTGACATTCTACATAGATCTGCATCAAAAATTTGGATGCCTCGCCCACCCATACCGCCCCCATCCCCCTTTCCACACTTATTACAAACTTCGAGCTAGAGTCACCAAATTTGGTATGTAGATAGCAATTGACATTCCACATAGATCTGCATCAAAAATTTGGATGCCTCGCCCACCCATACCGCCCCCAGCCCCACCGCATTTTGAAATCAGAAATGGCTATATCTCCTACAGTTTTTGAGCTATAGCCACCAAATTTGGTGCCAAGACAGGTGATGATGACCCCCTGAAGTTGCATCAAAAGTTTGGATGCCACGCACACCGATACTGCCCTAGCCGCCCCCATCCACCCCAACGCTTCGTCAAAAACGGGAATGCGTGTATCTTCCAGACTTGTGGAGCTAGAGCCACCAAATTTGATAGGAAGATAGCTGGCAACGACCCCCAAAAATCTGCATCAAAGTTTTGGAGCCACGCCTTCCATTTCGCCCCCCTTTCCCCAATTTTTACAATTTTCGAGCTAGAGTCACCAAATTTGGTATGAAGATAGCAATTGACATTTACATAGATCTGCATGAAAAATTGGGATGCCACGCCCACCCATACCGCCCCCAGCCCCCCTCTCCCTACATTTTACAAACTTTGAGCTAGAGTCACCAAATTCGGAAGGAATAAAGCTGGTGGCATCCCCATCTGCATCGGAGAATCTTTAAGGCAGCGTACACCCCTGCCACATCCGTACCCCTTTGCAATCAGGCCTCTTTTTACCGGTTTTAATACTGGTATCGAGTATGCCGCAGTCGGTTGCGTCCGACTGCAACGTTTCCACTTGTTTATAGAGTTAAATTGAGAATAAAATTCGAAAAAACAGAATGTTGGTATGTAAGTAAAACACAATGCTTTTTATACTCGATACCGAAGGTAAAGAGTATATTGGTTTTGTGCAATGTCCGTCATGGTGTCTGTCCGTCTGTCCGTCCGTATGTATGCAAGTTTTTTCCACACCCTTCAAGCTAGAGACTTGAAACTTTCCAATTCTCTTTATCTATGGGATAGTAAATTAAAATGTCAAGATGGGGGTTCTACGATAACTGGGAGGCTGGCAAATCGATAAATTCGAAAACCCAAAACCGATAAATCCACATATTTCGCACATCCTTATAGCTAGAAGTACCAAATTTGGTCAGAAGAAAGCTATTAGCAACCCCCGAAAAACTGCATCAAAAATTTTGGAGCCACGCCCCCCATTCCGCCCCAGCCCCCCGCATTTTAAAGTCAAAAAAGACTATATCTCCCACAGTTTTTGAGCTATAGCCACCAAATTTGGTGCCAAGATAGGTGATGATGACCCCCTAAAAACTGCACCAAAAGTTTGGATGCCACGCCCACCGATACTGCCCTAGCCGCCCCCATCCACCCCAACGCTTCGTCAAAAACGGGAATGCGTGTATCTTCCAGAGTTATGGAGCTAGAGCCTCCAAATTTGGAGGGAAGATAGCTGCTAACGACCCCCAAAAAACTGCATCAAAGTTTTGGAGCCACGCCTACCCATTTCGCCCCCCCCCCATCCCCACTTATTACAATTTTCGAGCTAGAGTCACCAAATTTGGTATGAAGATAGCAATTGACATTCCACATTAATCTGCATCAAAAATTTGGATGCCTCGCCCACCCATTCCGCCCCCAGCCCCCCTTTCCCTACTTTTTACAAACTTCGAGCTAGAGTCACCAAATTTGGTATGAAGATAGCAATTGACATTTCACAAAGATCTGCATCAAAAATTTTGATGCCATAACTACCCATACCGCCCCCAGCCCCCCTTTCCCCACCTTTTACAAACTTTGAGCTAGAGTCACCAAATTTGGAAGTAATATAGCTGGTGGCATCCCCATCTGCATCGGTGAATCTTTAAGGCAGCGTACACCCCTGCCGCATCCGTACCCCTTTGCAATCAGGCCTCTTTTTACCGGATTTAATACTGGTATCGAGTATGCGGCAGTCGGTTGCGTCCGACTGCAACGTTTCCACTTGTTCAATTTCGATAGTTCCCTCGTAAACCAAGGTGGCTTATAAACCCTTGAAGAATAAGTGAGGGGAACGCAAATATCCAAAAGCGAATTCAAAGACCTATAGAATATGGCAATGGCAGTTTCTGTATCACTACAAGAATAAAGACGAGACCAATTAGTATGTTGAAGAAGATAATTTAATTTAGTAAAGTTAGTTTTACGAAAGCAACGGGTTTTTAAAGTATTATAAGATACTGCACTAGGGTTAAAAATTTCTATGGATAGCTCTAAGGTTGGATGGTAGGTGTCTTCCGGAAGCACTAGAGGGGGTATTCTACAAGCATTACTGCAATCTGAGTCCGAAACAAATATCAAGTCCAACATTCTACCACTACAGTTATGCACAATTTAAATTTATAAATACAATAAATAATTTTCTTTTCAACAAAAATCATATATGTACCTAGCTATTCCCTTTTGTTGAATTTTTTGTTTTCTAATTTTTTTTCAGTCCCATATTTGGCTGCCGTAAATATGGTCACCGTAGTTATCATACATATATGGTATTATAGCTTAGTGGTACAACAAAGTGGTTAATAGCTCAAGTTGCCTGGTTTGCAAGTTTGAACTGCCGAATTTCAATTAGTTAAGTGAGCAGCTGAATTTGTTAATCGTTAGGTGCTGCAAGTTAACCAATTTTTCCGATGAATAAGTCAAAAATATTTATAAATATATATTTTTTTTTTTCATTTTGAGTTTTGAGATCTTAAACATTAATTCGGCCATTTTATGAGCTCACATATGTAATTCAGTATCGATCTTCTTCTCTGGGCACGCATTCTTATGTCCCAAATTATCGTCAATTGTCTTTGGTTAAGTTAATACATTGTGAGTCGAACACGCATCGCCTCGTTGGACAGTTTGACGATATCGTTCACTGGGATGGGCATTTTTAAGTCGCGTGCCAACTTTTTGTCCTGACGCCGAATCTTATTCTCTTGATGTTTGTAGCTGACCATATACTTTATTTTTTCGAGTAAAAGCTGCCCTTTTTGATCGACAGATTCCTTGGCGTAAGTGTGATCAAAGTGTTTAAAAGGAATTGGTGCACTCATCACATTATCCTGATTCTCTTCCTTTTCGAGGGCAGTCATTATGCCGAGTACATCTTCATAAGACAGGAAGGCTGACAAATAAACGTCATACCTTTGTTGAAATAACTTTTGCACTTGCGGTGCCTGCTGTTGTTGTTGTTGTACCGCTGGGGGTTGCTGAACTGCGCCAATTGGTGCCGGCTTAGGCATTTCCTGCTTTGTTGTACCGCTGGGGGTTGCTGAACTGCGCCAATTGGTGCCGGCTTAGGCATTTCCTGCTTTGTGCCGCTTTCGAGGTTATGTCTGATATTTGCTTGATCTTTATTGTTGTTTTACACAACTACCAACTGAATAAAATAGATCATATCGATCAGATTTACACTGTCTAATGGGTAACACGAACGAGAGTATACTTACACAGTCTGTCACAATAAGCGGGTCATAAGCGGCAACAAAAACTACAGAAATTTAATTTTAAACAAATGGCGGTTCATCAACTGCTGATCTTGTATGCGTCACCACGCCAGACAATGGCTCGATACAACAGAGATGCTCCTGTTGTTTATCGGGAACTGTTGCTATATGGTTGCAAAAATGGTTGCTAGCTTGACTTCGTTGCTTAACATTTGCATTATAAACTGTAGTGCTTAGGTCTTATGATGGTTTAAAATAAGTGTAATATTTATTTAAATTTAGTATTTCTGTGAATTCATTTTTTGTAACGAAATTTGTATTATCTCTACTTTGTTATTGCTAAAGAAAAATAGTTTATTTTCTTTTTAACATAATCATTAAACTTAAATTTCATTCGTAATACCTTTAAATATTTAAATATTTTCATAACATTTATGCATAACATATTTCAGTGCTAACGAATATTAGTTAAATAGGCATAATGATATATTTTGATATTCACAACTATCGTCTTAAGAAACCTGCATCACATTATGCAACACTGTTGCGTAAGTTGATTAGGGCCTATCGATAGGTGTTTAGCTAAATTGCTGCAAGTCATGCGTTTAATAGTGTGCACGACGCAGTACAACTCAAGACGTGAATTGTTAGTGTGTGAGATAAAGAACATTGTGATTTTAAGTTAATACATCAAGGCCTATTGTAAGGCAGTCAGCAGCCGACACCATTGCAGTGCGCAGCACGTCATAGCATTGGAAAGACACGTCGAGCATATTTTGCTACAGAATCAAATTGGGTTTTTATGAACGGAATAAGCTCGATTTTCACTTTGATCTTTGAAACTTAAGCGTTGAGTTATTTGACGATGATTGCATAACCTACCAAATAAAAATGTATGTAAGTCTAACATTTTTCTATTGAGCTTAAAAGCACCGAACACACCATATACATATTTTTGCGTAAATTCACACGCATTTATCGCCTAAATTTGTGCAAACTTTTGCTGAAAGCAAGAGCTCGTCGAGTAAATATGGAAGAACGCGCCGCTGCGAACCAAGCAAAATATGTGCAAAGCCCACACTCACCACACAAAAATACGCGCAAAACTTTGGGCAAAGACCCAAAATATCAAAACGGTTTTGATTTCTTGCTCGAGATGCGTGAATGCGTTTGTGTGACGCTTGCATTCACATTCCACAAATACATAGAAGCAAAAAAATTTCTCTGGTGTATTCGTTGCTTAAGGTACTGTCAAAGGGAGCAATTTTTCATAAAATCATTGCTTGAACGAAAAAATTGGTCCGTCTGACAGCTCGTTCAGAACATTAAAGCTCTCAATATAAAATAGCTGACGTGGAACACACACACAAGTGAATTCAATTATTTTCAAAAAACCTCTAAGCTGTATATTAATTTTTTTTTATAATTTTTAGATTAAAAAGCTAAGGTTAGGAATAAAAAATAAAAAACTCAAGAATCGCGACATTTTTTTGGTGTACGAAACGCAACTAATATTCAAATAAAAAGCGATTTTGATTTCCTGAAAGAGCAAATAAGTTGTGATTACATACAATGGAAAACGATAAGCATGAGCACCAAAAATTGCATGACGAAATTCGTGAGAAACAGCTAAAATCAGAGAATCGCAAAAAACTAAAAAGAAAAGCCAAAAAAACCACTATACAAGACCATAAGCATGAAAAAATGCATAAAAAACTGATAAAATTGGAGACTCTCCATCGAGTGAAAACAGTTAGCAAACAAACAGAACATGAGCCCGAAAAATGCATGAGCTTACTCTTGAAAAGCAACGAAAATCTGAGATTTTCAAAACATTCAATACTGGAGGCAAAATTACTGAATCTGATTTAGCAAACAAAGCTGGACGAAAGCCCGAAAAAATTGAAGAGCTCATGCGTAAAGAACAACGAAAATATGAAATTCTCCAAACATTCAATTCTGCAGGCAAAAAAACTGAATCCGAATTCGCAATTAATGCTGGACGAAAGACCGAAAAAATTAATGAGCTCTTGAGTGAAGTCCAGCGAAAATCTGAGATTCTCCAAACATTCAATACTGGAGGCAAAAAAACTGGATCCGATTTCGCAAGTAAGGCTGGACGAAAGCCCGAAAAAATTGACGAGCTCATGCGTGAAGAACAGCGAAGATCTGAGATTCCCCAAACATTCAAAAACTGGGCAGGAGTCGAGCAAATAGATTTTGAAAATAATATGATATTCGAAACTGAGGAATCAGACCCTGATAAAGCGAGTACTTGGTTCCATTTTACAAGTCAAGGAGATTATCAAGAACAATCTAAGCTGCAAGAAGCAGATAAACTAGACGCAAAATCACGAGAAGAACAGGAAAGAGAACCGCGAGAAAATACATTGGCTTTGCAGTCAACAGAGCCAAAAAACAAATATGTAGAAGATTTAACAGGATTGTATGAAGATGTTTTGCAAATGATAAAAAAACTAAAATGCCAGCTTCGTTGGGAACTGCGTGAAGCAAAACAAAGGGAAGAGGCAGAATTGTTTGGAAATAACTCACAAAATCAGTCTGTTTGTGAGAGTATTCCAGAAGAGTTGAGCGTTCCTGAGTTTAACACGTAAGTATTAAATCATACAAGAACCACCCCATAAACTGCCAGAAAGTATAGGATTTGAGACTTTACCTATACACAATGAACTGAAGTGGCATAGAGTCCAAAATTTCGTTGAAACAAACTTTAATTTTAACTTAATATCTATGAAGAATCAATAAATATTTTTGCTGAGAATGCAACCCTACAATTTCAATCAAGTTTCAAAGTAAGGTGATTAACTGACTTCTGTGAAAAAATTGGCGGGAACCTTTTGTGGACTTTGTGCGCTTGGCAGTTTCACACGCTGAAAAAAAATAATATATATTGTAAAAAATGGATTTTGATGGCCAGGGTATGTGGACTGAATTGAGTAAAACATGCATCTGGGGGTTGACGTCTGCGATGACCCGCGCCTTAGCCCGCTCGGTCAACGATCGCAGGTAAAGTGGTGGGATAAACGAGTAGTACTAAAAATTATAAGCCACCTTAAGTCCAAAGGAGAGTTAGACCCCATTTACACGCTGAAGTTTTTTCATGAATTTTCTCTCTGAATCTTTTGTTTGTTGGCAAGGGGAGTATAGGGGTAAAAATATCAAGCAAAAATTCACTACTTGTTAAGTCGTGAATATTTCTTCTAATTTTGCTTTGCCTTATTCCGATAGAATGTAAACACAGAGTTGCACAGTGCTTGATGTGAATAATAAAGTTTTCGATACGAAATATCGCACAAGCAAATATTAGCGCAAATAGTAAATACATAGTTTTGGTTAAAAAATTATTAATAGTAATGTTCACTGAATCCATTTTATTTACTTGTTACTTCTTAAATCAATTATATGTTAAAAAATAATACAATCGATGGCAAAGATGTATGTTTATCGACCATAAATTTAAACCAGAGTTGCATTTTCAAAGGAAAAATTTCACTGAAAAACTTCAGCGTGTAAATGCGATCTGAATTCCGAAGAATTTTCAAAACGGAATGAAAAAAATTCACGAAAAATCTTCAGCGTGTAAATGGGGTCTTACATACAAACATACAGGTGAAGCTAATAAAAACGTGCTAATAAAGTAGAAAGTGTGTATTAAGAGATAACAGCAACCCTATTTGCGGTACTTTAATTTTGTAGATGAGCTTGTGTTCCGTCTTGCAACGCTGCTGGACGTATGACTCGACAACGGTCGCACTTCTTCCGCGCTTGCAAATTTGATAGTAAAGGAATAAACGCTTACCGATTTAGAAATTTGTGAAATTAACACAAGTTTTGAAATTTATGTTAGTTCGCATCTGCAAAAGTGCAGCCGAAATATGCTAACATTCAGAGACAAACAAAAATCAAGAAAATATGCGCAGTAACAAAATGGGTAGACTAAAGCTAGCATATGATGAAGCAGGGGCACTTCTTACAAGAAAATTAGCTGCTGATGTAGCATTTAATTAAAGAAATGATACAAAACAAGAATATAAACTAATCCCAGTTGCAATAAATAAATTAAATTTATAATTGACTTTGGTAACTTAAATTCAATCGATTAAATTCGATATCTCCGGTGTTTCTTAACTGATTTTGATGAAATATTCAGAAAAATTCTATCGTTGCCCATTATTTTAACCCCCATTTTTACATTTTCAAAATTCGATATTTTTTTGTAATCGATTGCATGTATATATCGGAAACCAGAATAGTTATCGATAATTTGAAACAAACTTGTTCTGCTTATGGTATAGGAGAACTTATATTCAAAATCTGAAGTCTCTAGCTCTTGTAGTCTCTGAGATCGACGTGTTCATACAGACGGACAGACGGACATGGCTATATCGACTCGGCTGTTGATGCAGATCAAGAATATGTATACTTTATGGAGTCGGAGATGCTTCTTTCTGCCTGTTACATACTACTTTTGCACAAAACCATTATACCTTTTTTACCCATTTCATGGGTTCAGGGTAGAGATGGGCATGGGCCTAATTTTTCGCGCCCGACCCGATCCAGCCCATGGGCCGCAGCGCCAATCTTTACCCGTACCCGATGGCAATAAAAAAATATCATACCCGAACCCAACCCGCCCGCCCGAAAAATTTAGAACTTTTTCAAAAACTTAATTTTTTATTTTTGTTAAATAAAATTACATATTTTTGTACTAAAAATGAAGCTTGTCCAAATTCGCCCTTGAATGTTTTGTGCGTCTTTCATTGAGAATTTTACCAGATGAAGAAAAAACTCGCTCGCTTGTCGCAGAGCTATCAGGAATGCATAATATATTTTTAGCCACAACTTGCAATATTTTGAGGTCATTTGCTTGTTTCCATAATTCTAGAATTGGCAAGTTTGAATGAGAAGTTTTGGCATAATATTTTTCAATTTCTAAATCAATGGCATTTTTGTCAAGTTTTAGTTTTTTGGTTAATGAGTGTCAAAAAACTCTTGAAACTCGTGACTCGTGTTTGGCGAAAAGTTTTCAGTTTGCGAGTCATCAAGATTGTCTTTTAACGTTTCGCGATATTCAATCATCATGCATTTCACTGTTTCTAACGCATGATTTTTTCTTTCTTCTGATAAAAAAACTTAACTCTTCAAACGGAGGATTTAAAAATAATCCAACTAAATTAACTGAAGTTGGCTAAAAACGTTTTTCTAAAGAATTTAAGGTTTTCTCCTTTAATTGTTCCATTACATGGAAATCATATAATTCTACTTTGCAATGTTTTTTAAGTTTTTCGAACCATAATATTAACCAAAATATTTACTAACTTTATTTCGGGTAAAGCGGGTTGAACGGACAAACCCACACCAGCCCGCACCCAGCCCGAAATATGATTTTTCAGCCCGTACCCACGGTTACCCGCGGGTGCCGACGGGTACCCGATAAAAGCCCAGCCCGTGCCCACCTCTAGTTCAGGGTATAAAAAAAATCACAAATCCTTTTCAAATATTAGCTTATACACAGCTCTCTAAACTCTGTATCATAATCACGTATACGCTATGTTGCCTTGAATGAGCAGGCAGAAGACGTGGTCAAATTGCCTTAAGAATTTGTTTAAATAATAAGAGTGGTGTATTTATAAAATATGCTTATTTTCAGCTCGGCATCTGCAATATTCGACTTTATGCCAATTATTTGGCATTTGCACTGTGCAATGAAATCGAGGATACCTGGACAATACATGCAAGAAATATTTGAGTCTGAGGAGTGGACGATCCTTGGAGAAGCCACGGCTTCAAGCGATGAAAAAGTATCAGATTTATATTGCTATGGTGATAGACGCAGTCTGACAAGTATTGAAGATTTGATGAAGAAGTATAAATATGGTTTCGACATTCTTCGCGCAATATCCGATCATCTTGGTAATTACGGAACGACAACATTAACAGAAAACAAATTATGCTTAATCAAAGAATCAGGCGATATACAAAAAGGATACACATTGTAAAAGGTGCACTTTATCATTGTGGTGTATATAAGGTTTATATTGAATGCATTACAAATGTGATGCAAAAAACGCGATATCCTTCGAATTTGAGTAAGATATTTCACATGCCCGATCCAGACGCAGTGCGTTTTAAGACAGTTATGCAGCCTCATCTTAAATTGGATCAACAGAAATTCTTTGTGCAAATCACAGAAGCGTGCACGGGACACAGCGAAGAAGACCGCGTTAAGGCGCTGGAGCAGCTACGAAAGGATGCCGCAGTGTATCGAATTATGCCAGAATTAAGTCAGTTTATTGTCGATGCAATCGAACTTAATATATATCTGAAGGATGTAAGAATATTGTTGTATCTAGTTAGAATCGTGGAAAACTTGCTAGCCAATAAATATTTGAATATCCAAAACTATGTAAGTTAACATTCGCTGCGATACATTAAGACCCCATTTACACGCTGAAGTTTTTTGTGAATTTTTATACTCGATACCGAAGGTAAAGAGTATATTGGTTTTGTGCAATGTCCGTCATGGTGTCTGTCCGTCTGTCCGTCCGTATGTGTGCAAGTTTTTTCCACACCCTTCAAGCTAGAGACTTGAAACTTTCCAATTCTCTTTATCTATGGGATAGTAAATTAAAGTGTCAAGATGGGGGTTCTACGATAACTGGGGGGCTGGCAAATCGATAAATTCGATAACTCAAAACCGATAAATCCACATATTTCGCACATCCTTACAGCTAGAACTACCAAATTTGGTAAGAAGATAGCTATTAGCAACCCCCAAAAACCTGCATAAAAAATTTTGGAGCCACGCCTCCCCATTCCGCCCCCAACCCCCCCGCATTTTAAAGTCAAAAAAGCCTATTTCTCCCACAGTTTTTGAGCTATAGCCACCAAATTTGGTGCCAAGATAGGTGATGATGACCCCCTAAAAACTGCATCAAAAGTTTGGATGCCACGCCTACCGATACTGCCCTAGCCGCCCCCATCCACCCCAACGCTTCGTCAAAAACGGGAATGCGTGTATCTTCCAGAGTTGTGGAGCTAGAGCCTCCAAATTTTGTGGGAAGGTAGCTGGTAACGACCCCCAAAAATCTGCATCAAAGTTTTGGAGCCACGCCCACCCATTTCGCCCCCCTTTCCCCACCTTTTACAAACTTTTAGCTAGAGTCACCAATCTTGGTATGAATATAGCAACTGACATTCCACAAAGATCTGTATCAAAAGTTTGGATGCCACGCCCACCAATACCGCCCACAGCCCCCCTTTCCCCACTTTTTACAAACTTTGAGCTAGGGTCACCAAATTAGGCATGTAGATAGTAATTGACATCCCACATAGATCTATACCAAAAATTTGAATGCCACGCCCACCCATACCGCCCCAGCCCCCCTATCCCCACTTTTACAAACTTTGAGCTAGGGTCACCAAATTTGGTATGAAGATAGCAATTGACATTCCACAAAGATCTGCATCAAAAATTTGGATGCCACGCCCACCTATACCACCCCAGCCCCCCCCTTCCCACACATATTACAAACTTTGAGCTAGGGTCACCAAATTTGGTATGAAGATAGCAATTGTCATTTCACAAAGATCTGCAGCAAAAATTTTGATGCCACGCCCACCCATACCGCTCCAGCCCCTTTTCCCCACCTTTTACAAACTTTGAGCTAGAGTCGCCAAATTTGTAAGGAAGATAGCTTGTAGCATCCCCATCTGCATTGGAAAATCTTTAAGGCAGCGTACACCCCTGCCGCATCCGTACCCCTCCGCAATCAGGCCTTTCTTTTACCGGTTTTAATACTGGTATCGAGTATGCCGCAATCGGTTGCGTCCGACTGCAACGTTTCCACTTTTTTTTTTCATTCGGTTCTGAAAGTTCTTCGGAATTCAGGTCGCATTTACACGCTGAAGTTTTTCAGTGAAATTTTTCCTTTGAAAATGCAACTCTGGTTTAAATTTATGGTCGATAAACATACATATTTGCCATCGATTGTTTTATTTGTTAACATATAATTGATTTTAGAAGTAACAAGTAAATGAAATGGATTCAGTTAACATTACTATGTATTAATAATTTTTTAACCAAAACAAAGTATTTACTATTGGCGCTTATATTTGCGTGTGCGATATTTCGTATCGAAAACTTTATTATTCACATCAAACACTGTGCAACTCTGTGTTTACATTCTATGGGAATAAGGCAAAGCAAAATTAGAAAAAACAAGTGGAAACGTTGCAGTCGCACGCAACCGACTGCGGCATACTCGATACCAGTATTAAAACCGGTAAAAAGAGGCCTGATTGCAGAGGGGTACGGATGCGGCAGGGGTGTAGGCTGCCTTAAAGATTTTCCGATGCAGATGGGGATGCCACAAGCTATCTTCCTTACTGCTGGGGGTGGTATGGGTGGACGTGGCATCCAAATTTTTGATGCAGATCTATCTGGAATGTCAATTGCTATCTTCATACCAAATTTGGTGACTCTAGCTCAAAGTTTGTAAAAGTGGGGAAAGGGGGGCTGGGGGCGGTATTGGTGGGCGTGGCATCCAAATTTCTGATGCAGATCTTTGTGGAACGTCAATTGCTATCTTCATACCAAATTTGGTGACTCTAGCTCAAAGTTTGTAAAAGTGGGGAAAGGGGGGGCTGGGGGCGGTATGGCTGGGCGTGGCATCCAAATTTTTGATGCAGATCTATCTGGAATGTCAATTGCTATCTTCATACCAAATTTGGTGACTCTAGCTAAAATTTTGTAAATGGTGGGGAAAGAGGGGCGAAATGGGTGGGCGTGGCTTCACAACTTTGATGCAGATTTTTGGGGGTCGTTGCCAGCTGTCTTCCTACCAAATTTGGTGGCTCTAGCTCCACAACTCTGGAAGATACACGCATTGCCGTTTTTGACGAAGCGTTGGGGCGGATGGGGGCGGCTAGGGCAGTATCGGTGGGCGTGGCATCCAAACTTTTGATGCAGTTTTTGGGGAGTCATCATCACCTATCTTGGCACCAAATTTGGTGGCTCTAGCTCAAAAACTGTGGGAGATATAGCCATTTCTGATTTTTATATGCGGGGCGGCTGGGGGCGTAATGGGTGGGCGTGGCTCCAAAACTTTGATGCAGATTTTGGGGGTCGTTGCCAGCTATCTTCCTTCCAAATTTGGTGGCTCTAGCATCACAACTCTAGAAGATACACGCATTCCCGTTTTTGACGAAGCTCTGTGGCGGATGGGGGCGGCTAGGGCAGTATTGGTGGGCGTGGCATCCAAACTTTTGATGCAGTTTTTGGGGGGTCATCATCACCTATCTTGGCACCAAATTTGGTGGCTTTAGCTCAAAAACTGTGGGAGATATAGGCTTTTTTGACTTTAAAACGCGGGGGGCTGGGGGCGGAATAGGGGGTCGTAGCTCCAAAACTTTTGATGCAGTTTTTTGGGGGTTGCTAGTAGCTATCTTCTTACCAAATTTGGTAGTTCTAGCTGTAAGGATGTGCGAAATATGTGGGTTTATCGGTTTTGAGTTATCGAATTTATCGATTTGCCAGCCCCCCAGTTATCGTAGACACTTTAATTTACTATCCCATAGATAAAGAGAATTGGAAAGTTTCAAGTCTCTAGCTTGAAGGGTGTGGAAAAAAATTGGACACATACAGACGGACAGACGGACGGACACCATGACGGACATTGCACAAACTCAATATACTCTTTACCTTCGATATCGAGTATAAAAATTCTCGACTTAACAAGTAGTGAATTTTTGCTTGAAATTTTACCCCTCTACTCCCCTTGCCTACAAACAAAAGATTCAGAGAGAAAATTCATGAAAAAACTTCAGCGTGTAAATGCGCACTAAGAGTCATAAATTCTTATAATTATTGTGTTATTACAGACGCACATCCTAATGCCAGCTGTGGTCAGCTGCTTCTTGGCAAAAAGGTGTCTCGACCCAAGAGCCGAATCAATCATTGGCAATTCCGTGAATACGCATGCGACATTGCCACACAGTTTGTGGTGCGTTTTGATTGCGTGAGGCAACGAGTTTTTAGGTATGTAATTTGAATTTACTCTACTCTTGTTCTTATTTATACTAAATAATTTTTTTCATTGTATTTGTTTGATCGATTTGATCGATTGCAGCTTGTACCAGAGTGGACTTGACAAACCATGCCTAATGTCGGTGTATGGCTCTCTCATGGCATTGCATAAACTAGGCATATCTGCAATCTTCGGGATAGTTGTACCGAAAATTCCTAATGTATCTGCGATAATACGACCGCATTTGGAAAGAAATCCCAAGAAAATTAGCGCCTTGTACATTAAATACCGACTTGTTAACATGTGTACTCCAATTATGCAACACTTTCATAAACCGTCGTTCAGCTTAACGCAATATCGCAGGAACTACGGCTATTTAGGCACTGCATTGTATCGTGCCACTGCTTTTTCGCGCATTTGTGATATAGCCGCCTTACAAGAAAAAGATCCAATTAAAAAACGCAAAGTATTGAATATGAAAGCCATTTTCAACAGTGACATGAATTTACCCACGTAATATAAATTGCATTAATTAATTCCCTAAAATTCGAATATAAGTAAGTATTAAAAACCTTTTTTTAACATAACTTACACTTTTGATTCATGTACATAATATATTTATGCTTCAATTATCCTGTACATGAATTTAGTACTGAAAAAAAAAAAAAACAAAATGAAAATTGACTAAGATTCATGATGAATTGATTACTCTTAATAATAATCAATATGAGTTTAGGCAAATTTTTGAAAGATCTCTCTCATTTATTTTGCTAGTAAACCCAACGAGCTTTATTTTTTTGTTTTTATGAATATAAACCGTGTTGGCAACAAAAAATTCTATATTAATATTATAAGATGATAAAATTGATTTCCGAGTTGGCCTAGTTTATGTTGTTGGGCGATAAAAATCTCTTTCATTTCCCATTTGAATTTGCTGCTGCCGTATGTTGCCACCAGCATGCTGAACGCATCTTATCACCAGGCTAAAACAAAACCAAAACCACACAAAATAATCATATACATATAAAGACTGCTGCTGCTGTAACGAAATAAATGCCGGATATCCTGGCAGCTTTCAAGCCGTAGAAACACAACGGCATTAATAGTCACACGACCAACAGCAAGAGCAACAAAAGAATGTAATAATTTTGTTCAAGCAAAAGGTCTTGTGCCCTGGTCCCTGGTGTGCCGTCTAGGTTAACGCTTAGGGCTTTAAGAGATTTTTTGGTTTGCGGGCAGTACTAAGTTTTCTCCTACAAATTTGTTAGGGTCGATAGCCGTTGATCGGCCAATTTGCAATTCGAGTTGCTTATTGATTTTGAAACCATCTTTTAATTTCAGGCCGCGACAGCTGGCGTTTTAAATTTCATGAACAAATACAGAAGCCAACGGCGGTGGCGGTAGCGGCGGCGAACAGCGTCTGATTTACTTGAATTAACTGATTCGGATTCGGACTGATTGTTGCGATGACGTTACAGAATCACGGACGCACACAAGCACACTCACATACACACAGACCGATGCAAGCGTTTGCTTACCACTGCAAACTTTACTTTTCAGCCGTTTGATCGCCAACTAATAAAACTAAAACATAAACTTAAAAAAAATATGTGTATAATTATACTCGATACCGAAGGTAAAGAGTATATAGGTTTTGTGCAATGTCCGTCATGGTGTCTGTCCGTTTGTATGTTCGCAACTTTTTCCACACCCTTCAAGCTAGAGACTTGAAACTTTCCAATTCTCTTTATCTATGGGATAGTAAATAAAAGTGTCAAGATGGGGGTTATACGATAACTGGGGGGCTGGCAAATCGATAAATTCACATATTTCGCACATCCTTACAGCTAGAACTACCAAACTTGGTGAGAAGATAGCTACTAGCAACCCCAAAAAACTGCATCAAAAGTTTTGGAGCCACGCCCACTCATTCCGCCCCCAACCCCCCGCATTTTAAAGTCAAAAACGCCTATATCTCCCACAGTTTTTGAGCTATAGCCACCAAATTTGGTGCCAAGATAGGTGATGATGACCCCCTAAAAACTGCATCAAAAGTTTGGATGCCACGCCTACCGATACTGCCCTAGCTGCCCCCATCCACCCCAACGCTTCGTCAAAAACGGGAATGCGTGCATCTTCCAGAGTTGTGGAGCTAGAGCCTCCAAATTTGGTGGGAAGATAGCTGGTAACGACCCCCAAAAAACTGCATCAAAATTTTGGATGCCACGCCCACCCATACCACCCCCAGCCCCCTTTCCACACTTTTTACAAACTTCGAGCTAGAGTCACCAAATTTGGTATGTAGATAGCAATTCACATTCCACATAGATCTGCATCAAAAATTTGGATGCCTCGCCCAACTATACCGCCCCCAGCCCCCCTTTCCCCACCATTTACAAACTTTGAGCTAGAGTCACCAAATTTGGTATGAAGATAGCAATTGACATCCCACATGGATCTGCAGCATGATACAATCAATACGGTAGTGTCATGCGAGACTGTGCCCTCTTTTTTTCGGTACTAAATGTCAGTCGCTAAGTGCTTGTCGTTGAGGTAAGACGTTGATACGGACGATTTTTACAGACTCAAGAGAGTAAAATTAAGAGAGCATCTTAGCCCTCTCCTTCGCACTCGCACATCATATGGCAAGTACGGGCTGACCTCGCATGACACTACCGTATTGATTGTATCATGATCTGCAGCAAAAATTTGAATGCCAAGCCCAACTATACCGCCCCCAGCCCGCACTTTTACAAACTTTGAGCTAGAGTCACCAAATTTGGTAAGAAGATAGCTAGCAACGACCCCCAAAAATCTGCATCAAAGTTTTGGAGCCACGCCCAACCATACCGCCCCCAGCCCACCCGTTCCCCACTTTTACAAACTTTGAGCTAGAGTCACTAAATTTTGTATGAAGATCCACAAAGATCTGCATCAAAAATTTGGATGCCACTACCACCCATACCGCCGCAGCTCTCCCTTTCTCCACATTTTACAAACTTTGAGCTAGAGTCACCAAATTTGGTATGAAGATAGCAATTGACATTCCACAATGATCTGCATCAAAAATTTGGATGCCACTACCACCCATACCGCCCCAGCTCTCCCTTTCCCCACATTTTACAAACTTTGAGCTAGAGTCACCAAATTTGGTATGAAGATAGCAATTGACAATCCACAAAGATCTGCATCAAAAATTTGGATGCCACTACCACCCATACCGCCCCAGCTCTACCTTTCCCCACCTTTAACAAACTTTGAGCTAGAGTCACCAAATTTGGAAGGAAGATAACTGGTGGCATCCCCATCTGCAACGGAGAATCTTTAAGGCAGCGTACACCCCTGCCGCATCCGTACCCCTTTGCAATCAGGCCTCTTTTCACCAGTTTAAATGCTGGTAACGAGTATACCGCAGTCGGTTGCGTCCAACTGCAACGTTTCCACTGGTTATTTTTTTAAATTGAGTACTTATGTTTGGAGTATTTTTCTCATTAGCTGTTTAGCTGTTTTTTTGGTCTTTATTCTCTTCAGTTTAGTTTTAGCCAGCTTAAAAAATCTCTAAAACTTAAGCATTATTTTTTCTTTCTGCCATTCAGCACTTGACTTAAAGGTAGATGATAAATGTTTGTCAAATATGAGACAAATACAAATGTGAAGTAGAATCAACAACGTATAGACAAGGCATCGCACGGTCATTGTTCAGGTACTGTGTTTGGCCACCAAACAGACTGTAGTAGGGGGTGGACACTACCTGCAGGTAATTCGGAAGCCGGAAGTTAACGGCAGCTGTTGCAGGACTAGACCAGGCAGCGGCATTAAAGAGGAAATTAAAATATGCAGACACAAAACCGCGCGTTTTGAATTTTGGCGCGATTTTTGGTTACGGCTTTGCATAAATTTTTTGGAATAATAGAACTCTGCAGTCTGCGAGATTTTGTCAGACCCTAAAATAGAGTTCGCCAACAAGAATATAAACTTATCCCAGTTGCAATAAATAAATTAAATTTATAATTGACTTTGGTAACTTAACTTCAATCGATTGAATTCGATATCTCCGGTGTTTCTTAACTGATTTTGATGAAATATTCAGAAAAATTCTATCGTTGCCCATTATTTTAACCCCCATTTTTACATTTTCAAAATTCGATATTTTTTTGTAATCGATTGCATGTATATATCGGAAACCAGAATAGTTATCGATAATTTGAAACAAACTTGTTCTGCTTATGGTATAGGAGAACTTATATTCAAAATCTGAAGTCTCTAGCTCTTGTAGTCTCTGAGATCGACGTGTTCATACAGACGGACATGGCTATATCGACTTGGCTGTTGATGCAGATCAAGAATATATATACTTTATGGAGTCGGAGATGCTTCTTTCTGCCTGTTACATACTACTTTTGCACAAAACCATTATACCCTTTTTACCCATTTCATGGGTTCAGGGTATAAAAAATATCACAAATCCTTTTCAAATATTAGCTTATACACAGCTCTCTAAACTCTGTATCATAATCACGTATACGCTATGTTGCCTTGAATGAGCAGGCAGAATAGACGTGGTCAAATTGCCTTAAGAATTTGTTTAAATAATAAGAGTGGTGTATTTATAAAATATGCTTATTTTCAGCTCGGCATCTGCAATATTCGACTTTATGCCAATTATTTGGCATTTGCACTGTGCAATGAAATCGAGGATACCTGGACAATACATGCAAGAAATATTTGAGTCTGAGGAATGGACGATCCTTGGAGAAGCCACGGCTTCTTGCGATGAAAAAGTATCAGATTTATATTGCTATGGTGATAGACGCAGACTGACAAGTATTGAAGATTTGATGAAGAAGTATAAATATGGTTTCGACATTCTTCGCGCAATATCCGATCATCTTGGTAATTACGGAACGACAACATTAACAGAAAACAAATTATGCTTAATCAAAGAATCAGGCGATATACAAAAAAGGATACACATTGTAAAAGGTGCACTTTATCATTGTGGTGTATATAAGGTTTATATTGAATGCATTACAAATGTGATGCAAACAACGCGATATCCTTCGAATTTGAGTAAGATATTTCACATGCCCGATCCAGACGCAGTGCGTTTTAAGACAGTTATGCAGCCTCATCTTAAATTGGATCAACAGAAATTCTTTGTGCAAATCACAGAAGCGTGCACGGGACACAGCGAAGAAGACCGCGTTAAGGCGCTGGAGCAGCTACGAAAGGATGCCGCAGTGTATCGAATTATGCCAGAATTAAGTCAGTTTATTGTCGATGCAATCGAACTTAATATATATCTGAAGGATTTAAGAATATTGTTGTATCTAGTTAGAATCCTGGAAAACTTGCTAGCCAATAAATATTTGAATATCCAAAACTATGTAAGTTAACATTCGCTGCGATACATTAAGACCCCATTTACACGCTGAAGTTTTTTGTGAATTTTTATACTCGATACCGAAGGTAAAGAGTATATTGGTTTTGTGCAATGTCCGTCATGGTATCTGTCCGTCTGTCCGTCCGTATGTGTGCAAGTTTTTTCCACACCCTTCAAGCTAGAGACTTGAAACTTTCCAATTCTCTTTATCTATGGGATAGTAAATTAAAGTGTCAATATGGGGGTTCTACGATAACTGGGGGGATGGCAAATCGATAAATTCGATAGCTCAAAACCGCTAAATCCACATATTTCGCACATCCTTACAGCTAGAACTACCAAATTTGGTAAGCAGATAGCTACTAGGAACCCCAAAAAACTGCATCAAAAATTTTGGAGCCACGCCCACCCATTACGCCTCCAGCCCCCCGCATTTTAAAGTCAAAAAAGCCTATATCTCCCACAGTTTTTGAGCTAGAGCCACCAAATTTGGTGCCAAGATAGGTGATGATGACCCCCAAAAACTGCATCAAAAGTTTGGATGCCACGCCCACCCATACTGCCCTAGCCGCCCCCATCCCCCCCCAACGCTTCGTAAAAAACCGGGAATGCGTGGATCTTCCAGAGTTGTGGAGCTAGAGCCACCAAATTTGGTAGGAAGATAGCTGGCAACGACCCCCAAAAATCTGCATCACAGTTTTGGAGCCACGCCCTCCCCTTTTTCCAACTTTCTACACCTTTTACAAACTTTGAGCTAGAGTCACCAAATTTGGTATGAAGATAGCAATTGTCATTTCACAAAGATCTGCATCAAAAATTTTGATGCCACAACTACCCATACCGCCCCCAGCCCCCCTTTCCCCACCTTTTACAAACTTTGAGCTAGAGTCACCAAATTTGGAAGTAATATAGCTGGTGGCATCCTCATCTGCATCGGTGAATCTTTAAGGCAGCGTACACCCCTGCCGCATCCGTACCCCTTTGCAATCAGGCCTCTTTTACCGGATTTAATACTGGTATCGAGTATGCGGCAGTCGGTTGCGTCCGACTGCAACGTTTCCACTTGTTCAATTTCGATAGTTCCCTCGTAAACCAAGGTGGCTTATAAACCCTTGAAGAATAAGTGAGGGGAACGCAAATATCCAAAAAGCGAATTCAAAGACCTATAGAATATGGCAATGGCAGTTTCTGTATCACTACAAGAATAAAGACGAGACCAATTAGTATGTTGAAGAAGATAATTTAATTTAGTAAAGTTAGTTTTACGAAAGCAACGGGTTTTTAAAGTATTATAAGATATTGCACTAGGGTTAAAAATTTCTATGGATAGTTCTAAGGTTGGATGGTAGGTGTCTTCCGGAAGCACTAGAGGGGGTATTCTACAAGCATTACTGCAATCTGAGTCCGAAACAAATATCAAGTCCAACATTCTACCACTACAGTTATGCACAATTTAAATTTATAAATACAATAAATAATTTTCTTTTCAACAAAAAACATATACCTAGCTATTCCCTTTTGTTGAATTTTTTTGTTTTCTAATTTTTTTCAGTCCCGTATTTGGCTGCCGTAAATATGGTCACCGTAGTTATCATACATATATGGTATTATAGCTTAGTGGTACAACAAAGTGGTTAATAGCTCAAGTTGCCTGGTTTGCAAGTTTGAACTGCCGAATTTCAATTAGTTAAGTGAGCAGCTGAATTTGTTAATCGTTAGGTGTTGCAAGTTAACCAATTTTTTCCGATGAATAAGTCAAAAATATTTATAAATATATATTTTTTTTTCATTTTGAGTTTTGAGATCTTAAACATT
The DNA here is from genome assembly GCA_018904305.1 of Scaptomyza montana. NCBI lineage: Eukaryota > Metazoa > Arthropoda > Insecta > Diptera > Drosophilidae > Scaptomyza > Scaptomyza montana. The sequence goes on from JAEIGR010000045.1 coordinate 1,135,387, forward strand.
AATTCGGCCATTTTATGAGCTCACATATGTAATTCAGTATCGATCTTCTTCTCTGGGCACGCATTCTTATGTCCCAAATTATCGTCAATTATCTTTGGTTAAGTTAATACATTGTGAGTCGAACACGCATCGCCTCGTTGGACAGTTTGACGATATCGTTCACTGGGATGGGTATTTTTAGGTCGCGTGCCAACTTTTCTTCCTGACGCCGAATCTTATTCTCTTTACGTTTGTAGCTGACCACATACTTTATTTTTTCGAGTAAAAGCTGCCCTTTTTGATCGACATATTCCTTGGCCTAAGTGTGATCAAAGTGTTTAAAAGGAATTGGTGCACTCATCACATTATCCTGACTCTCTTCCTTTTCGAGGGCAGTCATTATGCCGAGTACATCTTCATAAGACAGGAAGGCTGACAAATAAACGTCATACCTTTGTTGAAATAACTTTTGCACTTGCGGTGCCTGCTGTTGTTGTTGTTGTACCGCTGGGGTTGCTGAACTGCGCCAATTGGTGCCGGCTTAGGCATTTCCTGCTTTGTTGTACCGCTGGGGGTTGCTGAACTGCGCCAATTGGTGCCGGCTTAGGCATTTCCTGCTTTGTGCCGCTTTCGAGGTTATGTCTGATATTTGCTTGATCTTTATTGTTGTTTTACACAACTACCAACTGAATAAAATAGATCATATCGATCAGATTTACACTGTCTAATGGGTAACACGAACGAGAGTATACTTACACAGTCTGTCACAATAAGCGGGTCATAAGCGGCAACAAAAACTACAGAAATTTAATTTTAAACAAATGGCGGTTCATCAACTGCTGATCTTGTATGCGTCACCACGCCAGACAATGGCTCGATACAACAGAGATGCTCCTGTTGTTTATCGGGAACTGTTGCTATATGGTTGCAAAAATGGTTGCTAGCTTGACTTCGTTGCTTAACATTTGCATTATAAACTGTAGTGCTTAGGTCTTATGATGGTTTAAAATAAGTGTAATATTTATTTAAATTTAGTATTTCTGTGAATTCATTTTTTGTAACGAAATTTGTATTATCTCTACTTTGTTATTGCTAAAGAAAAATAGTTTATTTTCTTTTTAACATAATCATTAAACTTAAATTTCATTCGTAATACCTTTAAATATTTAAATATTTTCATAACATTTATGCATAACATATTTCAGTGCTAACGAATATTAGTTAAATAGGCATAATGATATATTTTGATATTCACAACTATCGTCTTAAGAAACCTGCATCACATTATGCAACACTGTTGCGTAAGTTGATTAGGGCCTATCGATAGGTGTTTAGCTAAATTGCTGCAAGTCATGCGTTTAATTGTGTGCACGACGCAGTACAACTCAAGACGTGAATTGTTAGTGTGTGAGATAAAGAACATTGTGATTTTAAGTTAATACATCAAGGCCTATTGTAAGGCAGTCAGCAGCCGACACCATTGCAGTGCGCAGCACGTCATAGCATTGGAAAGACACGTCGAGCATATTTTGCTACAGAATCAAATTGGGTTTTTATGAACGGAATAAGCTCGATTTTCACTTTGATCTTTGAAACTTAAGCGTTGAGTTATTTGACGATGATTGCATAACCTACCAAATAAAAATGTATGTAAGTCTAACATTTTTCTATTGAGCTTAAAAGCACCGAACACACCATATACATATTTTTGCGTAAATTCACACGCATTTATCGCCTAAATTTGTGCAAACTTTGCTGAAAGCAAGAGCTCGTCGAGTAAATATGGAAGAACGCGCCGCTGCGAACCAAGCAAAATATGTGCAAAGCCCACACTCACCACACAAAAATACGCGCAAAACTTTGGGCAAAGACCCAAAATATCAAAACGGTTTTGATTTCTTGCTCGAGATGCGTGAATGCGTTTGTGTGACGCTTGCATTCACATTCCACAAATACATAGAAGCAAAAAAATTTCTCTGGTGTATTCGTTGCTTAAGGTACTGTCAAAGGGAGCAATTTTTCATAAAATCATTGCTTGAACGAAAAAAATTGGTCCGTCTGACAGCTCGTTCAGAACATTAAAGCTCTCAATATAAAATAGCTGACGTGGAACACACACACAAGTGAATTCAATTATTTTCAAAAAACCTCTAAGCTGTATATTAATTTTTTTATAATTTTTAGATTAAAAAGCTAAGGTTAGGAATAAAAAATAAAAAACTCAAGAATCGCGACATTTTTTTGGTGTACGAAACGCAACTAATATTCAAATAAAAAGCGATTTTGATTTCCTGAAAGAGCAAATAAGTTGTGATTACATACAATGGAAAACGATAAGCATGAGCACCAAAAATTGCATGACGAAATTCGTGAGAAACAGCTAAAATCAGAGAATCGCAAAAAACTAAAAAGAAAAGCCAAAAAAACCACTATACAAGACCATAAGCATGAAAAAATGCATAAAAAACTGATAAAATTGGAGACTCTCCATCGAGTGAAAACAGTTAGCAAACAAACAGAACATGAGCCCGAAAAAATGCATGAGCTTACTCTTGAAAAGCAACGAAAATCTGAGATTTTCAAAACATTCAATACTGGAGGCAAAATTACTGAATCTGATTTAGCAAACAAAGCTGGACGAAAGCCCGAAAAAATTGAAGAGCTCATGCGTAAAGAACAACGAAAATATGAAATTCTCCAAACATTCAATTCTGCAGGCAAAAAAACTGAATCCGAATTCGCAATTAATGCTGGACGAAAGACCGAAAAAATTAATGAGCTCTTGAGTGAAGTCCAGCGAAAATCTGAGATTCTCCAAACATTCAATACTGGAGGCAAAAAAACTGGATCCGATTTCGCAAGTAAGGCTGGACGAAAGCCCGAAAAAATTGACGAGCTCATGCGTGAAGAACAGCGAAGATCTGAGATTCCCCAAACATTCAAAAACTGGGCAGGAGTCGAGCAAATAGATTTTGAAAATAATATGATATTCGAAACTGAGGAATCAGACCCTGATAAAGCGAGTACTTGGTTCCATTTTACAAGTCAAGGAGATTATCAAGAACAATCTAAGCTGCAAGAAGCAGATAAACTAGACGCAAAATCACGAGAAGAACAGGAAAGAGAACCGCGAGAAAATACATTGGCTTTGCAGTCAACAGAGCCAAAAAACAAATATGTAGAAGATTTAACAGGATTGTATGAAGATGTTTTGCAAATGATAAAAAAACTAAAATGCCAGCTTCGTTGGGAACTGCGTGAAGCAAAACAAAGGGAAGAGGCAGAATTGTTTGGAAATAACTCACAAAATCAGTCTGTTTGTGAGAGTATTCCAGAGGAGTTGAGCGTTCCTGAGTTTAACATGTAAGTATTAAATCATACAAGAACCACCCCATAAACTGCCAGAAAGTATAGGATGTGAGACTTTACCTATACACAATGAACTGAAGTGGCATAGAGTCCAAAATTTCGTTGAAACAAACTTTAATTTTAACTTAATATCTATGAAGAATCAATAAATATTTTTGCTGAGAATGCAACCCTACAATTTTAATCAAGTTTCAAAGTAAGGTGATTAACTGACTTCTGTGAAAAAATTGGCGGGAACCTTTTGTGGACTTTGTGCGCTTGGCAGTTTCACACGCTGAAAAAAAAATAATTAGGGTGTTCAACAGCTCGTTTCATCGTTTCAAGTTTCAAAGTTGAAACGTCTCGCAACAACAACATACATAGAAAATTTCTTGAAACGTTGAAACACCCCAGCCTATGTATACAAAAAGTGTTTCAAGTTTGAACAAAGTAAAGATGGGAAGAGGACGAGATGTATTCGATATTTGCTATCGATGTTCAGTACTTTTAGTATATTTGGTGTATTTTTGTGCAAAATAGTAAAAAACACATGTGATTAATGGCCGCCAAATTTTAAAAGCATGTAATTGAGCAACTAATTCAAACAACGAGCTCTTCTCACCTTCAATATCCTCTATTTCTCTAATAACTTGCTTTGCTAAAGCATCGCATAGCATATCTTTAGCACTTTTAAAAAGCATTTTTTATAAATAAAGTATAACCGCGGTAAACAGCAACAGTGACAAAAATTGAAGAATAAGAAATGTAAACAAAGAACAGCTGACTGCACAAACTTGAAACGCATTGACACCCAAAATGCCGTTCACGAGTTAATCGTTTCAACTTTGAAACATGAAACGTTGAAACGGAGCTGTTGAACACCCTAAATATATATTGTAAAAAATGGATTTTGATGGCCAGGGTATGTGGACTGAATTGAGTAAAACATGCATCTGGGGGTTGACGTCTGCGATGACCCGCGCCTTAGCCCGCTCGGTCAACGATCGCAGGTAAAGTGGTGGGATAAACGAGTAGTACTAAAAATTATAAGCCACCTTAAGTCCAAAGGAGAGTTAGACCCCATTTACACGCTGAAGTTTTTTCATGAATTTTCTCTCTGAATCTTTTGTTTGTTGGCAAGGGGAGTAGAGGGGTAAAATTTCAAGCAAAAATTCACTACTTGTTAAGCCGTGAATTTTTTTTTCTAATTTTGCTTTGCCTTATTCCGATAGAATGTAAACACAGAGTTGCACAGTGCTTGATGTGAATAATAAAGTTTTCGATACGAAATATCGCACAAGCAAATATTAGCGCAAATAGTAAATACATAGTTTTGGTTAAAAAATTATTAATAGTAATGTTCACTGAATCCATTTTATTTACTTGTTACTTCTTAAATCAATTATATGTTAAAAAATAATACAATCGATGGCAAAGATGTATGTTTATCGACCATAAATTTAATCCAGAGTTGCATTTTCAAAGGAAAAATTTCACTGAAAAACTTCAGCGTGTAAATGCGATCTGAATTCCGAAGAATTTTCAAAACGGAATGAAAAAAATTCACGAAAAATCTTCAGCGTGTAAATGGGGTCTTACATACAAACATACAGGTGAAGCTAATAAAAACGTGCTAATAAAGTAGAAAGTGTGTATTAAGAGATAACAGCAACCCTATTTGCGGTACTTTAATTTTGTAGATGAGCTTGTGTTCCGTCTTGCAACGCTGCTGGACGTATGACTCGACAACGGTCGCACTTCTTCCGCGCTTGCAAATTTGATAGTAAAGGAATAAACGCTTACCGATTTAGAAATTTGTGAAATTAACACAACTTTTGAAATTTATGTTAGTTCGCATCTGCAAAAGTGCAGCCGAAATATGCTAACATTCAGAGACAAACAAAAATCAAGAAAATATGCGCAGTAACAAAATGGGTAGACTAAAGCTAGCATATGATGAAGCAGGGGCACTTCTTAAAAGAAAACTAGCTGCTGATGTAGCATTTAATTAAAGAAATGATACAAAACTTTTAATTCATGCAGACATAGTGACAGCAGAGATATCAAATAAAAACACCACAAATTTTAATGTCTCTGAAAGCCAGGCAATTGAAGCAAAAAGAAAGCTTGGTATAGCAGAACCAATACCAAAACAAATGATGCAAACAAATTAAGCAAAATATTGTACAATAAAATTCTTCATATAAGCGAACAGCATTATATACAGATGGATGGACAAAGTATGTATAGAAACCAGCAAACCAGCCACTTCAGATCAGACTTTGTTACTTCCGATATACCGCTGAGGCTTAAACTATCTGAAGCGGGCACAATTTTTTGGAATAATAGAACTCTGCAGTCTGCGAGATTTTGCCAGACCCTAAAATAGAGTTCGCCAACAAGAATATAAACTAATCCCAGTTGCAATAAATAAATTAAATTTATAATTGACTTTGGTAACTTAAATTCAATCGATTAAATTCGATATCTCCGGTGTTTCTTAACTGATTTGGATGAAATATTCAGAAAAATTCTATCGTTGCCCATTATTTTAACCCCCATTTTTACATTTTCAAAATTCGATATTTTTTTGTAATCGATTGCATGTATATATCGGAAACCAGAATAGTTATCGATAATTTGAAACAAACTTGTTCTGCTTATGGTATAGGAGAACTTATATTCAAAATCTGAAGTCTCTAGCTCTTGTAGTCTCTGAGATCGACGTGTTCATACAGACGAACAGACGGGCTTGGCTATATCGACTCGGCTGTTGATGCAGATCAAGAATATATATATGTACTTTATGGAGTCGGAGATGCTTCCTTCTGCCTGTTACATACTACTTTTGCACAAAACCATTATACCCTTTTTACCCATTTCATGGGTTCAGGGTATAAAAAAATCACAAATCCTTTTCAAATATTAGCTTATACACAGCTCTCTAAACTCTGTATCATAATCACGTATACGCTATGTTGCCTTGAATGAGCAGGCAGAATAGACGTAGTCAAATTGCCTTAAGAATTTGTTTAAATAATAAGAGTGGTTTATTTATAAAATATGCTTATTTTCAGCTCGGCATCTGCAATATTCGACTTTATGCCAATTATTTGGCATTTGCACTGTGCAATGAAATCGAGGATACCTGGACAATACATGCAAGAAATATTTGAGTCTGAGGAATGGACGATCCTTGGAGAAGCCACTGCTTCAAGCGATGAAAAAGTATCAGATTTATATTGCTATGGTGATAGACGCAGTCTGACAAGTATTGAAGATTTGATGAAGAAGTATAAATATGGTTTCGACATTCTTCGCGCAATATCCGATCATCTTGGTAATTACGGCAAGACAACATTAACAGAAAACAAATTATGCTTAATCAAAGAATCAGGCGATATACAAAAAAGGATACACATTGTAAAAGGTGCACTTTATCATTGTGGTGTATACAAAGTTTATATTGAATGCATTACAAATGTGATGCAAACAACGCAACATCCTTCGAATTTGAGTAAGATATTTCACATGCCCGATCCAGACGCAGTGCGTTTTAAGACAGTTGTGCAGCCTCATCTTAAATTGGATCAACAGAAATTCTTTGTGCAAATCACAGAAGCGTGCACGGGACACAGCGAAGAAGACCGCGTTAAGGCGCTGGAGCAGCTACGAAAGGATGCCGCAGTGTATCGAATTATGCCAGAATTAAGTCAGTTTATTGTCGATGCAATCGAACTTAATATATATCTGAAGGATGTAAGAATATTGTTGTATCTAGTTAGAATCGTGGAAAACTTGCTAGCCAATAAATATTTGAATATCCAAAACTATGTAAGTTAACATTCGCTGCGATACATTAAGACCCCATTTACACGCTGAAGTTTTTTGTGAATTTTTTTTTCATTCCGTTCTGAAAGTTCTTCGGAATTCAGGTCGCATTTACACGCTGAAGTTTTTCAGTGAAATTTTTCCTTTGAAAATGCAACTCTGGTTTAAATTTATGGTCGATAAACATACATATTTGCCATCGATTGTTTTATTTGTTAACATATAATTGATTTAAGAAGAAACAAGTAAATGAAATGGATTCAGTTAACATTACTATTAATAATTTTTTAACCAAAACAAAGTATTTACTATTGGCGCTTATATTTGCGTGTGCGATATTTCGTATCGAAAACTTTATTACTCACATCAAACACTGTGCAACTCTGTATTTACATTCTATGGGAATAAGGCAAAGCAAAATTAGAAAGAAAAATTCTCGACATAACAAGTAGTGAATTTTTGCTTGAAAGTTTACTCCTCTACACCCCTTGCCTACAAACAAAAGATTCAGAGAGAAAATTCACGAAAAAACTTCAGCGTGTAAATGGGCACTAAGAGTGATAAATTCTTATAATTATTGTGTTATTACAGACGCACATCTTAATGCCAGCTGTGGTCAGCTGCTTCTTGGCAAAAAAGGTGTCTCGACCCAAGAGCCGAATCAATCATTGGCAATTCCGTGAATACGCATGCGACATTGCCACACAGTTTGTGGTGCGTTTTGCTTGCGTGAGGCAACGAGTTTTTAGGTATGTAATTTGAATTTACTCTACTCTTGTTCTTATTAATACTAAATAATTTTATTTCATTGTATTTGTTTGATCGATTTGATCGATTGCAGCTTGTACCAGAGTGGACTTGACAAACCATGCCTAATGTCGGTCTACGGCTCTCTCATGGCATTGCATAAACTAGGCATATCTGCAATCTTCGGGATAGTTTTACCGAAAATTCCTAATGTATCTGCGATAATACGACCGCATTTGGAAAGAAATCCCAAGAAAATTAGCGCCTTGTACATTAAATACCGACTTGTTAACATGTGTACTCCAATTATGCAACACTTTCATAAACCGTCGTTCAGCTTAACGCAATATCGCAGGAACTACGGCTATTTAGGCACTGCATTGTATCGTGCCACTGCTTTTTCGCGCATTTGTGATATAGCCGCCTTACAAGAAAAAGATCCAATTAAAAAACGCAAAGTATTGAATATGAAAGCCATTTTCAACAGTGACATGAATTTACCCACGTAATATAAATTGCATTAATTAATTCCCTAAAATTCGAATATAAGTAAGTATTAAAAACCTTTTTTAACATAACTTACACTTTTGATTCATGTACATAATATATTTATGCTTCAATTATCCTGTACATGAATTTAGTACTGAAAAAAAAAAAAACAAAATGAAAATTGACTAAGATTCATGATGAATTGATTACTCTTAATAATAATCAATACGAGTTTAGGCAAATTTTTGAAAGATCTCTCTCATTTATTTTGCTAGTAAACCCAACGAGCTTTATTTTTTGTTTTTATGAATATAAACCGTGTTGGCAACAAAAAAATTCTATATTAATATTATAAGATGATAAAATTGATTTCCGAGTTGGCCTAGTTTATGTTGTTGGGCGATAAAAATCTCTTTCATTTCCCATTTGAATTTGCTGCTGCCGTATGTTGCCACCAGCATGCTGAACGCATCTTATCACCAGGCTAAAACAAAACCAAAACCACACAAAATAATCATATACATATAAAGACTGCTGCTGCTGTAACGAAATAAATGCCGGATATCCTGGCAGCTTTCAAGCCGTAGAAACACAACGGCATTAATAGTCACACGACCAACAGCAAGAGCAACAAAAAGAATGTAATAATTTTGTTCAAGCAAAAGGTCTTGTGCCCTGGTCCCCTGGTGTGCCGTCTAGGTTAACGCTTAGGGCTTTAAGAGATTTTTTGGTTTGCGGGCAGTACTAAGTTTTCTCCTACAAATTTGTTAGGGTCGATAGCCGTTGATCGGCCAATTTGCAATTCGAGTTGCTTATTGATTTTGAAACCATCTTTTAATTTCAGGCCGCGACAGCTGGCGTTTTAAATTTCATGAACAAATACAGAAGCCAACGGCGGTGGCGGTAGCGGCGGCGAACAGCGTCTGATTTACTTGAATTAACTGATTCGGATTCGGACTGATTGTTGCGATGACGTTACAGAATCACGGACGCACACAAGCACACTCCACATACACACAGACCGATGCAAGCGTTTGCTTACCACTGCAAACTTTACTTTTCAGCCGTTTGATCGCCAACTAATAAAACTAAAACATAAACTTAAAAAAAATATGTGTATAATTATACTCGATACCGAAGGTAAAGAGTATATAGGTTTTGTGCAATGTCCGTCATGGTGTCTGTCCGTTTGTATGTTCGCAACTTTTTCCACACCCTTCAAGCTAGAGACTTGAAACTTTCCAATTCTCTTTATCTATGGGATAGTAAATAAAAGTGTCAAGATGGGGGTTATACGATAACTGGGGGGCTGGCAAATCGATAAATTCACATATTTCGCACATCCTTACAGCTAGAACTACCAAACTTGGTGAGAAGATAGCTACTAGCAACCCCCAAAAAACTGCATCAAAAGTTTTGGAGCCACGCCCACTCATTCCGCCCCCAACCCCCCCGCATTTTAAAGTCAAAAACGCCTATATCTCCCACAGTTTTTGAGCTATAGCCACCAAATTTGGTGCCAAGATAGGTGATGATGACCCCCTAAAAACTGCATCAAAAGTTTGGATGCCACGCCTACCGATACTGCCCTAGCTGCCCCCCATCCACCCCAACGCTTCGTCAAAAACGGGAATGCGTGCATCTTCCAGAGTTGTGGAGCTAGAGCCTCCAAATTTGGTGGGAAGATAGCTGGTAACGACCCCCAAAAATCTGCATCAAAGTTTTGGAGCCACGCCCACCCATTTCGCCCCCCTTTCCCCACCATTTACAAACTTTGAGCTAGAGTCACCAAATTTGGTATGAAGATAGCAACTGACATTCCACAAAGATCTGCATCAAAAGTTTGGATGCCACGCCCACCAATACCGCCCACAGCCCTCCTTTCCCCACTTTTTACAAACTTTGAGCTAGGGTCACCAAATTAGGCATGTAGATAGTAATTGACATCCCACATAGATCTATACCAAAAATTTGAATGCCACGCCCACCCATACCGCCCCCAGCCCCCCTTTCCCCACTTATTACAAAATTCGCGCTAGAGTCACCAAATTTGGTATGAAGATAGCAATTGACATTCCACAAAGATCTGCATCAAGAATTTAGATGCCACGCCCACCTATACCACCCCCAGCCCCCCCCCCCCCTTCCCACACATTTTACAAACTTTGAGCTAGGGTCACCAAATTTGGTATGAAGATAGCAATTGACATTCCACAAAGATCTGCAGCAAAAATTTGGATGCCACGCCCACCCATACTGCCCCCAGCCCCCCTTTCCCAACAAACTTACAAACTTTGAGCTAGAGTCACCAAATTTGGTATGAAGATAGAAATTGTCATTTCACTAAGATCTGCATCAAAAATTTTGATGCCACAACTACCCATACCGCCCCCAGCCCCCCTCTCTACACCTTTTAGAAACTTTGAGCTAGAGTTACCAATTTTGGTATGAATATAACAATTGACATACCACAAAGATCTGCATCAAAAATTTGGATGCCACGCCCACCCAAACCGCCCCCCTTTCCCCACCTTTTACAAACTTTGAGCTAGGGTCACCAAATTTGGTATGAAGATAGCAATTGACATTCCACAAAGATCTGCATCAAAAATTTGGATGCCACGCCCACCCATACCGCTCCAGCCCCCCATTCCCAATTTTTGCAAATTTTGAGCTAGAGTCACCAAATTTGATATGAAGATAGCAATTGACATTCCACAAAGATCCGCATCAAAATTTGGATGCCACGCCCACCCATACCACCCCCAACCCCCCTTTCCCCAATTGTTATAAATTTCGAGCTAGAGTCACCAAATTTGGTATGAAGATAGCAATTGATATTTCACAAACATCTGCATCAAAAATTTAGATGCCACGCCCACCCATACCGCCCCCAGCCCCCTTTCCACACTTGTTACAAACTTCGAGCTAGAGTCACCAAATTTGGTATGTAGATAGCAATTGACATTCCACATAGATCTGCATCAAAAATTTGGATGCCTCGCCCACCCATACCGCCCCCAGCTCCCCTTTCCCTACATCTTACAAATATCGAGCTAGAGTCACCAAATTTGGTATGAAGATAGAAATTGTCATTTCACTAAGATCTGCATCAAAAATTTTGATGCCACAACTACCCATACCGCCCCCAGCCCCCCCTTTCTACACCTTTTAGAAACTTTGAGCTAGAGTTACCAAATTTGGTATGAATATAACAATTGACATTCCACAAAGATCTGCATCAAAAATTTGGATGCCACGCCCACCCAAACCGCCCCCCTTTCCCCACCTTTTACAAACTTTGAGCTAGGGTCACCAAATTTGGTATGAAGATAGCAATTGACATTCCACAAAGATCTGCATCACAATTTGGATGCCACGCCCACTCATACCACCCGCAGCCCCCCTTTCCCCACTTTTTACAAACTTCAAGCTAGATTCACCAAATTTGGTATGAAGATAGCAATTGACATTCCACAAAGATCTGCATCAAAAATTTTGATGCCACAACTACCCATACCGCCCCCAGCCCCCCCTTTCCCTACATTTTACAAACTTTGAGCTAGAGTCACCAAATTTGGAAGGAAAATAGTTGGTGGCATCCCCATCTGCATCGGAGAATCTTTAAGGCAGCGTACACCCCTGCCGCATCCGTACCCCTTGCAATCAGGCCTATTTTTACCGGTTTTAATACTGGTATCGAGTATGCCGCAATCGGTTGCGTCCGACTGCAACGTTTCTACTTGTTTTCATTCGGTTCTGAAAGTTCTTCGGAATTAAGGTCGCATTTACACGCTGAAGTTTTTCAGTGAAATTTTTCCTTTGAAAATGCAACTCTGGTTTAAATTTATGGTCGATAAACATACATATTTGCCATCGATTGTTTTATTTGTTAACATATAATTGATTTTAGAAGTAACAAGTAAATGAAATGGATTCAGTAAGCATTACTATGTATTAATAATTTTTTAACCAAAACAAAGTATTTACTATTGGCGCTTATATTTGCGTGTGCGATATTTCGTATCGAAAACTTTATTACTCACATCAAACACTGTGCAACTCTGTGTTTACATTCTATGCGAATAAGGCAAAGCAAAATTAGAAAAAAAAATTCTCGACTTAACAAGTAGTGAATTTTTGCTTGAAATTTTACCCCTCTACTCCCCTTGCCTACAAACAAAAGATTCAGAGAGAAAATTCATGAAAAAACTTCAGCGTGTAAATGGGCACTAAGAGTCATAAATTCTTATAATTATTGTGTTATTACAGACGCACATCTTAATGCCAGCTGTGGTCAGCTGCTTCTTGGCAAAAAAGGTGTCTCGACCCAAGAGCCGAATCAATCATTGGCAATTCCGTGAATACGCATGCGACATTGCCACACAGTTCGTGGTGCGTTTTGATTGCGTGAGGCAACGAGTTTTTTAGGTATGTAATTTGAATTTACTCTACTCTTGTTCTTATTTATACTAAATAATTTTTTCATTGTATTTGTTTGATCGATTTGATCGATTGCAGCTTGTACCAGAGTAGACTTGACAAACCATGCCTAATGTCGGTGTATGGCTCTCTCATGGCATTGCATAAACTAGGCATATATGCAATCTTCAGGATAGTTGTACCGAAAATTCCTAATGTATCTGCGATAATACGACCGCATTTGGAAAGAAATCCCAAGAAAATTAGCGCCTTGTACATTAAATACCGACTTGTTAACATGTGTACTCCAATTATGCAACACTTTCATAAACCGTCGTTCAGCTTAACGCAGTATCGCAGGAACTACGGCTATTTAGGCACTGCATTGTATCGTGCCACTGCTTTTTCGCGCATTTGTGATATAGCCGCCTTACAAGAAAAAGATCCAATTAAAAAACGCAAAGTATTGAATATGAAAGCCATTTTCAACAGTGACATGAATTTACCCACGTAATATAAATGGCATTAATTAATTCCCTAAAATTCGAATATAAGTAAATATTGAAAACCTTTTTTTAACATAACTCAAACTTTTGATTCATGTACATTATATATTTATGCTTCAATTATCCTGTACATGAATTAAGTACTGAAAAAAAAACAAGTAAGAAGGCTCTAGTCGGGAGAGCCCGACTAGTAGATACCCTTAACCCAGTTGCAAAAAATAAATTAAATTTGGTATACTGACTTAACTTCAATCGATTAAGCTCGATATCTCCGGTGTTTCTTAACCAATTTGGACGAAATTTTCAGAAAAGATCTATTGTTACCCATTCTTTCAACCCTCATTTTTACATTTTCCAAATTCGATATTTTTTTGTTATCGATCACATGTGTATATCGGAAACCAGAATAGTTATCGATAATTTGAAGCAAACTTGTTCTGCTCATGGTATAGGAGAACTTATATCCCAAATCTGAAGTCTCTAGCTCTTGTAGTCTCTGAGATCCACGCGTTCATACAGACGGACAGACGGACGGACAGACGGACATGGCTAAATCGACTCGGCTATTGATGCTGATCAAGAATATATATACTTTATAGGGTCGGAGATGCTTCCTTCTGCCTGTTACATACTTTTGCACAAAACCATTATACCCTTATTTACCCATTTTATGGGTTAAGGGTATAAAAAACTATATGAAAATTGACTAAGATTCATGATGAATTGATTACTCTTAATAATAATCAATATGAGTTTAGGCAAATTTTTGAAAGATCTCTCTCATTTATTTTGCTAGTAAACCCAACGAGCTTTATTTTTTTGTTTTTATGAATATAAAACGTGTTGGCAACAAAAAAATTCTATATTAATATTATAAGATGATAAAATTGATTTCCGAGTTGGCCTAGTTTATGTTGTTGGGCGATAAAAATCTCTTTCATTTCCCATTTGAATTTGCTGCTGCCGTATGTTGCCACCAGCATGCTGAACGCATTTTATCACCAGGCTAAAGCAAAACCAAAAGCACACAAATAATCATATACATACATATAAAGGCTGCAGCTGCTGTAACGAAATAAATGCCGGATATCCTGGCAGCTTTCAAGCCGTAGAAACACAACGGCATTAATAGTCACACGACCAACAGCAAGAGCAACAAAAGAATGAAATAATTTTGTTCAAGCAAAAGGTCTTGTGCCCTGGTCCCTGGTGTGCCCGTTATAGTTATAGAGATTTGATAGGAAGATAGCTGGTATCGACCCCCAAAGAACTGCATCAAAAGTTTTGGACCCACGCCCTCCCATTTTGCCCCCAGCCACAAAGATTTTAAAGTCAAAAAAGCCTATATCTCCCTCAGTTTTTGAGCTATAGCCACCAAATTTGGTGCCAAGATAGGTGATGATGACCCCCAAAAACTGCATCAAAAGTTTGGATGCCACGCCCACCAATTCTGCCCTAGCCGCCCCCATCCGCCCCAATGCTTCGTCAAAAACGGGAATGCGTGTATCTTCCAGAGTTGTGGAGCTAGAGCCACCAAATTTCGTAGGAAGATAGCTTGCAACGACACCCAAAAATCTGCATCAAGTTTTAGAGCCACGCCCACCCCTTCCAACCCCCTTTCCCAACCATTTACAAACTTTGAGATAGTCACCAAATTTGGTATGAATATAGCAACTAACATTCCACAAAGATCTGCATCAAAAATTTGGATGCCACGCCTACCCATACCGCCCCCAGCCCCCCATTCCACACTTTTTACAAATTTCGAGCAAGAGTCACCAAATTTGGTATGAAGATAGCAATTGACATTCCACAAAGATCTGCATCAAAAATTTTGATGCCACTATCACCCATACCGCCCCCCAGACCCCCTATCCCCACTTTTACAAACTTTGAGCTAGAGTCACCTAATTTTGTATGAAGATAGCAACTAACATTCCACAAAGATCTGCATCAAAAATTTTGATGCCACAACTACCCATACCGCCCCCAGCCCCCCCCCTTTCCACACCTTGACAATTTTTGAGCTAGAGTCACCAAATTTGCAACGAAGACAGCTGGTAGCATCCCCATCTGCATCGGAGAATCTTTAAGGCAGCGTACAACCCTGCCGCATCCGTACTGCTTTGCAATCATGCCATTTTTTTTACCGGTTTTAATACTGGTATCGAGTATGCCGCAGTTGGTTGCGTCCGACTGCAACGTTTCCACTTGGTTTTTTTATTCTTTACTTTAGCTTTTTAATATAAAAACAAGTGGAAACGTTGCAGTCTGGCGCAACCGACTGCGGCATACTCGATACCAGTATTAAAACCGGTAAAAGAGGCCTGATTGCAGGGGGTACGGATGCGGCAGGGGTGTACGCTGCCTTAAAGATTCTCCGATGCAGATGGGGATGCCACCAGCTATATTACTTCCAAATTTGGTGACTCAAGCTCAAGGTTTGTAAAAGGTGGAGAATGGGGGGGCTGGGGGCGGTATGGGTAGTTGTGGCATCAAAATTTTTGATGCAGATCTTTGTGGAATGTCAATTGCTATCTTCATACCAAAATTGGTGAATCTAGCTTGAAGTTTGTAAAAAGTGGGGAAAGGGGGCTGCGGGTGGTATGAGTGGGCGTGGCATCCAAATTGTGATTTAGATCTTTGTGGAATGTCAATTGCTATCTTCATACCAAATTTGGTGACCCTAGCTCAAAGTTTGTAAAAGTTGGGATAGGTGGTCTGGGGGGAGGTATGGGTGATAGTGGCATCAAAATTTTTGATGCAGATCTTTGTGGAATGTCAATTGCTATCTTCATACCAAATTTGGTGACTCTTGCTCGAAATTTGTAAAAAGTGTGGAAAGGGGTGCTGGGGGCGGTATGGGTAGGCGTGGCATCCAAATTTTTGATGCAGATCTTTGTGGAATGTTAGTTGCTATATTCATACCAAATTTGGTGACTCTAGCTCGAAGTTTGTACAAGCTGGGGAAAGGGGGGCGGAATGGGTGGACGTGGCTCCAAAACTTTGATGCTGATTTTTGGGGCTCGTTGCCAGCTATCTTCCTACCAAATTTGGTGGGTTTAGCTCCACAACTCTGGAAGATACACGCATTCCCGTTTTTGACGAAGCGTTGGGGTGGATGGGGGTGGCGTGGGCAGTATTGGTGGGCGTGGCATCCAAACTTTTGATGCCATTTTTTGGGGGTCATCATCACCTATCTTGCCACCAAATTTGGTGGCTCTAGCTCAAAAACTGTGGGAGATATTGCTATTTCTGATTTCAAATTGCGGTGGGGCTGGGGGCGGAATGGGGGGCGTGGCTCCAAAATTTTTGATGAAGTTTTTTGGGGGTTGCTAGTAGCTATCTGTTTACCGAATTTGGTAGTTCTAGCTGTAAGGATGTGCGAAACATGTGGATTTATCGGTTTTGAGTCATCGAATTTATCGATTTGCCAGCCCCCCAGTTATCGTACAACCCCCATCTTGACACTTTAATTTACTATCCCATAGATAAAGAGAATTGGAAAGTTTCAAGTCTCTAGCTTGAAGGGTGTGGAAAAAAGTTGCGAACATACGGACGGACACCATGACGGACATTGCACAAGCCCAATATTCTCTTTACCTTCGGTATCGAGTATAAAAATGGATGAATCGTTTGACGTAAGTATTATAAATCGCATTATGGGTGATTTTATTGATAAAATCATTCTATAATTAAACATATTTATAGGAATCTACAAATGATTCGACTTATAGCAGCGCAGGCGACATAAAATTAAATTTGTTAAGCGGCAAATACAAAATATGCACAAAACGTGGCCGCAGCAAAGTATGGGATGTGTTTGGAACCATTGAAAATGGTGAAGGGGCTCAGGTGTTAGGTTTCTTGGCATGCCGCATATGCCAAAATGTATATAAGCACAACCCAAAAACCACATCTAATTTGGTCAAACACAAATGTTATGTCAACGAAGGGCTGAAAAATAGCGAAACAGTTGCAAAAGTTCCGGTCGACACGGCTTCAAAAAAGAAAAGTGTGGAAGTGTTTACAAAGTGAGTCGTCCTTAATTGTAGACCATTTAAAATTGCTGATGATGATGGGCTCAAGGAAGTTGCTGAGTTTTTCGTTTCAATGGGCAATAAGTTCGGTAAAAATGTAGATGTTGCGACTCTCATTCCCCATCCAACAACCATATCACGGAACGTCGAATCCTTATACATAAAACATTTTGATGATATTCGTCGCCAAATGATTGATATAGCCAACATTGGATATGGTTTAACAACAGATCTTTGGACAGACAATTATTTAAAAAAATCCTATTTGGCGTTGACGGTGCACTTCGTGAAGGATGGCAATATTTTCTGCAAGTTGTTGGGCATGAAAGCAATGGATAATGAAAGAAACACGGGTTTGAAGCATCTATACAGTTAATTAAAGTTATCACAAAAAAAATAATTTTTTTTTTCATTTAGCCAAAACGTCCATGGTTTGTAAAGGTTGTAAACTTATTGGCTGAATTTGGATGCAGTCTTAACAACAAGACAGTGGTTGTCACGGATCGTGGTTCAAATATGGTTAGCGCTTTTCAACCCTACACTCACCTGTTCTGCGTTAACCACCTTTTGCAAAATACGCTGAAAAAATCAATGGATGAAGTGGGCGAGATAGCAATCATTTGTAAGCTTTGCTCTAAAATAGTTAAGTATTTCAAAAAATCTGGGCAAAATTCCAATTTTGCAGTAACCCTAAAAAGTTATTCGCCGACTCGTTGGAATACGTTTTACTACGTGTTCCATTCAATTAGAAGCAATTGGAATGAAATTTTTCTAATTCTTCAAGAAAAAAATGAGCTGCACAGATTGGGAGAGCTTAATCTTTCCCATTTGAATTATTTATTAGAAGTTTTAGAGTGTTTCGAAGTAGCTTCAAAAAATCTTGAGGGAGACAAGTACCCAACGCTGCATTTAGTTGTGGTCCACGTTCATAAGCTGATACGTACATGTACGATCAATGATGAAGACATATCAATTATAAAGGCTTTCAAAAGCAAATTATTGTTTTACATAAATAATTTAGTTTTGGAAAATTTAAATATTTTCCATAAAATCGCTCTTTTCCTTTTTTCCTCCCGCTAATAAGCTTCTTCAATTCGAAGCAGAAGAAAAAAAAAATGATCAACCAAATCTATGATGAGTGAATTTTGTGAAACTGATCAAACATATAGTAGAGTTGAGGTTGTTTCTGAAAACAAGTGTGATTTGTTTGATCAATTTGTAACTCACCAAAATGGATCAAACTCCGTATCAGAAAAGTTGGCTATGTATGAAAGCTCTATTATTCACTACTTCAGTGAATTTGATGCATTAAAATGGTGGGATACGAATAGAAATCAATTTCCATTGCTATACAAGACAAGTTGTTGAGTGCTAGCTATTCCAGCATCAAATGCATCTTCAGAAAGAGTTTTTTCGGCTGCCCGAGCTTTACTAACTGAAAAACGATCGTCACTGGGCGGCAACTCAGATACTGTAAATCAAATTATGTTTTTGCATAACAATGTCACAATTTAAATAATTATAGTTTATTTTTTTAATATGAAATGTATAAGAATAATAATAAATGTAAATAATAATATATAATAATAAATATTTTGTTTTTCAATTGTGCTCAATGTACGGCGATTTCATTAATTCAGAATTAGGCCATGAAATAGAATACTATTTCAGCTTTGTTTTGTTTTGTTTTGCTTTACTTCAATTTTGTTCTACTCCATTTTTGTTCTATTTGTTCTATAGTTGAAAGTTCTATAACTTGCTTGTGCATTACTTGCTGTCAAACTAAAATCTTTTCTCACTGCAGTATTTGTTTTGTTGGGAGACTTAACATGACAGGTTGTACTTGAAAAGCTCTGAATGGCTTACAAAACATTATTACAGTGCTTGTGATGTGTGGGTTCAATTGAGCAGGTATGCTTCAAATGTCATCATTAATTTATTCCTTAAAAAATTTTATTTTAAATGTATTGTTTCAGGTTTCAATTCTGGCAATGGCTGCAGTACTTGATCCATGAATTAGGAAACTGCATTTTAAAGACCCTCAGGTATGCTCAAACTCTATTATAACAAGTGGAAACGTTGCAGTCGGACGCAACCGACTGCGGCATACTCGATACCAGTATTAAACAAGTGAAAACGTTGCAGTCGGACGCAACTGACTGCGGTATACTCGATACCAGTATTAAAACCGGTAAAAAGAGGCCTCATTGCAAAGGGGTACGGATGAGGCAGGGGTGTACGCTGCCTTAAAGATTCTCCGATGCAGATGGGGATGCCACCAGCTGTCTTCGTTGCAAATTTGGTGACTCTAGCTCAAAGCTTGTAAAATGTGGGGAAAGGGCGGTATGGGTGGGCGTGGCATCCAAATTTTTGATGCAGATCTTTGTGAAATGTAAATTGCTATCTCCGTACCAAATTTGGTGACTCTAGCTCAAAGTTTGTAAATGGTGGGGAAAGGGGGGCTGGGGGCGGTATGGGTGGGCGTGGCATCCCAATTTTTGATGCAGATCTTTGTGAAATGTCAATTGCTATCTTCATACCAAATTTTATAACTCTAGCTCGAAGTTTGTAATAAGTGGCGAAAGGGGGGCTGAGGGCGGTATGGGTGGGCGTGGCATCCCAATTTTTGATGCAGATCTTTGTGAAATGTCAATTGCTATCTTCATACCAAATTTGGTGACTAGCTCAAAGTTTGTAAATGGTGGGGAAAGGGGGGCTGGGGGCGGTATGGGTGAGCGTGGCATCCCAATTTTCGATGCAGATCTTTGTGAAATGTCAATTGCTATCTTCATATCAAATTTGGTGACTCTAGCTCGAAAATTGAAAAAATTGGGGAAAGGGGGGCGAAATGGAGGGCGTGGCTCCAAAACTTTTGGGGTCGTTGCCAGCTATCTTCCCACCAAATTTGGAGTCTCTAGCTCCACAACTCTGGAAGATACACGCTTTGCCGTTTTTGACGAAGCGTTGGGGTGGATGGGGGCGGCTAGGGCAGTATTGGTGAGCGTGGCATCCAAACATTTGAATCAGTTTTAAGGGGGTCCGCATCACTTATCTTGGCACCAAATTTGGTGGCTCTAGCTCAAAAACTGTGGGAGATATAGCCATTTCTGATTTCAAAATGCGGGGGGGGGCTGGGGGCGTAATGGGTGGGCGTGGCTCCAAAACTTTGATGCAGTTTTTTGGGGGTCGTTACCAGCTATCTTCCCACCAAATTTGGAGGCTCAAGCTTCACAACTCTGGAAGATACACGCATTCCCGTTTTTGACGAAGCGTTGGGGTGCATGGGGCGGCTAGGGCAGTGTCGGTGGGCGTGGCATCCAAACTTTTGATTCAATTTTTGGGGGGTCATCATCACCTATCTTGGCACCAAATTTGGTGGCTCTAGCTCGAAAACTGTGGGAGTTAAAGGCTATTTTTACTTTAAATTGCGGGGGGGCTGGGGGCGGAATGGGTGGGCGTGGCTCCAAAATTTTTGATGCAGTTTTTTGGGGGTTGCTAGTAGCTATCTTCTTACCAAATTTGGTACTTATAGCTGTAAGGATGTGCGAAATATGTGGATTTATCGGTTTTGAGTTATCGAATTTATCGATTTTCCAGCCCTCCAGTTATCGTAGAATCCCCATCTTGACACTTTAATTTACTATCCCATAGATAAAGAGAATTGGAAAGTTTCAAGTCACTAGCTTGAAGGGTGTGGAAAAAAGTTGCGAACATACAGACGGACGGACGGACGGACGGACATTGCACAAACCCAATATACTCTTTACCTTCGGTATCGAGTATAAACAGGTTAAAAGAGGCCTGACTGCAGAGGGGTACGGATGCGGCAGAGGTGTACACTGCCTAAAAGATTTTCCGATGCAGATGGGGATGCCACAAGCTATCTTCCTAACAAATTTGATGACTCTAGCTCAAAGTTTGTAAGTTTGTTGGGAAAGGGGGGCTGGGGGCGGTATGGGTGGGCGTGGCATCCAGATTTGTGATGCAAATCTTTGTGGAATGTCAATTGCTATCTTCATACCAAATTTTAGCTCGAAATTTGTAAAAGGTGGGGAACGGGGGCTGGGGCGGTATAGGTAGGCGTGGCATCCAAATTTTGCTGCAGAGCTTTGTGGAATGTTAATTGCTATCTTCATACCAAATTTGGTGACTCTAGCTCAAAGTTAGTAAAATGTGGGGAAATGGGGGCTAAGGCCTTATGGGTGAGCATGGCATCCAAATTTTTGATGCAGATCTTTGTAAAATGTCAATTGCTATCGTCATATCAAATTTGGTGACTCTAGCTCGAAGTTTGTAATAAGAGGGGAGAGGGGAGCTAGGGGCTGGGGGTGGTATGGGTGGGCGTGGCATCCAAATTTGTGATGCAGATCTTTGTGGAATGTCAATTGCTATCTTCATACCAAATTTGGTGACTCTAGCTCGAAATTTGTAATAAGTAGGGAAAGGGGGGCTGGGGGGTGGTATGGGTGGGCGAGACATCCAAATTTTTGATGCAGATCTATGTGGAATGTCAATTGCTATCTACCTACCAAATTTGGTGACTCTAGCTCGAAAATTGTAAAAAGTGGGGAAAGGGGGGCTGAGGGCGGTATGGGTGCGTGTGGCATCAAAATTTTTGATGCAGATCTATGCGAATTGCAATTGCTATCTACTTACCAAATTTGGTGACTCGAGCTCGAAGTTTGTAAAAAGTGGGGAAAGGGGGGCTGGGGGCGGTATGGGTGGGCGTGGAATCCAAATTTTTGATGCAGATCTTTCTGAAATGTCAATTGCTATCTTCATACCAAATTTGGTGACTCTAGCTCGAAAATTGTAAAAAGTGTGGAAAGGGGGGCGAAATGGAGGGCGTGGCTCCAAAACTTTGATGCAGATTTTTGGTCAATGCCAGCTATCTTCCTACCAAATTTGGTGGCTCTAGCTCCACAACTCTGGAAGATACACGCATTCCCGTTTTTGACGAAGCGTTGGGGTGGATGGGGGCGGCTTGGGCAGTATTGGTGGGCGTGGCATCCAAATTTTTGATGCAGATCTTTGTAAAATGTCAATTGCTATCGTCATATCAAATTTGGTGACTCTAGCTCGAAGTTTGTAATAAGAAGGGAGAGGGGAGCTAGGGGCTGGGGGTGGTATGGGTGGGCGTGGCATCCAAATTTGTGATGCAGATCTTTGTGGAATGTCAGTTGCTATCTTCATACCAAATTTTGTGACTCTAGCTCGAAATTTGTAATAAGTAGGGAAAGGGGGGCTGGGGGTGGTATGGGTGGGCGAGACATCCAAATTTTTGATGCAGATCTATGTGGAATGTCAATTGCTATCTACCTACCAAATTTGGTGACTCTAGCTCGAAAATTGTAAAAAGTGGTGAAAGGGGGGCTGAGGGCGGTATGGGTGCGTGTGGCATCAAAATTTTTGATGCAGATCTATGCGAATTGCAATTGCTATCTACTTACCAAATTTGGTGACTCGAGCTCGAAGTTTGTAAAAAGTGGGGAAAGGGGGGCTGGGGGCGGTATGGGTGGGCGTGGAATCCAAATTTTTGATGCAGATCTTTCTGAAATGTCAATTGCTATCTTCATACCAAATTTGGTGACTCTAGCTCGAAAATTGTAAAAAGTGTGGAAAGGGGGGCGAAATGGAGGGTGTGGCTCCAAAACTTTGATGCAGATTTTTGGGGGTCAATGCCAGCTATGTTCCTACCAAATTTGGTGGCTCTAGCTCCACAACTCTGGAAGATACACGCATTCCCGTTTTTGACGAAGCGTTGGGGTGGATGGGGGCGGCTAGGGCAGTATTGGTGGGCGTGGCATCCAAACTTTTGATGCAGTTTTTTGGGGGTCATCATCACCTATCTTGGCACCAAATTTGGTGGCTATTGCTTAAAAACTGTGGGAGATATATCCATTTCTGATTTCAAATTGCGGGGGGGCTGGGGGCGGAATGGGTGGGCGTGGCTCGAAAACTTTGATGCAGTTTTTTGGGGGTCGTTACCAGCTATCTTCCCACCAAATTTGGAGGCTCTAGCTCTACAAGTCTGGAAGATACACGCATTCCCCTTTTTGACGAAGCGTTGGGGTGGATGGGGGCGGCTTGGGCATTATCGGTGGGCGTGGCATCCAAACTTTTAATGCAGTTTTTAGGGGGGTCATCATCACCTATCTTGGCACTAAATTTGGTGGCTCGAGCTCAAAAACTGTGGGAGATATTGCCATTTCTGATTTCAAATTGCGGTAGGGCTGGGGGCGGAATGGGGGGCGTGGCTCCAAAATTTTTGATGCAGTTTTTTGGGGGTTGCTAGTAGCTATCTTTTTACCGAATTTGGTAGTTCTAGCTGTAAGTATGTGTTAAATATGTTGGTTTATCGGTTTAGAGTTATCGAATTTATCGATTTGCCAGCCCCCCAGTTATCGTACAACCCCCATCTTGACACTTTAATTTACTATCCCATAGATAAAGAGAATTGGAAAGTATCAAGTCTTTAGCTTGAAGGGTGTGGAAAAAAGTTGCGAACATACGGACGGACAGACGGACGGACACCATGACGGACATTGCACAAACCCAATATACTCTTTACCTTCGGTATCGAGTATAAAAATCAAGTCTATGGTAAAACTGATGGTCAAAGACAACAATAGCAATGATAACGTGACAAGTACAACTAAATCCAACTTTTTTTTTTGACCACCATCACAGTCTCATAAGCCTAATGGGGATATTGATGTGGAGATGATAGCGTACCTGCGAATGTCATTAGCGTCATTTGAAAGCAACCCTCTACAAGTGTGGGAAGGTCTGAATGGGTTTTTTCAGCGGCATCATATATTTTGAGCCAGAGAAGAAAGTTTTAAGTTATGTTTATACTCGATACCGAAGGTAAAGAGTATATTGGGTTTGTGCAATGTCCGTCATGGTGTCCGTCCGTCTGTCCGTCTGTATGTTCGCAACTTTTTTCCACACCCTTCAAGCTAGAGACTTGAAACTTTCCAATTCTCATTATCTATGGGATAGTAAATTAAAGTGTCAAGATGGGGGTTCTACGATAACTGGGGGGCTGGCAAATCGATAAATTCGATGACTCAAAACCGATAAATCCACATGTTTCGCACATCCTTACAGCTAGAACTACCAAATTCAGTAAACAGATAGCTACTAGCAACCACCAACAAACTGCATAAAAAATTTTGGAGCTACGTCCCCCATTCCGCCCCCAGCCCCACCGCATTTTGAAATCAGAAATGGCAATATCTCCCACAGTTTTTGAGCTAGAGCCACCAAATTTAAAGCCAAGATAGGTGATGATGACCCCCAAAAACTGCATCAAAAGTTTGGATGCCACGCCCACCGATACTGCCCTAGCCGCCCCCATCCACCCCAAAGCTTCGTCAAAAACGGGAATGCGTGTATCTTCCAGAAATGTGGAGCTAGAGCCTCCAAATTTAGTAGAAAGATAGCTGGTAACGACCCCCAAAAACTGCATCAAAGTGTTGGAGCCACGCCCACCCATTCCGCCCCTAGCCCCCGCAATTTGAAATCAGAAACGGCTATATCTCCCACAGTTTTTGAGCTAGAGCTACCAAATTTGGTGGCAAGATAGGTGATGATGACCCCCAAAAAACTGCATCAAAAGTTTGGATGCCACGCCCACCAATACTGCCCAATCCGCCCCCATCCACCCCAACGCTTCGTCAAAAACGGGAATGCGTGTATCTTCCAGAGTTGTGGAGCTAGAGCCACCAAATTTGGTAGGAAGATAGCTGGCAACGACCCCCAAAAAAGCCACGCCCTTCCATACCGCCCCCAGCCCCCCTTTCCCCACTTTTTACAATTTTCGAGCTAGAGTCACCAAATTTGGTATGAGGAAAGCAATTGACATTCCACAAAGATCTGCATCACAAATTTGGATGCCACGCCCACCCATAAAGCCCCATCCCCTATTTCACCACATTTTACAAACTTTGAGCTAGAGTCACCAAATTTGGTATGAAGATAGCAATTGACGTTCCACAAAGATCTGCATTCAAATATAGATGCCACGCCCACCCATACCGCCCCCAGCCCCCTTTCCCCACTTTTTTCAATTTTCGAGCTTGAGTCACCAAATTTGGTATGAATATAGCAATTGACATTCCACAAAGATCTGCATCATAAATCTGGATGCCACGCCCACCCATACCGCCCCCAGCCTCCCATTTCCCCACCTTTTACAAACTTCGAGCAAGAGTTACCAAATTTGTAAGGAAGATAGCTTGTGGTATCCCCATCTGCATCGGAAAATCTTTTAGGCAGTGTACACCCCTGCCGCATCCGTACCCCTTTGCAGTCAGGCCTCTTTTTACCGGTTTTAATACTGGTATCGAGTATGCTGCAGTCGGTTGCGTCCGACTACAACGTTTCCACTTGTTATTTTATTGTTAAGTAAACCACTCAATGCAGAAATAAAAAAGAAAACAATTAAGAAACCATTTATTTAAAAGGCTTCTAAGAATTGAATTAACGAAATATAACGGAATGGGTTGAAAACATCGATGCATCGATGTTTCTAGCCGATGTTTCACACAACATCGATTTATCATTTTGCAAACATCTATAAGCATCGACATCGACGTTTCGACCCAAATTTACATCACTAGCCCGTACCACTAAGAATAAATATTATAGAGCAATCATTGCGTACGGGGCTTGTTGGGAACTCATGAGCTGTACATTTGTGAAAAAAAACTTTCTGAGTGCTCCCATAGCACTTCTTAGTGCCCGTACGCAATGATTGCTCTATAACGCCACCAAGGAAAAATATTTTTCCTTGGTGATAACGCTTTATACTTGATGGTTGTGATGAGTTGAAGTGCTGTAAAATTATTCAAAGCATGATGAAATAAGAGTAAGGTGGTCTCGTCGGCAAAAGCTGTCTCTTAGCGTATGCTAGCAATAAGTGCGAGTGAAACGCACACTTTACAGTGAGTGTGAATGAAACGGTAGGATATTGTGTGGATTAACCCTTAGCTGGTTCCTGAGGTTTAAAATAGCCCAATATAAAACAAAGCGGTGAAGTTTATTTTTATGGTTTTATTTTTAATAATTTAAAATTATCAACTAATCGATGTTTTTGATTTTGAACAAAAAGTTTTTTTTAGGTTCTTAATCAAAAAAAAATTCTAACTGTAAAATAAAAAGTTGTTACATCAATATTAATGTAGACGTTTTCAGCAGCCATTACTAAGTTTTCTTTTACATTTAAAGTTAAATTAAAATTTTGTCTTGCTTCAAAAATTGCAGTAACTCATTCTTTTGTGGCCGCTTAAGGATTAAATGTTCCGAAAAATATCGTGCGCACACAACCTTCTGCGTCAACAAACAAAAATGCACTGAAGCTAAGGGACAAAAACGAGCTAGCTTCGGCAGCCGACGAGACCACCTTATACTTATTCCATCATGACTTATTTCATCATGATTCAAAGTATCGAGTAAAAATACTTGGTAACGAGCATATTTCGATATTTTTGTCAAAAAAAAAATTAGGTCACATTAAACTTATTTACAATATCATGCATATTTTCATCCCTTTAAAAAAGCTCATCTATTGCTGTTTTTGTAAGGTACAGCGTGCATTTGGCTTCTTAGGTAACAAACATGTGATCCTTTTTCTACTGCACTCTCAGTTGGTCTACCTATTTGACCCGCAATGCGCATATATGTATTTCATTTGCTTTCTCGTTTGGTCTACCTGTATGACCTTAAGTGCGCACTTGCCATTTTTGTAATCTTATCTTATTAATACCTAAAAAGTGACGAATAAAGGTTTTGCATTTAAATAAGAGCTGGTCAAAACAGCTGTTTTACGACGACAATTACAACTGTCAAGCAAAAAAGGGTGCTCACTAGCTCGTGTGTCGCAAAATTACGCTTTGCAACTTTACAGCGACTAGTGAACACCCCCAATGTAAATGTTAAGCAACGAAGTCAAGCTAGCAACCATTTTTGCAACCATATAGCAACAGTTCCCGATAAACAACAGGAGCATCTCTGTTGTATCGAGCCATTGTCTGGCGTGGTGACGCATACAAGATCAGCAGTTGATGAACCGCCATTTGTTTAAAATTAAATTTCTGTAGTTTTTGTTGCCGCTTATGACCCGCTTATTGTGACAGACTGTGTAAGTATACTCTCGTTCGTGTTACCCATTAGACAGTGTAAATCTGATCGATATGATCTATTTTATTCAGTTGGTAGTTGTGTAAAACAACAATAAAGATCAAGCAAATATCAGACATAACCTCGAAAGCGGCACAAAACAGGAAATGCCTAAGCCGGCACCAATTGGCGCAGTTCAGCAACCCCCAGCGGTACAACAACAACAACAGCAGGCACCGCAAGTGCAAAAGTTATTTCAACAAAGGTATGACGTTTATTTGTCAGCCTTCCTGTCTTATGAAGATGTACTCGGCATAATGACTGCCCTCGAAAAGGAAGAGAATCAGGATAATGTGATGAGTGCACCAATTCCTTTTAAACACTTTGATCACACTTACGCCAAGGAATATGTCGATCAAAAAGGGCAGCTTTTACTCGAAAAAATAAAGTATATGGTCAGCTACAAACATCAAGAGAATAAGATTCGGCGTCAGGAAGAAAAGTTGGCACGCGACCTAAAACTACCCATCCCAGTGAACGATATCGTCAAACTGTCCAATGAGGCGATGCGTGTTCGACTCACAATGTATTAACTTAACCAAAGACAATTGACGATAATTTGGGACATAAGAATGCGTACCCAGAGAAGAAGATCGATACATACTGAATTACATATGTGAGCTCATAAAATGGCCGAATTAATGTTTAAGCTCTCAAAACTCAAAATGAAAAAAAATAATATATATATTTGTACAAATTTTTGACTTATTCATCGGAAACAAGTGGAAACGTTGCAGTCGGACGCAACCGACTGCGGTATATTCGATACCAGTATTAAAACCGGTAAAAAAAAGGCCTCATTGCAAAGGGGTACGGATGAGGCAGGGGTGTACGCTGCCTTAAAAATTCTCCGATGCAGATGGGGATGCCACCAGCTGTCTTCGTTGCAAATTTGGTGACTCTAGCTCAAAGCTTGTAAAATGTGGGGAAAGGGCGGTATGGGTGGGCGTGGCATCCCAATTTTTGATGCAGATCTTTGTGAAATGTCAATTGCTATCTTCATACTAAATTTGGTGACTCTAGCTCAAAGTTTGTAAATGGTGGGGAAAGGGGGGCTGGGGACGGTATGGGTGGGCGTGGAATCCCAATTTTTGATGCAGATCTTTGTGAAATGTCAATTGCTATCTTCATACCAAATTTGGTGGCTCTAGCTCAAAAACTGTGGGAGATATAGCCATTTCTGATTTCAAAATGCGGGGGGGGGCTGGGGGCGTAATGGGTGGGCGTGGCTCCAAAACTTTGATGCAGTTTTTTGGGGGTCGTTACCAGCTATCTTCCCACCAAATTTGGAGGCTCTAGCTCCACAACTCTGGAAGATACACGCATTCCCGTTTTTGACGAAGCGTTGGGGTGCATGGGGGCGGCTAGGGCAGTGTCGGTGGGCGTGGCTCTAGCTCAAAAACTGTGGGAGTTATAGGCTTTTTTTACTTTAAATTGTGGGGGGCTGGGGGCGGAATGGGTGGGCGTGGCTCCAAAATTTTTGTTGCAGTTTTTTGATGGTTGCTAGTAGCTATCTGTTTACCAAATTTGGTAGTTCTAGCTGTAAGGATGTGCGAAATATGTGGATTTATCGGTTTTGAGTTATCGAATTTATCGATTTGCCAGCCCCCCAGTTATCGTAGATAAAGAGAATTGGAAAGTTTCAAGTCTCTAGCTTGAAGGGTGTGGAAAAAAGTTGCGAACATACAGACGAACGGACGGACGGACACCATGACGGACATTGCACAAACCCAATATACTCTTTACCTTCGGTATCGAGTATAAAAATTGGTTATCTCGCAGCACCTAACGATTAACAAATTCAGCTGCTCACTTAACTAATTGAAAGTCGGCAGTTCAAACTTGCAAACCAGGCAACTTGAGCTATTACCCACTTTGTTGTACCACTAAGCTATAATACCATATATGTATTATAACTACGGTGACCATATTTACGGCAGCCAAATACGGGACTAAAAAAAAATTAGAAAACAAAAAATTCAACAAAAGGGATTAACTAGGTATATGTTTTTTGTTGAAAAGAAAATTATTTATTGTATTTATAAATTTAAATACACACAAAAATTGAACATTCACAGATACATTTCATATATAAAAATAATAACATTTTATTCTTAATAATTCACAGATACATATCAAATATATAAAAATAATAACATTTCATTCTTAATAATTCACAGATACATTTCATATACATATATAAACAAAAATAATATTTCGTTCTTAAAAGTATGAAAAAAAATTAAAGTCATTCAATTACATAGCCATCATTGGTATATTTCGTTGTAGTACAAATTTTTTTTAAAATTACATTCCTCTCGGCATATTAAATTGTTGGCAATTCATTTTGTAATTAGATTTCGTGATCAAAATTGCTTTAAGCGTATCAAATTTCAATTGGGATTTTTCAGATGTCCAGAAATTATTCATCAAAGAGAATATTCTTTCTGTTGCTGCATTTGAACCTGGCAAACACAAACTAAATTCCAATATTTTTAAAATAATTTTAAACGGGATATTATTTTTACTAAAGTGTGCGAATATTTCTGTCCATTTGTTACTTACAGTGGATCCGTTGAGCTTCAACTCCCTCATTTTATTTTCGTTTAAAAACTGTTTGACGCAAACTAACTCATCAAATAGCTCGGAATCATCAAAAGATACATTGGATTGCTTTGCCAGGACAAACTCTAAGCTTTTTTCCACATCCTCCCAGGACGGTACTTCGTTCAGAATAACCCAATTAAAACATTCAATTTCTCGAAAAGAAGAGTCCCACTGACTTAAGTATTCATGGCAAGTGTCAAAAAATGCAGTCACATTTTGTTTAAATTTATTTAATTCAATGAGATTTTTTTATCTAGCTCGACAAGTAACTTTTTAACAACTAAGGCTAAGCTTATGTCTTGCGATTCGATTAAAGAAATTTTGGAATGAAATAATGCAGCTTGGCTATTGATAAATTACAGCCATAATTCTGAATTTGGATTTTTTAAAAATTCATATAAAATTGTTGTCACTTTTTTTCTGTAAGAAAATATTCTTTTAATGGTGTGTATAACTTAATAATTTTGTCAATAGCCGGCTTAAGAGTAAGCCATCGAGTTTTGCTAAGCCCAAGAAGCTTACGGTATTCTGTTTCTGAATTTGCACAAATTTCTTCGAGCTTTTTTGTTCAAATCGTGTAGATATAAAAGAAAGAATAAATTTTTACAACAGTAACTTCTACATCTACCGGTAGGCATTCCATAGCTGTTTGAATACAATTATTTAGCTGCACAATTCACACCGATTAAGTTCCTTTCTGTAGACGATTGCAAGTTGGCAAAAACATTGTTTTTTCCTTGCTTTTTCGAACCACCGAAATTACAATTAGTAAGTATTGTTAGCACAAACAGCAAGTAGTTTTTCACTTATTTGGAAATTATATCCGATGTTTCTCCTGGCAGATCCTTGCACTCTAATATTTTTATTGAAATTCCATTTTGATGATCTAAATATCTTATTAGGATTGGGCATACCTTTACACTTCCATGATTGGAACAGTCCGTATAAATAGTCACAAAATTAACGCTTCCCAAATCTATTTTTATTTCCGTAATTGAATTGAGGACGGATGGTCACCGTAGCTATAACGAATATCGGTTATAACGATGCTATATTGCCGGTCCCTTGAGTATCGTTATATCCGGCATCTACTTTAATTATTCTTTTTTTTGGGTTTTTTTCATCAAAACCATTTATTATGAAATTATTTATTCAATTAACTATGAAATTCAATATAACCAATTTAATCGCGGCCAACAAATTTTGTTGCGAAAGTACGTCTTCTCGTTGCGCGCTCATTTTGATACATGTATATGAAGATGACACGATCATCGATACAGTTGAATGAAAATATCGATTACAATTAATCGTGTTCAATTGTGAAACATCGACAGTGTCCAGTTCACAAGAAAGCACGGTTTTAAAATTTTTGAATGACGCGCTTATTGTGACAGACTGTGTAAGTATACTCTCGTTCGTGTTACCCATTAGACAGTGTAAATCTGATCGATATAATCTATTTTATTCAGTTGGTAGTTATGTAAAACAACAATAAAGATCAAGCAAATATCAGACATAACATCGAAAGCGGCACAAAACAGGAAATGCCTAAGCCGACACCAATTGGCGCAGTTCAGCAGTTCCACCAGCGGTACAACAACAACAGCAGCAGGCACCGCAAGTGCAACAGTTATTTCAACAAAGGTATGACGTTTATTTGTCAGCCTTCCTGTCTTATGAAGATGTACTCGGCATAATGACTGCCCTCGAAAAGGAAGAGAATCAGGATAATGTGATGAGTGCACCAATTCCTTTTAAACACTTTGATCACACTTACGCCAAGGAATATGTCGATCAAAAAGGGCAGCTTTTACTCGAAAAAATAAAGTATATGGTCAGCTACAAACGTCAAGAGAATAAGATTCGGCGTCAGGAAGAAAAGTTGGCACGCGACCTAAAAATACCCATCCCAGTGAACGATATCGTCAAACTGTCCAATGAGGCGATGCGTGTTCGACTCACAATGTATTAACTTAACCAAAGACAATTGACGATAATTTGGGACATAAGAATGCGTACCCAGAGAAGAAGATCGATACTGAATTACATATGTGAGCTCATAAAATGGCCGAATTAATGTTTAAGCTCTCAAAACTCAAAATGAAAAAAAATAATATATATATTTGTACAATTTTTTGACTTATTCATCGGAAACAAGTGGAAACGTTGCAGTCGGACGCAACCGACTGCGGTATATTCGATACCAGTATTAAAACCGGTAAAAAAAGGCCTCATTGCAAAGGGGTACGGATGAGGCAGGAGTGTACGCTGCCTTAAAAATTCTCCGATGCAGATGGGGATGCCACCAGCTGTCTTCGTTGCAAATTTGGTGACTCTAGCTCAAAGCTTGTAAAATGTGGGGAAAGGGCGGTATGGGTGGGCGTGGCATCCCAATTTTTGATGCAGATCTTTGTGAAATGTCAATTGCTATCTTCATACCAAATTTGGTGACTCTAGCTCAAAGTTTGTAAATGGTGGGGAAAGGGGGGCTGGGGACGGTATGGGTGGGCGTGGCATCCCAATTTTGATGCAGATCTTTGTGAAATGTCAATTGCTATCTTCATACCAAATTTGGTGACTCTAGCTCAAAGTTTGTAAATGGTGGGGAAAGGGGGGCGGAATGGGTGGGCTTGGCTCCAAAACTTTTGGGGGTCGTTGCCAGCTATCTTCCCACCAAATTTGGAGTCTCTAGCTCCACAACTCTGGAAGATACACGCTTTGCCGTTTTTGACGAAGCGTTGGGGTGGATGGGGGCGGCTAGGGCAGTATTGGTGAGCGTGGCATCCAAACTTTTGATGCAGTTTTTAGGGGGTCATCATCACTTATCTTGGCACCAAATTTGGTGGCTCTAGCTCAAAAACTGTGGGAGATATAGCCATTTCTGATTTCGAAATGCGGGGGGCTGGGGGCGTAATGGGTGGGCGTGGCTCCAAAACTTTGATGCAGTTTTTTGGGGGTCGTTACCAGCTATCTTCCCACCAAATTTGGAGGCTCTAGCTCCACAACTCTGGAAGATACACGCATTCCCGTTTTTGACGAAGCGTTGGGGTGCATGGGGGCGGCTAGGGCAGTGTCGGTGGGCGTAGCATCCAAACTTTTGATGCAATTTTTGGGGGGTCATCATCACCTATCTTGGCACCAAATTTGGTGGCTCTAGCTCAAAAACTGTGAGAGTTAAAGGCTTTTTTTACTTTAAATTGCGGGGGGGCTGGGGGCGGAATGGGTGGGCGTGGTTCCAAAATTTTTGATGCAGTTTTTTGATGGTTGCTAGTAACTATCTGTTTACCAAATTTGGTAGTTCTAGCTGTAAGGATGTGCGAAATATGTGGATTTATCGGTTTTGAGTTATCGAATTTATCGATTTGCCAGTCCCCCAGTTATCGTAGATAAAGAGAATTGGAAAGTTTCAAGTCTCTAGCTTGAAGGGTGTGGAAAAAAGTTGCGAACATACAGACGGGACGGACGGACGGACGGACACCATGACGGACATTGCACAAACCCAATATACTCTTTACCTTCGGTATATACTCTTTACCTTTGGTATCGAGTATAAAAATTGGTTATCTCGCAGCACCTAACGATTAACAAATTCAGCTGCTCACTTAACTAATTGAAAGTCGGCAGTTCAAACTTGCAAACCAGGCAACTTGAGCTATTACCCACTTTGTTGTACCACTAAGCTATAATACCATATATGTATTATAACTACGGTGACCATATTTACGGCAGCCAAATACGGGACTAAAAAAAAATTAGAAAACAAAAAAATTCAACAAAAGGGATTAACTAGGTATATGTTTTTTGTTGAAAAGAAAATTATTTATTGTATTTATAAATTTAAATACACACAAAAATTGAACATTCACAGATACATCTATATATATAAAAGAGTTTGTCCTAAGTGATTGTTGACATTGCCACAGCCTAAACGAAAAGAGCTACAAGGCTGAAATTTTCACACAATATTTTATGCAGGTTGAAAGTGAGCACTAAGAAGGGAATTTTTATTTGGACAACTCCTTCAAGTACCTCCCATACGATTTGGAGCACTTTTTACCCATTTTAAAAATCAAATTACAATTACAACAATTACCCATTCCACTACTGTCGCCTGATTGTCGCACAAGCTGAGGGTTTGATCGCGAGCGAGAATACAAAAACAAAACAATGCGCAGTGACGCCTTCGCGTCGCAAAAGCAAAGTCATAAAAAAAGGTTCGACACTTGCAAAAACGAAACGGATTTCTGCTTCTTAATGAATATGTGCATGAACAATGCGCTTGAAAATAATTTTAATAATTTTATGTACATGTATCACTTCGCACAGTCCATATTCTTTTTTATACTCGATACCGAAGGTAAAGAGTATATTGAGTTTGTGCAATGTCCGTCATGGTGTCCGTCCGTCTGTCCGTCTGTATGTTCGCAACTTTTTTCCACACCCTTCAAGCTAGAGACTTGAAACTTTCCAATTCTCTTTATCTATGGGATAGTAAATTAAAGTGTCAAGATGGGGGTTCTACGATAACTGGGGGGCTGGCAATAATAACTCAAAACCGATAAATCCACATATTTCACACATCCTTACAGCTAGAACTACCAAATTTGGTAAGAAGATAGCTATTAGCAACCCCCAAAAAACTGCATCAAAAATTATGGAGCCACGCCCCCCTTTCCGCCCCCAACCCCCCGCATTTTAAAGTCAAAAAAGCCTATATCTCCCTCAGTTTTTGAGCTAGACCCACCAAATTTGGTGCCAAGATAGGTGATGATGACCCCCAAAAACTGCATCAAAAGTTTGGATACCACGCCCACCCATACCGCCCCCAGCCCCCCCCCTTTCCGCACCTTTTACAAACTTTGAGCTAGGTTCACCAAATTTGGTATGAAGCTAGCAATTGACATTCCAAAAAGATCTGCATCAAAAGTTTGGATGCCACGCCATCCATACCGCCCCCACCTTTTACAAACTTTGAGCTAGAGTCACCAAATTTGGTATGAATATAACAATTGACATTCCGCAAAGATCTGCATCAAAAATTGGGATGCCACGCCCACCCATACCGCCCCCAGCCCCCTTTCCCCACTTTTTACAAACTTTGAGCTAGGGTCACCAAATTTGGTATGAAGATAGCAATTGACATTCCACAAAGTTCTGCATCAAAAATTTGGATGCCACGCCCACCCATACCGCCCCCAGCCCCCCTTTCCCCACCTTTTACAATCTATGAGCTAGAGTCACCAAATTTGTAAGGAAGATAGCTTGTGGCATCCCCATCTGCATCGGAAAATCTTTAAGGCAGCGTACACCCCTGCCGCATCCGTACCCCTCCGCAATCAGGCCTTTTTTTACCGGTTTTAATACTGGTATCGAGTATGCCGCAGTCGGTTGCGTCCGACTGCAACGTTTCCACTTGTTTTTTTCAAATTTGTGTGCTTTTGACAATTGATTTACGACCCAAGTAGCGTTTGTTGTTGTTGTAAGTGTTGTTGTTGGGCCCGCACTGCTAAAAAAAAACAACAACATTACAAAACTTGGTGCGTCTAGAAAAATTACCCACACCAGAATATTTTATGGGGGTGGATTTGCCTACTTGCTGCTTATATAACTTAAACAAAACTAACTAACATTATTAATATGTTATTGATATGCAATTTCGAACAAGCATAGGGCGTTCACATAAGTGCGCGTGTTCCTCTTAAGATAATAAAATACATAATTACAACAATTACCCATTCCACTACTGTCGCCAGATTGTCCCACAAGCTGAGAGTTCGATCGCGAGCGAGAATACAAAAACAAAACAATTGGCAATGTCGCCTTGGAGTCCCGCAAGCAAAGTGTCATAAAAAAAAGGTTCGTACACTTGCAAGAAGCGTTTGTTGTTGTTGTTGTTGTTGGGCCCGCACTGTACTTTTTGTTGGTGTGATTGATTTAAAAAAACAAAAACAACAAAACAAAACTTGGTGCGTCTAGAAAAATTACCCACACCAGAATATTTTATGGGGGTGGATTTGCCTACTTGCTGCTTATATAACTTAGACAAAACTAACTAACATTATTAATATGTTATTGATATGCAATTGCGAACAAGCATAGGGCGTTGACATAAGTGCGCGTGTTGCTCTTAAGATAATCAGGTAATTACAAATCTCGCTCCGATCATGTTCCTTTGATGTTGCTCATTTACGTTCACTCTCTATTTTATGTGCGCGCTTTGCATGTCAATCATAAAGTTTAATAACCCTAACTCCTCCGCACACACTAAATTAAAGCTAAAGGCAATATGCAATTCACTTAGCTGCAGCCTCTTAGATATGTTTTGCGTTAATTCAGTGCGAGCGAAGAAGGTAGCGTTACTACGCTCTTTGTTAGACTTGCAGAGCGCGCGCATACATTGTAAATGCATGCATACATTGTTGACTTCTGAACAGTGTTGCCATAATTTTTTGTGCAAAAAACGCTAGATTAGCAAAGAAAAACAGCCAAAAAACCCCAAATATCGTTTTAAAAAAGCTAAAAATTACCCTAGATTTTCTTTCAATCCTTTTAGTCAAAGCTTTTTATTATATCGTCTATACCGACAGCCTCTTCGTCGGAGTAGATATTTTGAGATGTTCCGATCATCATTAGGAACTTCGATTTTTGTATTCATGACAACACTTGCCATGGCGCTGCGAAGATCTTCCTTAAAGTGGCATGCTGAAACATTCTTTATAATGTGGGTACATTTTGTACGGTGCAGCTTAATTTTCCATTATTTCGACTTTTTGAGACTATTTTGAGAGAAACAATTTATTTTCAACATTATATTTAATAACAACAAGCCGATCTCGTACAGAAACATTGCTGTTATTAAATGTGATGTTGAAAATAATTTGTTTCTCTCAAAATAGTCTCAAATAGTCGGAATAATGGAAAATAATGGCAAATATTAAATTGATTATTTTCCATGATTTTCAATTATTTTTCATTATTTTTAATAATTTATGGTAATTTTCCATTATTCTTGATTATTTGGAGTCCTAATCATTAAATAATCATACATTTTACACCAGCGAACTATATAATCACTACGACTATTTTCCAAAAATAATTTAATTGATTAGTAATTCTAATGGCAACTTAACAGGTATGGCTGCAGCATGAGCTCGCAAATCGCTTAATTTTGCGGCTACACCGCACTTGCAATAGCTGCAGTAAGCCCGTGTCAAATCGGTAACATCTTTCCACAGCCACTCCTTAAACTCGCTGTCCTGCAGCCACGCATCGCGTTCTTTTTGCTCATACACTTTAGATTAAGACATTTTTCGCACTTCATCAGACACACCACAATTCAAGAGTTGTAAGAATTCTATCGATATATTACCGATGATGCGTTAGTGCTGTAAAAGCCTTAGAAAATGCATATGTATGAAAATATAGTTTAATACATACAAACGCTGAAAAACGCTAAATCGATCTGAAATAAAGCTGAATTAGCTTCTTCCCGCTGCTTTACAATTTTTCCCGCAATCGCAATTGAAAAAACGCCAAATCTGGAGGGAAAAACGCTAAAACGGCAACACTGCTTCTGAAGCAAGCTAAAAGAAAGCAAAAAATGTTCACCAAATATATACCGTGCCAAAACAAACACACTAACAAATAGAAACTTAAGAAAATGTAATCTACATCAGCAGCAGTAGCATGCATTGCAAATAAAATCTTACAAAATTGATTGACTGAACGTCCCGCATATACATATAATAGATACATACATATAATTGGGTCAGAAATACTTCCATCTACCTGTTACATACATTTGCACAAAAGCAATATACCCTCTGGTCTGTAGATCAAATGCAAATGCAAAGAAAATACAAGCTAAACACTTGCAAGTTGCTTCGAAATACAAAGCACAAAATTTTAATACCCTATGTTTTAAAATTTCATAAATAGCCATTGCTAACAATTTGTTTTCGGTATTTAATTAACAAAATAATTTTATTTTTATACAGATTGTTTTGATCAATTATTTAATGCCAATAAGAAAGGTAATATGTATTATGAATAATACATTTTTATATATTGCATTTATTAATTACTAAGTCAATTAAGTCTATACCACCCTTTTTTACTAAGCAGCCGCAGCAACAGCAAGAGCAAAAGCATCATAAACGGCAGCAAGCGAATGCAATGCAAAGTGCGGTACAACTAATCTTTGTCTCGCACTTCGCACACTTTGCAAAAAAAATTCGCGACTCCGTTATTTCGTCATTTCTCTATCAGCTGTTTGTTTTTAAATGCTCTTTGTGCGCACGCTCTGCATGTCAAACATAAATCCTAATATCCCTTCCTCCTCCGCACTCTCTAAGCTAAGTTAAGCATAACTAAGAGTTTGCATTTAAGGGAATGACATTGCTTAATTTGTACCACCTACACCTAGCTCTTAAGTACAAGCGTTGTATGTAAGATCTCGGTGTGTGTTGTGTAGAGGAATAACTGTAATACTCTTTCCCACTTTATGTTTTTACATACAATGGTTAGGGAATTGGTTATGCATTTTAGTTTATATTTATTTTGAAGATAGAAAGTTACGTTTCGTATCAGTTCATTTTTAAATATAGTTTGTATTAACGGATAACATCGAAAGTTACTTTTTGGATCAGTGAGTTATTTATTTTTCTGATTTTCGTATTATTTATATACAATTCATATAAAATACGTATTTTAATGATAAGTTATAAAAAAATATTTAATTTAAAACATTAACGATCAACGTATTTTAATTTCTTTTGTGATTTTTTAAACACAAGAAAAATAAGTCGATTTTAGACTTGATAATTGAAGCAACATTATATATAGTTGTCTTCTATTTTGCATATTATATAATAGTTATATAGACGCTGCTTAAGTGCATTTAAAAATCAAATAAAACTAAGCAGTTTGAATATTCTATTACAATAATATAAGTTGGCATATTCAATTTTATTGAACTCTATACTTTGCATAGACGCTGTAACGTTGTACAGTGAAGTCAATTTTTGACTTATTTTGAAGTATTTATTTATTTATAATACTTACTTTAAATTAAGTTGTTAATTTGTTTTGTTGTTATTTTTTTAAACAAAATTAATAAGTCGTTTTTCGACTCAATAATTGAAGCAATTGAAGCAACATTATATATAGTTGTCTTCTATTTTGCATATTATATAATAGTTATATAGACGCTGCTTAAGTGCATTTAAAAATCAAATAAAACTAAGCAGTCTGAATATTCTATTAAAATAATATAAGTTGGTATATTCAACTTTATTGAATTCTATACTTTGTATAGACGCTGTAACGTTGTACAGTGAAGTCAATTTTTGACTTATTTTGAAGTATTTATTTATTTATAATACTTATTTTAAATTAAGTTGTTAATTTGTTTTGTTGTTTTTTTTAAACCAAATTAATAAGTCGTTTTTCGACTCAATAATTGAAGCAATTGAAGCAACATTATATATAGTTGTCTTCTATTTTGCATATTATATAATAGTTATATAGACGCTGCTTAAGTGCATTTAAAAATCAAATAAAACTAAGCAGTCTGAATATTCTATTAAAATAATATAAGTTGGTATATTCAACTTTATTGAATTCTATACTTTGTATAGACGCTGTAACGTTGTACAGTGAAGTCAATTTTTGACTTATTTTGAAGTATTTATTTATTTATAATACTTACTTTAAATTAAGTTGTTAATTTGTTTTGTTGTTATTTTTTTAAACAAAATTAATAAGTCGTTTTTCGACTCAATAATTGAAGCAATTGAAGCAACATTATATATAGTTGTCTTCTATTTTGCATATTATATAATAGTTACTAGTAAGTGGCCCGCTTACTTCGCTGCGCGGATAGTTTATATAAATTTAAGCAATAGAAGATAGATACAAAATAAATAAATTAGAAAATATTTCACAAAATATTTAAGCAAAGTATTTAATATTCTCTTTTCCACGCCACCATTGAGGTAGAGAATATTGTGGTTTCCCCAGTAGGCCTTATCCACTTATTGAATTTAATTTGCAATTATTAAGAACTTTAAGAGCTTCTTTATAAACGACATTGGTTGTTTTTCCGTCAGGTGCTAATACAAATAAACTTTTCGGTGAACTGACTCTTGAGCAGGCTACATAAAATTGGCCATGAGAAAAACAATCGTGTCTTAAGTCTTGTCCGGCTAATTTAAGAGTTTATCCCTGTGATTTATTAATTGTTAAGGCAAAGCAAACTTTTAAAGGAAATTACAATCTTTTAAATTGAATTGGCAATTCAGAATCAGAAGGTATTAATGGAATTTTCGGTATAAAAACCGTTTCCCCTATACCATTGCCAGTAAAGATAATTGCTTCGACAACATTCTTATGAAGGACTTTGAACTTGCAATCTTGTACCATTGCACAGTATTGGCGGTTTCAAGTTGCGAATCAACATTACAGGTGAACCAATCTTTAAAGTTAATTTATGTTGAATGAATTAAGAAAATCGACGGGGTAATGAACTGTATCTTCGATTTCAGTCACAGAATCAATACAGTTATATGTCATTTCTTCATTTTGAAATGATTTTAATAAAAACTCGTTTATTTCCAATGCATTTTCATTTCTCGCAGTCAAAACAGCACGTTCTGAAAATCATTCGAGTGATTTTTGAGAAATATTTGTAATATCCGGAAATATTTTTAGAGTTAGCTCTTCAATACTTTTCACAACATGACACAAAGTGGATGGTAAAGTTATTTTGCCATCATGGGTTGGAAATAATCCATTTCCTATTTGAAGAAGCATTTCTGCAAATTCACCAGCTATGCTATCACCTTTTAAGTGCACTCGCATATTTTTTGTTAATGCAATTTTCTGTATTTTGGGCCACAAAATTGAAGACTTTAAGCACGCATTTATTTCATCTGCTCTTGTTCCTCTGGGGATCACAGGAAGAGTTTGTCGAAAATCACCAGCTAAGAGAACAGTTATGCCACCCATTAAGTATTCACTATCTCGAATGTCTTTCAAAGATCGATCTACAGCTTCAAAAACACCTTTATGGCCCATAGTATACTCATCCCAAACAATAAGCTTGCAATCTTTGAGCACAGCAGCAATATTAGATTGCTTTGAAATTGAGCAATGTGGTGTTTCTAAATAAATCATATTAAGTGGAATTTTAAGTGTAGACTGCGCTGTGCAGCCACCATTTAGTAAAGTGGCTGCGATACCGGAAGAAGCAACGGCCAATGCAATTTTTTTACTTTGCCGTACCTTTGCCAATAATAAATTTAAAAGATACGTTTTACCTGTTCCACCAGGTGCATCAAAAAAATAGATTTCTCCTTTTTCTGCTTCAAAGCTATATAGTATCTTTTCGTATACTTGATTTTGCTCAGCAGTAAGGAGTAGCTCATTATTAACAACAAAATTATCGCAATTTTCATAATTTGTTTCTCTATGATATTCAATATTTGGAACAATTTCCTCGGATCTAATTGGTAGTGGAAGTCCATAGTAAGTCTAGTTTTGACCACCAATAGACAGAACAATATCTTCAATCATTGAAGTTCAATGTTAATAAGACATTTATTTAATACATTATTCACAATACTTTCATCAATATTGTCTTGTGAAAAATGAAAGGCTCTTAAAATATCTTCCAAAGTTTAAGAGCATCTGAAATTTGACAAAATACTAACATTATTGCAAAAAGTTCTCTCAGTTTTGTAGGATTTTGACATATGACAGCTTCGGCTATAGTTGAATCCCAGTGCTTATCATCTTCTAGTAATCCTAGAGCTTTACACGCCAATTGAAATGATGCGTATGTTATACCATTAACAGTTTTCAAATTTAAAAATTATGTTGGGCCCCTTACAAAATGTAATAAAAGTCTTAAATAAAAACATTCTGTATTATTGGGATGAATAGTGTAAACTCTTCCCAAAGCTGAATCTCTTTTAACTCCAGGAAAATTTAGCACATCATGCCCTCGTTTTCTTCTTTGAAATTCTTTATTGTTCCATGTAATATACGATGGAACTTCACAATATAGAAGCGTTCTTGCAAACTCATCACGTTTGCATAGCTCAAAGAAGGCTAGCAAAGTGGTTTTGGGTGTAGTGCTTAATCTGTCAAGTAATTGTTGCGGATTATTGGGATTATTGGGTTAAAATATATCCGTTGACCATTTTCTAAATGAACAGCTAAGTGTGTAATAGCCGGAAAACGTTCATGTATAGGAAATGCAAGGATTCTCCATACCGCTTCTGAACTACTTATATAGCAGCCACTTTCGCACATATTAATTTCATTACGTTGGTCTTCAAGAGTAAATGATGCTTGATCACTGCCCTTGTTAACATATTTACAGATGTATTTAATAGACTTTACAGAACTACAATACTCAACATTTATGTGAGCTTCAAATGTTCTCAATAGTACACAGTTATAAGGCACAACCCAATGATTATCTATGCAATTACCATTTATATTAATTGCATTACCACCATCTTCTATCGCACTTCTACGAAATAGAGGGTAACTATCTTTTCCAGTCACAGTTTCTTAAATAATTGTCGAGGAAACCTTTTAAAAACCGCATGGCGATTTATTATTAAATGCACCGCAAGGACCATGAATCATATTTGACTTAACAATGTTAAATAACAAAGGATCCTCATTTGTTTTTGGTATTTCGGCACAGATAATTTTATCGATTTTATCTGGTCTTATTTTATTTTCTAACCAAAGTAGAATATGTACATATATGTGGTTAATCCCGCTTTTGCCATTCCACAGAGTACATGAAACATTGCACGCTTCCAAACAACGAACCTTTTGTCAATAGTGGCATTAAAGCTTTAACTTTTAAATGAAAAACTCGAGCTATAATATCATGACGATCATGCGGTTTTTGACCCGGTAACAAAACACTTTTGATGTCATTCCATTATGGATTGCATGTGAATGTTATGCAAAGATCTGGTCGCTCATAATGGCGAACATATGTCATAGCATCTTGAGTCTTTTC
The DNA here is from genome assembly GCA_018904305.1 of Scaptomyza montana. Classification (NCBI taxonomy): domain Eukaryota; kingdom Metazoa; phylum Arthropoda; class Insecta; order Diptera; family Drosophilidae; genus Scaptomyza; species Scaptomyza montana. Next base: position 1,178,586 of record JAEIGR010000045.1, read on the forward strand.
ATGCATATATCGTGCAGAGCTTGTAAAAGAAGACGGTAAAATTACCATCTGACCAAGTTGAGCTGCGTCATCATCTTGTTGGCCTATTGCATCTTGTAGATGTATATAGCTAACTGCTCTGAGTTTTGCTTGATTGTAGCGAATATAATTTAACCTTTCTGTTTAAATTTTAGCATACATATCAACTAAAAGTTGACTATAAAGGGAACGACAATAAATTAAATGATTTATCTTAGATTGACGAATCATTATTTTATAACTGTAAAAGCTTAACGCAGATATCTTTTTTTTTGGTTCCTCCTTTTTTAAATAATAAATTCCATTCTTGTATATCCACTGAATAGCCATCTTCGCCATAAGGAAATACCAAAGGGTTCTGTAAGGCATCGTATGATCGATGCACCTCACTATACGATGTAATTTATAATTATGGATTTCAATAATAAAATTGCGCTTTTCAAATTGCTGACCAACAATAACTTTTACTACAATAACTGCTACTTCGCTTGATAGTGCATTGGTGCATTGTAAAGCCCTTTATGTGCACCAGCGGGTGTTCGATCAGCATGTATAACCAATTTATAGTCTTTGGTATTTGTTTGTATTTTATTGATAGCCATTTTTAAATCTTTTACATAACGATTATGATGATGAAACATACATTGAAGATCCTTTACTACGCTACAATCAACATTTGAAATATTTTTTGCAACGTAGTTGAGCTTCCTTTTCATCATCACCAACAAAATAAATTTGAAGAAACTGCATTTCTTCATTTGGCAAAGGTCGGACACTACCAATTAGGTGATACACTTGTCCTTGGACTTTAAAGGTTGACCAACTTTCATTTATAATTTTTGTACTTCCAAAAGAAGTCATTTGAAAGCAGCTGTTATACTTTCTTATACGATCAATGAAATGATCATGCTTGGGATGTCCACCAATTATTAAGCTTTTAAGAGGATCAGGCAAACTTTCATTTTGTGAAAGTTTAACTTTTCCTGCCTTGCAACAGATACCCAAAGGCTAATTTTTCCATTTTAAAGCATAACATTGTTTGCATATCAAATTCATACTACCAAGTTGAGTAATTTTGTCTGACTTATAAGCTATTTCAAAATCATAGTTTAAGCCAGACATGGCTTTAACACTCCATGCACGCAAACGCCTTTCTTGTCGTCCATCAGGATTATTAGCCTGATGTCTTCTCAATGCAACTCGATGAGCTTCAGGATTATTAGCCTGATGTCTTCTCACTACAACTCTAATAACATCAGGATTATTAACACGATATTTTTTTTGATGCTCCTATAAGCTTACCCCTATTGATGTCACTACTTTTTTCAAATGACCGTTTTTTTACCTTTTTTTCTGTTTTGCCGGTGAACCGACTACGTCTTTTAACAGGATTTTTAACATTTTCAGTTATACATTCACTTGACGTATCAGAATCTTGAGCTAATACTTCCTCTAAAGGAATATAAACATCAAAATGTCCATTCATTAATGGACCGGTAAAACGCAATCTTTTTACAGGATGCATATTATTTCCGAATGCTTGTAATAAATTTCCATTTTGAAAAATTTGGAAATTTACAGCAAAAATTTCTGCTGCTGCTTGAAGCTCACATGCAGTACCATAAGTATATGAGTATGACATAGCGCACTCATATTGTTCAGAAGAGCTATAACACTCTCCATTTAAGTTTATGCTGAAGCAAGCAAAAGTTTGCCAGTTGGTTACAACATGATCAACAATATTTTGGCGTATGGTGCCATGGAAGCCTTGCCAAATAAAAGGTAGGAAATATATCTAAAAAGGCAGTCTCCATCACCAATTATGGCAACAACTGAATGCGGCACCAAAATACCACTAATATCTAAAGTTTCAATAGACATATTTTAATTTGGCTGTGAGTCAATTGACTTCACTGTAAAACGATTGTTACAACGTTACAGTGTCTATACGTAAGTATAGAATTCAATAAAATTGAATATACTAACTTATATTAATTTAATAGAATATTCGGACTGCTTAGTTTTATATGATTTTTAAATGCACTTAAGCAGAGTCTATATAACTATTATATAATATGCAAAATAGAAGACAACTATATATAATGTTGCTTCAATTATTAAGTCTAAAATCGACTTATTAATATTTTTAAAAAAAAAACATCAAAACAAATTAACAACTTAATTTAAAGTAAGTATTATAAATAAATAAATACTTCAAAATAAGTCAAAAATTGACTTCACTGTACAACGTTACAGCGTCTATACAAAGTATAGAATTCAATAAAATTTAATATAACAACTTATATTAATTTAATAGAATATTCAGACTGCTTAGTTTTATTTGATTTTTAAATGCACTAAAGCAGCGTCTATATAACTATTATATTATATGCAAAATAGAAGACAACTATAAATAATGTTGCCTCAATTATTAAATCGAAAATCAACTTAACTTTTTTGTGTTCAAAAAACAACAAAGGAAATTTAAATACGTTGATCGTTATTTAAATATTTAAATCATAGCAATTAAATATTTTTTATAACTTATCATTATATACGAATTTTAAATGAACGTATATACATACGTATTTGAAATGAATGTACATATATATAATACGAAAATCAGAATATTAACAAACTCACTGATCCAAAAAGAAACTTTCGTTGTTATTATCCTTATCCTTAATATAAACAGTATTAAAAAATTCACTGAAACGAAAAGTAACTTTCTTTGTTCACATTAAATATGAACTAAAATGCATAACCAATTCCCTTACCATTGTATGTAAAAACATAATGTTGGAAAGAGCATTACAGTTATTTATAAATTCTGTGAAAATTAATAATCCAAATCGATTAAGAAACACAGGAGACTTCTGCAAGTCATTTTAATACACGGGTTCAGGGTATCTTTTAGTCGGGATTTCTCGACTAAAGCCTTCTTACTTGTTTTCAGATTCGCTCATTCTCGTGTTGTGCTGACAGTCGGCAATTCAACACCTGCATCATGAATTGAGCGCTGCTGGTCCCAAACACAAAGAGGCAGCTTAAAACTTGAAATTATTTTTAAATCGCGCCTTCGTTGTTGGCTATTTCGGCTAACTCTCTTGTGTATGCGCGCGCTCTGAAAGTTAGACAAAGAGCGTAGTATCGCTACCTTCTTCGCACGCACTGAATCAACGCAAAACATATCGAAGAGGCTGCAGTTAAGTGAATTGCATATTGCCCTTAGCTTTAGTTTAGTGTGTGCGGAGGAGGTAGGGTTATTAAACCTTACGATTGACATGCAAAGCGCGCAGTGAACGTAAATGAGCAACAACAAAGGAGCATGATCGGAGCGAGATTTCAAATTATCTGATTATCATTATGTGAACGGCCTTTGCTTGTTCGAAATTGTATATTTTTAATGTAAGTTATACGTTTTGTCTAAGTTATATTAGCAGCAAGTAGGCGAATCCACCCCCAAAACATATTCTGGTGTGGGAAATTTTTCTAGACGCACCAAGTTTTGTTATGTTGTTGTTTTTTTTTTTTTTAATCAACGACACCAACAAAAAGTAGCAGTGCGGGCCCAACAACAACACTTACAACAACAACAAACGCTACTTGGGTCGTAAATCAATTGTCAAAGGCACACAAATTTGAGAAAAAAAAGAATATGCACTGTGCGAAGTGATACATGTACATAAAATTATGAAAATTATTTTCAAGCGCATTGTTCACTTAATTGTGTATGCACATATTCATTAAGAAGCAGAAATCCGTTTCGTTTTTGCAAGTGTCGAACCTTTTTTTATGACTTTGCTTGTGCGACGCGAAGGCGTCACTGCGCATTTGTTTTGTTTTTGTATTCTCGCTCGCGATCAAACCATCAGCTTGTGCGACAATCAGGCGACAGTAGTGGAATGGGTACTTGTTGTAATTGTAATTTGTTTTTTAAAATGGGTAAAAATTGCTCCAAATCGTATGGGAGGTACTTGAAGGAGTTGTCCAAATAAAAATTCCCTTCTTAGTGCTCACTTACTACCTGCATAAAAATTGTGTGAAAATTTCAGCCTTCTAGCTCTTTTCGTTTAGGCTGTGGCTGATTCATTTTAACGCGGACGAACTCTTTTATATATATAGATATAGACGCTGCTTTAGTGCATTTAAAAATCAAATAAAACTAAGCAGTCTGAATATTCTATTAAAATAATATAAGTTGGTATATTCAACTTTATTGAATCCTATACTTTGTATAGACGCTGTAACGGTGTACAGTGAAGTCAATTTTTGACTTATTTTAAAGTATTTATTTATTTATAATACTTACTTTAAATTAAGTTGTTAATTTGTTTTGTTGTTTTTTTTTTTAAACCAAATTAATCAGGGGTGTGCCAGCCATCAAAACCAACCGAATTCCAACCTAAAACCAACCTCGAGCTGGTTTTAGGTGTGCCAGAGCAGAGTTCGAGATGGTTTTGAAATCTCCACAAATTTGGTCAGAGATTTGGTTAGTTTAAGCAATATTAAATGTCTAATGCATAACAAGTGTTACTTTTTCGAAAGGTAATTTTAAGCTTAATTGCATATTGCAAATTCATTTGAATTTTATTAATATTTTAATTCATGATTTTAGATATTAATAAATCTCTAACAAATCTCTAAGACTATTTGCCGTTCCATGTAAGCGTGCAAAATCGTCCCTAACAAGAGAGGTGCCACCTTGTTCGTTTAACCATAACTATTATTCGGAGTCTTTAATAGGTCAATTTAAAAGACACGTATTTGTGGCAAATAAACATAAAAAAATCGTACTTTTAGGTAACAAAATTGCATGGTCGAGCAGTGGACAGTTTGTTGTAAATTTAACAAAGTTAATGCAGCAAACCTTTTTTTATAAGGTGGCAGCTTTTGCGGTGTTTGTTAGGTGTGTGAATGTCTACAGTAAGAAGAAGAATTTAATTTATGGAAAGTCATTGTGCCGCCAAAATGTAAGTTGAATAAAAATTGAATTTAATTTTTTGTATTGCATTTATTTTATTTTTGGTCCATAGGGGAAAACACCGTTCACCACAACAGGATGAAATACGTAGAACAGCTATTCAAGCAAGCTATCACGGCAGGGCTGTCAAGCAACATAAGTTACTTGGCGGGCAAAATATTAAATATATATATTTTGTATAAGAATTACAAGAGATAAGACCTAACATATTTTTATTTTACCATTTATTAAATTTAACACTAATGCCCTGTGGCCAACCTTGAAAACAATGACAAAAATAGCAAATACATTTAAGGCAATTTTTATTTTAAAAGGTAGAAACTCTTTTTGGCCATTTTCGTTTTACGTATTTTCTCCGAAAAAATTTACCGAAAAATGAAATCTCCCAAACTTCTGGCACACCTACGGTTTTGTTTTAGAGATTTGAAAACCTGCTCGAGCCAAAATCTCTAGAGATTTCTGGCACACCCCTGAATAAGTCGTTTTTCGACTCAATAATTGAAGCAATTGAAGCAACATTATATATAGTTGTCTTCTATTTTGCATATTATATAATAGTTATATAGACGCTGCTTAAGTGCATTTAAAAATCAAATAAAACTAAGCAGTCTGAATATTCTATTAAATTAATATAAGTTGGTATATTCAATTTTATTGAATTCTATACTTACGTATAGACACTGTAACGTTGTAACAATCGTTTTACAGTGAAGTCAATTGACTCTCAGCCAAATTAAAATATGTCTATTGAAACTTTAGATATTAGTGGTGTTTTGGTGCCGCATTCAGTTGTTGCCATAATTGGTGATGAAGCCTGTCTTTTTAGATCTATTTCCTACCTTTTATTTGGTAGGCAAGGCTTCCATGGCACCATACGCCAACATATTGTAACCCATGTCGTTACCAACTGGGAAACTTTTGCTTGCTTCAGCATGAACATAAATGGAGAGTGTTATAGCTCTTCTGAACAATATGAGTGCATTATGTCAAATTCATATACTTATGGTACTGCATGTGAGCTTCAAGCAGCAGCAGAAATTTATGCTGTAAATTTTCAAGTTTTTCTAAATGGAAACTTATATCTATCATTAGGAAATGATATGCATCCTGTGAAAAAATTGCGTTTTACCGGCGAATTAATGAATGAACATTTTGATGTTTATATTCCTTTAGAGGAAGTACTAACTCAAGATACCGATACGTCATGTGAATGTATAACTGAAAATGTTAAAAATCCCGTTAAAAGACGTAGTCGGTTCACCGACAAAACAACACAAACGGTACGAAAACATATATGTAGTTGAAAAATATCTTGAAAAAAATAAGGGTAAGCACATAAAAGCATCAAAAAGATATCAGGTTAATAATCCAGAAGCTCATAAAGCTGCAAAGAGAAGACATCAGGCTGATAATCCTCAAGCTAATAGAGATGCAGTGAGACGTCATCAGGCTAATAATCCTAATGCACGTCAAGAAAGGCGTTTGCGTGCATGGAGTGTTAAAGCCATGTCTAGCCTAAACTATGATTTTGAAATAGCTTATAAGTCAGATAAAATTACTCAACTTGGTAGTATGAATTTGATATGCAAACATTGTGATGCTTTAAAGTGGAAAAATGAGCCTCTGGGTATCTGTTGCAAAGCAGGAAAAGTTAAGCTATCACAAAATGAAAGTTTGCCTGATCCACTTAAAAGCTTAATAATTGGTGGACATCCCAAGCATGATCATTTCATTGATCGTATAAGAAAGTATAACAGCTGCTTTCAAATGACTTCTTTTGGTAGTATAAAAACTATAAATGAAAGTTGGTCAACCTTTAAAGTCCAAGGACAAGTGTATCACTTAATTGGTAGTGTCCGACCTTTGCCAAATGAAGAAATGCAGTTTCTTCAAATTTATTTTGTTGGTGATGATGAAAAGGAAGCTCAACTACTTTGCAAAAATATTCCAAATGTTGATTTAAGCGTAGTAAAGGATCTTCAATGTATGTTTCATCATCATAATCGTTATGTAAAAGATCTAAAAATGGCTCTCAAGTACCAACAAGTACTAAAGATTATAAATTGGTTATACATGCTGATCGAACACCCGCTGGTGCACACAAAGGGCTTTACAATGCACCTCTATTAAGCGAAGTAGCTATAGTTATTGTTGGTCAGCAATTTGCAAAGCGCGATATTATTATTGAAAGCCATAATAATAAATTACATCGCATTAGTGAGGTGCATCGATCATACGATGCCTTACAGTACCCTTTGCTATTTCCTTATGGCGAAGATGGCTATTCAGTGGATATACCACAATGGAATCCATTATTAAAAAGTGAGGATCCAAAAAAAATGATATCTGCGTTAAGCTTTTACAGCTATAAATAATGATTCGTCAATCCGAGATAAATCATTTAATTTATTGTCGTTCCCTTTAAGTCAATTTTTGGTTGATATGTATGCTAAAATTGAAACAGAAAGGTTAAATTATATTCGCTACAATCAAGCGAAACTCAGAGCAGATAGCTATATACATCTACAAGATGCAATAGGCCAACAAGATGTTGAAGCAGCTCAACTTGGTCAGATGGTTATTTTACCATCTTCTTTTACAAGCTCTGCACGATATATGCATGAAAAGACTCAAGATGCTATGACATATGTTCGCCATTATGGGCGACCAGATCTTTTCATAACATTCACCTGCAATCCACAATGGAATGACATCAAAAGTGTTTTGATACCGGGTCAAAAGCCACATGATCGTCACGATATTATAGCTCGAGTTTTTCATTTAAAAGTTAAAGCTTTAATGTCATTATTGATAAAAGGTTCTTTGTTTGGAAGCGTGCAATGTTTCATGTACTCTGTGGAATGGCAAAAGCGGGGCTTACCACATATTCATATTTTACTTTGGTTAGAAAATAAAATAAGACCAGATAAAATCGATAAGATTATCTGTGCCGAAATACCAAACGCAGATGAGGATCTTTTGTTATTAAACATTGTTAAGTCAAATATGATTCATGGTCCTTGCGGTGCATTTAATAATAAATCGCCATGCATGAAAAATGGAAAGTGTACCAAAAGGTTTCCTCGACAACTACTTAAAGAAACTGTGACTGGAAAAGATAGTTACCCTCAATATCGTAGAAGAGCGATAGAAGATGGTGGTAATGCAATTAATATAAATGGTAACTGCATAGATAATCGTTGGGTTGTGCCTTACAACTGTGTATTTTTGAGAACATTTGAAGCTCACATAAATGTTGAGTATTGTAGTTCTGTAAAGTCTATTAAATACATCTGTAAATATGTTAACAAGGGCAGTGATCAAGCATCATTTACTCTTGAAGACCAACGTAATGAAATTAATATGTACGAAAGTGGCCGTTATATAAGTAGCTCAGAAGCGGTATGGAGAATCTTTGCATTTCCCATACATGAACGTTTTCCGGCTATTACACACTTAGCTGTTCATTTAGAAAATGGTCAACGAATATATTTTAGCCCCAATAATCCGCAACAATTACTTGACAGATTAAGCATTACACCCAAAACCACTTTGCTAGCCTTCTTTGAGCTATGCACACGTGATGAGTTTGCAAGAACGCTTCTATATTGTGAAGTTCCATCGTATTTTACATGGAACAAAAAAGAATTTCAAAGAAGAAAACGAGGGCATGATGTGCCAAATTTTCCTGGAGTTAAAAGAGATTCAGCTTTGGGAAGAGTTTACACTATTCATCCCAATAATACTGAATGTTTTTATTTAAGACTTTTACTACATTTTGTAAGAGGGCCAACTTCATTTTCAAATTTAAAAACCGTTAATGGTATAGCATACGCATCATTTCAATTGGTGTGTAAAGCTCTAGGATTACTAGCAGATGATAAGCACTGGGATTCAACTATAGCCGAAGTTGTCATATGTCAAAATCCTACAAAACTGAGGGAACTTTTTGCAATAATGTTAGTATTTTGTCAAATTTCGGATGCTCTTAAACTTTGGAATATTTATAAAGAGAGTTTCTCAGAAGATATTTTAAGAGTCATTCATATTTCACAAGACAGAAATATTGATCAAAGTATTCTGAATAATGTATTTAATAAATGTCTTTTGTACATTGAAGATATAGTACTGTCTATTGGTGGTCAAAACTTGACTAACTATGGACTTCCACTACCAATCAGATCCGAGGAAATTGTTCAAAATAATGAATATCATAGAGAAACAAATTATGAAAATTGCGATAATTTTGTTGTTAATAATGAGCTACTCCTTACTGCTGAGCAAAAACAAGTATACAAAAAGTTACTGCATAGCGTTGAAGCAGAAAAAGGAGAAATCTATTTTTTTGATGCACCTGGTGGAACAGGTAAAACGTTTCTTTTAAATTTATTATTGGCAAAGGTATGGCAAAGTAAAAACATTGCATTGGCCGTTGCTTCTTCCGGTATCGCAGCCACTTTACTAAATGGTGGTCGCACAGCGCATTCTACTCTAAAGATTCCATTTAATTTGTTTCATTTAGAAACACCACATTGCTCAATTTCAAAGCAATCTAATATGGCTGCTGTGCTCAAAGATTGCAAGCTTATTGTTTGGGATGAGTGTACTATGGGCCATAAAGGTGTTTTTGAAGCTGTAGATCGATCTTTGAAAGACATTCGAGATAGTGAATACCTAATGGGTGGCATAACTGTTCTCTTAGCTGGTGATTTTCGACAATCTCTTCCAGTGATCCCCAGAGGAACAAGAGCAGATGAAATAAATGCGTGCTTAAAGTCTTCAATTTTGTGGCCCAAAATACAGAAAATTGCATTAACAAAAAATATGCGAGTGCACTTAAAAGGTGATAGCATAGCTGGTGAATTTGCAGAAATGCTTCTTAAAATAGGAAATGGATTATTTCCAACCCATGATGGAAAAATAACTTTACCATCAACTTTGTGTCATGTTGTGAAAAGTATTGAAGAACTAACTCTCAAAATATTTCCGGATATTACAAATATCTCTGAAAAATCACTCGAATGGTTTTCAGAACGTGCTATTTTGACTGCGAGAAATGACAATGCATTGGAAATAAACGAGTTTTTATTAAAATCATTTCAAAGTGAAGAAATGACATATAACTCTATTGATTCTGTGACTGAAGTCGAAGATGCAGCTCATTACCCCGTCGAGTTTCTTAATTCATTAAATCCGGCTGGCCTGCCTCAACATAAATTAACTTTAAAGATTGGTTCACCTGTAATGTTGATTCGCAACTTGAAGCCGCCAAAACTGTGCAATGGTACAAGATTGCAAGTTAAAGCCCTTCATAAGAATGTTGTCGAAGCAATGGTCTTTACTGGCAGTGGTATAGGGGAAACGGTTTTTATACCGAGAATTCCATTAATACCTTCTGACTCTGAATTGCCATTTCAATTTAAAAGATTGCAATTTCCTTTAAAAGTTTGCTTTGCCCTAACAATCAATAAATCACAGGGACAAACTCTCAAATTAGCTTGCTTCTCTCATGGCCAATTTTATGTAGCCTGCTCAAGAGTCAGTTCACCAAAAAGTTTAGTTGTATTAGCACCTGACGGAAAAACAACCAATGTCGTTTATCAAGAAGCTCTTAACAGTTGTTAATAATTGCAAATTAAATTCAACAAGTGGATAAGGCCTACTGGGGAAACCACAATAAAAAAATTACGCACCTGATTCTCTACCTCAATGGTGGCGTGGAAAAGAGAATATTAAATACTTTGCTTTAATTTGTTGTTAAATATTTTCTAATTTATTTATTTTACATCTATCTTTTATTGCTAAAATAATATAAACTATCTGCGCAGCGAAGTAAGCGGGGCACTTAATATGTCGTATAAACGGAAATGTAGAATTTCATCAGATGTGCAAGTGAATACACAGGGGCTTCAACACACGGTTATTTTCAAACGTTATAATTGCTTGCATTCGAAAATAGAGCGCGCAGCGCGAGGGGGGTTGGCGAGCGAAGCGAGCAGCGGGGGACCCCCTAGTTTCATATATAAAAATAATAACATTTTATTCTTAATAATTCACAGATACATATCAAATATATAAAAATAATAACATTTCATTCTTAATAATTCACAGATATATTTCATATACATATATAAAAAAAATAATATTTCATTCTTAAAAGTATGAAAAAAATTAAAGTCATTCAATTACATAGCCATCATTGGTATATTTCGTTGTATTAAAATTTTTTTTTAAATATCATTCTTCTCGGCGATATACAATTTAAATTGTTGGCAATTCATTTTGTAATTACATTTCGTGATCAAAATTGCTTTAAGCGTATCAATTTTCAATTGGGATTTTTCAGATGTCCAGAAATTATTCATCAAAGAGAATATTCTTTCTGTTGCTGCATTTGAACCTGGCAAACACAAACTAAATTCCAATATTTTTAAAATAATTTTAAACGGGATATTATTTTTACTAAAGTGTGCGACTATTTCTGTCCATTTGTTACTTACAGTGGATCCGTTGAGCTTCCACTCCCTCATTTTATTTTCGTTTAAAAACTGTTTGACGCAAACTAACTCATCAAATAGCTCGGAATCATCAAAAGATACATTGGATTGCTTTGCCAGGACAAACTCTAAGCTTATTTCCACATCCTCCCAGGACGGTACTTCGTTAAGAATAACCCAATTAAAACATTCAATTTCTCGAAAAGAAGAGTCCCACTGACTTAAGTATTCATGGCAAGTGTCAAAAAATGCAGTCACATTTTGTTTAAATTTATTTAATTCAATGAGATTTTTTTTATCTAGCTCGACAAGTAACTTTTTAACAACTAAGGCTAAGCTTATGTCTTGCGATTCGATTAAAGAAATTTTGGAATGAAATAATGCAGCTTGGCTATTGATAAATTACAGCCATAATTCTGAATTTGGATTTTTTAAAAATTCATATAAAATTGTTGTCACTTTTTTTTCTGTAAGAAAATATTCTTTTAATGGTGTGTATAACTTAATAATTTTGTCAATAGCCGGCTTAAGAGTAAGCCATCGAGTTTTGCTAAGCCCAAGAAGCTTACGGTATTCTGTTTCTGAATTTGCACAAATTTCTTCGAGCTTTTTTGTTCAAATCGTGTAGATATAAAAGAAAGAATAAATTTTTACAACAGTAACTTCTACATCTACCGGTAGGCATTCCATAGCTGTTTGAATACAATTATTTAGCTGCACAATTCACACCGATTAAGTTCCTTTCTGTAGACGATTGCAAGTTGGCAAAAACATTGTTTTTTCCTTGCTTTTTCGAACCACCGAAATTACAATTAGTAAGTATTGTTAGCACAAACAGCAAGTAGTTTTTCACTTATTTGGAAATTATATCCGATGTTTCTCCTGGCAGATCCTTGCACTCTAATATTTTTATTGAAATTCCATTTTGATGATCTAAATATCTTATTAGGATTGGGCATACCTTTACACTTCCATGATTGGAACAGTCCGTATTAATAGTCACAAAATTAACGCTTCCCAAATCTATTTTTATTTCCGTAATTGAATTGAGGACGGATGGTCACCGTAGCTATAACGAATATCGGTTATAACGATGCTATATTGCCGGTCCCTTGAGTATCGTTATATCCGGCATCTACTTTAATTTTTTTTTTTTTTGGGTTTTTTTCAATTAAACCATTTATTATGAAATTATTTATTCAATTAACTATGAAATTCAATATAACCAATTTAATCCTGGCCAACAAATTTTGTTGCGAAAGTACGTCTTCTCGTTGCGCGCTCATTTTGATACATGTATATGAAGATGACACGATCATCGATACAGTTGAATGAAAATATCGATTACAATTAATCGTGTTCAATTGTGAAACATCGACAGTGTCCAGTTCACAAGAAAGCACGGTTTTAAAAGTTTTGAATGACCCGCTTATTGTGACAGACTGTGTAAGTATACTCTCGTTCGTGTTACCCATTAGACAGTGTAAATCTGATCGATATGATATATTTTATTCAGTTGGTAGTTATGTAAAACAACAATAAAGATCAAGCAAATATCAGACATAACCTCGAAAGCGGCACAAAACAGGAAATGCCTAAGCCGACACCAATTGGCGCAGTTCAGCAGTTCCACCAGCGGTACAACAACAACAGCAGCAGGCACCGCAAGTGCAACAGTTATTTCAACAAAGGTATGACGTTTATTTGTCAGCCTTCCTGTCTTATGAAGATGTACTCGGCATAATGACTGCCCTCGAAAAGGAAGAGAATCAGGATAATGTGATGAGTGCACCAATTCCTTTTAAACACTTTGATCACACTTACGCCAAGGAATATGTCGATCAAAAAGGGCAGCTTTTACTCGAAAAAATAAAGTATGTGGTCAGCTACAAACGTCAAGAGAATAAGATTCGGCGTCAGGAAGAAAAAGTTGGCACGCGACCTAAAAATACCCATCCCAGTGAACGATATCGTCAAACTGTCCAATGAGGCGATGCGTGTTCGACTCACAATGTATTAACTTAACCAAAGACAATTGACGATAATTTGGGACATAAGAATGCGTACCCAGAGAAGAAGATCGATACTGAATTACATATGTGAGCTCATAAAATGGCCGAATTAATGTTTAAGCTCTCAAAACTCAAAATGAAAAAAAAATAATATATATATTTGTACAATTTTTTGACTTATTCATCGGAAACAAGTGGAAACGTTGCAGTCGGACGCAACCGACTGCGGTATACTCGATACCAGTATTAAAACCGGTAAAAAGAGGCCTCATTGCAAAGGGGTACGGATGAGGCAAAGGTGTACGCTGCCTTAAAAATTCTCCGATGCAGATGGGGATGCCACCAGCTGTCTTCGTTGCAAATTTGGTGACTCTAGCTCAAAGCTTGTAAAATGTGGGGAAAGGGCGGTATGGGTGGGCGTGGCATGATGCAGATCTTTGTGAAATGTCAATTGCTATCTTCATACTAAATTTGGTGACTCTAGCTCAAAGTTTGTAAATGGTGGGGAAAGGGGGGCTGGGGACGGTATGGGTGGGCGTGGCATCCCAATTTTTGATGCAGATCTTTGTGAAATGTCAATTGCTATCTTCATACCAAATTTGATGACTCTAGCTCAAAGTTTGTAAATGGTGGGGAAAGGGGGGCGGAATGGGTGGGCTTGGCTCCAAAACTTTTGGGGGTCGTTGCCAGCTATCTTTCACCAAATTTGGAGTCTCTAGCTCCACAACTCTGGAAGATACACGCTTTGCCGTTTTTGACGAAGCGTTGGGGTGGATGGGGGCGGCTAGGGCAGTATTGGTGAGCGTGGCATCCAAACTTTTGATGCAGTTTTTAGGGGGACATCATCACCTATCTTGGCACCAAATTTGGTGGCTCTAGCTCAAAAACTGTGGGAGATATAGCCATTTCTGATTTCGAAATGCGGGGGCTGGGGGCGTAATGGTTGGGGCGTGGCTCCAAAGCTTTGATGCAGTTTTTTGGGGGTCGTTACCAGCTATCTTCCCACCAAATTTAGAGGCTCTAGCTTCACAACTCTGGAAGATACACGCATTCCCGTTTTTGACGAAGCGTTGGGGTGCATGGGGGCGGCTAGGGCAGTGTCGGTGGGCGTGGCATCCAAACTTTTGATGCAATTTTTGGGGGGTCATCATCACCTATCTTGGCACCAAATTTGGTGGCTCTAGCTCAAAAACTGTGAGAGTTAAAGGCTTTTTTTACTTTAAATTGCGGGGGGCTGGGGGCGGAATGGGTGGGCGTGGCTCCAAAATTTTTGATGCAGTTTTTTGATGGTTGCTGGTAGCTATCTTCTTACCAAATTTGGTAGTTCTAGCTGTAAGGATGTGCGAAATATGTGGATTTATCGGTTTTGAGTTATCGAATTTATCGATTTGCCAGTCCCCCAGTTATCGTAGATAAAGAGAATTGGAAAGTTTCAAGTCTCTAGCTTGAAGGGTGTGGAAAAAAGTTGCGAACATACAGACGGACGGACGGACGGACACCATGACGGACATTGCACAAACCCAATATACTCTTTACCTTCGGTATCGAGTATAAAAATTGGTTATCTCGCAGCACCTAACGATTAACAAATTCAGCTGCTCACTTAACTAATTGAAAGTCGGCAGTTCAAACTTGCAAACCAGGCAACTTGAGCTATTACCCACTTTGTTGTACCACTAAGCTATAATACCATATATGTATTATAACTACGGTGACCATATTTACGGCAGCCAAATACGGGACTAAAAAAAAATTAGAAAACAAAAAATTCAACAAAAGGGATTAACTAGGTATATGTTTTTTGTTGAAAAGAAAATTATTTATTGTATTTATAAATTTAAATACACACAAAAATTGAACATTCACAGATACATTTCATATATAACAAGTGGAAACGTTGCAGTCGGACGCAACCGACTGCGTCATACTCGATACCAGAATTAAAACCGGTAAAAAGAGGCCTGAATGCAAAGGGGTACGGATGCGGCAGGGGCTTACGCTGCCTTAAAGATTCTCCGATGCAGATGGGGATGCCACCGGCTATCTTCATACCAAATTTGGTGACTCTAGCTCAAAGTTTGTAAAAGGTTGGGACAGGGGGGGAGCTGGGGGGCAGTATGGGTAGTTGAGGCATCAACATTTTTGTTGCAGATCTTTCTGAAATGTCAATTGCTATCTTCATACCAAAATTGGTGACTCTAGCTCAAAATTTGTAAAAGGTGGGGAAAGGGGGGCTGGGGGCGGTATGGGTGGGCGTGGCATCCAAATTTTTGATGAAAATCTTTGTAAAATTTCAATTGCTATCTTCATACCAAATTTGGTGACTCTAGCTCGAAGTTTGTAAAAGATGCGGACAGGGGGCTGGGGGCGGTAAGGGTGGGCGTGGCATCCAAATTTGTGATGCAGATCTTTGTGGAATGTCAATTGTTATCTTCATACCAAATTTGGTGACTCTAGCTCGAAAATTTAAAAAAGGGGGGAAAGGGGGGCGAAATGGAGGGCGTGGCTCCAAAAATTTGATGCAGATTTTTGGGGGTCGTTAACAGCTATCTTCCTACCAAATTTGGAGGCTCTAGCTCCTTAACTCTGGAAGATACACGCATTCCCGTTTTTGATGAAGCGTTGGGGCACATGGGGGTGGCTAGGGCGGTATTGGTGGGCGTGGCATCCAATCTTTTGATGCAGTTTTTGAGGGGTCATCATCACCTATCTTGGCACCAAATTTGGTGGCTATAGCTCAAAAACTGTGGGAGATATTGGCTTTTTTGACTTTAAAATGCGGGGGGCTGTGGGCGGAATGGGGGGCGTGGCTCCAAAATTTTTGATGCAGTTTTTTGGGGGTTGCTAGTAGCTATCATCTTACCAAATTTGGTACTTCTAGCTGTAAGGATGTGCGAAATATGTGGATTTATCGGTTTTGAGTTATCGAATTTATCGATTTGCCAGCCCCCCAGTTATCGTAGAACACCCATCTTGACACTTTAATTTACTATCCCATAGATAAAGAGATTTGGAAAGTTTCAAGTCTCTAGCTTGAAGGGTGTGGAAAAAAGTTGCGTTCATACAGACGGACAGACGGACAGACACCATGACGGACATTGCACAAACTCAATATACTCTTTACCTTCGGTATCGAGTATAAAAATAATAACATTTTATTCTTAATAATTCACAGATACATATCAAATATATAAAAATAATAACATTTCATTCTTAATAATTCACAGATACATTTCATATACATATATAAAAAAAAAAAAATATTTCATTCTTAAAAGTATGAAAAAAATTAAAGTCATTCAATTACATAGCCATCATTGGTATATTTCGTTGTATTAAAATTTTTTTTTAAATATCATTCTTCTCGGCGATATACAATTTAAATTGTTGGCAATTCATTTTGTAATTACATTTCGTGATCAAAATTGCTTTAAGCGTATCAATTTTCAATTGGGATTTTTCAGATGTCCAGAAATTATTCATCAAAGAGAATATTCTTTCTGTTGCTGCATTTGAACCTGGCAAACACAAACTAAATTCCAATATTTTTAAAAAAATTTTAAACGGGATATTATTTTTACTAAAGTGTGCGACTATTTCTGTCCATTTGTTACTTACAGTGGATCCGTTGAGCTTCCACTCCCTCATTTTATTTTCGTTTAAAAACTGTTTGACGCAAACTAACTCATCAAATAGCTCGGAATCATCAAAAGATACATTGGATTGCTTTGCCAGGACAAACTCTAAGCTTATTTCCACATCCTCCCAGGACGGTACTTCGTTAAGAATAACCCAATTAAAACATTCAATTTCTCGAAAAGAAGAGTCCCACTGACTTAAGTATTCATGGCAAGTGTCAAAAAATGCAGTCACATTTTGTTTAAATTTATTTAATTCAATGAGATTTTTTTTATCTAGCTCGACAAGTAACTTTTTAACAACTAAGGCTAATCTTATGTCTTGCGATTCGATTAAAGAAATTTTGGAATGAAATAATGCAGCTTGGCTATTGATAAATTACAGCCATAATTCTGAATTTGGATTTTTTAAAATTCATATAAAATTGTTGTCACTTTTTTTCTGTAAGAAAATATTCTTTTAATGGTGTGTATAACTTAATAATTTTGTCAATAGCCGGCTTAAGAGTAAGCCATCGAGTTTTGCTAAGCCCAAGAAGCTTACGGTATTCTGTTTCTGAATTTGCACAAATTTCTTCGAGCTTTTTTGTTCAAATCGTGTAGATATAAAAGAAAGAATAAATTTTTACAACAGTAACTTCTACATCTACCGGTAGGCATTCCATAGCTGTTTGAATACAATTATTTATATTTTTATTGAAATTCCATTTTGATGATCTAAATATCTTATTAGGATTGGGCATACCTTTTACACTTCCATGATTGGAACAGTCCGTATAAATAGTCACAAAATTAACGCTTCCCAAATCTATTTTTATTTCCGTAATTGAATTGAGGACGGATGGTCACCGTAGCTATAACGAATATCGGTTATAACGATGCTATATTGCCGGTCCCTTGAGTATCGTTATATCCGGCATCTACTTTAATTATTCTTTTTTTTTGGGTTTTTTTCATCTAAACCATTTATTATGAAATTATTTATTCAATTAACTATGAAATTCAATATAACCAATTTAATCGCGGCCAACAAATTTTGTTGCGAAAGTACGTCTTCTCGTTGCGCGCTCATTTTGATACATGTATATGAAGATGACACGATCATCGATACAGTTGAATGAAAATATCGATTACAATTAATCGTGTTCAATTGTGAAACATCGACAGTGTATGTATGTAAAACAACAATAAAGTGTAATAATTCGGATGATTATTATTCTTTAAGATTTTATTAATTCTCTGCAGTGCACGTCTGTATGTTACAAGAGTTGATTAAGCAAGAGGAAGCGCTTACATAGCGATGCGCTTTCATCGATCATTATTAAAACTATCGATAGATACATGTGTTGTTCTTATGCTAATGATACTATCGCTTACTTAATACTATTACAATATTATTACACGCTTTGTTTTTATTCGAATTTTTTTGGTTTCTTAATTTCTCTACCACTTCTTGTTTTTACAATTTTTCTATCAGGTGGATTCGGGTTTTCTGTTTCATAATTACTATATTTAATGAGTAATGGATCCTCATCTGAGCTGGCCTCATCTGCTGTTTCAAATGTAACAGATGTCTCCGACTCAGACTGCCTATCCAGTTCCTCCTCTAAATTAATACATATTTCATTATCGCTTCCCTTACTTGCTATGTTCTGTACAGGATGAGGAACAATTGTTTCATTATTGATATTGTTTTCATCACAGTTATTTTCATTGTTGATTATCTCAGTTTCTTCAGCACAATTATCATTATTAAGAGATACATTCGTTTCCATGCCGTTATCATTACGTAAAACATTTTTTTCTTCACTTGATTTAGAATAATTATTATTACTTTGATAATCGTACATCGATATATCCTCATTCTTTTCTTCATTTTGGGTTTTTTTAATCAGTTTTCTATTTCTTCTAAAGTACTTATTATTCCTATCTTTTATAATGTATGACCGCTCGTTTACTTTTTTTTCTACTATTCCGTAAGTCCACTCATTAATTGTTTTTCTAAACATTATTTTTTCCCCCAGTATACAAGGCTTCAGTACTTTTGCGTTACGATCATAGTATTGTTTTTGTTTTAATCGTTTCTTTTCTAACTTAGCCTTAATTTCCTTTTCTTCTAGATTGTTACGATGTAAGCTAGATTTAGCAATTGGAAGCTTTGTTTTGCAGTTCCTCCCGAAGAACAGCTCACAAGGCGATGCTTGCATACTAGCTATGGGTGTATTATTGTATTCTAGAATGTTGTATTGGTATAACTCCTTTTTATCAGTACAGCGTTTTAAAATGTTTTTGGCTATCGCAACCCCTTTTTCCGCCAATCCATTACTTTGTGGATAATGTGGGCTGGAAAACTGAAGCAATATATTATAAGCATTGGCAAACGTTCTAAACTCACATGAGTTAAACGGATTGTTATCGCTTTTTATTTTTGTTGGGTATCCTAGACTATCAAATACTTGTTTCAGTTCAGTTGTTACTTGTTTGACAGATTTGTTTTTTAATTTTTTAACAATAAGAAAATTTGAGTAATTGTCAAATATTGACACAAAATCTTCTCCCCCTAATTCAAAAATATCTATGCCCACCATATGAAATGGATATTCCGGCATTTCATCCTCAATTAAGGGTTCTTTTTGGTTTTTTCTTCTAAACTTTTCACATACCCGGCACGATTCCACTAATTCTTTAATTTGAGTATTCATATTCGGCCAGTAATAGCATTCTCTTGCTCGAGCTAAAGTTTTCTCTATTCCTAAATGAGGACTATGTACTTGTTTCATTATTTGTGATTGTAATCCTTTTGGAACAATTAATTTACACGTTTTCATTAATAGCCCATTCTCAACATGAAGCTCGTCTTTAATTTTGTAGAACATTTGAGAAAATTTGTCTAGCTTATGGTATGACGGCCAACCACTTACAACAAAATCTACAATTTTGCTGTAACTCTCATCTGCCTTTAATATTTTTTTATAAACATTAAGATTTGATTCAGATAGACATACTGCTTGAGTTATTGAGTGGATTACATTTGATAGTTCCCTAATTTCATTTTCCTCTGCTAGTTGTGCCCTTGAAAGGCAATCAGCTATAAGCATTTCTTTTCCGGGTCTATACTGTACTTTCATGTTTGGATATTTCAGGAGGTATAACAGCATACGTTGCAGTCGCATTGTCACTGAATCTATATCTTTTCCACTAATACTTCCAATGGCTTATGATCACTTTCCACTAAGAATTCTCTTCCATATACAAAATAATGAAATCTTTCACAGGCAAATACTATTGCTAATAATTCTTTCTCTATTTGAGCCCATTTTTGTTCACTTTTTGAAAGTGTTCTAGATGCGAAACTCACAGGACGACCGTCTTGCATCAGAACGCATCCCAGACCATCCTTAGAAGCGTCAGTCTGTATTATCACTGGCTTTTTTTTATCATAAACCGCTAACACTGGCTCCTCAAGGATAACTTTGGTTAAGTCTTTAAGTTCACTTTCCTGGTCCTTTCCCCATATAAATTGTGTATCATTTTTTGTTAATTCTCTTAGTTTTGCTGATCTAGCTGATAAATCTGGGATAAACTTAGCAAGATATTTGAAAAGACCCAAAATTCTCAGAACTCCTGCTTTGTCGACTGGGGTTTTAATATTCCTGATTGCTTCTAAATGTTTCCTCTGTGGTTTTATTTCACCTTCTGATATAATATGTCCCATAAATTCAACTTGTGTTTGTCTATATTGAACTTTCTCTTTGTTAAATTTTACTCCATTTATCCTTGCCCGTTCTAGTACCTGAGTTAGTGTTTCATCGTGTTCTTCCAAAGACTTTCCCATGATTCCAATGTCATCAAAATACACGATAACATTTGGAATATCTCCAAATATTTGTACCATATTTCTTTGAAACATTTCAGGTGCGCTGTTGATGCCAAATGGAACTCTGTTAAATTTGTACCTTCCAAATGGAGTCATGAATGTGGTTAGTTCTGAACTTTTCTTGTCCAGTTCCATTTGCCAAAATCCTTTTGACAAATCTAGGATTGTGAAAAACTTTTTCCCTACCATTTGTATAGTAAAATCTTCTATAGTGGGTATTAAGTAGTGTTCCCGCTTGATTGCTTTGTTCAGTGGTTTGGGATCTAAACATAACCTTAATTTCCCGTTTGATTTTTCTACTATTTGTAAGTTATTTACCCAATTGGTTGGGTATGACACTGACGATATGATACCGTCTTTTTCCATTTCATTTAGTTCCTTCTTTAATGCTTCTAACAGACTCTGGGGAAATCTTTTTCTATAATGTATTACAGGTTCAATTTCTTTCTTTAAGACAATTGATTGTTTCCACGGCAACTTTCCTAATCCTTCAAATAAAACTTTAAATTTTTCCACAAAAGAATCTTTGGACACAGGTAATATCGATAATGTGTCTATATTTAAACGTTTGATTAATCCAAGCTTGACAGAAGTTTCAAGGCCCAATATGGGTTCACATTTTTTGTCAACAACCAAAAAAGATATTTTACGCATAACGTTTGTCTTAATATCTAAGCAATTTAACAAAACTGTACCATAATTCATTACTTTGGCATTATTATAATCAAAAATAGGTAATACTTCATTTTTCTCATCAAACTTCATGTTTTTAATTAAATCTATTGGTATGCAATTAACATCTGCACCCGTGTCTACTTTAAATGTGTATTTTTTTCCATTAATTTTTAGAGATTTTTTCCACTTGTTGTTCCCGAATCCACACTGACTTATACTAAGGTGATTATCTTTATTAGAATTGTTTTCTTTTGCTTTCTTTACTTTATTCATACCTGCTTTATTCCACTTTGTGTTTACATTTCCTTCCTCCTCCTGTTTTTTGGATTTGCAGTACTTAATAAAGTGACCCGTCTTTCCACAGTTGTAGCATTTTACATCCTTCGCTTTGCATTCGTTTATATGCCCCTTGTTGAACAGGGCTCCACAGTTGTAGCACCTGCGTTGTTGCAAGCTACTTATCCAGTTTCGCTGCTGTATATCCACTGTTCCTCCCTCATTTGCTTGCTGATGTCCACTCTCCATTAGAATTTCCGTGTTCTTTGTTGTTGCTTCGAAGGCCTTGCACTCTTGCAAAACCTCATCCAGACCTTTGTTTTTGTTATCCAGTAGTCTCAGTTGCAGCTTCTTGTCATAGACTCCAATTATCAGTCGATCCAGCAGCATTCTATTTTGAAACGAAATTCCACATTCGCACTTAAAATTGCAAAAGTTGGCTTGTTTGCGTAGATTCGTTTCAAAATCTATGATTTGCTGGTTTTCCTGTTGTACAATGTTGTTAAATTTAAAGGTTTCCATAGTGATGTTCTTCAGCGGCATTGCGTGTGCGTCGATCGCCTTGATGACTTCATCGAGTGTGCGCATATTTGCCGCATCTGCATCCGCCACAGCTCCCACCATACTGCTCGCACTTCCATCATTTGGATATATGGTGTTATATATCTCTGTTATTCCAGGGCCAGCCAACCACAAAAACGTTGCAATTTTCTTCGCCTCCGACAAGTTGTCTTTTCCGGACGCCATCATGTACATAAGAAATGCACCTTTCCATTTCGGCCACTCATATATAAGTAATGAGCAGTCTAGCTCCGGTAATACGCGTTCGGACATGTTTATTGTAGTTTACTTTGTATTATTTTAACTTCTGACACCATGTAATAATTCGGATGATTATTATTCTTTAAGATTTTATTAATTCTCTGCAGTGCACGTCTGTATGTTACAAGAGTTGATTAAGCAAGAGGAAGCGCTTACATAGCGATGCGCTTTCATCGATCATTATTAAAACTATCGATAGATACATGTGTTGTTCTTATGCTAATGATACTATCGCTTACTTAATACTATTACAATATTATTACATAAAGATCAAGCAAATATCAGACATAACCTCGAAAGCGGCACAAAACAGGAAATGCCTAAGCCGACACCAATTGGCGCAGTTCAGCAGTTCCACCAGCGGTACAACAACAACAGCAGCAGGCACCGCAAGTGCAACAGTTATTTCAACAAAGGTATGACGTTTATTTGTCAGCCTTCCTGTCTTATGAAGATGTACTCGGCATAATGACTGCCCTCGAAAAGGAAGAGAATCAGGATAATGTGATGAGTGCACCAATTCCTTTTAAACACTTTGATCACACTTACGCCAAGGAATATGTCGATCAAAAAGGGCAGCTTTTACTCGAAAAAATAAAGTATGTGGTCAGCTACAAACGTCAAGAGAATAAGATTCGGCGTCAGGAAGAAAAGTTGGCACGCGACCTAAAAATACCCATCCCAGTGAACGATATCGTCAAACTGTCCAATGAGGCGATGCGTGTTCGACTCACAATGTATTAACTTAACCAAAGACAATTGACGATAATTTGGGACATAAGAATGCGTACCCAGAGAAGAAGATCGATACTGAATTACATATGTGAGCTCATAAAATGGCCGAATTAATGTTTAAGCTCTCAAAACTCAAAATGAAAAAAAATAATATATATATTTGTACAATTTTTTGACTTATTCATCGGAAACAAGTGGAAACGTTGCAGTCGGACGCAACCGACTGCGGTATACTCGATACCAGTATTAAAACCGGTAAAAAGAGGCCTCATTGCAAAGGGGTACGGATGAGGCAGGGGTGTACGCTGCCTTAAAGATTCTCCGATGCAGATGGGGATGCCACCAGCTGTCTTCGTTGCAAATTTGGTGACTCTAGCTCAAAGCTTGTAAAATGTGGGGAAAGGGCGGTATGGGTGGGCGTGGCATCCCAATTTTTGATGCAGATCTTTGTGAAATGTCAATTGCTATCTTCATACTAAATTTGGTGACTCTAGCTCAAAGTTTGTAAATGGTGGGGAAAGGGGGGCTGGGGACGGTATGGGTGGGCGTGGCATCCCAATTTTTGATGCAGATCTTTGTGAAATGTCAATTGCTATCTTCATACCAAATTTGGTGACTCTAGCTCAAAGTTTGTAAATGGTGGGGAAAGGGGGACGGAATGGGTGGGCTTGGCTCCAAAACTTTTGGGGGTCGTTGCCAGCTATCTTCCCACCAAATTTGGAGTCTCTAGCTCCACAACTCTGGAAGATACACGCTTTGCCGTTTTTGACGAAGCGTTGGGGTGGATGGGGGCGGCTAGGGCAGTATTGGTGAGCGTGGCATCCAAACTTTTGATGCAGTTTTTAGGGGGACATCATCACTTATCTTGGCACCAAATTTGGTGGCTCTAGCTCAAAAATTGTGCGAGATATAGCCATTTCTGATTTCAAAATGCGGGGGGGGGCTGGGGGCGTAAATTCATATAAAATTGTTGTCACTTTTTTTTCTGTAAGAAAATATCTTTTAATGGTGTGTATAACTTAATAATTTTGTCAATAGCCGGCTTAAGAGTAAGCCATCGAGTTTTGCTAAGCCCAAGAAGCTTACGGTATTCTGTTTCTGAATTTGCACAAATTTCTTCGAGCTTTTTGTTCAAATCGTGTAGATATAAAAGAAAGAATAAATTTTTACAACAGTAACTTCTACATCTACCGGTAGGCATTCCATAGCTGTTTGAATACAATTATTTAGCTGCACAATTCACACCGATTAAGTTCCTTTCTGTAGACGATTGCAAGTTGGCAAAAACATTGTTATACTCGATACCGAAGGTAAAGAGTATATTGACTTTGTGCAATGTCCGTCATGGTGTCCGTCCGTCTGTCCGTCTGTCCGTCTGTCCGTCCGTATGTTCGCAACTTTTTTCCACACCCTTCAAGCTAGAGACTTGAAACTTTCCAATTCTCTTTATCTATGGGATTGTAAATTAAAGTGTCAAGATGGGGGTTCTACGATAACTGGGGGGCTGGCAAATCGATAAATTCGATAACTCAAAACCGATAAATCCACATATTTCGCACATCCTTACAGCTAGAACTACCAAATTTGGTAAGAAGATAGCCACTAGCAACCCCCAAAAAACTGCATCAAAAATTTTGGAGCCACGCCCCCATTCCGCCCCCAGCCCCCCCCGAATTTTAAAGTTAAAAAAGCCTATATCTCCCACAGTTTTTGAGCTATAGTCACCAAATTTGGTGCCAAGATAGGTGATGATGACCCCTCAAAAACTGCATCAAAAGATTGGATTCCACGCCCACCAATACCGCCCCAGCCACCCCCATGTGCCCCAACGCTTCGTCAAAAACGGGAATGCGTGTATCTTCCAGAGTTGTAGAGCTAGAGCCTCCAAATTTGGTGGGAAGATAGTTGGTAACGACCCCCAAAAAACTGCATCAAAGTTTTGGAGCCACGCCCACCCATTCCGCCCCCAGCCCCACCGCATTTTGAAATCAGAAATGGCTATATCTCCCACAGTTTTTGAGCTAGAGCCACCAAATTTGGTGCCAAGATAGGTGATGATGACCCCCAAAAACTGCATCAAAAGTTTGGATGCCACGCCCACCAATACTGCCCTAGCCGCCCCCATCCACCCCAACGCTTCGTCAAAAACGGGAATGCGTGTATCTTCCAGAGTTGTGGAGCTAGAGCCACCAAATTTGGTAGGAAGATAGCTGGCAACGACCCCCAAAAATCTGCATCAAAGTTTTGGAGCCACGCCCTCCATTTCGCCCCCCTTTCCCCACTTTTTACAATTTTCGAGCTAGAGTCACCAAATTTGGTATGAATATAGCAACTGACATTCCACAAAGATCTGCATCACAAATTGAGATGCCACGCCCACCCATACCACCCCAGCCCCCCTTTCCCCACATTTTACAAACTTTGAGCTAGAGTCACCAAATTTGGTATGGATATAACAATTGACATTCCACAAAGATCTGCATCAAAAATTTGGATGCCACGCCCACCCATACTGCCCCCAGCCCCCTTTCCCCACTTTTTACAAACTTTGAGCTAGAGTCACCAAATTTGGTATGAAGATAGCAATTGACATTCCACAAAGATCTGCATCAAAAGTTTGGATGCCACGCCCACCCATACCGCCCCCAGCCCCCCTTTCCCCACATTTTACAAACTTTGAGCTAGAGTCACCAAATTTGGTATGGATATAACAATTGACATTCCACAAAGATATGCATCAAAAATTTGGATGCCACGCCCACCCATACTGCCCCCAGCCCCCCCTTCCCCACCTTTTACAAACTTTGAGCTAGAGTCACCAAATTTGGTATGAAGATAGCATTTGACATTTCAGAAAGATCTGCATCAAAAATTTGGATTCCACGCCCACCCATACCGCCCCCAGCCCCCCCTTTTCCCCACTTATTACAAATTTCGAGCTAGAGTCACCAAATTTGGTATGAAGATAGCAATTGACATTTTACAAAGATATGCATCAAAATTTTGGATGACACGCCCACCCAAACCGCCCCCAGCCCCCCCTTTCCCCACCTTTTACAAATTTTTAGCTAGAGTCACCAAATTTGGTATGAAGATAGCCGGTGGCATCCCCATCTGCATCGGAGAATCTTTAAGGCAGCTTAAACCCCTGCCGCATCCGTACCCCTTTGCATTCAGGCCTCTTTTTACCGGTTTTAATTCTGGTATCGAGTATGCCGCAGTCGGTTGCGTCCGACTGCAACGTTTCCACTTGTTTTTTCCTTGCTTTTTCGAACCACCGAAATTACAATTAGTAAGTATTGTTAGCACAAACAGCAAGTAGTTTTTCACTTATTTGGAAATTATATCCGATGTTTCTCCTGGCAGATCCTTGCACTCTAATATTTTTATTGAAATTCCATTTTGATGATCTAAATATCTTATTAGGATTGAGCATACCTTTACACTTCCATGATTGGAACAGTCCGTATAAATAGTCACAAAATTAACGCTTCCCAAATCTATTTTTATTTCCGTAATTGAATTGAGGACGGATGGTCATACGAATATCGGTTATAACGATGTTATATTGCCGGTCCCTTGAGTATCGTTATATCCGGCATCTACTTTAATTATTCTTTTTTTTTGGGTTTTTTTCATCTAAACCATTTATTATGAAATTATTTATTCAATTAACTATGAAATTCAATATAACCAATTTAATCGCGGCCAACAAATTTTGTTGCGAAAGTACGTCTTCTCGTTGCGCGCTCATTTTGATACATGTATATGAAGATGACACGATCATCGATACAGTTGAATGAAAATATCGATTACAATTAATCGTGTTCAATTGTGAAACATCGACAGTGTATGTATGTAAAACAACAATAAAGATCAAGCAAATATCAGACATAACCTCGAAAGCGGCACAAAACAGGAAATGCCTAAGCCGACACCAATTGGCGCAGTTCAGCAGTTCCACCAGCGGTACAACAACAACAGCAGCAGGCACCGCAAGTGCAACAGTTATTTCAACAAAGGTATGACGTTTATTTGTCAGCCTTCCTGTCTTATGAAGATGTACTCGGCATAATGACTGCCCTCGAAAAGGAAGAGAATCAGGATAATGTGATGAGTGCACCAATTCCTTTTAAACACTTTGATCACACTTACGCCAAGGAATATGTCGATCAAAAAGGGCAGCTTTTACTCGAAAAAATAAAGTATGTGGTCAGCTACAAACGTCAAGAGAATAAGATTCGGCGTCAGGAAGAAAAGTTGGCACGCGACCTAAAAATACCCATCCCAGTGAACGATATCGTCAAACTGTCCAATGAGGCGATGCGTGTTCGACTCACAATGTATTAACTTAACCAAAGACAATTGACGATAATTTGGGACATAAGAATGCGTACCCAGAGAAGAAGATCGATACTGAATTACATATGTGAGCTCATAAAATGGCCGAATTAATGTTTAAGCTCTCAAAACACAAAATGAAAAAAAAATAATATATTTATTTGTACAATTTTTTGACTTATTCATCGGAAACAAGTGGAAACGTTGCAGTCGGACGCAACCGACTGCGGTATACTCGATACCAGTATTAAAACCGGTAAAAAGAGGCCTCATTGCAAAGGGGTACGGATGAGGCAGGGGTGTACGCTGCCTTAAAGATTCTCCGATGCAGATGGGGATGCCACCAGCTGTCTTCGTTGCAAATTTGGTGACTCTAGCTCAAAGCTTGTAAAATGTGGGGAAAGGGCGGTATGGGTGGGCGTGGCATCCCATTTTTTGATGCAGATCTTTGTGAAATGTCAATTGCTATCTTCATACTAAATTTGGTGACTCTAGCTCAAAGTTTGTAAATGGTGGGGAAAGGGGGGCTGGGGACGGTATGGGTGGGCGTGGCATCCCAATTTTTGATGCAGATCTTTGTGAAATGTCAATTGCTATCTTCATACCAAATTTGGTGACTCTAGCTCAAAGTTTGTAAATGGTGGGGAAAGGGGGACGGAATGGGTGGGCTTGGCTCCAAAACTTTTGGGGGTCGTTGCCAGCTATCTTTCACCAAATTTGGAGTCTCTAGCTCCACAACTCTGGAAGATACACGCTTTGCCGTTTTTGACGAAGCGTTGGGGTGGATGGGGGCGGCTAGGGCAGTATTGGTGAGCGTGGCATCCAAACTTTTGATGCAGTTTTTAGGGGGACATCATCACTTATCTTGGCACCAAATTTGGTGGCTCTAGCTCAAAAATTGTGGGAGATATAGCCATTTCTGATTTCAAAATGCGGGGGGGGGCTGGGGGCGTAATGGGTGGGCGTGGCTGCAGTTTGTTTTGATGCAGTTTTTTGATGGTTGCTTGTAGCTATCTGTTTACCAAATTTGGTAGTTCTAGCTGTAAGGATGTGCGAAATATGTGGATTTATCGGTTTTGAGTTATCGAATTTATCGATTTGCCAGTCCCCCAGTTATCGTAGATAAAGAGAATTGGAAAGTTTCAAGTCTCTAGCTTGAAGGGTGTGGAAAAAAGTTGCGAACATACAGACGGACGGACGGACGGACGGACGGACACCATGACGGACATTGCACAAACCCAATATACTCTTTACCTTCGGTATCGAGTATAAAAATTGGTTATCTCGCAGCACCTAACGATTAACAAATTCAGCTGCTCACTTAACTAATTGAAAGTCGGCAGTTCAAACTTGCAAACCAGGCAACTTGAGCTATTACCATATATGTATTATAACTACGGTGACCATATTTACGGCAGCCAAATACGGGACTAAAAAAAAAACAAGTGGAAACGTTGCAGTCGGACGCAACCGACTGCGTCATACTCGATACCAGAATTAAAACCGGTAAAAAGAGGCCTGAATGCAAAGGGGTACGGATGCGGCAGGGGCTTACGCTGCCTTAAAGATTCTCCGATGCAGATGGGGATGCCACCGGCTATCTTCATACCAAATTTGGTGACTCTAGCTCAAAGTTTGTAAAAGGTTGGGACAGGGGGGGGGCTGGGGGCAGTATGGGTAGTTGAGGCATCAACATTTTTGTTGCAGATCTTTCTGAAATGTCAATTGCTATCTTCATACAAAAATTGGTGACTCTAGCTCAAAATTTGTAAAAGGTGGGGAAAGGGGGGGGCTGGGGGCGGTATGGGTGGGCGTGGCATCCAAATTTTTGATGAAAATCTTTGTGGAATGTCAATTGCTATCTATATACCAAATTTGGTGACTCTAGCTCGAAGTTTGTAAAAGATGGGGAAAGGGGGGCTGGGGGCGGTAAGGGTGGGCGTGGCATCCAAATTTTTGATGCAGATCTTTGTAAAATTTTAATTGCTATCTTCATACCAAATTTGGTGACTCTAGCTCGAAGTTTGTCAAAGATGCGGACAGGGGGGCTGGGGGCGGTAAGGGTGGGCGTGGCATCCAAATTTGTGATGCAGATCTTTGTGGAATGTCAATTGTTATCTTCATACCAAATTTGGTGACTCTAGCTCGAAAATTTAAAAAAGAGGGAAAGGGGGGCGAAATGGAGGGCGTGGCTCCAAAACTTTGATGCAGATTTTTGGGGGTCGTTGCCAGCTATCTTCCTACCAAATTTGGTGGCTCTAGCTCCACAGCTCTGGAAGATACACGCATTCCCGTTTTTGACGAAGCGTTGGGGCACATGGGGGTGGCTAGGGCGGTATTGGTGGGCGTGGCATCCAATCTTTTGATGCAGTTTTTGAGGGGTCATCATCACCTATCTTGGCACCAAATTTGGTGGCTATAGCTCAAAAACTGTGGGAGATATAGGCTTTTTTGACTTTAAAATTCGGGTGGGCTGTGGGCGGAATGGGTGGGCGTGGCTCCAAAACTTTGATGCAGATTTTTGGGGGTCATTAACAGCTATCTTCCTACCAAATTTGGAGGCTCTAGCTCCTTAACTCTGGAAGATACACGCATTCCCGTTTTTGATGAAGCGTTGGGGCACATGGGGGTGGCTAGGGCGGTATTGGTGGGCGTGGCATCCAATCTTTTGATGCAGTTTTTGAGGGGTCATCATCACCTATCTTGGCACCAAATTTGGTGGCTATAGCTCAAAAACTGTGGGAGATATTGGCTTTTTTGACTTTAAAATTCGGGGGGCTGTGGGCGGAATGGGGGGGCGTGGCTCCAAAATTTTTGATGCAGTTTTTTGGGGGTTGCTAGTAGCTATCATCTTACCAAATTTGGTACTTCTAGCTGTAAGGATGTGCGAAATATGTGGATTTATCGGTTTTGAGTTATCGAATTTATCGATTTGCCAGCCCCCCAGTTATCGTAGAACACCCATCTTGACACTTTAATTTACTATCCCATAGATAAAGAGATTTGGAAAGTTTCAAGTCTCTAGCTTGAAGGGTGTGGAAAAAAGTTGCGTTCATACAGACGGACAGACGGACAGACGGACAGACACCATGACGGACATTGCACAAACTCAATATACTCTTTACCTTCGGTATCGAGTATAATTAGAAAACAAAAAATTCAACAAAAGGGATTAACTAGGTATATGTTTTTTGTTGAAAAGAAAATTATTTATTGTATTTATAAATTTAAATACACACAAAAATTGAACATTCACAGATACATTTCATATATAAAAATAATAACATTTTATTCTTAATAATTCACAGATACATATCAAATATATAAAAATAATAACATTTCATTCTTAATAATTCACAGATACATTTCATATACATATATAAAAAAAAATAATATTTCATTCTTAAAAGTATGAAAAAAAATTAAAGTCATTCAATTACATAGCCATCATTGGTATATTTCGTTGTATTAAAATTTTTTTTTTAAATATCATTCTTCTCGGCGATATACAATTTAAATTGTTGGCAATTCATTTTGTAATTACATTTCGTGATCAAAATTGCTTTAAGCGTATCAATTTTCAATTGGGGTTTTTCAGATGTCCAGAAATTATTCATCAAAGAGAATATTCTTTCTGTTGCTGCATTTGAACCTGGCAAACACAAACTAAATTCCAATATTTTTAAAATAATTTTAAACGGGATATTATTTTTACTAAAGTGTGCGACTATTTCTGTCCATTTGTTACTTACAGTGGATCCGTTGAGCTTCCACTCCCTCATTTTATTTTCGTTTAAAAACTGTTTGACGCAAACTAACTCATCAAATAGCTCGGAATCATCAAAAGATACATTGGATTGCTTTGCCAGGATAAACTCTAAGCTTATTTCCACATCCTCCCAGGACGGTACTTCGTTAAGAATAACCCAATTAAAACATTCAATTTCTCGAAAAGAAGAGTCCCACTGACTTAAGTATTCATGGCAAGTGTCAAAAAATGCAGTCACATTTTGTTTAAATTTATTTAATTCAATGAGATTTTTTTATCTAGCTCGACAAGTAACTTTTTAACAACTAAGGCTAAGCTTATGTCTTGCGATTCGATTAAAGAAATTTTGGAATGAAATAATGCAGCTTGGCTATTGATAAATTACAGCCATAATTCTGAATTTGGATTTTTTAAAAATTCATATAAAATTGTTGTCACTTTTTTTTCTGTAAGAAAATATTCTTTTAATGGTGTGTATAACTTAATAATTTTGTCAATAGCCGGCTTAAGAGTAAGCCATCGAGTTTTGCTAAGCCCAAGAAGCTTACGGTATTCTGTTTCTGAATTTGCACAAATTTCTTCGAGCTTTTTGTTCAAATCGTGTAGATATAAAAGAAAGAATAAATTTTTACAACAGTAACTTCTACATCTACCGGTAGGCATTCCATAGCTGTTTGAATACAATTATTTAGCTGCACAATTCACACCGATTAAGTTCCTTTCTGTAGACGATTGCAAGTTGGCAAAAACATTGTTTTTTCCTTGCTTTTTCGAACCACCGAAATTACAATTAGTAAGTATTGTTAGCACAAACAGCAAGTAGTTTTTCACTTATTTGGAAATTATATCCGATGTTTCTCCTGGCAGATCCTTGCACTCTAATATTTTTATTGAAATTCCATTTTGATGATCTAAATATCTTATTAGGATTGGGCATACCTTTACACTTCCATGATTGGAACAGTCCGTATAAATAGTCACAAAATTAACGCTTCCCAAATCTATTTTTATTTCCGTAATTGAATTGAGGACGGATGGTCACCGTAGCTATAACGAATATCGGTTATAACGATGCTATATTGCCGGTCCCTTGAGTATCGTTATATCCGGCATCTACTTTAATTTTTTTTTTTTTTGGGTTTTTTTCATCAAAACCATTTATTATGAAATTATTTATTCAATTAACTATGAAATTCAATATAACCAATTTAATCGCGGCCAACAAATTTTGTTGCGAAAGTACGTCTTCTCGTTGCGCGCTCATTTTGATACATGTATATGAAGATGACACGATCATCGATACAGTTGAATGAAAATATCGATTACAATTAATCGTGTTCAATTGTGAAACACCGACAGTGTCCAGTTCACAAGAAAGCACGGTTTTAAAATTTTTGAATGAAAAACCCAAAATATTGAAAAAACAAGTGGAAACGTTGCAGTCGGACGCAACCGACTGCGGCATACTCGATACCAGTATTAAACCCGGTAAAAAGAGGCCTGATTGCAGAGGGGGTACGGATGCGGCAGGGGTGTACGCTGCCTTAAAGATTTTCCGAAGCAGATGGGGATGCCATAAGCTATCTTCCTTATAAATTTGGTGGCTCTAGCTCAAGGTTTGTAAAAGGTGGGGAACGGGGGGCTGGGGGCGGTATGGGTAGTTGTGGCATCAAAATTTTTGATGCAGATCTTTGTGGAATGTCAATTGCTATCTTCATACCAAATTTGGTGAATCTAGCTTGAAGTATGTAAAAAGTGGGGAAAGGGGGGCTGCGGGTGGTATGAGTGGGCGTGGCATCCAAACTTTTTATGCAGATCTTTGTGGAATGTCAATTACTATCTTCATACCAAATTTGGTGACTCTAGCTCAAAGTTTGTAAGTTTTTTGGGAAAGGGGGGCTGGGGGCGGTATGGGTGGGCGTGGC
Organism: Scaptomyza montana; assembly: GCA_018904305.1. NCBI lineage: Eukaryota > Metazoa > Arthropoda > Insecta > Diptera > Drosophilidae > Scaptomyza > Scaptomyza montana. Next base: position 1,212,155 of record JAEIGR010000045.1, read on the forward strand.
ATCCAAATTTTTGCTGCAGATCTTTGTGGCATGTCAATTGCTATCTTCATACCAAATTTGGTGACTCTATCTCAAAGTTTGTAAATGGTTTGGAAAGGGGGGCTGGGGGCGGTATGGGTGGGCGTGGCATCCCAATTTTTGATGCAGATCTTTGTGAAATGTCAATTGCTATCTTCATACCAAATTTGGTGACTCTAGCTCAAAGTTTGTAAATGGTGGGGAAAGGGGGGCGGAATGGGTGGGCTTGGCTCCAAAACTTTTGGGGGTCGTTGCCAGCTATCTTTCACCAAATTTGGAGTCTCTAGCTTCACAACTCTGGAAGATACACGCTTTGCCGTTTTTGACGAAGCGTTGGGGTGGATGGGGGCGGCTAGGGCAGTATTGGTGAGCGTGGCATCCAAACTTTTGATGCAGTTTTTAGGGGGACATCATCACTTATCTTGGCACCAAATTTGGTGGCTCAAGCTCAAAAACTGTGGGAGATATAGCCATTTCTGATTTCGAAATGCGGGGGGGCTGGGGGCGTAATGGGTGGGCGTGGCTCCAAAACTTTGATGCAGTTTTTTGGGGGTCGTTACCAGCTATCTTTCACCAAATTTGGAGTCTCTAGCTCCACAACTCTGGAAGATACACGCTTTGCCGTTTTTGACGAAGCGTTGGGGTGGATGGGGGCGGCTAGGGCAGTATTGGTGAGCGTGGCATCCAAACTTTTGATGCAGTTTTTAGGGGGACATCATCACATATCTTGGCACCAAATTTGGTGGCTCTAGCTCAAAAACTGTGGGAGATATAGCCATTTCTGATTTCGAAATGCGGGGGGCTGGGGGCGTAATGGTTGGGGCGTGGCTCCAAAGCTTTGATGCAGTTTTTTGGGGGTCGTTACCAGCTATCTTCCCACCAAATTTGGAGGCTCTAGCTTCACAACTCTGGAAGATACACGCATTCCCGTTTTTGACGAAGCGTTGGGGTGCATGGGGGCGGCTAGGGCAGTGTCGGTGGGCGTGGCATCCAAACTTTTGATGCAATTTTTGGGGGGTCATCATCACCTATCTTGGCACCAAATTTGGTGGCTCTAGCTCAAAAACTGTGAGAGTTAAAGGCTTTTTATACTCGATACCGAAGGTAAAGAGTATATTGGTTTTGTGCAATGTCCGTCATGGTGTCTGTCCGTCTGTCCGTCTGTCCGTCTGTCCGTCCGTATGTATGCAAGTTTTTTCCACACCCTTCAAGCTAGAGACTTGAAACTTTCCAATTCTCTTTATCTATGGGATAGTAAATTAAAGTGTCAAGATGGGGGTTCTACGATAACTGGGGGGGCTGGCAAATCGATAAATTCGATAACCCAAAACCGATAAATCCACATATTTCGCACATCCTTACAGCTAGAAGTACCAAAAGGTAAGAAGATAGCTATTAGCAACCTCCAAAAAACTGCATCAAAAATTTTGGAGCCACGCCCCCCATTCCGCCCCCAGCCCCCCCCGCATTTTAAAGTCAAAAAAGACTATATCTCCCACAGTTTTTGAGCTATAGCCACCAAATTTGGTGCCAAGATAGGTGATGATGACCCCCTAAAAACTGCACCAAAAGTTTGGATGCCACGCCCACCGATACTGCCCTAGCCGCCCCCATCCACCCCAACGCTTCGTCAAAAACGGGAATGCGTGTATCTTCCAGAGTTGTGGAGCTAGAGCCTCCAAATTTGGTGGGAAGATAGCTGCTAACGACCCCAAAAAACTGCATCAAAGTTTTGGAGCCAAGCCCACCCATTACGCCCCCAGCCCCCGCATTTTGAAATCAGAAATGGCTATATCTCCCACAGTTTTTGAGCTATAGCCACCAAATTTGGTGCCAAGATAGGTGATGATGACCCTCTAAAAACTGCACCAAAAGTTTGGATGCCACGCCCACCAATACTGCCCTAGCCGCCCCCATCCGCCCCAACGCTTCGTCAAAAACGGGAATGCGTGTATCTTCCAGAGTTGTGGAGCTAGAGCCTCCAAATTTGGTGGGAAGATAGCTGTTAACGATCCCCAAAAAACTGCATCAAAGTTTTGGAGCCACGCCCCCCATTTCGCCCCCCTTCCCCACTTTTTACAATTTTCGAGCTAGAGTCACCAAATTTGGTATGAAGATAGCAATTGACATTCCACATAGATCTGCATCAAAAATTTGGATACCTCGCCCACCCATACCGCCCCCAGCCCACCTTTCCCCACTTTTTACAAACTTCGAGCTAGATTCACCAAATTTGGTATGTAGATAGCAATTGACATTCCACATAGATCTGCATCAAAAATTTGGATGCCTCGCCCACCCATACCGCCCCCAGCCCCCTTTTCCCCACTTTTTACAAACTTCGAGCTAGAGTCACCAAATTTGGTATGTTGATAGCAATTGACATTCCACATAGATCTGCATCAAAAATTTGGATGCCTCGCCCACCTATACCGCCCCCAGCCCCCCTTTCCCCACTTTTTACAAACTTCGAGCTAGAGTCACCAAATTTGGTATGAAGATAGCAATTGACATTTAACAAAGATCTGCAACAAAAATTTTGATGCCACGCCCACCCATACCGCCCCCAGCCCCCCTTTCCCTACATTTTACAAACTTTGAGCTAGAGTCACCAAATTCGGAAGGAATATAGCTGGTGGCATCCCCATCTGCATCGGAGAATCTTTAAGGCAGCTTACACCCCTGCCGCATCCGTACCCCTTTGCAATCAGGCCTCTTTTTACCGGTTTTAATACTGGTATCGAGTATGCCGCAGTCGGTTGCGTCCGACTGCAACGTTTCCACTTGTTTTACTTTAAATTGCGGGGGGGCTGGGGGCGGAATGGGTGGGCGTGGCTCCAAAATTTTTGATGCAGTTTTTTGATGGTTGCTAGTAGCTATCTTCTTACCAAATTTGGTAGTTCTAGCTGTAAGGATGTGCGAAATATGTGGATTTATCGGTTTTGAGTTATCGAATTTATCGATTTGCCAGTCCCCCAGTTATCGTAGATAAAGAGAATTGGAAAGTTTCAAGTCTCTAGCTTGAAGGGTGTGGAAAAAAGTTGCGAACATACAGACGGACGGACGGACGGACACCATGACGGACATTGCACAAACCCAATATACTCTTTACCTTCGGTATCGAGTATAAAAATTGGTTATCTCGCAGCACCTAACGATTAACAAATTCAGCTGCTCACTTAACTAATTGAAAGTCGGCAGTTCAAACTTGCAAACCAGGCAACTTGAGCTATTACCCACTTTGTTGTACCACTAAGCTATAATACCATATATGTATTATAACTACGGTGACCATATTTACGGCAGCCAAATACGGGACTAAAAAAAAATTAGAAAACAAAAAATTCAACAAAAGGGATTAACTAGGTATATGTTTTTTGTTGAAAAGAAAATTATTTATTGTATTTATAAATTTAAATACACACAAAAATTGAACATTCACAGATACATTTCATATATAAAAATAATAACATTTTATTCTTAATAATTCACAGATACATATCAAATATATAAAAATAATAACATTTCATTCTTAATAATTCACAGATACATTTCATATACATATATAAAAAAAAAAATATTTCATTCTTAAAAGTATGAAAAAAAATTAAAGTCATTCAATTACATAGCCATCATTGGTATATTTCGTTGTATTAAAATTTTTTTTAAATATCATTCTTCTCGGCGATATACAATTTAAATTGTTGGCAATTCATTTTGTAATTACATTTCGTGATCAAAATTGCTTTAAGCGTATCAATTTTCAATTGGGATTTTTCAGATGTCCAGAAATTATTCATCAAAGAGAATATTCTTTCTGTTGCTGCATTTGAACCTGGCAAACACAAACTAAATTCCAATATTTTTAAAATAATTTTAAACGGGATATTATTTTTACTAAAGTGTGCGACTATTTCTGTCCATGTGTTACTTACAGTGGATCCGTTGAGCTTCCACTCCCTCATTTTATTTTCGTTTAAAAACTGTTTGACGCAAACTAACTCATCAAATAGCTCGGAATCATCAAAAGATACATTGGATTGCTTTGCCAGGACAAACTCTAAGCTTATTTCCACATCCTCCCAGGACGGTACTTCGTTAAGAATAACCCAATTAAAACATTCAATTTCTCGAAAAGAAGAGTCCCACTGACTTAAGTATTCATGGCAAGTGTCAAAAATGCAGTCACATTTTGTTTAAATTTATTTAATTCAATGAGATTTTTTTTATCTAGCTCGACAAGTAACTTTTTAACAACTAAGGCTAAGCTTATGTCTTGCGATTCGATTAAAGAAATTTTGGAATGAAATAATGCAGCTTGGCTATTGATAAATTACAGCCATAATTCTGAATTTGGATTTTTTAAAAATTCATATAAAATTGTTGTCACTTTTTTTCTGTAAGAAAATATTCTTTTAATGGTGTGTATAACTTAATAATTATGTCAATAGCCGGCTTAAGAGTAAGCCATCGAGTATTGCTAAGCCCAAGAAGCTTACGGTATTCTGTTTCTGAATTTGCACAAATTTCTTCGAGCTTTTTTGTTCAAATCGTGTAGATATAAAAGAAAGAATAAATTTTTACAACAGTAACTTCTACATCTACCGGTAGGCATTCCATAGCTGTTTGAATACAATTATTTAGCTGCACAATTCACACCGATTAAGTTCCTTTCTGTAGACGATTGCAAGTTGGCAAAAACATTGTTTTTTCCTTGCTTTTTCGAACCACCGAAATTACAATTAGTAAGTATTGTTAGCACAAACAGCAAGTAGTTTTTCACTTATTTGGAAATTATATCCGATGTTTCTCCTGGCAGATCCTTGCACTCTAATATTTTTATTGAAATTCCATTTGGATGATCTAAATATCTTATTAGGATTGGGCATACCTTTACACTTCCATGATTGGAACAGTCCGTATAAATAGTCACAAAATTAACGCTTCCCAAATCTATTTTTATTTCCGTAATTGAATTGAGGACGGATGGTCACCGTAGCTATAACGAATATCGGTTATAACGATGCTATATTGCCGGTCCCTTGAGTATCGTTATATCCGGCATCTACTTTAATTATTCTTTTTTTTGGGTTTTTTTCATCTAAACCATTTATTATGAAATTATTTATTCAATTAACTATGAAATTCAATATAACCAATTTAATCGCGGCCAACAAATTTTGTTGCGAAAGTACGTCTTCTCGTTGCGCGCTCATTTTGATACATGTATATGAAGATGACACGATCATCGATACAGTTGAATGAAAATATCGATTACAATTAATCGTGTTCAATTGTGAAACATCGACAGTGTCCAGTTCACAAGAAAGCACGGTTTTAAAATTTTTGAATGACCCGCTTATTGTGACAGACTGTGTAAGTATACTCTCGTTCGTGTTACCCATTAGACAGTGTAAATCTGATCGATATGATATATTTTATTCAGTTGGTAGTTATGTAAAACAACAATAAAGATCAAGCAAATATCAGACATAACCTCGAAAGCGGCACAAAACAGGAAATGCCTAAGCCGACACCAATTGGCGCAGTTCAGCAGTTCCACCAGCGGTACAACAACAACAGCAGCAGGCACCGCAAGTGCAACAGTTATTTCAACAAAGGTATGACGTTTATTTGTCAGCCTTCCTGTCTTATGAAGATGTACTCGGCATAATGACTGCCCTCGAAAAGGAAGAGAATCAGGATAATGTGATGAGTGCACCAATTCCTTTTTAAACACTTTGATCACACTTACGCCAAGGAATATGTCGATCAAAAAGGGCAGCTTTTACTCGAAAAAATAAAGTATGTGGTCAGCTACAAACGTCAAGAGAATAAGATTCGGCGTCAGGAAGAAAAGTTGGCACGCGACCTAAAAATACCCATCCCAGTGAACGATATCGTCAAACTGTCCAATGAGGCGATGCGTGTTCGACTCACAATGTATTAACTTAACCAAAGACAATTGACGATAATTTGGGACATAAGAATGCGTACCCAGAGAAGAAGATCGATACTGAATTACATATGTGAGCTCATAAAATGGCCGAATTAATGTTTAAGCTCTCAAAACTCAAAATGAAAAAAAAATAATATATATATTTGTAAAATTTTTGACTTATTCATCGGAAACAAGTGGAAACGTTGCAGTCGGACGCAACCGACTGCGGTATACTCGATACCAGTATTAAAACCGGTAAAAAGAGGCCTCATTGCAAAGGGGTACGGATGAGGCAGGGGTGTACGCTGCCTTAAAGATTCTCCGATGCAGATGGGGATGCCACCAGCTGTCTTCGTTGCAAATTTGGTGACTCTAGCTCAAAGCTTGTAAAATGTGGGGGAAAGGGCGGTATGGGTGGGCGTGGCATCCCAATTTTTGATGCAGATCTTTGTGAAATGTCAATTGCTATCTTCATACCAAATTTGGTGACTCTAGCTCAAAGTTTGTAAATGGTGGGGAAAGGGGGCTGGGGACGGTATGGGTGGGCGTGGCATCCCAATTTTTGATGCAGATCTTTGTGAAATGTCAATTGCTATCTTCATACCAAATTTGGTGACTCTAGCTCAAAGTTTGTAAATGGTGGGGAAAGGGCTCCAAAACATTTGGGGGTCGTTGCCAGCTATCTTCCCACCAAATTTGGAGTCTCTAGCTCCACAACTCTGGAAGATACACGCTTTGCCGTTTTTGACGAAGCGTTGGGGTGGATGGGGGCGGCTAGGGCAGTATTGGTGAGCGTGGCATCCAAACTTTTGATGCAGTTTTAGGGGGACATCATCACTTATCTTGGCACCAAATTTGGTGGCTCTAGCTCAAAAATTGTGGGAGATATAGCCATTTCTGATTTCAAAATGCGGGGGGGGCTGGGGGCGTAATGGGTGGGCGTGGCTCCAAAACTTTGATGCAGTTTTTTGGGGGTCGTTACCAGCTATCTTCCCACCAAATTTGGAGGCTCTAGCTCAAAAACTCTGGAAGTTACACGCATTCCCGTTTTTGACGAAGCGTTGGAGTGCATGGGGGCGGCTAGGGCAGTGTCGGTGAGCGTGGCATCCAAACTTTTGATGCAATTTTTGGGGGGTCATCATCACCTATCTTGGCACCAAATTTGGTGGCTCTAGCTCAAAAACTGTGGGAGTTATAGGCTTTTTTTACTTTAAATTGCGGGGGGGCTGGGGGCGGAATGGGTGGGCGTGGCTCCAAAATTTTTGATGCAGTTTTTTGATGGTTGCTTGTAGCTATCTGTTTACCAAATTTGGTAGTTCTAGCTGTAAGGATGTGCGAAATATGTGGATTTATCGGTTTTGAGTTATCGAATTTATCGATTTGCCAGTCCCCCCAGTTATCGTAGATAAAGAGAATTGGAAAGTTTCAAGTCTCTAGCTTGAAGGGTGTGGAAAAAAGTTGCGAACATACAGACGGACGGACGGACGGACGGACGGACACCATGACGGACATTGCACAAACCCAATATACTCTTTACCTTCGGTATCGAGTATAAAAATTGGTTATCTCGCAGCACCTAACGATTAACAAATTCAGCTGCTCACTTAACTAATTGAAAGTCGGCAGTTCAAACTTGCAAACCAGGCAACTTGAGCTATTACCCACATTGTTGTACCACTAAGCTATAATACCATATATGTATTATAACTACGGTGACCATATTTACGGCAGCCAAATACGGGACTAAAAAAAAACAAGTGGAAACGTTGCAGTCGGACGCAACCGACTGCGTCATACTCGATACCAGAATTAAAACCGGTAAAAAGAGGCCTGAATGCAAAGGGGTACGGATGCGGCAGGGGCTTACGCTGCCTTAAAGATTCTCCGATGCAGATGGGGATGCCACCGGCTATCTTCATACCAAATTTGGTGACTCTAGCTCAAAGTTTGTAAAAGGTTGGGACAGGGGGGGGAGCTGGGGGCAGTATGGGTAGTTGAGGCATCAACATTTTTGTTGCAGATCTTTCTGAAATGTCAATTGCTATCTTCATACCAAAATTGGTGACTCTAGCTCAAAATTTGTAAAAGGTGGGGAAAGGGGGGGCTGGGGGCGGTATGGGTGGGCGTGGCATCCAAATTTTTGATGAAAATCTTTGTAAAATTTCAATTGCTATCTTCATACCAAATTTGGTGACTCTAGCTCGAAGTTTGTAAAAGATGCGGACAGGGGGGCTGGGGGCGGTAAGGGTGGGCGTGGCATCCAAATTTGTGATGCAGATCTTTGTGGAATGTCAATTGTTATCTTCATACCAAATTTGGTGACTCTAGCTCGAAAATTTAAAAAAGGGGGGAAAGGGGGGCGAAATGGAGGGCGTGGCTCCAAAAATTTGATGCAGATTTTTGGGGGTCGTTATCAGCTATCTTCCTACCAAATTTGGAGGCTCTAGCTCCTTAACTCTGGAAGATACTCGCATTCCCGTTTTTGATGAAGCGTTGGGGCACATGGGGGTGGCTAGGGCGGTATTGGTGGGCGTGGCATCCAATCTTTTGATGCAGTTTTGAGGGGTCATCATCACCTATCTTGGCACCAAATTTGGTGGCTATAGCTCAAAAACTGTGGGAGATATTGGCTTTTTTGACTTTAAAATGCGGGGGGCTGTGGGCGGAATGGGGGGGCGTGGCTCCAAAATTTTTGATGCAGTTTTTTGGGGGTTGCTAGTAGCTATCATCTTACCAAATTTGGTACTTCTAGCTGTAAGGATGTGCGAAATATGTGGATTTATCGGTTTTGAGTTATCGAATTTATCGATTTGCCAGCCCCCAGTTATCGTAGAACACCCATCTTGACACTTTAATTTACTATCCCATAGATAAAGAGATTTGGAAAGTTTCAAGTCTCTAGCTTGAAGGGTGTGGAAAAAAGTTGCGTTCATACAGACGGACAGACGGACAGACGGACAGACACCATGACGGACATTGCACAAACTCAATATACTCTTTACCTTCGGTATCGAGTATAATTAGAAAACAAAAAATTCAACAAAAGGGATTAACTAGGTATATGTTTTTTGTTGAAAAGAAACTTATTTATTGTATTTATAAATTTAAATACACACAAAAATTGAACATTCACAGATACATTTCATATATAAAAATAATAACATTTTATTCTTAATAATTCAGAGATACATATCAAATATATAAAAATAATAACATTTCATTCTTAATAATTCACAGATACATTTCATATACATATAAAAAAAAAATAATATTTCATTCTTAAAAGTATGAAAAAAAATTAAAGTCATTCAATTACATAGCCATCATTGGTATATTTCGTTGTATTAAAATTTTTTTTTTAAATATCATTCTTCTCGGCGATATACAATTTAAATTGTTGGCAATTCATTTTGTAATTACATTTCGTGATCAAAATTGCTTTAAGCGTATCAATTTTCAATTGGGATTTTTCAGATGTCCAGAAATTATTCATCAAAGAGAATATTCTTTCTGTTGCTGCATTTGAACCTGGCAAACACAAACTAAATTCCAATATTTTTAAAATAATTTTAAACGGGATATTATTTTTACTAAAGTGTGCGACTATTTCTGTCCATTTGTTACTTACAGTGGATCCGTTGAGCTTCCACTCCCTCATTTTATTTTCGTTTAAAAACTGTTTGACGCAAACTAACTCATCAAATAGCTCGGAATCATCAAAAGATACATTGGATTGCTTTGCCAGGACAAACTCTAAGCTTATTTCCACATCCTCCCAGGACGGTACTTCGTTAAGAATAACCCAATTAAAACATTCAATTTCTCGAAAAGAAGAGTCCCACTGACTTAAGTATTCATGGCAAGTGTCAAAAAATGCAGTCACATTTTGTTTAAATTTATTTAATTCAATGAGATTTTTTTTATCTAGCTCGACAAGTAACTTTTTAACAACTAAGGCTAAGCTTATGTCTTGCGATTCGATTAAAGAAATTTTGGAATGAAATAATGCAGCTTGGCTATTGATAAATTACAGCCATAATTCTGAATTTGGATTTTTTAAAAATTCATATAAAATTGTTGTCACTTTTTTTCTGTAAGAAAATATTCTTTTAATGGTGTGTATAACTTAATAATTTTGTCAATAGCCGGCTTAAGAGTAAGCCATCGAGTTTTGCTAAGCCCAAGAAGCTTACGGTATTCTGTTTCTGAATTTGCACAAATTTCTTCGAGCTTTTTGTTCAAATCGTGTAGATATAAAAGAAAGAATAAATTTTTACAACAGTAACTTCTACATCTACCGGTAGGCATTCCATAGCTGTTTGAATACAATTATTTAGCTGCACAATTCACACCGATTAAGTTCCTTTCTGTAGACGATTGCAAGTTGGCAAAAACATTGTTTTTTCCTTGCTTTTTCGAACCACCGAAATTACAATTAGTAAGTATTGTTAGCACAAACAGCAAGTAGTTTTTCACTTATTTGGAAATTATATCCGATGTTTCTCCTGGCAGATCCTTGCACTCTAATATTTTTATTGAAATTCCATTTTGATGATCTAAATATCTTATTAGGATTGGGCATACCTTTACACTTCCATGATTGGAACAGTCCGTATAAATAGTCACAAAATTAACGCTTCCCAAATCTATTTTTATTTCCGTAATTGAATTGAGGACGGATGGTCACCGTAGCTATAACGAATATCGGTTATAACGATGCTATATTGCCGGTCCCTTGAGTATCGTTATATCCGGCATCTACTTTAATTTTTTTTTTTTTTTGGTTTTTTTTCATCAAAACCATTTATTATGAAATTATTTATTCAATTAACTATGAAATTCAATATAACCAATTTAATCGCGGCCAACAAATTTTGTTGCGAAAGTACGTCTTCTCGTTGCGCGCTCATTTTGATACATGTATATGAAGATGACACGATCATCGATACAGTTGAATGAAAATATCGATTACAATTAATCGTGTTCAATTGTGAAACATCGACAGTGTCCAGTTCACAAGAAAGCACGGTTTTAAAATTTTGAATGACCCGCTTATTGTGACAGACTGTGTAAGTATACTCTCGTTCGTGTTACCCATTAGACAGTGTAAATCTGATCGATATGATATATTTTATTCAGTTGGTAGTTATGTAAAACAACAATAAAGATCAAGCAAATATCAGACATAACCTCGAAAGCGGCACAAAACAGGAAATGCCTAAGCCGACACCAATTGGCGCAGTTCAGCAGTTCCACCAGCGGTACAACAACAACAGCAGCAGGCACCGCAAGTGCAACAGTTATTTCAACAAAGGTATGACGTTTATTTGTCAGCCTTCCTGTCTTATGAAGATGTACTCGGCATAATGACTGCCCTCGAAAAGGAAGAGAATCAGGATAATGTGATGAGTGCACCAATTCCTTTTAAACACTTTGATCACACTTACGCCAAGGAATATGTCGATCAAAAAGGGCAGCTTTTACTCGAAAAAATAAAGTATGTGGTCAGCTACAAAGGTCAAGAGAATAAGATTCGGCGTCAGGAAGAAAAGTTGGCACGCGACCTAAAAATACCCATCCCAGTGAACGATATCGTCAAACTGTCCAATGAGGCGATGCGTGTTCGACTCACAATGTATTAACTTAACCAAAGACAATTGACGATAATTTGGGACATAAGAATGCGTACCCAGAGAAGAAGATCGATACTGAATTACATATGTGAGCTCATAAAATGGCCGAATTAATGTTTAAGCTCTCAAAACTCAAAATGAAAAAAAATAATATATATATTTGTACAATTTTTTGACTTATTCATCGGAAACAAGTGGAAACGTTGCAGTCGGACGCAACCGACTGCGGTATATTCGATACCAGTATTAAAACCGGTAAAAAAAAGGCCTCATTGCAAAGGGGTACGGATGAGGCAGGAGTGTACGCTGCCTTAAAAATTCTCCGATGCAGATGGGGATGCCACCAGCTGTCTTCGTTGCAAATTTGGTGACTCTAGCTCAAAGCTTGTAAAATGTGGGGAAAGGGCGGTATGGGTGGGCGTGGCATCCCAATTTTTGATGCAGATCTTTGTGAAATGTCAATTGCTATCTTCATACCAAATTTGGTGACTCTAGCTCAAAGTTTGTAAATGGTGGGGAAAGGGGGGCGGAATGGGTGGGCTTGGCTCCAAAACTTTTGGGGGTCGTTGCCAGCTATCTTTCACCAAATTTGGAGTCTCTAGCTCCACAAATCTGGAAGATACACGCTTTGCCGTTTTTGACGAAGCGTTGGGGTGGATGGGGGCGGCTAGGGCAGTATTGGTGAGCGTGGCATCCAAACTTTTGATGCAGTTTTTGGGGGGTCATCATCACCTATCTTGGCACCAAATTTGGTGGCTCTAGCTCAAAAACTGTGGGAGATATAGCCATTTCTGATTTCAAAATGCGGGGGGCTGGGGGCGTAATGGGTGGGCGTGGCATCCCAACTTTTGATGCAGTTTTTCGGGGGGTCATCATCACCTATCTTGCCACAAATTTGGTTGCTCTAGCTCAAAAACTGTGGGAGATATTGCCATTTCTGATTTCAAATTGCGGTGGGGCTGGGGGGCGGAATGGGGGGGCGTGGCTCCAAAATTTTTGATGTAGTTTTTTGGGGGTTGCTAGTAGCTATCTGCTTACCGAATTTGGTAGTTCTATTTATAAATTTAAATACACACAAAAATTGAACATTCACAGATACATTTCATATATAAAAATAATAACATTTTATTCTTAATAATTCACAGATACATATCAAATATATAAAAATAATAACATTTCATTCTTAATAATTCACAGATACATTTCATATACATATATAAAAAAAAATAATATTTCATTCTTAAAAGTATGAAAAAAAATTAAAGTCATTCAATTACATAGCCATCATTGGTATATTTCGTTGTATTAAAATTTTTTTTTTAAATATCATTCTTCTCGGCGATATACAATTTAAATTGTTGGCAATTCATTTTGTAATTACATTTCGTGATCAAAATTGCTTTAAGCGTATCAATTTTCAATTGGGATTTTTCAGATGTCCAGAAATTATTCATCAAAGAGAATATTCTTTCTGTTGCTGCATTTGAACCTGGCAAACACAAACTAAATTCCAATATTTTTAAAATAATTTTAAACGGGATATTATTTTTACTAAAGTGTGCGACTATTTCTGTCCATTTGTTACTTACAGTGGATCCGTTGAGCTTCCACTCCCTCATTTTATTTTCGTTTAAAAACTGTTTGACGCAAACTAACTCATCAAATAGCTCGGAATCATCAAAAGATACATTGGATTGCTTTGCCAGGACAAACTCTAAGCTTATTTCCACATCCTCCCAGGACGGTACTTCGTTAAGAATAACCCAATTAAAACATTCAATTTCTCGAAAAGAAGAGTCCCACTAACTTAGGTATTCATGGCAAGTGTCAAAAATGCAGTCACATTTTGTTTAAATTTATTTAATTCAATGAGATTTTTTTATCTAGCTCGACAAGTAACTTTTTAACAACTAAGGCTAAGCTTATGTCTTGCGATTCGATTAAAGAAATTTTGGAATGAAATAATGCAGCTTGGCTATTGATAAATTACAGCCATAATTCTGAATTTGGATTTTTTAAAAATTCATATAAAATTGTTGTCACTTTTTTTCTGTAAGAAAATATTCTTTTAATGGTGTGTATAACTTAATAATTTTGTCAATAGCCGGCTTAAGAGTAAGCCATCGAGTTTTGCTAAGCCCAAGAAGCTTACGGTATTCTGTTTCTGAATTTGCACAAATTTCTTCGAGCTTTTTGTTCAAATCGTGTAGATATAAAAGAAAGAATAAATTTTTACAACAGTAACTTCTACATCTACCGGTAGGCATTCCATAGCTGTTTGAATACAATTATTTAGCTGCACAATTCACACCGATTAAGTTCCTTTCTGTAGACGATTGCAAGTTGGCAAAAACATTGTTTTTTCCTTGCTTTTTCGAACCACCGAAATTACAATTAGTAAGTATTGTTTTATTGCACAAACAGCAAGTAGTTTTTCACTTATTTGGAAATTATATCCGATGTTTCTCCTGGCAGATCCTTGCACTCTAATATTTTTATTGAAATTCCATTTTGATGATCTAAATATCTTATTAGGATTGGGCATACCTTTTACACTTCCATGATTGGAACAGTCCGTATAAATAGTCACAAAATTAACGCTTCCCAAATCTATTTTTATTTCCGTAATTGAATTGAGGACGGATGGTCACCGTAGCTATAACGAATATCGGTTATAACGATGCTATATTGCCGGTCCCTTGAGTATCGTTATATCCGGCATCTACTTTAATTATTCTTTTTTTGGGTTTTTTTCATCAAAACCATTTATTATGAAATTATTTATTCAATTAACTATGATATTCAATATAACCAATTTAATCGCGGCCAACAAATTTTGTTGCGAAAGTACGTCTTCTCGTTGCGCGCTCATTTTGATACATGTATATGAAGATGACATGATCATCGATACAGTTGAATGAAAATATCGATTACAATTAATCGTGTTCAATTGTGAAACACCGACAGTGTCCAGTTCACAAGAAAGCACGGTTTTAAAATTTTTGAATGAAAAACCCAAAATATTGAAAAAACAAGTGGAAACGTTGCAGTCGGACGCAACCGACTGCGGCATACTCGATACCAGTATTAAACCCGGTAAAAAGAGGCCTGATTGCAGAGGGGGTACGGATGCGGCAGGGGTGTACGCTGCCTTAAAGATTTTCCGAAGCAGATGGGGATGCCATAAGCTATCTTCCTTATAAATTTGGTGGCTCTAGCTCAAGGTTTGTAAAAGGTGGGGAACGGGGGGGCTGGGGGCGGTATGGGTAGTTGTGGCATCAAAATTTTTGATGCAGATCTTTGTGGAATGTCAATTGCTATCTTCATACCAAATTTGGTGAATCTAGCTTGAAGTTTGTAAAAAGTGGGGAAAGGGGGGCTGCGGGTGGTATGAGTGGGCGTGGCATTCAAACTTTTTATGCAGATCTTTGTGGAATGTCAATTACTATCTTCATACCAAATTTGGTGACTCTAGCTCAAAGTTTGTAAGTTTTTTGGGAAAGGTGGGCTGGGGGCGGTATGGGTGGGCGTGGCATTCAAATTTTTGCTGCAGATCTTTGTGGCATGTCAATTGCTATCTTCATACCAAATTTGGTGACTCTATCTCAAAGTTTGTAAATGGTTGGGAAAGGGGGGCTGGGGGCGGTATGGGTGGGCGTGGCATCCCAATTTTTGATGCAGATCTTTGTGAAATGTCAATTGCTATCTTCATACCAAATTTGGTGACTCTAGCTCAAAGTTTGTAAATGGTGGGGAAAGGGGGCGGAATGGGTGGGCTTGGCTCCAAAACTTTTGGGGGTCGTTGCCAGCTATCTTTCACCAAATTTGGAGTCTCTAGCTCCACAACTCTGGAAGATACACGCTTTGCCGTTTTTGACGAAGCGTTGGGGTGGATGGGGGCGGCTAGGGCAGTATTGGTGAGCGTGGCATCCAAACTTTTGATGCAGTTTTTAGGGGGACATCATCACTTATCTTGGCACCAAATTTGGTGGCTCTAGCTCAAAAACTGTGGGAGATATAGCCATTTCTGATTTCGAAATGCGGGGGGGCTGGGGGCGTAATGGGTGGGCGTGGCTCCAAAACTTTGATGCAGTTTTTTGGGGGTCGTTACCAGCTATCTTCCCACCAAATTTGGAGGCTCTAGCTCCACAACTCTGGAAGATACACGCATTCCCGTTTTTGACGAAGCGTTGGGGTGCATGGGGGCGGCTAGGGCAGTGTCGGTGGGCGTGGCATCCAAACTTTGATGCAATTTTTGGGGGTCATCATCACCTATCTTGGCACCAAATTTGGTGGCTCTAGCTCAAAAACTGTGAGAGTTAAAGGCTTTTTTTACTTTAAATTGCGGGGGGCTGGAGGCGGAATGGGTGGGCGTGGCTCCAAAATTTTTGATGCAGTTTTTTGATGGTTGCTAGTAACTATCTGTTTACCAAATTTGGTAGTTCTAGCTGTAAGGATGTGCGAAATATGTGGATTTATCGGTTTTGAGTTATCGAATTTATCGATTTGCCAGTCCCCCAGTTATCGTAGATAAAGAGAATTGGAAAGTTTCAAGTCTCTAGCTTGAAGGGTGTGGAAAAAAGTTGCGAACATACAGACGGACGGACGGACGGACGGACGGACACCATGACGGACATTGCACAAACCCAATATACTCTTTACCTTCGGTATCGAGTATAAAAATTGGTTATCTCGCAGCACCTAACGATTAACAAATTCAGCTGCTCACTTAACTAATTGAAAGTCGGCAGTTCAAACTTGCAAACCAGGCAACTTGAGCTATTACCCACTTTGTTGTACCACTAAGCTATAATACCATATATGTATTATAACTACGGTGACCATATTTACGGCAGCCAAATACGGGACTAAAAAAAAAATTAGAAAACAAAAAATTCAACAAAAGGGATTAACTAGGTATATGTTTTTTTTTGAAAAGAAAATTATTTATTGTATTTATAAATTTAAATACACACAAAAATTGAACATTCACAGATACATTTCATATATAAAAATAATAACATTTTATTCTTAATAATTCAGAGATACATATCAAATATATAAAAATAATAACATTTCATTCTTAATAATTCACAGATACATTTCATATACATATATAAAAAAAAATAATATTTCATTCTTAAAAGTATGAAAAAAAATTAAAGTCATTCAATTACATAGCCATCATTGGTATATTTCGTTGTATTAAAATTTTTTTTTAAATATCATTCTTCTCGGCGATATACAATTTAAATTGTTGACAATTCATTTTGTAATTACATTTCGTGATCAAAATTGCTTTAAGCGTATCAATTTTCAATTGGGATTTTTCAGATGTCCAGAAATTATTCATCAAAGAGAATATTCTTTCTGTTGCTGCATTTGAACCTGGCAAACACAAACTAAATTCCAATATTTTTAAAATAATTTTAAACGGGATATTATTTTTACTAAAGTGTGCGACTATTTCTGTCCATTTGTTACTTACAGTGGATCCGTTGAGCTTCCACTCCCTCATTTTATTTTCGTTTAAAAACTGTTTGACGCAAACTAACTCATCAAATAGCTCGGAATCATCAACAGATACATTGGATTGCTTTGCCAGGACAAACTCTAAGCTTATTTCCACATCCTCCCAGGACGGTACTTCGTTAAGAATAACCCAATTAAAATATTCAATTTCTCGAAAAGAAGAGTCCCACTGACTTAAGTATTCATGGCAAGTGTCAAAAAAATGCAGTCACATTTTGTTTAAATTTATTTAATTCAATGAGATTTTTTTATCTAGCTCGACAAGTAACTTTTTAACAACTAAGGCTAAGCTTATGTCTTGCGATTCGATTAAAGAAATTTTGGAATGAAATAATGCAGCTTGGCTATTGATAAATTACAGCCATAATTCTGAATTTGGATTTTTTAAAAATTCATATAAAATTGTTGTCACTTTTTTTTCTGTAAGAAAATATTCTTTTAATGGTGTGTATAACTTAATAATTTTGTCAATAGCCGGCTTAAGAGTAAGCCATCGAGTTTTGCTAAGCCCAAGAAGCTTACGGTATTCTGTTTCTGAATTTGCACAAATTTCTTCGAGCTTTTTTGTTCAAATCGTGTAGATATAAAAGAAAGAATAAATTTTTACAACAGTAACTTCTACATCTACCGGTAGGCATTCCATAGCTGTTTGAATACAATTATTTAGCTGCACAATTCACACCGATTAAGTTCCTTTCTGTAGACGATTGCAAGTTGGCAAAAACATTGTTTTTTCCTTGCTTTTTCGAACCACCGAAATTACAATTAGTAAGTATTGTTAGCACAAACAGCAAGTAGTTTTTCACTTATTTGGAAATTATATCCGATGTTTCTCCTGGCAGATCCTTGCACTCTAATATTTTTATTGAAATTCCATTTTGATGATCTAAATATCTTATTAGGATTGGGCATACCTTTACACTTCCATGATTGGAACAGTCCATATAAATAGTCACAAAATTAACGCTTCCCAAATCTATTTTTATTTCCGTAATTGAATTGAGGACGGATGGTCACCGTAGCTATAACGAATATCGGTTATAACGATGCTATATTGCCGGTCCCTTGAGTATCGTTATATCCGGCATCTACTTTAATTATTCTTTTTTTGGGTTTTTTTCATCTAAACCATTTATTATGAAATTATTTATTCAATTAACTATGAAATTCAATATAACCAATTTAATCGCGGCCAACAAATTTTGTTGCGAAAGTACGTCTTCTCGTTGCGCGCTCATTTTGATACATGTATATGAAGATGACACGATCATCGATACAGTTGAATGAAAATATCGATTACAATTAATCGTGTTCAATTGTGAAACATCGACAGTGTCCAGTTCACAAGAAAGCACGGTTTTAAAATTTTATTCAGTTGGTAGTTATGTAAAACAACAATAAAGATCAAGCAAATATCAGACATAACCTCGAAAGCGGCACAAAACAGGAAATGCCTAAGCCGACACCAATTGGCGCAGTTCAGCAGTTCCACCAGCGGTACAACAACAACAGCAGAGGGCACCGCAAGTGCAACAGTTATTTCAACAAAGGTATGACGTTTATTTGTCAGCCTTCCTGTCTTATGAAGATGTACTCGGCATAATGACTGCCCTCGAAAAGGAAGAGAATCAGGATAATGTGATGAGTGCACCAATTCCTTTTAAACACTTTGATCACACTTACGCCAAGGAATATGTCGATCAAAAAGGGCAGCTTTTACTCGAAAAAATAAAGTATGAGGTCAGCTACAAACGTCAAGAGAATAAGATTCGGCGTTAGGAAGAAAAGTTGGCACGCGACCTAAAAATACCCATCCCAGTGAACGATATCGTCAAACTGTCCAATGAGGCGATGCGTGTTCGACTCACAATGTATTAACTTAACCAAAGACAATTGACGATAATTTGGGACATAAGAATGCGTACCCAGAGAAGAAGATCGATACTGAATTACATATGTGAGCTCATAAAATGGCCGAATTAATGTTTAAGCTCTCAAAACTCAAAATGAAAAAAAAAATAATATATATATTTGTAAAATTTTTTTGACTTATTCATCGGAAACAAGTGGAAACGTTGCAGTCGGACGCAACCGACTGCGGTATACTCGATACCAGTATTAAAACCGGTAAAAAGAGGCCTCATTGCAAAGGGGTACGGATGAGGCAGGGGTGTACGCTGCCTTAAAGATTCTCCGATGCAGATGGGGATGCCACCAGCTGTCTTCGTTGCAAATTTGGTGACTCTAGCTCAAAGCTTGTAAAATGTGGGGGAAAGGGCGGTATGGGTGGGCGTGGCATCCCAATTTTTGATGCAGATCTTTGTGAAATGTCCATTGCTATCTTCATACTAAATTTGGTGACTCTAGCTCAAAGTTTGTAAATGGTGGGGAAAGGGGGCTGGGGACGGTATGGGTGGGCGTGGCATCCCAATTTTTGATGCAGATCTTTGTGAAATGTCAATTGCTATCTTCATACCAAATTTGGTGACTCTAGCTCAAAGTTTGTAAATGGTGGAGAAAGGGGGACGGAATGGGTGGGCTTGGCTCCAAAACTTTTGGGGGTCGTTGCCAGCTATCTTCCCACCAAATTTGGAGTCTCTAGCTCCACAACTCTGGAAGATACACGCATTGCCGTTTTTGACGAAGCGTTGGGGTGGATGGGGTCGGCTAGGGCAGTATTGGTGAGCGTGGCATCCAAACTTTTGATGCAGTTTTTAGGGGGACATCATCACTTATCTTGGCACCAAATTTGGTGGCTCTAGCTCAAAAACTGTGGGAGATATAGCCATTTCTGATTTCGAAATGCGGGGGGGCTGGGGGCGTAATGGGTGGGCGTGGCTCCAAAACTTTGATGCAGTTTTTTGGGGGTCGTTACCAGCTATCTTCCCACCAAATTTGGAGGCTCTAGCTCCATAACTCTGGAAGACATACGCATTCCCGTTTTTGACGAAGCGTTGGGGTGCATGGGGGCGGCTAGGGCAGTGTCGGTGGGCGTGGCATCCAAACTTTTGATGCAATTTTTGGGGGGTCATCATCACCTATCTTGGCACCAAATTTGGTGGCTCTAGCTCAAAAACTGTGGGAGTTATAGGCTTTTTATACTCGATACCGAAGGTAAAGAGTATATTGAGTTTGTGCAATGTCCGTCATGGTGTCCGTCCGTCTGTCCGTCTGTATGTTCGCAACTTTTTTCCACACCCTTCCAGCTAGAGACTTGAAACTTTCCAATTCTCTTTATCTATGGGATAGTAAATTAAAGTGTCAAGATGGGGGTTCTACAATAACTGGGGGGCTGCCAAATCGATAAATTCGATAACTCAAAACCGATAAATCCACATATTTCACACATCCTTACATCTAGAACTACCAAATTTGGTAAGAAGATAGCTATTAGCAACCCCCAAAAAACTGCATCAAAAATTTTGGAGCCACGCCCCCTTTCCGCCCCCAACCCCCCGCATTTTAAAGTCAAAAAGCCTATATCTCCCTCAGGTTTTGAGCTAGACCCACCAAATTTGGTGCCAAGATAAGTGATGATGACCCCCCAAAAACTGCATCAAAAGTTTGGATACCACGCCCACCGATACTGCCCTAGCCGCCTCCATCCACCCCAACGCTTCGTCAAAAACGGGAATGCGTGTATCTTCCAGAGTTGTGGAGCTAGAACCTCCAAATTTGGTAGGAAGATAGCTGGTAACGACCCCCAAAAACTGCATCAAAGTTTTGGAGCCACGCCCACCCATTCCGCCCCCAGGCCCCCAGCATTTTGAAATCACAAATGGCTGTATCTCCCTCAGTTTTAGAGCTAGAGCCACCAAATTTGGTGCCAAGATAGGTGATGATGATACTCGATACCGAAGGTAAAGAGCATATTGGTTGTGTGCAATGTCCGTCAGGGTGTCTGTCCGTCCGTATGGTTGCAAGTTTTTTCCACACTCTTTAAGCTAGAGACTTGAAACTTTCCAATTCTTTTTATCTATGGGATAGTAAATTAAAGTGTCAAGATGGGGGTTCTACGATACTTGGCTGGCAAATCGATTAGTTCGATAACTCAAAACCGATTAATCCACATATTTCGCACATCCTTACAGCAAGACCTACCAAATTTGGTGAGAAGATAGCTACTAGCAACCCCTAAAAACTGCATCAAAAATTTTTGAGCCACGCCCACCCATTCCACCCCAGCCTCCCGCATTTTAAAGTCAAAAAGCCTATATCTCCCACTGTTTTTAAGCTAGAGTCACCAAATTTGGTGCCAAGATAGGTGATGATGACCCCTCAAAAACTGCATCAAAAGATTGGATGTCACGCCCACCAATACCGCCCTAGCCACCCCTTTCCCCACATTTTACAAACTTTGAGCTAGAGTCACCAAACTTGGTATGAAGATAGCAATTTACATTCCACAAAGATCTGCATCAAAATTCTGGATGCCACGCCCACCCATTCCGCCCCCAGCCCCCCCGCAATTTGAAATCAGAAATGGATATATCTCCCACAGTTTTTGAGCTTTAGCCACCAAATTTGGTGCCAAGATAGGTGATGATGACCCCCCAAAAACTGCATCAAAAGTTTGGATGCCACGC
The DNA here is from genome assembly GCA_018904305.1 of Scaptomyza montana. Taxonomy (NCBI): domain Eukaryota; kingdom Metazoa; phylum Arthropoda; class Insecta; order Diptera; family Drosophilidae; genus Scaptomyza; species Scaptomyza montana. The sequence goes on from JAEIGR010000045.1 coordinate 1,233,865, forward strand.
CCACCAATACTGCCCTAGCCGCCCCCATCCACCCCAACGCTTCGTCAAAAACGGGAATGCGTGTATTTTCCAGAATTGTGGAGCTAGAGCCACCAAATTTGGTAAGAAGATAGCTGGCAACGACCCCCAAAAATCTGCATCAAAGTTTTGGAGCCACGCCCACCCATTTCGCCCCCCTTCCCCACTTTTTGCAAACTTTTAGCTAGAGTCACCAAATTTGGTATGAATATAGCAACTGACATTCCACAAAGATCTGCATCACAAATTGGGATGCCACGCCCACCCATACCGCCCCAGCCCCCCTTTCCCCACATCTGACAAACTTTGAGCTAGGGTCACCATATTTGGTATGAAGATAGCAATTGACATTCCAAAAAGATCTGCATCAAAAGTTTGGATGCCACGCCCACCCATACCGCCCCCAGCCCCCTTTTCCCTACCTTTTACAAACTTTGAGCTAGAGTCACCAAATTTGGTATGAATATAACAATTGACATTCCGCAAAGATCTGCATCAAAAATTTGGATGCCACGCCCACCCATACCGCCCCCAGCCCCCCTTTCCCCACTTATTACAAACTTTGAGCTAGGGTCACCAAATTTGGTATGAAGATAGCAATTGACATTCCACAAAGATCTGCATCAAAAATTGGGATGCCACGCCCACCCATACCGCCCCCAGCCCCCTTTTCCCCACCTTTTACAATCTATGAGCTAGAGTCACCAAATTTGTAAGGAAGATAGCTTGTGGCATCCCCATCTGCATCGGAAAATCTTTAAGGCAGCGTACACCCCTGCCGCATCCGTACCCCTCCGCAATCAGGCCTTTTTTTTACCAGTTTTAATACTGGTATCGAGTATGCCGCAGTCGGTTGCGTCCGACTGCAACGTTTCCACTTGTTTTACTTTAAATTTCGGGGGGGCTGGGGGCGGAATGGGTGGGCGTGGCTCCAAAATTTTTGATGCAGTTTTTTGATGGTTGCTTGTAGCTATCTGTTTACCAAATTTGGTAGTTCTAGCTGTAAGGATGTGCGAAATATGTGGATTTATCGGTTTTGAGTTATCGAATTTATCGATTTGCCAGTCCCCCAGTTATCGTAGATAAAGAGAATTGGAAAGTTTCAAGTCTCTAGCTTGAAGGGTGTGGAAAAAAGTTGCGAACATACAGACGGACGGACGGACGGACGGACGGACACCATGACGGACATTGCACAAACCCAATATACTCTTTACCTTCGGTATCGAGTATAAAAATTGGTTATCTCGCAGCACCTAACGATTAACAAATTCAGCTGCTCACTTAACTAATTGAAAGTCGGCAGTTCAAACTTGCAAACCAGGCAACTTGAGCTATTACCCACTTTGTTGTACCACTAAGCTATAATACCATATATGTATTATAACTACGGTGACCATATTTACGGCAGCCAAATACGGGACTAAAAAAAAAATTAGAAAACAAAAAATTCAACAAAAGGGATTAACTAGGTATATGTTTTTTGTTGAAAAGAAAATTATTTATTGTATTTATAAATTTAAATACACACAAAAATTGAACATTCACAGATACATTTCATATATAAAAATAATAACATTTTATTCTTAATAATTCACAGATACATATCAAATATATAAAAATAATAACATTTCATTCTTAATAATTCACAGATACATTTCATATACATATATAAAAAAAATAATATTTCATTCTTAAAAGTATGAAAAAAAAATTAAAGTCATTCAATTACATAGCCATCATTGGTATATTTCGTTGTATTAAAATTTTTTTTTAAATATCATTCTTCTCGGCGATATACAATTTAAATTGTTGGCAATTCATTTTGTAATTACATTTCGTGATCAAAATTGCTTTAAGCGTATCAATTTTCAATTGGGATTTTTCAGATGTCCAGAAATTATTCATCAAAGAGAATATTCTTTCTGTTGCTGCATTTGAACCTGGCAAACACAAACTAAATTCCAATATTTTTAAAATAATTTTAAACGGGATATTATTTTTACTAAAGTGTGCGACTATTTCTGTCCATTTGTTACTTACAGTGGATCCGTTGAGCTTCCACTCCCTCATTTTATTTTCGTTTAAAAACTGTTTGACGCAAACTAACTCATCAAATAGCTCGGAATCATCAAAAGATACATTGGATTGCTTTGCCAGGACAAACTCTAAGCTTATTTCCACATCCTCCCAGGACGGTACTTCGTTAAGAATAACCCAATTAAAACATTCAATTTCTCGAAAAGAAGAGTCCCACTGACTTAAGTATTCATAAGTGTCAAAAAATGCAGTCACATTTTGTTTAAATTTATTTAATTCAATGAGATTTTTTTTATCTAGCTCGACAAGTAACTTTTTAACAACTAAGGCTAAGCTTATGTCTTGCGATTCGATTAAAGAAATTTTGGAATGAAATAATGCAGCTTGGCTATTGATAAATTACAGCCATAATTCTGAATTTGGATTTTTTAAAAATTCATATAAAATTGTTGTCACTTTTTTTCTGTAAGAAAATATTCTTTTAATGGTGTGTATAACTTAATAATTTTGTCAATAGCCGGCTTAAGAGTAAGCCATCGAGTTTTGCTAAGCCCAAGAAGCTTACGGTATTCTGTTTCTGAATTTGCACAAATTTCTTCGAGCTTTTTTGTTCAAATCGTGTAGATATAAAAGAAAGAATAAATTTTTACAACAGTAACTTCTACATCTACCGGTAGGCATTCCATAGCTGTTTGAATACAATTATTTAGCTGCACAATTCACACCGATTAAGTTCCTTTCTGTAGACGATTGCAAGTTGGCAAAAACATTGTTTTTTCCTTGCTTTTTCGAACCACCGAAATTACAATTAGTAAGTATTGTTAGCACAAACAGCAAGTAGTTTTTCACTTATTTGGAAATTATATCCGATGTTTCTCCTGGCAGATCCTTGCACTCTAATATTTTTATTGAAATTCCATTTTGATGATCTAAATATCTTATTAGGATTGGGCATACCTTTACACTTCCATGATTGGAACAGTCCGTATTAATAGTCACAAAATTAACGCTTCCCAAATCTATTTTTATTTCCGTAATTGAATTGAGGACGGATGGTCACCGTAGCTATAACGAATATCGGTTATAACGATGCTATATTGCCGGTCCCTTGAGTATCGTTATATCCGGCATCTACTTTAATTTTTTTTTTTTTTGGGTTTTTTTCATCTAACCCATTTATTATGAAATTATTTATTCAATTAACTATGAAATTCAATATAACCAATTTAATCCTGGCCAACAAATTTTGTTGCGAAAGTACGTCTTCTCGTTGCGCGCTCATTTTGATACATGTATATGAAGATGACACGATCATCGATACAGTTGAATGAAAATATCGATTACAATTAATCGTGTTCAATTGTGAAACATCGACAGTGTCCAGTTCACAAGAAAGCACGGTTTTAAAATTTTTGAATGAAAAACCCAAAATATTGAAAAAAACAAGTGGAAACGTTGCAGTCGGACGCAACCGACTGCGGCATACTCGATACCAGTATTAAACCCGGTAAAAAGAGGCCTGATTGCAGAGGGGTACGGATGCGGCAGGGGTGTACGCTGCCTTAAAGATTTTCCGAAGCAGATGGGGATGCCATAAGCTATCTTCCTTATAAATTTGGTGGCTCTAGCTCAAGGTTTGTAAAAGGTGGGGAACGGGGGGCTGGGGGCGGTATGGGTAGTTGTGGCATCAAAATTTTTGATGCAGATCTTTGTGGAATGTCAATTGCTATCTTTATACAAAATAAGGTGACTCTTGTTCAAAGGGGGGGAAAGGGGGTCTGGGGGCGGTATGGGTGATAGTGGCATCAAAATTTTTGATGCAGATCTTTGTGGAATGTCAATTGCTATATTTATACCAAATTTGGTGACTCTAGCTCGAAATTTGTAATAAGTGGGGAAAGGGGGTCTGAGGGGGTATGGGTAGGCGTGGCATCCAAATTTTTGATGCAGATCTTCGTGGAATGTCAGTTGCTATATTTATACCAAGTTTGGTGACTCTAGCTAAAAGTTTGTAAAAGGTGGGGAAAGGATGGCGGAATGGGTGGACGTGGCTCCAAAACTTTGATGCAGATTTTTGGGGCTCGTTGCCAGCTATCTTCCTACCAAATTTGGTGGCTCTAGCTCCACAACTCTGGAAGATACACGCATTCCCGTTTTTGACGAAGCGTTGGGGTGGATGGGGGTGGCTAGGGCAGTATCGGTGGGCGTGGCATCCAAACTTTTGATGCGGTTTTTCGGGGGGTCATCATCACCTATCTTGGCACCAAATTTGGTGGCTCTAGCTCAAAAACTGTGGGAGATATTGCCATTTCTGATTTCAAATTTTTGATGTAGTTTTTGGGGGGGTTGCTAGTAGCTATCTGCTTACCAAATTTGGTAGTTCTAACTGTAAGTATGTGTTAAATATGTGGATTTATCGGTTTTGAGTTATCGAATTTATCGATTTGCCAGCCCCCCAGTTATCGTACAACCCCCATCTTGACACTTTAATTTACTATCCCATAGATAAAGACAATTGGAAAGTTTCAATTCTCTAGCTTGAAGGGTGTGGAAAAAAGTTGCGAACATACGGACGGACAGACGGACAGACGGACGGACATCATGACGGACATTGCACAAACCCAATATACTCTTTACCTTCGGTATCGAGTATAAAAATTGTTTTATTGCGAAATATGTAAGACCATGATAAAACAAGTTAGAAACAAGTGGAAATGTTGCAGTCGGACGCAACCGACTGCGGTATACACGATACCAGTATTAAAACCGGTAAAAAGAGGCCTGTTTGCAAAGGGGTACGGATGCGGCAGGGGTGTACGCTGCCTTAAAGATTCTCCGATGCAGATGGGGATGCCACCAGCTGTCTTCGTTGCAAGTTTGGTGTCTCTAGCTCAAAGTTTGTAAAATGTAGGGAAAGGGGGGCTGGGGGCGGTATGGGTGGGCGTGGCATCCAAACTTTTTATGCAGATCTTTGTGGAATGTCAATTGCTATCTTCATACCAAATTTGGTGACTCTAGCTCAAAGTTTGTAAATGGTGGGGAAAGGGGGGCTGGGGGCGGTATGGGTGGGCGTGGCATCCAAATTTTTGCTGCAGATCTTTGTGGCATGTCAATTGCTATCTTCATACCAAATTTGGTGACTCTATCTCAAAGTTTGTAAATGGTTGGGAAAGGGGGTTGGAAGGGGTGGGCGTGGCTCCAAAACTTTGATGCAGATTTTTGGGGGTCGTTACCAGCTATTTTCCTACCAAATTTGGTGGCTCTAGCTCCACAACTCTGGAAGATACACGCATTCCCGTTTTTGACGAAGCGTTGGGGCTGATGGGGGCGGCTAGGGCAGTATTGGTGGGCGTGGCATCCAAACTTTTGATGCAGTTTTTAGGGGGTCATCATCGCCTATCTTGGCACCAAATTTGGTGGCTCTAGCTCAAAAACTGTGGGAGATATAAGCTTTTTGACTTTAAATTGCGGGGGGGCTGGGGGCGGAATGGGTGGGCCTGGCTCCAAAACTTTTGATGCAGTTTTTTGATGGTTGCTAGTAGCTATCTTCTTACCAAATTTGGTAGTTCTAGCTGTAATAATGTGCGAAATATGTAGTTTTATCGGTTTTGAGTTATCGAATTTATCGATTTGCCAGCCCCCCAGTTGTCGTAGAACCCCCATCTTGACACTTTAATTTACTTTTCCATAGATAAAGAGAATTGGAAAATTTCCTGTCTCTAGCTTGAAGGGTGTGGAAAAAAGTTGCGAACATACGGACGGACGGACGGACGGACGGACACCATGACGGACATTGCACAAACCCAATATACTCTTTACCTTCGGTATCGAGTATAAAAAATGTATGTATTTTTGCTGAATCTTGGAATAATTCAATTACATAACCTTTGAAATATTAAAAAGTTTAGGTCGGAATATCGGTATTTTAATTTTTATACTCGATACCGAAGGTAAAGAGCATATTGGTTGTGTGCAATGTCCGTCAGGGTGTCTGTCCGTCCGTATGGTTGCAAGTTTTTTCCACACTCTTCAAGCTAGAGACTTGAAACTTTCCAATTCTTTTTATCTATGGGATAGTAAATTAAAGTGTCAAGATGGGGGTTCTACGATACTTGGCTGGCAAATCGATTAGTTCGATAACTCAAAACCGATTAATCCACATATTTCGCACATCCTTACAGCAAGACCTACCAAATTTGGTGAGAAGATAGCTACTAGCAACCCCTAAAAAACTGCATCAAAAATTTTTGAGCCACGCCCACCCATTCCACCCCAGCCTCCCGCATTTTAAAGTCAAAAAAGCCTATATCTCCCACTGTTTTTAAGCTAGAGTCACCAAATTTGGTGCCAAGATAGGTGATGATGACCCCTCAAAAACTGCATCAAAAGATTGGATGTCACGCCCACCAATACCGCCCTAGCCGCCCCCATCCACCCCAACGCTTCGTCAAAAACGGGAATGAGTGTATCTTCCAGAGTTGTGGGGCTAGAGCCACCAAATTTGGTAACTAAATAGCTGGCAACGACCCCCAAAAATCTGCATCAAAGTTTTGGAGCCACGCCAACCCATTCCGCCCCAAGCCCCCCCCCCACATTTTGAAACCAGAAAAGCCTATATCTTCCACAGTTTTTGAGCTAAGGTCACCAAATTTGGTGCCAAGATAGGTGATGATGACCCCCCAAAAACTGCATCAAAAGATTGGATGCCGCGCCCACCAATACCGCCCTAGCCACCCCTTTCCCCACATTTTACAAACTTTGAGCTAGAGTCACCAAACTTGGTATGAAGATAGCAATTGACATTCCACAAAGATCTGCATCAAAAATTTGGATGCCACGCCCACCCATTCCGCCCCCAGCCCCCCGCAATTTGAAATCAGAAATGGATATATCTCCCACAGTTTTTGAGCTTTAGCCACCAAATTTGGTGCCAAGATAGGTGATGATGACCCCCAAAAAACTGCATCAAAAGTTTGGATGCCACGCCCACCAATACTGCCCAAGCCGCCCCCATCCACCCCAACGCTTCGTCAAAAACGGGAATGCGTGTATCTTCCAGAGTTGTGGAGCTAGAGCCACAAAATTTGGTAGGAAGATAGCTGGCATTGACCCCCAAAAATCTGCATCAAAGTTTTGGAGCCACGTCCACCCATTCCGCCCCCCTTTCCCCACCTTTTACAAACTTTTAGCTAGAGTCACCAAACTTGGTATAAATATAGCAACTGACATTCCACGAAGATCTGCATCAAAAATTTGGATGCCACGCCCACCCATACCACCCCCAGCCCCCCTTTCCCCACTATTTACAAACTTCGAGCTCGAGTCACCAAATTTGGTAAGTAGATAGCAATTGCAATTCGCATAGATCTGCATCAAAAATTTTGATGCCACACGCACCCATACCGCCCTCAGACCCCCTTTCCCCACTTTTTACATTTTTCGAGCTAGAGTCACCAAATTTGGTAGGTAGATAGCAATTGACATTCCACATAGATCTGCATCAAAAATTTGGATGTCTCGCCCACCCATACCACCCCCAGCCCCCCTTTCTCTACTTATTACAAATTTCGAGCTAGAGTCACCAAATTTGGTTTGAAGATAGCAATTGACATTCCACAAAGATCTGCATCACAAATTTGGATGCCACGCCCACCCATACCACCCCCAGCCCCTAGCCCCCCTCTCCACTCTTATTACAAACTTCGAGCTAGAGTCACCAAATTTGGTATGACGATAGCAATTGACATTTTACAAAGATCTGCATCAAAAATTTGGATGCCACGCCCACCCATAAGGCCTAAGCCCCCATTTCCCCACATTTTACTAACTTTGAGCTAGAGTCACCAAATTTGGTATGAAGATAGCAATTAACATTCCACAAAGCTCTGCAGCAAAATTTGGATGCCACGCCTACCTATACCGCTCCAGCCCCCCTTTCCCAACAAACTTACAAACTTTGAGCTAGAGTCATCAAATTTGTAAGGAAGATAGCTTGTGGCATCCCCATCTGCATCGGAAAATCTGTTAGGCAGTGTACACCTCTGCCGCATCCGTACCCCTCTGCAGTCAGGCCTCTTTTTACCTGTTTTAATACTGGTATCGAGTATGCCGCAGTCGGTTGCGTTCGACTTCAATTTTCAAAATGATATTTGATGTCTATGTGCTTTGTTCTCTTATGGCAAGTAGGATTATTGGCAATGCTTATACAACCTTGGTTGTCTTCAAAAATATCTATAGGACCATTTAACTCTAGATTAATATCATTTATTAATGACTTGAGCCAGAGGGCTTCTCTAACACCTTCAAACAAGGCCATATATTCTGCTTCAGTAGATGAAGCAGCAACCGATTTTTGCATTACATTTTAAAAAGATATCCAGTAGTACTTCTTCTGTCAGTTTCATTCCCAGCCCAATCCGAGTCTACGTATCCTATAAGAATGTTATTGAAATTAATAATTTTCTTGAATCTGAGCTTCAGATCGACAGTTCCTTTTAGATATCTAAGAACTCTTTTAAGGCATTGCCATAATTCCTTATTATTGTTGTTTGTGTATCGACTTAAAATACTTATTGAAGTACTTAAGTCTGGCCGTGTGCACAACATAATGTACATCAAATAACCAATCAAATTTCTACACGGTGCATCACATGATTCTTCCGATTGCAGAGCCTCATAGTCTAACTTGCTTTGGAGGGGAGTACTTACTGCATTACAATCTTCCATATTAAATTTTCTCAATACATTTTGAATGTATGCTGACTGACTGAGACATATCTGTCCGTCAGTTCTATCAATTTTTATACCAATAAAATGCCGAATTTCATGTAAGTCAGTCATTTGAAATTTGTCTTGAAGGTAAGATTTAAAATTGGACATTGTATCAGAATTGCTTGTAGCAATTACTATATCATCGACATATAGCAAAATATATATATTTCTTGAAATACCTCTCTTATTTAAAATATAAGTACAACGGTCAACTCCTCGATTTTCAAATCCAACATCTTTCACTACGCTTTCAAACACTTCGAACCAGCATCTAGCAGCTTGCTTAAGGCCATATATAGCTTTATTAAGTTTACATACTTTATTCCCATAACATTGGGTCAAACCTTTTGGAACAGTCATGTATATTTCATCTTTTAGAATTCCATTTAAAAATGCGGTTTTGACATCCATGTGATGAACCATTAAATTATACTGATTTGAAAGTGCCAATAGAAATCTGAAACTTGAAATTCGAGCAACTGGTGCAAATGTCTCGTCATAATCAGTCATATACTCTTGAGTGAAACCCCGCGCTACAAGCCTTGCTTTATACTTTACTAAATTACCAAACTCATCTTGTTTTATACTAAATACCCATTTGCAATCAACTATGTTTTTGTTATTTGGCTTTTGCACTAAGGACCATGTATTATTTTGAAAATGGGAGTTGAGTTCATCTTGTATGGCTTTCTCCCAGAAAGATCTGTCTTCACGAAATTTAATTTCATCAAATGTATTTGGAATATCATTTAAGCATATTTGAGTATTCCTAAGACATTTTTCTAAAAATCGATATGATAATTTTGGTTTACCCTTAATTCTTTCACTGCGTCTGATTTCTTCCTCATTTTTATTTTTAATTTCATTTGACTTATTACCAGTTTCAGCAACTGGATCGGCATTCTTGAGATCTGTGGAATTTTTATTTAACTCAGAATCAACAGATTCATTATTTTCCACCAAAGGAAAAAACAACTCTTCTTGCTCTTTATTTAAAGAGTCATTATTTGGTTCAACTGTATTACTTTGAACCACAGAGTCTTCTTTATGTAAAACTCTAGATTTCAACATATTTATCTCATCCACCACAACATCTCTAGCTGTCATAAATTTCCTCGATTCCTCATTCCACAATTTATACCCATTTGGTTCATACCCGACAAGTATAGTTTTAATCGACTTTTCGTCAAACTTCCGCTTTCGAACTTTGTTTAGTGCATATACTGTCGAACCAAAAATCTTTAGATATTTTAATACAGGCTTTTTATTATGCCACATCTGAAATGGTGTTTTATTTATATTTTTCAATGCTCTACTTGGGGATCTGTTAATTAAGTATGTTGCTGTTAAAACAGCTTCACCCCAAAAATATTTATTGATTTTAGCACAATTAATCATAGAGCGAGCCTTTTCGGTGATTGTTCGAATCATCCGTTCTGATACACCATTTAATTGTGGAGTATGAGGAACCGTTAAGTGATAGCTGATGTCTTTTTCGACACAGAACTCACGCATTTCATTAGAAAGATATTCCCTTCCATTATCGATATACAAATTTACAATTTTCAAGTTAAAGTGAGCCTCACTCTTTGCAACAAAATCTTTAAAAACGAAAAATACATCCGATTTATACGTTATTAAGTATGTCACACAGTAATGTGTATACTGAACAATAAAAACTACATAATAGTTTTTATTATCAACGGTAGGGGGTGTGATTGGACCACAGACGTCGGAATGGACAATAAATAGCGGTCGTGTTACATTTTCTTTATTTTTAAATTTTTCAAATTTTAGTCTAGATTGCTTGCCATTTATACAAGCCTCGCATAATTCATGGGTTAACTCAACATTGTTTAAAAGCTTAATATCTTCAAAAAGGCCATTTCGTTTTATTTCTAAAAAATTTCCTACACTTATGTGTCCTAACCTTTCATGCCATAATCGATACTCAGCACTATTTGAAATCTTTGATGTAAATATTCTACTGTTCAATTTAAATTTTATAATCGGAACATTGTACTCACATATTCCATCAAATCAATGGTCATCCCAGCATCTTGCATCTTCTTTACTGAAAGTAAGTTGTGCGGAATATCCTTACATTTTTAGAGCTGTTTAGGTTGACCACTCCTTTTGCTGTAGCGTATATGTATTCTCCGCGTTTTGCAATCTCAATAGCCACATTTGATTGCAAACGCTCATACTCAGAGAATAATGCGGTGTCGTTTATGAGGTGATCCGATGCCCCCGAGTCTAAGATAAACTCAACCTCACTTGTGCTGGGACTTGTTGTTGTTTTCCTTATCATGAAAGCGAAACTACGCTCTGGTTGGGTTGCTGCTGTTGTTGTTGCCATCTGAGCCTGCCTTTCCTGTCCACTATTTTCATTAAAATTCTGGTTTCCCTGCCTTTTAAAGAAGAAACAATCTTTCTTCAGGTGACCTAACTTACCACAATGAAAGCACTTCGGTTTTGGTTTATAATTTGGCTTGAACGGTTACTTACGAAACTTCTGGATTGTCTTATTCTTAAACTTGTTGTCTTTCAACTCCTTTTTGCCTATTGCTTGCAGAACTTTAATACTCGTATCCCTGCCCAAATTTTTAAGCTTGATCTCCTGATCAAGAAGACGTGTTTTAACAAAAGCTTATGTTAAATTACTTTCAGATAGAGTCTGTATTGCAGTTATAACTCCATCATAACTGGGTGGAAGAGTTAAAAGCAAATGGGAAACTTTATCCATCTCGTCTAGCTTTGCTCCTGATGCGATAAGTTCCGTAATCAGATCGTCCAAGCAATTGAAGTGATTAAGGAGCAAAGTATCACCTTTTAACTTCAAACCCAAAAGTTTCTTTCGCAGTGATAGTTGCGATGCTAAGTTTTTCCTTTCGTAAATTTCATCTAAATTTGCAAAAATCTGTTTAGCTGTATTCTCACTGTTAGCAAAAACTAGTAATGAATCACTTAGATATTCGATTATTAAACTTTTTGCATTCTGTTCTGCCTTTTTATTTTCTTCGGTTATTTCTAACTGTGCTTCATCTACTACTTTTAATAAATCAAGCTCTTCTAAGAGCGCTCTCACTCTAAACTTCCATATGGAGTATTTTTCACCGTCAAACGGTTTTATGTTTCTCTTTCCCTTATCCATTGTTTTGTTCTTTAATCTCAACACAGCTTAGCAACAATTTCTAGCAACACAACACTGTTCAGCAACACAGTTCAGCAACACAGTTCAGCAACACAGTACAGCAACACTGTTCAGCAACACAGTTCAGCAACACAGTTCAGCAACACAGTTCAGCAACACAGTACAGCAAGCGTCGAATTCGTCGTTACGTCTCTAAAAATTTTGCGGCGAGTTCGAAGCGTGTTCTAGAAATTTCACAACGAATTAGTTGTAGCGTTTTCCTGGAAATACAGAAATAGTTTATGCAGCGAATTCGTCGCGGCGTCATTTATTGTGAAATTAAAAATATAATATTGTGCGATGTTTTATATTTCAATATTGTCCAGAAAATGTGATACACATGTACATACATATGTTTTACATGCACACACATTCATTTATTAATAGTTTTTCACTTTTAGTCACTTTTTATACTTTCACAATCAAAGAACTCTACTATTTATCTACTGAAATTGTGTCTGGGCCCATAACCTATAGTTTTTATAAGCAAATATATATATATAATTAAGTATTATCCAGACCTTGATACAATTAACAGGGTAGTGTCATCAGAGACAGCGCCCTCTTTATTCGGATACCAATCGACAGTCGCAACGTGCTTGTCGACCGCATACAAACAAAACACTTTCTATACCTAACTCACTCGCACTTACAAAACAATTCCCTAACAGAGGCAAGAGAGTAAAACGTGGCGCTCTCTGTCGCACTCACATGTTCGTATACATTGGTATCTGGCTCTCTCGTATGACACTACCCTGTTAATTATATCATGATCCAGACCAGCAACAAAATAAATAAATAGACACTTTGATTCAGTTTTCATCAACCGCACGCACTCGTCGTCAAGAGAGAAGTGATGCTCGTGTTAGCAAGTACAAGCAAGAACGAAGAGTAGACGAAGAACAGCAAGAAGGTCCCGTTACCTTTTTGCGATCTCCTCATTCACTTCACTTATACATATAAGAATACATGTGACTTTTGCTCGTATATGTATGTTCATATTTTACAACAGTGACTCTAGCTCGAAATTTGTAATAAGTGGGGAAAGGGGGCTGGGGGCGGTATGGGTGGGCGTGGAATCCAAATTTTTTATGCAGATCTTTCTTAAATGTCAATTGCTATCTTCATACCAAATTTGGTGACTCTAGCTCGAAAATTGTAAAAAGTGGGGAAAGGGGGGCGAAATGGAGGCCGTGGCTCCAAAACTTTGATGCAGATTTTTGGGGGTCGTTACCAGCTATCTTCCCACCAAATTTGGAGGCTCGTGCTCCACAACTCTGGAAGATACACGCATTCCCGTTTTTGACGAAACGTTGGGGCACATGGGGGCGGCTAGGGCAGTATTAGTGGGCGTGGCATCCAAACATTTGATGCAGTTTTTAGGTGGTCATCATCACCTATCTTGGCACCAAATTTGGTGGCTCTAGCTCAAAAACTGTGGGAGATGTGCAGCTCCTGCTACTCGAGCTAGGAGCACGGTGTTGGAATCCTACAAGAAGCTGCTTAATGAAATGCGAGGAGCAATTAGAAAATGCCAAAAAACGTGGTAAGAGGAGTGCCACTGTGAAGCATCCTGGCGTATCAAAAATGATTAAGCCAGCCAATTCACCCACTAAACGTGCTACTGCTGCTGAGACTGCCAAGCTGCAACGAATTTCAGCGAACAGACCTCGCGAGTATGCAGAAGACACTGAGATGGACATCTCTGATGTGGATGAGTCTGATTCCGATGAGGAGGTGCCTCGTATAATAAGCCCATCCGAGGCTGACTCAGTCAGCCCATCATTGGCAATTGATGGAAGTCACAACGCCGCCCCTCTGGCAAGCGCAAAGGGCACCAACTGCGTGACCTTTAGTCGCGTGGAAAAGCCCAAACCAATAATTATCCCGCAGGTGGACAACATAATGGAAATTCTTGACACTATCTCAGAGGTCATTGGAGACAAGTTTGTCACCAAACCGACTGCCAACAAAGGTCTCCGAATCCTGTGTAATGACATAGACTCTTACAGGAAACTTACTGCACATTTCTTGCTAAAAGGAATCCAATCGCACACCTATCAATTGGAGCATGAGCGTGGATTCCGTGTTATCTTACGTCATCTCCACAGGTCCACGCCTCCTGATTGGATTCGTTCCAAGCTGACCAATCTTGGTTATAAGATACGATTCCTTAATGTTATTAAGAGGAAATTTACCAGGGAGCCCATTGACCTATTTGAGGTAGAATTTGAAACTATGGACAATATTACAGAGGTCCTCAAGTTATCAACTCTTGGAAATCAGCAGATCATCGTGGAACGTCCGTTGAAAGCTGCAGATGCTGTGCAATGCCACAGATGCCAGCAATACGGACACACTAAGAACTATTGCCGCAGACGCTTTGTGTGTGTAAAATGTGCTGGTGACCATCAATCAACTGCGTGCATTAAGACCCTGGAGGAGCCAACGAAGTGTGCGAACTGTAAAGGACAGCATGCTGCAAGCTACCGTGGGTGCAAGGCCTTTGCGGAGGCATGCAAGACTCGTGAGCCCTCATCTATTTTTAGAGCTAACACCATCTTGAGGAAACTCAATATTGCTCAAGTCCCTCCTGCTGCCCAGCAAGCTGTGACGCGGAGCGGCCACCAATCTACTACCCGCATCACTGCCCAACCTCAACGCCCTCTGCCTCCCCAGCAGAAGCAAAGGCAGCGAGATGCGTCTACGCAGAATGTGCAGCCTCGTCACAATATGGCATCAATGAGCAGCGCAGCTATCTCTTATGCCTCAGTTGCTAGAGGTGCTCATTTAAAACAGCAGTTACAGTCGGAATTGACTCAACAGCAGCCAGCAACTCGTTCAAGACAGCCCAGACTGTCTCAACCCAAGCCAGCTCAGGTGCGCTTGGCTCATGTGTCATCCCAATCTGTTTCTCGTGCAGTTTCTCGTAGCCACAGCCGCAGCTATCGCCAAAACAGTCAAGCTCCCCAGGACTACAGCGGTATGATTTGCCAGAAACTAGACAGGCTAACAGATATCCTCTTCCAGGATCGCACCAAGAAGGCTGTTGCTAATGAGCCTCCTAATATGGATAAGCTGGAAAAAAAAATCGATAAGCTAGTGGATCTCATGACAAATATGATGAATTTCATGCAAGCCAATGTATTCCACAATGTCTAACACAATCCAGTTCAGTTCAGCTCCCGCAGCATCTCCAGAAAGCAGTACACTTTTAAAAACTGTTTCCTGGAATGCTGCTGGGCTTTTATCCAAAATAGGAGAGAATGCTAAGATCAACAATGTGGACATCCTTCTAATCTCGGAAACTCACCTTCTTGATGCTGACAACGTCATAATTCCTGGAGATCTTACGTATACTGCCAATCACCCTGCTAATCGAAAGCGCGGTGGAGCTGCCGTCTTCATCAAGCATGAGATACGCCACTTAGCACAACCTCCCTGGTGCCATATCGGATAATTTTGGGCCGTCGTTAGCTCCGGACGTCCTCTCTGATCTCCCGGATGCCACCACTTTTTCTACGAGTGACGCGCTCAACCACCCACAGCGCTGACTCCTGTCTTCGAGCAGCCCTGTACCGCCATCTGGTGAAGCATGACATGCAAGACCCAGGAAAGCTGATCATTATGATTATTAATCTTGTCATTCTGGACCCCAAACTTTAACTGAGGAGCTATCAAATTAATTTCAAAATGTTTAGGAAAATATTATAATGAATAAAACTTTTCATCCAGCCTTTCACAGTCCCAGTAGGCCGAATACTCGGTTTGGTGCTGGGTGTTGGGACAATTCAATCCCAGTTGACTGAATTTTTAATTAAGCCCTGGGGTTGCTTTGTCTCAATCCCAGTAGGCCTGAACTGATTTTTCGATCCTGGGGCTGTGAAAAATTGTTTGAAATCACTATTCGTTTCATCTGTGAAGCGACAACAGCAAAAGATATAGCCATTTCTGATTTCAAAATGCGGGGGGGCTGGGGGCGGAATGGGTGGGCGTGGCTCCAAAACTTTGATGCAGTTTTTGGGGGTCGTTACCAGCTATCTTCCTACCAAATTTGGAGGCTCTAGCTCCACAACTCTGGAAGATACACGCATGCCTGTTTTTGACGAAGCGTTGGGGTGGATGGGGGCGGCTTGGGCAGTATCGGTGGGCGTGGCATCCAAACTTTTGATGCAGTTTTTTGGGGGGTCATCATCACCTATCTTGGCTTTAAATTTGGTGGCTCTAGCTCAAAAACTGTGGGAGATATTGCCATTTCTGGTTTCAAATTGCGGTGGGGCTGGGGGCGGAATGGGGGGCGTGGCTCCAAAATTTTTGATGCAGTTTTTTGGGGGTTGCTAGTAGCTATCTGCTTACCGAATTTGGTAGTTCTAGCTGTAAGTATGTGTTAAATATGTGGATTTATCGGTTTTGAGTTATCGAATTTATCGATTTGCCAGCCCCCCAGTTATCGTACAACCCCCATCTTGACACTTTAATTTACTATCCCATAGATAAAGAGAATTGGAAAGTATCAAGTTTTTAGCTTGAAGGGTGTGGAAAAAAGTTGCGAACATACGGACGGACAGACGGACGGACACCATGACGGACATTGCACGAACCCAATATACTGTTTACCTTCGGTATCGAGTATAAACATGGTTTCGCTAGCCCCACGGGTTGGGCGCCAAATATAAATATGTAGCGTCATCGAGGTTTGCCCCACTGTGTATTTCGCCCGAGAGCGAAAGGGTACAGTGAGCTCGGTACCGCTGGTTTACGAGTAGCTTCGCTAACCACAGACTCTGGTCGATGGAAATTGCGATCGGGACCTTATGTCTCTTGCGGGTGAGGGGTTCGGTGGCATGATCCACCAACCTACACAATCATTAAATGAATAGGATCTCTAAGAAAAAACCGGAAACTAATAGGAAATAAAACCAGTATTTAAACAAGTAAATCAAAAAAAATTTTGAAGACAGGCTTATACGCTTTCTTGCATACATTTGTAATCGATTTTTTACCATTATCCATGCAATACCTAAATATCAAACATGTTTTTGTTATTTAAAAAAAAAAGATAAAGAAGTTTAAATAATACAAAAAAAGTATGTCTCGGTCGGAGTTCGAACCCACGATCTTCGACCTGTGAAGCGGCAGGCTTCCCTTCATGCCACCGAATCTTGTCATATTTGACAGTCAAATTAGTAATTTAAGAAAAAGGGAAAACTGTTGACATGATATTACATATTTTATCGTGCCAAAAACTCTAAAACATGTATTGTCATCTGGAACACATCTTTGGTGAAAATTACAGAGCTCTAGGTAGTCGGGAACTTGGTGAAAATTTGATTACAAGAATCCGGTTCAAACAGACTGACAGACAGACAAGTCAAGTTAAATAAAAGCATGTAAAAAGAAATACGAAAATACTACGAATAGAGGTAGAAAATAGAGTAGTAGCAGATACAGTGGTCTGCTTCGTCTCTTGGTAGATATTCGCCTAAATGCGAGGTCTAAGCTGTGGAGCGACCATCGCTGTCTGTACCCTCCCAACCTGGATCTTCGTGTTAACGTACTGATGAAGATCCATAATTATGTTTCCTCCTACCCTGTTAGATTGTCATGCCCGCCCCAGGAAATAACGACAAAAATGTATCTCTTCATTATACTCGATACCGAAGGTAAAGAGTATATTGAGTTTGTGCAATGTCCGTCACGGTGTCTGTCCGTCTGTATGAACGCAACTTTTTTCCACACCCTTCAAGCTAGAGACTTGCAACTTTCCAATTCTCTTTATCTATGGGATAGTAAATTAAAGTGTCAAGATGGGGGTTCTACGATAACTGGGGAGCTGGCAAATCGATAAGTTCGATAACTCAAAACCGATTAATCCACATATTTCGCACATCTTTACAGCTAGAAGTACCAAATTTGGTGAGAAGATAGCTACTAGCAACCCCTAAAAATCTGCATCTAAAATTTTGGAGCCACGCCTACCCATTCCGCCCCCAGCCCCCCCCGCATTTTAAAGTCAAAAAAGCCTATATCTCCCACTGTTTTTTAGCTAGAGTCACCAAATTTGGTGCCAAGATAGGTGATGATGACCCCCCAAAAACTGCATCAAAAGATTTGATGCCACGTCCACCAATACCGCCCTAGCCACCCCCATCTGCCCCAACGCTTCGTCAAAAACGGGAATGCGTGTATCTTCCAGAGTTGTGGAGCTAGAGCCACCAAATTTGGTAGGAAGATAGCTGGCAACGACCCCCAAAAATCTGCATCAAAGCTTTGGAGCCAAGCTCAACCATTCCGCCCCCCTTTTCCCGCAATTTACAAACTTTGAGCTAGAGTCACCAAATATGGTATGAAGATAGCAATTGACATGCCACAAAGCTCTGCAGCAAACATTTGGATGCCACGCACACCGATACCGCCCCAGCCCCCATTTCCCCACTTTTTACAAATTTTGAGCTAGAGTCACCAAATTTGGTATGAAGATAGCAATTGACATTCCACAAAGGTATGCATCAAAAATTTGGATGCCACGCCCACCCATTACGCCCCAGCCCCCCCTTTCCAACATTTTACAATATTTGAAAGTAATATAGCTGGTGGCATCCCCATCTGCATCGGAGAATCTTTAAGGCAGCGTACACCCCTGCCGCATCCGTACCACTTTGCAATCAGGCCTCTTTTTACCGGCTTAAATACTGGTATCGAGTATGCCGCAGTCGGTTGCGTCCGACTGCAACGTTTCCACTTGTTTCCATCGCATTTGTAATTGCCAAAATAAAAACTGCTGCTCGCACAAACGCAACAAGCTGTTGTCAACTTCGTTTTTGTACGCCCCTTCCCCTCTAACCAACAAACGATTTTCGTCATTCGGTTTTTTCATGTTTCGTTATGTGTTTGGCCCGCGTGCGTTTCTTTGTCTATGCCTATTCCTTTTGTGTGTATAGTGCTAAAGTGTTTTAATACAAATGCATAATTGCATGTGTGTGATGACTGTCATTTTCGTTTTACCCGCGGCACGCGTCAATTTTACTAATTTCTTGTATTGTGTGGACGCATTTTTCGCAGTGAGTTAAAAATAATACATACATTTATTCATCTATATATATTAAAGAGTTTGTCCTAAGTGATTGTTGACATTGCCACAGCCTAAACGAAAAGAGCTACAAGGCTGAAATTTTCACACAATATTTTATGCAGGTTGAAAGTGAGCACTAAGAAAGGAATTTTTATTTGGACAACTCCTTCAAGTACCTCCCATACGATTTGGAGCACTTTTTACCCATTTTAAAAATCAAATTACAATTACAACAATTACCCATTCCACTACTGTCGCCAGATTGTCGGACAAGCTGAGAGCTCGATCGCGAGCGAGAATACAAAAACAAAACAATGGGCAATGACGCCTTTGAGTCCCGCAAGCAAAGTGTCATAAAAAAAGGTTCGTACACTTGCAAGAAGCGTTTGTTGTTGTTGTTGTTGTTGTTGGGCCCGCACTGCTACTTTTTGTTGGTGTGATTGATTTAAAAAAACAACAAACAACAAAACAAAACTTGGTGCGTCTAGAAAAATTACCCACACCAGAATATTTTATGGGGGTGGATTTGCCTACTTGCTGCTTATATAACTAAGACAAAACTAACTAACATTATTAATATGTTATTGATATGCAATTGCGAACAAGCATAGGGCGTTCACATAAGTGCGCGTGTTGCTCTTAAGATAATAAAATCATTACAACAATTACCCATTCCACTACTGTCGCCTGATTGTCCCACAAGCTGAGAGCTCGATCGCGAGCGAGAATACAAAAACAAAACAATGGGCAATGACGCCTTTGAGTCCCGCAAGCAAAGTGTCATAAAAAAGGTTCGTACACTTGCAAGAAGCGTTTGTTGTTGTTGTTGTTGTTGTTGTTGGGCCCGCACTGCTACTTTTTGTTGGTATGATTGATTTAAAAAAACAACAAACAACAAAACAAAACTTGATGCGTCTAGAAAAACTACCCACACCAGAATATTTTATGGGGGTGGATTTGCCTACTTGCTGCTTATATAACTTAGACAAAACTAACTAACATTATTAATATGTTATTGATATGCAATTGCGAACAAGCATAGGGCGTTGATAATCAGGTAATTACAAATCTCGCTCCGATCATGTTCCTTTGATGTTGCTCATTTACGTTCACTCTCTATTTTATGTGCGCGCTTTGCATGTCAATCATAAAGTTTAATAACCCTAACTCCTCCGCACACACTAAATTAAAGCTAAAGGCAATATGCAATTCACTTAGCTGCAGCCTCTTAGATATGTTTTGCGTTAATTCAGTGCGTGCGAAGAAGGTAGCGTTACTACGCTCTTTGTTAGACTTGCAGAGCGCGCGCATACATTGTAAATGGTTGCATACATTGTTGACTTCTGAAGCAAGCTAAAAGAAAGCAAAAAAATGTTCACCAAATATATACCGTGCAAAAACAAACACACTAACAAATAGAAACTTAAGAAAATGTAATCTACATCAGCAGCAGTAGCATGCATTGCAAATAAAATCTTACTAAATTGATTGACTGAACCTCCCGCATATACATATAATATATACATACATATAATTGGGTCAGAAATACTTCCATCTACCTGTTACATACATTTGCACAAAAGCAATATACCCTCTGGTCTGTAGATCAAATGGTCATTCGCCAAGCAATAGCGTTCTGTGTACACATCGAGAATAGGCAAATGCAAAGAAAATACAAGCTAAACACTTGCAAGTTGCTTCGAAATACAAAGCACAAAATTTTAATACTATTATGTTTTAAAATTTCATAAATAGCCATTGCTAACAAATTGTTTTCGGTATTTAATTAACAAAATAATTTTATTTATATACAGATTGTTTTTATCAATTATTTAATGCCAATAAGAAAGGTAATATGTATTATGAATAATACATTTTTATATATTGCATTTAATAATTAATAAGTCAATTAAGTCTATACCACCCTTTTTTACTAGCCGCGCACAGCAGAGCAAAGCATCATAAACGGCAGCAAGCGAATGCAATGCAAAGTGCGGTACAACTAATCTTTATCTCGCACTTCGCACACTTTGCGAAAAAAAAATTCGCGACTCCGTTATTTCGTCATTTCTCTATCAGCTGTTTGTTTTTAAATGCTCTTTGTGCGCACGCTCTGCATGTCAAACATAAATCCTAATATCCCTTCCTCCTCCGCACTCTCTAAGCTAAGTTAAGCATAACTAAGAGTTTGCATTTAAGGGAATGACATTGCCTAATTTGTACCACCTACACCTAGCTCTTAAGTACAAGCGTTGTATGTAAGATCTCTGTGTGTGTTGTGTAGAGGAATAACTGTAATACTCTTTCCCACTTTATGTTTTTACATACAATGGTTAGGGAATTGGTTATGCATTTTAGTTTATATTTATTTTGAAGATAGACAGTTACGTTTCGTTTCAGTTCATTTTTAAATATAGTTTGTATTAAAGGATAACATCGAAAGTTACTTTTTGGATCAGTGAGTTATTTATTTTTCTGATTTTCGTATTATTTATATACAATTCATATAAAATACGTATTTTAATGATAAGTTATAAAAAATATTTAATTTAAAACATTAACGATCAACGTATTTTAATTTCTTTTGTGGTTTTATAAACACAAGAAAAATAAGTCGATTTTAGACTTAATAATTGAAGCAACATTATATATAGTTGTCTTCTATTTTGCATATTATATAATAGTTATATAGACGCTGCTTAAGTGCATTTAAAAATCAAATAAAACTAAGCAGTCTGAATATTCTATTAAAATAATATAAGTTGGCATATTCAATTTTATTGAATTTTATACTTACCTATAGACACTGTAACGTTGAAACAATCGTTTTACAGTGAAGTCAATTGTCTCACAGCCAAATTAAAAGATGTCTATTGAAACTTTAGATATTAGTGGTGTTTTGGTGCCGCATTTAGTTGTTCGCATATTTGGTGATGGAGCCTGCCTTTTTAGATCTATTTCCTACCTTTTATATGGTAGGCAAGGCTTCCATGGCACCATACGCCAACATATTGTAACCCATGTCGTTACCAACTGGGAAACTTTTGCTTGCTTCAGCATGAACATAAATGGAGAGTGTTATAGCTCTTCTGAACAATATGAGTGCACTATGTCAAATTCATATTTTTATGGTACTGCATGTGAGCTTCAAGCAGCAGCAGAAATTTATGCTGTAAATTTTCAAGTTTTTCTAAATGGAAACTTATATCTATCATTAGGAAATGATATGCATCCTGTGAAAAATTGCGTTTTACGGGTCCATTAATGCATGGACATTTTGATGTTTATATTCCTTTAGAGGAAGTATTAACTCAAGATACCGATACGTCAAGTGAATGTATAACTGAAAATGTTAAAAATCCCGTTAAAAGACGTAGTCGGTTCACCGACAAAACAACACAAACGCTACGAAAACATATAGTTGAAAAATATCTTGAAAAAAATAAGGGTAAGCACATAAAAGCATCAAAAAGATATCAGGTTAATAATCCAGAAGCTCATAAAGCTGCAAAGAGAAGACTTCAGGCTGATAATCCTCAAGCTAAAAGAAATGCAGTGAGACGACATCAGGCTAATAATCCTAATGCACGTCAAGAAAGGCGTTTGCGTGCATGGAGTGTTAAAGCCATGTCTGGCCTAAACTATGATTTTGAAATAGCTTATAAGTCAGATAAAATTACTCAACTTGGTAGTATGAATTTGATATGCAAACATTGTGATGCTTTAAAGTGGAAAAATGAGCCTCTGGTTATCTGTTGCAAGGCAGGAAAAGTTAAGCTTTCACAAAATGAAAGTTTGCCTGATCCACTTAAGAGCTTAATAATTGGTGGAAATCCCAAGCATGATCATTTCATTGATCGTATAAGAAAGTATAACAGCTGCTTTCAAATGACTTCTTTTGGTAGTACAAAAACTATAAATGAAAGTTGGTCAACCTTTAAAGTCCAAGGACAAGTGTATCACTTAATTGGTAGTGTCCGACCTTTGCCAAATGAAGAAATGCAGTTTCTTCAAATTTATTTTGTTGGTGATGATGAAAAGGAAGCTCAACTACGTTGCAAAAATATTCCAAATGTTGATTTAAGCGTAGTAAAGGATCTTCAATGTATGTTTCATCATCATAATCGTTATGTAAAAGATCTAAAAAATGGCTCTCAATAAAATACCAATAAGTACTAAAGATTATAAATTGGTTATACATGCTGATCGAACACCCGCTGGTGCACACAAAGGGCTTTACAATGCACCTCTAATAAGCGTAGTAGCTATAGTTATTGTTGGTCAGCAATTTGCAAAGCGCGATATTATTATTGAAAGCCATAATAATAAATTACATCGCATTAGTGAGGTGCATCGATCATACGATGCCTTACAGTACCCTTTGCTATTTCCTTATTCAGTGGATATACCACAATGGAATCCATTATTAAAAAGGGAGGATCCAAAAAAAATGATATCTGCGTTAAGCTTTTACAGCTATAAAATAATGATTCGTCAATCCGAGATAAATCATTTAATTTATTGTCGTTCCCTTTATAGTCAATTTTTGGTTGATATGTATGCTAAAATTGAAACAGAAAGGTTAAATTATATTCGCTACAATCAAGCGAAACTCAGAGCAGATAGCTATATACATCTACAGCAATGGCCAACGATGTTGAAGAGCTCAACTTGTGATGGTTATTTTACCATCTTCTTTTACAAGCTCTGCACGATATATGCATGAAAAGACTCAAGATGCTATGACATATGTTCGCCATTATGGGCGACCAGATCTTTTCATAACATTCACCTGCAATCCACAATGGAATGACATCAAAAGTGTTTTGATACCGGGTCAAAAGCCACATGATCGTCACGATATTATAGCTCGAGTTTTTCATTTAAAAGTTAAAGCTTTAATGTCACTATTGATAAAAGGTTCTTTGTTTGGAAGCGTGCAATGTTTCATGTACTCTGTGGAATGGCAAAAGCGGGGCTTACCACATATTCATATTTTACTTTGGTTAGAAAATAAAATAAGACCAGATAAAATCGATAAAATTATCTGTGCCGAAATACCAAACGCAGATGAGGATCTTTTGTTATTAAACATTGTTAAGTCAAATATGATTCATGGTCCTTGCGGTGCATTTAATAATAAATCGCCATGCATGAAAAATGGAAAGTGTACCAAAAGGTTTCCTCGACAACTACTTAAAGAAACTGTGACTGGAAAAGATAGTTACCCTCTATATCGTAGAAGAGCGATAGAAGATGGTGGTAATGCAATTAATATAAATGGTAATTGCATAGATAATCGTTGGGTTGTGCCTTATAACTGTGTACTATTGAGAACATTTGAAGCTCACATAAATGTTGAGAATTGTAGTTCTGTAAAGTCTATTAAATACATTTGTAAATATCTTAACAACAGCAGTGATCAAGCATCATTTACTCTTGAAGACCAACGTAATGAAATTAATATGTACGAAAGTGGCCGTTATATAAGTAGCTCAGAGGCGGTATGGAGATTCCTTGCATTTCGCATACATGAACTTATTCCGGCTATTACACACTTAGCTGTTCATTTAGAAAATGGTCAACGGATATATTTTAACCCCAATAAACCGCAACAATTACTTGACAGATTAAGCACTACACCCAAAACCACTTTGCTAGCCTTCTTTGAGCTATTGACACGTGATGAGTTTGCAAGAACGCTTCTATATTGTGAAGTTCCATCGTATTTTACATGGAACAATAAAGAATTTCAAAGAAGAAAACGAGGGTATGATGTGCCAAATTTTCCTGGAGTTAAAAGAGATTCAGCTTTGGGAAGAGTTTACACTATTCATCCCAATAATACAGAATGTTTTTATTTAAGACTTTTATTACATTTTGCAAGGGGCCCAATTTCATTTTTAAATTTAAAAACCGTTAATGGTATAGCATTTCAATTGGCGTGTAAAGCTCTACTATACTACTAGAAGATGATAAGCACTGGGATTCAACTATAGCCGAAGCTGTCATATGTCAAAATCCTACAAAACTGAGAGAACTTTTTGCAATAATGTTAGTATTTTGTCAAATTTCGGATGCTCTTAAACTTTGGAATACTTATAAAGAGAGTTTCTCAGAAGATATTTTAAGAGCCTTTCATTTTTCACAATACAGAAATATTGATCAAAGTATTCTGAATAATGTATTTAATAAATGTCTTTTGTACATTGAAGATATAGTACTGTCTATTGGTGGTCAAAACTTGACTAACTATGGACTTCCACTACCAATCAGATCCGAGGAAATTGTTCAAAATAATGAATATCATAGAGAAACAAATTATGAAAATTGCGATAATTTTGTTGTTAATAATGAGCTACTCCTTACTGCTGAGCAAAAACAAGTATACGAAAAGTTACTGCATAGCGTTGAAGCAGAAAAAGGAGAAATCTATTTTTTAGATGCACCTGGTGGAACAGGTAAAACGTTTCTTTTAAATTTATTATTGGCAAAGGTACGGCAAAGTAAAAAAATTGCATTGGCCGTTGCTTCTTCCGGTATCGCAGCCACTTTACTAAATGGTAGTCGCACAGCGCATTCTACTCTAAAGATTCCATTTAATTTGTTTCATTTAGAAACACCACATTGCTCAATTTCAAAGCAATCTAATATTGCTGCTGTGCTCAAAGATTGCAAGCTTATTGTTGTTTGGGATGAGTGTACTATGGGCCATAAAGGTGCTTTTGAAGCTGTAGATCGATCTTTGAAAGACATTCGAGATAGTGAATACTTTATGGGTGGCATAACTGTTCTCTTGGCCCTTCCCACACCGGAAAAATTTTTCCCAAACTAAATAAAAAAAAAAAAAAAAAAAAAATTTTCTCCCTTTTTTTATAAAAACCAAAAAAAAAAAAAAAAAAAATCCAAAAAATTAAAAAAAAAAAAAATTAAAAAAAAAAAAAATAAAAAAAAAAAAAAAAATTTAAAAATAATTTAAAAAAAAAAAAAAAAAAAAAAAAAAATAAAAAAAAAAAAAAAAAAAATAAATTAAAATTTTTAAAAAAAAAAATAAAAAAAAAAAAAAAAAAAAAAAAAAAAAAAAAAATTAGCTGGTGATTTTCGACAAACTCTTCCAGTGATCCCCAGAGGAACAAGAGCAGATGAAATAAATGCGTGCTTAAAGTCTTCAATTTTGTCGCCCAAAATACAGAAAATTGCATTAACAAAAAATATGCGAGTGCACTTAAAAGGTGATAGCATAGCTGGTAAATTTGCAGAAATGCTTCTTAAAATAGGAAATGGATTATTTCCAACCCATGATGGCAAGATAACTTTACCATCAACTTTGTGTCATGTTGTGAAAAGTATTGAAGAACTAACTCTCAAAATATTTCCGGATATTACAAATATCTCTGAAAAATCACTCGAATGGTTTTCAGAACGTGCTATTTTGACTGCGAGAAATGACAATGCATTGGAAATAAACGAGTTTTTATTAAAATCATTTCAAAGTGAAGAAATGACATATAACTCTTTTGATTCTGTGACTGAAGTCGAAGATGCAGTTCATTACCCCGTCGAGTTTCTTAATTCATTAAATCCGGCTGGCCTGCCTCAACATAAATTAACTTTAAAGATTGATTCACCTGTAATGTTGATTCGCAACTTGAAGCCGCCAAAACTGTGCAATGGTACAAGATTGCAAGTTAAAGCCCTTCATAAGAATGTTGTCGAAGCAATGGTCTTTACTGGCAGTGGTATAGGCAGACCTGTTAAGTAATGATTATTAATTGTAGTTATTATTAATTAGATTATTTTTGTTTAAAAGTTGAATTAATGATTAAATTGCGATTATTTTCGGTTTCACACAATTATTTATTGATTACGATTAGAAATAATCAAAAATATTGGAAAATTACCATGAATTATTAAAAATAATGGAAAATAATTGAAAATAATGGAAAATAATGGTTTCCATTATTTTCCATTATTTTCCATTATTTTCCATTATTTTCCATTATTTTCCATTATTTTGCATTATTTTCCATTATTTCGACTATTTGAGACTATTTTGAGAAAAACAAATAATCTTCAACATCATATTTAATAACAACAAGCCGATCTTGTACAGAAACATTTTTGTTATCAAATATGATGTTGAAAATAATTTGTTTCTCTCAAAATAGTCTCAAATAGTCGAAATAATGAAAATAATAGATAATGGAAATAAGGATGGTGGAAACCATTATTTTCCATTATTTTCAATTATTTTCCATTATTTTAATAATTCATGATAATTTTCCATTATTTTTGATTATTTGTAATCGTAATCATTAAATAATCATACATTTTTTACCAGCGAACTATATAATCATTACGACTATTTTCCAAAAATTATTTAATTGTTTAGTAATTCTAATGGCAACTTAACAGGTCTGGGTATAGGGGAAACGGTTTTTATACCGAGAATTCCATTAATACCTTCTGACTCTGAATTGCCATTTCAATTTAAAAGATTGCAATTTCCTTTAAAAGTTTGCTTTGCCCTAACAATCAATAAATCACAGGGACAAACTCTCAAATTAGCCGGACTAGATTTAAGACACGATTGCTTCTCTCATGGCCAATTTTATGTAGCCTGCTCAAGAGTCAGTTCACCAAAAAGTTTAGTTGTATTAGCACCTGACGGAAAAACAACCAATGTCGTTTATCAAGAAGCTCTTAACAGTTGTTAATAATTGCAAATTAAATTCAACAAGTGGATAAGGCCTACTGGGGAAACCACAATAAAAAATTACGCACCTGATTCTCTACCTCAATGGTGGCGTGGAAAAGAGAATATTAAATACTTTGCTTTAATTTGTTGTTAAATATTTTCTAATTTATTTATTTTACATCTATCTTTTATTGCTAAAATAATATAAACTATCTGCGCAGCGAAGTAAGCGGGGCACTTACTATGTCGTATAAACGGAAATGTAGGATTTCATCAGATGTGCAAGTGAATACACAGGGGCTTCAACACACGGTTATTTTCAAACGTTATAATTGCTTGCATTCAAAAATCGAGCGCGCAGCGCGAGGGGGGTTGGCGAGCGAAGCGAGCAGGGGGGGACCCTCTAGTAATAAAATAAAATAAAATAAACTAGTATTATTCATTCACTTATCAATAATCTTTCGGAATGGCAACAACACTAACGTTGACGGGTAACAACTCGATTTTAATAGCTAATTATCATCCTCCCATAGAGTTAAGTGGGAGCTATGAATGTGCACTACTTGATTTCCATATGTACAACTCGGTTCCAAATGTGGACTACGATAATAATTTATTCCATATTGGGGAGCATATTTTCGAGATACCTGTGGGATCATATGAGCTTAGTGATATAAGTGAATTTATTAAAGAGAAAATGAAGAAAATAGAGCCCAATGAATTAAAGCACCCACTAATCGAGAGCAATAATAATACCCTCCAAGTGGTGATTTCATCTAAAAAAGATTCAATATATTTTAACAAAGAGCGTTCCATTGGCCAATTATTTGGATTCAATAAAAGAGAACTAAAGCCATATGCAACGCATATATCAGATCAACCGGTTGACATTTTAAAAGTAAATACAATTCGTCTGGAATGTAACATTGTTAGCGGTTCATATGTAAATGAGGTATCAAGTCATGCTCTGCATGAGTTTGCACTCAACGTTCCGCCAGGCTATAAATTGAGTGAGAAACCAAATAATCTTATTTATTTGCCAGTTAATACGACCGAGATACAGTCATTAATAATACGGATCGTTGATCAGAACGGAAACTTGGTTAATTTAAGAAAAGAGGTTGTAACACTTCGCTTACACTTGAAGCGATGATAATGATTATTTATAATAATAAAAACGTGTGCTATCCACCCCCAGTGAGCACTTTGAGTTCTACTTCAGAAGGATACAGGTCGATGAAAAAAGTACTAACACCTGAGAACAATTTATTTTTAAAATCTCTGGGCCTAAAAATAAAAAAATAATGAGTAGTGTATTGAATGTTCGAGAGAAAGCCTATTCGGATGAGAGTATAATCAAGAAAGAATATCATAGTTACTCTCCCTATCTACAAGCATTTAAAAGCAATGATGAAGTTAGGATTACTATTTAGAATCAGGACTTATATGTAATGCCTTGTGAGAGTTTTATTAATGTTGAGGGCACAATTTGTTTGGCAGATAACTCGCTTGCTGTAGATGGAAAACTTAAAAACAATTGTATGAGTTATCTCTTTGACGAGGTTCGTTATGAATTAAATGGAATTGAAATTGATCGTACTCGATTTGTTGGTATTTCAACAACCTTAAAAAACTACGCTTCCTTAAACAAAACGGTGAGCTGCATGTTAGAGAATTCTGTCTGGTTCAATGGAAATGATAGAGAGCTGTCGAACGGATACTTTAATTTTTCTATACCTCTTAAATACTTACTTGGATTTGCTGAAGATTATAACAAGGTCTTACTAAATTGTAAACATGAATTGATATTACTCATGACTAAAAATTAGGAAGATGTATACTACACTAAAATTGGAACTAAGGAGTATAAGCTAAATATTTCTAACATTGTATGGAAAATACCACATGTAACTCTGAGTGATGAAAAGAAGTTACAAATGTTTAGTCTGACTAAGAGTGGAGGCTCACTTCCACTTGCATTCCGCAGTTGGGATTGTTACCTGAATCCAACATTACCCGAAGGCACACAACATGTTTGGAATGTTAAGCTAGCAGCTAATAGAGAACGCCCTCGATTTGCGATAATAGCTTTTGTAGTGGACGATAAACTAACACATAATCATTTGAGGAATTTAAAAGTGTATCTTAACTCGGAGAACTTTCCGTACGATGACATGAACATTAATTTTAAGCATGAACGATACGCAAGTTTGTATGATATGTATACAGGATTTCAAGCAAGCTACTATATGAAGGAATCTGAGCCATTACTAACACCTATAGAGTTTAAAGAGAAAGCACCAATGGTTGTTGTAGACTTGTCACATCAGAATGAAACAGTTAAAACGGGGCCAATCGATGTAAGAGTTTCGATCGATCTAGAAACTGTTAGTGTAAAAAATACTAAGGTATATTGTCTGCTTATGCATGATCGATTAGCAGAGTATTCACCTTTGACTAGAATAGTTCAACGCATCGTTTAAAACCAATTTAATATAGAATCAAGTTGTAGTTGATAATCATTGAAATTAATTATATTAAATATTATGTACCCTCTCTTAATTAAATAATAAATAGAAACATGATGAAATTCATAAGAAAATAATTTTTATTTTATTCAAGTATACTAGCATAAACATTTTCATTTTCAGATACCTCAAGTTGAGAGTTTTCTAAGATGAGAAATAATTTAAATAAATTATTTAGTGCACATTGATTTACTATTTTTTTGTGTATTCTACAATTTGTAAAGAAGTTTGGATATTGCGCTAAGCTCTGATCAAGATTTACATCCATTATTTTTGTGTGTAAAAATTTACTTAAGAACTCTTTTTAGCTCTTCCTCTTACTACTACAGTTGCGTAACTATTCAATGGCTTTAGTATTTCGCCAAGACTTAGATAAGAGATGTCACCTTCAGACCAATCTAAGCCGTCCGCATACTGTTTGGTTATCTTTAAGGTTTTCCTAGTCACTTCATCCAGCTCCCTCATGTGGTAAGGTGGTTTAAAGTGGAAAAAATTGGGTGTGACGGACCCAGCTTGCATAAATGCCAACTCTTTGACAAACATCTGTCTTTCGTTTCCGAATACATATTGAAAGTCAACTAAAATACATGAGTTTCTATCTAGAATAACCATTTTTCCTCTAGCGTTAATGATGTACTGAGAAATTATATAAAAATCAATACCTTAAATATTATGGTTTATATTATTTTGCGTTTAGTTTGAAAAAGCAGTTAAGAGAGGATGGATACGCTACATTTGAAAAAAACTAAAAAATTCAAGGAAAATTCAAGATCATGAAATAATTTTTGGATTTGAGTATTTTGTTAGTCTAGAGCTTAAACTAAAGTGTGGGTTTTCTACGACTAGAGATTTCACACCTATGGTTTGGCTGCAGCAACATAAACGTAACTTTATTGGATTGCAAAAGGAGGAGTGGATTCAATTATTAACTTTTAAGGAGTACATCCAAATGAAACTGGAGCACTTTGACTTCTTAATGCCAGATACAATAATTGAACATCCAATGCTTGAGACCGTTAAGTGTCATTTTAAAATTAGAAAATCAGATAAGCAACGAATATTAATAGTCAATCAGTATGGTAATAGAGTTGAATTTGATAGCGACTCATGGAGGACGTTTATAAGATTAGGAATTTTTTTAACAACATTTTTGTGTTGGAACACATTACTGAAAAATCAAATAAAGAATATATATTATAACTATATTATTCCAAAGTGTGTAGAGATGCGTAAATATAGTATACAACTTTCAGATTTAAAAGCAACTTATGATTATGAGTCAGAAATTGATCTTACTCGGTTACTGTTTGAAATTTCAAAAAAGATGGGTAAAGAAATAAAAAGGGATGTTAATATTTTTAGGACACAATTTCATCATAATATGAAACTAAATAAAAAATGAAATGCTTTGAGGAAAGTTAAAATAATTATTTAAGTCAGTCTTAAATAAACGTTTGCCGAGTATACTACAAAATGAAGCTGAATTCTAACTTCGGATTTAAAACAATTGTCAAGAAAATCGAAGATTTTTCAAAAGAGTTTGAGGAAATGATTTTTCCTGAACATCATGAATTGAAGAATATCGAGAATTTTTCTTGGCGTACGAAAACTGCCATCTAGTTACATCCAAATTTGGCGAGCATCTTTCAGCGTGTAGCTGGTCATCCGATTTAACTACAGAGGGAGTCGACACATGTGGATGATTTTACTACAGCATGCGTCTGACAAGGCTAGAACGCCTAATGGCAAAATATAAAAATTTAAACAAAAGAATTAACAAACAACGTTTAAGTCAATAAGGCATAAAATGTATGAACACTAGATTTAAAAATAAATATTTTATAGCATACATAGAAAGAATAATAAATAAACTATACAACTTAAACCAAACTACCTCTTTTATTCGTTTTGAAGTCAATGCAGGATATAAGATTTTCCTAGCACTTGACCAAAATAAAAACAGGTATATATAATATATATATATAATATCAAAGCTTAGAAAGGGATGGCGCTAAATATTTAAATATCAAGCCCAAAGGATTGGAAAATAGTTTTCATGTTAAGGATGGTGGGGACCAATCAAAATCGTATAAGGGGGCGTGGCTCATTAAATTCATACAAGCAGGATCACTGGGCGTGGCTTATTAAATTAATACACGCATTATCACTTTCCCCCTCTAACACACATTCTCCTTCTAACACTTTCCTCCTATAACTCTTTCCCCCTCTAACACACATTCTCTGTCTAGCACTTTCCCCCTCTAGCTCTTTCCCCCTCTAACATACATTCACCTTCTAACACTTTCTCTCCCTAACTCTTTCCCCCTCTAACACATTTGAATCTTAAGCTACAAGTATCAATACTCTTGATTAGAAGCAATGTATTGATCCTGCCGCTGCTGCTGCTGCTGCGTAGGAAAATTCCCATCTCTTGTTCACAGAACCCCAGTACATCGAACAAGCGTTCGCTTTTCTCTATTCTCTATCCTTCCTTCCTTTGTACACTGCTACTCATGATCATAAACATTCATTCATTATTGCTTGCTTTCAGCTAAACAATGCAACGCACGTCAAACAGGCGCCCTCTCGACTCTCTCTTATCTATCCTTTCTTCCTGTGCACACTGCACCTCATGACCATAAACAGGTTTACAATGCAACGCACGTCAAACAGGCGCCCTCTCGACTCTCTCTTATCTATCCTTTTTTCCTGTGCACACTGCACCCCATGACCATAAACAGGTTTACAATGCCACGCACATCAAAGAGGCGCACAATTGACTCTCTCTTATCTATCCTTTCTTCCTGTGCACACTGCTACTCATGATCATAAACAGGTTTACAATGCCACGCACGTCAAAGAGGCGCACAATTGACTCTAACACTAGTTAGGTAAATAACCAAATCTGTTCCTCTGATCACTGCTTTCACAGATGCTGCTGGTAAAGTGGTGGGCTAGGAATGTTAATCCTTTGTTCTCCACCTTAGTCTAATTAAAGCGGGCACGATCATGAAAAAAAGGGTCATAAATTATCATATTGAAGGGGTGATAAAAGGGTCAAAAAAAAAGGGGGAGATAAAAAGGTCATAAAATTTAATGGGGTCATAAATTATGATTGGGGGTAATTAAAGTGACAGCTACTTCCTGTTCCAGAACCCCCATTCACCTACTACTCCCATTCTTAAGGGCGATTAGGTCTATAGATGCATTAGGAACAGCATGGAAGTGGATGGCCGGCACGCCGGACAAAAATGATCACGAGATTATAACAGCAAAAATTAACGAACAACTAGAAAATTACAATAGACAAGAAGTTATTAACAGAGTTTTAAACAATAGAATGAATGAATTAAGTAAAACAACCAATACCATAATAAAATCCACTCAAGATGATAAAACATTAAGGGAAGAAGCAATAGCCATATGAACATTCAAATTACAAACCTTAAAAGATGATCTAACCAATTAAATCCACGCACTAAACTGGGCAAAAACTATTACTGTAAATTCCATACTACTATCAGAAGCAGAGGTCACTAAAGTAGAAGAAATATTAGATAACGAGGAAGGAATGTTCATCAATGTAGAAGAATTATTAGAATTTGCAAAAATAAAAATAGCCACAAATGGCAAAAATTCACTCTACATGATAAACATACCTTTAATCGGAAAAGAACCCTGCTTATCAATGATAATAAAACATGCCAAAAAAGGTAGCACCATAAATGAAATTAAATATCAAAATTATAATGTGCAACAAAACTGTATACGCCCAAATAGAAAGTTGTTAAACACATAGCGATAAAACCATTTGTAATAGAAATAACATTTTAAACTTAAGTAACAACACCTGTATAACTCCACTTCTACAAAACCGCAAACCACAATATAAAACCATAAACAGTCAACACATCCCAGATCATGAGGAAATAGTCGCCGGTACGATACTTTTGAACAACTACGAGGGAAAAATTCGAATAGACCAAGACGAAATGGAACTGCAAGGGACATATCTAATTCAATTCCAAAATTCTACGATAAGAATCGACGAAGACGAATACGAACCTAAAGAATCAATCTACGCAGAAGCGACTCCCCCACTCTTTCAAATGTTGGCAGATAAAACCAGCATCGAGGAAGCATTGTCCCTTCAGATGCTAAAAGAAATAAACATCAACAATACGAGAAAAGTGGAGATGCTGAGAATGGCGAATTTTACAGCAACGACTATCAGCCTGTCACTCTCTGGAATTTTGATGTCGATACTGGCCACTATCGCAGTGTGGGTATGGAAACAAAAATCATCCACAAAACACCGAATAACACCGAAGAGGAGATTAAAGAGACAAGCTCGGCAGACAACAAAACCCAAAAGCGCTTCTACATCGCGACCGAGGACGTCCGCGTTTAAAGGGGGAGGAGTTAACGACAAATCTTACAAATACCAAAATGCCTCAGCAGCGACAGCGCAAGTGCACCCAAATTGCACTCCGCTAAGTGATAAGCCACGACAGCAGCGCGTGAACGACATCCGCCACGTGCGCTGTGTCAGCAGATTCCTGCAGACACCTGCATGGGACCAACGACCGGCGCGCCATACAACGAACACCACCGTGGGACTCAAGCTGGTTGCCGGACACTCAACGCTACAACGACAACAGCTACAGCGACAGCAGTAGCAGCGGCGGCAGCAGCAGAGGCAGCGGCGACAAACAGAAGAACTTCAGCCAGCGGTTTCTAGCATAAGATATAATTGTCATAACTCTAGTTCTAAATCTGCACTACAATAAAGCACAAGCTTTTTTATTAAACAAAATCTTAAGTTTTTGTTACTTTGTGTATACTACATCTCCCTCCTTTTGAAAAATAACGTAATAGTATGAAGTTATTTTAAAAGTGTATTTATGTCTATAGCCCGGGTCCCACTATCGGCGCAATGTACCAATTTTCGGCTTATTTCATGTAACGATAATGTGACCGCATTAAATATTATGAAATGCGACAATCATGGCCGATATTGTGCCTACAATGCACAACCAAAAACGAACCAGTTGCGCCGATAATGTGAACGCTATAATGTTTGATAAAGAGCCAAAAAAATTAAAAAATGCGCCGATTTCTCTGGGCACTTGAGCACCGAACGAATACACCAATCAGAACCAATATCTTCATAATCGATCTTCGGAGAGTGCAGGCCAAACGATGACTGGCTGGAAAAGCTTGACGAAGACATGTATCTCTTTTTTTAATCAGTGGGGGAATTAGCTGCAGTAACTCATTAAAATTGTTTTCGTTCATTCGCACGTAATTTTTATACTCGATACCGAAGGTAAAGAGTATATTGGTTTTGTGCAATGTCCGTCATGGTGTCTGTCCGTCTGTCCGTCTGTCCGTCCGTATGTATGCAAGTTTTTTCCACACCCTTCAAGCTAGAGACTTGAAACTTTCCAATTCTCTTTATCTATGGGATAGTAAATTAAAGTGTCAAGATGGGGGTTCTACGATAACTGGGGGGCTGGCAAATCGATAAATTCGATAACCCAAAACCGATAAATCCACATATTTCGCACATCCTTACAGCTAGAAGTACCAAATTTGGTAAGAAGATAGCTATTAGCAACCTCCCTCAAAAAAACTGCATAAAAAATTTTAGAGCCACGCCCCCCATTCCCCGCCCCCCAGCCCCCCCGCATTTTAAAGTCAAAAAAGACTATATCTCCCACAGTTTTTGAGCTATAGCCACCAAATTTGGTGCCAAGATAGGTGATGATGACCCCCTAAAAACTGCACCAAAAGTTTGGATGCCACGCCCACCGATACTGCCCTAGCCGCCCCCATCCACCCCAACGCTTCGTCAAAAACGGGAATGCGTGTATCTTCCAGAGTTGTGGAGCTAGAGCCTCCAAATTTGGAGAGAAGATAGCTGCTAACGACCCCCAAAAAAATGCATCAAAGTTTTGGAGCCACGCCCACCCATTACGCCCCCAGCCCCCCGCATTTTGAAATCAGAAATGGCTATATCTCCCACAGTTTTTGAGCTATAGCCACCAAATTTGGTGCCAAGATAGGTGATGATGACCCTCTAAAAACTGCACCAAAAGTTTGGATGCCACGCCCACCAATACTGCCCTAGCCGCCCCCATCCCGCCCCAACGCTTCGTCAAAAACGGGAATGCGTGTATCTTCCAGAGTTGTGGAGCTAGAGCCTCCAAATTTGGTGGGAAGATAGCTGTTAACGACCCCCAAAAAACTGCATCAAAGTTTTGGAGCCACGCCCCCATTTCGCCCCCCTTCCCCACTTTTTACAATTTTCGAGCTAGAGTCACCAAATTTGGTATGAAGATAGCAATTGACATTCCACATAGATCTGCATCAAAAATTTGGATACCTCGCCCACCCATACCGCCCCCAGCCCACCTTTCCCCACTTTTTACAAACTTCGAGCTAGATTCACCAAATTTGGTATGTAGATAGCAATTGACATTCCACATAGATCTGCATCAAAAATTTGGATGCCTCGCCCTACCATACCGCCCCCAGCCCCCCTTTCCCCACTTTTTACAAACTTCGAGCTAGAGTCACCAAATTTGGTATCTTGATAGCAATTGACATTCCACATAGATCTGCATCAAAAATTTGGATGCCTCGCCCACCTATACCCCCCCAGCCCCCTTTCCCCACTTTTTACAAACTTCGAGCTAGAATCACCAAATTTGGTATGAAGATAGCAATTGACATTCCACAAAGATCTGCAACAAAAATTTTGATGCCACGCCCAACCCATACCGCCCCCAGCCCCCTTTCCCTACATTTTACAAACTTTGAGCTAGAGTCACCAAATTGGAAGGAATATAGCTGGTGGCATCCCCATCTGCATCGGAGAATCTTTAAGGCAGCTTACACCCCCGCATGCCTGCTGAACCCTTGCGAATCAGGCCTCTTTTTACCGGTTTTAATACTGGTATCGAGTATGCCGAAGTTGGTTGCGTCCGACTCGCAACGTTTCCACTTGTTAAAAATAAACTTTTGATAATCGACTTCTCGAAATTCACGTAAAGTCGTTTCATAAGCACCCTTACTATTTCTTCTTTCCAGCCAATTTCTCACCCAAATACTACGTTGCTTAGGATTTCTTTAACGTTTTTGATTTTTCTTTTTAAGCTTTAATGTTGCAATGATCAAAAGAGCAACTGCAACTTTTTTATACCCTTCACACATGGGAAACAGAGTATATTGAGTTTGTCATGAATCTGTAACGCCTTAAAGGAATGATGGGAGACCCCATAAACTATATAACAAAATGATCAGGACGAGCTCAGGAATTGATTTCCGCGTGTCCGTCTGTCTGTCCGTCCGTCTGTTTCAACACGATTTCCGGCCAAACTGTTGAACCGATCTTGATGAAACTTTCACAGATTGCTTAGATCATGTCGGGTTTGTTCACTATGCAATTTCATCCCGATCGGAGCATTCTACGACATAGCCACCATACAAATTGACCATATCGTACTATCAATTGTTGTTGCTGTCGTGCACTTTCAAGTACCTAAATATAGCTCATTAGCTTCAAAAGCGGTATAACGCAAAAAATTGTCAAATTGTTGTTAACGCACACGAACAAGTAAATAACGCTCAAGAGTAAAAAAGGAGCGAAAAATAACCAACAACTGCACAGAAACATAAATGAGAGGGGGAGCTTTGATTTGGATGACTGTCTACCGTCTAGCTGACAATAACAGCCAAACCACAACAATTGTTAAAAAATAATAAATTCAAATTCAATTTATTGAGGCTTGATATTTTTCACATTCGAATTTGCTTTAAAAAAAAATTAATCTATGTGTGAAGGGTATCATAGTCTTGGCTTAGCCAAAATTAACTATGCAGCACTTGTTTTTCTTTAAATTATCCATATTTTAAATAAAATAAGAAATTTTACTGCAACCGTGCACAACCGTGTGACCGCGTTGCGCCGATTATCGTAGCAGAACATTTAACGCCGATATACACCGATAATATGCGCCGATAATGTGACTGCGAAGAATAGACTCAAAATTTTTATTGCATTTTGCGCCGATGTAGACCAATAAAAATCTGTACAAATTGTGCTATTTGCGCCGATTGTGGGACCCGGGCTTATGTTTTATCTATATATATAAAAGAGTTTGTCCTGACTAGAATGGAAGAGCCACAGCCTAAACGAAAAGAGCTAGAAGGCTGAAATTTTCACACAATTTTCCATGCAGTTAGGAGGTGAGCACTAAGAAGGGAATTTTTATTTGTACAACTCCTTCAAGTACCTCCCATACGATTT
The DNA here is from genome assembly GCA_018904305.1 of Scaptomyza montana. Lineage (NCBI taxonomy): Eukaryota > Metazoa > Arthropoda > Insecta > Diptera > Drosophilidae > Scaptomyza > Scaptomyza montana. The sequence goes on from JAEIGR010000045.1 coordinate 1,272,496, forward strand.
GGAGCACTTTTTACCCATTTTAATAAACAAATAACAATTACAACAAGTACCCATTCCACTACTGTCGCCTGATTGTCGCACAAGCTGAGAGTTTGATCGCGATCGAGAATACAAAAATAAAACAAATGCGCAGTGACGCCTTCGCGTCGCACAAGTAAAGTCATAAAACAAGTGGAAACGTTGCAGTCGGACGCAACCGACTGCGGCATACTCGATACCAGTATTAAACCGGTACAAAGAGGCCTGATTGCAAAGGGGTACGGATGCGGCAGGGGTGTACGCTGCCTTAAAGATTCTCCGATGCAGATGGGGATGCCACCAGCTATATTCCTTCCAAATTTGGTGACTCTAGCTCGAAATTTGTAAAAAGTGGGGAGGCTGGGGGCGGTATGGGTGGGCGAGGCATCCAAATTTTTGATGCAGATCTTTGTGGAATGTCAATTGCTATCTACATACCAAATTGGGTGACTCTATCTCGAAGTTTGTAAAAACAGGGAAGGGGGGGGGGGGGGGGGGGGGGATTGTATCCAATTTTTCATAATGATCTTTGTGATCATTGTTTTATACCAGATTTGGGGACTCTAGCTCGAAATTTGTAAATGGGGTGGAGGGGGGGCTGGGGGCGGTATCGGTGGGCGTGGCATCCAAATTTTTGATGCAGATCTTTCTGAAATGTCAATTGCTATCTTCATACCAAATTTGGTGACTCTAGCTCAAAAAAATAAAAAAAGGGGGGGGGGGGGGGGGGGGGGGTATGGGTGGGCGTGGCATCCAAATTTTTGATGCAGATCTTTGTGGAATGTCAATTGCTATCTACATACCAAATTTGGTGACTCTAGCTCAAAAACTGTGGGAAAGGGATATGGCAGCCAAATTTTTGTGCAGATCTTTGTGGAATGTCAATTGCTATCTTCATATCAAATTTGGTGACTCGAAAATTGTAAAAAGTGGGGAAAGGGGGGCGAAATGGAGAGCGCTGCTCCAAAACTTTGATGCAGATTTTTGGGGGTCGTTGGCAGCTATCTTCCCACCAAATTTGGAGGCTTTAGCTCCACAACTCTGGAAGATATACTCATTCCCGTTTTTGACGAAGCGTTGGGGTGGATGGGGGAGGCTAGGGCAGTATCGGTGGGCGTGGTATCCAAACTTTTGGTGCAGTTTTTAGGGGGTCATCATCACCTATCTTGGCACCAAATTTGGTGGCTATAGCTCAAAAACTGTGGGAGATATAGCCATTTATGACTTTAAAATGCGGGGGGCTGGGGGCGTAATGGGTGGGCGTGGCTCCAAAACTTTGATGCAGTTTTTTGGGGGTCGTTAACAGCTATCTTCCCACCAAATTTGGAGGCTCTAGCTCCACAACTCTGAAAGATACACGCATTCCCGTTTTTGACGAAGCGTTGTGGTGGATGGGGTTGGCTAGGGCAGTATCGGTGGGCGTGGCATCCAAACTTTTGGTGCGGTTTTAGGGGGTCATCATCACCTATCTTGGCTTTAAATTTGGTGGCTCTAGCTCAAAAACTGTGGGAGATATTGCCATTTCTGATTTCAAATTGCGGTGGGGCTGGGGGCGGAATGGGGGGGGCGTGGCTCCAAAATGTTTGATGCAGTTTTTTGGGGGTTGCTAATAGCTATCTTATTACCAAATTTGGTACTTATAGCTGTAAGGATGTGCGAAATATGTGGATTTATCGGTTTTGAGTTATCGAATTTATCGATTTGCCAGCCCCCCAGTTATCGTAGAACCTCCATCTTGACACTTAAATTTACTTCCCCATAGATAAAGAGATTTTGAAAGTTTCAAGTCTCTAGCTTGAAGGGTGTGGAAAAATTTTGCAACCATACGGACGGACAGACGGACAGACGGACAGACACCATGACGGACATTGCACAAAACCAATATACTCTTTACCTTCGGTATCGAGTATAACAACAACAACATAATAAAACTTGGTGCGTCTAGAAAAATTTTCCACACCAGAATATGTTATGGGGATGGATTCGCCTGCTTGCTGCTTATATAACTTAGACAAAACGTAATACACTAACATTATTGATATATTATTGATATACAATTTCGAACAAGCAAAGGGCGTTCACATAATGATAATCAGATAATTTGAAATCTCTCTCCGATCATGCTCCTTTGTTGTTGCTCATTTACGTTCACTCTCTACCTTATGTGCGCGCTTTGCATGTCAATCATAAAGTTTAATAACCCTACCTCCTCCGCACACACTAAATTAAAGCTAAAGGCAATATGCAATTCACTTAACTGCAGCCTCTTAGATATGTTTTGCGTTGATTCAGTGCGTGCGAAGAAGGTAGCGATACTACGCTCTTTGTCTAACTTGCAGAGCGCGCGCATACATGAGAGAGTTAGCCGAAATAGCCAACAACAAAGGCGCATGATCGGAGCGAGATTTAAAAATAATTTGTCATCTAGCGCCGAACATGAAGAGCGATGCGTGAGCGTGTTCAAGTTTTAAGCTGCCTCTTTGGGTTTGGGACCAGCAGCGCTCAATTCATGATGCAGGTGTTGAATTGCCGACTGTCAGCACAACACGAGAATGAGCGAATCTGAAAACAAGTAAGAAGGCTTTAGTCGAGAAATCCCGACTAAAAGATACCCTGAACCCGTGTATTAAAATGACTTGCAGAAGTGAGTTTTTCTTGACTTCATTTTAATATATCAATAGGGGTAAGCGCATAGAAGCATCAAAAAGATTTCAGGTTAATAATTCTGAAGCTCATAGAGTTGCAGTGAGAAGACATCAGGCTAATAATCCTAATGCACGTCAAGAAAGGAGTTTGCGTGCATGGGGTGTGAAAGCCATGTCTGGCTTAAGCTAAGATTTTGAAATAACTTACAAGTCAGATAAAGTTACTCAACTTGGTAGTATGAATTTTAAATGCAAACATTGTTATGCTTTAAAATGGAACAAGTGGAAACGTTGCAGTCGGACGCAACCGGCATACTCGATACCAGTATTAAAACCGGTAAAAAGAGGCCTGATTGCAAAGGGGTACGGATGCGGCAGGGGTGTACGCTGCCTTAAAGATTCTCCGATGCAGATGGGGATGCCACCAGCTACAGCTACAGTTTAGCATAAACAATTAGTTAGTTAAAGAACTTTAAAAAAATGACTTAACGCCCGTTTTCTGGCAAAATGCCCCATAGTGCAGTGGCGCCCGTAGAAAGTGTCAAGTGGTAAAAATCAAATATTGCATGTGCTTCTAAAAAATACTGAATTAACCAACTTTATAGGAAATTTTCCCACGATCTGCAATCCTTAATACAACCAGATTTTTTGTTTAGAAGATATAGTTCTGCAAAGTTGACTGATTTTTGTGTTGCATAAAAATCGCAATTTTAATGTGATTTTGTCGGCTTTGAGATACAATATCTCAAAAAATAAGAAACGGATCATCATTATTTTTAATTCTATTAATAGACCTTTTTATTAACAAGTGGAAACGTTGCAGTCGGACGCAACCAGCTGCGGCATACTCGATACCAGTATTAAAACCGGTAAAAAGAGGCCTGATTGCAAAGGGGTACGGATGCGGCAGGGGTGTACGCTGCCTAAAAGATTCTCCTTAAAGATTCTCCGATGCAGATGGGGATGCCACCAGCTATATTCCTTCCAAATTTGGTGACTCTAGCTCAAAGTTTGTAAAATTCAGGGAACGGGGGGTCTGGGGGCGGTATGGGTAGTTGTGCCCTCAAAATTTTTGTTACAGATCTTTGTGAAATGTCAATTGCTATTTTCATACCAAATTTGGTGACTCTAGCTCGAAATTTGTAATTAGGTGTGGAAAGGGGGGGGCTGGGGCGAGGCATCCAAATTTTTGATGCAGATCTATGTGGAATGTCAATTGCTATCTACATACCAAATTTGGCGACTCTAGCTCGAAATTTGTAAAAAGTTGTAAAAGTGGGGCTGGGGGCAGTATGTGTGGGAGTGGCATCCAAATTTTTGATGCAGATCTTTGTGAAATAGCAATCGCTATCTTCATATCAAATTTGGTGACTCTAGCTCGAAATTTGTAAAAAGTGGGGAAAGGGGGGCTGGGGGTTGTATGGTTGGGCGTGGCATCCAAATTTGTGATGCAGATATTTGTTGAATGTCAATTGCTATCTACATACCAAATTTGGTGACTCTAGCTCGAAAATTGTAAAAAGTGGGGAAAGGGGGGCGAAATGGAGGGCGTGGCTCCAAAACTTTGATGCAGATTTTTGAAGGTCGTTGCCAGCTATCGTCCCACCAAATTTGGAGGCTCTAGCTCCACAACTCTGGAAGATACACGCATTCCCGTTTTTGACGAAGCGTTCGGGTGGATGGGGGTGGCTAGGGCAGTATCGGTGGGCGTTGCATCCAAACTTTTGGTGCAGTTTTTGGGGGGTCATCATCACCTATCTTGGCATCAAATTTGGTGGCTATAGCTCAAAAACTGTGGGAGATATGGGCTATTTTGACTTTAAAATGCGGGGGGCTGGGGGCGGAATGGGGGGCGTGGCTCCAAAATATTTGATACAGTTTTTTGGGGGTTGCTCATAGCTATCTTCTTATTAAATTTGGAAGTTCTAGCTGTAAGGATATGCGAAATATGTGGATTTATCGGTTTTGAGTTATCGAATTTATCGATTTGCCAGCCCCCCCACGTTATCGTAGAACCACCATCTTGACACTTTAATTTACTATCCCATAGATAAAGAGAATTGGAAAGTTTCAAGTCTCTAGCTTGTAGGGTGTGGAAAAAACATACATACGGACGGACAGACGGACAGACACCATGACAGACATTGCACAGCACCAATATACTCTTCACCTTCGGTATCGAGTATAAAAATGTGCACTGTGCGAAGTTATCGGATGCGGCGGAGGGGTGTACGCTGCCCAAAGATTTTCCGTATGGCAGATGGAGATGCCGGGGGATGAAGCTATCTTCCTTACAAAATTGGTGACTTAGCTCAGTTTTGTAAAGGTGGGGAAAA